>CM053142.1:124436795-125686795 GCA_028571685.1 Heterohyrax brucei
TTTTTTATTTCATATCTGTTAGGTAAACAGAAGAAAAGAAGACTGATAAAGGACAGTGTCTCATTTACTGATGGTTATTTCCTATCTGGAATCTTTTCATAGTTTTTCATTTTACAAATTTATTTTTGCAGTGGCCACAGTTTTATTTTGTCATTTGATAATTAAGGCAGTGATTAAAGAATAAGAACAATAAATTCCTTCCTCTTTTTCTCTGCCTGTTTTTGTTCTTTAATATAAATCATTGTGCTTCAGCAGCATAATTTTTTTTAGTGCAAGTGTTACCAGTCAACTTTTTTTCTGGAGTATTTTCCTTATGAAAAAAAATTTTTCTTTGCCTTATAAATTGCTTTGAAGTGGTTAATCTGTTAAGATCAAGTTTTATGTAGTTGATCTTCAGTGACCTTCAGGGCAGTGACCTGGGAAGCTTTGTGTTCATGTGCTAAATGAATATGAAAGTTTTGATCATCTACTATTGCAGGCACTATGCTGGGTAGACTGAAGGTGTAGTCAGAGAGAATTTATAATTTTTGAACTGAAAGTAGCCAACAGCAGAAGCCAAGCCAAAGGGGGGCAGTTATTTGATGCCGAGGAAATAGTAAATGGTGTTTATATTCCTTGTAAAATAAATTTCATATTGAAGGTGGTCAGGAGCCACTAAAGCTTTTTAAGACAAATGCAAGTGGTACCCAGTTTATGACGTACATTTGTGTTTCCTTTCAATGACTATTCTCTCATAATTTGATTCTGACATGTTTAGTACCGTACTTTTTTTAGCTTTCATCATTATTGGTTTTTATTATCCCACTTGTCTGTCAGTGTGTCATACTGTGGGGGCTTGCGTGTTGCTGTGATGCTGGAAGTTATGCTGCTGGTATTCAGGTACCAGCAGGGTCACCCATGGTGAACAGGTTTCACCTGAGCTTCCAGATAAAGACAGACTAGGAAGAAGGACCCAGCAGTCTACTTCTGAAAGTAATTAGCCAGTGAAAACCTTATAAATGGCAGTGAAACACTGTCAGATATAGTGCTGGAAAGTAAGCCCCCAGGTTGGAATCTACTCAAAACATGGCTGGGAAAGAACTGCCTCCTCAAAGTAGAGTTGACCTTAATGACATGGATCGAGTAAGCTTTGGGGACCTTCATTTGCTGATGTGGCATGACTCAAAATGACAGGAGACAGCTGCAAACATCCATTGATAGTTGGAACTTGGAGTGTTCGAAGTATGAATCTAGGAACAACGGAAATCATCAAAAGTGAAATGGAACACGTACACGCTGATATCCTAGGCATTAGTGAGCTGAAAGGGACTGGTATTGGCCAGTTTGGTTCAGACAATCATATGGTCTACTATGCTGGGAGTGAAAACCTGAAGAGGAATGATGTTGCATTCACTGTCAGAAAGAGCATTTCAAGGTCTGTCCTGAAGTACAGTGTTGTCGGTGATAGGATAATATTCACATGCCTACAAGGCAGGCAGATTAATGTGACTGTTACTTATATTTGCACACCAACCATTAAAGCCAAAGATGAAGAAATTGAAGATTTTTACCAGCTTCTGCAGTCTTAAATTGATTCAACATGCATTTGGGATGCATTGATGATTACTGGTGATTGGAATGCAGAAGTTGGAAACGAAGAAGGATCATTAGATGGAAAATATGGCCTTGGTGATAGAAATGATGCCAGTAGAATTTTGCGAGATCAACGACGTTTTCATTGCAAAGAACTTTTTTCATCAACGTAGAAGTCAACTATACACATGGACCTTGCTAGATGGAATACACAGGAATCCAATCAAGTACATCTGTGGAAAGAGAAAATGGAAAAGCTCATTATTAGCAGTCAGAACAAGACCAGGTGCAGACTAGGGCGCAGATCACCAATTGCTCACAGGCAAGTTCAAAGTGAAACTGAAGAATATTAGAAAAAGTCCATGAGAGCCATAGTATGACCTTGAGTGTGTCCCACCTGAGTTTAGAGATTATCTCAAGAACAGATTTCACCCATTGAACACTAATGACTGAAGAAGACCAGATGAGTGGTGGAATGACATCACAGACATCAAACATGAAGAAAGTAAGAGGTCATTAGGAAGACAGGAAGGAAAGAAAAGACCAAATTGGATGTTGAAAGAGACTTTGAAACTTGCTTTTGAATGTTGAGTAGGTAAAGCAAAGGGAAGAAATGATGAGGTAAAAGAAATAAAGAGAAGATTCAAAGGGTGGGTAGAGAAGACAGAGTAAAGTATTATAATGACTGTGCAAATAGCTGGCAGTAGAAAGCCAGAAGGGAAGAACATGCTCCGTATTTCTCAAGCTGAAAGAACTGACAAAAAATTCAAGCCTTGAGTTGCAATACTAAAGGATTTTACAGGGAAAGTATTAAATGATTTAGGAAGCATCAAAAGAAGATGGAAGGAATACACAGTCATTATACCAGGAAGAACTGGTTGACATTTAACCATTTCAGGAGGTAACGTGTGATCAGGAACTGCTGATACGGAAGAAAGAAGTGGAAGCTGCATTTGAGGCACTGGTGAAAAACCATCCTCCAGGAATTGATGGAATATTGATTGAAATATTTCAGTAAATAGATGCAGCTCTGGAAGTGCTCACTTATCTATGTCATAAAATTTGGAAGACAGCTACCTGGCCAATGGACTAGAATAGATACATATTTATGCCTATTCATGAGAAAGGTGGCCCAATTGAATGCAGAAATTATCAAACAATATCATTAATGTCATACACAAGTAAAATTTTGCTGAAGATCATTCAAAAGTGACTGCAGCAGTGTATTGACAGATAACTGCCAGAAATTCAAACTGGATGCAGAAGAGGACATGGAACCAGGGATATTATTGCTGATGTCAGATGGATCTTGGCTGAAAGCCAAGAATACCAGAAACATGTTTACCTGTGTTTCATTTTACCATGCAAAGGCATTTGACAGTGTGTGGATTGTAACAAATTATGGATAACATTGCAGAGAAGGGGAATTCCAGAACACTTCATTGTGAGAAATTTGTACATGAATCAAGAGGCAGTCGTGTGAACAGAACAGGGGGATGCTGCATAGTTTACAGTCAAGAGAGGTGTGCATCAGTGTTGTATCCTTTTACCATACCTCTTTGACCTGTGTGCCAAGCAAATAATCCGAGAAACTGGACTATATGAAGAAGAAGGCACCAGAATTGGAGGAAGACTCATTAACAACCTGCATTATGCAGAGGACACAACCCTTTTTTTTTTTTTTATTTAACATAACTGAGTAAAAATGTACATTCACATGTAAATTTACATGCCCCCCTATATGCAGCTTCCACTGCTCTCCCTGTCCGGTGACTGCACACTATTCCTCTCTGCTCCATACATGTCTCATCCTCCCAACAGTCTCCTTTCCCCTCCTCTCCGTCCACTCCCCTTCCTCCAGCCAGAGGTCAGCAAGATGATATCCTATGGATGTATAGAACCATGAAGTGCTTCCAACATATGGTTACTCTGCATTGCCAAGTCCATTCCATTCCTGTCCAAAGAGTGGACCTTTGTTATAATTTATGGGAACGGGAAGCATCAGGGCAGGGGGCCATGCTCTCAGAGGAACCCCAAAACCGCTGGACCATCAATTGAGGTCTTTTAGAGGAGATCTCATGATGCACCTCTTTTTATTCTTGTGTTGCCAGTGAGGCTCCTCTCTGTGAGCTCCGTCATGGCTATCACTGGTGGTGGCCGGGCACCATCCGGTTCTTCCGGTCCCAGGTCAATGTAGGCACCCACTCTTGTGGATCTCTCTGTCTTCTCGGTTGTCTTTACCGCATGCCAGTTTGGCCCTCAGTGAGCATCCGTTCCTGCTGAGTTGGGACCATTTGCTGGGACACAACCCTTTTTGCTGAAAATGAAGAGGATTTGAAACATTTGCTAACGAAGATCAAAGATCCCAGCCTTCAGTGTGGGTTGCCCCTCAACATCAAGAAAATGAAAATTCTCCCTGGACCAGTAAGTAACATCATGATAAATGTAGGAAAGATTGAGGTTGTCAAGGATTTCCTTTTACTTAGTTCCACAATCAACAACTATGGAAGCAGCAGTCAGGGAGTCAAAAGATACTTTGTGCTGGGAAAATCTGCTGCAAAAGACCTCTTTAAGGTGTTGAAAAGTAAAGATGTCACTGTGAAGACTAAGGTACCGCTGACCTAGACCATGGTATTTTCAGTCATATCATATGCATGCGAAAGCTGGACAGTGAATAGGGAAGACAGAAAAAAGAATTGATACCTTTGAATTGTGGTAGTGAAGAAGAATCTTGACAGCATGGACTGCCAAAGGAGCAAACATACCTGCTCTGGAAGAGGTACAGCCAGAGTGCTCCTTGGAAGCAAGCATGGCAAGGCTGTGTCTTACATCCTTTAAACATGTTGCCAGGGGGAGTCAGACCCTGGAAAAGGACATCATGATTAGTAAAGGATCAGCTAAAAAGGGGAAGGCCCTCAAGGAGATGGATTGACACAGTAACTGTAACAGTGGGCTTAAGCATAAAAATGATTGTGGGCAGGTTGCAGGGCCAGACAGTGTTTCGTTCTGTTGTTCATAGGACACAGTGAGTTGAGACCAACTCCATGGAATCTAACAACAACATGTTTATAAATCTGATTGTATTTGTCTTTGGGAATTTGAAACTTTACATCTGAGAAATTATAACGCCAGTATATTATGTGCTGCAACATTGTATGTAGTACGTTAGTAACAAGGTGTACATAAAAATAGGACTGTTGCAAGTGTGGTACTTGAATATGTAACAATCCACCTGTACTATCATTAGATTCATATTTAGTAATATCTTGACAGTACTAGTTAGAAAAAATTACAGGGGACTGAAATTTGAGGCAATGAGACTTTTTAAAAGTCATAATTTCCTAGATTGAGACATCAGTAGAAATAGACATGAGATTGCAGTGAGGTTTACAGGAAAGCAGTAGAGAGGATATGAATTAAAAATGAATTTAACAGGTAAATTCATTACTAGGACTTGGTGACCTTTTTTATTTTCCCCTTGACAGGCTGACTGACCACACACTCCTTTTTTCTTTTTTTTCCGGTCTGAATGTAGTAAAACATATCCAGTTGTTGTTAGGTGCTGTTGAGTTGGTTCTGACTCATAGCTACTCGGTGTACAGCAGAACAAAATACTGCCCAGTCCTGCTTTATCCTCACAGTCATTGCTATTGTAAGCCATTGTTGCAGCCATGTGTTGATCCGTTTTATTGAGGAACATCCTCTTTTACTGACCCTCGATTTTACCAATCATGATGTCTTTTCTGGGGACTGATTCATCCTGGTAACATGTCCAAGGTATAGTAAGACAGAGTCTTGCCTTCCTTGCTTCCAAGGAGCATTCTGGTTGTACTTCTTCTAAGACATATTTATTCATTCTTCTGGCAGTCCATGATGTATTCAACATTCTTTACCAGCACCATACTTCAAAGGCATCAACTCTTTGTTTGTCCTCCCCATTCACTGTCTACTTCTTGCATGTATTTCTTTGTAATTATGGGGTGGGGTGGGGAGTACTTTCTTTTAGAAAGAAAAAGACAGTTTCTGGTAGTTAGTGATTTTGATGTCATTCATGAGAGTTAGAAGTACCCATAAACTTCTTTCTACCATTTTTTTTAAAGAAAATTATGAACATGTCATTTTACTCTCTTAAGGAAGGTATATTATAATTTTCAAAAATATTTCTTAATTCTGTAGTGAATCACTGTGTGTACATTTCCCTATGTTTAATTATTTTGTGGGATTCCATTTAAAGCAAGAAGTTAAAGATTCTTCTTCACACAGCGGGTCTTTGATAAGTAGAAGTTGATCTTAGACTAAAGATCTCGGTTCTTACAGGACACTCTTGAAGACCTTGACTAGGCCTGGGTATGTAACATTGTGGTGGTTGGGGAACCCTAGTAGAGAAATGTTGTCAATAAACACCGATAGTGAGAATTTTCAGCAAGATACAGTGTCTGTGAGAATAACGTATTGCAGTTTCAAAGTATTTTGACAATAGAAACTTAGATATAAAAAAATGAGAAACTGTAGTTTATATCTAAGGCAATGAAACAATCTTTTTGGTGATTCCTTGAATTTAGGGTTGAAAATACTATTTATATATTTTTTAAAATACTGTTCCAGAACAGCAGCTTAAAAAAAAAACCTCTATTCTTTTTCCTTACTGTGTGTATAAATTAAAATATTTGTTAAACATATGTATACATACATGAACCAACTCTTATTTTTCTAAAGAAATCAAAATAGTGTCTGGCATATTTGAAATCCTATACTGAAATAAAACATTTAGCATGCTACAGTACTGGTTTTGGTAACCTTAAGTTTTGACTTACTAGAATCCAGAAACTCAAGACAGATCATATTGGTATCTATGAATGTTCAGTTTGATCAGTCTCCGTTGACACAGAGACAAAATGAAATATTGACTGTAGGACAGGTACCAGCTATATAGTGTCGGAGTAAAAGAGGGGAGGAAGTAGTTAGACAGAGGGAATTGAATAATGGAAGAAGCCTCGGTAAACCCAGATTAATTTTACTGGTGGTGTAGTGGTCAAGTGGTGTGTCTGCTAACTGAAAGGTTAGCAGTTTGAATCCGCCAGGTGCTCCTTGGAAACCTTATGGGACAGTTTTACCCTGTCCTGTAGTGTCAGTGTGAGTCGGAATTAACTTGACGACAGTGGGTGAGTTAGTAAGAATTTACTCAAGAGCATTTGAGATGGGGTGTGTATTGCAAATTAATAATTTTAATGTTTTTATTTTAGTTTTAACAATAGTAAATTTAGTAAAATTTGAACATCTTCAATGTATCTTAAGAATATGACCACTTCTTACTGCCTAGGGCCTATCCACCAGTATCTCTTGCTGTTACATTGTTGCAGTAGCCTCCTAATTGGTCTCAGTTTGTTGATCTCCCACCCTCTGTGTCCCGATTACCCACCCCCCCCATCATAGTCAGTTTTCAGCACAGCATTTAGAGGACCACTGTTAGATCATAAGTCAGATCATGTAACTACTCTGCATGAAACCCTCCGCTAGTTGATCGTCTCCACTCAGAGTACTTTATTATTAATAAAAGCCACAGCCCTGGTGCCTTCTTAAAAAATCTACCCTTGGCCTTCTACCTAACATTCTACCACGCTCACTGTCATTCACTTTACTCCAGCCATATGACTTTCTTGCTTTTTCTTGAACACTGTCAAACACAATCATTTCTATTTCAGCACCTTGCACTCACTATTTGTTCTCCTTGGAGTACTGTAGCACTGACTTTCTTGTACATCTTCAAGTCTTTGCTCAAATGTCACCTTTTCTGTCCTTTAAAAATAGCACTCCCTCTGTCCCTAATACTCCCTCTTCACTGTTATTTCTTTCCAAATACACTATAATATTACTTTCTTTTTTTGCTCATTGTCTTCTTCCATTAGACTGTAATTCTGTTCACTGTCATTTTACTGGTGCCTAAAACAGTGCTGGCACATAGGTGTGTTCAATAAATGTTTGTTGAATGAATAAACATCAGTGAATTGCAGAATTTACATATTTTACGACAAATTAACATCAGCCTAGACTATAAGGTTACTGAAGGATTTCATTTCTTGATGAGAAACGAGGGAGTAGAGATGTACTTGGGATTGGTTCTGGTAACACTATAGCTAAGGCTAAGTTAGATCATTAGGTATTGCACTGCAGTAGTAATAAAAAAGTAGAGAAAATGTTTCTGGTGTCCAAAAAGACAGCAGGAGTCAGAATGCCTGCATTATAGTCCTGACTCTGCTTTTTTCCCTTTTAACCTTGGAGCTTGTCATAGGTAATGCGAGACTAGGAAAGTGAGAGGCTGCCAGAGACCACAGTTACAAAACGCTGCTCCTGAGAGTTCTGGATTAGAAACTGAGGCTCCCTACTGCTTGCTTAGTTGTATAGATCCAATGAAATGGTGATGTAAAACCACTGTAAAAATGATAAAGTGCCATATAAATACAAGTTAATGTTAGCAGTAGTACCCCATCTTAGACCTGTTACAGGCAGTGGCAGCTTTTCACTACATTTTATTCTATGGGAATTTTTAGGTTTCAGTCACTGAAAGTAAACTTGTCATTTTCGTTAACTTATAAATAATCACTCAGCTAAGGTGCTTGCAAGCTGTAAGTTTACACTTTTAAGCATACCTCACCTGATTACTGAAGTTTTGGAATTGCTCCCTGATGCGTCTCCAGAACTTATTTCTAGAAATACAAGATTTAGCCAAATGAGAAGGAACGCAGAACTCTTCCCTACCCCCTGCCACTCTTACTTACGCGCCTTTATGCTCTGTGGAAACCCTGGTGGTGCAGTGGTTCGGAGCTACAGCTGCTAACCAGAAGACTGGCACTTTGAATCCACCAGGTGCTCCTTGGAAATCCGTGGAGCAGTATTCTACTCTGTTGTATTGGAATTGTTGTACAATAGACTTTTTTTAAAATTCTTTATAGCACTTGCCACTACCTTTCAGGGCTCCCAAACTCTGCTGAAAATTTACATTTGTCTTGCAGATAATACAGAATCAAAATCTACATTTTAATAAGATGCCCTGGGAACTTGCTAGAAATGCAAATTGTCAGCAGGGTTTCCAAGTTCTGATAACTTACCAAATTTAAATTTCTTTATTGAGTCTCTCACTAGGGTATAAGTTCCAAGAGGGTTGGACTCTCTTGTTCTCTGCTGTAGCCTCTGTGGAAACGCTGGTGGCCTATCGGTTCAGTGCTACATGTGCTAACCAAAAAGTCAGCAGTTCACATCTACCACATGCTCCTTGGAAACCGCATGGGGCAATCTACTCTGTCCTCTAGTGTCACCATGAGTCAGAATTGATGGCAGCAGGTTTTCTTTTTTTTTTTTGGTTATATCCTCTGTGGAAACTCTGGTAATGGTTAAGTGCTCCACTGCTAACCAAAAGTGTAGGTAGTTCAAATCCACCAGGCACATTTTGTAAACTCTATAGGGCAGTTCTACTCTGACTCATTAATGAGTCAGAATTGACTTGACGGCAGTGGGTTAGTTTTTCGGATTTTGGGTCCCCTGTGGCTCACTGTGATAGATGTATGTGATTGATGAATGAATGAAATTCTTTGAAAATGCTATTTTATTCCCCCCTTCCTTCAAACTCTTTACTCGTCAGGGAGCCCACCTCCTCATTTAGTGGGGTAGGGAGGACTTGAGAAGGAGGGGTGCTAATCACTTTTTATTTCTCCCTGAAGTTTGATGTCAGTGTCTCAGAAGAAAGCAGGTGGGGGGATCAGAATAGAGGTTTGTTTGTTTTCTTGTAAAGTAAATAAACAATTTTTGATGTCCTTTAGCTAAACTGTTCCTTTTCATACCTTTGAACAGAGCTTCCATTACTTCACAGTGATTGTTTCTCTTCACTTGTGGACAATCTTGTGTGTGATAAGGTCATATACATAGGTTTAGTTTGAGTGACTTTTAAGATTGCTGTTTAAATAAAATTGTAAAACAAGTCAGAATGCGTATCTACTTTAATGATCTTATTCTTTTAAAAGGTTAACACGTTGAAGTAGTGATGAGTAGTTTATTCTTACTGCTACCAAATGAAGGAAATTTGGGTGTTGTAGTGGCGTAGTGCTAGGTTGCTAACCAGAAGGTCAGCTGTTCGAATCCAGGAGGTGTGCTTTAGAAATCCTGTGGGGCGGCTCTGCTTTGTCCTGTAGGATCTCTGTGGGTTGAAACTGGCTGGATAGCATCAGATTGGGGGCAGGGGGAGGGTTACTACCAAATTAAGTGGATCCAGGTGAATTAAGTTCCTTTTCTTACCTCTTTCTGTTTAAAGAAAAGCATTCTCCTTGTCTTAACTTAAAAAATAATTTGCAAAGGCAGTGATAAGTTTGCAATACAAAAGCCATGAGGTGTGTCACTTTGAAGAGAGAACTTTTTATCCCGCCACAGAAAAGTGGGACTGACCCATTTACATAAGGTAGCTGCTTTTTTATCAGACTGCTTCAGGGACAGGATTGAAACTTGCTGTGTCCATGTTTCAATAGCCAGCAGTTTTGTTATAGGATTCTGACATATTTTTTCTTTGATGAATATTTAGTGTCCATGGTATACTAGACAAAAGTTCTTATAGAGAGATAATTTGTTTTAGAATGGACAGTTAAGTTGAAGTCTTGTAATTGTTAAGGCTGTTTTTAAGTTACAAATTTCCCAAAATTTGCTGCAGATTGGAATCACCTGATTTTTGAAAATACTGATGCCTCGCTCCCAATGTCAGTCATTGTGACCTGATGGAAATTGATTGCTACCTGGGCATCAGGATTGAAAAAAAGAAAAAAAAAAAAAAACCTAAAACTTCTAGTGTTTCTCATATGCATGCAGACCACCAAACCTGCTGCAATCGAGTCATTTCTGACTCATAGAGACCCTATAGAATACAGTAGAACTGCCCCATAGTGTTTCGGAGGAGTGCCTGGTAGATTCGAGCTGCTAACCTTTTTGTTTAGCAGTCGTAGCACTTAACCAGTACTCCACCAGGGTTTCCTTCTAATATGCAAGGACCCAAATCAGAAAAGCAGTATTGCTGCTAAAGTGATTGATCTGTGTTTTGCTGCTATATGCTATGTTAACTTAATCTGAAGTGTTTCTATTTCTTAAAATTTTAGAAAACCCAGTGTATCTCTTAGGCCTCTTAGTTATAGTCAGTAAAAGCTGACATGGGCTGATTTAAGCAGAAATGAAATTCATTGATAGGATTCAGTGGCTCACAGAGTTGGTACAAGGCAAGAGGGAAAAAGCCCTAGGAAAATTAGTGACCAAGGGAGGCTTAATAGCTAGAACCACAGCAAAACTCCACCAGTGAGACCATTACTGCTGCCTGTGCTGAATGCAGACTGGGTGTAACAGATTGGCACTGCAGGTTGCACTGACCACTCCAGGTCACAGCTGGTTCTGATGCCACCACTGCTTCTGGAAACTAGATGTTGCCTCCTCTATTGCTACTTTCAGAATTCTTTTTTGCCTCAGCTTTTCTGTTCCTTTAGCCTCCATATTCGAAATGTTTGATGGTGCATGTGTTTTAGGTTGTATCAGGTCATATGGGGAAGCAACACTTTGATTTTTCAGTTTTGATACTGGAAAATTTTGCACCCAAACACATGAAGTTGGGAATTTTCCAAACATAGGCAGGGCTTTCACATGCTTAGAAGCCAACAAAATAACAAAGACCCACTGTACATAGTATATTCAGAAAGGATTTTTTACTTTACATCTTAACTGGTCCTTGGTAGGAATCCATGGAACTCTGGTGTTCTTCCATAATTATTTTTAAACCTTTAGAACCATTGAATTAGCTACCCTTAGCAAGCAGCAAGAGATAATAAATGGACACATTAGGTGCAAATTACTAGGACAACTTGAACATGTGATTTCCTGAGTGCTTATATATTATTTCTGGAAATGTAGAGACCACTGTAAATATGAAGCAGCCATGTTTCTGGATAGAAAAATGTCCTGAGCTTTAATGGCAGGGATAATGAATCAGCGTTATATGTCAGCACTGTCTAATAGGAATATAATATGGACCATAGATGTTAGCCATGTGTGTAATTTTAAATTGCGTTAAAAACAGAAGACTAACGGTGGTAATGCATTTTATTTAACCCAGCATATTCAAAATATTTCAGCATATACTCAATGTAAATATTGAAGGGATATTTTACACTCTCGTTATGTTAAGCTGTCTTTTATTTATTTATTATAATTGAATGAAAATTACATTCCCGTATAAATTTGTATGCCCACCTATATGCAGCTTCTGCTGCTCTCCCTGCCTGGTGACAGCATACTCTTCCTTTCTGCTCCATACATGTCTTATTTGCTCAGCAGTCTCCTATCTCTGCCTCTCCACCCACTCCCCCACCTCCAGTAAGAGGTCAGCAGGACGATATCCTCTAGATGCATGGAACCGTAAAGTGCACACGTGATATGGTCACTCTGTGTTGCCAAGTCCAATCCATTCCTGTCTGAGAGTTGACCTCCATTATGATTTATGGACAGGGGCAGCATCAGGGCCAGGGGCCATGCTTCCAGGGAAACTCCAAAGCCCCTGGACCATCAATTGTGGTCTTTTAGTGGAGACCTCAGGGTGCAGCCCTTTTTATTCTTGTGTTGCCAGTGAGACTCAACTTTGTGAGCTCCATTATGGTTATCACTGGTGGTGGATGGGCACCATCCAGTTCTTCTGGTCACAAGTCAGTGTAGCCACCCACTCACGTGTGCCTCTCTGTCTTCTGGGTTTTCCTTCCCCCATGTCATTTTGGTCCTTAGTGATCATCCATTCCTGCTGAGTTAGAACCATTTGCTGTACACTCAGATGGCACCTTGGCAGCTTTTAAGACCCCAGATACCACTCACCAATGGGGGCTGCAGAAGGCTCTCTTAGCAAAATGCTAGTTGTGCCAATTGGCCTCAATTTCCTCTGCGAACGTGGTCCCCGGCCCCCTGCCCCAGCTACTCTGTCCTTGTAATATTGGGTTAAGATGGGAGGAGTAGCTATGTTATGTTGAAGTCCAGTTAATATTGATCTTCTTTCTAATGTGAGCTGTCACAGATTTCACACAACCAAATTTCTATCAACTATCTAATCTAAACCCTCCCCTCCTCGCCCTCTCTCCTTCCCCACCCTTGGAGCCATCAAAGATTGCCTTTTCTTCTATGCATGAGTCTGTTTTTAAGTTCTCATCGTAGGGATCTCATACAAGATTTGCCCTTTTATCGCTGACTACTTTGACTTAGCATAATGTCCTCCAATTGAAACCAGTTTATGACATGATTCCTAAAGTCATCGTTGTTCTTTATCATTGCACAGTGTTTCATTGAGTATATATACCATAGTTTACCTGTCCATTCCTCTGTTGTTGGGCATATGGGTTGATCCCATCTTTTTGCTATTGTGGACTGTGCTATCGTAAACATGGTGTGAATGGCCTTGATTCTGTAGGATATATTCCGAGCAGTGAAATTACTGGGTCAAGTGGTATATCTAGATCCAGCTTTTTAAGAAACTGCCAGATTGTTTTCCAGAGGTTGCACCATTTTGCAATCCCACCAACAGCGTAGGAAAGTTCCAACTTCTCCACAGCCTCTCCAGCATTTGTTGTTTTGTGTTTTTTGAATCATGGCCAACCTTGTTGGGGTGAGACAGTATCTCGTTTTGATTTGAATTTCTTTAGTAGCTAGTGATCACTAGCATATTCGCATGTGTTTTTTGGCTGCCTGGATTTCCTCTTCAGAGAAGTGTCTGTCCATCTCCTTTGCCCATCGCTTCATTGGATGATTTATCTTTTTCTTACTGATATTTTCTAGTACCTTACAGGTTATGGAGATCAGGCATTGGTCTGACGTATAGTTGCCAAATGTTTTTTCCCATTCTGTAGGTGGCCTTTTAATTCTATTAATAAAGTCTTTGTATGAGCAAAAGGGTTTGATTCTTAGTAGTTCCCACTTCTCTATTTTCTCTGCTGTTGATTGTGGTTTGTTTGACAGATTTTGAAGTCTGTCTACGTTGTGCATTAAAACTTTTGTTGTTGTACCTACTTTTTCTTGGATGAACTCTGTCCTTTTAGTTTTGATATTTAGGTCTTTTATCCAGTTGGAGTTGGTTTTAATATAAGATGTAAGATGTGGATCTTGTTTCAATTTATTGCAGACGTATATCCAGTTTTGCCAGCACTATTTGTTGAAGAGATTGTTTTTACCCCAGCTTAATAATGTTTTAGGGCCTTTGTTGAATATCAGCTGTTCATAGGAAGATGGTGTCATCACTGGCATTTCAGTTCTGTTCCATTGATCTGCTTTCTCTTTTTGTACCAGTACCAGACTGTTTTGACTACTGTGGCAATGTAATAGGTTCTAAAGTCGGGTGGTGAGAGGCCTCCCAGTGTATTCCTCTTCTTCAGTAGTGCTTTACTTATCTGGGGCTTCTTCCCTCACCAGACAAAGTAGGTGATTTTTTTCTCTGTCTCGTTAAAAAATGTCACTGGAATTTGTATTGGGATTGCATTGTATAAATAGATTGTTTGGGTAAAGTAGACATTTTCACAATGTTAAGTCTTTCTATCCATGAGCACGGTAGGTTTCTCCGTTTTTCTAAGTCTCTCTCAGTTTCTTGTAGTAAGAATTTGTAATTCTCTTTGTAAAGACCTGTTATTTCTCTGGTTAGATTTATTCCTAGGTACTTTATCTTCATAGGGGCTATAGTCAATGGTATTGATTTGGTGATTTCTTCATTAATAATCTTGTGGTTGGTATAAAAGAATCCCGCTGATTTTCTTATGTTTCTCCTGTATCCTGACACTTTGCTGAACTCTGCTATCAGTTTGAGTAGTTTACTTAGGGATTCTTTAGGATTCTCAGTGTGTACAACCATATCATCTGCAAATAGGGAGATTTTTACTTCTTTGCCGGTGCAGATGCCCCTTATTTCTTGGTCTTGTGTAATTGCTCCGGCTAGAACTTCTAGTACAATGTTGAATAAGAGAGGTGAGAGTAGGCATCCTTGTCTAGTTCCTGTTCTCAAGGGAAACTGTTTCAGACTGTCTCCATTCGGGATGATGTAGGCAGTTGGCTTTGTATACATAGCCCTCATTGTGTTCAGGAATTGGCTATCTATTCCTATTTTGCTGAAAGTTTTTAGCATGAATGGGTGTTGGACTTTATCAAATGCCTTTTCTGCATCAACAGACAAAATCAGGTGATTTTTGTCTTTTGTGGTCTTTATGTGGTTGGTCACATTAATTATTTTTCTGAAGTTGAACCAGCCTTGCATCCCTGGGGTGAATCCAACTTGGTCATGATGGATTATTTTATTGATGTGTTGTTGTATTCTATTGGCAACAATTTTATTGAAGATTTTTGCATCTAGATTCGTGAGTGATATTGGTCTGTAGTTCTCCTTTTTGGTTGGGTCTTTCCCTGGCTTTGCTACCAGGGTTATGCTGGCTTCACAAAACGAATTTGGGAGTATTCCATCCCTTTCTATACTGTGAAATAGTCACAGTTGTGGAGATAACTCTTCTCTAACAGCTTGGTAAAATTCTGCGGTGAAGCCATCTGGGCCAGGGCTTTTTTCGGTTGGTAGTTTTTGGATGACTTTTTCAGCCTCTTCTTTGTGAAGGATTTATTAAGTTGTTCTGCTTCACCTTGTGATAATTTGGTAGGTGATATGAATCAAGGAATTTGTACATTTCCTCTAGGTTTTCAAATTTGTTAGAATACAGTCTGTCATAGTATTCTGTTATAATATTTTTGATTTCTGTTGGATCTATTATGACAACTCTCCCCTCGTTTCTTATTTGGGTTATTTGTTTCCTTTCCTGTTTTTCTTTAGTAAGTTTAGCCAATGGTTTGTCAATTTGGTTGATCTTTTCAAAAAACCAGCTTTTGGTCTTTTCATTTTTTTCAGTTCTTCTATTCTGTAATTCGCTTAGTTCTGCTCTGATCTTTATGGTATGTTTTCTTCTGGTGCCTGAGGGGTTCCTCTTGTTCTTTTTCTTCTCATTCTAGCTGTAGGGTCAGTTCTTTGGTTTGGCTTCCTTCTTCCTTCCAGATGTGTGCATTTGTGGAGATAAACTGACCTCTGAACACTGCTTTGGCTGTATCCCATAGGTTCTGGTAGGAAGTGTTTTCATTCTCATTGGAATCCATAAATGTCTTCATTTTGTCCTTAATTTCTTCAACAACCATAGCTTTTTGAGCAAGATTTTGTTCAGTTTCTATGAGTTCTACTTTCTGTGTTTTTTCTGCTATTGATTTCAACTTCTGTGGCTTTATGACCTGAGAAGATGCTTTGTTTTAATTGAGTAGTATGGATTTTGTTGAGAATTGCTTTATGTCCTAACACATGGTCTATTCTGAAGAATGTCCCATGTGCTCTGGAGAACAAGGTGCAGTTGTCCACTGATGGATTGAAAGTTCTGAACATGTCGATGAGGTCTAGTTGGTTAATTGTGGCAGGAAGGTCTTCTGTGTCTTTATTGAGCTGTTTTCTAGATGATCAACAATAAATAGTGTCCATCCTTGTCCGTGATGTTGGATTTTATATTAAAATCTGTTTTATCTGAGATTAGTACTGCCACACCTGCTCTTCTTTTTGTATTGTTAGCTTGATATATATTCTCCAATCCTTTAATTTTCAGTTTGTTCATATCTTTAAGTCTAAGTTGAGTTTCTTATAGGCAGCATATGGATGGGTTGTGTCTTTTGATCCAAGAAGTCACTCGATGTCTCTTTACTTGGGCGTTCAGTCCGTTTACATTCAGTGTAATTATTGATATGTATGTGTTTAGTGCCGTCATTGTGATATGTTATTTTGGGGTTGATATTTTCTCTGTTCTTATTAATCTGTTCTGAAACATTCTTCTTTGTGAGTTGAATTTTCACCTTTTTCAGGGTTGGTTTTGTGGTTGTTGAGACTCCTGTATTATTTTCTTGATTCGATATGTTGCATCTTTATGTGCTTTACGGCTGCCCCTATGATCTCCCTTAATAAACTATGTATAAACCAAAATTTAAGTATTGCCCATCTTATTAACATCCTCTCCATCTGTAAGAACTGTAGTACATCCCTCTTTTTAATATGATGATATAGTTTTCATGATATGATCACTGGATCACGTCTTTTAACATTACAGCTTTGATTGAGTTTGGATCCTTTCCTAACTGAATAGGTTTCTGGATGATGTGTACTTTATTTCCTCCTAAAATATAAAATTAATGGTTTTGTTCTTCTAAGCTAAGAGCTTCCTTCAGTATTTCTTGTAGCTTTTGTTTGGTTTTCACAAAATCTGTAAGTTTCTGTTTATCTGCAACTGTCTTGATTTCATTTTCATATTTGAAAGATATTTGTGCAGCATATCTAATTCTTGGTTGGAAATTCTTCTCATTCAAGGCTTTGAGTGTGTCATGTCACTGTTTCCATGCCAGCATTGTTTCAGCTGAGAAATCTGATGAAAGACCCAGGGTTTCCCTTTGGATGTTAGCTTTACTTTGAGTCTTGCTGCCTTTGAGAGTTTCTGCATCTGTTTCATTTTGTTAAGCTTGATTATAATATGTCTTGGAGTCTTTCTTTTGAGATCTATATTGAGTGGCATTCAGTATGCATCTTGGATATCTATAGTCTCATAAGTTGTGGGAAGTTTTCTGTCAGCAGCTCAGCAGCAATACTCTGTGTCCTCAGGTGTCTCTCTCTGTTCAAAAACTCCAATTAATTGTAGATTGTTCCTCTTAATAGAGTCCAACATGCTTCTTAATGCTTCTTCATTTTTCTTGTTTCTTTTTTCTGATTTCTCCTCATAGTTGCTAGAGTCAATGGCTCTGTCTTCCAAGTCAGAAAGTCTATTTTCCGTTTGTTCCATTCTGTTTTCTTGGCTTTGAAGTTTCCATGTCTTTGATTTTGTTCTTGATCTGTTGGATTTCAGAGTCCTGGTGTTCCATCGGATCAAGCAATTTGCTTAATTTTTCGTTTTGCTCTGCTGCATTTTGTATAAGGTCTAGAAGGGCTCTCTATATAATCCTTTTGTATTCACCTTCTGATAGTTTCAGAAAGGTTTCTTCGTCTGGGAAGTTCTTTGGTGCTTTCAGGGGCCCTCTGAAGCCATGGGTGATTTCTTCATTACACTTTTATACAGATTTTGTTGCTTTTGGGGCATCCTGTGAGTCAGTAAAGGCTGGGAAAGATACTGTGAGGATGGAACACTGTTGTTTGTCTAGGCTGTCTAAAAACGAAAGGTCAGAAGTATCTGACAACTTCCAAAGTCAGTCAGGTTTTTAGGTGTACAGGTCCCTCTTCCCAGCTGGCAAAGTAAGCACCTCTATATCCAACCCCAGATGTTGCAAACTAATTCAAAATACAGACAGGCTACTGCCCTGCTGGCCTCTGCTGTCAGGCCCCAGCCATAGGTGACACTATGTAGAATACTGCTTTTCTGCCAGAGGCTAGCTCTCCTCTGGTCAGGCACTGCCTCCCAGCCTAGGAATTAGGTCCAGCTGAGGCCTCCATATGGGTATATCCACCGTCCAGTGGAACAAGATGGCATCCCGCACAAGCTCCCTGCCTGCCTCCATACAGGCTACTCAGTGGTGGAGGCAGACAGAGAGACCAAAGGTGCCAAAATGCACAGAGTCCAAAGCCAGACTCTCAAAGTATGGCAGTGTTGCTTGCCGATCCCACCAGCAGTGTGTCTGAGATTAGCTGCTAGTCATGTCCCAGCTCTTCCCACCGGCTAAGACAGAGGAAAAAAAGTTAAAATGACAAGTTACCTTCAGCTGGTGAAAGCAAGCACTCACCACAAGTGGGAGGTCAGCAAAAGAGAGGAAGTTTTCCGTTGAGTGGTATGAAATCCAAATTAACAGCCCTATGCCGTGTCTTAGGTCTCACTAGGTGTCCAGAAGGCTCTGTTTAATTATCAGTCTGGTCTTGCTTTCCAGAGGTATTTAGGGAGACATTTGTTTAGCCTACCATCTTGACTCTGCCCCCTTTCATAGTAAGCTTTCAGTGTGTAGTGTGTAATTTTATATCTAGGAGTCATGGATGGTGCATACGGTTAATGTTTTTGGCTGCTAACTGAAAGGTGGTAGGTTCAAGTCCCCCCAGAGGCACCTTGGAAGAAAGACTGGTGGTGATCTGCTCCTGAAAAGTCAGCCTTTAAAAATTCTTAGGGAGCACAGGTGTACTGTGGTTGCTGTGATTCAGAATCAACTCTGCAGTGGGTTGTCGATTTTTGCTTTACACTTAGAAGATAAGCTCAGTTTGAACTAACTACATATCAAGTGCAGAAAATGGATACTTCTGATCCAGAGCAATAATTTCACTTGATTTTGTGGTGTTTTGATTTTTCTTTTGTGGTATGGAGAGGGGAAGTATGACTTTAAATGTAATTTTTTTATTAAGTTTTGTTTTTGTTGTCTGTATTTTCTGGATGTTGAATTAGACATGCAATTGAACTATTCCAGATATGGCTATGGCAGAGAAAAACAGCATAGGATAGTATGCAGTTTGTATGTGATTGACTAAATCAATCATATTTGATTACATTTACTATGTATGTCACTACTGACTTAGTGTCTGTGTTTGGAAAATGAGAAAAAGGTGTTAGTGACTATTTGTGCTTCAGATTTTATGTATCACATATGATTTATTTCTTCTGTTGGATTCATGCTAATTTTTTTTTTTTTTTTTAATTCTTTCAGGCTGCTGAGTCAGGAATAATAAAAGTTAAAACAATAGCTGCACGGAACACCGAAATTTTGGCAGGTAATTTTTTTTGCATTAAAAGTTTAACAATGAATGAAAAATTGAATAGTGGTTAAAGCAGAACAGTAAAATGCCATATGTGTTGTGTAGCATTTCTTGCTCGTGCCATGGCATCTTTCACAGTGGTACAGAAAATGTAAATCTTTAACTTATAACCTGATCAATTGGGTTGCCCACAGATAAATATTAGAAAATCCTTTGAAATCAGAAAATGTAGAATTACTAACTCTTTAAGCACAAGGATTTTTTTTCTTACTCATCTTTGCTGTCTCCTCCACCTCTTGTTAATCACCTGGGATGTGCCTTCCACATGAAAGGCATTAAATATTTGTTGTATTGAACTGAATTGAAGGTGGGTTCCCAGTCCACCTTCCAAGGTCTGTTTTATCTTTAGTATATAACTGGTTCATATGTTACATTATATAGTTACTATTAGTATTTGAGTTTTCAGTACAGGGTCTAAGGCAATTTAGTCAGGAAGAAACCATGGGAGTGGGATGGAGTAAAGAAAGTAAAAGTGGTTATTTATTTATTTATTTACTTCCTCTTGGTAGAATATGTTTTTCAAGGTAGAAGTTTCTAGAGTTTCTGTTTGGCACCCCCATTCACCACCCAGTTTATTCCTTTCTCTGTCTCTGTTTTTTTTTTTTTTTTTTTTTGGTGCCTTCTATTCTTGCCTCAATAACGAACCTGGAAAAGAAGGAAAATCATGTTTGATAGGAGTGTGTTATATGAAAGGCAGTTGTGTCACTCTCCCAAACTCTATCATATAAAATTAGCCTTATAGAGAAATAATACTATTCTCATTTTATAAAATAAAATTGAAATTTAAAAAAAAATTGTTTATTTAAAAAATTATTTATAAAATAAAATTGCAAGGAGAATATATTCCTTACATAAGATCATGTGATGAGTAGTGGAATCAGATTGAGATCCAAGATGGACTGTTCAGAGACCGTTTTCTTTCCGCCACTGTGCTGCCATGGTACTTTAAGATTTCTATACAGCCACTCCCCGCTAGAATTTCATACCTACTTCACTGTCCTGTAATCTGTTTCCATCAGTGTTGTTAGAGTCCTAGTCATAGAAGAAAAGCAATCCTATTAAACTAACATACAAGGTGCAAATAAAGAAGAACTTATTTTCTTAAATCTGTTTACATTTTTTAAAAGGATGCCACTAACTCTCACATTGGTGTAGCTGTATTTTTAATTTTGAAGATGAAGATTTTCAAGGGTAGCATAGGGGTGGAGGTGGAAGTAGATTATACTTAGGATAGCCAGCTTTACTGGAAATTTGCCATGTTTTTCACAGCTTCTTCCCTAATTTTGAGCAGTCTCTGAAAACACCAAATAATTGTATAACATTATTCACAGCAGTGGTAAGGCTCTGTGTGCATATCTAGAAGGGATGTAGCAAAAGCAGTAGAGAAAAGCAAAGGTGATTTGGTTGGGAGGGAGGGCACAGGGATTGTGGGAGATGCCTGTTGGGTGGATTAGTTACTGTAGGGAAACTAGTGGACTGTGTGAAAGTTGGAAACAGTAGCTAGTCATATTGGAATATCATTATAGGTATTTACCTTTGCTACTATCATTGTTGATATGGTAAATCCTTTTATTATTCTCCAGTAATAGAATTTTTTATTGATTTTGTAGTTGATGGAAGATTTAAAAGAAGTTTGATTTCTTTAGAGAATCACTGTCTATTCCAGTGTTCTATACCTAAATAAAATGTTCAAGTTAGTTAATCTCAAGGATGAGTAAGAAAAATTTTGTCTCAGTCTGTTGAGTTTCGTATGTGGAAGGGCTGTTCATTTCAGTTCAGTTCAGTTAACTTTTATCAGGTCAAGCTAGAACAGATTTTTATGTAATGCAATTAATTTAAAAAACTCACTGCTGTCGAGTCAGAATAGGTTATGCTTTATTCCCTGTAGTAGCCACAGCTATGAATTTGAGGAGATAGGTTAGTATTTAAACTCTTCCTATGTATATATGTATATACGTATATATTTTTTTTTTACCAAGTATTTAGAGCAGCTGATAACTTAAACAGAAAGAGATATTTGTAGACCACTGGCTGTAGGGTCCCTAGAGGCGGAATTGACCTGATGGCAGTGGCCTTGGGTCTTGAAAATCAAATGCTCTTAAAAGCAAGAGTGTAAATTAGTGTATAGTTTCTTAAAACTGCATAGTTAATACAGAGTATAGTTAATATTGAGAAAAATATTTAGTTAACTTTTTAGAACATTTCTTGAAACGTGTGTACCTCTCTGTTGTTGAGTTAATTCCAACTCATAGTGACCCTATGGGATATGGTAGAACTGTTCCGTAGAGTTTCCAAGGAGCACCTGGTGGATTCAAACTGCTGACCTTTTAGTCAGCAGATACAGCACTGAACCTCTATGCCACCAGGGCTTCTCACTTCTCTATAGGCCTTGACTTTTTAGGAGTATGTAGCATATTACTTGAGTGCTGTATTTGATGTCAGAGATACCAAACAATTGAGTATCTAAAGACATAGGATACTGAATTTGCACGTGTCCATGCATATTCAGAAAATACAAAAGAGTGCTATAAAAATTAAAACCTTTGATCAGGATCAGTTAGTGTAATAATTATATACAGGTGGATTCTAGCTAACTTTAGTTTTATGTGATTTATTTTCCAGAGGAAGTTTATTTATATTATAGAATAAATCTTTGCTTTACATTTCCCCTTCTTTTAAGCATCCTCCTTTAATGTTTATTTTTCTTTGTTTTCACTGCTGTCATGAATGCTGACATAAGTGGGAATGCTATGCCAGGTAATGTCAGCATTGATTCAAATATACAGATCATTATCTCAACATTTTCTTTTTCTCAAAAAAGAATCTCTGCAAATGAGAGCTAACAACCATTTTTCATTTACAAGGCTAAATGCCTTTGTCTTTTTTTGACTACCATATATTGCAAATTGGTTTTTTATTATCCTAATTTATAATATATTAGAAATTGACAGACAAGGCTTATGTTGCACAAAAATTGCATGAAGAGAGAATCTACTTTTTGAATAGATGTTTGAAACAAGGAAGTTGTAGTATCTTTTATAATTGTGTTTAACCTCTACCCAAAATCTTAACAGTTACATCTGCCAGTGACTTTCAGCTACTGTCAGTACACATACAGAATTTTTTTTTGTAGGTATTCATTATGTGTGATATGTGTACTTGTTTTCTCACACAGTTTTCCTCTATCTTCTTCATATATACGTAGTTTCATTACTTAAAGGTATCTAATTTAAGTAGAATGAGTAAATATGCTTTGGATTTTTTTTCCTGTGTTAAGTAGTAATTTTTTTCTTAACTTTAGTATACTGTATCTTGTCAACATGTGTACTTGTGATGGTTTACAAATATTCTAGAATATATCATATAGTGGATTCTTAGTAAGGAAATAAGTGTAAGAGTCACTGGGAGGGTACAAAAGTGGGTCATATAATTCACAATTTATATGGAAATATAAGAAATATACTGGGAAAGTTTGTGCTGTTCCTTTTGTTTAGGATACATACTCCTCTATATGCCTTCTGAAGTCCTTAAAATTCAAAATATATTTCCTGTTGCCAGAAACTTTCCTCTCTAGATGACATACTCCGTGAGGTCCGGGTCCGTCAGCTTCTGCTTTTTCCTCATGTTGCCGTATTACATGGAAAAGAGAAAACACTCATTAAATGTAGGCTGAATAAGTGAATCACTCCAAGATACAAACAAGTCTTTTAGTGCTGCCACTTGTGTGTGTTTCTTCCCTCTGTAATTTTACACTTTATAGTGATGTGAGTACCTTAATTTTGTCATCTTTAGTTTATGTTGTCCAGATTACAGAGTAGTGAAGGAAACAGACCACTAAATCGAATTTTAATCCTGTGTAATAAATGCCAAGGTGGAAGTTTATACAGAGTTGCTGTGTGACCATAGCCTGGAAACAGAAGCTGCATCTTGAAGCCTGCTAAGGAGTTAGCCAGGCATGTGCAAGTGAGATGTAGAAGTGGGAATAAAGGGGGCTTTTGAAACAAGTACGTGGGCTATAAGACAGCTGGTGTGTTTATGGGAACATTATGCAAGTATAACTTGAGTATAAAGTGTGAAAGGGAGAATAGGTATCTGGGAGAACATAAGAGACATTGTGTGACAGCCAGAGCAGCTTGATGGAAAGCCACTGGAGAGTTTGAAGCAACAAATTATACTGTCTCAGTGTAGAGGATATATTTCATTGTAACATCACTGACACAGAGATCGTTTAGGAGATTATTCCTGTAAGACAGGTTAGAAGATACAAAATCATGAATTAACCTGTTTGGCCAGGGCGATAACAGTGTATATACAATATAATGTGCTTTTATCCCTGCTCCCTCAGGGATTTGTTTTCCTTTTAAATTTTTAGTTTTGTATCCTACTGTTTTAGTCAGCTAGGGCTGCTCTAACAGAAATACCACAGAGCAGATGGCTTTAACAAAGGAAGGTTTGTTCTTACACAGTCCAGTAGTTTGCAAGTCCATATTCAGGGTGTCTGCTCCAGGGGAGGGCTTCCTCCCTTGTCATCTCTGGAGGCAAGGCCGGTATTGCATCAGCCTTGGTCCAGGGAGTGTCTTGGCACAGGAACCTCAGGTCTGAAGGATGGGCTCTTCTCCCAGGGCTGCTTTCTTGATGGTATGAGGTTTCCAATTCTCAGCCTGCTTCTCTGTCCTTTTATCTCTCATAGGATGAAAGGATTAAGAGTGGGGCAAGTTATACTCCAGGGAAACTCCCTTGACAGTGGAGCAGGGAGGTGATCCTATGAAGGGATTTACAGCCCCACCCTAATGCTTTAATGTACAGCATAGGCAAACCACAAAATGGAGGTCAGTCACAAGATACTGGGACTCATGGCCCAGCCACATGGCTACACATATTTTGGGGGGGACAGAATTCAGTCCATGACACCTACCTTTTATTATAAATGTTATTCTGTGATGCCATCTTTTCTTAAATGCAATTGCTCCATTTCAGTGAGTTGTCATTTAACTCTTCCTTTAAGATAAATTTTTCAATTTGAGGTCGCTGTTAAAGCATGTGAACTTGTTTTTGAAATATCACACAGCTTTTGGAAAGATTATAGAAGTTTATACCTTTACTAACAGTGTGTTTTTATAGCATGCTTGCCAGGATTATTGTTTTAAAAAAGTCTCTTTGGTAATTGAATAGGTAAATGACTTCCTGTTTAATTGACTTTTTTTATGTTCAACATTTTTTCTTTGTGTGCATTTAATCATTTTCCTTATTTTATGTTAAATTTCTTTGAGTTTTTGGGTTTTCCTTTTTAATTTGTTTCAACTGTTTAATTTTTTTTTTTAAGGTGTTGTCTTTGCCTGGGTTCTCTAGAGGTGCAAAACGAGTGAAGCGTGTGTGTGTGTGTGTGTGTGTGTGTGTGTGTGTGTGTGTGTGTGTGTGTTTACACTGAGAAAGAGTTGTTTCAAGGAAATGGCTCATGCGTTAGTGAAGTGTGTGTGTGTGTGTGTGTGTGTGTGTGTATTTACACTGAGAAAGATTTATTTCAAGGAAATGACTCCTGCATTTGTGGAAGTTGGCAAGTCCCAAATCTGTGGGCCAGACATCAGGCTGGAGGCTTTTCTTAACTCATGTGGTTGCAGGGGCTGACGAACCCAGAAATAGTAGGTCAGATGGCAGGCTGCTGGGTTATGTCCCAAGAACCAAAGGTCAGATGATGCCAGGTGGGATACAGGATTGAGAGAGAGAGAGAGAGAGAGAGAGAGCCTTGCCGGAGCATCCATGTGTATTGGAGGCAGGCCACACCCTCAGGAAGCTTCCCTTACATCACTTAACATAACGGAGGATGATTACGTAATACCGAGAATCAAGGCCTACCCACGTTGGTGGATAACATTAACCATCACAGATGCTTTTTGTTTCTACATAATTATCTGATTTCTTTTGTTGCTCACATTTTAGAAAGCTGTTTTCATTCTACATAGTTAATAAACATTCATTTTTATTTTCTTTTAGTTTAATTTCCACCCCCAAATTAGTAATGTATGGTACAATGTGAAGATTTAGATTTTTTCTTTTGCAAAATTACTAACCAGTTGTACCAACATCATTTGCTGAATAATTGTTCCCTGTTCTACAATGTGCCTTTGATATAAAACTGCCTGTGCTTTTTTTGCCTCATATTCTTGAATCAATTAAATATTTATTTATATCTTTTGAACCCAGTAGAAGTTTTTTGTTTTTTTTTTAATTTTTCTTAGAAATATTAGTCTTCCTTGTATCTAGATTTTAAACATTTTGAGGATAGAAATCGTTGCTAAATCACATTTTATTTCTTTCATAGAAATTAAAATTTCTTTACTGATTGTTAAATTTATCACAACAAAACTTTTATTAACCCCTGTTAATGTATTCATAGTGGGGTATCCTAGTTTAATTCTTTTTTTCCAGGATAAAAACTACAATTATGCAGTGAAACTGCTCAGAGCAAGGAAACCCCTAGGATATGGGGACCTCTGGATCTCTTTCAGGTGTGTGAAAGTGCATCATTTGATCTCACAGTCATGTAGATTGGAAATGCAGTACTTTTCAAACACATGGTGTTGCTCTATTAAAAAGAGTTATGCTTATTAGAGGACTTAATGTAGAAAATAATTTTTTCCTTTTCTTAACCCCAGCAACATTTTTATAAAGTTTGATTGAAGGGTCAGTGATTTTCATTGCTTTTTCTGGATGATATATAAAATGGTTAAAGAGAAATGTCTTTATATTACTGTACAGCTTTTACTTTTGCCTTAGGAGGGTTTTGTATAAAGCTACTTTTTTATAGCATTTTGTCTCCAATTTCCGCTTCTAAAGACTACTATCATTTTTTAGGAAGCAACCACTCAAAGCCGCCCCCCCTCAAGTTCTTTCTTGCAGCGAATTTTGATCTAGATATGGTGTATGTATTTTTCCTTTTTAGGCTGTTTCACAATATATAGAGCAGTAGGTTTTTAAAATTATTTTCTTGATCATCAACTCTAGATAACAGAGAAACTTCCTTTTTGACCTTTATATTTTCATGTAAACTGAGAAGGGGAAAAAGTAGGAAGGAGAAAGGAATAAATTTTGATTTCTTTAAGCTACATTAAACTTTTTACAAGTTATATTTATTATTACTTTAAGTTGATCCTAGTTTCATAAACCAAAATTATTCAGCATTTTGCTATGAATACCTTTTTTTTATTGATTACAGATACATGCTTTCTTTTGTTGTTATTGTTTTACATCCCTAAAATACAAGTACGAGTCTTACAGTTGATAGCATCTTAGAATCACTGGGGGCCGGCCAGGTGGTGGTGTAGTTATCTTTACTGGTTCTCGGCATTATCATAGCTGATTATATAATTGTCACATCAGTTGAGTTATGTGTATTGTTGCTACTACAGATGTTAAATTTAAAATGTCACCCTGGTTGTTACATAAAATTTTCCTGTTAATATTTTATAGTAAGATCAAGAAAGGGCCAACATCAAGTCATGTACAATTTGTGTCAGTGGCTTAGAAGAGAACCCGAGAGACAGTAGTGAAATATTCTTTCAAAAAATGATGCTCTTGATGGGTTAAAGAATGAAATTATGAAGAAAAAATTTAAGTGATTGAAAAGCTTATGTCATACTTAAATGGCACTAGTTTTTTTAATTCACGATATATTTCTGATATGTCTTAACACTGGTAACATTGTAGACTGTAATAATTTGTTTTTATTTTTGATTAATCATGACAGGATCCCTTTCCTTTTTTTCTGAAGACTTTAGGCAGAATACTTTAAAGTAAACATCACTGGTTCTTTTTTGACACTTTTGACTTCTGTTTCCATTAGAGTGCTGTTTACCATAAAGAGTAGCAACACGATGTTGTAGGAAGATATGGAACCTGGAGTTGGACCTATTTTCAGATTCTGGCTTTACTAACTACTTAACCGTGTCACTTGGGCCAAATCAGGTCTTGGGCCACTATAAACTCTGTAGGATTATTGTGGTGAGCAAATGAGAAACACATGTTATCATCATAAAAATTGCAGACATACCTTGCTACTACTGAACGCTTTGTATTTGACTGATAATAATAAAGAATGTTCAGTGAAGGTAGGGCTAGCCTTTATAGACTGGTGGTATGGTAGGCATTTAACCACTGTTTGTTTCATAATAGTGTTTCTTTTTTGAACTTTATAAATCACCATTTAATTATTCATATCAGTGGTTTGAGACATTGTTCTACATCTGTAAAATCCTTGTACACAAAACAGTAAGGAAATGAGAGGGAACACTTTTGGAAACATATTTCTTTGCCAGTCATATTTGCCATTTGTTAGATCTGCTGAATCAGTAATCTGTGCTGGTATACTGAGGAACTTTGTTCAGCTTACTGTAATAGGACACTGTAGTCTTTATTTGTCATAAATAAAGGGAGCTTTGGGACATATAAGGTGGGGATTTACGTGATAAAATTAATGCTGATTTTATAATTTTAAGTGATTCTGAATGATGTTTTCTAAGTTTCTTTTGGGAAAAAAACAATTTAAAAAAACTTAGATTTGTATGTCTTTTTTACATGTCTTGCCTCAGTAATTAATTGATGGATTTAGTACCTTTGAAAACACACCAACACATGTTCAGTGTTCTCTTGACTTAAAATCACATGTTATTTATTCAAATTTCCTGAGGATGACAAAGCTGTCTTACTCATCTTTGGGTAGCCATTCAGTAAGTGTGTATTGATTTAATTTTATTCTGTAAATTTAATTATGTATGATTCAGGTTTGTGCATTTCTCTATCCTCATATAATTTTGTTGCCACTCAAACTTCCCGAAGAGTTGGCTCAGTAGAAGGAATTACATTAAGGTTTGGAATTACAGCATACACATGTAATTAAAGTAATGTTTTAGTAATAAGAACATTGTTAGTTTTTAATGAGTTGTGTTTACTCCTTGAAGAAAAAATATTGCTATACAAATTCAAGGCATATGATAAAATTTTAGGGAGCTTCTGAATATCATTCACAAATGTATTGGGGTGATATATGTATGTATACTATTTTAAATTACTGTTTCTGTTCTGGGGTATAAATTCTTATTCATAATGTACTGTAAGAAATAGAGTGCCTCTCTGAGGCAGGGTAAAAATTCTGAGACCCTTAGAATTTACAGCTGAAGATGAAGGAGAACCGAAGGACAGAGTGTTGGGAGAAAGATAGGAAAGCTGTAGTTAAGGGCTGTTTTTATGTATCTGCAGTTTCTAGCTAAAGTATTTTAACTTTCACAGCAGGACTTGTATTTTGGTGTTTATTTTCCATAAAGCAGTTCTTACTAAGATTGCTGTTATTGGATATAATTTATACAAAGTACCTATTCTGGATTATGAATTAAATTTAATAACTTACTTTATGTGTATTCTAAAGCATTGAAAGAGAACAGCTCAGAAGTTGTTCAACCTTTTTTAATGGGTTGTGGAACCAAGGAACCGAAGATCACTCAGCTGTGTCTGGCAGCCATTCAGAGACTAATGTCACATGAAGTCGTGTCTGAGGTAATAAAAAGATTTTTATCTCAGATGTGCACCTAAAAATAGAATCAGGAATTTTTATTAGGAGAGTATAAAACATATTGATGTTTAATGTCAGTTTTGCTAACAATGTGTTTGAAGGAAACTTCTTAATTAGAAAACGCTGCCAAACTTTCTAATTGTTAAACACTTTAAAAATAATGAATAAAGACGAAGTGTGTTTCCTCAAGTCGTTTGTAATCTAAGAAGTCATGGTTCAGTAATACAGATGACACTTTTGAGATTCAAGCAAATTTTCAGTGTTACTGCATGGTTATTTAATGTAATTCAGAAATTTTAACAAAATGGTAGGAGGGGAAATTATTGGTTTATTTCCTAGATCATCTGACTTCGTGATTTGTTGTTTCTTAACTTTAGTGCATTGTTTGTATCTCACCTTAGGATGGTAAAGCAGGAAAAAAAATCACCCTGTAAATTTGTACTCTGATTTCAAATTTAGTGATGGTACCTTAATCCTGTACTCTGTATGGTGCTATAATACCAGAAACCAAACCCACTGCTGTTGAGTCAATTCTGACTTACAGCGACTCTATAGAACAGAGTACAACTGCCTCATAGAGTTTCCAGGGAGCACCTGGTAGATTTGAACTGCTGACCTTTTTGGTTAACATACATAGCACTTAATCACTATGCCACCAGGGTTTTCAAGACACTATAATACAAACCCACTGATGTCAAGTGGATTCTGACTCACAGCAACCCTGTAGAACAGATTAGAACTGCTCCATAGAGTTTCTGAGGAGCGCCTGGTGCATTTGAACTGCTGACTTTTGGCTTAGCGAAAGTACCACTCACACTCTGCCACCAGGGTTTCCAAGGTAATGTAATAGAAGTGATAACTTCTTTCCTTGTAGTACAGAGTCCTAGACAGTGTCAGATTTAATTGAGTTTATAAGTGTGTTGTCAAACTTTAAGTTGCATTTTGCTCCTTCAGTAACATGCTGTGGAAACTCGGGTGGTGTAGTGCTTGAGTGCTGCAGTTGTTAACCAGCAAGTCACCGGTTCACATCCCCCAGCTGCTCCCCCGAAGCTCTGTGGGGCAGTTCTCCTCTGTCCTGTAGGGTCACTGTGAGTGGGAAGCAACTCGATGATACTAGGTTTGGCTTTTCGGTGTATAATATATGGGGGAAATGACAAATTATATGGGGGAAATGACAAATGACCAGTAACAGAGTAAGTTAATTCAAGTATGTCCATATTATTTATAAACATCCAAATAAAATACACTCCTATTATTGTAGAAATGAACTTTGATTTTTAACTAGGTATTTCAGAACTGCATCCTGCTATTTGAGTATATGCAAGTGGCATATTACATTTTAAATTTAAATTTTAAATTTAAATTTTTCTTTTTTAAAAAGAAAATTAATTTATTTCATGTCTTAAGTCAGCAGATCTAAAACCATGATTTTTATTTGTTGTGATCAAGTAATTCTGTCTAAAAGAGGGAAGGTTTGTGCACATTTTCTCACTCAGAGGTCTAAAAAATATTTTATTTTTTGACAGTAATTAAAATAATTATTTTTCAGACTGCAGCTGGAAATATAATTAACATGCTTTGGCAGTTAATGGAAAACAGTCTTGAAGAACTTAAGCTGCTTCAGACAGTTCTTGTTCTTCTGACAACCAATACAGTAGTTCATGATGAGGCGCTCTCAAAGGTAGGAAACCTGTTTGCAAAAATACATACCAGTTTTGAGCAGTGTTTGAGTAAATTCTCTGAGAGCAAATGTCTGGCACTGTTAGAAACAAAACCAGTTCCCTGTAGCTGTTGTGATGGTTGACATTCTGTATTAATAACTATCAGTCCCTTGTTTTCTCCAGATTAGAGCTCAGATCAGATTAGCTGCTTAAGTAATGCCCTTTGGACATAGCCAATAGGCTTAGTTACCAGTAGAAAAGAGAAAAATAGCTGAAGAATAGGAGTAGTGGGACAGGGAATTGAGAAAGAGAACATTTTGAGAGGTGTCAATGATCTGCAAAATTGCCTCAAGTAGTTAGGAGTCCCTATGATAGCCACCCCCTCTGTAAAAATAAATTTTTATGGATATGATATATAAACCACTTGAAATCTACTTGTGTCCCTTAAGTGGCTGGAAAGTCTTCTTTCAGCATTTAAGGTAGATAATTTGTATGTATGATACCTATTTTTCACTTCTTCCCTATTCCCACCTTCTTTGACAATATATAACAGCTGTTATTTATTTCACTCTTAAAAATATTCTTTAATTATAAAATATTTCTAAAGCACAGAAAGTACAAAGAGTCTTCAATTAGTTATTTTTAAAAATTTCTTTGGACTTTCTGTAATAGTTCTATTATAAACTGCATGGGTTACATCAGATAAAGATAATAGCCTTGTTCTTCATTCTTATTTCACACTAAATGAAACTTGATTTTTAGGCGATTGTTCTTTGTTTTCGACTACATTTCACGAAAGATAATATTACGAATAATACAGCTGCTGCTACAGTGCGACAAGTTGTTACTGTTGTTTTTGAGAGGATGGTTGCTGAAGATGAACGAAACAAAGGTAATGCTTTTGATGGTGGCTGGGTCCCACCTACATGATTTTACTTTTATTGATGTTCATCCTTTGTCCTATGAATTTGGAGTACCCCAAAATTGTAATACATTAAAGATGTATCTCTTGTAACCTTGTTGTTGCTATTGTATGTTACTAACCATTGGTGCCTTATTTTCCCCAGTGACACTTTAACGCCCCATAATTTTATCACCCTAAGAGGTCGACCCTTCAGTTCTCCATATTCATTTCCAGTATGTATGCATAATTTCATGTTGAAGGGGAAGTTTTGCCTTTTTAAACAGAACATGGGATTGTATGTATTTTTCAGCGAATGTTACATTATGCATTATTTCATGTTATTTTATCTTCATAATTAAAATTTTCATGTTTACGTTGTATTTTGTAACTATTCTTTGACATAATAGTTGGCTGTTGGATGCACATTATATTCAGTGTTTTAGTTTTCCTATTTTGAATGTCTTCCTACATGTATTTTTTTCCATCTTTTGAATTATCTATTTAAGATAAATTCTGCAGAGTGGGCTCTGCTTGTGTGAATTTTTGTCTGTTTATTAACGTGTATTAAGAAAATTTATATACTATAAAGATTAATATTGTTATATTTTCATCAAATACTTTATTGTAGTTTTTAACATCTTTTTGACTTTAGAAAGCTCCCTAAAACTTAGAAACACACCTTTTCAAAGATCCGACAGACAGTTCCTGTTTCTGTTATAACTTTTGTAATTTGACAACTTTTAGCACTATGTTTTTCATTTATCTTCTCTACTGAGTGAAAAGTAAAATTTTTCATGTGACCAGTTGAATAGATCACAAAAGATGCTACAATTCTGAGCAATCTATCTGCATCTGTAAACAAAAGATTGAACTGTTTTTTCCTTGCATACTTTATGTGTTTCCGTCTTTCACTGCATTTGATATGCTTTTGACAATGTTGGTACAAAAAATTGGAGTGCTGGTAACTAATAGTAATACTGCCTGCTTCCGTAATTACTTCACTTTTCATGAAATTAACCATTAGTCAGTGGTCAGATTTTTCACATTTGTTTTCAGGCATACTTACCCATTGGTTGATTAGAGTACTTCTTCTAACTTTTGTGTGTTGATTTTTCTGTATATTTCTTCAGAGAACAACCAGGTAGGATTATGGCAGTTGGGAATATTAAAGAATCGACTCACAGCACACTACACTTAAAGTATTCATATTCATACTTAATAAACATAGGGCAATTTTCTAGTATGAGTATTTTATAAATCCAAATCATAATACAGTTCCTGTATTGATAGTTTAAGTTGAGGGTCCTTGAAGGCTAGTATTTCATTTTAATACTTTCTAATAAAGTAGAAAGTACTTAGAGTCTCTTTCAAGTAGTCAGTCAACATTTTTTGAAAAAAATAGGCTTTCATAATTTACAGGTAATGATGTATTATTACTATTCAAAGAAATGCTGAATCAGAAAATGCTAATGAATACCTGTAACACTGACATAGTAATTGTGGCAGATCAAACAGTTAATTCTAGTGTATAGATTGTAAAATGATACAGTAATTAACTATGTGGCAAACTCTTGTGCGTTTGATTATTTGAGGGTACAAGGATTATGTGAATTTCAATTGATGAAAGAAGGTGTTGGAGAATGAGAGGTTGGGAAAATCAAATGTGTGGTGGACAAAGATACTAAGTTTGTTAAGGTGAATATAAATGAAGAAGAGTGACTTTCATGGCATTTTGTATAAAAATTAATCCCCAAATATTTTTTCACTTGGAGGCAAAGTTCTGAACTTAAAATTAAAGTCTATGATTCTATGAACACGTTTTGATTTTATATATAACTTTTAAATAGTACATATGATTTATTGTAGGGTATTATGAACTCCTAAAACCCATCCTATTTTGCTTGCAGTTATTATAGAACAACCAGTACTGGTCCAAGGAAACAGTAATAGAAGATCTGTCAGTACCCTCAAACCTTGTGCTAAAGATGCATATATGCTTTTTCAGGTATTTCAGTTGAGAAAAATAATTTTAATTATAAAATTTTGTGTGAATATTTTGCAATTTTGTCTGATTTAATTTTTCTTATGAAAATATGTTAAAAGTAGAATTAAAAGAAAGATGTTCCAACAAATTAAGAGCAGCTTCTGCATATACTGTATAATAGCTAATTAACTTGATCAAGTGTTACAATTCACCTTAAGGATGGAGAACAAATTAAAGCTAGAACTAGTAATAGGTCTATTAGGAAAGACTACACTTACTCATGGGCTCACCATGAGTTAGGTTGACTCAATGGCAACTGATTTTAAGGTTCCTGGATGGTGCAAATAGTTGCCCTGAAGTACTATTTGAAAGGTTGGTGGTTCAGCACCACCCAGTGATGTGGCAGAAGACAGGCTTGGTAATCTACTGCTGTAAGGTCACAGCCATTAAAAACCCTATGGAGTACAACTCTACCCGGAAACACTGGGACCACCATGAGTAGGAATCCACTTGAGGACAGCTGTTTGTTTTTGGTTAGTGATGTAAAAAATAACTCCTTTAAAAGGAAATTTTGAATAAATTTTTGCTCTCTTTAATGTAACTTGATACCTAGTTTTTTTTATATCTCTTGTGAGTAAATCTTTTAAATAAAATAGATTCGTCTGTCCTGAAGATTTTATTAAAGAATTATTTTAAATGGATTTTCTTCAAAACAGTGTTAAAATAACCAGTTATGTGTGTATGCTGTACATTGTTAATGGTTATAAGAGTATCAAATGTTTACTTATTTGTCAAATACATACCTTGCCAAAATTAGTATTTCTGATGCTTAGTTTCTAAAGAGCCAAAATAACTATAAGAAGATAGAATTTTTCTTAATTTTGTCAATTGTGAGTTTTGAAAGACATATTTTATTCTGAACATGAAATTGTTTCATTTATTTTCCTCAGGACCTTTGTCAGTTGGTTAATGCTGATGCCCCTTATTGGCTAGTAGGCATGACAGAAATGACTCGGACATTTGGCCTCGAATTACTTGAGTCAGTCCTGAATGATTTTCCTCAAGTCTTTTTACAAGTAAGCAATCTGTAGTATCTTGTAGAAAGATTAATATAAAAAGTTTTCCAGATACTGTTTCTTAAAGAAATAAGCATACATGTTTTCACAGTAGTAAATGAATTGTTGCCTCAGACTTTAAACATGTAACAATTTAGTTTTGTGTTACATTTTTTTAGTGCCTTAACATGAAATTTTAATAATAGAGAAAATCTTACAGAGTCTAGCCAGATGTTTCCCAACTTAGAGGTGTATGAAGGGATTATGGTCTATCAGTTATTTTTATAATGCTTAAAAGCCTAATAGAAATTGTATTGCTGATGCATACTGATGTGTGTAGCTATGTGTTTTAGGTAATTTAAATGGAAACAATAATTAAAAAATACTGTATGAAGTATGAAATGTTTCAAAACAGAAAGTTAATAGGGAAAAATGTAAGAAACAATTCAAACTTACCATTTTACTTGTAACAAACTGAAGTCCAGAAGTGAATCAATGACTTACAAAGACTTCCTTCGTTATTAGCAGATCTTGAATTAAAATCTTTCAACTACTGATTAAGTTCCTTCCCTGGCCATGCAGCCTCCCTTCATAATCTTGCTCTACTATTAAGTGTGTTTTAATACTAATAAATATGCTCTATCTATTAAATATGTAATTTGAGTGCCACAGTAGTGTAAGATGCTTTAACCTGAGTTGGGACTGAAATTTTTTTAATATGGTTCATCATTTTGGTACACACTAGGCCAACTATTAATGGTTTTAGTAATAATGAATGATATTAAGCAAGGATTTCCTTCCTTATAATAGGATAAGCAGTATTTAGATATGACTTCTCCAACCATTTTATGTAAATTGGTTGTTATAATAGCTGTAACTTTTTAAGTGCCTACTGGGTGCTATGACTGTGCTCTGTTTCTTAGATACCACATTAAGTTTAATTCTTATAAAATACCTGAGATGTTCCCTGAGGAAACTGAGACTTGAAGAGGGTTAGTTTGTCCAAGGTTGCATTGTTTATAAGTGCTAGAGTTGAAATTGGAACCCATGTTGATCCAGATTCTAAATTCGTTTCTCCTCTCAACTCCTCATTTTCTTGTATAACCCACATCCTAGCCATCACTTTAAAAAATATATCCAAGTCCCGCTGACTTTGTGCTATTTCAATCACAGTTATGGTATTCTAAGCTACCATCACTCCATCAGAATTACTGCACTAGCTTCCTAATTGCTTTGCGGCACTTGCTTTGTTGTTGTCATTGTTAGGTACCATAGAGTCAGTTACAACTCATAGCAACCCTATGCACAACAGAATGAAACAGTGCCCAGTCTTGCGCTGTGTCCACAGTTGTTTTTGTGCTTAGCCCATTGTTGCAGCCACTGTGTCAGTCCATCTCATTGAGGGTCCTCATCTTTGTTGCTGACCCTCCACTCTACCAAGCATGATGTCCTTCTCCAGGGACTGATCCTTCCTGACAACATGTCCAAAATATGTAAGATGCAGTATTGCTGTCTTTGCATCCAGGGAGCTCTGTCTTCATACTTCTTCCAGAACAGATCTATTTGTTCTTTTGTCAGTCCACAGTACATTCAACATTCCTCTCCAACACCACAATTCAGAGGCATCAGTTCTTCTTCTGTCTTCCCTATTTGTTGTCTAGCTTTCACATGGATGTGATGCAATCGAAAATACGATGACTCAGGTCAGGTGCACTTAAGTCTTCAAGGTGACAGCCTTACTTTTCAATACTTTAAAGAAATCCTTTGCAGTGGATTTTCTCAGTGCAATGCATCTTTTGATTTCTTGACTGCTTGTTCCTTGGGCGTTGATTGTGGAACCAAGTGAAATGAAATACTTGACAACCTCAATCCTTTCTCCGTTTATCATAATGTTGCATACTGGTCCAGTTGTGAGGATTTTTGTTTCCTTGATGTTTAGGTGCAATCCATACTGAAGGCTGTGGTCTTTGATCTGTGTTGGTAAGTGTTTCAGATCTTCTTCACTTCCAGCAAGTAAGGTGGTGTCATCTGTGTAACACAGGTTGTTAATGAGTCATTCTCCAATCCTGATGCCTCATTCTTCTTCATATAATCCAGCTCCTCAGATTATTTGCTTGACATACAGGTTGAAAAGGTGTGGTGAAAGGATACAACCCTGACACACATCTTTCCTGATTTTAGTCTTTCAGATCCCCTTGTTCTGTTAGTATGACTGCCTCTTGTTCCAGGTACGGATTCCTGAAGACCACAATTGACTGTTCTGTAATTCCCATCCTTTGCAGTATTAGCCCCATATTGTTATGATCCACACAGTTGAGCACTTTTGCATAGCCAATGAAATACAGGTAAACATGTTTCTGGTGTTCTCTGCTTTCAGCCAAGATCCATCTGATGTGAGCAGTAATGCCTCTGCTTCCACATCCTCTTCTGAATATGACTTGAATTTCTGGCAGTTCCTGGTCAGTATACTGTTGCAGTCACTTTCAAATGATCTTGAACAAAATTTTACTTGTGTTTGATATTAATGATACTGTTTGGTAATTTCTGCATTCATTTGCATCACTTCTCTTTGGAATGGACATAAATGTGGATCTATTCCAGTCAGTTGATTAGGTAGCTGTCCTCCAAGTTTCTTGGCATAGGTGAGTGAGCATTTCCAGTGCTGCATCTGTTGTTGAAATATGTCAGTTGATAGTCCGTCAACTCCTGAAGCCTTGTTTTTCGCCAGTGCCTTCAATGTGACTTCAACTTCCACTGTCAGTACCATCGGTTCCTGATCGTATGCTGCCTCTTCAAATGGCTGAACATTGAGCAATTCTTTCTCGTATAATGACTCTGTGTATTCCTACGCTACTTTACCGTGTGCTGTATGCTCTATTTTACTGTAATTGCTTGTCACACCGCACCCGGAATGCTCTTTAAAACAAATCAGATCGCGTCAGTCCTTTGCAGAAGTGCTTCAGTAGATGTCTACTTTACCCAGAGTAGAAGATTAAGTTCTTTTTATGGTCTGTGGGACTTTTCATGATCTAGTTCCCACTATTCCTTCATTTTACCTCTTCTTACTCAACTCCTGTAGCTGCACTCTCATCTTTTGTGTTCCTTAACTGTTCCCGGAAACCCTAGTGGCATAATGGTTAAGTGCTACAGCTGCTTACCAAAAAGTTGGATTGACTTGACAGCAGTGAGTTTTGGGGGGGCGGGGAGAGTAGGTGTTCCAAGTGGGCTTCTGCCTTAATACCATTGCATGTAGACTTTCTTGGGCCTGGAGTTGTTTTCTCCCAGTGGCTTGCTTCCTTCTTTGAGGACTTGGTTCAGCCATCAGCTTATCAGACAAACCTTCTTCAACCACTCAGTGTAAATTGGCAACCTCTTTTTGTGACACCACTTGTACTTTTCTCACCTCTTATTATACTTTATACAACTTACCACCTCCTGGTATACATTTATTTGTTAGTTTATTTTTTTCTTCCCCTACAAGAAGGTAAGCTCTATGAGATGAGGACTTAGTGGACTGTTGTATAGGTGCCTAGAATAGTGTGGCACATGGTAGGTTTAATAAATATTTGTAGAATCAATGAACTGGTAAATGAATTTGAATTAGAAATTTTGATAGGTTGGATTATGTTTTCTGACTTTGTAGGAAAAGATGTGAAAATACTTCCCCAGATTTATTGTATCTACAAAATTTCTACTTTATTTTACCTGCTGTGGTACAGGTAGAGAAAAATCATTATTCTATGTAAGGTTCTAGACTTTAGTCTTGCAAAATTTATTTGAAAGCAATAAATACTTGTTTTAATTTACTCGTCATTCGCTCATTCAGCCAGTGTTTACCAGTCAGCTGTGGTGTGTGGGTCTATCAGTGCCAAGCATTTGGAAGTTAAATAAGACTAATAAAATCTGCTCCATGGTGCTTGCAAACCTAATGGGAAGAAAGGTGTTAATTAACTGAAGATAAACTGTATAAAGAATTCTGTGAAAGAAAAAAAGTACTGTGGAAATGAAGGACATAGATACCAAACCTGCTTGGTGTGGTTTGGGGGATAGGGGTACAGATGAATCAAGGATATGATTCCTCAGCTTGTACTTAAAGGATAAAGAGTAGCTAGTTATAGGGGGGGTAGGAAAAGAGTACGCCATATAGAAGATGTTGCAAAAGTAGTGACGCTGAGAAAAGGCCTGTCTTCTCGCCTGGAAAATCTGTAGAGACATTGCAAATTGTGTTTGAACTCTGCGTCCCTATTGTCTAGCACAGCACCCAGCACTTACTAGGAATTTAGAAGTAGTTGCTGAATAGGTCAAGGAATTTTTGGAGTTCGTGAGGAAGAAGACAATTTTAAAGATAATATTTAGCTTACTTAAGTCATGAGCCATTAGCTAAGATGGTTCACTGCTTATTACAAGGGAGAGGTTATTCAGTTTTGTACATACTTATTTTGAAATGTCTGTGAAACACATAAAATATTCATTGGATTTGTGACTCTTAAGCTCAGAAGGTAGGTCTAGGCTAAACTTATAAATGCTAATGTTGTTGACATATAGTTGCTAATTGAAGAGAAAAGATTGAATGGAATCACCTATGGAGAACACATGGCATAGCAAGAGAAGGCCTAATGCTCTGGAGCTTTGAGGAGCTTCAGCAGTAAGTGGTTGGATGTGAGAGGATGGGCATGCAGAAGAGACTGAGACGGGAGGACAGAAAGGCAGGAAACAGTGGGATATAAAAACAGTGGGTAATAAAAGACAAAGGGAAAGAAAACATCAAGATTAACCAAGTAATCAGTTGTATCAGGTGCTTCTGAGAGATTTAGAAGTTGAAGGCTGAAGTCGATGTTCAGTTTGGCCAAGAGAACTGTAAGAAGAGTTCCACCAAATGGTCTCAGCTCATCCAGAACAGATGGTCATCAGGAACAACAAAGACATAAGGAAAAAAGAGCCGAAGAGACAGAAGGACACATGTGAATGGATGACTATATCAACAGGTGACCAGAGCCAGATGGTGCCTGGCTGCTGCCAAAGACAACTGTGATGGGGCATACAATGTCGAGTCCCAGTGGCAACAAGAGAAAAAGAGGGGTGCACCTCAAGAACTCCACTAAAAGACTGCAATTGGTGGTCCAGCAGCCTGGGGATTCCCCTGGGAGCATGTTCCCTAGACTTGCTGCTGCCCCTGACCAGAAAACATTACTGAGCTCAACTCTTCAGACAGGAATAGACTAGATTCAGGGATACAGTGTGACCATGTGGTGTGTGTACGTTATGGTTCTATGCATCTATAGGATGCTGACCTACTAACCTCTTCCTAGAAGAGAGGAGAGGGTGAAGAGGAGGGGACAAGAGATTGTTAAGAGGATATGACATATATAGGACAAAAAGGAGGAGTGTGCTATCACCGGGCAAGGAGAGCAGAAGGAGCAGCAGATAGGTGGCCATGCAGATTTAATTTGGGTTGTATACTTTCACTTAATCACAATAAAAAAAAAAATAGTTCAGTGCACGGTGATGGTGTTAGAGGAAGAAACCCAATAGTAAGTGGAGTAGTGAGGAAGAGGTATGGATATAGCAGACAAACTTGTAGGAGTTGTCTATAATATTTATATTATTAGCCAGTACACAAATAACTTTTTATAAATATGAAAGTGGACTTGGTTATGGTTTTCATGTGGTCAGAGAAACTATGTGTGAGAGTAGAATTTCGTATTACGTAACACTTGACATCCTGTTTTGGAGAGAGAATGAAACATATGTAAATAGCAAACATATGTAAGTATCAAACATATGTAAATGTCAAGTGTGTACCTCTGGAAGTTAACAGTGACTAACTTGTTTCTGGGAAGTAAGATTAGGCAAAGCTTTTATTTTTATCTTTTTACTTATCCGTAGTTTTTAGTTTTTTTCGTTAATGAGTTTTTAAAAGATGCATTTTCAAAATGTGACTTTTAGCAGTGATGAGATAAACTTCTCTGTACCTCATTTTTCTTTTCTGTAAGAGTAAAAGATAGGATTGGATAATTTTTGTGATTCTTCATTCTCAGCTGTAATGAAATTTGGATAATTAAAACAACAAAATCCAATGTATTTTGAGGTTAGTCATTAAATCAGAGTAGGCTTTGTATTGTTGGCAAAGTGGAACTATTCTTGGCTAATGTAGGCGGGGAATTAACAGAATAAGAAAGACTTGCTTTGTAATGTACCAAGACCATAAGTGGAATTTAAGAACTCTACAGGATTCTCCAAACTTGTAAAATAATTAGGCTTATTTATCACTTTTTAACCCATTGTGTTCTGTTTAAGCATTGCAGGTAAAACCAAAAAAATTTTAAGCTAATCATTAAATTTTCTCTGCACCAATTGATGTATTATGTTTGCAAAATAAAATCAGTAGATTGTTTAATGTCACAGAATCAAAATCAAGTTTTTTCCCTTCAGATGCCTAACTTAATTACTGTTCTGTTTGAATTTCAGTAATATTTTCACTCTTCAGTTCTTTAGGCTTTTAACTGTCAGTGTCTAACTGAAATTAAAGTGACTAGTAATAAATACCAATTACTCAATCTCAAAATTATTAAATACTCCTTTTTAATTTAGATACTTTTTAGAATTTAGTGAAATATCGATTACCATTTTGATCTTGCTCCCTCAAAGAACAACACTAATTCCAGAATTGTACAGGAAGTTCACCATAATGAATGATATAAACTTATAACAAAGCTAAAGTATTAATACTGATTGTTTTATTTTCTGTGAGACTGTTGTGGAAGTATTAAGTACAAACAAATTTAATTCTTTTTTTAATTTGATTTTTCTTTTCTTTGCTAGCACCAAGAATTTAGTTTACTCCTCAAAGAAAGGGTATGTCCTCTTGTGATCAAGCTGTTTTCTCCAAATATAAAATTCAGACAAGGTTCAAGCACTTCATCTTCCCCAGCACCAGTTGAAAAACCGTATTTTCCCATCTGCATGCGTTTGCTGAGAGTAGTGTCTGTTCTGATCAAGCAGTTTTACAGCCTTTTGGTAAGTGTTAATTTTCATACATGTTTACATGTATGATTACACTTAGTACTCTTTTTTAGAAGGTGTTGTACTATAAAGTGCTTACCTTTATTTTAGCAGAATCTGAGTACCAATCAGTGTTCTCCTAGGTACTGTAAAGTTTCATTCTGTCCTTTCTTCAGTTGTACTTATGTTTATGTAGTATTTGTGTGTGTGTGTGTGTGTGTGTGTGAGAGAGAGAGAGAGAGAGAGAGAAAGATATTTGTATGTGTGTGTATCAGTTCTTGACTTTATAATACAAGGGGCATACAGTAGTTGTTTTTTTGTGATTGACTTACGTTTCACTCAGCACAGCATCCTCCATATTCATCCATGTTCTGTTACATGGAGTCATTCTTACTAGTTGGATAGTATTCCATTGTCTATATATATCACAGTTGGTTTATCCATTCATCCATAGATGGCACTGAGATCAGTTCTGTATTTTTGCTATTGTAAATAATGTTGCAATGAACATAGGTGTGCTTATATTTATTCTTGTCACTGCTCTTACATCTCTAGGATATAGTATACCTAGGAATGGCATTGCTGGATCACAAGGTATTTCTATGTCTAGTTTTTTGAGGAAGCATGCCATGCTGTTTTTCATATGTGGTTGGACCAGTTTATAATCCCACTACAAAGCATAAGAGTTCCAGATGCCCTACAGCCGTACCAACATTTGTTGTTTTCTGTATTTTTTATTGTAGCCATTTTTGGAGGGATGAGATGGTGTTTCATTGTAGTTTTGATTTACGTCTCTCACTCTTGGCTAATGACCTCAACTGTCTTTTCATGTATTTGTCGGCTACCTGAATATTCTCTGTGGTAAAAGATCTGTTCATGTCCTTTGCCTATTTTTTGTTTGGATTGTTTGTTTTTTTGTTGCTTTGTCATCTGTGTATTTTAGGGATTAGGGCATTATCAGATATGTCTTTGCCAAAATTTTTTTTCCCAGCCTGTAAGTTTCTCTTTTTCCCTCTCTTGATAAAATCTTTTGATGAGCATAAGTGTGTCATTTTTAGGAGGTCCCAGTTATCTATTTTACTGTCTTTCATTTGTACATTTTTAGCTTTTTCCAGTAGGCTATTTATGCTAAAATTAGGTCCCCTAGTTTTGACCTTATGTTGTCTCCCAGGAACTTGATAGTTTTAGCTTTAACATTTAGGTATTTAATCCCTTTTGAGTTAGTTTTTGCATGTGATGTAAAGTATGGATTCTGACTCATTTTTCTGCATATGGATATCTAGTTTTGCCAGCACCTTTTTCAAAGATCAGTTGTCGTAGATAGATGAATTTACTTTTTGGTTCTCAGTTCTATTCCACTGGTTTATATATCTGTCCTTACCAGTACCAGGCTGCTTTGGTTACTGTGGCTATATGGTGAGTTTTGAAATCGAGAAGTGTGGAGCGTCCTTCTTTGTTTTTCAGTCTTGCTTTAGCTAGTCTTAGCCTCCTTCCTTTACATGTAAAGTTGGAGATTAGTTTTTCCATTTCGTTAAAGAAAGTTGTTGAGATTCTGTTTTATCTGTAATCACCTTGGATAGTATTGACGTTTTTCCAAATGTTAAGTCTTCCAGTCCATGAGCACTGAATGTTTTTCCATTTGTCTAGATTATGTTCAGTTTCTTGTAACAGTGTTTTATAGTTTTCCTTGGGTAAGCCTTTTACATTAGCAACTGAGTGTGTTGACCATTTGTATCACCCAGGATCCTCAGTCATTCTGCTTTGAATGAAATTGTTGTTATTGAGAGTATACTCTGGGTACTGTATGAAGTTCTTACATACATCAGTCCATTTAGACTTTACAACAAGCCTGTGAATTAGGCATTTGTATTTCCATCTTATGATAGATAAAATGAGGGACAGCGTTTTAATGTAATTTGCCCAAAGCCATGCCACTTTTAAGCTGCAGAGCTGGAATGTTAACTAAGTCTCTTAGACCAGAAGGCCCACACTTTTTAACTATTACATTCTGCTACTTAACCATTTTCTTAGTTTTTATTTCTTTCGCTCCCCAAGGCCTCCCTTGGACTTCTCTGTTGCCAGTGCCAACTTTCTTGCTCTGTTCGTATATTCTGAATTCCTCCTTTTGGTTGTGTGGAATGGCAGGAGGGGGAGAGGGAAATAACAGCACAGCTAGCTGTAGAAAAAACTGAATGTTACTGCCCGAAGGGAAGAGGAAGGCCTGTCTCCCTATTTTACTTACTGTATTTGGGGATGAGGACCAACTGGTAAAGCCTCCCTCTCCAATAAGGTAGATGCCTTCTTCAGATGTATATAAAATGTTAACTGTTGAGTATTGAAAGTTGTTACACTGGAACTTTCCAAGTTTATTTACATAGAAAAATTCAAATATTGGACAGTTTCTCCTACGGCAGAAGTTAGACGCTTGATAGTTGTGAGGTGGGTGAGATACGTGACTGATGTAGATTGATGCCTGTTATTTCTCTCCCTTTTCTTCATTTAAACCTGGAAATGGTATTATCTCTTAGAGAACAAATTAGAGTGGTAGCTATTACTCTGTTTGTCTCAGAACCCCTTTATACACTTAAAAAATATTGAGGAGTACCTGAGAGCTTTTGTTTATGTGAATTATTTCTATCATTATTTACTCTGTTGAAATTAGAGCTGAGACACTATTAAACCCATTACATGTTAACAAAACACTTGTGAAAAATAATATGTTTTCTAAAACAAAAAGAAATGTTTTACATTTTTGAAAATCTCTTTAATGCATGGCTTAGTAGAATACAACCAGATTCTCATATATCCTTCTGTATTCCTTCTTTTGTGATATGTTGTTTGGGCAGAAGAATGTCAGTACAAAAAGTAGTTGGAAAAGCAGAATTTTTTTACACAGCCTTTTCACATGATAGTGGATGTTCTTCTTCGTTGCAGCATGGAAACTGGACTGGTGAAACTTTCTTGAAGTTTAGTTCTAATGTAGCATCTGAAACTATATCAGTGACATTTCACACCTTTTTTTTTTTAAATCCACTGGTGACTACCTTACCCATGCATGATTTTTTAACAACATATAATTTACTTGTACAGATCTGCCAAATGTTGGCACTTTATACAGTACCAAAAGAATCCCCTTCGTTAATATCTCCACCTGCTAGAAAAGTCTTTAATTATCGAGACATTGTCAAGTTCACAGAGGCACATAGAAGATTCCAAAGTTGACTTTTGTTTGATAGCTCAAATTTTATCATTAGCCACAAATACTGTCAGTTGCTTTCCCTAACGTGACAGAATCACTTTGTTCATTTTTGAAAAATGTCTGCAATATAAACAAGTCTAAATAATCATAGTTTGTCATTTGCTCTTTCAAGCAAAATGACATTCCTTCAAGGAAAATAACCATCCAGTTCAGTTTGCAACTCATTCACAAGTGTTTTCTCTTGACAACTATCAGATCAGACTTTGACACATACCAAAAGTGCTTCGTGTGTACTTCCCATTTTGACACACAGCATATTAAAAAGATTTTTTATGAGGCATCTATGTGTTATTTTCATTCATCATGACTCTTAAGTCAAACTGATCTTTATTTTTAAACTCCATAGAGTGAAAGAGTGATACTAAGACAGTTTGGTGGCACTGCCTTGATTTGCGTTGACAGCTGTTTTACTCACCTTTGCGTTCACAACGTCAGTGCAGATGAAAAGCAAATAATATCTTAGTATTATTACAAATATAATTTTGACCTCAGAGACCTCCTGCAAGGGTCTTCAAGACCCCAAAGAATCCAAGGACCGTGCTTTGAGAACCACTGCATTAGAGAATCAGTGCTCTTTCCCAATATAATAATAATGAGTTACCAGTTTGTGTCAATCTGGCAAGAAGCCCTGGACGTAAAGATAACTAATCTTCAAAAGTTAATTCTGTTAATTAATGACTAGAGGAATTTAGGATGTCCCACGCGTTCCAGTGGAGATATATCACTAAACTATATTCTTTTCCCCTTTCTGTCCTCTGAACTAGGCTCTCTTCTATCCACTGAATCACTCAGGATGCTTGCTTAAAAACCAGATCACTGCCTTGCAGTCAGTTTTGATTCATATATCTTTTTTTTGGAAAGTAATTGTAAATGGCTAGCACATTTCTCTTCTGCATTTTGATCTACTGCCTTTAGAAAGGAATGAATAAGGATAAATTGACCAACTTAATCTGCTGCTTCTTCACAGACATCTAACAAAGGATTTTATCATTAACCAATCCATGCCCCATGAAATTAACTCCTAACCAGCCTCGGAGAGACTCCTGTGTTTGCATATTCTGCCAGACTTTCTTCACTGTCTCCCAAGCCTGCAGTTGTCTTATACACATGACTCTTTATATCAGACATCTGTGTGTTTGGGGGATTAGCTCTACAAAGATGGTTTTGGTTAGTCTTAAGCCATGAGATATCTCTTCACATAATACTGAAAGACTGCATGAATTTGGAAACATTCATGGTTTCTCATGCTTGCATGCTAGAGTTTACAGAGGACTAAATACTGCGTCACACCACAAGAGTTGGAGACTTAGGCCGTAGATACTAGTGTCTTTTTTTTAATTGTGGTAAAATATATACAATGTATAATTTGCCATTTTAACCATCTTTAAGTATACAGTCTTGTGGTATTAATCACACTCAGTGTTGTGCAACCTTTACCACTCATGGTTTCTAAGTTTTTGTCATTAAGGAATACCTCTCTACTTGATCTACCCACACTCAGTGGTAACCACTAATCTACCTTCTGTCTTTTTGCATTTGTTCTAGCTGTTTCGTGCAAGTGGGATCATACAATAATTGTTCCTTTGCATCTGTCTTACTTAGAATGTTTTGAAGGTTCATCCATGTGTAGCATTTATTTATAACTTTGTTCCTTTTTATGGTAGAATAACCATAGATGTTAATCTTAATACCTGTTTCCCTCTGAGTATAACCTCTTAGGGGAACGTTTGAACAGATTTAAATAAGCAATCCTCCACTTAAATCTTTGAGAACAACTCAGAGCTCTCAACACTAATTCTCTGATGAGGCTCTCACATTTTGCAAGGAGGATAAAGAAGGCATAATTCTGACCTTTTGGAGAAAGACTCTCTTTTTCACTCCAGTTTTAAAGTTTTAGTGACAATATAAATCAAGTGATTAGTTGAATTTAGCCACTCTAGTATGTTGGGTCACTATGAGTTGGAATCGACTCAATGGCTGTGCGTTTTTGTTTTTTTTTTTTTTTTTAATCGCAGGAGGGGAAATGATAGACTTTTTGAGGCAGGTTTTGTAAGATTTTATCTTCTTTGACTGTGGTATACTTGGTATTTTTGAGAGCCTTGATCATCTGGCCTCAGAACCTAGCTGATGAGCTGTAAGTTATACCACTACATTTATATTCCACTTTCACTCTAAAGAAGATACACTTTTTGAATGACTTAATAGCATTAATACTCTTTAGTAGACCTATGGAAACCCTGGTTGCATAGTGGTTAAGTGCTATACGTCTGCCAACCAAAAGATCGGCAGTTCGAATCTGCCAAGTGCTCCTTGGAAACCCTATGGAGCAATTCGACTCTGTCCTACAGGGTCGCTGTAAGTCGGAATCAACTTAATGGTATTGAGTTTGGTTTTGGTTTTAATTGACCTGTGAGTCAGAATTGACTCAATGGCAGTGGGTTTGGTTGGGTTTTTTTGGTTAGTAGCCACACTGCTGCTATATGGAGTTACTAACGTGATGCTTTCTTTTTTAGTCTTTCTCTGAAGACCTTTCCTTATGAAAGTTCATTTGCTTTGGAAAAGATAATGATGTTCTTTGCATTTGTACAGAGCTTTATCATGCTTAGAGGAAGTTTTTTTGTTCTTACGTTTTTCTCAGTTGGTTTCCCAGACATGAGAGTATCTTTATCCTTTATAAGGAGTTACATACTTAACTTGTTGTCATGCTGAAGATTGGTGAATGAAGTAGCTGAGGCATTTGATTTCTGAGGTAGCACTTTTCAACTATATCGTGTTAAGACAGTGACAGACCTCTGCTTTATGACTTCACCGGTCTTAAGTAGTCTAAGAATAAAGTTGTTTTTAGTCTTCTCTCCTTTATCCATGTGGTTGTATTCTGTTTTTAATAATCCAATTAAAGTTACTAAAAGAATTAAAAAATACCAGCCACTGAGATTTTGGGCTGAAACACTGAGGGTCGTGTGTATCCCAAATTCCTTGTCCTGAGTTATGGCTCATTCATTCTGTGGCACCTACAGGTAAAACATCTAGTAACCAAAAATCACCTTGTCTTTAGAAATCTCAGTGTCCATTTAATTTTTCCTCCCAGATGTCCCGCTGCATCCTCTACTAGTATGTAATAGAAACACTTCATTAATCTTTGAGTAAAGTGGCTGTTTTTTGTTTGTTCACTCAATTATCAGACATTTAATGAAGCATAGAATGTACTTTACAAAGAGCTTGGTAAGAAGATGATGTCTGTATTAATAACAGCAGTAATGATAGCTAGTAATGGAGTGAAATTGTGATTCATGTCCTGTTCTAAGTACTTCGTATACTGTATACCTGATAACTAGTACAGGTTCATTGCTTTTGCTTTGGAAAATGCATGCTAGGCCTCCTTTGGCTTATTGCCTCATTTCTAAAGCAGAAGGAGAAAATAGGGGAAAACAGTGGTTGTATTATTAAGGAATAGAGCATGTTACCCCATCAGCAGTCTACGTGACATATGCTACCTCACAGTTTGCAGAAATGGAGATAAATGGCATAATGGTACACAGTGTTTCCTAAAGGACATTAACCTTGTTAGCGTTGATGGACACTAGTGTCACAGTGGTTAAGCACTTGGCTGCTAACCAAAAGGCTGGCTGTTTGAACCCATCCAGTGGCACCATGGCAGAAAGACTTGGCAGTCTGTTTCTATAAAGATTACAACCTTGGAAACCCTGTGAAACAGTTCTGTTCTGTCACTTGGTGTCGCTCAGAGACAGAACTGACCCAACAACAAGAATTTTACTAGTATAAGTTTTCAAGGTTATACCTAGAGAAATAACATGATTATTTTTGCTCTTAACTTTTCCACATGCAATTACTTTTTTCTTCTCTTTTTCTTTTTTTCTACTCTCTTAGAATTTTAACTTATTTCAAATCTAAAACATACTTTAATAATTGGTTTGTCCATGACATTAAGTACAAGAATGTGATTTATAATTCTCTTTGATTCAAAGAAGTATTATCAAAAGAACTTATACTTTTTAGGTAACTGAATGTGAAATATTTCTGTCCCTTCTGGTGAAGTTTCTGGATGCGGACAAACCCCAGTGGTTACGGGCAGTTGCGGTGGAATCAATCCACAGACTCTGTGTGCAGCCTCAGCTATTGAGGTAAAACCTCAGCAATATTTTGCTAAATGGATAGGTTAATGTTTATGCTAGTAGGAAGAGTTTAAGCATTTATTCCCACTTATTAGTGATTTCTAAGCAGAGAAAATAGTGTGTTTTATGTATACAGAGAGGCAGGGGTGTGAGTAATGGAAAATGCTGCAGGGTAGGCAGACAGTGCAATTTAGTTGTTTCTGTTATTCTGAATTTACGGAGTTAATGTAACCAAGATAATCTTTTTTTCTCCCCAGAATCTTAACCTCAGTCTGAGCTGTTATTGTAAATTAGTACAGTCACTCAGGTGTAGTAAAAGAGTTAAATAAAGAGTTGATTATAAAGAGTTGATTTGTCCACATAACTTGCTATTGAAAAAGTTCCAAAGTTTCAAATATATTCAGGTATCTTTCCAGAAACACTTTAAATTAATTTTACAGGTCATTTTGTCAATCCTATGATATGAAACAACACTCTACCAAGGTTTTTCGTGACATTGTGAATGCACTAGGATCATTTATCCAGTCATTGTTTCTTGTGCCCCCAACTGGAAATCCATCTTCTACAACAAACCAAGCTGGTAAGGGCTTATTCATATTTTATTTTTTATATTCTGCCAGAATTTACTATATTCACCATCCTGAGAGAATATTTTATAGAACTCTTGTAACTAGAGAAATTGGGATTACCAAAATATGCTGATAGTAAAGACTTAAACTTTGAAGAATAATTTCATCTCTGTCAGACAACTGTCTTCATTTCTTTTCAGGATACTTTTTTCTTCTCGGATATACTTTCAGTTTCTCTAAAAATGTAAGAACAGAAATTTAGATACTAATCTTCACTTCAGAAGAGTGTTCGTTTGATGTCTCTTTATAAAAGACCCTATAGGGTTTGTTAATCCTCCTCTCTTATTTTATATGGTAAATACATGTATAATAAAACATGTGCCGTTTCAACATTTTTTACTTGTACAATTCAAAGAAATTATTTGCATTCCTTATGTTGTGCAGCTGTTGCCACTGTTCGTTTCCAGCTTTTTCCATCACCCTTAGCGTTGGTCCCAACACAGTGACTCCCTGTTAGCCTCTCTTAACAAAAGGGGTGAAGTGGGTTTAGTTTGTTTGCGAATCAGTGTATTGCTGCTTGTTGCTTCCCTGTACCTTCTTTCTCTTCCACTTTGTACTGTCGATTCTTTTTATTCTTACCTCTGATAAAAGTGTTACAACAGAAGATATATTACAAAAATTCTCAGTATGTTTACGTACTAGTAGCTTTAATTTTTTTTATTGTGGGAAAGTATATATAGCAAAAAAATTGCCATTTTAATCATTTTAAAGTATACTTAATTATATTCATCATGTTGTGCAGCCATCACCACTGGATGTTTCCAGAGGTTTTGATCATTATAATTATTAATAGTTTTTATACAAAAAAAGAAAATATTGTTTTGGGGAAACAGGCAGACTCTCTAGTAGCCAAAATAGGATCGGTAAATTTCACTTTTTTGTGTGATACCCAGTTCCTGCAGTGCAGGAAATTTTAAAAATTTGACCAGATGTTTGAATATTAACCGAAAACCAAACTCATTGCCATTGAGCCTGTTCTGACTCCTAGCGACCCTACAGGATGGAGTAGAGTGGACCCACAGTGTCCAAGGAGTGATTGGTGGGTTTGCACTTCTGGTGAGCCGCCGAGGTCTCGGTCATCATGCCAGGGCTCTGTTTGAATATTACTGACTTATAATTAAGTACAGGTGTAGCTTGGCAAGGAAACCCTGGTGGCATGGTGGTTAAGTGCTGACCAACAAGGTCAGCCGTTTGGATCTGCCGGGTGCTCCTTGGTGTTCTGCTCTGAGCTGTAGGGTCCTTATGAGTCAGCAGTGATTCAACAGCAGTGGGTTTTTTGGTAGGTTCTGGCTATATTGCAGGTTTAGTTCCAGAACACTACAATAAGGTGAGTATCTCTAATAAAAGAAGACAGATGAATGTTTTGGTTTCCCAATGTATATACATGTTATGTTTATACTGTAGACTGTTAGGTATAGCGCTTAAGAGCTCAGCTGCTAACCCAAATGTCGGCAGTTCAAATCTGTCAGCTGCTGCTTGGAAATCTTAAGGGGGGGTAGTTGTGCTCTATCCTTTAGGGTCACTCTGAATTGGAACCGACTCAATGGCACCTAGCAGCATGGTCTGTTAAGTGACTAATAGCATTATGTCTGGGAAAAAACTATGTACGTTAATTAAAAAATATTTTATTGTTAAAAAAATGCTAATGCTAACCATCATCTGGAACCCTCAGTGAGTCATAATCTTTTTGCTACTGGAGGAGCTTGCTTTGGTGTTGATGGCTGCTGATGAATGAGGTGGTGGTTGCTGATGGCTGGAATGGCTGTAGCAGTCTCTTAAAATAAGACAGCGGGGAAGTTTGCAGCATTGATTGACTCTCTCTTTCACTAAAGATTTCTCTGTAGTATGCAATGCTGTTTGAAAGCATTTTACCCACAGCAAAACTAATTTCAGAATTGGAGTCAGTCCTCTCAAACCCTGCTGATGCTTTATCAGTCAGGTTTAAGTAATTTTCTAAATCCTTTGTTGTCATTTCAGCAATGTTCGTAGCATATTCACTAAGAGTAGATTCCGTCTCAAGAAATTACATTCTTTGTTCATCCATAAGAAGCAACTCCTCAGCTGTTAAAGTTTGATTATGAGTCTGCAGTAGTTCAGTTGCGTCTTCAGGTTCTACTTGTAATTCCCGTTCTCTTGCAATTTCTACTACATCCCTGGTTATTTCCTCTACTGAAGACTTGAACCCCTCCAAGTTACTGATGAGAGTTGAAATCAGCCTCTGCCAAACACCTGTAAATGATGGTGGTTTGACCTCTGACTTTCTCCCATGAATCCAAATGCTCTAAAGGGCGTGTAGATTGGTGAATCTTTTCCAGAAGGTTTTCATTTTACTTTGCCCAGTTCCATCAAAGGAATCACTATCCATGGCAGCTATAGGCATGCAAAATGGCAATAATACTTAAATAATATTTGAAAATTAAAATTACTCTTGATCCATGGGCTGCAGGATGCATGTTGTGATACCCACTGCTGTCAAGTTGGATCCAACTCATAGCAACCCTGGAGGTTAGAGTAGAGCTGCCCGACAGAGTTTCTGAGGAGCACCTGACAGATTTGAACTGTCGATCTTTTGGTTAGCAGACATAGCACTTAACCCACTACACCACCAGGGTTTCTGTTGTAATAGCACACATGGTAACAACATAATCACCATGTGTATCTCTGTTAGAGCTCTTGAATGACCAACTAGGTGCTTTGTAATTGAGCAATACTATTTTTAAAGGAATCTTTTTTTTTTCCTGAGCAATAGATCTCAACAAAACCCAAACCAAACCGATTGCCGCTGAGTCAGTTCTGATTCATAGTGACCCTATAGGACAGAATAGAACTGCCCAATAGTTTCCAAGGAGTACCTGATACATTCAACAGTAAGCTTAAAATATTCAGTGAGCCATATTGCAAACAGGTGTGTTGTCATGCAGGCTTTGTTGTTCCATTTGTAGAGCACAAGCTGGGTAGGTTTTAGCACAGCCCTCAAGGGCCCAGGATTTTGGGAATGATAAATGAGCACTGACTTTAACTAAAGTCACCAGTTGCATTGGGCCCTAATGGTAGAGTCAGCCTGCCCTTTGAAGCTTTGAATCTAGACATTGACTTCTCTCTAGTTGTGTTAAGTCCTAGATGACATTGTCTTACAGTTTAAGGCTGTTTCATCTAAATTGAAAAATATGTTTAGTGTCACCACCTTTACCAGTTATCTTCGCTACAACTCCTGGAGAACTTGCCATAGCTTCTACATCAGCACTTGCTGCTTTGCATTGCACTTCTGTTATGGAGATGGCTTCTTAAACCTCGTGAACCAACCTTTACTAGCTCACACTTTTCTTCTGCAGCTTCTTCATCTCTCTCAGCCTTCATAGAGTTGACACAGTGGCTACAACAGTCAGCTCAATCAAAACAGTGATTTTGAGAATGGTGCAGGACCTTGCAGTGTTTCATTCTGGTGTACAAAGGGTTGCTATAAATCAAAACCAACCAGACAACATCTAACAGCCACAGGGTCTTGCTCTGGATTAAACTTTGGTAAGGGAATGTTGTGGCTGGTTTGATCTTCTGTCCAGATCACTAAAACTTTCTCCATGTCAACAGTAAGGCTGTGTTGCTTTCTTATCATTCATGTATTCACTAGAATAATACTTAATTTCTTTCCATAACTTTTCCTTTGCATTCACAACTTGGCTGTTTGACTCAAGAAGCCTAGCTTTCAGCATGCCTTCCTCACTAAGTGTAATCCTTTCTAGCTTTTCCTTCTTTCTTTTAATTAAGATTGAGTGAAAATGTACATTCCCATATAAATTTCATGCCGACCTATGTGCAGCTTCCACTGCTCAGTGACAGCACACTCTTCCTGTCTGCTCCAGGCATGTCTTATCCTCCCAACAATCTCCTATCCCCTCGTCCTCACCTACTCCCCTTCCTCTAGTAAGAGGTCAGCAGGATGACATCCTATAGATGCGTAGAACCATAAAGTGCTCACATGATATGGTCACTCTGTATCACCAAGTCCAATCTTCCTGTCTGAGAGCTGACCTCCATTATGAATTATGGACAGGGGCAGCATCAGGGCCAGGGGCCATGCTCCCAGGGGAACTCCAAAGCCCAAGGACCATCAATTGTGGTCTTTTAATGAACTCAGGGTGCACCCCTATTTATTCTCTTGTTGCCAGTGAGACTCAACTTTGTTAGCTCCATCACGGCTATCACTGGTGGTGGCTGGGCACCATCCGGTTCTTCCAGTTACAAGTCATCGTAGCCACCCACTCACATGGGTCTCTCTGTCTTCTGCGTTCTCTTTCCCCCATGTCGTTTTGGTCCTTGGTGATTATCTGTTCCTGCTAAGTTGGGACCATTGGCTGTACCCTCCAATGGCAGCTTGTCAGCTTTTAAGATCCCAGACACCACTCACCATTGTGGGGTACAGAGAGCTGTCTTAGCAGAATGGTAGTTGTACCAACTGGCCTTGATTTCTCCTGAGAGCATGTTCCACAGCCCCCTGCCGCAGCTACTCTGTCCTTGAAATACTATGTTAAAATTGGAGGAGTAATCATGTTATGTTGCAGTCCAGTTAGTATTGATCTTCTTTCTAATGTGTGCTGTCCCAGATTTCACCCAACCAAATTTCTATCAGCTATCTAATCTAAACCCTACCCCGCTCGCTCTCCCTCCTTCCCGACCCTTGCAGCCGTCAAAAATTGTCTTTTCTTCTATGCATGAGTCTGTTTTCAAGTTCTTATTGTAGGGGTTTCATACAAGATTTGTCCTTGTGTCACTGACTACTTTGACTCATAATGTCCTTCAGTTGAAACCAGATAATGAGATGTTTCCTAAAATCATCCTTGTTCTTTATCATTGCATAGTGTTCCACTGAGTATATATACCGTAGTTTACTACGGTATCGGGCATCTGGGTTGATTCCATCTTTTTGCTTTTGTGGACTGTGCTACGATAAACATTCGTGTGCATGTTTCAGTTGGTGTGAATGGCCTTGACTTAGTAGGATATATTCCAAGCAGTGGAATTACTGGGTCAAATGGTATATCTAGACCTAGGTTTTTCAGGAAGTGCCAGATTGCTTTCCAAAGAGGTTGTACCATTTTACAATGCTACCAACAGTGCAGGAGAGTTCCAATTTCTCCACAGTCTCGCCATCATTTGTTGTTTTGTGTTGTTTGGACCATGGCCAACCTTGTTGGGGTGAGATGGTATCTCATTGTAGTTTTGATTTGAATTTCTTTAATAACTAATGATCATGAGCGTGTCTGCATGTGTTTTTTGGCTGCCTGGATATCCTCTTTAGAGAAGTGTCTGTCCATCTCCTTTGCCCATCACTTAATTGGATGATTTATCTTTCTCTTGTTTCTATTTTGTAGTACCTTGTAGATTATGGAGATCAGGCATTGGTCTGACATATAGTTGCCAAATATTTTTTCCCATTCTGTAAGTGGCCTTTTGGTTTTATTAATAAAGTCTTTGGATGAGAAAAGTGGTTGATTCTTAATAGTTCCCATTTATCTATTTTCTCTTCTGTAATTTGTAGTTTCCTGACAGATTTTAAAGTCTGTCTGCATTGTGTATTTAAACTTCCATTGTTGCTCCTACTTTTTCTTGGATGAGATTTGATGTTTCGGTCTTTTATCCAGTTTGAGTTGGTTTTTGTATAAGGTGTAAGATATGGATCTTGTTTCGATTTATTGCCGATGGATATCCAATTTTGCTAGCACCATTTGTTGAAGAGATTATTTTTTCCCCGGTTTAATGTCTTAGGGCCTTTGTCAAATATCAGCTGTTCATAGGAAGATGGTATCATCTTTGGGGTTTCAGTTCTGTTCCATTGATCTATCTGTCTCTTTTTGTACCAGTACCAGGCTGTTTTGACAACTGAGGCAGTGTAATAGGTTCTAAAGTTAGGTAGTGAGAGGCCTCCCAGTGTAGTGTTCTTCTTCAGTAGTACTTTACTTATCTGGGGCTTCTTCCCTTTCCAAGCAAAGTTGGTAATTTGTTTCTCCATCTCATTAAAAAATGTTCATCCTTTCTAGCTTTAAAGTGAGATATTTGTGACTTTTTTTTCACCTAAACACTCAGAGGCCATTGTAGAGTTACTGTCTTGCCAAATTCAAATACTGTCATGTTCAGGGAATAGGGAGGCCCCAGGAGAAGGAGCAAGGTGAAGAAATCGCTGATTGGTAGCAGTCAGAACACACATCTGTTGATTAAGTGTGCTGTCTTATATGAGCATGGTTCGTAGCTTCCCAAAACAACTACAGAATTAACATCAAAGATCACAGATCACCATAAAAGATATAATAATAATGAGAAAGTTTGAAAGATGTGACTACTTACCAAAAAAGATGTGACCACAATTACCAAAATGTGACGCAGAGACATAAAACATGAGCACATGCTGTTGGAAAAAGGGTGCCAGACACTCTGTCTTTGAAGGACTGCCACAAGTCTTCAGTTTGTAAGGAACACAGTTACCTATGAAGTGCAGTAAAGCAAAGTGCGCAGAACTGAAGTGTGTCTGATGTAAATTGGTATCTTTTTTCCCCTGGTTTATTTAATAGGAAACAACAACACAGGTGGCCCAGTCTCAGCACCAGCAAACTCAGGAATGCTGGGGATTGGTGGAGGTATTACATTGCTGCCAGCATTTGAATATAGAGGAACTTGGATACCTATTCTAACTATAACAGTACAAGGCAGTGCTAAAGCCACCTAGTAAGTAGCAGTTCCACTACTTTATAAAGCATGATGTTTTTTAATCTTAAAATTCTTCTTTCTGTATTATATTTAAAATTTTAGACCAAACATTCCTAAGATGCTTTAGAACTTGCTTTCTTTTGTCATATTTTGAGAACTCTCAGGAAACCCTGTTAGTATAGTGTTTAAGTGCTGTGGCTGCTAACCAGAAAGTCAGCAGTTCGAATTCACCAGATGCTTCTTGGAAAACTCTACAGGGCAGTTCTACTCTGTCTTGTAGGGTCACTATGAGTCAGAGTTGACTTAACAGCAATGGGTAAGGTAAAGTAAGCTAGGACTATTTTTGTTTTTGTTTTGTTTTTTAATTGTTTGCAAACTAGTGACAGCATTAGAAAACAATGTATGATTTCTTTAATATGTACCTCTTGGTTAAGTGTATGTCTTGGTTTCAAACAACTTGGACTTAAACTTTTTTCTTCTAATAATAACTGAGCTACCTTGGACAAATTAGTAGTTTTTCACTTCATTTCCATACTTGTGAGTGTGAAAAGGGATAAATTTACCTTTCACTATTCTACATGTGAGAAAAGTTATTTTAAGTGCTTAAGTAGTCACGTGTTAAGTGCTGTGTCTGCTAACCAGGAGGTTGGTGGTTCAAATCCACCAGGCACTTTTTGGAAACTCTATGGGGCACTTCTACTCTGACCTATAGGGTCACAATGAGTCGGACCCGACAATGTCAGTGGTTTAAAGTCGTCATGTATTTAGGGTTCGACAAATGGAATTTTTAGCTTTCAATTAATTAAAGATGTTTCATGGATTTCAGGTGTACAGCAGTGTACTGCTGATTTTTCTTAAGTCTTAGTCAACTATGGTGCTTACAGAGATAAAGCAATCAGTATTATGTGGGCTCAAAAGTACTACAGTTACTAGTCTGTTTTGACTAACTGGTATGTACAATTAAAACACTTTTCATGTAATAATCGTTCAAGATTTTTAACACAGAAGAGAATCTCTGCCTAGTTTAAATGATAAATGTATATGATATTTCAATCTGTATTATCAAAAGTGATAATTTGCCATGCAGCTTTCTTTTTCCTAAAACTATGAAAGTATAGAATCATAGAAGAGTGAAATCTTTTAACTAAAATTTGTATTTTTAGCCATTGTAAGATATTAAAGTTACCTAGTCTCATATAGGCTCTACCTTACTATAAAATATATTATTGCTGGAGAATACCAAGAGTATCAAATTATAAAGCCATCACATTTCTAACAGAGAAGGAAATACTAGTGATTATTGAATCCACTTCTCCACCTCATTTTATGAACTGAAAAAAGCCTCAGCACACAGAACAAATTGCTGTCCTTGTGGAGTTTATATTTTAGTAAGATAGTCAGTAAGCATACTAATAAATACAATATGTAGATTTATTGTAGTGTAAACTCAGCTTAAAACCCGTTGCCGTCAAGTCACTTCCAACTCATGGCAACCCTATAGGACAAAGCAGAACTGCCCCATAGAGTTTCCAGCGAGCACCTTGTGGGTTTGAATTCCCACTGTTTTGGTTTAGCAGCCATAGTACTTAACCACTATGCCACCAGAGTTTCCAAGTAATGGTTAAATTTTGAAAAAAAATAAAGCAAATTAAGGGAATAAGCGTGACCAGGTAAAGATGAGAACAGAAAGGGTTTCTCTGAGGAGTAATACTTCCTTTAATACATTAAAAGGAAGACATGACCTTCAGTCTGCTTGCTGGGTGGGGGGAATCATGAGACTAAATAATTTGGCCAATGTCATAGAATTCATTTTTTATTAATAAAAATCCAGAAAAATTGCTTAATAATTTTATCACCATAATTTAAGAAACTTGAATTTTAAGTCATTCTACTACTAAGAATATGATTTTGAGCACACCACTTAATTTCACTTTATCTTAGTCTTTTGAAACTTTTAAGACAAGTTTAGCCTAAATCTCAAAACAATTTTTTTTTTTTAGGAAACTTTGATGGTGTGGTGGTTAAGTGTTGGGGCTGCTAACCAAAAGGCAGGAGTTCTAATTTGCCAGGCGGTCCTTAGAAACTCTGTGGAGCAGTTCTGGATTTACAGGGTGCCTGTGAGTCGGAATTGACAGTAGTAGGGCTTTTTTTTTTTTTTAAAGAATATTATTATTAACTCTTGAAATCATAAATAGCCAGAAAACATTGGGTGCTCTTCTGTATATAGGTTAATATGTTCATACTGTAACTTCTTAGCATCTTTCATCCCTTCATTTAGGTTCAATATAAAATGATTTTTAGTGTTGTCTTTGAAGATATGCATATAAATCTTGATTGTACATTCTGTTCTTTTATTGACTTCATAAGTATGTAGTAACTTGAAAACTTAAGAATAACCAAAAAAACCCCAAACCTGTTGCCATCAAGTAAAATTCTGACTCACCATGGCAGTATTCCTGTGAAAGAGTTTAACTATTCCGTAGACTTTCCAGTTTCCAGTTGGTGTATTTGAACTGCCAACATTTTAGTTAGCAGCCACAGCACTTAACCATTATACCACTAGGGCTCTGTGAAAAGTATACACAGAAATAACTTGAGCGTAAGTATTGGAGGCATTATACTTATTTAGATTTATTTTGCTAAAAAAGCCAAACCCACTGCCATCAAGTCCATTCCAAGTCATAGCAACCCTGTAGACAGAGTAGAAGTGCTGCAAAGAGTTTCCAAGGAACGACTAGCAAATTTGAACTGCCAAACTTTTGGTTACAAGTCATAGCACTTACCACTGTGGCACCAGGGCTATAGCTCCCATAAAAGTTGGGCTTGTGGCAGCTTTTAGAACTTGACTTTAAATTTGAACTATTTAAATAAATGGATTACATTTTGCCCAAAAGTTATGTAGTAATGCTAATAAAATAGCACTGAAGCAATGAGGTAACAATATGTGTGCTTTATTTTTGATTCCTGGTAGAAGTAAAAAGAAATTATGACAGATCTTTTCTCACAGTACTTTATTCCTGTTTATGGCTGAATAAAAGTCCATTGTATGGATATGTCACAGTTTGTTTATCCATTAGTCAATTAATGGTCGTTTGGCTTGTTTATACTTTTTGGCTATTGAGAATAATGCTACTATAAACATTTATATACAAGCTTTTGTCTAGGTATGTTTTCATTTTGGATGTATGCCTAGAGGTAGAATTTCTGGGTCACATCATATCATCACTGTCATTTTTTGAGGAACTGCCAGTTTCAGAGTGACTACATTATTTCACAGTCCTACCAGCAATGTATCTGAGTTCCAGTTTCTCCCTGTCCTCATCAACACTTGGTATTATCTGTCTCTGCCATCATAGTGCATATGAAGGGATATCTTACTATGGTTTTGATTTGCGTGTCCCTTTTGACAAAATATAATGAGTTTGGTTAGGTTATGAGTGATGATGTTGAATATTTTTTCATGTGCTTATTGGTTATTTTTATATCATCTAAAGAGAAATATCTATTCAAATTCTTTGCCCATTTTTAAATCAGACTATTCATGTTTGTTTGTTCGTTAATTTAGCAGTAAGTGTTCTTTATATATTCTGGATGCTGGTCTCTTTCAGATGTATGATTTTCAAAAAAATTTGCCATTCTTGGGTCATCTTAATTTTTTTTAACAATGCCAATTAAAAAGTTTTTAATTCTGATGAATCCATTATATCTGTTTTTGTTTTGTTGCTTGAGCTCTTGTCATTTCTAACAAACCATTGCTTAATCCAAGGTTTTAAGGATATTTTCCTAGGCTTTCTTCAAAGAGTTTTGTAGTTTCAGTGCTTTTATTTAGGTCTAGGATTAATTTTTGAGGTTTTTTTAAATATATATAGATAGATAGATAGATGGTTTAAAGTAGAGGTCTAGCCTTACTCTCCTACATGTGCATGTCCAGTTAGTCCAGCAAGATTTTTTCTTTCTTCTTTGGACTGTCTTGGCAGATTTCAGTTTTAAGGTATCTAAAGCAACAATTTTCTGTTTGCCATGAATTAAGACACAAATTTGCCATGATTTAAGACAAAGTATTTGGCCTTCTTTCTGAAATTTCCTCCTAACTGCTAGGTGGAAGTTGATAACATTGATGCTGTTAAGTATAGTTCTTAACCTGTTGGCACGTTGGATCTGAGATGACAGGGGGACTGGTGTTTCACATTAATACTTTTCCTTCATGTGAAAGCATCATCCTTGTTGCAGAATTTATTTGATTTTATAGCACCTTATTTTAAAAGTCAGCACTTAAGTTACAGTTTGAGTTTTATAGTCTGAGTTCTTGTTCTGTCCTGTATATATAACTCTTTGTTTTTATAATAGCAGCAATTCTGAAAATATTGACATTATTAGGGAGAGGGGCAGGAAGTAAATAATTAAAATAGTTATGGCAGTGGTCAAGGACATCTTAATATTTCTAATCAGATCAGGAGAGCAGATCTCTCTTCCAGCCAAAACAAACTTAGTGATGTTCATTTACTTTTGCTATTGTTATCTTAATTTCTTAGTCCATAAAGTAGGAACAAAACTTTATATATTTTCATCTTTGTGGCTCCTCATTTGAGTTCCTTTTTTTTTTTTTTTATAATTTCAGCCTAGAGATGTTGGACAAAGTGGAGCCCCCAACTATACCAGAAGGTTATGCCATGTCTGTGGCATTCCATTGTTTGCTAGACCTCGTGCGTGGAATCACTGGCATGATCGAAGGAGAATTAGGGGAGGTGGAGAGGGAATGCCAGACTACCACTGAAGCAGCTTCCTCACCAGCACAGTCATCAGAGCAGCACGATTTACAGTCAACATCAGACCAAAGGGATAAGGATATAGGTATACTATGATTCTATATTTGTCATTTTTATTTTGGAATAATTTGGAATTTTATCAAGAAATTGTAAAAATAATAGAATTCCCTTATATCCTTCATCTTTGATTTCCCGTTAACACTATCCCATATTTGCCTTGTACTATTTACATACACGTCACTATACTTTTTTTCTCAACTGTTGAGAATAAGTTAGACATGATAGATACTTTTTTACCTTTAATACATGAGTGTGTATTTTCGGGAAATAGAGACACTCTCTTACATAGCCACAATATATTCACCATCAGAAGTTTAACATCAGTCCAACATGGTCTAACTCCAGATCCCATCCCAATTTTTCCAGCTGTCCCAATGATGTCCTTTGTTGTTCAGGATCACACGTTGCATTTAGTTGCCATGTCTCAGTGGTCTTTTTCAGTCTGTAGCAGTTTCTTACTTGTTGATTGTTTTATATGACCTTGACATTTTTTAAAGACTGCAAGCTAGTCAACTTGGGTTTATCTGATGCTTCCTCATGATTAAATTTGATTTATGCATTTTTGGCTCGACTACTACAGGAATGTTGCTGTGCTGTATCAGGAAATATACAGTATCAGTTTGCATCATTATTCATGTGATGCCAACTTCTATTATTTAGTTAATACAGTGTCTGCCAGGTTTCTTCACTGTTAAGTCAGTTAGCTTTCTGTGGAGAAATACTTTGAGACCTTTACTATAAAACAGAGTTTTCCCCTCTTCACATATTTTCTTTTGCTTATGTTTTTAATATTAACATGGAGTCATGGGTTTCTGTTTTATTCAGAGGGCTATGATCTGTAACTATCATTATCTCTTTTGATGTTCAAATTATCCCTGACGTGGCCAGTAGGACCCGCTTCAAGATGGTATTTTTGTACTTTTAGTGTGTCACCATCATTCTGTGAGCATTTACTCGTGATCTGATACAAGATGTTGCAGATTCATCTTGGATTTTTCTTTCCCAGCCACAGAGTCATCCGTTTTTCTAAGGAGACTTGACTCCTTTTAATGGAGACTGCAACACCAGATCTCTTGCCATTGAGTCAATTATGACTCACAGGAACTCTGCAGGACAAAGTAGAACTCCTCTGTAGAGAGGATTTCCAAGGCTCTAATCTTTACAGAAGCTGACTGCCACATCTTTCTCCTGCAGAGTGGCTAGTGGGTTTAACTGTGGACCTTTGTCTTTGCAGCCTAGTGCCAAACCACTAGGTGGCTCAAACAGTTTGCACTCAACCATTACCCTACAGGTTGGTAGTTCATACCCACCCAGAGGTGCTGTGGAAGAAAGGCCTGGTGACCTGCTTCCATTAAGATTACAACCAAGAAAACCCTGTGGAACAGTTCTGCTCTTTAACACCTGGGAGCACCATGAGTTGGAAACAACTTGACAGATACTTGGTTTTTGGTTATTTAGAAATGAACGTTTGGACACTAGGTATACATACTTCTTGCTGCTCGGTTAGGCAATATGTATATATACATACATAAACACACATCTGTCTACCTGTTGAAAGTATCTATTTTAAGTATCACACATAAGATCATACCAGTTTTACCGGTTCAACACCAAAAGTTATATATTAACTTTCCATATTTGTAACTCTGTTCCCAATAATGGGGAACATAGCTCCCATTTTACTCAGTGTATTTACTTATTTTGCTCAGTTTGGATTATACTTAACCCATTTCCTGAGAAAGGTAGTTACTCTGCACCAATCCTTACTCCCAGCTGAGAGCAAAGGAGTGGGGCGTGCAGAGTAACTAGGTATCTCAGCGGAAAACTTGCCCTGATGATGGGGAAGGGAATAAGAACTGATATTTTGTGTATATGTATGTGTACGTGTGTGTGTGTGTATGCATGTACTTGTGCTTTGTTTTGAGACTAGTTCTACAATGATGATAAATTACATTAATCAATTTCTTTTTTGCTTAGAATTGCAGAATTTACTGGTTTTAAGTGCTTGACATACACATATTTAAACATATCAACCAGTTAACTTGTTTACAGAAAGATCTTACATAAATATCTAAAGATAAATTCGTTTTAAGACTTATTGAAGTGTGAAACTATAGCAAAGTTTTCAAGTGGTTGTGCATTCAGATGTGTTTTAAATATTAAAGTTTTAGCATTTGGTAATTGAGTTGTTGGAATATTTAAAATACTGTAAAATGACCAGGTAGATTTTTACAGTTTTATAACACGTAGAATTATCATCAAGTATTGTTTTTTTTCCTCCCTTTAAGTTAGCAGAGCTGTTTGGGAAGAAATGGTGAATGCCTGCTGGTGTGGTCTTCTTGCTGCCCTCTCACTTCTTCTTGATGCCAGGTATTAACTCTTTGTAAGTTTTGTGTTACATATGGCCATTAAAAACCGCATCAAAGTGGTTTATTTAAATTAACCTTCTAGCATTTTTTGTAATAATATTTCATAGCACTACTTCTTTATCTGTGTAGAACATGATTATTTTTCTGCCACTCTTCTCTCATCCTTTGTTTGGTCTGTCTCCCAGCGGAATTCCTGTCATATTTTAATGGAAAATAGAATCCTGAAACATTATAGAATGCCATACTTGTTTTGAGACTTAACTTACTATGACTTTTGCAGGGATGCTGAATTACATATTCAATTTCTTTGATGTTTTTATTCAGAATTTGCAAATTTTTAAATGCTTGATTTGCGTTTTTGACCATTTTCTTAAGTACAGGTAGTCATTGACCTAAATAAGTCAGTTCTGACTTACATCAAATACCTGCTTTTATTTCTTTAGTTTTTATTATAATTGCCTTTTATTGCCAATATCTTTATAAATCTGATCTTTATTTGTCACTGAGGTTGGAAACATTACAAGTAAACTTACAGACATCATTTAAAGGGTGCTGGTAAGTGATTTGTCCTAACTTGACATGCAAATCAGACAGTATTTGAACAAATATGCATATTTTACATTGCTTTTACCCAGTTTGTATTTTCAGATATTGTGTTAAGTAATTAAAAATTTCCTGTTAATAATATCAATTTTGGTAGCAGTTTATATATTTTTTAAAAATTAACTCTAGATTGTGTTTTGAAGCACATTAAACATAAGTTAATCAGAGTCAATAAAATGCCTTGTCTTTTCAGCACAGATGAAGCTGCCACTGAGAATATTTTAAAAGCTGAACTGACCATGGCTGCTCTTTGTGGAAGGCTGGGCCTTGTGACCTCAAGAGATGCCTTTATAACTGCAATATGCAAAGGTTCCCTGCCTCCTCATTATGCTCTTACTGTACTGAATACCACCACTGCAGCTACGCTTTCCAATAAAGGTGAGACTTAAACTGACTCAAATTGTTGTTATCTCGTGGCATGACATGGTATAGAAAAAAGGTTATAGAAATTCTCCGTTCAAGCTTTAGCTCTTCCACTTATTGCTTCTGTAACCTTAGGAGAGCTGTCCTTGAGCGTGAATTTCTTCCACGTTTTTAGAAAGAGAAAAGGCAGAAAGAAATGGAAGTAGGGAAAAATACCAATTTTGAACAAGTTCTAACTTTAAATACCAGTCTAACTGATGGAGATGATTTTGTAAATTAAGCTAATATAATAGTAATGTTTACAACCACTTAGATTAGTCTAACATCTAATTTGTTTTTCTTTAATGTTTTGAAAATACTCAAGTTTGTTACGTATATTTTAATATGATACTTAATTTTCAGGCTGAAATGGTAAGTATTGGTCTCTGACTTTAGGAAAATATACTGGGGATACGTGTGTAAAATGCTTACTGTTTTCTGATTTTATTTTACTTATGAAGAAATGTACCACAGTTTTGTAACTTTATGTTACATGTGATATTTTTTAGTAAATATTTGCTAACTTGTCGTGGTTTCTGCACTTCACAAATATTTGTATAAAATGTTTGATAAAAGACACTGATGTGTAAATAAATGTCACAGTTGAACTCTGTTCAGTCAAATTGATACTTTGAATGCAGCATGGAAATCTATTTATTCTTTCCTTTGTGCCCTAGCATATTCCATTCAGGGCCAGAGTGTCATGATGATAAGTCCATCAAGTGAATCTCACCAGCAGGTTGTGGCCGTGGGTCAGCCTCTAGCAGTCCAGCCTCAAGGGACAGTGATGGTAAAGTACTGGTTCTTCTGTTGTTGGTATTACCAGCTAACTAAAAAGAAAATTTGTTGTACCTTACCTTGGTATTTGTCAAAAGTTGTCATTGAACCTATTTATCTTCTTTTACCTGGGTGGTGTGTATAAAAGAAAGTACCTAAAATTATGCAGTTGACATTATCATAACTTACGATAAAAACTTTTCAGCCAGTGAATCTGTTCTGTACAAAATCATTGAGGATAGGCATCCACACTTATTTTTATAGTATTTTAATTTTTTATATAAGAAAAAGCTTTGAATATTATAATGCTGGTTTATAAGCTTTTTGATTTTCAAGAATGTCTAACAGTTCTACAAAGTTTTTTTTCCTGTGTTGTTTTTTTTTTAATGTATAGCTGACTTCCAAAAATATCCAGTGTATGAGGACTTTACTTAATTTGGCACACTGCCACGGGGCTGTTCTTGGAACATCATGGCAACTTGTCTTGGCAACTTTGCAGGTATGTTGTAGCTCCTGGGTCAGAGGTCGATGTTATTTTTATATCTAAGTGTTACCAGTTAACCTAAGCAATGCCTGTCAATGCTTTGGACAGGCCTAAGGAATAGACAATAAGTATGAAGAAAGAGAAGTTGCAAAAGAAAAATCACTTCCTCATATTGTAGGAAGTAATCAACTAGTTTGTATGACTCTTTAAACTCCATTTGCCTGTGGTTGGTGTAGTAAGTCTGTTATATGGATTGTGACTACTGATTTTAATTTAAATTACTAGAATTCCTTAATTTTATAAATTTGTTTTGATTTTTCTTTTCTTTCCTTTTTTTATTTCCCCTAACAGCATCTTGTATGGATTTTAGGATTAAAGCCTAGTAGTGGTGGTGCCTTGAAACCTGGGAGAGCTGTAGAAGGACCCAGTACAGTAAGCCCTACTCATTCTTAGCCTAGTAGTGCTCCCTAGAATGTTCCTGGGTTGCACTGAATGTTATTTCTGTCCTAGGTTCTAACGACGGCTGTGATGACAGACTTACCTGTGATTTCCAATATACTTTCCAGATTGTTTGAAAGCTCACAGTAAGAGTCAGTTTTTTTAATTGATAGAAATATTGTTATTATCTATATATTTTAAATCACATTGTCTTATTACTTCCTTTTGTGTTTTAGGTATCTTGATGATGTTTCACTGCATCATTTAATAAATGCACTTTGCTCCTTATCCCTAGAGGCAATGGATATGGCCTATGGAAATAATAAGGTGTGATACTCTACTTTTGATTTAAATGACACACTATTTAGCTAAAGAAATTATTTACCCTAGAATACAGTCACTTTGTAGACTAACCATACTTTTGGGTTTTTACCATTCATGGTTGTTAATTTGTTACAGGAGTTAAGAGAACATGCTTTGCCTTGTGATATATATTGTAATTTTAAGTTTTACCCATTTCTTTCATGTATTGAATATTTTTATAAAGAATCATGTAACACTTTTTATAAATGAACTCTACAAAATGTCACAATTACTTGTAGTTTGAAATATAAATTTATGATTGGGATAATTCAGGATTTAAATCAAAGAGTGTAAATCAGTGTCTCAGTTCTCTTATCTGGGTTGGGATAGAAAATAAGGAGCTTTTTTATTTTTATTTTTTTTTTACTGAAAGCTGAGATTCTCTTTTAGTATTTCTGTCCTTGAAAATGTGCCTTGAGAGTTTTAGATCTTTGCTTTGTTCATTGACTGAGTAAAACAGTATTTTTGGACATTGACATTGTAGAACGTTTCTTCTGTACTCCAAGTATCATTTCTATTTTATTTGGAAATCACAGGAAAATTTGGATTTATTTCTGTCTTAGGAATAATTATTTAAAATTAAGTACCTGCTGCATTTTAAAATGAATAAATATAGTTTAGCTTGACCATTTAGGAAAAAGTGAAGACAACCCAGAACAGGAGTGAAAAGCTGAGGATGACACTTTGTAATTTTTTTTAACATCTGGTAGTAGGATCCAAAATTATGTTGTCTACCTGGTCCTTAAATTACAGTTCTGTATAGTGTGCCTTTGTCATCTTGGTTCATATAATTAATTTAAAGGCTAGTGAAGAAGATCTCGTTAGGTCAAAGATTCACATACCATTGACATAGCAAGAGAATTCTGCTAACATAAATGTCTGTGCAGATGCCGTATAGTTTCCTCTAAAACAGTCCATTCTTAACATCTTTGCTAGTGGCTGTCACTTTCCATGTACATCAGAGTTGGCTATGAAGTTTTAAAAAAAGTGCAAGGCCTCTTCAGGTGTGGATCCCAGGCCTCTGTGTATTCTTTTAAATGATATGATTACTCTGTACACCTTGGTTAAAATTATAACGATAGTAACACCAACATAGTAGTACACAACATTTATTGGGGTCTTTGTAAGTGCTAGGGCCCTTTCTAACTTGTGGTAGATTCCAGACTTTCAGGATAGGTTCTATGTTAGTATTATTTTATAGATTAAAAACAGAACATATTCAACACGGGTAGTAACCTACCCAAAGTTGGATACCTATTAAGTGGTGGAGATGAGATCCCAAGCAATAAAAACCATATTGTCTCTAAAATCATGCATTTTTCTACCACAGATGTTTTGAAGGCGCTCACATTAGTACATGCAAGAAGAGCCAACCTGACCATATTTGTCTTCAAGTCCTGTTGTACTTGTTTCTGTGTACTGTCTTAAGAAAGAAATATGTTAGACATTTTTATAATAGATTTTTACCAGCACAGGAAAAATTACATTTATAGGATAATAAAAGATCTTATAAAATCATAAGATTATTATACTTATAATTTGCTGTATTTTTTTAATGCTGTGTCTCAGTTTGAAATACAGTTACCCATTAGAAAATATGGTTTCAGTCAGCCCAATTTACATTTAAGCATATTGTACCACCTCCATTAGAATTAGATTAGAGGCAGTTGCCTTTGGTGGGAGGTTTCCACTGAAACTGTTCTTAGAACAGGTGAACCAAGTACTCCACTGTAGCAATAGCAAAAACCCATTGCCATCCAGTTAATTCTGACCCATAGCAACCTTTTAGAACAAAGTAGAACTGTCCCACAGGGTTTTCAAGGAGCAGCTGGTAGATTCCAACTGCCATCCTTTTGGTTAGCAGCTGTAGCTCTTAACCATTGTACCACCAGGGCTCCAGTTTAGCTATATGTGATATAAACTGATTCCCTTTCTGTGTTTATATGCTAGTGACTTTAGAGAACTGGTTAGTCTTCTTTCTCTTTGTTTCTTTTGTCAGAATCTACAACTAACACCCGATCTCTGATGTACTCTTGACTTCATTTGTTTTTTTTCCTGGTTCCTTCTCTCTCCTTTGTTTTTGTTGTACGTTGTGATATTCTTGCATGAAGGCTGGACATTTCAAGACTTCACTAATAAGAATGCTTTTTTTCCTTCTGGTCAGAAGACTAGCTGTTCTGTGTGTCTGCCATAATTTTTGAATTTTGACCACTTCCAGTTGGTTCCAGTATGGGTAGTTGAGGGTAGAAGAGACTTATTTCTTGATAACAGAGGTTCATATTTATTGCTGACTTTAATGACGGCACTTGGCTGGCGTGGTAAATAATACTGTTGTTATTGTTAGGCACCATCAAGTCGGTTCTGACTCATAGCAACCCTATAGGTCAGAGTAGAAGTGCCCCATAGATTTTCCAAGGAGTGCCTGGCGAATTTGAACTGCCAGCCTCTTGGTTAGCAGCCATAGCACTTCACCACTACGCCGCCAGGATTTCCTAAATATTATATCAGTAAAAGTCATGCTGTCAAGAATATTCTGTTTTATTTACAATGTAAGTGTTCAAAGTTTTCCTTGTAATATTGAAATGAAATGTGTTTTCTCCGTAGGAACCATCTCTTTTTGCCGTTGCCAAACTCTTAGAAACTGGTCTTGTTAACATGCATCGAATAGAAATTTTATGGCGACCCCTCACTGGTCACCTACTTGAGGTAACCTCTTTTTCTTAAACATTTAAGTTTTTTATTTAGGACTTTTGAATGACTTACCATTTGTGCCTGTGTGATGATTAAATTACTGGAATAAAAATACTGTACATTGAACTAACGATTCTGGATAACCAGTTGAAAAATCATCATTAGCCTTTTTCCCCCTTTTCTGACCTCATACTTATATATGTATATTTTATGAAGGACTAAAGTTGCATAATAATTGGTTTGATAACGGAGGAATTTGCTTTTATTGACTAAAAATGAGTGGGATTTTTTGTTTCCTTTAATTGCAATTTATGTAAAAGTTTACAGAGCAAATTGTCCTTTCATGAAATAGGTAATGCACAAATTGTTTTGTGATATTGTTTGCCAACTCTGTAGTGTGTCATCACTCTCCCTTCTTCACCTCACGTTCCCTGTTTCCACTCACCCAGTGTTTTGTGTCTTCCTTGTTACTAGGCTGCTGTGCCCGTTAGTCTTGTGTCCGTGATTGAACTGTGAAGTGTGTCCCTCTCATGTTATTGTCAGCCCTGTAGATCTGTCTAATTTTTGGCTGAGGGAGGAACCTCAAAAGTGACTTCAGTAGTGAAGTTAAAAGGGTGTATGGGGGCCTGTCTGTATACATATTTGTGGGCAGTTTAAGTCTAGGTTACCAGGGTCATTTTATGTTATTTTGTATTCTCACTAGGAAAAGCAGAGGTCCATGAGGGGTTCCCCCCACCTGCTTTATTGGGGTGGCTTGTATGAATTGTTAAGGGGGTATAGGCAGATTTCTTCATTATTGGATGTTCTCATCAAATGGAAGAAAGCAAGTGTTTAAAATTTTAGTACGATATTTGATTAGGGGGCTAGATTCAATTAGGAACCTTGGTATCGCTTTACTTCTCTTTACTTCGGTCACATATTATTTACTTTTATAAAATCCTTTTTTCTATGACTCGTTTTAGTTTCATCTTTTTTTCTTCTATCTCTATTGCTTCCTCTTGCCTCTTATTCAGAAGGTAAGCTTATTTACATTTGGGGTGTAATTTTTCTCTCTTATAGATGAATATTTGGTTTAATTTTGAAAATGTAAAAAGTACAGAAAATGTAGTGTTTAAGTTTTTCCTTTCTCAAGTTGATGTAGAATTTTTTAAGTATAAAATTAAATGTTTAACTTTTGTTCAATGTATGTATCTGCAGGTCTGCCAGCATCCAAACTCTCGAATGAGAGAATGGGGAGCAGAAGCTTTAACTTCACTTATTAAAGCAGGGCTAACATTTAGTCATGATCCTCCACTTTCACAAAACCAGGTAATTTGGGGAGACTTTTATGTCATTTAAAAATAATGTATATAAAAATCAACCTTCCCAATTTATGTAATTATTTTTTTATTTTCCTTTTAATCAAATGGGTGATACTCTAAAGATGAGCTTTTGTTACTTAATACTCTATTTTGTATGTAGGTCATGGGTCTCTCACAGAAGGCTAATATGCCTGGATTTTTAGGATTGTCTTTGTAATAGATTTTAAACACTTTCTTGTGACTGGCACTGAATTACGTTAATATATTATCTTCTTCATGTAGTTTTAAGATCAACCCTTAAGCACTCGGATACTAACCAACTGAAAACCTGATGGCTTGAACACAGCTGGCGGCTCCAAGGAAAAAGAGTTGACAATCTGCCGCCATAGAGTGGAGCCTAGAGTACCCTATAGGGCAGTTCTGCTCTGTCGCATGTGGTCCCTGTGAGTTGAAATCAACTCAACAGCACCTGAAAACAACAACTAATCTCTTTTGCTTTGGTCCTTAACTGTGTGACTTTTTCTGCCCCACAACTGTTAATATAGAGGAGAAAAGAAGTGGCAGAAGATACAAGCACAATAAAATAGATTTTTGTTTTTCAATAATTCAGAAGGTTATTGAATATTTGCAGAGCTAACTGTTTGTCCTCACTCCCTGAATCATTCACACATTTCTGCAGAGTTTTAAAAAGTCCTTCAAAGTTTTATTACTGCAAGATTATGTAGTGCTAGGGCATTTATCCATTCTCATTACCCTATTGGATTATGGTTTCAGTCTGCATAGTTACTCAGGAACTAATTACTAAGTATACACTGTGTGCTAAGCAGCGGTTTAGCTCTTGCCGTAGAATGATAAACAAGACAGAAAAGGTTTGTGCTCTTCTCTAAAGCTTTTGTTGTAGTGATTTCATGTTTGTCCCTATTAGAGTTTGAGTTGTTTTTTAAAGGAAAAAAAAAATCCATCTAGTAAGTACCTGTCATAGAGTGAGAGCTAATAAATGTTCAGTGAGTGGACCAAATAAATGAATCCTTGGACAGTAGAAAGTGAAAATGAGACAAGTGCTTTCAGATGCTGAAAGAGAGAGACTGGAGTGCTTTTTTCACTCTCTAGTGTGGTTTATCTTTGTTTAATGCCTGCCTTGTGTTTTCTTAGGGGTATTATAATTTCTTTTATTCCATCACAATTAATAAAAATAAATGAAAAGTAACTAAATATTGAGAAATGTGTCTGTCCACATACAGCTAGAAATATATTTCTTCCAGTGAGGTTTGTTTTTGTAGGCGTTTATAATTAATGTCTTTTAAAGTAAAGGAACTCAACTCTATCCTGAAAAGTAACATCTTGAAGATTAGTTTTTATATTATCTTTAAAAAAGAAATAGATGGCAAAACTAGTCTGCAGTTATTACTGATAGAAATTAAAATAATGTTTATTTTAGTAGACAAATTTCAGTTTGCCATAGTGTTCTGAGTGAATTTAAACTTAAAAAAAAAAAGCAATATAGCAAAACCTTCTTGCCTTTTTGTGCTTTTTATCCTAATTAGTTTCTTGCCCTGTTTTCAGAGGCTCCAGTTGCTTTTACTGAATCCATTAAAAGAGATGTCCAATATTAACCATCCTGATATCCGACTCAAGCAGCTAGAATGTGTGCTGCAGATTCTGCAGAGTCAGGGAGACAGTCTTGGGCCTGGATGGCCATTAGTGCTGGGAGTCATGGGAGCAATCAGAAATGATCAAGGGTGAGTATTTAAAATTAACATCCCAAAAATGGTATAGGTAGAAAAGGAATTTATTCTAAAATTTTACATAGTGGTAATTTGTTTTTTGTGTATGCTCCTCCTGCTTAAGTCTGAGATCTAGAATAATTTTCCTTAACCATATTCCCCAGTGGCAATAGGGAATTTTTAGAGCTTGCTTGTTTTAGAAAAGTAGAGAATTTGCTATTTGTTTTACACTTACACCAAAGTGCAAGATTCTTTCTTGTAATATATATAAATGAACAAATAGTACAAATTTTTTTAAAATAGCCAATACAAGGTTTATTTTATTTTGGTAAGTTGTGACACAGTATTTAGATCCTGAGCTTTCTGTAGGTATTAGAAAGTCTAAAAAATGCTTTAGAATGACATAGATTTTCAAATCCTTGGGTAAATCCCTAGGCGTGCAGTTGCTGGATCTTATGATAAGGAAATGTTTAGCTTTGTCAGAGCCTGCCAAATTGTCTTCTAGTGTGGCTATACCACTTTGCATTTTGAATTTTAGTCATCCTAATAGATGTATAGTAGTTTCCCATTGTGATAAAAATTTGTAGTTCCCTAAGGTGTTAATTCCTTGCTGTTAACTTTATGAGTTACTTAACCTCTCTGCTTCAGTAAGCTTCTATACATTGTAGGGTGAAATGAGTTAATGCATGTAAAACATTTAGAAAGTGCTAATTCAGTAAGCACACAGTGTTACCTACTATAATTTTCATTTTTGTTACTTTTTACTGCTAGAATTTTTTCCAAAAGCAAGTGCTTTTTATTTTCTTCACTTGAAATATTTATCCTCTTCTCACAGACTAAAAAAAAAAGCTATGTTTCTTTGAATAAGTACGGTGCAATATAGGCAGGAAACTGTGGTGATCTAGTGGTTAAGAGTCTGGCTGCTAACCAAAGTCAGCAGTTCGTATCCACCAGGCAGTCCTTGGAAACCCTTTAGGGCAGTTCTGCTTTGTCCTTTGACTCTGAGGCAGTTCTACTCTGACTTCTAGGGTCGACATGAGTTGGACCCACCTTAACGGCAGAGGATTGGCTGGTTTCTTTTGTGACTCAGATTCTGCCTAACAGCAGTGAGTGTGGTATAGAATACTTATAAAAGAGTGAGGAACTCCTTTTCAGTCAGTAGGTACTTCATGCGTGGTCACATGAGCCAGGCATCACACTAAGTATTCGAGGTGCAGTGGTGAGAACAGCCAGCTTGCTGTTCATCTGCGGTGTAAGCTTTCTTTGTTTGACTAGATGGTGCAGAACACAAGTAGCAATAATGCAGGGTTAACAGCATATTTCCTCTTCTCTTTTTTTTAAAGCCACTGCTTTTCCTTCTTTCCCTCTGACGCTCTTTCTTTATTTTAATGTGTTAGTTTGTTCAAACATATCTTTTTGTTACATTTATGTAAGTGTTAAAACATTATGTGATCTGTATTAGGGAAGATTTTTCTTATCCAAATTTTAAAATAAAGTTTTGCTTCGTTCATGTTACTTTCATAAAGTGTGTAATTTTTTCTGTCTCATTCCTTTCAACTGTATCAGTATAAGTTTCTTTTGTGTTTTCAGAGAGTCCCTGATCCGAACTGCATTCCAGTGTCTTCAGTTAGTTGTGACAGACTTTCTACCAACCATGCCTTGCACTTGTCTCCAGATAGTTGTAGATGTTGCAGGTAGTTTTGGGCTTCATAACCAGGAACTTAATATTAGTTTAACTTCAATCGGTTTATTGGTAAGTATCATAGCCTTTCTTATGATCCTGTGTATCATTTAGAAGTCACTGTTAAACAGTTGTGAGTGAATGCTAAGCAAATGTTTTGTAGACTCTGTGAGAATTGTTTAAATGTTTATGTGAACAATTGAAACATTTGGAGTAATTTTGCTGTATTTCCCCAAAGTTTGCTTTTGGCAGTGTCTGTCATAAGAAGACTTAGTAAACAATTAGGAGTATATAGAAGTATCCAGTTGGCTTTAGTGTGAAGGTTAATTGACTTTCAGTATTTTTTAGCAACATTTTTATGTACTTCCTTCAAATCTCTGTGGAAACTCTATGGGGCAGTCCTACTCTGACCTCTGGAGTCTCTATGAGTCTTACCGACTCAAGGGCAGCAATTGTTTGATTGTTCTACCTAGTAAATAAAGCTTTAGTTAAAGGCCCTGCTGTTTGTTTACAGAGTCCTGTAGTAGAGTCCTGGTGGCACTGTGGTTAAAAACTTGGCTTCTAACCAAAAGATTAGCAGTTCAAATCCCCAAGCTGCTCCCTGGAAACCCTATGGGGCCCTTCCGTCGTCTCCTGTAGGGTCACTATGAGTCACAATCAACTTGGCAGCAACATTTTTTTATGTGTTTGTTTTCGTTTTTTTGGTTTGGTAGTCTGTTAACTATTTTATTAGCTAGTAAAAGACAGCATGTGATAGTGGCAGAGCGCATGCTCTGAAATCATATATACCTGTATTTTAATCCTTTCTGACTCTGTTAATTGTTAAACTATTGACCTCTTGAGCCCCACTGTACTCATGTTTAATATAGAAATAATAAAGCCAAAGTTATACTGTTGTCAATATGACATAAAGTGGACATAGAGAACTGTTCCCAATATGTGTTTAATAATTTAGAATCTTTTAAAAGTACATTATAACTCAGAGGTTTTATAAAGTCACACTTACTTTCCTCATAAGCTAGGTACATTAATATTTTGCTATTAAAAATATAAAAATATGTGTAAGCATGGTGTGTATATAATTGCTCCCGAAGTGTGGTCAGTTAATTTAACGTTGATTACAGTGCTGTGAGGTAGCACTTCTTTTGTTTAGCATTTGTGTTCACAGATTTTAGATCCTCAACATCTTTACCATTGGCATAATTATCAGTAATCCATATACGTTATTGTAGTTAAAAATTAAGTCTTAAGTAGGTTTCGATATGTAACTGCTGTTGTATGAAATTACAAATATTAACTGGTATTAAGTATTCACTATACTTTTCCTGGTTGTAATAATGATATTATAGTTGTATCATTTAAAGCATTTGTTTATTAGGTATTTGAAAAATATGAACATGAATATGGCAAAATGTTAACAGTTGTTATTCCTGTGTGTTAAGGCTGTCAGTTCATTATACTATTCTCTGTGTCTTTTTGTTTTCTTAAATTTTTCATAGTAGGAAATAAAAATAAAAAAATAAATGTTAAGACTAAATTGTTCCCCCAAATTCTGTTGAAATTAGATAGACAATTGAGCAAGAGATGTTTTCGTTAAATCTATTCCACTAAGAAAAAGATTTCTTAATAATTTAAGTTTTATTCTGAAAGATAAATGGCATGAGTTAAGTGCTACCACTGCTAACCACAAGGTCGGCAGTCCAAATCCACCAGGCGCTCCTTGAATACTCTGGGGGTCAGTTCTACCCTGGCTCCTGGGGATGCCATGAGTCGGATCCGACTCTATGGCACTTGGCGTGGCTTGGCACTGCATATTGAATTCATTCTGTCTAAAATAAAGTGTGTTAATAAAATGGTGTTTGTCTACTTTTTAGTGGAATATTTCAGATTATTTTTTTCAAAGAGGGGAAACTATTGAGAAAGAATTAAATAAGGAAGAGGCAGCCCAACAAAGACAGGCAGAAGAGAAAGGAGTGGTTTTAAATCGGCCGTTCCACCCTGCCCCACCATTCGATTGCCTGTGGTTATGCCTTTATGCAAAACTGGGTGAACTGTGTGTGGACCCCCGTCCTGCTGTCAGGAAGAGTGCCGGACAGACTCTGTTTTCTACAATTGGAGCACATGGAACTTTATTGCAGCATTCAACGTGGCACACTGTTATCTGGAAGGTATTGTAAAATAACTCCAGTTATCAACTTTTAGTTTAGAGACATACATATACACTTTTTAGATTCAGTATTTTTCTATTGTTTGTAAGAATTTCAGTGTATTTGTTTATTTGACAAGATAGAAGATGTTAGATGTGTCATATTTTACAGTGCATTTCATGGAGAACTAATGTGAAAAGCCTGATCTCTGTTTCTGTTTTGACCTCTTACCATCACTGTCTCGACATTTCTGCCTCCACCTTTCTCTGTGATTTCTGTGTTTTCCCAAATAGTGAAACCAGGAGTTGTTAAGCCACAGATGGTAATCAGTTCCTATAATAGGGTGGAAAGTTGTTTGATTTTTTTTTTCTTTTTTCCCTTGAGGTCTGCTTATATTCAAATGGAAACCCTAGTGGCAAAGTGGTTAAGAACTCCAACTGCTAACCAGAAGGTTGGCCATTCAGATCTACCAAGTGCCCCTTGGAAACACTGTGGGACAGTTCTACTCTGTCCTTCAAGGTTGCTGTGAGTTGGAATTGACTTGATAGTGGGTTTGACTTTTCCGTTTTACATTCACATAATTCAGATATAATCAGCTGAGAATTGTATAAATAAAAAAATATCATCTACAGTGAAATTCACTTGCAGATTTACCAAACAAAAGTAACTTGCATGTGGTAAATTATACCTATTGGTTTATAATAATTCTATCAGTTTGACACCTTGTGGTGGGTTGCTTGTTGCTCTGATATTGGATACTGTGCTACTGATATTCTGAATACTAGAAGGGTTTCAGGGTAGCTTCCAAACTAAGACAAAGTAAGAAGCAAGACCTGGTGATCTACTTCCAAAAAGTAGTCAATGAAAACCTCATGGATCCAACAGAATAGTGTTCTGTGAAGTGCTAAATGAGTCCCTTAAGTTGGAAGGCACTACGTAATATCCACAACAAGGAGCTCGAGCACGCCACAGGTCATTCTGGTGCCAGGCTGGGCTCCATGCCCTTCATTCTTTTATACAGAACAGTACCGTGAGTCAGAGCCAACTTGATGGCACCTAACCCCCATTCATTAAATTTACAATTTCATTTCTTCAGTGTTTCCCTCTTTTAAAAACTTTTTAAGAGTCAACAGCTTATTAGTGAGCGTGCCTTCAGTGCTGAAAGGCTCTCCTTTTTGTCATCATCTGTTCCGTTTTCATTAAGTTCTGCTTTAAACTCTATCACTTTTTTGAATTTTTGAGATCATTAAATTTGCCAGTAGATAATACAGTAAATCTTAATTGTATTTAACGATATTTACAATTTAATAAAAAGACCCTAAGACATCATCCTAAAGAATAATGTTGCCTTAAAAAATAATTAAAAGCATTGTTTCCTCTTGTGCCTTCTATTTCAGTGGCATTCCCTGAGTCTGTACTTCACAGACATGCTTGCATCTGCCTCCCTTTTTAAAACCAAACAAACCTGTTTTTTTCTCTGATTTTTGTTTTTTCTTTCAAACAACTTTATTGTTAGTCTTTTGCTGCCTAATTTTAAGTGAGTCTCTTCCTCATTTCCCCTATACCCTCATACGCATTGTAATTTTATTTCTAGATTATTGTGCTTCAGAGGCTTTTAAATATTAGCATATAACAGAATCACTTAGAGGGCTTGTTAAAACACAAAGTGCTGTCCGCCTCTGTTCTCATCTGGTAGATTGCCCCATAGATGTTCCAGTGACACCTAGTCAACAAGGCATATACTGTATTCTGTCATAATTATTTTTGCCTTTCTTAACCTTAGGGATGAACTTAAGAATATAAGGATACCTCTGTTGGTCAGTTTCCTCTCATTGTGGGAACTGATTAGACTGTATTTTTGGTAACAATTCCTGGTTTACTATGCTATTACATAACCTATCTTAGGAGTACTTCTAATATGACATTTTTATGTATATTCAGGTTCTCTTTCATCTGCTGGACCGGGTTCGGGAGTCTTCTACCACTGCAGACAAAGAAAAGATTGAGTCAGGAGGTGGCAATATTCTCATTCATCATTCAAGGGATACAGCAGAGAAGCAGTGGGCTGAGACATGGGTGTTAACACTGGCTGGAGTAGCCAGAATCTTCAACACTAGAAGATATTTACTGCAACCTTTAGGTATATATATATATATTTAGGAGGAGTTATATAAGTAATTCAAGTAGTCCTGGTGATGCAGTGGCTAAAGCACTCTGCTGGTAACTGAAAGGTTAGTGGTTCAAACCCACCAACTGCTCCATGGAAAATACCTGTGGCAGCACTGGAAACCCTCTGGTGCAGTTCTGCTCTGTCCTGTAGGATTGTTGTCAGAATTGACTTGAAGGCAATGGGTTCATGCACGTAATTCATGCTAAAGGAAATTTGGAAAATGCAGATGATTCTTTTAAATTTCATATACATTGGTAATATGCAAGAACGGAAAGTCCTAAGTTCAAGTTTGCATTCTCATTCTGAAAATATTTAATATGTACTTACTGTAGTTGGGGCTCTGGGGGTACAGTGGTGAGCATTATACTTTTCCATGCTGTCACAGTCATATAAATGTAAAATTGCAACAATGATGAATGCTATGAAAGAGCATTCATCCAGTAGGGGAAACCCTACTGGATTAGTGGTTAAGTGCTGTGGCTGCTAACCAAAAGGTCAACAGTTCAAATCTGCCCGGTGCTCCTTGGAAACTGTACTGGGCAGTTCTTCTCTGTCCTGTAACGTCGCTATAAGTTGGAATTGACAGTGCTGGGTTTCTTTTTCTTTTTTTTTGATATGTTGTGAGCTTATAATAGGTATTTAATCTAGCCACATAGGTCCAGATAGACTTCCTTTAGAAAGCGATATTTTACCTGAGATCGGAAATAGGAATTCATCAGGCAGGGATAAGATGAAATGCAGAGAGTTTTCTATCAGAGAAGATGTGCAGAAGGAATAAAAGAAGATCTAGAGCTGAGGGTGAGCAGACAGTGAGGAACGTAGCATGCTTGCATGTCTGGAAATGCAGGATTACAAATGAGTTTGTAGAGATGGGGAGAGACCAGACCATGCCATACTTTGTTGATTATGTTCAAACTTAGGACTTAATCTGAAGAACAGTAATATTTGTGATGAGACAAATATGTTCATCAGAAGACCGATTTGGTTTGTGTGTGTGGAATAGAATGGCAGCAAGAAAGGATGGCAGGCTTTTCTGATGCATTTAAAAAGGACGGCAGGGTACTGTGGTGAAGCTGTGGCTCAGGTAGATCAGCTTCTCAACCAAGGGAGATTTTACCTGCTAAAGGACAGTTGGCAATGGCCGGAGACATAGTTTAGTTGTCACAGTCGGGGGAGGTGCTGCTGGCATCTAGTGAGTAGAGGCCAGGGGTGCTGTTAAACATCTGCAGTACACCAGACAGCCCCTACAACAAAAAATTATCCAACCCAAAGTGTCAGTAGTGCTGAGGTTGACATACCGTGGTGTAGACTATGATAGCTTCGATTTGGGCAGTATGATGGGAGTTGTAGTGTGAAATAAGCAGAGATGCTTTTTATACATAGTTATGAGCGTAATATATGTATTGTCATTTTATGTTTGACTTTTTCTTAACCTGATGTTAAAGCTAAGCATATTTACCTTTTCACAGGCACTTAAGTGTGTTCTTTATGTACTTTTGCTCATTTGACTTTTTTTATTCAACAAAGGTAATTTATGGTGTGTGATTCCTTTTGGTCTTTAGAGCTTAATGTATCCTTTAAAATTTTGTCTAAGTTTCTTTCTCTTTATGTAAAATTTACCTGCAAACGAATGTATAAATTTTAATTGTACACTGCCAAACTTTTGGCAAAATAAGCAGCATTCTTAATACCTCTGTGATAGCTACTTTATTTTAAAAGTTAAAAACTAATGGATTTAGTTTTTCTAAATCAAGATGCAAGTTAATTTTTGTAGTTTTGATAAATGTATGTAACTTGAAATCTAGAAGATGGTCTTAGTGTTATTTCAGGACAAGTTTTGTATTTTAACTTAACATTGTACAATAATTATGCCTAGTCTTTTAAAAAGGAGACTTCTTCCTAGACATAAAGCATGTTAACAAAGGAGCTTCAGGAGTTTTTCCCCACTGTGGGAGGGACTATTCTACATCTGAGATTAGTTCACTGTTATGACTGGCAAATATGATGATTCTTCTGACTTTTTGGCTGGTATGGCAACAGTCACAAGTGTTTTGTTTAGCTGTTTTTGATAGTTTTTAAATGTAATTTGTCAAGACTCTGAAGTGTTTACTTTAAAAATCTGTGCTTTTTACTGTATGTTAATTATAGCTTTTTTTAAATAAAGAGAGTATATAGGGACATAAGTGGCATAATTGAGCAGATGTTGTAGTTTGTCCTAAGCAGGCAGAGTAGTACCTGTTACTTTATGCTCCACTTGCTTCCAGCTCTTGATTAACCTGAATTCTTCCTACAGACATTTAGATTTACCTTTAGCTGAAAGTTTTTATTACATATTTCAATTAGAAGACAGTTTTTTAATATAACTTCTGATTCAATTAATATTTAGTCAATACAAAAAAGAACAATAAGAAATTTACAATCTCTTCTTTAATATGTACAAACAGTTGCATCCTTTTATTTTTAAAAAAGAAAACTCAGTCATCTGTATAGCCTTTGCAAAATGAAACTCTTCAAACCTTGATTTTATATTTTGTACCTTAGTCATATTTTCCTGCTTTGGAAAATGTCAGTTTCTCTGATTTCTGTATTAAAGCAGGTATGCAGGTAATAATCCATGCTAGTAACGAAGCCACTGAGTTTGATTGCTGCAGGAACAAGGTCATTTTTGCTGTGTTTCATGGAGAAATAACTATACTTGGCCATAGAGAACGTCACTGTAAATGTGTTTAGTTGGTTACAGGATTAGGGCAAGAAATTGAATTAATCAGTGAAAACCAGTGCTTGCCACAGAGTCACTATTCAATTCACGCCTTGCTGATGTTGTGGATCAGAGACTCAGATTCACATGAGAGAAACCAATTTAGACTCAGTGTAAAAGGGCAGCTTACTCCTTATGGTGTGTTTTCTCTTGGTCTCCCAGTAACTCACGAACTATTGCGGACACAGCCATGTTTAAGAAAATTCAGCAATTGTAAAATTATTTAAATACAAAACCCAAAGTATAAAATTAAGATTTTATGGCATATGATAAATTTTGAACATTTAGACCTATAAAACACAGGAATCTTACAGTTTAACTTACACCCTTTCCAGTATGTTCAAGAATAAAAAAATCCTACATAATCATTAATAAATATAGATTTATTTTTATTTATCAAAAAGCCTTTAAAAAAAACTTCATAGGTTTTTATTCTGTTGTCAGGCAGAAGTACTAGGAAATCATATAAACAGGTATACATATATAGAATTTTGTTTTAAAATGTAAACATTGTTTGATATAACTGTTATCCTCTTCTTTATACTCTTTTTACCCCTATCTGAAATTTTTTTCTCCTGGATTTTTAGTTTGTGATGATGTTAATTCACATTGTTAGTACCTTCATACCTACATGTATTTTTTCTAGTTCTATGAGAATTTAAGCAGGAAAATATCACTTTTATGGTGATAGTTTTTGTTTTGTTTATTTCTCTTCCTTATATAGGAGATTTTTCCAGAGCATGGGATGTTCTTCTTGACCACATACAATCAGCAGCACTCAGCAAAAACAATGAAGTATCTCTGGCTGCTCTGAAAAGCTTCCAGGAAATCTTACAGATTGTGTCCCCTGTCAGAGACTCCGAGAAGCCGGACACACCACCTGCAGTTAATGTCCCTGTGCCTGTCCTTATAGGAGCTATAGCTGGCCCTGGCCTGAGCAGGCCATTTGTAAGAACAGATTCCATTGGAGAAAGACTTGGAAGATACAGTAGCTCAGAACCACCGATAGTTAATGATGAGCTTGAAGATTTGAATCTCTGGTGGGCTGCTTGGAATACCTGGTATAAAATTGGATCTGAAAGCACTAAGCCTCCCATTACTTTTGATAAATTAACTTTTATTCCCAGTCAGCCTTTTCTTACAGCTTTAATTCAGATATTTCCAGCTCTCTACCAACACATAAAAACTGGTTTCAACATGAATGACTTGCAAAAGTTGGGAGTCATATTGCACAGTGCTGTTTCAGTCCCAATAAGTTCAGATGCATCTCCTTTTATTCTTCCATCTTACACTGAAGCAGTTTTGACAAGTTTACAGGAAGCTGTACTCACAGCTTTAGATGTTCTCCAAAAGGTAATATAATTTTAGTTGCTGTCTGAGCAGTAATGTAAATAGTTCTCTGGATTTTTTTTTTTTTTTTTTTTTTTGCTCTCTGTCTTCTGGGAGCTCTGGTGGCACAGTGGTTAAGAGCTACAGTTACTAACTGAAGGGTCTGCTGTTAAGAGTCCGCCAGCTGCTCTTGGAAACTGTATTGGGCAGCTCTACTCTGTCCTGTAGGGTGGCTAGGAGTTGGAATGAACTGGTCTTGCTTTAGTTCTGATTAATGAGTTATTTGTATTTACGGAACCCTGGTGGTAGAGTGGTTGAAAACTATGACTGCTAACCAAGCAGTTCAAATCTACCAGCAACTCCCTGGAAAGCCTATGGGGCAGCTGTGCTCTGCCCTGTAGAGTCACTGTGAATTGGAGTTGACTCAGTGGCAAGGGGTTTCATTTTGCTTTGTTGTTTTCTATATGTATCTTAGGAGCCCTGGTGATTGCAATGATTAAATAGTTGGCTGCTAACTGAAAGGCCAGTGGTTCAAAGCCACCGGCTGCTCACTGGCAACACAAGAATAAAAAGGGGTGCATCATGAGATCTCCACTAAAAGACCTCAATTGATGGTGCAGCGGTTTTGGGGTTCCTCTGAGAGCATGGCTCCCGGCCCTGATGCTGCCCTTTCCCATAAATTATAACAAAGTTCCACTCTTTGGACAGGAATGGATTGGACTTGGCAATGCAGAGTGACCATATATTGGTTGCACTCTATGGTTCTATACATCTATAGGATATCATCCTGCTGACCTCTGGCTGGAGGAAGGGGAGTGGGTGGAGAGGAGGGGAAAGGAGGCTGTCGGGAAGATGAGACATGTGTGGAGCAGAGAGGAATAGTGTGCAGTCACTGGTCAGGGAGAGCAGTGGAAGCTGCATATAGGTGGGCATGTAAATTTATACGTGAATGTACATTTTCACTCAGTCATGTCAAATAAAAATTAAAATTAAAAAAAACATACCACCGGCTGCTCCACAGGTGAAGGATGTGGCAGCCTCCTTCCATAAGGATCTCAGCCAGTTTTACTTTGCCCTGTAGGGTCAAAATAGACTTGACAGTGATGGATTTTTTTTTTTGTAAATATTTTAGGATAAATTCTGTATTATCCTGATTGTTGTGTATACTTCGTGTTATGTATACTTTACACTTTGGAATGAATTCAGAATTGTCAAGATCCAGTTATTCTAAAAGCCTGTGATTTTCTCATATTTTTTTAAAAAGCAATTGAGGTCACTTGAGAGTCTTTTTAAGAAGCTGCTTATATCCTCTTGTTTCTGTTCACCAGTGTATTTGATTTGTTCATACAGCTGTTCACAAGAGGACATAATATTTGAAATAAAAGCTTCAGCAAAGTGTTTTTATGAGTAAAAAATTAATAAGCAATGAGACTATATATGTATTTAATGGATAGTTAAATTTAGTTCTGAAATTTTGGAAGCACATATAAAACAAGGTATGAATAAATTTATAAAAGCATTTTCCCACAGGAGTTTTTAAGAGTTATGTTTTCAGGTATAAGTATGTATTTTTATTGCAAAGTAACTTTTTAAAACAGATGGGTCTAAAAGTCAGTGAGTAAATGCAGGTTAGCTAGCAAGACCAGATCAAAATCAAGGAGTATGCAGACATCAAAATAATTGTTGGCACAGTCCACACTGACCAAAATTCTAAACAAAATTGTGCCAACTGAATAACCAGCTATTCCTACAAAATACTGTGACATTCTGAGAACATTAGAATGGAGCTAGTTTTTTATCTCATGTGTAGCCATTTGTGTAATGCAAACCAAGTTTTCTAATTCACCAATTGCATTACATCCAACTGAAATGATGAAATATTCAGTGAGAATGGTGATATTTCTGCTACACCATGATATCGCCTAGCTGTGAAGGGAGTCTAGCAGAGCCCTACTTTATTAGATCTCTTTAACCCTGGTTGCATTGTACAGGGAAACAAAAATAAGAAAGTTTAAGACAGTCTAACATTTTTAAATATTTACAGAGCGTCTCACTGTTTGGTCTTGAGTCTTTCATCTTGCTTCTTTAAGCCTCAGTGGGTTTTTTCCCCTCTTATAAAGCAGGGCTAAAGTTTTGTGTTAATATTTTTGCTAGCACTACACATAAAAGGTATCTGTTTAGAAGTACATTGTGATCCTACAATGTTATGTGAATAGCAGAAGCTGTCATTAACAGTAAAATTTTTCTTTGACTCCCTATTATGCATAACTCGGTAGGGCCTGGCTTTTGCTGGGTGTTGCTTCTCTCTTGGTGGTATAGTGGCTAAGTGCTATAGCTGCTAACCAAAAGGTTGGCAGTTATAATCTACCAGGTGCTCCTTTGAAACTCTGTGGGGCAGTTCTGCTCTGTCTGTAGGGTCACAGTGAGTTGGAAGCAACTTGACATCACTGGGCTTGTTTTGGTTGGGGCACTCCTCTCCTTGGAAACCCTGCTAGCATAGTGGTTAACAGTTATGACTGCTTACCAAAAGGTCAGCAGTTCACGTCCACCAGGCCCTCCTTAGAAACTGCGTGTGGTAGTTCAGCTCTGTCCTACAGGGTCACTGTGGTTTGGAATCAGCTTGATGGTAATGGTTTGGGGTTTTGTTTTGTTTTGTTTTGTTTTTTAAAAAAAAAAACCTCCCCTTTATCTTTCCAGAATCTTTTTTGGTTCAGAGGACCTTCAGAGCTCATTCTCCTTGAAGCCTTCCCAGTCCTTAATACTTTGAACTAGTTAGCCCTCCTAGAGGGTCCCAGCTGTACTATTACTTTGTTTTCTTGTTTTATCGCTTCACTATGAATTCTTTGAGGACAAAGACTTTTTTTCCTCTGTCTACAGTCTCAAGATACATAGTAGACATTTGTTAAGTGTTGGATGCATGAACAATATATAAACAAATGAAAATTTTGTGGATTAACGTGATAAATCTTATAGCAGAGAGGACCTACCACCTACCAGCCTGATTTTGAGAAAGGATCGTTAAATTTAATTTAACAGCTTTGATTTTCGTAAATTGGAAATTTATGAGAAGAAAAGCTTTCAGAAACAGCTGTCTTCAGATCACTCATTCCCAAGTACTAGCACTGAAAAGGATTTTCAGATGAATTTGCCCGTGAAAGGATGTTCTCTGAAAAAAGCAAAGAAAACCCAGACCTGGTGCTGCCAAGTCAATTCTGACACAAAGTGACCCTGTGGAACAGAACAGAACTGCCACACAGAGTTTCCAAGAAGGGCCTGGTAGATTCCTGCAGACCTTGTGGTCCACAGCTTTAGCGCTTAACCACTGTGCCACCAGGATTCCCAAGGGAAATACAATTTTAGTTGCTATCTAAGCAATAACCTATATAGTTCTCAGGAATTTCTTTGCTTTGCTGTATATTATTTTGGAGTACATTCTAGATTATTTGCATTGTTGTGTATGAAGCATATGTAAGTGGATCATCGGCACTGTGTATGAAGCATATGTAAGTGGATCATCAGCACCCAACACTGCACAGCTTCGAATAATCACAGGGCCAGGCACTCCTGGGAAATTAAGCAGTGCTATTAATAGTGCTTCCAGGTGCATGGGTTTCTCTGAATAACCCCATATAAACCATCTGAAGCTGTAACTTTTTTCCTTCATCCATTCCTGGCTTTCTCTTTCCTTTCCCTTCCTTCCCTTCCCCTTCCGTTCCGTTCTGTTCCTTTCCTTCATTTTCTGCTTCTTCCCTCCTTTCTCTTTCCGTTGCTTTTCTTCTCCCACCCTCTTTACCTCTCTCCCCTTTCTTTTTTCCCCTCCTTCCTTTCTTTGTTTTGCCTTCTTTCTTCCCTTCTCTCTTCTTTCTGTCTTTCATCAAATATTTATTGAGCATACACTATTTACCTGTTTTTATAGGAGACGGAAGATCCTATACCTTGTATTATGGTAAAAGAACCAGAAACACGCCTTCTGTCCCCCTTTTTGTGTCTGCAGTTCTAAGGCCCTGTCTGGCAAACCATAAAACTTGTTGCCATCAAATTAATTCTGACTCACAGTGACCCTATAGGACAAAATAGAACAGCCCAGGGGTTTCTAAGGAGTAGCTAGTGGATTTTAACTGCCAGCCTTTTGGTTAGCAACCATAGAATTTAGGAGCTTGGTAAATGTTGCACTGCGGGAAGGAACTGTTTCTAGTTTCAGCTGTTATTAACTGGCTGTGTATACTGTCTCCATTTCTCCACCTATAGTAGCATTTTAGAAACCAAGGAATAGTTTTAGTGTTTTTTTTGTTTTTATTAGTGTTCTTCTTATTTTCTGTGTGATAGGTAACGAGTTGTAGAGATAACAGCTTTCCACTGTGAAATAAAAACAGCTGTTGGCATCTTTAGTTTGGGGAGGGGAGGGCGGTAACATAGCCTGTCAACAATTACTTTTTTCTTCCAAATTGTCGCATAATTAAGTTGCTAATACTGCTGTAGAGAGGGGGAAAAGTTATTTTTTTTCTGCCAGAAAGGAAAAGAAAATCATGGGACTTGTGGGATGCAGATAATCCAAAACTCTAATTCATGTTTTTGAGTCAAGCTTTTATATAGTCATAGAGGATAATAAGCAAAAAACAACCACCTCCCCACCCTCTCCCCACCAGGAAAAAAAATGTTTATTGCAGAGAACAATAGTCATGGTGATCATGTTTTTTAAAAACTGTGTCTTCACAATAAGATAGCAAGTGGAATTGTTCATTCCAATGATTAGAAATTTGTTCTAGACTTGTAATAGTTTTGATAACAGTGTATGCCTTCAGTCTGAAACTTAAGCTTTTAGTGTTCATTTCGATCTGTCGATGTTATTTTGCCTTATTAATTTTTATTCTAGCCATTGTTTGATTACTTACATGGTTATCTAAATAAGGCTTTATAGACCTTGAATATGATCCACATATACAGGCTCTTTAGTATGCATTTCCTAACAGAAAAATTAACATTTTACTAGTAATAAAAGTATATTTTTCTCCACAAGTATCAGAAAATTTATTTACTTTGCAGTTTTAGCCTTAAACTAATAAGCTATCAGGCAAAACACTTTGTTCATTAAAATCTATTTTCCTTCATAAAGGAAAAGCTGATTTCTGATTTCATGTTTTCTGTCTGAGGAGGGATTTCTGTCTTGTTCTTCTTCAGTACCCTTATATTGTTTAGGACGTTACAGTCACAGTACTTCCACAATCATAATATTCTCTTGGTTCTCAAATTGCTAGATCCCAAACAAATGGCTTTTGTGTGTGAATTGATGTTTTCTTTTTTGCTAAGATATTTTGGCATGCATGGGTCATTGGGAATTGGATTATTAACCTTCCATATGTACTGTACTCTAAGTTCTGTGGCCAGGAGACTGTTTTTTGTCTTATTTACTACTAAACTTCTAAAATTAGCTGGTCAGATACCCTGTCTGCCTCTGTCACCATGGCAGTTGGAGTTGTATTCTCCAGGAGACACCACCACATGTGTGAATAGTATCCTCAGAGCTGTTCAGTAAAGCCCACTTTTCAAATTACTGGGGACAAGTTTTTTGTTTGTTTGTTTTTAATTGTGGTGAAAGTATACACACTGAAACAGTCAAACGGCAAGTGTTTAAATATTTCTGTATTTCAGCTCCCTCATCTGTAAGACAAAAATAATAAATCTTCAGCTTTTTGCCTATTAATAAGGATGGTATTTGTAAGGCAGTTATTGTTAGGTACAAATAAACATTAAGTAAATGTTAGCTGTTACTATTTTTATCATAGGCATTCTGAGATCCTAGAATTGCTTTGTAAATAACTGCTAATGGCACTACTAATATGTTTTTTCAGAAAGAACTTTTAAAAAGTCAAAATGTATAGTCAAAGTTGTTCTGTAGTGTTAAAATATCTTCAGAGAATTTGCAGTTTCATTTCTAGGTATCTACAGGCTTTTTCATTTTTTTAACTTTTGAAAATAAAAGAATCCACTTAAGATAATCCAGTCTATTTTCCATATAATTTGCTACTTTTTTACTTCTAAGTTAAAACCCAGCAATTATTTTTTTTAAATGAAACTGTTACAAGCAATCACTTAGAGTTTTTTGAACTGTATAAACTGTACTATTCAATATTCTCCACTCATTATTTCTGAAAAAATAATTAAATATTTTGAGATGGTGCTCCGATGTCTTTATCTGCCTTTTTACATTGTAGTTATATAAGCATGTTGCTTGGTGATGCTGTTACGTAAGTTAGCTCTTTATATGTCAAGGCAATTTTATCTGAAATTTCAGTTATGACTAAATGGTTACATGTTCTTTGAGAAAAAATAGAATTTATCTATAATATGTTAAGAAGCCATGAGTAGCATAAAAACATAAATGTTGCACATGTTTTAAAATAAATTCCTTTAGATTTTCAAGTGTTTTGGATATTTGTTTAGTATTTTGAGGGCACTTAATGATTTCTCAAGTAAAGAGTGGTTGTGTTCTCTAGTTTATAACCAACCAAAGCCCTGTGCCATCGAGTCAATTCCGACTCACAGAGTAGAACTGTCACATAGAGCTTCCAAGGAGTGCCTGATGGGTTTGCACTGCTGACCTTTGGTGAGCAGACAGAGCTCTCAACCACTGTGCCCCTGGGCTTTAGGCTTTCCGTACTTGGTAAAGCACAATTGTATTTTAGACATTCTATAATAACATCCTTAGTATTTTTCTGACAAAGAAGAAATGAATACTAAAACAAGAAAATATGAAAGGAAGAGAGGAGAAAATACGTTTGTTTCTAGGAAAAAATAAAAGCGTATTTAAGTGGTTTCAACATTTTTGAAGCAATTATGCAGCTGTCTCAACACATTTGAAGTAACTGAAATATCTTCTAGTGTCTGGATATGGCTTTTGCTTTTTGTTTCTATCAAATTACTGAAATAGATTTTGAAGAAACCCTGGTGGCATAGCGGGTTAAGTGCAGTGTCTGCTAACCAAAAGATCGGCAGTTCAAATGCAGCAGGCGTCTGACCTCTAGTGTTGCTATGAATCAGACCCAACTTGACAGTGGTGGGTTTTTTTTTTAAAATAGATTTTGAGAAACTATTAATTAAAATACTATTTTATTAATATCAAACATTTTGATTTTCTTGTCTTAAAGCAAGTCTATACAGTCATATACATTGAACATTAAATATGTGATAGCCAAGCACCTTGTCTAAATACTGCTGTAGATATTGCTTTTAGAAACAAATTTTCCTCTGAGTTACTTACTCTTCTGACTTATACATGATTATTTGTTAAGGTCAGTTGACAGGTAATGGTGCAAAAATCAGTTTCATTTCAAAGAACTAATATTACTTAAATAGAAGCCAATATCACCTTGGGCAATGAAACATTTCTATGGGTCTAATGGCTATATTAGTGAATGATTAGATTGTAGAACTTCAGGACTGGGGGCTTCTGTTTAGTGCCTGTACCTTTCCCACTCTGTTAAGTAATAAATTACACCTTTCTTTTAAAATGCATTTTGTACTTGATTAACACATTTTATTTGATAATAGTTTAAATGTCTGCAGTGGTAAAATAAGACAGTTTTTAAGAATCTTTAGTTAAGGAAATGGAAACCCCAGTGGTATAGTGGTTAAGTACTATAGTGGATAACCAAAAGTTCAGCAGTTTGAATCCACCAGATACTCCTTGGAAACTCTGTGGGGCAGTTCTGCTCTGTCCTGTTACAGGGTTGCTGTGAGTAGGAATCAACTCGATGGCTGTAAGTTGTTTTTTTTTTTTTTTTTTTTTTTTGGCACTATATACAGAAAAGATCTTAACGGAATTCAGATTATGAATTCTAATGTTGTCATCTTGCTTTCACAGGCCATCTGTGTAGGACCAGAAAACATGCAGATCATGTATCCAGCTATCTTTGATCAGTTATTGGCATTTGTGGAATTTTCCTGTAAACCTCCGCAGTACGGACAACTGGAAACAAAGCACATTGCAAATGCAAAATACAATCAGGTAATTTACTATAAGTTATATTTACTTACAGCTTATAAATATAGTTTGTTCTGTTAAAGATGAACTTTAATTATCTTTGAAAATGAAATTTTTTGTTTACAATAAACTTGCATGTGTCTTTTAACAGTTGAAGCTGAACATAAATATTTTGGGGGAGAACCATTTTCGTGTTCCTTTTCTCCCTGTTTATGACTTTTCTTTAAGTGGTTCTCCAGAAAAGTTGGCCTGTTATTACTCTATAGCAAATCTTTCTTGAAAGATATAATTTCCTTTGTCCCTCCTTCTTGGCTGCCCACCCCACTGCAAAATGGCTTTTCCATCTCCAAGCCTAATCTTACCTAAAATAGTTGTTTGTAATACAAGGTGAAGAAATTGTTATATATGAAATAAGAAGTTTTCTACTACTGGTGTGATTTTTAGTTGGATTTTACATTAAAAATTTTAGTAAGCTAGCCATAGTTGGCAAATTTTACCTTTGGTTTGACTTAAGGAAAAAGTAAATTTCTGGATGCATGCATATGCTGATTTTATTCACTCAACATAAACATTTTAATTTTACATGATCCTAAAAGTAGTTTTAACATGTATTAACTTTTCTCATTCTATTTGTCTTGCAACACAATGGAATCACAATAGATCCAACTATTTGCACCGGTGAGTTAAATTTCCTAAAATTGTCCTAACCTATTGGCAACAAATAAAATACATCTTTCCCAGTTCTTGATGGAATGCTCTGTGTACATGTCTGAATAGTTTTAATATTTGCCTGACTGAAAATTACTTCCATGGAAGACATACCTCTTTGAAAAGTTTGCATGTAGTACAGTCTGACCTAAAACCAAGGCCTGAGCTTTAAGACAAAGAAGTTTACTCTTTGAAAACAATGTAATTTCATCATTAAGTTTCTCCTTTCCTCCCCCTTTTTAACTCCCTGTGAAAATATTACTTTCTAGGCGGAGTGGGTAGCCTTGAATTATGTACCATTTGCCGAAAGATCGCTAGAAGTAGTTGTGGATTTATACCAAAAAACAGCCTGTCACAAAGCAGTGGTGAATGAAAAAGTACTCCAGAATATTATTAAGGTACCTTTTCCTACACTTGCATTTAATGATGTCAGTATTGTGGACATTACTCTTAGGTATTAACCATTATATTTGAATAAATGGAAAATGTAATTCATATTATTTATACTGACTTAGGCAACATTCATTAGTTATTAATGAAACCATTATTCTAAAGTATAAAGTTATTTTAATGAAACATTTTAAAATAAGTAGTATTTGTTACAGTTCTTGAATTTTGCTTCATAATACAATGGCAAGCCTAGTTCTTAGGACAGTACTTCTCAAACTTGGAGGCTGTGAGCATTCAGGGAGAAATTCACAGTACAACCCATCAATGTAACTGTCATACATACTGTCTTTTTTAAGCCAGAAAAATAAAAGCATCTCTTTTTGATTGTGTCCCATTCTCCAGAGTCTCATTTCATGTTTTTTTACCCCCTTTATTTTGAAGGACAATCCTAAGCCTTGCTCCTCTCCAGTACATAGATAGATCTTCTACTATCCTAAACAAATATAGGTCAGTATGAACTGTATCAGAAACCCTGGTGGCTTAATAGGTTAAGTGCTACGTCTGCTAACCGAAAGGTCAGCAGTTCAAATCTGCCAGGCGCTCCTTGGAAACTCTATGGGGGGTTCTCCTCTGACCTCTAGGGCTGCTATGAGTTCGACCAGACTCAATGGCAGTGGTTTCTTTGTTTGTTTTTTAATGAATTGTATCTCCACAAGGCTATGCCCTCTCTCTGCAATCATCTTTTCCTCTTTCTACTTTTCTCTATTGGTGATTCTTTCATACTCCTTTCAGCGTCTTACTCTTTAGCCTGCAAAGGAGGTTACGTCTTTTTTACTACAAGAACTTTCAACTGTACTACCTACTCAAAGTGCCATATTTTGCAGCTTTCCTTCCAAACCCCTTTAAACAACTTCTGCTAGCCACCACCGACCCTTAACCTATTGTATACTGGCATACTTCTAGTATTGTTCTATAGAAACTGTTTTCTCAAAGTTATAGAAAACCAAATCTCCAAATCCTGCGTATTTTTCTGATTCTTTACCATGGAGCATAGTACTGTACTTACCTTCTTAAAATTCTTTCTCCCCTTAACTTCCATGATACTTCTTTCTACCCCTTATCACTTCCTTTGCTACAAGCTATCTCCTCTCTCTTTGTTATTATGTTGTTATTTTTTAAATCACCTCTATTATCAGGCTTGACTATTATCAAGAGCCCTTGTGGCTCAGTGGTTAAGAGCTCAGCTGCAAATCAAAAGGTTGGCAGTTCAAATCTACCAGCAACTCCTTAGAATCCCTATGGGACTGTTCTACCCTGTCCCGTAGGGTTGCTGTGAGTTGGAGTCAACTCAGTGGCAATGGGTTTGGTAGCTTAGGAAATCACCAGGTACTGACTAAGTGGTAGACACTAAAAAATAAGTAAGAGAACTCTTACATTTAGTAAATCAATTTAGGGAACATAGAAAGGCAGAAAAGTAATAGCAATAACAGTGTGTTAAGTGCTGGTGAAGATCACAGAATGGAGGCAGGTTTGCAGTCTGAGAGTCCTAGCTTAGGATAGTGCACTGTGGTCAATGCTGCTGCATGATGTGGGGCAACTAGACCTGTCTGAGAATAGTATTGTCTCATCTGTAAAATAAGGATATCAATACCACTTACATGTCTTAACTGTTAAAGAAAATCAAATGAGATAATGGCCTTTAGTAGTGCTTTGCAAGTGTTGTTGTTGTTAGGTGCCATTGAGTCATTTCCAACTCAGCAATTCTGTGCACAACAGAACAAAACACTGCCTAGTCCTGTGCCATGCCCAAAGTCATTTTTATGCTTAAGCCCATTGTTGCAGCCACTGTCTCACTCCATCTCATTGAAGGTGTTTGTCTTTTTTGCTGATCCTCCTTTGTACGAAGCATGATGTCCTTCTCTAGGCATTAATCTCTCCCGACAATATGTCCACAGTATGTAAGACACAGTTTCGCAATCTTTGCTTCCAAGGAGCACTCTTGTTGTACTTCTTCCAGAACAGATGTTTCTTCTTTTGGCAGTCCGTGGTACGTTCAGTATTCTTCTCCAACACTGCACTTCAAAAGTATCAGTTCTTCTTCTGTCTTCCTTATTCATTCTCCAGCTTTTGCATGCATGTGACACAGTTGAAAATACCATGGCTTGGGTCAGACCCACCTTAGCTTTCAAGGTAACAGCTTTACTTCTCAATACTTTAAAGATGTGTTTTGCAACTGATTTTCCCAATGCAGTGTGTCCTTTAATTTCTTGACTGCTGTTCCCATGGACATTGATTGTGGAACCAAGTAAAATGAAATTCTTGACAACTTCCATCCTTTCTCCATTTATCATGAGGTTGCTTACTGGTCCAGTTGTGAGGATTTTTGTTTTCTTGATGTTGAGGTGCAGTGTGTACTGAAGGCTGTGGGCCTTGATCTTCATCAGTAAGTGTTTCAAATCCTCTTCACTTCCCGCTAGCAAGGTTGTGTCGTTTGCGTAATGTAGGTTGTTGGTGAGTCTACCTCCAATTTTGATACCTTGTTCTTCATATAGTCCAGCTTCTTGAATAATTTGTTCAGCATACAGACTGAAAGGATACAACCCTGTTGCTCACCTGTCCCGACTTTAAACCATACAGTGTCCTCATTCAGTTCACACTCCTGCCTCTTGATCCATAATGTATTTTGGCTCTTGTAGACTTGTTCTAATTTTATTCCATTTCAGTTTCACCTTGCATGGGAGCAGTTAGTGGTCTGTGTCACAGTCAGCACTGGGTCTTGTGCTGACTGCTGATACTGAACTTTTCCATTGTCCCTTTCCACAGATGTAGTCAGTTAGATTCCCGTGTATTTTGTCTGAACAGGTCCATGTGTGTAATCACTGTTCGTGTTGGTAAAAAAAAAAGATATTTCCAATAAAGAAGTCATTTGTCTTGCAAAATTCTATCATTTGGTCTCCAACATCATTTCTGTGATTCTTCATGAGCACAATTAAGTGCTCTGAAATTCCCATTCTCCACAGTGTTATCTGTAATTTGTTATGATTCACACAGTCAAATGCCTTTGCATAGTCAATGAAACACAGGTAAACATCCTTATGGTATTCCCTGCTTTCAGCCAAGATCGATCTGACAGCAGCAATGATACCCCTGGTTGTACATCCTCTTCTGAATCCAGCTTGAAGTTCTGGCAGTTCCCTGTCGATATACTGTTTTAGTCTCTTTCGAATGATTGTGAGAAAAATTTTACTTACATGTGGTATTAATGATATTGTTCGAAAATTTCAGCATCAGAGACCATATGGGGCAGTTCTACTCTGTCCCATAGAGTAGCTTTGAGTTGGAATTAACTCAGTGAAACACAACGAAAAAGTAGTGGGAAAATATAAGCAGTATTAGTCTCTCCCGAATGGGAAAACCACATCAACCAAATTATTTTCTGCTAGAAGATTTACTGCAAGGTGTACTAATTCTGTAACATCTGCAATACTATACATTTCCTAATCTTAATTCTTTCCAGGCAGTATCCCTATTTTTTGTGATGATAAAAATTACGGTTATTGTTTATAAGATGGAGACAGGATATAAAAGTATTTACGTCTAGGCAATAGGATTTGAGGACCATGTCTGAGAATTGGTTTTTCTGGAAAACAACTTACCTTTTAGAAACTATAAAATGTCTGTGCTATATTTTTTTTTCTTTTGTTAGTAATTAAAATTGTGTGTGTGTTAACTGCATACTTATCTTAAACTGTTGTGTTTTCAGACTCTTAGGGTTCCTCTCAGTTTGAAGTACTCCTGTCCTTCTGAAAGCACATGGAAACTAGCAGTATCTTCTCTCCTCAGAGTTCTTGCTGTCGGGCTACCTGTTGCTCGGCAGCATGCTTCTTCTGGAAAGTTTGATAGTATGTGGCCAGAACTAGCCAACACTTTTGAAGACTTTCTCTTTACTAAAAGGTCAGCATATTAATTTTTTTAATTAAGGCAGCATTTAAAGATATATCATATCAAATCTGCAGTTGCTGTAAGAACTGTTTTTCTCTGTTTACAGAGTAATTGATTATTAAGGTTGTTGCCAAGCCAAGCCAAGTGCCGTAAGGTTGTTAGGCTGTACATAAAACAGAAGTGTATTGGACATTTATCCACTGGATACATTATCTATTAGTTGTGAACGTTTTTGCTGTTTAGATTATTTTTGGTTGTGAACCAGGAATCTTACATATAAAACCATATGAATGCATCACAATGAGGGAACCTTAATTTTAACTTAATGAGGTGGAGAGGTCCATTTATTAATCTGATACTCATTTGACATTACAAGAGGAAATCTGCTTCAGAGAAAATTAGTATATTCCCAGAATAAATAAGATTAGTGGTAATAGTGATTAGCCTTTTAAGATGTTCGTTTGGTTTAAATAATGGAATATCATTGTGTCATATCCTAGGATGAATTTTATGTTTGTGAATTACAATCCAATAAAATTATTTATAAACATAAACATAAAGAAGACTGACAAAAAATACGAATACTTTATCAATGTGAAACCCACAAAAAAAACCAAACCCATTGTCTTTGAGTGGATTCCGACTCTTAGCAACCCTACTGGACAGAGTAGAACTGGTTCACAGTTTCCAAGAAGTGGCTGATGGATTTGAACTGCTGAAGTTTTGATTAGCAGCCAAGCTCTTAACTGCTGTGCAACCAGGCCTCTTATCAACTTGAAGGCTGTATCTTTATCTCAAACAAAGATTCATGCAAAGAATTTTTTTTACGTCACTAAGTACTGTGTTCCTTAAAGAATTAAGGATCTTACATGGCCCATTTGTACCTGCAATTTCAACCTTTTCTTTTTAGACTTTATAAGTAAACTTAATCATCAACGTTTTTTTAAGCCTTAACCAGTGTGTTTTGATATACTCAAAGGATGTTAGCTGTAAACTAAAATAAATGATGACTGGTGTGGGTTATGGGGTAAGAATACTTAACTTTTGCACAATCGAGTAGTTTCTTGATCTTTATGGATCTTTGGGAACCTTTCCATTTTTAGCTTTGACTTTTTTGGGCCCTCCTGTCCATTCCTAGCCTTGTGATTGTTGTTGGTTGTTGTTGAATTGATATCAACTCATAGCAATCCCATGTGATAGAATAGAACTGTCCCATAGGATTTTTTTTGCTGAAATCATTAGGAAAGGAAGTCACCAGGTCTTCTCGTGGGTGAGTTCTCACCACCAGCCTTTCGGTTAGCAGCTGGAGCTTCACTGTTGCATGATAGGGCTACAGTTTTTAATTTTGTACATTACTTTCTTCCCTCATCACAAGATACTTTAACAGCCCAGTGACTGTGACTGTGCCTGTTCAATAAATTATCAGCCCATTCCTTAATTATCACCGCCATCATCACAAATCTTTTAGTATCAGTAAACACATTTTTTCACTTGTAAGTTAAAATTAAATACAACTTTTATCTTAAAAATGTAGATAAAATGTCTGAAGCTACTTTAAGAGTAGTGGTTGTGAAATTCCATTCAGGTTTGAATACATGTCTAAATTTTTTCCTGTAGTTCCTACTACCAAATTACAGAGTTGGCCTAGGACTTGAACTACTGTTTAAGTTTCCTGAGACAGGAACTGGCTCCATCATGTTCACAACTGGATATTAAACGCTAAGAATATAGTTTCTGATGCAGAGTAGTTGGTACTCAGTAGATATTTGTTGAATGAGAAACATCCAGACCAGGTTCTAGTGCTCATATTATTATGAGGCCTGACAATTAAGTTTGCAAACTTACCACTGTGCACTTATGTTGATGGCACTGTACAAGCAACTCAGTAAGGTTTCCTAACCTTAGTGTCTCAGTGTCTCACACCTGTGATCGTGTCTTGCTGAGTGGCATTCATTATTGTTGTGTGTTTTTGTGTGCTATTGCAAGAATGTCAGAGCCTGAATTAGACCAACAGACATTCTTTTTCAACTTGGCAAGAGTAGAAGTGAAATCAGGGATATGTTAGTCCAAGTTTATAGGGATGATGCCATGAAGAAAATGAGAGTATACAAATGGATTAAACATTTTTCTAAGGGGAGAGAAAGTTTTACTGATGAAGAAAGGTCAGGGCAGCCAGTAATGAGCAGTACTGATGAAAATATTGCAAAAATTCATCAAATTGCACATCAGAACCATTGGCCGACTGTAAACAGCATAGCAGACCAAGTAAGCATTGATAGCAAAACAGTTAGGAAAATCTTAACTATGCAAAAATGATCCCAAAGGAGCTGATCATTTGGAGAGGCAAGATGATGTTTTGTGCTGTGTTATCACTGATGATGAAACATAGATGTACCAGTACAGCCCGGAAATGAAGCATCAAAGTGCACGGTGGAAGTCAGCCAATTCTCCATGACCAAAAAAGTTCCATCAGTCCAAATCGAGAGTCAAAATAATGTTGGTAGCCTTTTTCGATATCAGAGAGATTGTTCATTATGAATTTGTACCAACTAGACAGTTAACCAAATTTACTATTCAGAAGTGCTAAAAATGTTGCATGGAAAAGTTGACAAAAACAACCTGAATTTTTCACCAACAACTCATGGCTCTTACATCATGACAGTGCACCAGCTCACAGGGCACTGTCTGTGAGGGAGTTTTTAAGCAGCAAATAAATAACTGCGTTGGAACACCCTCCATACTCACCTGATCTGGCCCCCAGTGACTTTCTTCTTTACCTGAAAATAAAGGAAATATTGAAAGGAAGACATTTTTATGGCATTCAGGACATCAAGGGTAATAAGACAACAGCATTGATGGCCGTTCCAGAAAAAGATCCAAAATTGCTTTGAAGGGTGGACAAGGTGCTGGCATCAGTGCATAGCTTCCAGCGGGAGTACTTCGAAGGTGACTGTAGTGATACTCAGCAATGAATTATGTAGCACTTTTTCTAGGATGAGTTCATGAACTTAACTGTCAGACCCCATGTGTCTGTGTATATTTTATTGCCTATAATAAGTGGACAAAACAAATAGTACAGAAGAGAGCAAAAATAGCGCTGCTACAAAAATGTATACCATATCCCTAAATGTGTCTATTTTTACATTTAGACCAGATATAGATAATGTAGGCTCAAATACCAGATAGTATGGGTTCAAGTTGTGGCCTTACCATTTACTTTGATTTTGTCTTTGTGTATGTTATTAGCCATTGTAATCTCCAGTTTTCCATCAATTATGTGGTAACAGTACCTACCTACATGTCGTTGCTGTAGGAACATCTTAGATAACACAAATACAGTACTTAGTACAGTAGTTGACTCTAATTTTAGCTGCTATTATCATTAACATCTTAATCTTAGCTGTTTTCATGTAGTTATTATCTCACTGTTTTATAAATATAATATTTTATTGTGCATGCTCATTAAGAGTATTAAGAGTCGTAAGGTCTGGAATTCGCTTTGGTTCCTTCAGAACCGTTGACTGAGTGGTTTTCTGCTTTAGAAAACCTGAAGAAGGTTTTCAGATGTTTTGAACAACTTTTCAGATGTTATCTTTTATTGTAAAGATCTTTAATACATGGTATTTATCATAGATTAGTTATTAAGAGGCTGTCTCTAAGTGAATAATCCAGCAGCTTGATCTAGGCACTCTTAAGTCACTGGTGAAAAAAGTGAACTCCTGTTGTCACAATGGTAACTTGTGCTGTAACTGCTGATGATGAATAATATCTTTATTCATCTTTTTTTTTCCCATTCCTAGCACTGAAAGAAGTTTAGTTGTATAAGCTATATTGAGCTCAGTATAAGAACAAATGTCTTTGTAGTTAGCATTTCATGTTTATAATTTGTTTAGCCATTCATACTAATTAATGAATAATTAAAAATATTGTTCTTTTTAAAAGATGCTAATGTCCCAAACTGGGTGAGAAATCAGATATTTTTATCATTTAAATACTGTTTATCGGATTTCTGTTTGTATTTCCAGGGAATGTTTACCTTTAACAAACCAATGTTTATTTATTCATTTATTTTAGCATACCTCCAGATAATCTCTCTATTCAAGAGTTCCAAAGAAATGAAAGTATTGATGTGGAGGTAGGAAGCTATTTAGAATATTTTCCTGTGGCCATCTGTGAAAATTAAGTATTAGAAATGTTGAAACTATAAAATGACTAGAATCTAACAGCATTAAGACAAAGATTAAAGGTTGATTTTTAAAACATGGACATTTTAAAAATAAATCTGGGTTTTTTACAGACTTGTGCTGTTTGCTTATTGTCTAGTTAGTTTGTTGGTTGTGTCCGTTTAATAATTTTAGAAAATCGCTAGATTCAGTAAAGTAAATCCATCAGGTAATGGCATATTGAAAAGCTTACATAGCAGTTTAGCATACTAGGTGTTTGTGGTATAAGGTAATCAGTGAGTTACTTGTTTGTTTTTTCATTTTTAACCAACTGTAGATAAAGTTGAAGCAAAATAGCATTTCTCTAAAGAATATATTATGAAGATTACAAACAAAATATGAAAAAGTATTTTGCCTGTGGACTGTTTGGTGGTGGTGGTTGTTTTTTCTCCCCGCTTGAGTTTTTTCCCTTGCAGTGAGATAGCAAAACTCTTAAAAGTAAATCAAATCAAATACAGTGTATGTTTAAAAAGTATAGAGGTCATCATATAGATATGAAATATTGAATTTTTGCCATTTCTGTGTTAAAACTCTTGTGAACTTTTCCTTTTCTACAAAAGGCAAAATAATACATTACATATTAGAAATAAGATATTTGACAGAAATAAAAATAACTTTCTCTAATAGCATGTACTTTATGTTTATAAATTATTTGTGGTTATATCTTATTCTTAATTCTATTTTGAATATTTTAGTATAACGTAGGTAATTTCACATGCTGTTTTCTCTAGAGCAGTATTTACATTTATCATGTTGAAGATCAGTATTTCTCCATTGTTGCATAGTAAACATTAATAGCATTGACTGTTTTGTAATAAAGTTGCTAAGACAGATGAGAGAAACAGACTGGTAGTCATTATGTATTGTAATACTAAAATGTTCATGTATTTCCATCACAGAGGAGTCTTTCTTTTAAAGTAAAATATAAATTTTTCTTTAGAAAATTATAATATGATTATAGTATTTGACATAATCTCTCTCAAGGAAAAATTCATTTGGATTTGCCTCTTTTGTTGTAGGTGGTTCAGCTAATCAGCACTGAGATACTGCCTTATGCCAATTTTATTCCTAAGGAATTCGTTGGTCAGATAATGACTATGCTTAATAAGGGCTCAATACATTCTCAGTCATCTTCATTTACTGGTATGTTCTTGTAATGATTTTTTTGGTTTGTTTTAAAGTTAGTATGTCTTGAAGTACTTTTGAAGAAGCTGACTGTAGAAATATTTAGTTCTATGGTTATGGTAAATGTTAAGGGGAAAGTGATAAAGTAATTTTTAGGAATAAGCTATAGAACATGAAGCCTTATAAGGGGAAAGTATCGTGAAGTGATCTGTACATAGAAGCATATTTGCAAACCCTGGTAAATTAACTTGCCAAGTACTTAGGGAATCAGATTAAATCATTGCAGGCTGACACAAGTTTCTGGTATCAAAACTATGGGTTATTCAGAAGGCAAAATCATACAGAGAAGAATGGTGTATATTCTGCCACTTAGTTACTAGTTGTTTAACTTCTGAGTCACAATTTTGACATCTGTAAAATGTTATAAATAACTTACATCCCACTACTGTAAATGGCACAGTTGTTTAAGCCATTAAAAAATATGATGCCTTAATATTTTTTAAGGGAACATTTGTCAGTGCCTACTGATGTTTAAGGTATTATACTATGGTGTCATTCTTTGCATTTCTATGAGGATAGGTAACCATGTAACAAAAGAGGAAATGGTTTACAAAGGTTGAAAAAATTACTCAAGGTTTTAAGGTTAAAGGCCAAAATTCATACTGAGAACTACATGTTTTTTTTTCATTGTATCATGCTTCCATATTGGGAGATAATATATAAGTTGCTTTTTGCTATTAGTTCTTTCTTTCCAAGTTGTGCTCAAGTCTTAAACTGTTGTAGCTTCCTAATGTGATTTTTCTGTGAGATGATTAAAAAATTACAGATCTGTATCATGCATATCCTTGATCTCCAGAATTTACCATAGCCATTGCCAACTTCTGCCTCTAAGCAATGCTGAACACTTTTAAACCCCATTAAAGAGCATTGTAGCCCTGGCAGTTACATGGTTAATCCACTGGCCACTCTTTGGAAATGCTGTGGGGTGGTTCTTCTCTGTCCTCTAGGGTCCTGAGTGGCAACCGATGCAATGGAAGTGGGTTTAAAGAGCATTGGAAATCCTGGTGGTGTGGTGGTTAGAAGTGTGTCTGCTAACCAATAGATCAATGGGACAATTCTACTCTGTCCTGTAGAGGCACTGTGACTCAGAATCCTCTGGATGGCAGAGGGTTTTTTTAATGTATATAATTTGACCACTAGATGTCCCTCATACTGTTTACTTCACAAACTATTTCTTTTCCCTATTCCAGACAATTTTTAATACTGACCTGATAAAATACAAATTTAACAGTCATGAGAATCTCAGAGGAAGAAAAAAAAATGAAGTCCATTTATCTTAATCTGGGCAAGTTTTGTTATTAAGACTGTATTTTAAAAACTTGCAGGCAAATTCTTATAAAATGGACATGAAGCACAATAATCATAGGTATAAATATCTGAAGCTAATTTAAGACTATCAAATTACCACGTATGCTTTTTCTAACAATGTTGTGATGTCTCCAACCATTTATAGTACTAAATGTACCAAGGCAAGGAAGATATAGGGACATTCTTCCAAAGAATTTGCTGTAAAACACAAACTTCTAACCTTAAGAATTTTTTTTAAACTTATACATACTGAGGCGTTCCGTGCTTTATAAACAAGACCAACCTAATATACACAGAGGTGTCAGTGATTGATTTTAGTCCCTTACTCTTAAGTATTGACATTCAGAGCTCACAAGTATTTGAGCATATCATCCAAAATGACAGAGAAAATTACATGTAACAGGAGAGTGAACAAAGGATTTGAGTAGAAAGTAGCTGATATGATCGCTTCTAGGGTCTAAATAGTATATGGTTGCTGTCTGTCAGAACTGGCTCAATGGCAGAGAGTTTGGTTTGGGTTTTAAGTGGTTACTGAAGAAAATGAAGCCAGAAATTATGAAACAAATTAGGCTATTTAGACCCAGTTGTAGATGGGTCTGTTTACACTTCTCCCCGTTAATTCCTTTGCTACTCTTAAACATTTATTTATTTTTTAATAAGGGGTTCCACGTGCTTTTGGAAAATAGAAAGCATCTAGCTGCATCTGTCTTACAAGTGTTCAAGCTGTGTATTAGTTTGTCTGAATTGAGTTTTGGCCTTCACTTAATCAAAAAGCTGAAAGCAAACTTATTCTAGCTTAACTTCTCAAATTAAATGAATAAGTGACCTTAAAAAACAATACTCTTTTGAAAGTATTGGAGATTTATTATCTTCCTGACTGAGTCTTCTTAATCAAGCCTTATGCCGGAGACCCCAACCCATAACTGGTTGTGTACTGGTAAATGTTTAACCAACTTTCTGAGGGGAGAAATGCCTGATTTGTAGCTATTGCTGATTTCTGTGGTATAAATACTCCCACTCCCACCACCAGGACTGATTCTAACCTATCCATGGTGTATCACTGAATGTGCCTTTGAGAAGGGTGTCCGCAGTTGACTCCTGCAAAACAGTACTAGCAGGCTCCGACACACCACTGCAAGGAATACTTCCGGGCCATGGCCATCTTCTGCTGTGTGCATTTTTAGTTGAAGTTAATTCAAAAGGCCAGATGACTTGTTGGGACATAAAGACATGTCTACTTCTTTTTATGCCCAACATGCTTTTGTTTCTTATTTTTGCCCTACGGATTCACTGAGACCACAAATAAAATGTTGAATAGAAGTGATGAGGGCAGACAATCTTGCCTTGTTTTTGATCTTGCGAGGAGGGTTCGTTACCTGAGCATATGTCTGCTGCTAACTACAGGCTTTCTGTAGATGCCCTTCATCAGATTGAGGAATTTCCTTTTACTCCTAGTTTGCTGAGTTGTTATGATAGGGCAGCTTGATTTAACCTGTTCTTAACCATCAAAAATTCTTAATTTTACAGAAGCAGAGATTGATATTCGTTTAAGAGAGGAATTTTCTAAAATGTGTTTTGAAACATTGCTCCAGTTTTCCTTCAGTAATAAAGTGACAACACCTCAAGAAGGTTATATCTCACGAATGGCACTCTCAGTGCTTTTAAAGAGGTCCCAAGACGTACTGCATCGTTATATAGAGGATGAAAGATTAAGTGGAAAATGCCCTCTTCCGAGGTATGTATTTTACTAAAGAAAAGAAATCCATCGGTGTGATAATTATTGATAAAAATCTCTGAAAATCGAGTTTTCTCATGCGTAATTTTATTTATCCCATGTGTTGTTAATCTTCATAAGTTTTGCATTATAAGTTTTACTGTGTTTTATCATAAAGTGCTTCTTCAGACCTCATGGATGTTAAGTAATACATACGAGGTCTAACAATAAGTCTGCAAACTTAATTATTCTAAGTGGTACATACCTTACTACTGAATAGCACTACAGTCACGTTCAGAGCACTCCCCTGGGGAAGTATGCAGCAATGCCAGCACCTAGTGCACCCTTCAAAGCAATTTTGGACTCTTTCGGGAATGGCCATCGCACATGATGGCAAGATGGCAAGTTCACAAACTTAATTATATAGTTGTCTTTGAGGAAGTTCTTAGCCAGGAAACAAACAGTTGTATTGGAACACCCTCCCTATTTACCTGATCTGGCCCCCAGTGACTTTTGTCTTTTGAAAGGAAGACATTCAGATGACATTCAGGGCATCAAGGTTAATAGACAACAGCTCTAATGGATGTTCCAGAAAGAGTTCCAAAAATGCTTTGAAGAGTAGATGAGGTGCTGACATGGGTGCATATCTTCCTAAGGGAATATTCCAAAGGTGATCATAGTGATATTTATCAATGAGATATGTGGCACTTTTTCTAGGATGGGTTTGCAAATTTAGTTGGCAGACCTCATATATACACTAAATTACCTTTTTTGAATTTAAAAATAATTGAATTCCAAAACATCTTTCCACAGAGATTTTGGAATAAGGACTTTGGATCTGTATAAGCATATGAAGTTATGTCTCTACAGTGAAAGTAATAGAAAAATCTTACTCTAAGAGCAGCCTGGTTCGTTTTAGTCATTTCAGGCTTTCTCTCTAAGTAGATTAGCCGTATCTTGTATCTTTTTTTCATCTCATCTGACCTGTGACTAAACTGGGTTTCCTTCTCATCTACCCAAGCCAGTACCAGAGAAGGGGCTCTAGGCCTTTCTGCTAAGCCAGGGCTAATCATAAACATAAAGAGATATAATCACAAATGAGGGTTAGGTTACAAATCCTTTTTCTTTTTTTAATATGCAAATAGGGTGTAGGGCAAAGCAAATGAAGTAAATATAAAATAATATTGGACAACAAATTAAGTCAGCAAAGAATTAAGAAAATCCCTATGTTTCCTATTTCATGGGTAGTCTGGGCATGTACATCACTAGCCCTAAATCTGTGCACGCATTCTGATTTTCTTGTAATAAACTGGGATTGACATGTCCGAAGACATAGACATTTCAAAAGTGTTTATTGTATATTACCAAATTGTCTACCAGATATTTACACCAATTTACATTCTCCTAGTAGTTGATAAATGTCTTTTCCTCAATTTTTAATATTTTTAATGATTTGCCAGAAAAGGTTTGATGAATGACAAAGTCATGTACTAGCTTATCTTTTTTATTTAATGCTGATGCTAGCCATTTGTATTTCAGCTCTCAAAATCTTCTGTAGTTTGAATTTCTAGATCATAAATTATACCTCTCATATTCAGATCTATGTACAAAAACATTCCAGAGACAGGTGTTAGTAATTCATTCATGGGTATGGTTGAAAAGTGATTAATCAACATTGATCTCTGAAAATATGCTGGAAAATGTATTAATAAAGTTGCTTTGCTTAGACTGTTTTTGTTAGATTATAGCATACTGTTTTATTTCAGAAAGCAACTTATGTTTTCAGTTTAAATGGTGTCTTTAGTTAAATTTTATTTGTAGTTCTCCTATAAGGTTTTATTGTATCATGCTGTTTTAGCCATCTACTGCTAGTAATACCACAAGTGAATGGCTTTAACAAGCAAAGATATATTCTCTTATAGTTTGGGAGGCTAGACATCCAAATTCTGGATGCTGGCTCTAGGGGAACACTTTCTTTCTGTTATGGGTAGAAGAAGATCATTGTCATCAGTCTTCCACTTGTCTAGGAGCTTCTCAGCAGAGGAACCCCGAGTCCAAAGGATGTGGTCTGTTCCTGCTTCCACTTTATTGGTGGTATGAGTTCCTCTTATGTCTGTGCTCCGTTCTCACTGTTATGTCCCAAAAGAGATTCACTCAAAATACAACCTAATGTTGTATATGGAGTCCTGCCTCATTAACATAGCCAAGCCAAGTGCCATCAAATCAGATCTGACTCATGGTGACCCCAACTGCACCTAATACTGCCTTCTTAACACTGTAGCAGTGGGGTTTACAACACACAGTAAAATAATGTCAGATGACAAAATGATGGACAGCCATACCATCCTGGCAATCATGACCTAGCCAAGTTGACATACAGTTTGGGGGGACACAGTTCAATCTATAACACCCCACCATTTGGTTCCCCAAAATGCATGTCCTTGCCACATGTAAAATGCTTTCACCTTACTATATCATCACAAAAGCCTTACATCAATTCGAAGTCCAGAATCATCTTCTGTAAGAATCATTTTCATATGTGAAATATAGAATATAGGTTGTTCAAGGTAGAACTGTAGAAGAGATACCAAGTACACACTGCCATTACAAGTGGGAGAGAGTGGAGGGAAAGAAGGGATGGCAGACACCAAGCAAGCCGGCAGGACACATTTTGTTAGCCCTCAGTGCGTGAAAGTCATCGTCTGTTCTCTGAGACCACTGAGGCAAAGCCCTTCCATCCATACTCTGGGTGTTGGCCACTGTCTGGATTCTGGGGGCCCCTTGGTCCTGGGCCTCAGCTCTCCCTTCCAGGCTCACTGAAATGGGGACTTGGCTCCCTCAACACTGGCAGCCCCATATTCTTAGTCCATCCGAGTGGTGACCCAACCCCCTCAGCCCCAGCAGACCTCATTCTTCTGTTACTGGCAGCCCTGCCCCCTCAGCTTTAGGAAGGGACCTGCCCCCATCCCACTGGCACTTGTAAAAGGCAGCCCCAAACTCTGGAACTGGGTCATAGCCCTACCCTTTGACACTGAGGCAGTTCTGCTTCCTGTGGTCCTTGTCTCTTCAGCTTCTGCTTTCGGGTTACTTGACCTCACTGCCTTTGTCTGCCCTGCTCAGGCAAGTGTTCCAAAGCTCTTTAGCTCTGCCAGTAACTGCCTGAAGGCACCTGACTCCAGTAAATTTCACTGGAAGGCACTCAGCTCTCTCATTTTATGGGTTTTCAAGCTTCCCTCCACTGATAAATGCTCAGAGGCACCCAGCTCTACCATGAAGCCTTCAGCACAAAAGCACTCAGCTTTCCCACTCGTGGGTCAGCTCCAGTGCTGTCCTATGCTGGTGTTTTTGTTCTTCTGCTGCTTTTCACCATCTGCTCCTTCTCCAGTGTAGCAGCTCTCGTCTCCTGAGTCCTCACCAGAATTGTCTGTGATGTCCATAATTCCACCAACAGTCTCTTCATAGCAACCTAAGCTTTTATTGTTATGTACTCTAAGACTTTTCTAGCCTCTGTTCTGTTTCAAATCAGCTTCCACATTTTTAGGTCTCAGAGCAGCAGCCCACTCTCTCGGTACCACATTCTATCTTAGTTATCTAGTGCTGCCATAACAGAAGTACCACAAGTGGATGGCTTTAACAGAGATTTCGTCTCTCACAGACTAGGAGACTAGAAGTCAGAATTCAGGATGCTAGCTGCAGGAGGAAGTCTTTTACTCACAGTGGGCTCTGAGGGAAGGTCCAGGTCATCAGTGTCCGCCTGATCAAGGAGCTCCTCAGGATAAGGACCCTGAGTCCGAAGTGTGTGTGCTCCTGGTCTCCTGGTGTCTCTGTTGGCTTCTCGCTTTTATATCTCAAAAATGACTTATTCAAGACATACCCAAATCATTGAGATTTAGTCTTGCCTTATTAACATGACTACCACTAATCATTAACATCACAGAGTAGGTTTTATCACACAAAGGAAAATCATATAACAAAATGGTAGACAGTCACACAACAGTGAGAATTAATGGCCTAGCCCAGTTGACACACATTTTGAGGGCACACAATTTAATTCATAACACATGCTTTTTGATGCACTATCACTAAATTGTTTTCTGAAAAACTACATTGTAACACAATAAAATACTTCTGTACTCATAAAGGAATGTTGGAAGTAGTACCTTGGCATAGTATTCAAAAATCCTATCTGTAGCATGATAACGCAAACTCATACCAGGAATGGGGGGGGGGCAGGGTGTGGTGTGGACAGGACGGTGTATAGAGTGGAACTTCTCTGTCTCTGTAAGGAGAGAAAAGGAATCCACCTACTCTTTTTTAATATATATGTATTATTGTGCTGTTAGTAAAAGTTTACAGTCTAAATCAATTTGCTATATATAAAACCCAAACATATACCACTATGCTACTGTAATTCCCCTCCCCCTAACTGCCCCTGTGACAGCACCCTCCTCTTTACACCCTGTGCCTCCCGTATCCATTCAACCAACTTCCGTCCCCCTCCACCCTCTCATCTCACCTCTTGAGAGCAGTTGTGCAGACAGCCTCATGCATGTATTTAAGCCAAGAAGCATACTTGTCACCAGCATCGCTCTACATCTTGTAGTCCCATCCAGTCTTAGAAGAGTTGGCATTGGTACTGATTTCAGCTCTGGGCTAACACAGAGTCTGGGGGCCATGTCCTCAGGGGACCCAACGGTCTGAAAGACCATCAAGTATAGTCTTTTAATAATATGGTCTTTCTCCCACTACATCAGGGACTTTACATTGTGTTCCCTGTCAGGGCAGTCATTGGTGGTAGCTGGGCACCATCTAGTTCTTCTGGTCTCATGCTGAATTAGTCTTGGGATCGTATGTCACCTTCTGTCTGCTGGGCTCATAGATTCCTCCTGTCTTTGATGCCCTTCGTTCTTCTCTGATTCAGGTGAGTCAGGACCAGTTGATGCTACTTAGATGGCAGCTTGCTAGCTTTTAAGACCCCAGATGCCACTCACCAAATTGATATGCAGAACATTTCCTTAAACTTAATTATGCCAATTAGCCTAGATGTCCACTGAAACCATGATCCTGAGACTCCTGTGACTTACACTTTGCCCATCAAAATTTGAGGCTGTATTTAGGAAACCTTTTAGCTTTTGCTGTAGTACAGTTATGCTAACTTCCTGTCTTCTGTGTGCTTTCACACCTTTCACCTAACCCAATTCCTGTCTGGTATCTAATCTGTGAATACCTCTCTCCCTCCTTACCTGTGTAACCATCAACGATTGTTTTCTTCTGTGCTTAAGCCTTTCTTTAAGTTGTTACAGTAATGGTCTCATACAGTATTTGCTCTTTTATGTCTGACTGATGTCACTCAGCATAATGTCTTGCACATGATTTCATGTTATAAGATATACCTGAAATCACTGTTCTTTATCATTGCATAGTATTCCATTTTGTGAATATATCATAGTTTGTTTATCCATTCATCTGTTGATTCCATCTTTTTGCTGTTGTGGACAGTGCTTCAATAAACACTGGTGTGCATGTATCTGTGTGACAGCCCTTAATTTCTCTAGGATATAGTCCCAGAAGTGGATCATATGGTGTTTATAGTTCTAGTTTTTTAAGAAAGCACCAAATCGATTTCCAAAGTGTTTGTACCACTTCATATTCCCACCAGCAGTGTAGAAGAGTTCCAGTCTCTCCACAACCTCTCCAACATTTATTATTTTGTGTTTTTTGGATTAATGCTAGACTTGTTATGGTGAGACAGTATTTCATTGTAGTTTTGATTTGGATTTCTCTGATGTCTAATGATCCTCAGCATTTCCTCATGTACCTGTTAGCATCCTGGATATCTTCTTTGGTGAAGTGTGTGTTCATATCCTTCACCCATGTGTTAATTGGGTTATTTGTCCTTTTCTTGTTGAGATTTTGTAGTACTTTGTCGGTTATGGAGATTAGATGCTGATTGTTTCATAGTAGCCAAAAATTCTTTCGCACGCAGTAGGTAGTCTTTTTTCTGGTGAAGTCTTTGAATGTGCTTAAGTGTTTGATTTTTAGAAGTTTTAGGTTACATATTTTCTGGTGTTGGTGCTTTGTTAGTAATTTTTGTAGTCTGTTTTTGCCATGTATTAGGGCGTCTGACATTGTCCCTATTTTTTCCCTATGATCTTTTTGTTTCAGATTTTATCTTTAGGTCTTTGATCCATTTTGAGTTAATTTTTGTGCATGGTGTGAGAGATGAGTCTTGTTTCATTGTTTTGAGATGCATATCCAGTTATGCCAACATCATTTCTTTAAGAGACTGTCTTTGCCCCAGGTCATGGCCTTTGGACCTTTGTCAAATACCAGCTGCTCATGGGTGGATGATGTTATATCTGCATTCACAATTCTGTTCCACTAATCTGTACATCTGTTTTTATGAGGACTGCCAGTTAAGTTCATAAACTCTTTCTAGAAAAAGTGCTACATAACTCATTGCTGAATATCACCACAGTCACCTTCCAAGTACCCCATTTGGAAAGCTATACACCAATACTAGCACCTAGTCCAGCCTTCAAAGCAGTTTTGGAACTCTGGAGTGGCCATCAGAGCTGTCACCATATTACCCTTGATGTCCTCAATGTCATCAGAACATCTTCCTTTCAATATTTCCTTTATCTTCGGTAAAGAAAAAGTCATTAAGGATTAGATCAGGTGAGTAGGGAGGCTGTCCCAATACAGCATTTTGCTTGCAAACTTGCCACCATACACAATGGCCATTCCAGAAAGAGTTCCAAGGTTGCTTTCAAGGGTGGACTAGGTGCTGGCATCAGTACATAGCTTCCCAAGGGGAGTACTGCATAGGTGACCATAGAGATATTCAGCAGTGAGGCCTGCAGCACTGAGAACAATTCAGTTTGCTGACTTCATTGTCAGACCTGGTAGTCATCCTCTGTTTTGTGACCCTGTGTACTACTGCTGATATTTATACAGCAACCTGGTCTTGGCAACCCAAAGATGTCAGTCAGTGGTGTGGTAGAATTCTTTTTTAACAAAGTTTAGTAGAGAACTTTTAAAAGCACGTATATAAAATATTTTAAAGTATTATAAAGAATATCTTAGAAATAAATTTATATTTGCACGTATTGATCATCTCCCCCCCTTTTTCAAATGTATATCTTATGGTGAAAAATAATTGTAAGTGAAGTACATTTTAATGAGGTTTTCTTTTACAGTGATTTAAAACTAACATTGACTTTGAATTTTTTGTGTTGAGTATTTTTCCAGAGTGCATCTATTTATACAAACCCAGACAGGGCACATTTGTACAAAAACAGACATGGCGTTTGAAGCTGTGTGTATAGGTCACCTTTCAGCCTGATACTGAGCCTCTAAAACTGTATGAGGTCCTTGGCCAGATTAACAGAGGTTAAGATGGGGTCTGGGTCAGGAATCCACTGTGTGTAGAAAACCTGTGGAACTGGAAAACAGAACCGGTTAATAATTAGAGACTCAGGGTAGTTATGCCTGTTGTCTGGTATCTAAAGAAATGTTTTCTCTGCCACCTGGCTGAGAATAAATGTCAGTCTCTTCCAGGGAGCCCTGTGCAGCTGCTGCATGTCCAGAAATGAGTATCTGACAGATGTCCTGTAAACCCTCCTCTTACAAATCCCCTGTGGTCACTAAACAGTAACTAATCAGCAAAGCATAGATCATGAAGAGGTAACTAGACAACAAAAACTTTTTAAGCCAATCACTGTAAAGATCCGCTTTTGTTAGCCTTTGACAGTGGCCTATCAATGAAGAATCTTCCTGAACTTTTCCTACTGTACTTCCTCCTATAGCAGTATATTAGGGACTCCAGGAATGTGATTCAATGCATCTTTTGGTTTCTTGAGCTCAGTACAGGCTGACGATTCCCCATCTGAATTATTTTCTGTACTTTGGCTTAATAAAAATCCTTTTCAATTGAATTTGAGTCTACGGTCTTTTCACTCTACCACAAGGCAAATAGTAGATTAGCTTATAAACAGTATCACCTGTAAGTTTCACTCCCTTAAACAGGTAACTATATGAGACCAAAGGTCAGCATTTACTCACAAACAAAGACGAGAAGGCAAAGAGAGGAAGGGGAAGGGGAAGGGGAAGCTAGATGGGAATGAGCAGAATAGAAGCAGTCAAAATGCTGACACATTGCAAAAACTTTAACCAGTGACATGAAGCAATTTGTATAAAAATTGTTAAAAGTGAACCTAATTTTCTGCATAAATTTTCACCTAAAACAAAGAAAAAAAAATCGTGATGGAAATAATTTCTCATCTCTTTTTTTTAGGCAGCAAGTAACAGAAATCATATTTGTTTTAAAAGCAGTCAGTACTCTCATTGACTCACTTAAAAAAACACAGCCTGAGAATGGTAAGTGCTTAGACACTCAGTTATTCTAAACTCGTAACATTTATGTTCTATCTGTGATATACTTTGTGTCATAAAGTTAACTGAATTTTAGGAACATAGCAGCTGTTAAACTTTCTTCTCACCAGTCCTCATCACAGCAAAGCATCAAGTCAATTAAAAAACTAATGTGTAGTATTTTATCTTTTTTATGTTAAACAATAGTATAACTTTTGCTAAATTGATCTGAATTCAGTATTGCATGGACAATTCATGTAAATATAGGATATCACTGATGATTTGGAGGGAGGGATGGATAGAGACATCCTCTTCATTTATACTGACTTACTTTGCAGATACAAGCTGCATAAGTAACTCTTAAGTCCTTTTATTACTCTTTCACATTTTTCTCCTTTCTGTGACTCATTCCTTTCCAGTCTGCTCTTCATCTTATTTCTAGGAAATTTTTCCTAAAGCATTGCTTTGAGCATTTATCTACCCACCCACTTGAAACAAACCAAAAAATAAATAAATAAATTGTTGCTTGCCATTCTGTACAAAATGGAAAGAGTCCTACAGTCTGTTCTTTTTTTGTTGTACTTTAGATGAAACTTTCATAGAACTAGCTTGTCATTAAACAGACAGTACACATACTGTTTTGTGACACTGGTTAACAACGCCACCACATGTCAGCACTCTCCTTTCTTCACCCCGGGTTCCCCTTTACCCAGTCTCCTATTCTCTCCTGCCTTCTGGACCTTGCCCCTGGGCTAGTGTGTCCTTTTAGTCCCATTTTGTTTTCATAGGCCTGTCTAGTCTTTGGCTGAAGGGTGAACCTCAGAAGTGACTTCAATACTGAGCTAAAAGGATGACTGGGCGTAATACCCTCAGGGTTTCTTCATTCTCTGTCAGGCTAGTAAGTCTGGTCTTTTTTTGTGAGTTAGAATTTTGCTGTATATTTTTCTCCAGTTCTGTCTAGGACCCTCTGTTGTGACCCCTGAGTCTGACTCTATTCTACTGATACTTTATTTACCACTATGCTTTGTGTAAACACATCTGTGCAACAAAAATTCACAGTCTACCCAGATATTTCCTTTTGTGCTTATGCCATTCTCCTGCTTATGTCCACCTAGCTCAAATACTACCCCCACTCTTAACCATTATTGTTAACTTGTTAGAAGTCGTGGTACCTTTTCTCATTGCACTTAGAGCATTTTTATATATGTCTTTGTCTGAAAGCATTCTGTTCTGTATTAACAGTTATACATCACTCACCTCTCTTTAAATTGTAAGCTTCTGGAGAAGGTTTGTGCTGTATTTCAAATTGTATACAACATTGCTGCTCAGAGTTGGGTTTGCTATACTGGCCAGACTTCTGAAAAGAGTATTACTAGTCAAAGACAAGATAAAGAGGTGTCTCCAGAATATAAATCAGTTATGTCACTAAACATACTGTTTGGTTCAGCTGACATTTTTTGTACAGTAACTATGTTAAAGAATAAAACTTAATTTACATTTTTCAACAAGCAGCTTATCACATAGCAGTCTAGCACTTTCATCCTACTGCTTTTCAACAACCAAGAAGAAAGGAAATTCTCAATTATTAAGTGCCATCTAGTTGGTTCCATCTCATAGCAAGCCTGTCTACAACAAAAGGAAACACTGCCCAGCCCTGCACCAGCTCACAATCGTTGTCTCAGACGATGTACATTTAAAGGAGTGTGGCATTCATTAGAAAAATAAAGAGTAAAAAATATTTTATTGATAAGAGTTCACTACTTAGGCTACACTAGTCAGAATTGTCATTAGATGTCTAAGTGGCCACTGTTTCAGCCACAGTGTCAGTCCATCTAGTTGAGAGTCTTGCTCTCTTTCACTGTCTACTTTACCAAGCCTGACGTCCTTCACCAGGAACTGGTTCTTCCTGAGTGTGTTCAGGGTACATGACACAGAGTCTCAGCATCCTCACTTCTAACAAACATTCTTACTACACTTTTTCCAGGAGAGATTGGTTTCTTTTTCTGGCAGACCATGGTATGTTCAATATTCTTCAGCACTATAATTCAAAGGTATCAGTTCTTCTTCAGTCTTCCTTGTTCATTATCTAGCTTTGGCATGTACTGTAAAGAATTGAAAGTACCATGACTTGAGTAGGCGTACCTTAGTCCTCAAAGTGACATCTTTGGTTTTTAACACTTTAAAGAGGTCTTTGGCAGAAGATTTGCCCAGTGCAATACATCGTTTGATTTCTTGACTGCTGCTTCTCTGGATGTTGATTGTGGATCCAAGTGAAATGAAATCCTGGACAACTTCAGTCTTTACTCTGTTTATCATGATGTTGCTTATTGGTCCCATTGTGAGGATGTTTTATTTCTTCACACAGAGGTGTAATCCATACTGAAAGCTGTAGTCCTTGATCTTCATCAGTAAGTGCTCCAAGTCCTCTTCATGTGCATCACACAAGGCTGTGTTATCTGCATATTACAAGTTGGTACTGAGCTTTCCTCTAGTCTTAATGCCACGTTCATCTTCATGTCCAGTTTCTCAGACTATTACGACAAACTGACAGGCCAAAAGTAGGATTACTACCTTCAAAATAGTATTTATAGTTTGGGTAGAATACTGTCATATTGCCTTCTACAGTAGTTGTACAAGCTTACATTTCTACTATTACCTTATGAGAGGGTTGTTTTTCACCATGGAATTTTTAATAATAACTCTGACTAGTATTGTCTAAGAGAGAAATCTTAGCAATAAATTTTTTTTACTCTCTATTTTTTCTAGTGGATGCTGCACTCCTTTAAATGTAGGTAGTCTGAGACAATGAAAGATAAAATCAATATTGTATTATCTTGGGAAAAATAGTGACTGTCAGTGTCTCATGTTGGCCCAACAAAACATCATTTTGGAAGAAATGTTTCAGAACATAAGATACGGCATTTGATTGTATAGCATTTTATGTAGAACTGTGTGATACTGAAAGAAAATTATACTCAATTCAGTATAAAAGATTTGCAGTAATAGAGACAGTCATAAAATTTCCTGTAAGTTATTTTTAAGTCCCAGTGAACTAAATTTCTGATAATTTTGCATCTCTACATGTAAATGCAGTTTAATTCTCTAGAGCATTAGTGAAATCTGTGGAGAGCTGTAGGGTGTCCTCACATCACCTTAAAATTATAAATGCTTATAAGCTATGCTTTATAATTTTGTAGAATTATAAGCATAGCTTAATATGAAATACTGGAAGCAAAGATGGCAAGACTGCGTCTTACGTACTTTGGACATGTTATCAGGAGAGATCAGTCCCTGGAGGACGACATCATGCTTGACAGAGTGGAGAGTCAGTGAAAAAGAGGAAGACCCTCAATGAGATGGATTGACACAGTGGCCACAACAATGGACTTAAGCATAGAAATGATTGTAGACATGGTGCAAGACCAGGAAGTGCTTTGTTCTGTTGTGCATAGGGTTGCTGTGAGTCAGACCTGATGTGACAGCACCTAACAGCACTGTGAAATACATGTTCTGGTGGGGAGAGTAAAGAAAGGTTTATGAGATTCTCAAAGGGTCTTTTCATTTTCAAAATAGACTTTACTATTACTTCTCTACAAGTCTTGAAAGTATTAGAAATAGACACTTGGAATCATGTATTTCAGTTTCAGGTTTGATCATGTATGGTAGACATTGCAGTAATGTTAAATCCATTAATACCCTTTTTTTTTTCTTTTTTCCTGATAGTCACAGGGTCATCCAGAAACTAGTCGTGGTGGGGGTTACTACCAAAGGATGTAGGTAGAGAAGGGTAGTAATTTTTAGTCATTTTTATAATCTACTTTGAGAAGAAACCTTTTGATGATACAGGTAGATATGGAGGAGCATCAGGGTTTTCTTTCTTCTAAGGCTACAGGGTATGTTACTGTGTCATCTGCAGCAGACAGCTGGATTAAAAAGTACAGTACATTCTGGCAAGTGATTCAGGATGTGAAATGGGTATGTATTAGTGACATCCTTTTTAAAAATAACTTTTCCATTTTCACAAGTGTAAACCAGTTTCTGTCAAAGCTATTCCAACAATGTGTATCAGAGTAGAACTGTGCTCCATATGGTCTTCAGTGGCTGATATTCAGCAGAGGTCACCCGGCCTTTCTGCCAAGATGTCTCTGGGTAGATGAGAACCTCCAGCTTTTTGGTGAGCAACCAAGTGCAATAGCATTTGCACCACCCAGAGGCTCCCTCACAGAGGGATGTACCACTTAAAATGCACTTTACCAAATGTCTTAGTATTGGTGACGTGTACACTAACCATGTATTTTTCTCCTGTACCTTACTAATTATTGCAGAAATTGTTCCAAAGATTAAAAAAAAGAGAAGGTACAACATTGCAGAATCTCCATTTTTATAAATTTTCTTCTTTACATTGCATTTAAAGGGCTGTGTTCATGTTCATTGTGTAATATTGGTCAGTTAAATCCACCTTTCTTGAGGCTCTGTACTTTTTGCATTACAGTTGATGGAAATACTTGGGCACAAGTAATAGCCCTTTACCCAACGTTGGTAGAATGCATCACCTGCTCATCTTCAGAAGTCTGCTCTGCACTTAAAGAAGCACTAGTTCCCTTTAAGGATTTCATGCAACCACCAGCATCCAAAGTTCAAAATGGAGAATCTTGACCTGCTTCAATATATTTGAAGGAAGAAAGACAAAAGAATGTTTGCTCCTAAGTGAGTCTTCCATCAGAAAGACATTTCTTACTACAAATAAATCTTGGCAGCTGTTGTTGGCCTCCTTTAAATTGTGCTTACCTGAGTTCGGTAATTCATGTTGCAAGCTTACACGTCAACAAAGGTTCTTGAATGCAGTGCAGTCCTTTAATAATTGAAACTGATGGAAGGGATTGCAACATACCTGCTACCACATCTTCAGTTGGTGATTTAAAAGTGAACTTATGTACAGTTTGTGGTGTATGTGTTAATGATGTACTTTTTAAAAAGAAAGATATTTCAATTTAGTCAGATTTATTAGGCTGGTGTTTTTGCACCCTTTTTCAAGTGCAAAGTTGTACTAAAATTTTATGCAAGATGGTACTGTAACATTCCATATTATCTGTAACCAGCCTTTGTAAACAAAAGGGAACTGATATACTTATGTGTATAATAAATGATACAGTTCTGTATAAAATAGTTGCATTTATTTAAATTTTTAAAATATTGCTAATGTTGAATGCTTGAAGCTGTATTTATTAATACAAAATTGCTTATGTTTTTACTTATAATTTGCCTTCTTAATGCTCATCATATGATCATGCATTTAGCTTCATGCTTATTTTGAATGTATTTATCAGTAACCATTAAACATCTGACCAGAAAGGTCATGTAAACACAGCAGCAAAGATTTCATGATTTGCTGACTTTGCACCTTTGAAGCATAGGTTACCGATGTAATACACTGAGATATACTGTAGCACTATGACTCCATCATACCTCATTTCTTTAAATATCTCTTCCAGCTCTCACTAAATCTGTCCATTTTTATATTTGCTGTCTGGATTTTAAAGACTTTTCATATTTTGTATTTCTACTGATTTTTTTTCCCTGACTAACAACATTTGTCACTGTCTTTGAATTATGACCTGGACAAGATGAATTCACATGCCCTAAAATTTTGTCTTTGAGGTTTGGCTTATTTCAGTTATCCTCAATGCTTAACTTTGTAATGCCTTTTCAAAAGAAAAAGAACTCTGCTAACCCACAAATATAAAATGTGTGTGGATTATAACAAGAAGTGTATTTTTGGAGATAGTCAAGCATTTAGAAGTGCAGTACACTTTCCATCATGGAGTAAAGTGCTAATTTTGTTTCACTTTCCTCTCCTAGTGAAGTAGAAAAGCGCTCTTGAGTACATTAACTGAATTGTTTCTTATAAAATTGACCTAGCTTACTGTATTTTTTATTTAATGGATTATGGTATTATAATATTTTTCTTCTGATTTAAATTTTCATAATGATTTATGTGACATGAAGATGTTTAAAACAATGATTATTCATAAGAAATCCTAATGGTCTCAGTATTATTTTAGTATGCTGGAAGGTCTTCATTTTTGTGGAATTTTTTAAGTTTCAGGTTCTCCAGAATAATCATAAAACTACAGGAAGATAATAGAATGGAGTAATGAATGAGATAAAATTTTGAGGCTGTTCTAATTGTATAATTATTTAATTTGCCCTGTTACCCATAAACATTGTGGTGAGGTCTTTTATTTACAGAAAATAATGAATTTCTATTTATAATTTCACTTAAAAATAAGATAAAATATGGCATTCCATAGATTCTGCCTTCAATATTTTTCTTAAGGGAAGTTGTTTTTTAAAAAAGAAAAAAACTTTAAAGCTGTGTATTTAGTTTATCCTCTGTATTGGATGTGTTAAATTGGATGTTTGAAAATTCACAGATCTCTGATAAATATAGAAGTAAAATAAAGTAGTGTACCTTTTTAGTAACATGTTAAAAATACTGCTGTGAATTTACACGAAGTAAAAATATGCTTATTCTCGAGAAACGAGATGAATCTATTGCAATCCAAATAATTATTCTCCAGTAAAACTTAAATGAGTCAAGGTTATACAACAAGCGGATATACAAACTGAGTACTTTAAGCTAATGTTGTATTAGCCTTCAGTACCAAGATTGTGCCCTACTGTTGTGCTGAAGACATTATAATGTAGTGAATGTGTTATTACAGTATAATATGGTAATGAGAGCCAGTCTTACTAGTAAGCAAAGTGGGTTTACCTCTTGGTGGTATAGCTTGACAGGCTTTTCCTCCCATAATACCCCTATCCTTAGGAGCAACAATTAGCAGTTCATTCCCTTGACTGCGGCATTCCTCTAGGCTGCGTTTTCTAAAATCAGATGATCCTTGGAGAGGTTAGGACATTGTTGGTGTGAAATGAGTTCTTCAGTAACTAGAAGATTTGGGCTCTGTGAGACTAGCTGCTGGGAGATTCAAAAAGAAAACTCCCAAAGCTAAGATACTTATACAGCACAACTGAAACAGAATTGTTTCCTTTGGGATTATTATGAGGAATACAACAGATTTTTTTTTTTTTTTTAAGCCTCAGATAATCACTTTTTGTCACTAACAGTGCCTGTCTTAGAGTTTTGGACAACAGGTATATGCCAACAAATAGATAATTAATAGATCCCTATAATGCCATCACTACCAAGAAGGAAAAGAACAGGTAATTTTGTAGTGTCTTATTTTGTATTTCTAACAGTTGCCCTCGAGTGGGCACCAAATGATGGAGAATGCACGTATAACAGAACTTGAAACCTGCCAAGTCCTGAACCACCCTTTACAGTCATTGATACGTGTGAGTTTATTACTATGGCCACTGCATGTTTTGAGTGCCTTCCAACCTAGGGAGGAGCTCACCTTCCAGCACAGTGTCAGCAGTATTCTGTTATGATCCATCCAGTTTCCAATGGCTAATCTTCAGTAGATTGCCAGATCTTTCTTCCTAGTCTGTCTTAGTCTGTAAACTCCACTGAAGCCTGACCACTACAGATAACCCTGCTGGTGTTTGAAATACCAGTGACTGTCTTCCAGCATCTTAGCAACACACAAGCCACTGCACTGTAACAAACTGACAGATGGGTGGTGGTTATTTATAACTAGCAATAAGATTTGTTTTAGTGTATTCATTTGTGAATAAACTTTCTATATAGATTAGGGACCTCTTAGGTGCCAAATAAAAAAGCAAATACATAAAAGTCTGGCTTTTGTTTTACTGCATATATTTGTGAATATATATAGGTTAGGGACCTCTGAGGTGCCAAATAAAAAGGAAAATGCCTAAAAGTCTGGCTTAGAGAAAACCCTTTTTTATTTGGTTTCTCTTTTAATTTTATTACATTAATAGCTGTGTTTCTCTTTTTTCTTTTTTTCCACCTTTTATGAGTATTGATTTCCTCTATTTTCTCTACTCTTTCTGAACCAAACCTGTTGTCATCAAGTCAGTTTCTACTAGCAGTGATGTTGCTGTCCAGACTAGACCTGCCCCGACAGGGTTTTCAAGGCTGTACTCTTGACAGAAGCAAGCTGCTACATCTTCATCCCTCAGGGTATCTGGTGAGTTTGAACCATGGACCTTTCAGTTAGTGGTTGAGCACTTAACCACTGCACCACCAGGGTTCCTTTCTATTCTTGCTGTATATATTCTTTAAGTTGCATGTAGCATCAGAAGGAAGAGTCAGATATTTTAGTGTCTATATTCTGGAGGATAACATTCACTTAATTCTATAGCCGGCCACTAACAACTGGGTTTTTGTCTTTTATCAATATAACCTTAGAATATTTTGTTCATTGTCAGCAATTAGTACTACTAGTCGCAAGTAACCATTGGGCAAGAGGGTCAGTTAATAAACATAAATTACTGGATAGTGTTAGAAAAGCAAATCAGAAGTATATATGAGGTCCAACAATTAAGTCTACGAACTTCATTGTTCCCAAGTGCTATATGCCTCACTGTTGAATGTCTCTACAGTCACTTTCTAAGTACTCCCCTTGGGAAGCTATACACCAACACCGGCACCTAGTCTTATTAGTCTCTGGAATGGGCACTGCACACAGTTGCATGGTGACAAGCTTGTGAACTTAATTGTCTTGTTGTCTGTGACAGAGTTTTTAGCCAGTAAACAAATAACTGTATCAGAACACCCTTCCTACTCACCTGATCTGGCCTCCAGTGACTTTTTTCCTTACTCGAAGATGAAGACAATATTGAAAGGAAGACATTTTGATGACATTCAGGACATCAAGGGTAATACAATGACAGATCTGATGGAAATTATCAAATCAATACCATTTACAATAGCCCCTAAGAAGATAAAGTACCTAGGAATTAATCTAACCAGAGAAACAACAGACCTTTACAAAGAGAACTACAAGCCCTTACTACAAGAAACTAAGAGAGACTTAGATAAATGGAAAAACCTACCCCTCTCATGGATAGGGAGACTAACATTGTGAAAATGTCTATTTTACCCAAAGCAATTTATTTATATAATGCAATCCCAATACAAGTTCCAGCATCATCTTTTTAATGAGATGGAGAAACAAATCACCAATTTTGTTTGGAAAGGGAAGAAGCACCGGATAAGTAAGGTACTACTAAAGAAGAAGAACACACTGGTAGGCCTCTCATTACCCGACCTTAGAACATACTGCACTGCCACAGTGGTCAAAACAGCCTGGTACTGGTACAAGAACAGACAGATAGATCAATGGAACAGAATTGAGACCCCAGAGATAACACCATCTGCCTATGAACAGTTGATATTCAACAAAGGCCCTAAGACATTAAACTGGGGTAAAAACAGTCTCCTCAACAAATGGTGCTGGAAAAATTGGTTATCCGTCTCCAATAAACTGAATCAAGATCCATATCTTACACCTTACACAAAAACCAACTCCAACTGGATAAAAGACCTAAATATCAAACCTAAAACGATTAAGCTCATACAAGAAAAGGTAGGAACAACAATGGAAGTTTTAATACACAATGAGGACAGACTCCAAAATCTGTCCAAGATACCACAATCAACAGAAGAGAAAATAGATAAATGGGAACTATAAAGAATCAAACACTTTTGCTCATCCAAAGACTTTATTAATAGAATTAAAAGAATACCCACAGAATGGAAAAAATATTTGGCAACTCTATGTCAGACTGACGCCTGATCTCCATAATCTATAAGATACTACAAAATATCAATAAGAAGAAGATAAACCATCCAATTAAGCGATGGGCAAAGGAGATGGACAGACATTTCACTGAAGAGGAGATCCAGGCAGCCAAAAAACACATGCAGACATGTTCACGATCTTTAGTTACTAAAGAAATTCAAATCAAGACAACAATGAGATACCATCTCACCCCAACAAGATTGGCCATGATCCAGAAAACACAAAACAAATGCTGGAGAGGCTGTGGAGAAAGTGGAACCCTCCTACACTGTTGGTGGGGTTGCAAAATGGTCCAGCCTCTTTGGAAAGCAGTCTGGCGCTTCCTTAAAAAAATGGATATCAATATACCATTTGACCCAGTAATTCCACTACTTGGAATATATCCTACAGAATCAAGGCCTTTCACACCAATCGACGCATGCACGAGAATGTTTGTCACAGCACAGTCCACGATAGCAAAAAGATGGAATCAACCCAGATGCCCAACAACAGAAGAATGGATAGGTAAACTATGGTACATATACTCAATGGAGCACTAAGCAATGATAAAGAATAATGATGATTCCAGGAAACATCTCCTAACCTGGTTTCAACTGGAAGACATTGTGTTGAGTGAAAGTAGTCAGCGACAAAGGGACAAATACCGTATGAGACCTGTACGATAAGATCTCAAAAACAGACTTGTGTATAGAAGAAAAGACTCTTTGACAGCTGCAAGGGAGGGGAGGGAACGAGGGGGAGGGGAGGGTTTAGTTTAAATAGTTGCTAGAAATCTGGTTGGGAGAAAGCGGTGATAGCACACATTAGAAACAAGAACAACATCAAGTGGACTTCAGCATAACTTGAGTACTCCTTCCATCTTAACCCAATATTGCAAGGATAGAGTAGCTGGGGCAGGGGGCAGGGGACCATGCTCTTAGGCAAAATCGAGGCCAATTGGCACAACTAGCGTTTTGCTAAGAGAGCTCTCTGTACCCCACATTGGTGAGTGGTGTCTGGGGTCTTAAAAGCTGCCAAGCTGCCATCCAAGGACACAGCAAATGGTCCCAACTCAGCAGGAACGGATGCTCACCGAGGACCAAAATGACATGCAGTAAAGACAACCCAGAAGACAGAGAGACCCACAAGAGTGGGTGCCTTTATCGACTTGGGACCAGAAGAACCGGATGGTGCCCAGTCACCACCAGTGATAGCCACGATGGAGCTCACTAGGTTGAGTCTCGCTGGCAGCACAAGAAGAAAAAGGGGTGCATCCTGAGATCTCCACTAAAAGACCTCATTTGATGGTTCAGTGGTTTCAGGGTTCCCCTGGGAGCATGGCCCCTGGCCCTGATGCTGCCCTTGCCCATAAATCATTATGAAGGTCCACTCTTCGAACATGAATGGATTGGACTTGGCGACAGAGTGACCATGTCATGTGCGCACTTTATAGTTCTGTGCATCTATAGGATATCATCCTATGGACCTCTGGCTGGAGTGAGGGGTGTGGGTGGAGAGGAGGGGATAGGAAACTGTTGGGAAGATGAGACATGTATGGGGCAGAGAGGAATAATGTGCCGTCACCGGGCAGGGAGAGCAGTGGAAGCGACATGTAGGTGGGCATGTAAATTTATATGGGAATGTACATTTTCACTCAGTCATAATTTTTTTTAAAAAGTCTGAATGAATCCTGTTGTGAATATGAGTAATACTCAGTAATCTTGACTGTGAGACTCTGTCTCTTATTTAACTGTAGAATGCTAACTTTTCAACATCTTTTGTTTCTCTAAAATGAAGATGATAATGAGTTACTCTTTATAGAAATATGCATAATTAGAGTTTAGAGTTGATTTCATAATGACATTGTTAAGGTAAGTATTCAAGTCATCTGATAAATTTATTAATATAGCCTAACAGACCTTTGGCCGCATATTTTTCCTTTTTTCTCCTACACTGCTTATTGCTTTCTTCTCTCACGCTCCCTTTTCCTTAACTGTCTTTAACTTCCCTCTGATTTTTTCTTTATCTCCTCATTCTTCTCACATCCTCTACCTGCTGTCTTTCAACTCTTCCTCTAATTTTACCTGTTCTTTGTTCATAAGAAGCAAAACTTGGTGGTAGCACTGTTGCCACCTACCTTTCTGTTAAATGAGATTCTAGAAATGCTTTCCACTTTGGCCATTGTTGACTTTGTGCAAAGGTGAAGTCCCCTTGCCATTTTAAAATAATTAAGCATTTTAAAGTAACTTGAGACTATAGTTCTTTCTGTCTTTCAGAATCCACAGGATTCAGCAGTCAAGGTGTTCGCAAAGTGAAAAAGGAAACTAACTGGGATTGCTATAAATATGATAAGTTGGACAGCTCTTTGTGGAACAATCATGGCTTTTGTGTTATATGGACAGGGAGTGTTTAAAATACATTTGGATAAGGGTTGGGTTTTTTTTTTTTTAATTTTGCCTTTAGATGAAGAGTCTTGTTTTGGAGACAAACAGCTAATTATTGTATAAATATATATATAATGTGGAAATTATTGAACAATACCATAGATACTGCACATGAGTAAAATTTTGCTAAGATCATTCAGAAGCAGCTGCAGCAGTATATTGACAGGGAACAGCCAGAAATTCAAAGCATGATTGAGAAGAGGATGTAGAATAAGGGATATCACTGCTGATGTCAGATGGATCTTGGCTAAAAGCAGAGAATACCAGAAAGATGTTTACTTGTGTTTTATTGACTATACAAAGGCATTCAACTGTGGATCATAACAAATTGTGGATAACATTGTGGAGAATGAGAATTCCAGAACACTTAATTGTGCTCACAAGGAATCTGTATGTGGATCAAGAGGCAGTCATTTAATACAACAAGGAGACACTGTATGGTTTAAAGTCAGGAAAGATGTGTATAAGGGTTGTATTCTTTCACCACACCTATGCAAAATGTATGCCAAATAAATAATCCAAAATGCTGGACTATATGAAGAACCAGACATTAGGATTGGGAGAAGACTCATTAACAACCTGCATTGTGTGGATGTCACAACCTTGCTTGTTGAAAGTAAAGACTTGAGGCACTTACTGATGAAGATCGAAGCCCACCACTTTCAATATGGCTCATACCTCAATATCAAGAAAACAAAAATTCTCACAACTGGACTGGTAAGCAATATCATGATAAATGGAGAAAAGACTAAGGTTGTCAAGAATTTCTTCTCCAGGGACTGGTCTCTTCTGATAATACTGGAGGCAAAATTCTTGCCATCCTTGCTTCTAAGGAGCAGTCTGGCTGTACTTCTTCCAAGACAGATTTATTCATTCTTCTGGCCATCCATGGTATATTCAGTATTCTTCACAAGCAGTATAATTCATACACATAAGTTCTTCATCTGCCGTATTTATTGTTCGGTTTTCACATGCATTTGGGGCAATTGGGAATACTGTGGTTGAGTCAGGAACACCTTAGTACTCAAAGTGACTTCTTTGCTTTTTAACGCTTGAAAGACATCTTTTGCAGCAGATTTTCCCAATGCAATGAATTTTTTATTTCTTGACTGCTGCTTCCATGGGTGTTGATTGTAGATCCAAGTAAAAAGAAACCCTTGACAACCTCAGTCTTTTCTCCATTTATGATATTGCTTATTGGTCCAGTTGTGTTTTCTTGATGTTGAGGTGTAATCGATAGCTGTAGTCTTTGATCTTCATTAGGAAATTCAGCTCTACTTTACTTTCAGCCATCAAGATTGTGTCCTCTGCATATTACAGGTTATTAATGAGTCATCCTCCAATGCTGCTGCTGTCTTGTTCTTCATGTACTCTGGGTTCTCAAATTATTTGCTGAGTATAAAAACTAAGTGTGAAAGGATACAACCTTGACACATACCTTATTTCAAACCACACAGTGTCCTCTTGTTCTGTTCAAACAACTGCTTCTTGGTCTGTGTACCGGTTCTGCATAAACACAAGTGTTTTGAAATTCCCATTCTTCATGATGCTACCCATAATTTTTTATGATCCACACAGTTGAATACATTTCCATAGTCTGTAAAACACAGGCAAACATCTTTCTGGTATTCTGTGCTTTCAGCCAGGATCCATCAAATGTTAGCAGTGATATCCCGGTTCTACATTCTCTTCTGCATGAGGCTTGAATTTTTGGCAGGTCTCTGTCGATGTACTGCTGCAGCCACTTTGAAATGATCTTCTGCAGAGTTTTCCTTGTGTGTGAAATTAATGGTATTGTTCAGTAATCTCCTCATTATGTTCGATCACTTTTCTTTGTGATGGGCATGTGTATAGATGGTTGGCCAGATGGTGTCCTCTAAATTTCTTGGCATAAATGAGTGAGAGCTTCCATTATTGCATCCATTTGTTGAAACACCTCAGTTGGTATCCTGTTATTTCCTGAAGGCGTGTTTTTCTCCAGCACTTTCAGTGCAGCTTGGGCTTCTTCCTTCAGTACCATTAGTTCTGGATCTGCTTATCTCCTAAGACCGTAGAACATCAAAAAGTTCTTTCTGGTGCAGTGACTCTATTTATTTCGTCAGTCTTCTTTTGATGCTTCTCAGTGTTCAATATTTTGCCCATTGAATCCTTCAGTATTACAATTTGAGTCTTGGATTTGTTTCCTCAGTTCTTCCAGTTTGAGAAATGCTGAGCATGTTCTTCACTTTTGATTTTCCAACTCCAGGTCTTTGCACATTTCATTAAAATGCTTTGCCTCTTCGAGTCAACCGTAGAAATCTGTTCAGCTTTTATTTAATTTTTTTCATATGCTTTAGCAGCTCTACATTCAAAAGCAAGTTTCAGAGTCTCTTCTGTCATCTATTTTGGTCTTTTCTTTCCTGTCTTTTTAATGACTTCTTAAGCTTTCTTCATTATGATGTCCTTGATGTCATCCCACAACTCATCAGGTCTTTGATCATTAGTATTCAGTGTATCAAATTTATTGTTAAGATGGTCTGTAAATTTAGAGGTCGTATTTCGCTTTTGTGGGGTTTTTAAAAAATTTTTTTTTAGCTTCAACTTCACCTTGCATATGTGCAGTTGATGTTCTGTTCTGCAGTTGGCCCCTGACGTTGTTCTGACTGATACTGAGCTTCTCCATGGTCTCCTTCCACAGGTGTAGTCGATTTGATTCTGTGGTTTCCATCCATTGAGGTCCATGTCTATGGTGGCTGTTTCTGTTGTTGGAAAAAAGCATTTTCAATGAATAAGTCATTGGGCTTACAAAACTGTATCATTCAGTCTTGGCATTTCTGTCACCAGGGCCATATTTTCCATCTACTGGTCCTTCTTTGTTTCCAACCTTCTCTTTCCAACCACCAGTAATTATTGGTGTATCTTGATTGATATTTGATTTCAAACTAAAGGAATTGATAAAAACCTTCCATTTATCTTTGTCTTAGTAGTTGGTGCATAAATTTGACCAACAGTCATATTTGCTGGTCTTCCTTGTAGACATATATTATCACTGGCAGTATTGTACAGAGGAGATCTTGAAATGTTCTTTTTGAAGATGAATGGGATGCCAATCCTCTTAAATTTGTCATTCCTAACATAGCAGACTATAGGATTAAGGTCCATTTCAGCTCGCTAATGCCTGATGTATGTATGCATTCCATTTCATTTTTTATGATTTCCAATTTTGTTAGATTCATGTTTCATGTATTTCATGTTTCAGTTATTGAGTGTTTGCATCTTTTTCTTCTCATTTTGAGTCATGCGACATCAGCAACTGTCCCAAAAGCTTGAATCCATCCAAGTCAGTAAGACAGACTATTTTAAGGAGGTAGCCCTTCCCCAGTTGTATTTTGAGTGCCTTCCAACCTGAGGCGCTCATCTTCTGGAACTTTATCAGACAGTGTTCTATCACTATTTATAAGGTTTTCACAGTTTTTCCAGAAGTAGATCACCAGGTCCTTCTTCCTAGTTTGTTTTAGTCTGAAACTTCTCCATCATAGGTGACCCTGCTCATATTTGAAATACTACCACACTATGACTGACAGGTAAGTGGTCATTAGGCAGTATCTTGCCAATGTGTTTCGGCTGTTGTACAGCAACAGTCTTTGAAGAAAGACTCACAGTGTTATAGTACTCATCTCTGAGTCTTTGTAGTGGTTTTGGTCTCCACTTGCTTGGTGATACAGGGGTCAACTGAAACATTTCTCATTACACTGTGTGATTGATTCTAGCCCCTCAGGTAAGGAAAATAAAATTACTGTAGCCTTGAATTTTGAGACTATTTTCAGTTGCTGCAAACAGAGTTGCATTAAGTTTTATTTTAAATGAGCATCCAATAAATAAGGCAGCCAGGGAAGATCTGCTGAACCAGGGTGTTATTTGGAAAACCATTGCAATATAATAACAGCTGCTTTTTTTGGTATGAAGTTTGATGGGAGAAAAATTGCAAAGCTATAATATTGCAACATTTTCTTATCTAAAAAAATATATTAGGCTGTAGACCCAACTGTGTAAATTGTGTTTACTTTCTACTTTTTACTACCTCTGTGGCTTGGCTGGTGTCGTAATTTTAACTCGTAACATAGAATTCCTGTCTCTTAAGGCAGTTACCATATGGTGTTTATGTCAGACTGGATATATTTATCTAATTTTGTGTGATTCTTTGTAGGTCCCACCACAGTTCTTGAAAGTAATACTACTGCTGTTATACTTTCTACTTACAGTTTTTATGTTATGGAAATGCATCAGTTATGTATTACAATATTGAAAGTGCTCGACCTCCAATTTTCTTGTGGTCTAAGATATTTCACCAAAGCTGCTTAGCTACACCTGTGATTGCATGGATCCTTAATTTGCTTTACAGTTGCCCCTCAGTGTGATCCTAAATTTTAACTATATTCCAGTGATGCTAGTTTTCTTATAAAAACTTAAAATCGTACTCATTTTGATAATTTACTTGCAGATGTGATCAATTATTTTTTGTTTCTTTAGTATACAGTCTCATTAGATTCAAACATTATTGACACCCCCCACCATTGACTGACTCAGTTTAAAAACTTCCTAAGTAATAATTCAGATATGTTTATGATGGCTTACATATATAGCCAATTTGGAAAAAATATACATGAAATGGAATCGTGGCACATGTGTTTGAGAGCTTTGTTGAAACTATATATAAAATTTAAAAATACAGTGAGAAGTATATTATGAAATATATCAGCAATTTAGAGTTTTGAGTGAAAATTCTAAGTAAAAAAATGCACTCTTCATGTGAATTACACTTTTGCATCATTTTGTTTTATGAGCCTTCTTATTTGTTAATTATTTCATGAGGCTAATTTTGAGACTGCCTCTCTATATCATTGCCAAACCAACTATCCTTGTTTTTGAATTGTGCTTTAAATGAAAGTTTATAATTCAAACCAGCTTCTCATACAAAGATTTACGCATTGCTGTGTGACCCCAGTTGCTCTCCCTGCAGTGTGATGGCACACTCCTCCTCTCTGCCAGTATTGCCTGTGTCCATTCAGCCAGCTCTGTCCCCTTCTGCCTTCTCATCTCACCTCTGGACAGGAGCTGCCTGCTTCGTTTCATGCATCTACTTGATCCACTGGGACTTATGGTCCCAGTCTAGGCTTTGATGAGTTGGCTTCAGAAATGGTTTTAGCTCTGGACTAACAAGAGTATCTGAGTGGCCATGTCTTCTGTGGTCCCTGCAGGCTATCAAACCATCAAGTCTGGTCTAGTTACTGGAATCTGAGTTCTGCACTTAACTTTTCTCTGGCTCAATCAGGGACTCTCCCTTGTGTTCCATGGCAGGGTGGTCACTGGTGGTACCCAGGTGCTTCCTATTATCTGTTGATGCAGTCTCTGGTTTGTGGGGCTTTTTCTGTCTCTTGGGCTCATATTTTCCTTTGGTCTTTGGTGTTCTTCATTGTCTTTTACTCCTGGTGTGTTGGGACCAATTAATGTGTCTTACGTGGCCTCTGGCTAGCTTTTAAGACCCCAGAGCTCACTCACCAAAGTGGGATGCAGAAAATTTTCTTTTTTTTCGTGAATGAAAATGTACATTCCCATATAGATTTACATGCCCACCTGTATGCAGCTTCCACTGCTCTCCCTGCCCAGTGACAGCACACTATTCCTCTCTGAGAACATTTTCTTAATGAACTTTGTTATGCCAGTTGATCTAGGTAAAGTGCTGCATCTGCTAACCAAACCATTGGCACTTCAAACCCACCAGATACTTCTTGGAAACTAGGGCAATTCTACTGTGTCTTATAGTGTTGCTATGGGTTGCCATTGACTCGGTGGCAGTAGGTTCTGATATCTAGTTAGTGAATAACCTTTTCCTTCCCTCCCCACCCTTATAACCACCAAAGAATGTTTCTTCTGTGTTGAAACCTTTTCTTGAACCCTTATAATAGTGGTCTCATATATTCGTCATTTTGCAACTGAGTAATTTCACTCAGCAAAATGCCTTCCAGATTCCTCCATGTTATGTTTCCCAAGGTTATGGTTGTTCTTTATCATTGCATACTATTCCATTGTGTTACTGTAGCACAGTCTATCCATTCTCCTGTTGATGGGCACTGAGGTTGTTTATATCATTTTGCTGTTGTGAACAGTGCTGCAATGAGCATAGGTATGCATATCTCTTTGTGTGACAGCTGCTATTTCTCCAGAATATATTCCAAGAAGTAGGACAGCTGGATCATATTGTACTTCTGTTTTTGACTTTTTAAGGAAGCGCCCAATAGGTTTCCTGAGTGTACCATTTTAGATTCCCACCAGCAGTGTGTAACTGTTCCAGTCTTTCTACAACGTCTCCAACATTATTTGTGGTTTTTGGATTAATGCCAGCCTTGTTGGGATGAGATGTTATCTTATTGCTGTTTTAACTTGCATTTCTATAATGGCTAATGATTGTGAGCATTTCCTCATGTATCTGTTAGCCACCTGAATGTCTTGTTTGGTGAAGTGCCTGTTCATGTCCTCTGCCCATTTTTTAGTTGGCTTATTTGTTTGTTTGTTGTTGAGCTTTTGCACTGTTTTGTTAATTGTAGATAGTAGGTGCTGATCGGATTTGTAGTGTCCACAATTCTTTCCCCAGTCTGTAGGCTGTCTTTTTACCCTTTGGGTGAAGTCTGTGGATGAACATTAGTATACGAGTTTTAGGAGTCTCCAGTTATCTATTCTCTGGTGTTTTGGCATTGTTAGTAATGTTTTGTGTCCTATTTATGCCATGTCTCAGGGCTTCTAGCATTTTCCCTATTCTTTCTTTCATGATCTTTATCATTTTAGATTTTATGTCATTGATTCATTTTGAGTTAGTTGTCATTCATGGTGTTGAGGTATGGCTGTTGCTGAATTTCTTCTTTGGATTTGTTTTGTTTTTGTTTTTGTTTTTTTTTTGCAAATGCCAGCACCATTTGTTAAAGAGACTGCCTTTTCCCCAATTAACAGACTGGGTCTTTGTCAAATATCAGCTGCTCGTAGGTGGATGATGTTATATCTGGATTCTTTTTTCCTCTGGTCTGTATACCTGTTGTGCCAGTACCAGGCTGTTCTGACTACTGTAGCAGTATAGTAGGTTCGAATGTCAGGTAGTGGGAGGCCTCCCATTTTGTTCTTCAGTGATGTTTCACTTATCTGGATTTTCTCTATCTCATTAAAAGATTCCATGGGAATTTTCATTGAGAATGCATTGTATCTATATATAGATCACTTTGGGCAGAATGGGCATTTTCACAATACTATCTTCCTACCCATGAACAAAGTATGTTTCCCTACTTACGTAGGACTCCTTTGGTTTCTTGCAGTAGTGTTTTGTGATTTTCTTTGTATAGGTCTCTGGTTAGATTTATTCATAAGTACTTTATCTTTTGGGGGACTATTGTAAATGATACTAATTTTGTGATAGCCTCTTCAGTGTTCTCTTTGTTGGTATAGAGGAACCCTAGGGATTTTTGTATGTTTATCTTATATCTTCATGTTTTGCTGGCCTTGTCTATTAGTTCTGGTAGATTTTTTGTGGATTCTTCAGCATTTTCTGTGTACGAGATCGTCATGTGCAAGTACAAGTGCTTTAAATTCTCCCTTACTAATGTGGATGCCCTTTATTTCTTTTTTTAGCCTAATTGCTCTGACTAGAACCTCCAGCGCCATAAAAGTGGTGACAGACAGCATTCTTGTCTGGTTCCTGGTTCTCAAGGGGCATGCTTTCTGGCACTGTCCATTTAGGATGACGTTGGCCATCGGCTTTGTATAAATACCTGTCATTATGAATTTCCTTTCTGTTCCTACTTTGCTAAGAGTTATTATAAATGGGTGTTGGATTTTGTCAAATGCTTTTTCTGCATCAGTTGATAAGATCATGTGGTTCTTATCTTTTATTTCATTTATTTGATTACATTATTGTTTTTCTAATGTTGAACCATCCCTGCATACCTAGTATGAATCCCACTTGGTCATGGCAATTTTTTTTTCTTTGATATGTTGTCGAATTCTATTGGTTAGAATTTTGCTCAGGATTTCTATTTCTAAGTTCATGAGGGTTATTGGTCTGCAACTCTTTATGGTGTCTTTATCTGGTTTTGATATCAGGGCTATGCTAGCTTCACAGAATGAGTTTGAAGGTAGCTCATCCTTTTCTATGCTCTGAAATACCTTTAGTAATAATTGTGCTAAATCTTCTCTAAAAAATTTGGTAGAATTCTCCACCGAAGCCATCAGGGCCAGGGCAATTTTTAGCTCGGAATTTTTGAATTACCTTTTCAATTTCTTCTTTTGTTAAAGGTTTATTTAATTGTTCTCTGTTTAAGTTAGTGTAAGTAGACAGTGTGTTTCTAGAAATTTGTCCATTTCTTCTAGGTGTTCAAATTTGTTAGAGTATGATTTTTCGTAGTATTTTATTGTGATTTTTAAAATTTCAGCTGGGTCTGTTGTGATATCACCCATCTCATTTCTTACTCAGGCTATTTGCTTCCTTTCCTGTTTTTCTTTTCTCATTTTGGCCAGTGGTTTAACATTTTGTTGAACTTTTCAGAGAACTGACTTGTTCTTGTTAACTTTCAGTTGTTTTTCTGTTCTCTGTTTCACAATTCTGCTCTGATTTTTATTATTTGCTTTCTTCTGGTGGTGAAGGCTTCTTTTGCTGCTATTTGTTTGAGTTGCAGGGTTAATGCTTTGATTTGAGCTCTTCTTTTTTGGATGGGTACATTTATTGCTATCAGTTGACTTCTGATCACTGCTTTTGATGTGACCTAGAGGTTCTGGTAGGATGTGTTTTCATTCTTATTTAATTCTGTGAATTTTTTTATTCTAGTCTTTATTTCTTCAGTTCCCATGGGTTTGTTTTTTTCCCCCTTGTCTTTTCTGTTGTTATTTTATGGCTTTAAGATCAGAAAAGATATTTTGTAATATTTTAGTGCTTTGGATTCTTCTAAGGATTGCTTTGTGACCTAATATGTGGTCTCTTCTGGCCAACCATCCTCTTAAAAAAATTGTTTGCTTTAAAATGTGTTTTCTGAGAATCTGAGTTGCATAGTAAATATATGTTTCAGAAAAATTTCTACAGTACTTAGTATATACTGCAGACAGGTATTGTTATATTTTTTCACAGTCTTAATTTTAATTTGCATTTTTGTTCATACATTTAGCATGTATCCCTGGGTAACACAAGTGGTTTGCAGTTGAGCTCTAAAGTTTGGTGGTGTGAACCCCCCATGGTATCACAGAAAAAAAGACCTGGTAATCTGCTTACATAAAGATTACAGCCAAGAAAACCTTATGGAGTAGTTCTACACTGTAACATATGGAGTTGCCATAGGTCAGATTTAACTTTGAAGCACTCAGTTTGCTTTTCTGAGTTGTTTGTTTGTTTGTTTTTGGTAGTATATGTCAGTCAGGACTTTACCTATATTATTCCTTTCAATCCTCATAGCTGTCCTACAGGGAAGTACATTATACTTAACAGATGGAAGAAATCAGAGTTCAGAGGTTCAAGTGTCTTACCTAGAGTTACATGATTAAAGACTGTATGAATTAGCATGTCTTGCTCCAACACCAGTTCTTTCCATCCGGTTCAACATACTAATTTCATGCTGTTAAAAAATATATATCACTCCATTTATACCCAAGTCTATTCAAATAAATTATAAGTATTTATTAGAAAGTTACTGTTTCTATGAGTAGATATCATGATAAACATATGTGAACATAAATAATAATATATAAAAATAACTTTGCTGATGATTATGTTCTCCAGAGCTGCACTGAGTTTTTATTGTTGGTCCAGGTCTGATTTATTTTTCTTGTAAGAGGTTATGTCATAAGCAATATCCTTGTGGTTAGAGCTGGACTCTGGAGCTACTCTTCCTAAATTTAAAACCTAGCTGTTAATTCAGTGTGGATGTATGACCTTGGACAACTTGTTAACCCATTTTGGATTCTCCATCTAAGAAATGGACTTAAATAATAATGTTTCACTCATAGACGTGTTTTTTAGTGTCAAGCCAAGGTCCAGGGCCACCAAGAAAGACACAGGCATAGATAAAGTAACACTACTGCCACAGAGGAGAGACAGATCAAGGTCGGCTTCAGTAGTGGGCACTGGTCCCCCACAGCCAGCTAGTTGCTCTCTGAAGCAGCCAGCACAGGGATGAAGATCTGCACACACACCTTTCATGCTGCAGATGAGAAACCTTGTTCCCTCCCTATGGGTGACAGATAGAACTGTGTGGTTGGGCAGGTGGCACATGATGCTAACAGTGAAGCAGACTATTCACCAAGGACTGGGGAAGAGTTTCTTTCACAAGGAGGAAGAAAGTGGGTCAGAGGCAGACACTCAGTTCCCAGACTCTATTTTTGGGGAATATGCCCGGCCAAAGGCTCTGGTTGTACCTTCTAGGTGAGAGTTGAAAGGCAGAGTGCAAGAGATCCTTTTCCCAGCAAAACAATTAGGATTGAAAAGGAACCATGTAAAGCATTTTGCCTGGCACATGGTACATGCTTGGTAAATAAAACACTCTTGGCACACATCATTCCAGGAAGGATACTGTACACTACCACACTAAAAAACCCATGGAAATCAATTCTGTCTCTTAGCATTCCTACAGAGTAGAATGGTCCCATAGGATTTCCAAGAAGCAGCTGGTGGATTCATGCTGCTGACCTTTTCGTTAGCATCCAAACCCTTAACTACCTCACTACCAGTGAGCTGTTTACCATTTACTGGACAACCTTTGAGTGTTAATTTAGAGTCAGCTGTGAGCACATAACTGCTCTTGCAGTGGGTATGAGAGAAGTTATTGGGGTTTCTCAGTATGTACAGCTGGTTCAGAGATCCATAAAAGTAAAGCTGAATGCAAGATTGTGTATATTTAGTGCTAAGATGTTATTAACATCTTAGGGCTTATTATGTGTTAAACATGCAGTTGCAGTCATGGCCCTTAATAGAATTTACAGTTGAGTCAGGTTTGACTCATAGCAACCCTACAAGTTAGAGCAGAACTGCCACCTAGGGTTTCTGAGGAGCACCAGACTGATTTGAACTGCCAACTTTTGGGTTAACAGATGCAGCACTTAACCCTCCACTCTACCAGGGTTTCCTTGCAGGGAATGCCAACCTTTTATAGGTGTGTGCGTGACTAAGTGAAAGTTTACAATCCAAGTCAATTTGCCTTACAAAACCCCAAGCACCTGCCTCTTTCCAACTCTATCATCTCTCCTCAGCCTCTGACAGCACATTCTTCCTTTCCACTCTTTACTTCCAGTATCCACTCAACAAACACTTGTTCCCCTTTCTCCATCGTCTCTCCTCTCTAAAAAGAAACCAGTTGGACAGTCTCATAGGAGCACTGCCAGTTAAGTCTGCAAACTCATCCTAGAAAAAGTGCTACATAACTCAAGGCTGAATATCACTACGGTCACCTTCGAAGTATTCCCCTTGGGAAGCTATGCACTGATGCCAGTGCCTAATCCACATTCAAAGCAATTTTGGAACTCTTTCTGGAATGGCCATCAGAGCTGTCGTTGTATTACCCTTGATATCATTAAAATGTCTTCTTTCCAATATTTCCTTTATCTTTGGGTAAAGAAAAAAGTCATTAGGAGCCAGATCAAGTGAGTAGGGATGGTGTTCCAATACAGTTATTTCTTTAGTGGCTGAAAACTCCGTCACAGACAACTATACAATTAAGTTGGTGAACTTGTCACCTTGCCACTGTGTGCAATGGCCATTCCAGAACTGTTTTGAAGGGTGCACTATGCACTGGCATCACTGCATAGCTTCCTAAGGGAGATACAAAGATGACTGTAGTGATATTCAGCAATGAGGTATGTAGCCCTTAGAACAATTAAGTTCGTGGACTTAGTTGTCAGACCTCATATATATATATATATATTATGTGTGTGTGTGTGTGTATGTATGTAGGTATGTATGTACAGAATACTGACTTTCAACAAGTGTGCAAAGTGGTGTGAAGGATAAATACAAACTAATGTGGGATCATAAAGCAAGGAGCCTTAGCCTAGTACTCTGTGGTATAGGCTATTATTGCTGTTAGCGTACAGAAAGACCATTAAATGAAAGGCAGAGGGGTAGAAATAGAACTTCAAATAGGTCTTAATGGCTAGGTAGATATTGGATGGGCACAAAAGATATGGGGGGGTATTTCAGGTAAAGACAAATAAGGTGAATAGAGAACATCTGTGGAATATGAGGAAACTGGTGGAGAACACATCTTGGTATGTTGTATGGAATAAGGATAACGAGAAGGGATTGAAGTCCATTCATGAAATTACTTGAAAGTCAAGCAGAGTAGATTGGAATAGCAAGAGTTTATTATAAAACTAAGGGAGATAAAATTGCAGTTTATAAGCAAGATAGAGGAAATATAGAGTAGGAGGACTTAGGGTAAGAAAGTATTGCAGTTCTCCTGCTGTGACATAGGCGATGATAAAAAGGATTGATTACCCAAACTTGGTCATATGAGGAAAGGACAATAGTTAGGTTTGGTTTCTACTCATAGCGATGCCATGTACAACAGAACGAAAACACTGCCTGGACCTGTGCCACGCCCACAGTCGTCATGCTTGAGCACCCTGTGGAAAACACTGTGTCAGTCCATCTCATTGAAGGTCTTCTTTTTCACTGACCTTCCACTTTACCAACCATGGTGTCCTGACAACATATCCAAGACTATGTACGACATAGTCTCGCCATCCTTGCTTCTAATAGGCACTTTGGTTGTGCTTCATCCAAGACAGATTGTTCATTCTCTTGGCAGTCCATGTTCTATTTCCCAGTATTCTGGGTTCAGGATAGAGTTGATGATAGTAGCACTGTGTTTAGCACTATCAAAAAACAGGTTATTTACGGAAAGGGATCTCAGTAGTACAATTTATTACTTAATGACTGGATTACATTTAATTGGCAACTTTGTTGCTGTAACAAATTTGTAGGCAGTAGATCTACAGACCGCTTAAGCCTGTGCCACTGTGATAACTAAACGGTATGTGCTATGGTGCAGGGTGAGGTGGACCACCATGAATAAGTTGTGCAGAGGAATGTGATGGCAGATCAATCACTGCTCATCAGGAAACCAAACCAAACCCACTGCCATCAAGTAGATTCTGACTCAGTGACCCTACAGGACAGAGCAGAACTGCCCCCATACAGTTTCCAAGGAGTGCCTTGTGGATTCGAACAGCCTTTTGGTTAGCAGCTTGAGCAATTAACCACTACATCACCTGGGTTTCCACTTATTAGGAAAGAGGGGTGTAAATCCTAAGCTACTGGTGAAGTTTCTACAGACTTTCAGTGTATGCTTTGTCATATTTAATTGCAAATGTGTTACATATACACATATTCAGTTAACTGGAAATAATTCATATTGGATAAGCCAAATTTTAACTGTAGCATAACATTAAAATGTCGCTTTGTGAGCATATCCAAATGTATTATACTTTCTGAATTTGCATAACGTGTATAAATGTCAATTTATTTTGAAAAGTGAAGCAGGGTGCTTTTTAATTTGAAAACATACTTTAAAAGTCATCAATAGTATTTACAATATAAACATATGACTTGTTATTTTTCATTTGCAACGACAGTATTCACTAGGAAGTTCTATTGCTCAAAATTATATTATTCTGCTTTAAAGAAAAAAATCGTATTTTTCCAAAAAGACAATCATACATGGATATCTACCATGCCCCGTTACTATTTTTGGGAGTCTGGACCGTAGTCCTCTGGCCTCCATGGGAGAAAGGATATTAGTATTTGCCCCCCCATCAATCCCAAACTGTAGCTTTTCATTGCCTCAATTCTTGTATTATCGGCAGTCAGAATTTTAATGACTGCAATGGCTACAATGATTGCCAGTTAACAAATGAAAACCCAAGGCCCCCAGTTCAACTTGAATTCCAGATAAAACATTTTTTTTTAGAAGTACATGAGGACATACATATACAGTATACTAAAAATCACTCGTTCGATGCAATTCAAATGAACTGGGCATTCTGTATTTTAAATCTGGCAGCCCCTATTGTCAGTTAACTTTTTATTTGAAACAATTTACCTCCTACGAAAATCTCCAAATGTAAACAAAAAGTAGGAAGCCGAGGCCAAGAGCATTAAGCTGCTCCACGCCAGTCGGCCTTCTCCTAAACTTGGCCTTAAAAAAAAAAAAAACGAATCCCAGGAGCCCGCGTATCGGAGTTCGCCGAGCAGCAGCTTTTCCCGCCTGTTTTCTGCGGAATGTAGCGTAGCGGCTACGCTGCGGGGTGGAGCGCTTCTGGCTACATCCTCCTCCAAGGGAAAGGAGGTGCCGGAAACCTTACAGCCGCGCCAGACTACAACGTGTCCATTTAGGCGGCGGCAGGCGCCGCCATCTTATTTGAGGGCAAAGGCGGGGAGAAGTTAGGGTCTCCACTTTACCCCGGTAGAGCAGATGAGGGGCCATGGCATGCGACCTCAGCTCTGATGACGTGGAGTCGGGGGTGCCCCCTTCGGGGGCTGATTTCTAGTAACACTTCCAAGCTTACCAAGGCGGGGGGGGGGGGGGAAGAGCGACGCTGTCTGTCCCGGATGTAATATGGCGGCGCAGGGGGCTGGCCTGGAGGAGCAGTCACGTGGTGGGGAGTAGCGCGCGAGCCTCCTTAAGTGATCTCTATGGCTCGCCCGGACGCACAGGAGCAGCGGAGCGCAAGACGGGATGTGTGTCTGCGCGCGCCGAGCCCGAGGGGACGCTGCTGCCGCCGCCGCCGCCGCCCAGTCGGGTTTCAGTTTTACAGGGTTTTTGTTTGTTTTCTTCTGCCGAGCTGATCGGGATTTCCCTGAAGGGTGCTGGGGAAAGGGTGGCTTTGGGACTTCCGGGCTGTGCCCGGGTGCTTTACCGCGGCGCTGGAGCCGGCGGCGGCCCCTCCGGGATGCGCCCTGAGCAGTCGCCCGCGCGGAGAGTCGGTCCCGAGGCAGTTACGGGAACCGTGGTGCCTGGGCTCTTGGTTCGGCCGCCGCCCAGCCCCCACCGCAGGCTCGGGGCGGAGAGAGGCGCAGGCGGCGCAGCCCTGAGACGTGGCGGGAGCACGGCGGGGTCGGCCTGGAGCTGCGGGCAGCAGGCGGGAGAAGTGCGGGAGCGACTGCCTCTCGGGGGCCGTCCGGATCCAGCCGGCGTCTGGCTGCGCTTTTGCCGCCCATTTCCTGCTTTTGCGTGGCTCTCAAGTGAGCTTCCCTCCGGGCAGCGGAGGGAGCGGCTTTCTCAGGCAGGACCCTCCGCACCGTTTCTCCTGCCAGAGCTGCTGGGCGTGTGTAGAACACCCGGCTCAGCCTCCCCGGGCGCCGCCTCCGAGCTCCGGAGCTCTCCGGTCGCAACGGGAACGACCAAGTGGCGCGCCGCTGGGCGGGGTCTCTGGGCACGACGCAGAGGCCAGGGGGTGTCGGGCCGACGTCGGCGGCGGAAGAAGGACGGAGAGCGGCGGGCCGCTTAGCGCTCGCCCTCGGCGTGGTTCGGTGCTTCCCAACACCAGGGCCCTGGCTGAGGTAGTAGTTTGTGCTGTTGGTCGGGTTGTGACATTGCCCGCTGTGGAGATAACTGCGCAAGCTACTGCCTTGCTAGTGCTGGTGATGCTCAGCGCCACCGAGGACAATGGCTGGGAATCCCCTTTGTTTTCGGGGGCGCAGGGGGCGCGGGGACAACCCGCGTAGCCCCGTTCCCCGGTCGCGAAGGAAACCGTTAGTTGTACGTTTTCCTGGAGGGAGGGAAGCAGTTGCGGGGAGGAGAGTGGGCGGTGATACTGTGTTAAAGCTTGGGAAAGAACTAAGCCTTTGGATTTGTCTTTTAGTCTCCAAGGAAAAGTGAAATTGTGCAAGATATTTGCGTGAATAACTTTTCCACCTTTAAGTCGTTTTAAGGTTGCTTTCAGCAGTAAAGTTAAAAATTGATTTGCTATTTATTTCATTCGAAAACTGGAATAAGTTGTCCTGCAGAACTGGCGTGGGAGAGCAGAACTGTAAAGTTTATGCTTTCTTAATAATATTTTAAATCTCTGTCTTTTTATTTAAATATATCCTTCAGCAAATTTAGGCGCCCTAGTGTTAAGTGATTACTCAGCTGCTAGCCTGCTAAGCAGAAGAAAAGTAGTTCGAACCCACCGGCTGCCCTAAAGGAGAAGGATGTGGCTGTCTGCTTCCGTAAAGATTGCAGCTTTGGAAACCCTGTGGGGCAGTTCTTCTCTCCTGTAGGGTTACTGTCAGTCAAAATCAACTCCAGGGCAGTGCTGTGGGTTCTGGTTTGTGTTCAGCGAATTTAAGAGTTGTTTTTATTTTTTTCTTTTAATGTAAATCTGAAACAGTTAAAAGTTTCTGTTTAAACTTTGCAACTCCGTAAATTTACAATGAAATACACCGTTCATAATTTTAATGTATGAAGCAAACAGATTTTCTTATTTACAGTATGTTGCTGTGTTTTGTTTTAACATTACTTTGGAGTCCAAATAAACTGCTGGTGTGTATTTTATTGATTTTTGGCCTTTGGTTCTTACGTTGTGTTGAACTCTTCTTTATACCCTTGCATTTAGTATGGAAAGAAAGGACCAGGTGTTAAAAGTATGGTTTATGAGTAGTTACGTTTTCAATCTAATGACACCCATTTTGATTCGTGGGTGATCACTACAAATAGGAAAACTCCTTTTTCATACAAAAAAATAGTTTGAGTAATAAATGTAACTTCTTGGTTTTCTAAATACCGTAAAGTCTGAAAAAGAAGATAATTTTTAGTTGTTTTTTTTTTTTTCACACAGATAAGTAGATGGTAAATTTTAGTACTTAAAAAAACTGATTTAGATTTGTGCAGAATGAGACCAAAAAAGCCGAAGACATTGCCCTGGAGTCAATTCTGTCTCATAGAGACCCTAAAGAACAAAATGGAATACCCCGTGAAGTTTCGAAGGAGTGGCTGGTGGGTTTGAACTGCCAGCCGTTTGTGTAGCAGCCAAGCTGTTGACTACTGCACCGCCGGGGCTGCTAGTGCAGAATCCTACGCCTTAAATATATCACGGTTTTCCATGGTTTAATTTTTGTTACTCAGTTGAAGAGATATGAAGACAGTTTTAAAAACCAGTGGAATCCTTTTGGTCTCGTAGTTCATTGCCTTTATAAGACGAGATCTAATAAATGTTCTTTGATTAGATTGTGTTATGCGTTGGAAGACTACTTAATGTGATACGAACTGGGTGGATCTGGTTCATTGGAAGTATGGTGAAGAACTTTAATCTTACAATGCAGAAAATAAGTCACAATATCAAAAAGCAAAGCAAATTCAGTACTTTATTAAGTGTATTTTTTTGATGATGAAAATCTCGTGCTGTGTCAAACCGTGTATTACAGGAACTAATAAAATTCTAATTGCACTGTTTTTGTTTTCTGAGGCACCTAAATTCAACAAAGATAACCTTCATCCAACAGAAGCCAACTTTCTCACTGGAATGTTTTCTGTTTTGTAGAGAATCAACAGTTGTTATTCTGTTTCTCAAAGTACTACAGATTCTGCTGGTAAATATGTTTATCAACAGATCATAAATGTTTAGTCTCATGAAGAGTCCATTTTTCATCTTGTGCTTTTAAAATAATTTTATCCAAAATTATGTCAGTGACCACACAAGACAGGAACCTTATTGAGGTGTTGGGTATAAAGGCAAGTTCCTGTGCTGTCTTGTTGATAAATTATAACAAGATGCTGCCCCCAGCTGGCTTGTTGAATCACATTTCTGCTCCTAATTTTAAAATTCTACCAGCATTTCACTTGCACATTTTTCTGTACACCAGTGAAAATTACCAGTTGAACATTTTCACTGTTGGCAGTTTCCTGCAAGATGAATTTGCCGTACCAAAACCAAACTGTTAGTATTATTTACATTGGCTGGGTATAATGGACTCTTATTAAAAATCGACCTATTTTCAAACAATTTGTAGTAGCAAAAGGTTGCTGATAAGAGGGTGTAAGGCTAGATTTTGAGTGCCCTTCTCAGTAAGACTGGCCCACAGAGAAGTTGGGTTATTATAATGACACTTTAATACATCCTGACCTTAATTACTGCAGAGTGTAGAGGATATTATGGTACATATAGGAGCTGTGGTGGCACAGTGGAGTGTTCAAACATCAGCAAGAGAAAGGATGGGGCAGTCTGCTCTGATAAAATCTGTGGAGACCCTATGGGGCAGTTCTCTGTCTTTGAGGGTCAGTATGAGTTGGAATCAACTTGATGGCAGTAGATTTGGAATCTGGGGGGAGGGCTTTGTTTTGTTTTTTTAACATCGTATGGACACCTGGAGAAGATTCTTTGGCAACACAGTCTTGCTTCATGCACCCAAGTTAGTTGCTGATTTTTAGTTACATATAAAAACTGTTAGTTGGTAAGTTAGGTGAAAGTAAAATTACGTTTTTTGCAGGTAAACGCAAAGATGAGGCAAAGCTGAGGGGTAAGTATACTACTCAAGACATAGTGTATCTGTGGAGTAGTTGCAAAAGAATTATTGCCAGAAGCAACTGACTGGATATTAGCTCTTAATTGTACAGGAACAGGTTCCTAAGAAGGCAGATTTCTTTATAACTGCACATCCCCTCATTTGTTTACTGTTTGCCTTCCCCCATTATAGTAAATCGGACAAGGGGGTGCTATTAGTTTGCTTCACTAGGAAACAATCCCCTGTATATTTTCTGCAACAACAGATGACAAATAATCATTTTCAAAAATGATTAGGCCACATCAGTAATACCCAAGAGGAGATTTATGACAATTGTTATGATAAAATATGGAAAGCCATCTGTTTCTGACATCTAGATAATTAAGGAAAACCTATTAAAATTACCTGAGTGTTTTGTCTAATACAGTTTATCAAATGTTATCATTGTTACATGAACACCATGGGGAAAGCAAAGTGATTGTATTGGCTAGATCATTGTCCCCAAACAGAAAAGATACAACATGAAGTTCTTGAGAATTAAAATGGGCAGGTTAATGGTGTTCATTTTCGAGACCTGTGAAGAGTGGCAGAAAAGATTCCCTTATCCAGTGGGTGCAAAAGCTGAGTGTGGAGGAGTATGGAGACTTGGAATGAATCCTGTAGTTTCCAGAGTACTTGGTGCTTGCTGCCTCTAGTAGGAAGTCTAAAAGTAGAGTTGTGGTCTTGGAGTTGAGCAAAATAGTTTGTAGTTCGTAAGAGTGACATTCTAGGTGACATAGATTTTAATCCTGCATTATCTGCAAATAATCGGGATGTCAGGAGAATTCAACAGAAATACTACTGGTACATATGGAATATACTTATTCTCAAGTTGAGAGTTCTATTGCATGGTAGCTTTTTGGTTGACTACGTTTTCAGTTCACAGTATTTTTCTTTAAAAGCAGTGTTTGGTGTAGCTGTAGTCAAGTTGTGCTTACAAAGATTTCTGGCTACTAGATATGTGAATAGGCTCATTCTGAACTGTGCCATCAACAGCTATCAATTACATCAATTGTGAATGAACCTAAGGTACGGTCTCATTTTGATTTTAAAGGACCTAGTTCTTATTCAGTCTCAAACATTTTCTGAAAGTGCTTTTAGTCAAGTTTCTGTTTCACTTAGTTCCATTGCAATATAACTGAGAATATTTTATCATAGAAGATAAGGTTTCTTAGAAGACCAGATAGTGTCAGATAACACAAAGTAAATTAAGGACTAAAAAAGTGTACACAGATGTTGGCAATTTAGATCATTTATGTAATACTGCTCTGGTTGAGTAATAAGCCACGTTACACTGCCTTCGTACTACTTTGAAGACAACTGTGACGTTATCAGAGGTTGATACGAAGCTTCAGAGGTTGCTATTTCAATATTCTGTGCTCAGGATATTTGAAAGCACTTATTAAACAGAGAAGCATGATACAGGTATAGGACGTGACCTAGTTGTCATAGTAGTTAAACTGGTTGTTCTTGAGTTCAATAGTAGTCAACACTGACTTAATGGTAGGAAGCACAACTGTGAAAAGAATACAAAGCAAGTAGAAATGTATTTTCCCGTTTTGTCTTTAAACACACATTTATATACTATTCAGAGACTTTAGGTGAATTGTCAGTGAAAGGAATCTTTTCAATAGATGATTTTTTTTAGAGCAGCTTAGGATCCGACTCGACGGCACGTGGCTTTGGCTAGGAGAAAATAAGATTCTCTTACAGCCCTGTTGTTCCACACATACCCCAAAACACATTTTCCCCTATTAACACCTTGCACTACTATGGAACACTTGTTACAACTGATGAGGCAGTATTGATATACCATTATTTGCTAAATCCATAGATTACATAAAATTTTACTCTTTGTGTTGTACAGTTTGGAAACCCTCATGGCATGGTGGTTAAGTGCTATGGTTTCTAACCAAAAGGTCGGCAGTTCAAATCCACCAGGCACTCCTTGGATACTCTATGGGACAGTTATACTTCATCCTATAGGGTTGTTAGGAGTCAGAGTCAACTCTGTGTCAATGAGTGTTTTGTGTATGTGTGTGTGTGTGTGTGTCACAGTTCTGTGTATTTTGGTAAGTGCGTAGTGTCATGTATCTGCCACTACAGTTATCGTACAGAATAATTTTACTGTCTTAAAATCCGCCCCTAAGGGCATTGTCATAAAATTCTCACCACCCATGCTGGAGACCCTACTTGGATTCCTCGTCAACGCACCTTGTGCCAACAGATACCACCCGTCAGTGAAGGCTTGTGTATTGCTATTACATTAAACAGATTTCAGTGGAGTTTCCAGACTAAGAAGACTAGGAAGAAAGGCCTGGTGATCTACTTCCAAATATCAGCCAGTGAAAACTCTGTAGATCACAAAGGTCCAATCCATGATAGATAGGATGGCACAGGACGTGGTAGCATTTAGTTCCTTTGTGCACAGGGTTGCCCTGAGTTGGGGCCAGCTGATTAAAAGGCAGCTAACAACAACCACCACCACCACCTGTGCCCCATGTCTTTATTTCTGCCACTCTGCATGCTTCCCCTGATCTACTGGCAACTACCAGTATTTTTCCTGCTCTGTTACCTTTTCCAAAATGTTATGCAGTATGTGGCCTTTGCAGACTTGCTTCTTTTGATTGATTTCTTTTTTAGTGAATGAAATTTATGTTCCAGATAAATCCATTCACTTTATTTAACAAATATTAAGTATTTACTGTATATCAGGCACTCTTCTAGGTATAGGGATATACAGTAGACAAAAAAGGAATAAAGCTTTGCTGTTGAAATTACATTCTAGTTTTAATATATTTCCCTATAATAACAAGTGTGCCAGGCATTGTGCTAAGCACTACTGGTGAACCATCTGGGTTGAGTTCAAGCCCAAGTTCCATGAAGGCATCTATACCCTTCAACTACTATTGGTGGTGTGTTTGTGTTTAAACTTTTTTTTACAGTGAACTTCTCATTGATTTTTGTTCTCTCTCTGCATTTAAGAAATAAAAATACAAAACTGAAAAATAATACTGGCAGTGACCAAGTTACAAATGAGATCTGTTCCTGTCTCTAAGTCAAATTTGTTGGTAAGTTGAAACAGTTCATTGTTTAGCATTAGTCAAAAGGTTCTCTTAGTGATGTATTTTACCTCTCTATGCATATAAACTGTGTCTTACATACTTTGGACATGTCCGGAAAGATCAGTCCCTGGAGAAGGACATCATGCTTGGTAGAGTAGAGGGTCAGCGAAAAAGAGGAAGACCTTTGATGACATGCGTCAACACAGTGGCTGCAGTAATGGGCTTAAGCATAAAAACAATTGTGGACATGGTGCAAGACCAGGCAGTGTTTTGTTCTGTTGTTCATGCGGTCACTAGGGGTCGCTAGGAGTTGGAACTGACTCTATGGCACCTAACAACAACAATGCTTATAAAACACTTACAGAAATGCTTCCAAACCACACAGTGTTTCCATGAGTGTCCCAAAGTAGTATGTGCATCTATTACTAAGACCCATTCTGTGTATTTAACTGAAATGTTTATTTTAATAGGCTTTATGGTAGTCCATTCTTAAGTGTGAGTTGTCAGTAAGTTGGATGTTGGTAACCTGGGAACTGGCTGTGTTTTGGTCCCATGAGAGCTGCCTTCTAGCCCCTCAAACTGTGGGTAGCATGGCAGAAAGTACTTTCCTGTGAAACTGTAAAATATTTGTCATTTAAGAGCTTATGATTTTGTCGCACATGTCTGATGACCCTGTGAAAAAAATCCAAGGACTGTGCATAGCCCAATGTCACATTTTGTGATATAGATTCTAAGTGGTAGGAGTTCTCAGAAACAAGCGTACAGTATAGGTAAAGTATTAAGGTAGGCCTCCCAGAATGTACCTGTGTACAACAGAAGGTTGGATTATTGTAACGGTATTCCGACAAAAGAGAGCCTATACAAGCCTTGCTGGAACTGAGACTAAGAGAAGTAATGATCCTGCCTTTCTTTTACAGACAATGCCTCAGGTTAACTAAGCAGTTGTGTGAGAAACTTTTTCACTACAGAACAATTCTAGCTTAAAATTGCAGAAGCATGATAGAAATAGAATACTAATATTTTTCAATAGCTAATGAAATAATAGACCTAGGCAATGATCCACAATGGCTGTTAAAGTCATTGAGATGCTGGTGAGTGTCTCTGTAAAGAATGGATCAGCAGTCATATCAAATTAAAAAAAAAAGGTAAAAATAAAAAAAATAAAAGAATGGATCAGGCTGACAACACTTGAATCCACCAATCCTTAACTTTACAAAGCTAGAGACCGCTGAACATTATGTGCCTCTTGGAGTGATATCATAGATGGACAGACCACCATCCATGAAGTTCACATAGTTAAACTTGACTCTCATCTGACCTCTGGATCTGACTACCAGTTGGTAAGAAATTTAGGCTACAGAGGAACATATTAAATCACAGTGGTGTAGTTACACTAAAAATGCTTCAGAAAAAATGACTAAATTTTTAAAAATAAATGTTACAAGAAGAATGGCAGGAGGAACCTGCAGATTAAAATGGACTGAGACTCAAAAGTCATATGCAATGTGTAGACCAAGTTTGGATCCTGATTTGATCAAATACAAAACACATCTGTGAGAAAACGGGAGGCATTTAAACAGTGACGTTATGTGAAATTGAACAGTTGTATTGTGATTCCATTTTTTGAAAATCCTTTTAGAATACACATACTGAGGTTCATCAAAGTCAATTCTGACTCACAGTGACGCTATATGACAGAATAGAACTGCCCCATCAGATTTCCAAGGAGTGATTGGTAGATTTGAACTGCTGACCTTTGGTTAGTAGCCATAGTACTTAACATGAAAAGATAGGATGTACTGAATTTGCTTCACCCTTTATATAGTTGGATCTGACTCGATGGCACTTGGTTGGCTTTTATATAATCACTGCGCAGTGGCAGTATTATGTGCAAGGAGGAAGTGGGTGGAAGAATACATGGAAGTAGTTAACCTGGTGGTATTACTTGTGGAGCCCGGGCAATAATGTTCATAGGATTCTTTATACTGTTTTACTTTTGCATACATTTATAATACACCATAATAAAAATTGAAGAACAAAAAATGTGAAGGATTTCTGTGATTGAAACAACAGAAAATGCGAGAACACATTGGTCAGTGGCGTCTGGGGTCTTCAAAGCTGCCAAGCTGCTATCTGAGGGTACAGCAGATGGTCCCAACTTAGCAGGAACGGATGATCACCAAGGACCAAAACGACAGAGAACCCAGAAGACAAAGAGACCCATGTGAGTGGGTGACTACATCGACATGTGACCAGAAAAGCCAGATGATGTCTGGCGACCACCAGTGGTAGCCATGATGGAGCTCACAAAGTTGAGTCTCACTGGCAACACAAGAATAAAAAGGGGTGCGCCCTGAGATCTCCATTAAAAGGCCACAACTGATGGTCCACAGGCCTCGGGGTTCCCCTGGGAGCATGGCCCCAGGCATGCTGCCCCTGTATGTAAATCATAATGCAGGTCAACTCGCAGACAGGAATGGATTGGAATTGGTGACCCAGAGTGACCATATCATGTATGCACTTTATGGTTTTATGCATCTATAGGATGTCGTCTTGCAGACCTCTTACTGAAGAAAGGGGAGTGGGTGGAGAGAGATTGTTGGGAGGAGAAGACATGTGGAGTAGAGGGGAAGAGTGTGCTGTCACTGGGCAGGGAGAGCAGGGGGAGCCACATGTAGGTGGGCATGCAAATTTACATGGGAATGTACGTTTTCACTCAGTCATAAAGAAAAAGAAAAGGTGAGAACACATAACAATCATTCAAAATTCAGTAGAGTATGAGTGTTATTAGGGTGTCTTTGCAGACTACTTTGAGATTCCACAATAACTTGCTGTTTTAAATGTTGCTACATAGCCTTTTTAGTGAAGCACTGGTAGCACAGTGGTTAAGAGGTATGGTTTGCTATGCTCTTAACCAAAAAGGCAGCAGTTTGAATCCACCAGCTGCTCCTTGGAAACTCTGAAGTTCTACTATGATTATAGGGTCATTGTGAGTTAGAATCAACTTGACCAAAATGGGTTTATTTTTTTGTTATTGTTGTGAAGTCTTTTCCTAGAAGTATAGCTTACCATTCTGCCACCCATCTATCAGTTTGTTGTGCTGTGGTGATTTGTGTGTTCCTATGATACCGTTGCTGGTATTTCAAGTATCAGCAGAGTTTCAGACTAAGGCAGACTAGGAATAAAGGCCTGGCAATGTACTTTTGAACATTAGCTAATGAAAACCAAATGGATCGCAAAATAATATGGTCCAATCTAGTGCTGAAAGATGAGCCTCGTAGGTTGGAAGACATCCCAATTACACACTGGCCCTAATGACAGACTTGAGCGTGCTGACAGTCACAAAGGTGGCCCAGGACTGGCAATGTTTCGTTCTGTTACACAGCAGGTCACTGTGAATTGAAGCTGAATGCAGGGGACCTAACAACAACAGCAGGAAGCACATTGCAAAGGTTAAAAAATACAGCCATAATCTGCTGTTGATCAAAAAGAATGATTAACATCTTACCAACCACAGAAGTCACATGTTACTGAATGCCTGCCTGCCATGTGCCAGGCATACACCCATATGAAAATTATATAATAATATTGGAGGAAATATAAATAATATTGAGGAAAGTCTAATATGAACATTATTGCAGACATCAACTTTAGAAATATTCTCACTGTTATTTCAAAGTACATCATGATGACTGTTTAAAAACTTACCATGTGAGTAATAAAGGTTTTCAATTTAGCTGTGACCTTACTACTACAACATGGACATAACTTTGTTTTAACTTTGGAATTTCAGTTGCCTTATAGGAATATTTATGATAACTGTCATTTGTGTAGATGTTACAACTACTTTATCTTTAGTACTCCTTGCTACTGACCATCTGGAACCTTGGTGGCATAGTGGTTAAGAGCTCGGGCAGCTAACTGAAGGTCAGCAGTTCCGCTCTGCTATCCGCTCTTCGGGAATCCTGTAGGGCAGTTCTGCTGTGTCCTGTAGGGTCACTATGAGTTAGAATCACCTGGACAGCAGTGGCTTTGTTTTGTTTTTTGTTTTACAGTGACTGTGAGTGCTACAGAGTTCATTTTGCCAGAATTGATGAAATATTCCTTGAAATTCTCCTGTTTCTGCCATATGATCTTTCCCTTGTTAATTGAGTGTGGTGCTGCCATTTTAGCTTAGGGCATCAAAGCCATTATTTACAATGTTAGTCATTCTCCAGAAATCAAGTCAGACTATCAACAGATTTTCAAGAAGCAGAAATGTCTTCCTCGCTCCTGGGTTATCCCACATGTTAGTCTGCAAGTTCGGAAATGATTTCTGGGCATTTTAGTACAGTGTCTATCTTTTTTCCTTTATCATATCCCTTTTTTTTTAGTAGAATAATCTTTATATTTCTCTATGTGACTGCAGCAAAAATAATATTCCACTTATAAAGCTCAAGAATGGCTGGATATATAGATAGGGCTATGATGAAATGTCAGATCTTACGTATTTTTTTCAGTGTAAGAAAGGGTAAGCAAGAAAAACACAGGGGTTGGCTTATAAGTCCATGTGTAGTCTGTGCACTCTGAAACTGTTGGAAGGAATTATGATGACAAAATGCATGTGACTGAGCTAGGCTAAGTGGAAAGTCATGTTGAGAACTGGATGAAGTTATGAAGTGCTAAGAGATTGATTTAATGAAACTGGGCCCACGAAATTACTAGAAAAAAACATGAAATGATGTCTTCCAGAATTTAGGGGCTCTTAGAATAGAAGGACTTTAAAAGCAAGAACAGGAAGAGATCAACTTGAGTATCAGAGTTTTGGAAAAGCATAAGTTTTCAAGAAATTGAAGAAGGAATCTGGGATCACTCATTCACTCAACCACTTATTTATTTAAAAATTATTTGTGCATTTACTAGATATCATGACAAATAAAAATACATACTACCTTCAAGGAACTTTACTATTTGAGGAAATAGACATGTATACGCCAAGCCAGCCAAGTGCCATCGACATGTATATACATCACTATAATATAAAACAAGTGCTATATAAATTACAGACAGCACCGTGCCATGGAATGCAGAACACTGAGAATCAGTTTCAAGCAGAGGGTCAGCACAGGAGGCATGATTGTTGTAATTAAAAATGGAAAGATGGGTATCTTCAGATATAAGAAAAGTAAAAGTCATGAGACACATCCAAACTCCCTGAGAGACCAAATTACCAGACTGAGGGCTAGGAACCATGGTGTTGGGCAATATCTAGCTCCACTGGCATAACTTAGTTTATGAAGAAAACGGACTACATCCCACTTTGGTGAGTAGTGTCTGGGGTCTTAAGAGCTTCTGAGCCACCGTCTCCAATACTCTGCTGGTCCCACTTAATCTGGAACAAGGGAGAATGAAGAAAACCAAGACACAGGGGAAACATGAGTCCAAAGGCCTAATGGAACATAGCCTCCACGAGACTGAAACTAGCACAACTAGATGGTGCCTGGCGATTGCCACTGACTGTTCTTACAGAGATCAACAGTAGATTTCAGACAGAGCTGGAGAAAATTGTAGAACAAAATTCTAAATCAGAAAAAGTCTGTTTCCTTCCTTTGAACTCGGATGGCCTTTGTCACTGCCTCAACAAATATAGTGTGACAGAAATGACTCTGTGTGACTTCTGAAACAGGGTCATAGAAGGTGAGGTGGCTCCCACCTGCTTTCTTTCTCTCTCTCTGTCAGGACACCTGCTTTTGGAGACCTGAACTTTTGTTTTAAGAATGGCTACTCTGGAGTTGCCATACTTATGCTTCCAAGGTCACCTAAAGATAGAGATGTCTGAGGAATCCCAGCTGTTTCCACTTTTAGTTATTTAAATGTTCCCAGACCAGGTGACATACATGTGAATGAGCAAACCTTTAGAGAATTCCAGCACAATCCACCATCTGGCTGCAAGCTCATGAGAGACTGTGAGCAAAAACCATCTAGCTGAGCCTGATCAAACTACAGAAACACGAGACATAATAATAAAATGGTTGTTGTTGCTTTAAGCTATGGAATTTCGGGGTGATTTGCTACATAGTGATAGATAACCCTAACTTATATCATCATATGGCAGTGGTTTGGAATTGAGCTACAGGCATGAACTAGAAGAGCCTTGAAGAGATGGCTGGCAGAAGCCTGATGACCCATCAGATTGTCATTGAGCATTCAAGGAACGTGAGGTAAAAGTCACTGAAAGCTGGAGGAAAAGCCCTTGTTACCAAAACTGTTTCCTGTGGTAATATAGAAAGAACGAAATATACCTGATGAACTGATGAGATTTCCTGGCTAGAGACTGAAAGTTTCAAATGAATCTTGAAGACCGCAGAGAGAACAAAGAGGCCTGGATGTTTGAGTCTTCCTGGTCCAGGCACCTGATCTAGGGGCAAAGGAGCGTTCAGGTAATTCCAATACCAGCCACCATGTGATGGGACAATAGTGTGAATGACAAAGAGAGAACCAGCTAGCTGAGTTTAGTCAATCTTCAGACCCATGAGAGATAATCAAGTGGTTATTGTTTGTTTTAGTCACCTGGTACTGCTCCAACAGAAAATAGGACGAGTGGAAGGCTTCATAAGGAGAAACTTTTATTGTCACAGTCTGGCAAGCCACAAACCCATTCATAAGTTACAAATCCATTCAACATGAAGGATCATCACAGTCCAGTAGGTCGAGAGTCCAAATTCAACGAGAGCAGCCCAGCACAGGAACCTCAGGTCCGAAGGACGTGCTCTGCTCTTGGTGCTTCTCTCTTGGTGGTATGAGGTTCCCATGCTGAGCTTGGTGTCTGTTATGCCTTTCTCTGAAATTTCTCCATTTGTAAAGAAAACATGTAATTTGTGCCTGCGTGTCCTACCATTGTAATTTGGAAAGATAAATATGTTCTGGATTTCACAGCTGGGGAGGAATTTTTTGAATTTTGGACTTGGAACTGATGTAAGACTTCTATCATATAGGATGGACATGATTTCACTATGATGAAACGATGTGTTACAAGTTTCAAGGATGTGAGTTTTGGGGGGCCAAAGGGTGGGATGTTACAGATTTGTGTCCCCCCAAAAATTTATGTGTTGATTTAACTCAGCTATGAGTCCCAATATGGTGTCATTCCTCCCACATGTTGTGAATCTTGCCTCCTGACATTGATGAGGGAGAATGGGCAGCAGTTGTGTTGGTGAGGCAGGATTCAAGCTACAAGTCTGTGGGATATAAGGGAGAAAATTGAGCAGAGGAAGTTCAGAACCTCACATCATCAAGCAAGCAGCACCAGAAGAAGAGAACATCCTTCAGACCTCAGGTTCCTGTACCAAGATGTTGTTCCCTGAACAAAGACTGATACAACACAAGGAACTTCCTCCAGAGCCAACAGAGGGAAAGCCTTCCCCTGGAGTGGACATCCTGAATTCGGACTTGTAGCCTACCAGACGGTGTAAGAATAAACTTTTCTTTGTTACAGCTATACACGTGTAGTAGATCCGCTAGTGTATTAGAGCAACACTAGATGAGTAAAACGTTGTTGTTTGAAACCACTAGGTTTTGGGGGTGTGATTTACTATATAGCAGTAGATAATTAGACACCACTGTAGTTTAAAAAATGTCCAAACGTTGAGTATATTTGTTTTGCTTCCTGATACAGTCCATCATTGGTTTTGTTCACTAACAGGTACCCTGTCTCCTGTTGCAGATTATTCTCCTTTTCTCTTTTTTCCCCTTCCTTCCTTCCTTCCTTCCTTCCTTCCTTCCTTCCTCCCTCCCTTCCTTCCTTCTTTCCTTCCCTTCCTTCCTTCCTTCCTTCCCTTCCTTCCCTTCCCTTCCTTCCTTCCTTCCTTCCTTCCCTTCCTTCCTTCCTTCCTTCCTTCCCTTCCTTCCCTTCCCTTCCTTCCTTCCTTCCTTCCTTCCCTTCCTTCCCTTCCCTTCCTTCCTTCCTTCCTTCCTTCCTTCCTTCCTTCCTTCCTTCCTTCCCTTCCCTTCCCTCCCTTCCTTCCTTCCTCCCTTCCCTTCCCTCCCTCCCTTCCCTTCCCTCCCTCCCTTCCTCCCTCCCTCCCTCCCTTCCTCCCTCCCTCCCTCCCTCCCTCCCTCCTCCTCCTCCTTCTTTTTTTTTTGAACTCTTAAATTACACAATAAAAAACTGCAAAAATATACTGGCACATGATTATATTTTGGTAGTTGCTAAAGTTTCTTTTCTTCTTTTCCTCTGAGCTGTGTTATCTTCACCTATGCTATACAGTGCCCTTTTGCTAACAACTAGTTCACCAGGACTCCCCAGCTTTGCAACCCCAGACTCACCCCAGGCTTCTCCACATGCTCTAGGCATTTTTCTGACTTTCTACTATTACCCGCAGTCTGAACTTGCATTCTTATGTTGTCAAAATCTTACAGAGTGACTGGATAGCTGATACAAATAATGCTGAAGTATAGTAATGCAAAAACTGGATGACTGCAACAGCATCCCTCAGTGTTTATCTAGTAGGAAAAGCAGAAATTTCCATGCATTTTTGTGGGTCACCTGAGTTTATTTTGGGAATGGACCTTTAAAGCAATACTCCACTCATGATGTACATTGTCTTTTCTAAAGGACAGTTGTCATTTTTCAGGAATGCAGGCAGGAGTACTGAAGTCTGTCCTGGCTCCTCTTCATCTGAAGGGCATCTGTGAAGCCTGGAAGTCTACGTCAAATATACCTGTTATCTTCCTTTCTCTAGTTTTGTACAAATTTCTAATTTAGTTAAAGTGAATGTCAATAGCAACATTGAAGGGGAAGTCTTAAAAGGAAGAGGATTTTTAAAAGGGACCATAAAAAAAGGAAGTCAATATTAAACAGAATTGTTTTGCCTTGAAAATTAAGTGTGGTTGTGTAATTCTGTGAGTCAATGAAAATAAGTGCATAAATATGTACTCTTTTTATGTAAACAATACTACTGGTATCACTATATGTACCCCACTGAGCTGACTTTATAGATCCCTGTTTCAGTCCCGTGGCACTGCTCTCACCACGAGTGAGAAATACCATGCGTGGATGGCTTTAACAAAGAAAAGTTTATTTTTACACAGCCCAGTAGGCTACAAGTCTGGATTCAGGGTGTCCACGCCAGGAGAAGGCTTTCCCTCTTTGTCGGCTCTGGAGGAAAGTCCTTGTGTTGCATCAGTTTTTAGTTAGGAAGCATCTTGGCACAGGAACCTCAGGTCTGAAGGACGTGTTCTACTCCTGGTGCTACGTCGTTGGTGGCATGAGGTTCCCAGCTCTGTTTGCTTCCTTTTACCTCTTGTAGGACAAAAGGTGGTGCGAGCCACACTCCAGGGATACTCCCTTTACCCTGGAGCAGGGAGGTGACTTGAGGAAGAGTTTTACAATCTCACTCTAATCCCCTTTCACATAATCCACTCTGTTAACCACAGGGAGAGATTAGAATTTACAGCATACGGAAAATCACAAAATGGAAGGCAATCACACAATACTGGGAATCACCTGCCCAATCAAACCACTGTGTGCATTTTTGGGGGGACACAATTCAGTCCATGACAACACGTTATTCCGAAGGACTGGTTGGAACAACGGCTTCGTGCTGCAGAGTGCAGAACCTGGAACAATGTTCTCACTGGCCATACCTTAGGAAGACTTTGTTTGATACTAGACCATGTCTCTTACTGCAAGGCATATTTTACTCTTGGATTTAAAAATAATTTCAAGAAAAGGAAATTCTAGTCACAATAGTATCTTTCTAAAACCTGAAAACTTCCAAGGGTTTTGTCTGTGTCTGTGTGTCTGTCTGTGTGTCTGTCTGTGTCTGTGTGCGTGCACACACTCTTTAGGTGAAGATTTACAGAGCAAATTTCCAAGTTTTGCTTCACAGTGGTTTGTAGTTTTTGCATGGTGAACAATATGTGTAGCTTTTCAGTCCTCTATATAGTTAGCTACTCTTTCTTACACAAATGTGCTTTAATTTTTGTCTTTTTTTTCTTGTCTGCCCAGTTTCTTCATTTCTTTCTAAGTAATGAACAGCTATCTTCAGGGAGAGGTGATACAGCACCAGAAAAAAGACGACAGATTCACAAGTCATATCTTGTTGATTTCTTATGAGACTCTAGGTAAATCGTTAATCAAGAAACTAATGAATTTAATTCTGATTAGGGAGATAGATGATTGGGGACACATGGACGTAACCTGGTAACTTTTAGGGCCTTGGCAAAGGAACTTATACATATTCCCATTCCCACAGGCACTAGATGATTCAGGGGAGAGCTACTCATTTTAAGAGAGAACATAGGCTTTAGAATCAATCAGGTAGCCAGGGGGTTATTTCCTATCTCTGATATTTAACAGTTTGTAACTTCAGATGAATTTCTTAATCCTGTTGATCCTCAGTTTTCCTGTTTATACCGTAAGAGGTAGTTATGAGGATCACAGATAATATACTCAAGGTGTCCAAGAAAATTCTGGAACAAAAAAGGTGCTCAATAAATGGTAGCTATTTGCAATGATCTAAAAGGTCTTTTTCAGGGAACCTCACACTATCAAGAAATCTGCACCAGGAGAAGAGCACGTCCTTCAGACCTGAGGTTCCTGCACCAAGATGCTCCCTGGACAAAGACTGATGCAATACCGGACTTGCCTCCTGAGCCGACAGCGGGAAAGCCTTCCCCTGGAGTGGACACCCTGAATATGGACTTGCAGCCCACCGGCCTATATAAGAATAAACCTTCCTTTGTTAAAGCCATCCACTCTGTGGTATTTCTGTTAGAGAAACCCTAGCTGACTAAAACAGAATTTGGTACCGTGAGAGTGGAGTGCTGCTCTAGCAAATACCTAAAATATGGGAGCCATTTTGACACTGCAAATATATAGAAGATTCAGAAGGGACAAAGAAGGCACAGATGGTGAGAAACAACAGAGGACTGGTAGCAGCGGCAGCGGCAGCAGCGGAACCAGACGCAGCGCTGGAGCCGACCCACGGAGCGAGAGAGCTGAGTGCCCGTGCAGAACTTTCCTCGCGGAACGTGGTGCCTCCGGGCACTAAAATCAGTGGAGCTCCAGAGCTTTGGAACACTTGCCTGGCAGGGCAGATGTGGGCCTGAGGCTCGGCCCATGCAGCCATAGGAAGCTGAAGATGAAGAGACAAACATGAGGAGCTATTTCAAACCCTCGTTTGAAAGGGTAGAACCATGGTGTCTTGTGTACATAAGGGTGGAATTGCCACTCAGTTGGGCTTAGGGTGCTCCTAAAGCCGATGGGGCAGAGTTTCTGTCCAAGTGGGCCTTGAAGGCAGAGTTGTAGCATGGGGCTGGAGGTCTCCACTCAAAATCCAGAGAGTGTGGCCAAAACCTAGAGTCTGAAGGGCAGGGTCATTATGTAGAATGTCTCAGAAAATGTAAGAGTATTTCCAATGCTTTGAGGGCTAATGTAATGGGTTCTGCTAACTTGCCTGTTGCCTGTTAATGCCTTCTTTCCCTGCAATTTCTCCCGTTTGTAATGGAATGTCTGACTTGTGCCTGTTCTGCCATTGTACCTTTAGAAGCAGATAGCTTGACTTCTAGGTTTCACAGATGTAGAAGAGTTATTGTATTTTGGACTTGGAACTGATTTAAGACTTCTGTCGTAAGGGATGGACATGATTTTGCTATGGTGAGATGAATGTGTTACATGTTTCTGTGATGTGATTTTTGTGTTGCCAAAGGGTGGGATGTCATGGATCGAGTTGTGCCCCCCAAAACTGTGTGTGGCCATGATTCCCAGTGTCTTGTGACTGACCTCCATTTTGTGGTTTTCCTGAGCTGTGTGTTGGGGGATTAGGGTGGGGCTGTAGGTCCCTTCATGGAATCACCTCCCTGCTCCACTGTAGGGAGAGTTTCCCTGGAGTATGGCTTGCCCCACCCTTAATCCTTTCATCGTGCGAGAGAGAAAAGGACAGAGAAGCAGGTGGAGAATTGGGAACCTCGCATCATCAAGAAATCTGCACGGGGAGAAGAGCGCGTCCTTCAGGCCTGGGGTTCCTGCACCAGGATGCTCCCTGGACAAAGACTGATGCAATACTGGGCTTGCCTCCTGCACCGACAGGGGGAGGGCTTCTCCTGGAGCAGTCACCGTGAATGTGGACTTGCAGCCTGCTGGATTGCGTGGGAATAAACCTTCCTTTGTTAAAGACATCCACTTTGTGGTATTTCTGTTACAGCAGCCCTAGCTGACTACAACACTGAGTGATGTCCTTGCAAAAGAGAAGAGGCTCAAAGGGAAGATGGCCATGTGAGGATGCATCTCTAATCCAAGGGACCCCAAGGAAAGCCTAGGGCCATTAGAACCTGAAAGGGACAAGAAGAGTCTTCCTCTAGAGCCAGCAGAGAGAGTGCATGGTCCTGCTGACACTCTGAACTTGAACTTCTAGCTTCCAGAGCAGTGAGACAGAAGTTCAATAAATTTCTGTTCTTAAAAGCCAAAAAAAAAGTAAAAAAAAAAAAAGGTCTCTTTCAATCTTTAAAACACTCATGTAATCTTAATCTTCTCATACATATCACAGAGCTACCATTTTAAGCTCCTGAAATTGCATATCCATTCTACTATTTTAAGAATGGGCTTTTATAATCAAGGAAATGGCCCTGGAAGCCAGTTTAAAGGAATATTCATGGAATGACTCAGCAAAAGACAAATAGCAGAAGTTTATTATTTTCCTAAAAGGTTTCTCTTTGCCTTTCACGCATAATTATTATACCTATTAACACTGTCAAAGACTACAGCCAATCCAGTTTCCTCCTTTTGATTAAAGTCTAGCCAGTGTGGACTTCAGTACCCCTACTTGCTTGCTGACAATCGCAACAGAAATTGTATCACGTTGCTTGGGCTGACAAATAAATGGCCTGGGGTCATTTTGCATCAGTAAGTTTATAACTGACCCAAATAAATGGTCAGAGTCTCCTAGGGCTGTGGATCTGTGTGTGTGCTGTTGTCTCGTTGTTACAGTAGCAGATCCTCCTTTTCCTGTCTTGACTACCTTCTCGGACAAGCATGTCAGACCATGAAATCTGTGCAGCACTCATTCGAACAGGGGGGTGCCTGACATGGGGTAAAGACAACCTGGAAGATAGAGAGACCCACATCAGTGGGTGCCTACACTGACTTGGGACTGGAAGAACAGGATGGTGCCTGGCCACCACCAGTGACAGCTGTGATGGCGCTCACTAAGTTGAGTCTCACTGGCAACACAAGAATAAAAAGGGGTGCATCCTGAGATCTCCACTAAAAGACCTCAACTGATGGTCCAGCGGTTTCTGGGTTCCCCTGTGAGCATGGCCCCCAGCCCTGATGCTGCCCTTACCCATAAATTATAACAAAGGTCCACTCTTTGGACAGGAATGGATTGGACTTGGCAATGCAGGGTGACCATATATTGGATGCACTTCATGGTTCTACACATTTACAGGATATCATCCTGCTGACCTCTGGCTGGAGGAAGGAGAGTGGGTGGGGAGGAGGGGAAAGGAGACTGTTGGGAGAATGAGACATGTATGGAGCAGAGAGGAACAGTGTGCTGTCACCGGACAGGGAGAGCAGTAGAAGCTGCATATAGGTGGGCATGTGAATTTACACGGGAATGCACATTTTCAGTCATATTAAATAAAAAAAAAGAAAAGGGGGGTGCCAAGTGACATGCTGATAGCATGGTGCAGCCCGAGTGAGACGGGCCCTGTCTCTGCTGTAATGTATATTGTATTGCTATTACAAGTGCCTTTTTAGTCAGAAGCAATACATCTTCCCTTGTTTAAATGACAGATTGTTACTTCTCTTTCCAGCAAACCCATAAAAGCAAAAGTAAACAAATAACTAACATTCAGCATTCTTCTTGGTTTTCAAGAATACTAAGTAAAAACTGAAACACTACAGTTTCAGCAAGGTTTTGTGGTTGGCAGAATAATAGTTCAGCAAAGACATTCACTTCCTGATCCCCAGAAGCAGGAGATATGTTGGATTACATCGCAAAGGTGAATTAAGGTTGCTAATAAAATGACTTGAAAATGGAGACGCTATCCTGGGTTATCTGGGTGGGCCCAGTGTAATCAAAAAAGGTCCTTAAGAGTGAAAAGGAAGTCAGAAAGTCAGAGTCAGGGAGGGAGGTGGGCAGATAGACGCAAGATCAGAGTGATGCAGACTCATACAGATTTGATCTGTTAATACTGATTTTGAAGAGGAAGCAATGTAGCCAAGAGTCAAAGCAGGTGGCCTCTAGAAATAGAAAAAGGCAAGAAAATAGATTCTTTTCTAAAGTCTCCAGAAGGAATGCTGCCTTGATGGTACCTTGATTTTAGCCCAGTGAGACCCACGTTGGACTTCTTATCCAGAAAAGTATAAGATAATAAATTTGTCTTAAGCCACTAAATTTGTGATAATTTGTTACAGCAGTAATAGGAAGCTAATACAGTGTTTAACAATGAACAACTAAAGATCTTATTTTGATGAACTTAAATTTCACTTCTTCTCCCTTTCCAAGCAGAAGTGCTATTAACAGTGAAACGGCAAAGCCAAGTGTACAGCAGCGGGCGGCCTGGCTGGCTGCCGTTAGTGGAGGTGTCAATTCAGATTTTACAATTTAAAAACACATGCCTGACCTTCAACCTGTTAAGATGTTCTTCCCCTTAACTAGGTCTTCACTTTTCTTCAACTTCTCTTTTCATTTCCATCTTCTGTGTTACAATAACTGGCTCATTGTTCTGCCTTCTATCGCTCTAGTTGTCTTCTCTCAGTCTTGTTCTTCCACTCTGATAGAGTTTCTACAAATTATCTCCGTTGTCCATTGCCTTATGGAGTCCCTGGGGAAGACTTTTTCTTTTTTTAATTATACTTCACATGAAGGTTTACAGAACCAACCAGTTTCTCATTAAACAGCACAGACCTTGTTTTATGACACTGGTTAACAACCCCAGGATAGGTCAACATTCTCCCTTTTCTAGGCTGGCTTTCCTATCACCAGAGTTCCTGTCTCCTGCCTCTGGTCCTTGCCCCTGGGTTAGCATGCCCCTTTAAGCTTCATTTGTTTTATGGGAGTGTCCAGTCTTTGAAGGTTGATCTTCAGGAGTGACTTCACTACTGAGATAGAAGAGTGTCCAGGGGCCATACTTTTACAGTTTCTGTAGTAGCTGATGGAACATTAATTTGGTCTTTTTTTTTTCAAGTTAGAGTTTTGTTCCACATTTTTTCCCAGTTGTGCCTGGAACCATTTATTGTGTTGCCAGAGCAGTTGGTGGTGCCGTCTAGTTGTACTGGACTGAGTCTGGGGGAGGCCACTTTAGATGTGGTCCGTTAGTCCTTTGGACAAAACTTTCCCTTGTATGTTTGGTTCTCTTTGTTCTTTGAGGAATACTTTTGAATGAAAACTAGTGAAGAACAAAAGGAGTGGCCCAGCAAAGAGGATCCAGGGAAACAATTAAGCATAGAGTCATGAAGAGGGCAATAGACTTTAGATCCGTACTCTCTTGTCATGGTTTTCTTGGAGAAGTTATTCCAGGGTCTACACTAGAACCAAGTTTAAATATTCTCATGTTCTTGGTAAGATAGGCTAAGCATTTCCTTCCTCTAAATGGTTAACTGCTTACTTAGAGCTCTTGGCAGAGTCTACAATGTGGAGTTAAGTACTCCAAATGTATCTAGCCTCATCACCATCTGTGATCTGTACAAAATTTAATAAACTCTTTAAAAAGCAATCAAATATTTATTGAGCCTCTACAGTGTGTTTGGCAGTGTACCAGCTGTAGGTAAGAAACTGGGCAGCAGCAGCAGGAGCTGGTGGAGCCTGCATTCTGGTGAATGGTCTCTCTGGTCTTATTGTAAGCAGTTGGCATTTCCCTGGCAACTATGTATGTTATTTACTGGAGGTACTGTCCTACAGACATGAGTTCATCTAATTTAGACAAGAAAAACAAAAACAAAGTTTCTCCCCCAAACGGTCAGCCAGTGACCAGTGTTCCTTTAAAGACTAAAATAGCTTCTTCCCTTGGAGTTAGCTGGGTATGTTCTGGATGTGAGGAAATAGCTGTCTACCTCAATTCTGTTTTCTCCCTCACCTTTGAAGGCATCTGTCGGGTTTGTTGTTCTGGGGTAGCTTGTGTGTTGCTCTAAAGCTAAACCACCAGCATTTCATAATCTAGCAGGGTCACCCATGGGGGATAGGTTTCAACAGAGCTTCCAGACCAAGACCGGCTACAAAGAAAGGCCTGGCAATAGGACAGAGCAGAACTGCCCCCAGCAAGTTTCCAAGGAGTGCCTGCTGGATTCAGACTGCCAAACTTTTGTTTAATACTGGAGAACATGTGAAAACTAGTCAATGAAAATCCTATAGAACACAACAGAATATTGTCTGATTTTGTTGTTGTCATGTGCCGTCAGCTTGGTTTTGACCCAGCAATCCTATAGGACAGAATAAAACTCCCCCATAGGGTTTCCCAGGCTGTAATCTACAAGGCAGCAGACAGCCATGGAGCTGTTGGTGAGCTGGACTTGCTAATGTTTGGTGTAGCAGCCAAGCACTTAGTCATTGTGCATTAGGGCTAGAAAATGCGCCCCCTGGGTTGGAAGGCATTCAAAATACACAGTGGTTGCAACTAATCAACTGAAATTGTCTTGTATACTTCTGTATTTACCACACTCAGCCCGGGTGCTTAAATGGGTGTGTTGATGCAATGAAAGCCACCTTGCTACCTAAGAATCCCCACTGTTCAGCAAATCAGACCCCGACTCTTCGTTTCTGCTTTCCACTCCTTCCACTTTTCCCATATATAAGGTTTCAGGTCTCCTCTTAGCTCTCCTTCTGGCCCTCGGATCTTCTGCTGTGGGTGTTTACTTGCCCATCTGTGTTAACTTACCTCCAAAGATAAAAAGATCTGCTGCCTGTTGAGTAGATTCTGACTCCTAGTGGCCCTACAGGACAGAGTAGAACTGACCCACAGGGTTTGCAAGGAGCGCCCGATGGATTCAGACCGCCAGCCTCTTGGTTAGTAGCCTTAGCACCTAACTACTGTGCCACCAGGGTTTCCATCTCCAGACAGACAGCTCTGAATCAGCTGTTTCTTGCACTGGTTAAGAGCTGAAGGGAGGTATGCTGCTAACCAGAAGACTGGCAGTTTGAATCCAAGAACTACTCCTTGCAGACCCTAAGGAGCAGTCTACACTGTCCTATGGGCTGACTACGAGTTGGAATTGATTCAGTGGCATTTTCTTTAAAGGTGTACACTTGCCACTAACTCATTGAGAAATGGAGTCTTTTCCTCTGCTGCCTTGAATCTTGGCTCACATCTGACTGTCTTCAGTAAAACACAGCCCAAGTGACACTATCCTAATTCTGGGTCTCTACGGTAAGAGCACTGGAAATTTCCACTTCCTGTCTCTTAGAGCCCTGAGCTGTCATTTAACAAGTCCAAGCAACTCTTTTGGAGACAGAAGGCCTGTATAAGACGCTGAGACGCTAGATAATGTGAGTGAGCAAACTATCTCGGGCATTCAGCAGAGGCAAGCCTTGAGATAACTCTACTCCCGTCTGCTATCTGGCTGAAGCTACCTGAGAGACCCCAAGCAGGACCACCCAGCTGAGCCCAGACAACCCACAGAACCACAAGAGAGAACAATAACTGTTTTAAGCCAGAAAGCTTTGGGGGGGTGGGAGGTGGGGGGTTATTGTACAGCACTAGAAACCCTGATGGTTAAGTGGTTAAGTGCTATGACTGCTAACCAAAAGGTTGGCAGTTCAAATCCACCAAACGTTCCTTGGAAACCCTATGGTGGCAGTTCTGCTCTAACCTACAGGGCCACTCTGAGTTGGAATCGACTCAACAGCAAGGACTTTGGTCTTTTGGTTTTTTTGAGTTGTTGTCATCGTGTGCCGTGGAGTTGATTCTGACTCATAGTGACCCTACAGGACAGAAGAGAACGGCCCCATAAGATTTCCTAGGCCATAATCTTTACAGGAAAGGAGACTTGGTTGTTGTTTTAGTCAGTTAGTGCTGCTCTAACAGAAATACCACAGAGTGGATGGCTTTAATGAAGGAAGTTTATTCTTACACAGTCCGGTGGGTTATAAGTCCACTTCAGGATGCCCGCTCCAGGGCAAGGTTTTCCTCCTTTTTGGCTCTGGAGGAAAGTCTGGTATTGTATCAGCCTTTGTCCAGGGAGCATCTTGGCGCATGAACTTCAGGTCTTAAAGACACGCTCTTCTCCTGGTGCTCCTTGCTTGATGGTGTAAGGTTCCCGATTCTCTGCCTGCTTCTCTTTTCTTTTATTTCTTGCAGGATGAAAGTATTAAGGGTGGGGCAAGCCATAGACCAGGGAAACTCCCTTTACAGTGGAGCAGGGAGGTGATCTTATAAAGGGATTTACAGCCCTACCCTCATCCTTTAACATACAGTGTAGGAAAAATACAAAATGAAGGACAATCACAAGATACTGAGAATCATGTCCCAGACACATGGCTACACATATTTTTGGGGGACACAATTCAATCCATGACAGTTGTGCAAGTAGTTAAGCACTCAGCTGCGAACTGAAAGGTTGTTATTCTAACCCATCTGTCGGTCTGCAGGAGAAAGATGTGGCAGTCTGCATCTGGAAAGGTTACAGCCTTGGAAACGCTGTGAGTTAGAAGCACTTCTACTCTGTCCTGCAGGGTCTTTGAGTCAGAATCAACTTGACATCTTTATGGGAACAGATGGCCAGGTCTCATCTCCCTTGGAGTGGTTGGGGCACTCCATCCTCCAACATTCCAGTTAGTAACAGAGCTCTTAACCATTGTACCGCCAATCTCCTTTTACATAGCACTCAATAGCCAAAATACCATCCTTCAAAATTCCAGTCCTAGCTTTTCTGTAAAGCCTTGCCTTGCTAGTTTAATGCTGATCTCCTTTTAACTCCCACAAAACTTACTGATACATATTTTGTTACCTAGCTATATATATTATGCTTTTTCAGTATGTTACTCTCCCTCCAAGAACAAACTGATGATCTTTGAAGATATTGAGCACCGGAAATATGTCTTTTGCAATCCTTTCAACAAGTCCTAGTACTGAAAAAACTGCTGAATTAAAATTGTTTTGCGATTTGACCTCTGTGCCAGCTATTTTAGCTTTGACTTTTCTTTGCAGTATCTTTTGGAACACACTTTGAACTCATGACTATAAAAAGCATGTGTGGCAGCAGATATATCTTAGGTGTCTTCCACCTGACAACATACATTATAGTCCTCTTTGCCAGACCTCTTTGCCATATAGTTGATTGCAACTCATAGCAACCCAATAGGACTGGACAGAACTGCCTCATAGAGTTTCCAAGGAGGAGCTGGTGGATTCAAACTGCTGACCTTGTGGTTAGCAGCCATAGGTCTTACCTACTATGCCACCAGGGTTTCCATGGTATGGTGCAGTGGTTCTCAAAGAGTGGTCCTGGAGTGGCAACATGAGCATTATCTGGGATGCCAAAGTTGGAGAACAATTCCTGTGGTGAAAAGAGTCCTGGTTTAAAGATCAAGAAGCCTAAAATTTTTTAGTCCTGACACTTTATTAGTTATATGTCCTTGAGAAACTTGCTTAACCTATTGAGCATCTTTCTTCTGTAGTATAATAATTCCAGGCCTGCCCATCTCCCAGGTATGAGAGAGTCAAGGGACATAGTGTTCATGATCTCATTCTTCTTTTTTTTTTATTATGATTGAATGAAAATGTACATTCCCATGTCAATTTGCATGCTCATCTATATGTAGCTCCCACTGCTGTCCCTGTCTGGTGACAGCACACTCTTCTTTTCTGCTCCATACATATCCTATCCTCCCAAAAGTCTCCTATCCCCTCCTCTCCACTCACTCCCTTTCCTCCAGTAACAGGTCAGCTGAATGATATCCTATAGATGCATAGAACCATAAAGTGCCTAGAAAATTATGGTCACTCTGCATCGCCAAGTCCAATCCATCGCTGTCCAAAGAGTTGATCTTCATTGTGATTTATGACAGGGGCAGCATCAGGGCCAGGGGTCAGGCTCCCAGGGGAACCGCAAAGCCCCTGGACCATTGACTGCAGTCTTTTAGTGGAGATCTCAGGGTTCATTCTTAAAAACTGTACAAATATAGTGAGGAAAGTCACCACTAGTGCCTGGGTGACTCTTCACTCACATGACAGAACGGCTTTGAACAGAGGAGGATGTTTACATTTTCAATTCCTTTTTGTCTTAGCCTCAGTATTATTCATTTTTTGAAAAAAAATATTGTGTTTTAAGTGAAAATTTGCAGTTCAAATCAATTAGCCATATGAAACCCTGCACCTAATGCACTATGCAACTCTAACTGCTCCCCACCAGAACAGCACACTTCTCCATTCCATACTGTTCTTCCTGCATCCATCCAGCCAACTCCTGTACCCCTATACCCTCTCATCTCAACTCTGGACAAGAGCTGCTCAGACAGCTTCATGTACATATTTAAGCCAAGAAGCATATTCTTAGCCAGCACCATTCTATTTCTTACAGTCCTGTCCAGTCTTTGTCTGAAGAGTTCTGGTACTGGTTTCAGCTCTGGGCTAACAGGGTATGGGGGCCATGTCCTCAGCAGATGCCAACAGTTTCAAAGACCATCAAGTACAGTCTTTTAATAGAATTCTAGTTGGGTAAACTTCTTTTTCTCCCACTACATCAAAGACTTTATGTTTTATTCCCTGTGAGGGTAGCCATTGGTGGTGGCAGGGCACCATCTAGTTCTTCTGGTCTCATGCTGATACTGCCTCTGGATCATACGGCACTTTCTGTCTGCTGGGCTCTTATTTTCATCTTGTCTTTGATATCTTTCCTTCTTCTCTGGTCCAAGTGGATTGGGGCCAATTGAGGCTACTTAGATGACCACTTGCTACCTTTTAAGAGCCCAGACACCATTCACCAAAGTGGTATGCAGAACATTTTCTTAAAAAAAAAAACTTAATTATACAAAAACCAACTCAAACTCGATAAAAGACCTAAACATCAAATCTAAAATGATAAAGCTCATCCAAGAAAAAATAGGAACAACAATGGAAGTTTTAATACACAATGTAAACAGACTTCAAAATCTGTCAAACAAACCACAATCATCAGAAAACAGATAAATGGGAACTACTAAGAATCACTTTTGCTCATCCAAAGACTTTACTAGAAGAATTAAAAGGCCACCTACAGAATGGGAAATAATATTTGGCAACTATATGTCAGACCGCTGCCTGATCTCCATAATCTATAAGGTACTACAAAATAGCAATAAGAAAAGATAAGTCATCCAACTAAGCTATGGGCAAAGGAGATGGACAGACACTTCTCTGAAGAGGAGATCCAGGCAGCCAAAAAAACACATGCAGACATGCTCACGATCATTAGCTGTTAAAGAAATTCAAATCAAAATGACAATGAGATACCATCTCACCCCAACAAGGTTGGCCGTGATCCAGAAAATGCAAAACAACAAATGCTGGAGAGGGTGTGGGGAGACTGGAACTCTCCTACACTGTTGGTGGGATTACAAAATGGTGCAACCTCTTTGGAAAGCAATTTGGCAGTCCCTTAAAAAAATGGATATGGATGTACCATTTGACCCAGTAATTCCACTGTTTGGAATATATCCTACAGAATCACGGCTGTTCCCACCAACTAGATACATGCACATGAATGTTCTTTGCAGCACAGTCTACAATAGCAAAAAGATGGAATCAACCCAGATGCCCAACAACAGAGGAATGGATAGGTAAACTATGGTAAATATACTCAATGGAACACTATGCAATGGTAAAGAATAATGATGATTCCAGGAAACATCTCATAACCTGGTTTCAACTGGGAGACATTATGTTGAGTGAAAGTAGTCAGCAACAAAAGGACAAATATTCTATGAGACCCCTACGATAAGAACTTAAAAAACAGACTCATGCATAGAAGAAAACTCTTTGATGGCTGCAGGGTTGGGAGGGAGCAAGGAGGGGTGTAGATTAGACAGTTAATAGAAATTTGGTTGGGTGAAATCGGTAACAGCACACATTAGAAAGAAGATCAGTAATAACTGGACTTCAACTCAATTTGAGTACTCTTACCATCTTAACTCAATATTGCAAGGACAGAGTAGCTGGGGTTAGGGGGGCCAGGGACCGTGCTCTCATGGAAATTGAGGCCAATTGGCACAGTTAGCATTTTGCTAATAAGGACTCTCTTCACCCCTCATCAGTGAGTGGCATCTGGGGTCTTAAAAGCTGCCAAGCTGCCATCTGAGGGTACAGCAAATGGTCCCAACTCAACAGGAACAGATGATTACCGAGGAAAAGAACAACATGGGGGAAAGAGAACCCAGAAGACAGAGACCCACATACATCAACTCATGACCAGAAGAACCAGCTACCACCAGTGATAGACACGATGGAGCTCACAAAATTGAGTCTCATTGGCAACACAAGAATAAATAGGAATGCACCCTGAGATCCCCACTAAAAGACTGCAATTGATGGTACAGGGGCTTCAGGGTTCCCCCGCGAACATGGCCCCTGGCCCTGATGCTGCCCCTGTCCATAAATCATAATGAAGGTCAACTTTTCGGCCAGCAATGGATTGGACTTGGCTACACAGAGTGACCGTATCTTGTGGGAACTTTATGGTTCTGTGCATCTATAGGATGTCATCCTTCTGATCTCTTACTGGAGGAAGAAGAGTGGGTGGAGAGGAGGGGATAGCAGACTGTTGGGGGATAGGACATATATGGAACAGAGAGGAGGGGTGTGCTGTCACCGGACAGGGAGAGCAGTGTAAGCTGCATATAGGTGAGCATGCAAATTTATATGGGAATGTATATTTTCTTTCAATCATAATAAATAAAAAAGAGCCTTAATTATATTAGTCTAGATGTTTCCTGAAACCATGATTCCCATACTCCTGTCCCTGTTACTCTGCTCTTCAAAATGTTGCATTGTATTTAAAGCTTTTCTTGTATAAAAACCTTTTAGCTTTTGGTGTAACCCAGATGTACTAACCTCCTTTCTACTGTGTGCTGCCACAGTCTTCACTTAACTCAATTCCTATCTACTATCTAATCTACAAAGACCCCTCTCCTTCATCCACCCTCAAAGCCATCAAAGATTATTTTCTTCTGTGCTTAAACCTTTTCCTAACTCTTTATAATAGTGATCTCAGACATTTGTCCTTTTGCAACTAATTTCACTCAAAATAATGTTTCCAGATGACTCCATTTATGAGATGTCTGTTAAAATCATTGTTGTTATTTATCATTGCATAGTATTCCATTGTGTGAATATACCATAGTTAGCTTGTTGATTCATCTGCTGATGGGCACACAGGTTGATTCCATCTTTTCCTATTGTGAACAGTGCTGCAATAAACATTTGTGTGCATTTATCTCTTCGTGTGATGGCTAGCCATCTTTAGGATATGTTCCAAGAAGTAGGATTGCTGGACCATATGATATTTCCATTTCTAGCTTTTTAAAAAAGTACCAAATTGATTCCCAATTATACTATTTTACACTCCTACCAGCAGTGTAGAAGAGTTCCATTCTCTCTACAACTCCTCCAACATTTATTATTTTGAGTGTTTTGGATTAATTCCAGCCTTGTTGGGGTGAGATGGTATCTCATTGTAGTTTTGATTTGGGTTTCTCTAATTGTTAATGACTGTGAGCATTTCATCACGTATCTGTTAGCATCCTAGATGACTTTGGTGAAGTGTCTCTTCATATCCTTTGCCTATTTTTTAATTGAGTTATTTGTCTTTTTCTTGCAATTAGATGTTGATTAGTTTCAAGGCAGCCAATTTTTTTTCCCCCAGTCTGTAGGTAGCCTTTTTACATTTTTGGTAAAGTCTTTTGATGAGCATAAGTGTTTGATTTTCAAGAGTTCCAAGTTATCTATTTCCTTCTCTGTTGTTAGTGCGCTGTTAGTAACATTTTGTAGTCTATTTACTCCATGTAGGGGGCTCCCAGCTTTGACCCTATTTTTTATTCCACAATCTTTATTGTTTTAGATTTTATATAAAGGTCTTCGATCCATTTTGAGTTCCTTTTTGTGCATGGTGTGAGATATGGGTCTTGTTTCATTTTTTTGCAGATGGATATCCAGTTATGCCAACATCATTTCCTAAAGAGACTGTCTTTACCCCAGTTTATGGATGTTGGACTTTTGTCAAATATCAGCTGCTCATAGACAAATGATGTTATATCTGAATCCTCAGTTCTGTTCTATTGATCTATGTATATGTTTTTCTACCAGTACCAGACTGTTTTGACTACCATGATAGTATGATAGGTTCTAAAGTCAAGTAGAGTGAGGCTTCTCACTTTGTTCTTTTTCTGCAATAATGCCTTACTTATCCGAGGCTTCTTCCCTTTCCATATGAAGTTGGTGATTTGTTTCTCCATCTTATTAAAAAGTGTCTTTGGAATCTGTATTGGGATTTCAATGTATCTACAGATCACTCTGGGTAGAATAGACATTTTCATGATGTTGAGTCTTCCTATCCGTTAGCAAGGTGGGTTTCTCCACTTACGTAGGTCTCTTTTGGTCTCTTGCAGTACAGCCCTGTAATTTTCTTTGTATAGGCCTTTTACATCTCTGGTTAGATTTATGTCTAGTTATTTTATCTTCTTGGAGGCAGTTGTAAATGACTTTGAACTGGTGATCTCCTCTTTGATGTTCTCTTTGTTGGTTAGCCTCAGTATAATTCTATCCGATTTGGCAGGTGTCTTACTCATCTGGTTCTGCTCTAATAGAAATACCACAAGTAGTACCATGAGTTTTTTATCATTATAGTTCAGTAGGCTAGAAGTCTAAACTCAGGGTTTCAGCTCCAGGCAAACGCATTCTGTCTCTGTCAGCTCTAGAGGAAGGTTCTTGTGTTGCATCAGTCTTTCTCTGGTCTGAGAGCATCTCAGTGCAGGAATCTTCAGTCTGCTCCTGGTGCTGCTTTCTTGATGGTATGAGGTCCCCATTCTCTGCTTGGCAAGCCATACTCCAGAGAAACTCCTTTTACATTGGAAAAGGGAGGCGATCTTAGGAAGACTGTTACAGTCCCACTGTTAGCTTCTTTAACATAATCCAATCTATTAACCACAGGCAGAAATTAGGATTTACAGCATAGAAAAATCACAAATGGAGGACAATCACAAAATACTGGGAATCGTATCCCAGTCAAACTGTTATATACATTTTTAGGGGGACACAATTTAATCTATGGCAGCAGGCCTGTGGTTTCATAGGTTCATGAGTAGTGGCTTCTGTAATAAACACCTATCAGAGGACAGATTATCTGTGTGGACTTCCCTTCCCCACAACAGCTGGCTTCAGAGTAATATTGAAAACCTGAGTAATTTCATGGTGACTCAGCTGCAACACCTCCTCTCCTAGATTCACTCTGAAAATTAATGTGCTCAATGGTCTCACTAATAAAGGTGAAAAGGGAAGCAGGAGATTATAAGCAGGCAAAATAAGTTTTAATTTAATCCCAAAAGAATTTGTTTAAAATCAGATCATAACCACTTGAGACATCAATTAAAAACCAAGCAAACCTGCTGCCATTGAGTCTATTCTGACTCATAGCTACCCTACAGGACAGTGTAAAACTGTCCCAGAGAGTTTCAAAGAAGCAACCAGTAGATTCAAACTGCCAACCTTCTGACTGGCACCAAACTTGTAGATATGAACACTACCAGGGCTTCGAGATAGTAGCTAGTGAACACAAACTTACTTTATGGGGAGTAGTGGCTCCCATAAGCATAAATCTTGCAGAATACTGCTATGGGAACCCAGACATTTCTTGCACAGCTAAGCAGAGGACACCTACATGGAAGACAGGAAAGTCTCCTGTGGAGAACCCCAAAAAATGCTGCTGAGTTTACAAGCCTCTAGACAGTAAACCCCACCTGAAAAGAAAAAATGAGCTTGGCACCGAGGTAGAAACAAGCCCTGATGTCTAGGGTGAGCTCTGAGAGATACTACTGTCCCACTTTCTGATACCTGTTCACTTTGCAAACATGATGTCATGGATTGACTTGTGTCCCCCCCCAAAATAGGTGTAGCCATGTGGCTGGGCCATGAGTCCCAGTATCTTGTGACTGTCCCCCATTTTATGGTTTTCCTATGCTGTATGTTAAAGAATTAGGGTGGGGCTGTAAATCCCTTCATAGGATCACCTCCCTACTTGACTGTAAAGGGAGTTTCCTTGGGGTATGCTTGCTCCAGCCTTAATCCTTTCAGCCTGCAAGAGATAAAAGGAAAGAGAAGCAGGCAGAGAATGGGGAACCTCACACCATCAGGACACCTGAGGTTCCTGCGCCAAGATGCTCCCTGGGCAAAGACTGATGCAATACTGGACTTTCCTCCAGAGCCGACAAGGGGGAAAGCCTTCCCCTGGAGCAGACACCCCGAATATGGACTTGCAGCCTACTGGACTATGTAAGAATAAACCTTCCTTTGTTAAAGCCACACACTCTGTGGTATTTCTGTTAGAGTAGCCCTAGCTGACTAAAACACAGGAGTATGCGATTAAGCACAGAGCCCACCCATGGACCTGGGGCAGGAAGACCCAGGCCTTCTCAATGCATCATCTCTTAACTCTTGACTGAGATTAGGTGTGAGCTGGTCAGATTATTGCCTCTTCATGAGCGTCAGTTTTCTCAGTTTTAAATTGAGAGGGTTGAACTATTAGAGTTTTCCACTTTTAAGATGAAGAGGATGAATCTGGGAAAAAAGGTATGGTTGAAGGAAGGTGGCTGCTGCCTTTAACAGTGGGAGGCAATAGGATCTGTGAAAGGCTGTCCTTCATATGAACTGTGCAGCTGAGTGGCCACTGATGCGCTGCAGTACATCTAATGTGGTATACTCTGTATGTAGTTGTGTGTACACAGCACGAACTCTGTGTGTAGTTGTGTGTAAACTGTACATGTTATACACTTGTGTTCACATAAGTATGTGTTATGTAGTTGTGTGTACATAGTGTGTACTTGTTATAGTTTTCTGCACTGTATATACTCTGTAGTTATGTGTACACTGTGTATTCAGTATGTAGCTGTGTAATACTATATGTAATTACTTGTACACTGTATGTGCTCTGCATGTAGCTGTGTGCACGGTGTGTACTCTACATGTAGTTTTATGTTCACATGTACTCTATGTGGTTGTATGTGCACTACACGTAGTTTTCTGTGCACCACATATACTCTCTATGTAGTTGTATGTATACTGTGTCTCTATATGTAGCTTGTATATACCACATGTGCTCTATATGTAGTTGTGTACACTGTATGTACTCTGTGTAAGTAGTTTGCAAGCCAGTGATTCCTTCACTTCACAGTAAACTGAAGAGTGACTTTTCTAAGTTACTGAATGGTGTAGGTGTAGTAGATACTAGAGAATTCAGGAGTAGAGCTCAGGAAAATTGAAACTAGCAAGAAAAGTGTATTTGTGATCCATTACTATGTAACAAATTACTCCAAAACTTACTGACTTAGAACATTTATTTTCTTAAAGCTTCTGAGGGATAGGAATCCAGCTGTGCCTGGCTCTGGGTCTCTCCCAGTGCTGGGTCATCTCATTCACATGGTTGTTGGCAGGATGCTGTCTCTCATGGACCATCGGACTACTCCAGAGCTGTTAGCTCTAGGCTTCCCTCGGTTCCGTGTCACGTGGGCCTCTCGCCAGAGCATCTTGCAACATGGCAGCTTGTTTTACAAGAGTCAGCAGGCAAGCAAGTCAACAAGAGTGTGCCAGTGAGAGAGAATACCAGCAAGACAGAAGTCAAAGTCTTTTGTAACCTAATCCCTAAAGTGGCCTCCCATCGTGTTTGCTGTATTCTGTTGTTTTAGTCAGCTAGGGCTGCTCTAACAGAAATACCACAGAGTGCATGGCTTTAACAAAGGAAGGTTTATTCTTACACAGTCTGGTAGGCTGCGAATCCAAATTCAGGGTGTCCGCTCCAGGGGACGGCATCCCCACTTGTCGGCTCTGGAGGAAAGTCCGGTATTGCATCAGTCTTTGTCCAGGGAGCACAGGAACCTCAGGTCTGAAGGATGCGCTCTTCTTCCAGTGCTGCTTACTTGATGGTGTGAGGTTCCCAATTTTCAGCCTGCTTCTCTGTCCTTTTATCTCTTGCAGGATGAAAGGATTAAGAGTGGGGCAAGCCATACTCCAGGGAAAATCTCTTTACAGTGGAGCAGGGAGGTGATTCTATAAAGGGATTTACAGTCCCACCCTAATCCTTTAACATACAGCATAGGAAAACCACAAAATGGAGGGCAATCACAGGATACTGGGAATCATGGCCCAGCCACATGGCTACATATTTTTTGGGAGACATAATTCAGTCCATGACACTGTTCCTTAGACAGTCCAGCCCATACTTCAGGCAGAGGGATTTACTCAAAGGAAGGAATATCAGGAAGCCACATCACTTGGAGCCAGGGCAGAAGCTGCAGCCACAGAAGGCTTTTTGATCCCTGGGACTGCTTTTTATCTGATGGATCCCTCACTAGGTGAGAAAGTTGCATGGCAAGGAGATGCTGAAACTCCACTTATCTGTTCGCTATCCCTGAGGGTTCTGTCTTTTCAAATCATTTACTTATTTTTTCATTAAGTAAGCCATAAAACTAAACCACTGCCATGAAATAGCTCAATAAAACAGAGTAGAACTAGCCCATTGAGTTTCCACAGAGCACCTGGAGGATTTGAACTGCTGATCTTTTGGTTAGCAGCCATAGCACTTAACCACTACAACACCAGCGTTTCCTTTCATTGAATAGCATCTATTAAACATGCAGCTACTGCGCCACATGTGCCAGGGGCTCGGGATACTAAGAGGACTATAGGTTTGTCTCTGTCCTTATGGGATGGGGGAGGGTGGTGGTGGCAGCAATGTTGACTTAAACATGTAAGTGAGAGACTCTCCAAATTATGTTTATAAAACCTGCCCCTGAACAAGACAGTCCTAGTTTTTTAGTCTCATCTTCCCATATGTGGACCAGATGCCATTGTGATGAGCTTACAAAAACTTCTGAAGCATTGGTGGTTCAGTGGCGCAATTCCTGCCTCCTATGGGAGAGACTTAGGTCTGATTTTTGGCCTCTGTAGCTCAGGCACAGGTACCACCCAGCTGTCAGCGGAGGCCCGCATGTTGCTATGATGCTGAACACATTTCAGCAGAGCTTCCAGACTAAGAAAGACTAGGAAGAAAGGCCTGGTGATCTACTTCTGAGTAATCAACTGATGATAATCCTGTAGATCACAAAGGACTAATCTGCAGTCAGTCATGGTGACAGCATATGACTGAGCAGCATTCCATTCCACTGCACATTGTGTCACCATGACTTGGAGCCAACTTGATGGCAGCTAACAATAATAATAAACTTTAACACATTTTTCTTAGAATATGTTTGCACTAAAGATCGCTCAGTTAGTAGCCCATTAAATACCTTATACATAAGTATTTATGGTCACTGTAGAACAGAAAATACAAATAAGAAAAAAGAAAATTGAAATTACCCACAATCCCACCACCACCACACCCTCTTCCACAACCCAAGTCACAGCAACCCTATAGGACAGAGTAGAACTGCTCCGTAGAGGTCCCAAGGAGGATGTGAACTGCTAATGTGGCACTTAACCAGTAGACCGCCAGGGATCCTACTCCTAGATAATTAAACAAACAAACCTATTGCCATCGAGTTGAGAAATCCTATAAAACGGAGTAGAACTGCCCTGTTTTAGTCAGCTAGGGCTGCTCCAATAGAAATACCACAGAGTGCACGGCTTTAACAAAGGAAAGTTTATTGTTACACAGTCTGGTAGGCTACAAGTCCATATTCAGGGTGTCTGCTCCAAGGGAAGGCTTTCCCCCTTGTCGGCTCTGGAGGAAAGTCCGGTATTGCATCAGTCTTTGTCCAGGGAGCATCTTGGTGCAGGAACCTCAGGTCTGAGGGACACGATCTTCTCCGGTGCTGCTTTCTTGATGGTACGAGGTTCCCCATTCTCTGCCTGCTTCTCTGTCCTTTTATTTCTTGCAGGATGAAAGGATGAAGGGTGGGGCAAGCCATACTCCAGGGAAACTCCCTTTACAGAGGAGCAGGGAGGTGATCTTATAAAGGGATTTACAGTCCCACCCTAATCCTTTAACATACAGCAGAGGAAAACCACAAAATGGAGGACAGTCACAAGATACTGGGAATCACAGCCCAGCCACACGGCTATACATATTTTTGGGGGGACACAATTTGATCCACGACATGCCCCGAAGGGTTTTTAAGGAGAGGGTGGTGGATTTGAACTGCTGACCTTTTGGTCACTAGTCAAGCCCATAACCCCTGCACCACCAAGGCTCCACAGATAATAGTAGATAACAACTACTGTTGTTCCAATGTATTTTCTTGGATGGTTTTTCAATGCCTTGAATTTATTTTTTCTTTTTCTATAGCTGCTTTATATTCTTGGTAACTGTTGTAGGCTGGATACCACAGAAAATCCAGACCAGTGAAGTGTATACAAAATACATAGAGAGAGAGATTTACCTCAAAGAAATGGGTCTTGCAGTTGTGTAGGTTGGTAAGTCCCAATTCCATGGGTCACGTGTCAGACTGGAGGCGTTCCTGACTCACATGTTTGCAGGTGCTGGTGAACCCCAAACTGGCAGGTCAGGCTCATGTTCCAAGAACCAGAGGTCAGGAAATGATGAGTCAGATGCAGGATCCAATGTATATGAGTTTTGCCGGAACATCCATATGCACTGGCTACAGGCCACACCCCCAAGGAAACTCCCTTTTCAGCTGATGGGCTGCTCACATCAGATCATAAAATAGCGTCTGATTACATCAGATCACAAAATGGAAGATGATCACATCGTTCCATAACGTTCACTGAAAATCACGGCCCAGACAAGCTGACACACAACCTTAACCATCACAGTAGCATATGGTGAACATTCTAAGTTCCTCTCCTGGAACTGTAACATCTTTAGGGGAGATGCATCTAATGTAAGCCATAACTGTATTTACACTGGGTAGGAGTGAGTTTGGTTATCGCGGATGGGTGCAAAAACAACTACTAATGTGATATTAACTCGTGCTGATCTTCCCTTTCATCCTTCATGACCCAAGACAGTACTCAACACATGTAGAAAACCTCCCCTGCCCCTCACAAGCTCTCAAACGTGCTGTGCTGATTTTCCACAGCATGCTTCTCCTCTCTGTATTACTGCGCTGTCTCACAGGAACGTCACGCATCTAGTTTTTTGCTTCCTTTATTACATAAGAAGCTTCCTATTGATTCCACACCTCCTGGGATATATGGGATAGTTCAGTAAAGTCTGCAGAATTAATAGATAAAAATCCAATGTCCAGTCAGAGCCACTGAGAACCACTATCACAGTCGCAGCTTTGGTCCTTTGGCAAGCCCCTGTGCTTCTGACCTTAATATACAGGCACTGGGATGCCTTAAGCAAGCATTTTCAAAGGCTCAAATCCAAATCGCATGGAGAGGCCAAAAAGGGAAACAGGTACTTCCAGCTAAGATAGGAAATAAATTGGTATATGAGGATTACCTATTGCCATTCAGTCAATTTTTAATTCACGGTTACCCTACAGGACCAAGTGGGACTCTCCAACAGGCTTTCCAAGGCTGTCATCTTTATAGAAGCAGATTGCCATGTTTGTTCTTCTGCACAGTGTCTGGTAGGCTTGACCGCCACCCTTTTCGTAAGCAGCCAAGTGCTTCATCACGGCATCACCAGGGCCCATATATGAGAATAGGAGTCTCGGAAATGTTATTTATAGTAGCATAGAATCCATAATTAGTGGATACATATTCTCTAGATAAGATTCAAAAACCAAATTCACTGCCATTGAGTCAAGTCCGACTCACAGTGACCTTATGGGACCAAGGAGAATTTTTCCATAATTTCCAAGGAGCGCCTGGTGGATTTAAACTGCCAGACCTTTGGTTAGCAGGCCCAGCACTTAACCACTATGCCACCAGATTTTCCTAGGTAAGATTAGCACCATTATATCTTCATAGGGAAAACTAGAGCTGCTAAGAAAATATACAGCTTATGTTGTTGATTAAAGTGAGACACAGGAAATAGTTTTCTTCTTTTTTTCCTCTTTTCTTTAACTGAGGGCAGCAGTGAATTCTGCCACTATAATCCTGATACTCAACAATGAGCAGTTTAGAGGGAGGAGGAGGAAGAGATTTAGAGGCTAAAGAACTGAGCAAGAGAGGCATCGCTGAGTGTCCAGGGAGGGAGCTGCCTAGTGAGCAAGTGAATGCAAGGAACGGAGCTGCTTTTCGAGGTGACAGACGAGTTTCCTATGGGCCCGAGGACAGCCCAGCGGGGCAAGACAGGGGCAGGACCGCACTATTGTGCTGGATCCTGGAAGCGCTGCTGGTTGGCTGCCAGCTTGTCTATCCTAAGAGAAAAGCCACACCAGTGTTCCTGCTGGTGATCTGAGGAGGTGGAACTCAGTATTCCAAGTTTTATGACACATGTCATATCAGCAGAGTTGGATTATTTTAAGCTTAAAATAATTATACTGGGATTCAGAGTTTCATCCTCATCTATGGTTTTTGGCTTGCCCTTCTATTATTATGGCAAAAATCAGATGAGCTTAAGGAAACATTATTTTTCATTGAAGGAAACTTAGAACAGATCCCTAACTACTAGTGTTTCTTTGTAAGGGAGACTTCTGGCACCGCGTAAAAGATTTAAGTTGCACCAAGAGCAGAGATGCAGCTTAAATGTATACATCTAGGATGCTCGTTGGTCATAAATTACACAGGATGGGGTAGCTCAGTTCCTCTCTCTTCACTCCTCTCCTTTATGATCTGTATTCTAACCATGACTAGAATGAGTTTTGTCCCTCTCTCCCTGACCAATTCCTCCTCATCCTTCATGACCCATGGCAGCAGTCAAGACATGTGGAAAGCCTTCCCTGATGGCTGACCAGCTGCCCTCAAGTTACTTCCATCTCACGATGAGGTGTGTGTGTGTCAGAGTAGAACTGCATTCCACAGGTTGATTGTTTCTGGAAGTAGATTGCCAGGCCCTTTCCCCAAAGTGCCACTTGGTGGATGTTAACCTCCAACCTTTGGGTTAGCAGTCAAGCACATTAACCATGTGGACCACACACAGACTCCTCCCCGACCCTCACAGGCCCTTCACCACTCAGTCTGAATTTCCACAGCACTGGAGTCATACCTCTGTTACTGTGCTGCTCTCAGGTGTGTACGTCCCACAGCTGCGGAGTGGACACGGGATCTCTGTGGTATGTGCACATGCCCTGGCCTGTGGCTCAAACGAGTCCCCACTTCAGGCCTCCAAATCCATTTTTTTTGTTCTGTGAGATAACCCTTACCTTCCCCTTTACATTGCTTTTGTAACAGGACCAGCTGGGCCACCTTTGTTTCCACTCAAGCTGCATTTGACAAAGGACTCCTCAGCAATGACTGGCAGGCCTCATCCCCTACAGAGCAATTCCACTCAGCAGGATAGGATCTGGCCACCTTGATAGATGGCAGGACAATTACTGGTCACCTTCTATACTCGCTTCAAAGGTTCCTGTAGCCTGGCAGTGAATGAAATGCACAACCTTCTGATTCAATGACATTTAAGCAACCACTCATCAGTTCAGGCAGCAAAATAAATTGGTACTCATCTGCTCACAGTCTATTTTTCCGGTTAGAGCTATAAATAAAAGAAATGATTGCACCACCGCACGTGTGTCGCCAACCTGCCCCCTCTCCAAGCAATCATGTTCTCCTGCTCTCTCTCTGGCTTTGTTCTGGTCCCTCAAAGGAACAGAGTGTTAAGGATTATATGTGGAGGCTACCCTTCACACACACAAATAAATATAACAAATGAATTGGTGTCCATTTAAATGATGTACCTACCTCTGCTCAATCTGTTATTCTTTCGTATGCAAATACTTTCCACTAAACAGTATAACTCCTTCAATATTCTTATTTAGTCCCTTTTATTCCTGGTACTAAGTTGCATCATTCAGTGGTGACATTAAGTGACAGTTACTACAGTAACACAGAGTAATGATCTTGTGAAGTATGCCACACTGGTGTACTTATCCAATAGTTTCTGTTTTATAAACACTTGTTATGATGTCTGAAGACAACTCAACAGGCAAGAAATCTTTTTCCCCACAGAAATGATTGTTATATACATTTTCAAAAGGATGACCTAATGCTTACTTGCCCCATGCTTCCTCCAAATTCTTTCCCTTCAAAACCTTAAGTGTTGCATATTTCCCCAAAATTCAAACATTAAAAATAAAAATAAGAAAACACCCTTCCTGCTGTCTTTCCCACCTCTGAGGCACTGATGTCCTTGGTCTGTACAAACACGATGGAAAACAAAATAGCAACCAGTCTAACCAAGTGATCTTCACCCTCTTTCAAACTAAAATTGCCTTATGCTAGCACATTCTGTCCAACTTCCCCACTTTTTTAAGCAGTAAATTATTCTTTCGGTTTCTGCGCAAAGCTAAACCTTTGCCAAACCCAAACCGACTCTACATCGAGGCTGTTGTCAAGTAGATTTCCATGTCTCGGTCAAGAGGCTCCTCCGGGCTCCGCTCTAAATTAATAAGGCCAATCAGAAATGTACAAAGCCTGAGATAACCAATCATTCTTCTGGAGGCTTTTTGCCATCTTCTCTGCAGTCAGATAAATCACGTTAAAGCTATTACGCCAACAACCATAAATTAGGGTGCCTGGCGGTCCCTTCCTTCTCGAGGACATCATTTCAGACTAAGATTATTTAAGTGGTTTGGCGCCCTCCTCCCCCGACCCCCAGAGCCGGGGCACTGGCGCCCCACTCGGGTCCTAGAGTGAGGGAGGGCAGGGCAGCCAGGCCGGGGGAGGGGCGGGTACGGGGGTGGTGTTGTTTGTACCAAATACCGGAGACGGACCCGCCCCGCCTCCCCCGCGAATTTGCTTGTCGGCTGCGCCCAGCTGTTAGACCTCGCCGCGCGGAGATTGCCTCTGTCCCCTAGGTGCGTGGGCTCCATCTGCTCCGCTGGACTGGCTATTTACAGCCGAGGTTGGCCCAGTGATGGCTGGGATGGAAAACTCATTTCTCAGCCCGGCCTTTATTTACACTCTTATTAAAGAGCCTTTCACTCACGGTGGAACGGCAGCGAGTGGCTGCGGCGCGCGCTTGGCCCCGCGCCAGGCAGCGAAATGGGCCCCGGGTGAGCGCCGGGCCCTCGTGCGCCGCCGCCACCGCGGCTCCGAGGCCAGAGCGGGTCGCCCGGGCTGGGGACAAGGGCGCGCAGCCACCTTGGCGCCCGGTGCTGCGGCGGGGCGCGAACCTCATCATTTCATCACACTGAGAAAGTTCAGTTGCCTTGCGTTCCTCTCAGTGTGGGCCGCTTCCCAGCTTACCCGCTGCTCCTCCCTCCCGCACCTTTCTGGTCGGGTCACACTTGGTAAACGTTGCGTGTGAGAAAAGTGGAGGGCGCAAACGGCGAATGGCTGTGCTAGAAGGGAGGGCTGGTGTCTGGAACCCATCCAGAGACGCCGCCAAGACAGGCCTGGTGATCGGATTCCAAAAGGTCAGAGCCTTGGAAACCACATGGCGCAGTTCTACTCTGACATACAGGGTCGCCAAGAGTCGGAATGAACTCCAGGGCAACAGCAGCAACAAAAACAACAGAGAAGAATGCGCTTTGACCTCCACCTAAAGCCCTAGATGAGGATCTCACACGGCTGCAGACGCACCTTGGAAAGAAAACGTCTATCTAACACCCTCCCGCAAGAGGCAGCACTCCCCTCCCCCGCCAGACCCCTTTCCTTCGGCGAACCACTTGGCCGGGAAGGGCCTGCGCGCCGGCCCCGCCCCGCCTGCCTGGTGCCGCCGCTGGGATCCGGCCGGCACCGGCTCTGCAGTAAGCGCTCCTGGGAGGCCAAGTTCCCGGCTGTTCTTTCTGTTGGCACCGCCTCAGACCGGAGCAGAGCCGCGTGTGTGCGTGAGAGCTTGCATGTCCTGAGATCCTCCAGCGGCCTCAGCACATCTGGGGCTCCTAAACTTGACGAATTGGATGGCGGAGAGCCGTAAAACCGGGTCAGCTGTTTAGAGACGGTGATTGGTGTTCTTGATGGCTGACCCAGCCTGAGAATAAAGTAAAACGAACACTGGGCTGTCTCCCTCTGACTCCTGTGGAAAAACAGTCTTGTAAACCTGAGGCGATCTGCTTTCCTAAAAGAGGCAAAGGAAAGAGGCAGGGGTGGAGCGGCGTGAACCGAGGGGGGGTGGCTGTTGAGAAGCTTTTTTGGGCTCTTCCCTCTGCTTTGGAAATCCACGTTTGTTTCTTGTTGCCTATCTTTAATCTCCTCCCTAGTTTCCTCAGTCTCTGGGGCAGCAGGTAGTATCTTCCATTCCTTTCTTCTCCATGTGGTCCTTGTTGGTTTAACAAGCTCTCTATGCATTTCTTTATCATGCGCCCATCTGGTGACATCTCTCTTCCCCCCTTCCTACCCAGAAAAGCGATTCCTCTTCTGCTCTCCAACTCTCAAGAAGACAGAGGTTCCCGGGCTGTGGAAAATTCCACTGTCTAAAATCCTGGTTCCTTTGTTTGACGTCTTCCGTGGCTTTGCATTAAAATCCTGGTTCCTTTACTTGATCCATTTGGTAGCTTTGCATTAAAATCTTGGTTTCCCTCTGTTAGCTACTGACCAACACTATAGAAAATTGGCAGAAATAGGTTTACATACCATGGTGACACTCAGGATAACCTTATAGCTCTTCAACTATACATACTAACTTCCTCACCTCTGGGTGGGGTTTCACTTCCATGTTCTGAACGTTCAACGCGTGCAGTTATATGTAAATCTCATTGAGTCTCCATAATATGATTAAGAGCGTTGCTGATGTAACTTGAGTGAAATCCCTGCTTGTAAATGTCTTAAAAGTAACCTTCCCCTTCGCTGAGCAGTCCTGATTGCCTCTTTCCTTGCACAGCAAACTAAAGGCACCTTTCCACTCTCCCACCTTGGTCTCTCGTTGACTAGCTGAGATGAATTGCACTGAACAGAACCTAGGCTTTCTACCTGGCAATGTCCTTTCTGTCCTTTCCCTCAGAAATGGCCCCCTTTTGCCATTCCTGACAGCTCAGGGACAGTCACTCTCCTGCACAGCCCCTGGGACCTCTGGACTGGGGCAACCCCAGGAAGGTGACATCGAAGCTTAACTATCCTACTAAGGAACCAGCCCTGCAGTCCCCCCAGAACTGCTCTCTGGTGAGAGGAATGAAGGCAGCCTGCTCACTACTTCTCTTTGGCCCTCCTCACTTCTCTATTCCTTGGGAACTTTTTCCCTAGGGATAGCTTTGCCCTGGAACAACTTTCTTTTTATGGTTCAGGTGATCTCTTGTGAGGAAGAATCGACTACCCAGTAAAATCCTCTGATAGTTTTATTTTTACTCCTTTTGTTTATTTTTCAGTGTTCTGTGTGTTATTTCCAGATAAAATGCAGACCATCCAGTTTAAAGTTGAATTTCATGTAAACAGGAAATAATTTTTTAATGTAAGAATGTCCCTGGTGGTGCAGTGGTTAAGTGTCTCGTTGCTACCAGGAGATCGGTAGTTTGAGTTCACAAGCTGCTTCTTGGAAATCCAATGTGCTAGTTCTACTCTGTCAATTTAAATCAACTCAATGACAACAGGTTGTTTTTTTAATGTTCCAAATATTAAATGGGACATATTTATGTTGAAAACTTACCGTTTACCTGAAATTCAAATTTAAGTTCATATCCCATATGTGTGTATACATGCATATATAATTTTATTTTGTTGTTGTATCTGACAGCATTAGTTCATGGGCGTGTGTCCTCGATATCTTGACACAGTGATTCTCACATCGGGGACACCTGGGGAACATTTTAAAAATACAGATGGCTGGGTCCGGCCCTGGGGGCTTCTGATTTAATTGGTCTGAGGTGGGGCCTTGTTGACAGGAGGTTTTTTGATGTTCTCAGGTGATTTCAATGTGCAGCCAGACTATGGAACTCCTGCAGGAACAGATTGCATTAATTAATTAAATGGTCATGGCTACTGCATTGTTAGATTCAGGCTCCCACAGGGTTCCCATGAGTTGGAACTGACTTGACAGCAGAGTCTGGTTTAGTTTTAAGCTGCAATTCTTGGGGTTTTGTTTTGCTAAAAAAAGATATCGTCTCATCACTCTCCTCATTGCTGAACCCAGAGGCCAAGATCAAGGAGATCATCGAAAAGTGACCCATTGGTATGTGAAATGTTCTTCTGATTTTAGGTCAACCAAACCAATTGCCATCGAGTCAATTCCAAGAAGTCCATAAACAAAGATGTCAAGAGCTCTAATAGCGATATGACTGCAGCACATGACTCTGCATCTCAATCCTTCAGGATCTGTAATAAATAATGCAGCTGAGTAGCTGTTTATTACAGGTCAGTGCTCAAGAATATAGGATCTGTTTGAAGCACACTTCTAGTTCTAGAGGCAGTTGAATGTAATTTTGATCAGTTCTCCTAGCCTCATGGGTATCTGTCCTTCAACTATAGTTGACAGTCTGGAGAGCTAGAACCTACCTGTTGCTTACTTGTTACCGAAAAATTTGTAGAAAGTTTAGGTACTGTGGTTTAATTGCTCTGCAGTGGCAATTTTTTTTTTTTTTATGCTGCTTGATTAAGTGCCTTATATTTGAGTCTGGTATTCAGTTTTACCCTACAGATAAAACTTGCCAACATAAGCCTGATAGGAAGTGCTAAGGAGATACTAGAAGAGAGGTCAAGCCAAGCAACAGTCAAAACTAGAGTAAGTGGGAATAACATGCTTATAATAGAAACGGATTTTACAGAAAAATGGTATTGGTGGGTCAGCAGTTGACATTGCTTTGTTAGCAGATGGCTCAGGAGAAAGTTTAGGGATGGGAGTTTGGTGAGGAAAGCTTTTGTTAAAAATGCCATCTAAATAAGTGTGGTGATGGAGGTTTTGTGAATGCTGCCTCTTACAAGTTTCAGGTAACTGGTAAGGTGGAAGAATTGGGTATAGAATATAAACTTTGGATTTGAAATTTGGTTTAGCTGCTGCTCGGCTCTGTTTCTTGGCAAACTGCTTAATCTACTGGAACCTGTATTTCCTCATCTGATGAAGTACTTCTGGAATGTTGGAATACAGAGCTATTCCTCCATACAAACAAGGAGAACAAAGGCAAAATGGTTAAAGCCAATTTTTCAGAACTCTGAAAATTAATTGGCAATAGTCCAAGGAATGTTTGTTAAATAACAAACAAAAATACCCGAAATGCTGAATCTTGGTAAGAACAGGGAGCTTTGGACATTTTAACATGCTATATTTGTTTCGCCGTCTCTCCACATCATTGGATCCATGGTAACCTTGAATACCAGTAGCCTCACAATCATGGTAGTTCTGAAAACCAGTAGCCTAGCAGTCACTAGAGAAGGCAGAAGAAGTTTGTAGCCTTCTAAAAAGCCCCCTTCCTCAAGACTCATCACTATTTGATATACCTTATGGCTGCCTGCAGAGTTCCCATTCTCAGGACCAGTACTCATCTGAATGCTCTGTGTAAACAACCTATCACCAGAGCATTAGCTGAACTTACCACTAGGGCATGGTGTAATGAAAACAATCAGTCAGTGACAACTGTTTAGCACTGCAGCTGCCTGAGGTGGTGATACCATTTGAGACTAACAAGACTGTTATGAATTGAGTTTCCCAAAAGATACAGTTACATTCTCACCCCTTGTCTTAGTCATCTACTGCTGCTTTTACAGAAATATCACAAGTAGATGGCTTTAAGAAGATAAATTTTGTTTTGTCACAGCCCAGTGGGTAAAAAGTCCAAATTTAGAGTGTCAGCTCCAGGGGAAAGCTTTCTTTGCTGGCTCTGGAGGAGGGTCCTTGTCATCAGTCTTCTCCTGGACTGGAAGCTTCTGAGACACAGGGACCTTGGTTCTTTTCAAAGGATGCGTTCAGCAATTGGCTCTGCTTCTTGGTGATGTGGAGTCCCTAGCTCTCTACTTGCTTCCTTTTCTATTATATGTCAAGAGGCTGCCCTACAGCATAATATAATCCCACACATTGAGTCCTGTCCCATCAACACAACTGCCACTCATCTTCCCTCATTAACATCATAGGGGCAGGATTTACAACATAAAGGAACATTATATAATCCTGGGAATCATGGCCCAGCCAAACTACCACAGACATGTTTTGGAGAACACAATTCAATCCATGATACCCCTATACGTGTGAACGTAAATTTGCTTGGGGAAATAGGGTTTTCCTTTATAGATCTTATCACTTAGAACCTACTAGGGTAGGTTCTAATCCTATATGACTCCTGTCTTTTAAAAGAGGACAGATAGGGAAACAGACTCACACATGGGGGTAAGAGAGCAAGTGAGGATCTGTCTACAAGTCAACAGACTCCAAGGAACACTAGGTAGGAGCTAGAGAAGTTGAAGGCAACAAAGAAGGATTTTCTATGAGAGTTGACAGACAGCACAGCCCTAACTAAAATGCTGAAAAAGGAAAAACTGGGGAATGAAATGTCAAGAGGGCTTTGAAAAGCTGTGACAGATTACTGGGGAACTAGAAGTTGTGCATGTGGAACAAAGTGCATAAACCCAGGAAAGACCTGAGAAAGCACTAATCTCTCATCTCTGACCTTAAGGTACTGCAAAAGGAGGAGGTGAAGGCTAAGGCAGAGTTGTAAATTGCCTACTGAAATATTGAAGATGTACTCCAATACAGAAAGCTACTTGGCAAAAGCTGAGAGACTTATTTGGTCAAGGCACTTAAGGAAATCTTCATTCAATCATTATCTGTTCACTAAGTGAACTGAGCAGAGACTTCAGTGGCCACACATGACAAAGAATACAGATTCAATTTTAAAAAGTCTTAATTAATTAAGAAAAGTCATGAAACAACCAACTATGGCCAACAAAACAAAACAAGTCCTAGGAGGAAGTGAACTTGATTTCTCAGGTTGGCACATTATAGTATTTAAAATGCCCAGTTTTCAATAAAAATCATGAAACACAAAAAGAAAACAGAAAAATACACTTTATATATAGGAAGAAAAAGCTTTTAGTAGAGACTGGCCCTAAGGGAAGCCCGGATGTTTAACTTAGTACACAGATATTTTAAGTAAACTAAATATGTTCAGATACTAAAGGAAATTGTCTAATGAATTAAAGGAAATTATGAGAACAATGTCTTACCAACCAGAGAATATCTAACAATAAAGAGAAGACATAAAAGTGAATCAAACAGAAATCCCGGACTTGAAAAGTTTTTTGTATTTTTTTTTACTTTTTTTAAATTATTATTATTGAATGAAAATGTACATTCCCATATAAATTTGCATGCCCACCTATATGCAGCTCCCACTGCTCTCCCTGCCCAGTGACAGCACACTCTTCCTCTCTGCTCCATACATGTCTTATCCTCCCAACAAACTCCTATCCCCTCCCCTCTACCCACTCCCCTCCCTCCAGTAAGAGGTCAGCAGAATGACATCCTATAGATGCATAGAACCATAAAGTGCACACATGATATGGTTACTCTATGTTACCAGGTCCAATCCATTCCTGTCTGAGAGTTGACCTTCAATATGATTTATGGACAGGGGCAGCATCAGGGCCAGGGACCATGCTCCCAGGGGAACTCTGAGGCCTGTGGATCATCAATTGCAGTCTTTTAATGGAGATCTCAGGGTGCATCCATTTTTATTCTTGTGCTGCCAGCAAGACTCAACTTTGTGAGCTCCATCATAGCTATCACTGGTCGTGGCCAGGCACCATCCGGTTCTTCTGGTCACAAGTTGATGTAGTCACCCACTCACATGGGTCTCTTTGTCTTCTGGGTTCTCTTTCCCCCATGTTGTTTTGGTCCTTGGTGATCATCCATTCCTGCTAAGTTGGGACCTTTTGCTGTACCCCTTATATGGCAGCTTGGCAGCTTTTAAGACCCTGGATGCCCCTCACCAATGTGGAGTGCAGAAGGTTCTCTTAGCAAAATGCTAGTTGTGCCAGTTGGCCTTGGTTTCCCCTGAGATCATGGCCTCTGGGCCCGCACCCCAGTTACTGTGACCTTGTAATACTGGGTTAAGATGGGAGGAGTAATCATGTTATGTTGAAGTCCAGTTAATATTGACTTTCTTTCTAAAGTGAGCTGTCCCAGATTTCACCCAACCAAATTTCTATCAACTATCTAATCTAAGCCCTCCCCACCTCACCCTCCCTTTCTCTCCACCCTTGCAGCCACCAAAGAGTCTTTTCATCTAGCATGAGTCTGTTTTTAAGTTCTTATCGTAAGGGTCTCATACAATATTTGTCCTTTTGTCACTGACTACTTTCACTCAACATAATGTCCTCCAGTTGAAACCAGGTTATGAGATGTTTCCTAAAATTATCATTGTTCTTTATCATTGCACAGTGTTTCACTGACTCTATATACCATAGTTTACCTATCCATTCCTCTGTTGTTGGGCATCTGGATTGATTCCATCTTTTTGCTATTGTGGACTGTGCTATCATAAACATTTGTGTGCATGTATCAGTTGGTGTGAATGGCCTTGATTTTGTAGGCTATATTGTAAGCAGTGGAATTACTGGGTAAAATGGTATATCTAGATTCAGCCTTTTAAAAAGGAAGTGCCAGATTGCTTTCCAAAGAGGTAGCACCATTTTGCAATCCCACCAACAGTGTAGGAGAGTTCCAACTTCACAGTCTCTCCAGTGTTCGTTGTTTTGCATTTTTGGGATCATGACCAATGATCGACCTTGTTGGGGTGAGATGGTATCTCATTGTCGTTTTGGTTTGAAATTCTTTAATAGCTAATGATCATGAGCATGTCTGCATGTGTTTTTTGGTTGGCTGGATCTCCTCTTTAGAGAAGTATCTGTCCATCTCCTTTGCCCAGCGCTTAATTGGATAATTTATCTTTTTCTTATAGCTATTTTGTAGTACCTTATAGATCATGGAGATTGGCATCTTTCTGACATATAGTTGCCAAATATTTTTTCTCATTCCTTTAGATGGCCTTTTAATTCTATTAATAAAGTCTTTGGATGAGCAAAAGTGTTTGATTCTTAATAGTTCCCATTTATCTATTTTCTGTTTGTGGCTTGTTTGACAGATTTTGAAGTCTGTCTACATTGTGTATTAAAACTTCCATTGTTGTTCCTACTTTTTCTTGGATGAGCTTTATTGTTTTAGATTTGATATTTAGGTCTTTTATTCGGTTTGAGTTGGGTTTTGTATAAAGTGTAAGATATGGGTCTTGTTTCAATTTATTGCAGATGTATATCCAATTTTTGCCAGCACCATTTGTTGAAGAGATTGTTTTTGTCCCAGTTTAATGTCTCAGGGCCTTTGTTGAATATCAACTGTTCATAGGAAGATGGTGTCATCTTTGGGGTCTCAATTCTGTTCCATTGATCTGTTTCTTTTTGTACCAGTACCAGGCTGTTTTGACTACTGTGGCAGTGTAATACGTTCTAAAGTTGGGTAGTGAGAAGCCTTCCAGTGTGTTTTTCTTCTTCAGTAGAGCCTTACTTATCCAGGCTTCCTCCCTTTCCAAACAAAATTGGTAATTTTTTTCTCCATCTCATTAAAAAATGTCTTTGGAATTTGTATTGGGATTGCATTATATAACTAGATTGCTTTGGGCAAAACAGACAGTTTCACAACGTTAAGTCTTCCTATCCATGAGTAGGGTAGGTTTCTCCGTTTATGTAAGTCTCTCTTAGTTTCTTGTAGTAAGGACTTGTAGTTCTCTTTATAAAGGTCTGTTTTTCTCTGGTTAGATTTATTCCTCGGTACTTTATCTGTACTTGAAAAGTTTAATAACTGAAATGAAAAAATTGGTAGAGTGGGTTCAGCAGCATGCTTGAACCAGTAGAAGACGAAGAAAAAAGCAGCAAAGGGGAAGATCAGCTCCAGACAGCTGAAATTATCTAGTCTGAGGAACAGAAAAAAAGTAAAAGAAAAAAAGACTTAAAAAAAATTCATTAACAGAGTCTCAGAGATCTGTGAAACACCAACAAGTGTACCAACATGCGGGTAATGGAAGTCCTACAAGGAGCAGAAAGGGACAGAAAGAATATCTGGATCAAAGTCTTTATATGCCATTAAGTTGGCATGAATCCAAACTAGATCAGTGTAAATTAAGATGTTAACTGTAGTTCCTAGGATGACCACTAAAAAAATAACTTTAAAAAAGTAAAAAAAAAAAGAAGAAAAACAAAAAACCAGCAAGGAAAAGAGAATGTTATATTAGAAATTATACATTTAACACAGAAGAAGGCAGTAATGAAAGAATAGTGTGTGTGAGTATTGGGGGGAAGACATGACATTAAAAACAAATAGCAAATAGCAGAAAAAAATTGTACTTTACAAGCAATTACATTAAATATTAATGAACTGACACTCCAGTCAAAGGACAGAGACTGGCAGCAGGAACTAAAAAACATGATCCAACTATCTTCTGTCTTCTAAACACACACTTTAGACTCAAATATTCAAATATAAAACTGAAGAATGATGGAACATGCACTGTGGAAATAGTAAACAAATACGAGCAAGAGTGATTATACTAATGTAAAATAAACTTCACAACAAAAATTGTTACTAGTGACAAACAAGGATGGTTTGTAATGATAAAAGGGTTACTGTATCAGAACATAACAACTGCAAACAAAGATATGCACTTAACAGTACAGCCCCAAAATACATGCTGCAAACACCAGTGGAATTGAAAGGCAGAAATAGACAATTCAGTAGTAATAGTTGGAAATTGGACTACTCCACTTTCCATAACTGGTAGAACCAGAAAGAAGATGAACAAGGAGACAGAAGACTTGAACAACACTGTAAACCAAGTAGATCTAACAGACATCTATAGAAGACTCCACCCAGCAATACATACTTGTCGAGTACACATAGAACATTCTCCAAGGCAAGACCGTATTTTAGGCCATAAAACAAACCTCAATAAATTTAAAAGAACTGAAGTCATACAAAGTATGTTCTTCTTTTGTAAAACAATACTTACCTGAGAGGGGACTAAAAGAACTCAGAGCTCAAGTACCCAGCACAAAGCCTCATAATATAGTAAGAACAAAGTAATGTTTTCTTTTGCGTCATGGCTGGAGTGTCACAAAACATAGGTTACCTCCTTCCTTGCACATTAAAACAAACAAAAAAACTTGTTTTGAATTTATAGCAAATTATACAATCAATATCTTAGTACTGCAGAAATACAATATCATAATGCTGATGCACCCACCATCATTGTGACTAAAAGCTGAATGAAGGGCTGTTTCAGCAACAAATAACTGGCAAATTTATAAATTGTTTTTACTTTATAATTTGGTAAAACAAGATAAAAGATTTCTGAGTTACCTGGTTTTCCCATAATGATAAGCCATTAATACTCATTAACATTTGACTTTCTTCATTTCACACCAGAGAGGCAAGGTCAGTATACATTCTCATGAGTTAATTCTTCTGATCAAGACATAAAACTTGACTTTGTAATTCTTCAGCACATACACTAGGTCAGACCACCTATGGCTGCTTTTCTGCAACAGCAGCAGACTTGAGTTGTGATAGAGAACAAATGGCTCAGAAAGCCTTAAACATTTACTAACTAGTCCTTTACAGAAAAATTTGTTGAACGTTGGCCTAGAGAATTAAATAATCCTTATGTGGGACTGTCAGGATCAACTCTATGGCAATGGGTGATATTCCAGAGAAGACATTAAAGGACATGCTTTTGTTTCTAGTTTGGATAGCTTTCTTTAACTCGCCCAATCTTGTTTCATCTCTTTGCCTATATGCCCATCTACCCCTTCACCCCATGCTGCTTTGAAGCAATTATAAGACACGTTATAACATTTCATCCATAAATATTTCAGTGTATTTGCACAGTATATTAAAGTATATACTAGTAGTGATAGCACTTACCTTTTTAGTAAGTATGAGAAAAACCACAGTTAATTTTCTTTCAAACTCCACTGTGTGATTGGTAGACTGATCAGATGTCCCCCAACTTCTGTTTAAAACTTCAAGGAATGGGAACTATCCTCCTCCCCACCTCCGTCTAGCACAATGAGAGTAGAGGGTCTACAATTTTCTAGAATATTCCTCCAGCTCTTACCTTCACTAACCAAACTCACCAGGGAGGTGATGTTTGACTGAGAACTGTTGAGACTGCTATTTGTCAGTTCCGCAGTTCCAAATTTTAAACCACGGATATCTGGTTACTAACTACTTTATTTCAATGAGGTTTTTAAAGGGTGTGAGGTGACTTGGTTTGGGACATTTTGCTGCTGCAACTTCACTTTTCTTCCATTTTCTTGTCAACTGCCACCCTCATTCTTCAACAGTGCCTTGGACGTTGCTTTCCAAATGAGCTCATCTGCTTTTCCTTTACAGTGACTAGATGTGCAAACATTAAAGAGAAGAGAAAGCAGAAAGCTTACACTTTTCTGCCCTTTCCAGGGAAGTGCAGACTTCCAGGATTGCATTCAGATTTTCAAAAGCCCTGTCCAGGGCCCTGTTCTACCAGCAAACTGATCAGATTCAGTCCTTGAGAAGACAATGTAGGTGCACCCTGCCCCAACCTCATGCTCACTCTCACTCTGAATTTCTTGCTGGCAGCCTGAGTACAATCAATAGAGCAAAGGAGGTTAGCTAACTGGAAAGTCTCATCAGAGGTGAAAGACTGAAAATGTAGAGATGTATTGAAAAAGCAGCAGGCTTTTTGGGTCTCTAATCACCGGAAGAGCAATTAATTAGGAAGAATAATTGCTAGGAACCCTGGTGGTACAGTGGTTAAAGTGCTCAGATGCTAACTGAAAGGTCTGTGATTCAAACCCATCAGCCATTCTGCGGTACAGAGACGTGGCGGTCTGCTCCCAGATTCACAGCCTCGGCAGCCTGACTGCAGCAGTTCTGCTTTGTCCTCTAGGGTTGTGAGTGGAAATCGACTCCATGGCAATGGGTAATTGTTCACTCTTTGGCCTGTCATTTAGTTAAAGAAAAAACTGGGATGACAAGGTTTGAAGTGTTTTGTAGACAGGGATTTTCAGGTGATATTAAAATGTATACACACATGCACACATGTAATGGTTTTAAAACTGTCCTGTTTTCCCTCAGATCTAACATTTTTAAGCAACACAGTCTAAGGAGTCAAAGATCCATGTGACATGGGATGGTGTACTTGTAAGTGGGGGTTCAGGGCCTTTGTTTTCCCTTCCAGACTTACAGCCTCAAAAGGGTCCTCATTTTCCTGGTTTAATAATAATCATTATAAACTGCACAAAGAAGCCAAAGCATAGCTGTGGAAAGCACTTTCTGAGACCCCAGCACGGCTAACAGCTGGAGATTCCACATCGTTGCTTATAGCTGGCTTCCCCATGTCTTTGTTACCCTACCAGGTTCTAAATGGAAGATGATTTCTCTAGTTACAAGCATACTTTCTTAATGATGTTTACTTTTAATTTTTACTTTTAACTACTTTACCTCAAATCCCCCAGAGCAAGCTCCTGGATACTGTTTTGGTTTCTATTACTGTGTAATAACCCACCCAAAATTAAGTGGCTTAAGACAAAAATAATTTGCTCACAACACTGTGCGTCACAGGAATTCAGGCAGGGCTCAGTGGGGATGGTTCTTCTCTGCTCCACAATGTCTGTGACCTCAGATACAGAAGTCTGAACAGCTGGGAGTTGGCTGGTCTTTTTCTTCCTGTGATGTCATGTGGGGTGACTCAGCTGGGGCTTGAGGATCAAAGACGGCTCCATTCATAATATCTGGGTGCTTTGGTTCTTTCCCACATGGCCTCTCATCATTCAATAATCTAGTGTGACATTTACATGGTGGCAGGTTTGTAAGAGTAGTAACTGCAGACACTGTGAGGCCTCCAGAAAGTCAGCTTAGAAGTCTTAAAATGTTACTGAGCATTCTATGAATCAAGCCACAAGATCAGATCAAAGGGTAGTGAATGACTCTATTTCTTGAAGGGTGGAGGAGTAGTTGTTAACAGGGATGGGAGGCAATGTTGGCAATGTTACCAAACATGAGATTGGGAAAGCTAACCTGATCAATTAGGTAGTGCTCAAGAGAGAATGCTAGAAGAGACATCTCTATTTTCAAGGATCGAATCTAAGGCTTTACTCTTCCAAAAGAATTTCTAGTATTGAATAGAGGACAGGAGGCGTCATAGGTATTAAGGTACTAATGAAGGTGTTTCAGCTGTCTAGTGTTGCTATAACAGAAATACCACAAGTGGACGGCTTTGCTTTAACAAACTGAAATTTAGTCTCTCATCGTCTAGCAGGCTAAGTCTGAATTCAAGATGTCAGCTCCCTAGGAAGCCTTTAACTCTCTGTTGCCTGTAGGGGAAGGTCCTTATCACCAGTCTTTCCCCAGTCTAGGGGCTTCTCAGCAGAGGACTCAAGGTTCAAAGGATATGCTGTTTCCAGAGCTTCCTTTTTGGTGGCATAAGATCCTTGTCTCTCTGCTCACTTCTCTCCTTTTACCTCTTCTAAGGTAAAAGGTGATGCAGGCCACAGCCCAGGGAAACTTCCCTTGCTGTGACCCGAGCAAAGGCTGCATCCTACCTTAATCCTCATTATTTTTTTCATTGTGTTTTAAGGGAAAGTTGACAATTTGAGTCAGTTTCTCATATAAAAACTTATACACACTTTGTTATGTGGCCCTGACTTCTCTCCCCACACTCTTGACAGCACACTCATTCCCTCCACCGTGAATTTCCTATGTCCATTCAACAATCCCTTGTGCCTCTCTTGTCTTCTCATCTCACCTCCACATAGCAGCTGCCCAGTCAGTCTCCTGTAACTAGTTAAGTCAAGAAGCATATTCTTCTCTAGTATCATTTTATATCAATTCAATCTTACTTTGGAGCGTTGGCTTCATGAGTAGTTATAGTTCTGACCTGAGAGAGTCTGGGGGACCATATCTTCTGGAGACCCTCCAGTCTGTCAGACCACGAGGTCTGGTCTTTCTGCTAGAGTTTGGGTTCTGCACCCCACATGCTCCGAGTCTACCAGAGACACTTAGTTAAATTCCCTGTAATCGCTGTCACTGGTAGTAGCCAAGCACCATCTAGTTCTTCTGGTAATATCTTGTTTGTGTGGCCCTGTCTCTTGGACTGGTATTTTCCTTATGTCTTTGATGCTCTTCAGTCTCCTTTGCTCCAGGTGGATTGAGACCAAATGATGCTTCTTAGATGACCACTTGATAGCTTCTAAGAGCCCAGGCACCACTCACCAAAGTGGGATGCACAACATTTTCTTAACAACCTTTGTTATGCCAGTTGACCTAGCTGTACCTTGAAATCATGGTCTCCAGACCCCTGTCCTTGCTACTCTGTTCCTCGAAGTGTAATTGTTATGTAGGAAATTCCTTAGTTCTTGGTTTAGTCCAGCTGTGCTGACTTCTGTACTGTGTGTTGTCCTTCCCTTCACCTAAAATTCTTCTGTATTACCTAGTGAATATTCATCTCCTTCCCTTCCCACCCTTGTAACAAAGACTTTCTTCTGTTTAGACATTTCCTTAAATCCTTACAATAGTCGTCTTATATTTGTTCTTTTGCAACTCACTAATCTCACTCAGCATCATGCCTTCCAGATTGCTTCATGTCATGTTTCACAAATTTACCATTATTCTTTATCATTGCATGATACTCCATTGTGTGAATACAGCACAATTTGTTTATCCATTCATTTGTTGATGGGCACCTAGGTTGAGTCCATCTTTGTGCTACTGTGGACAGTGCTGCAATGAACACTGGTGTGGATCCATCAATTTGTGTGGCAGCTCTTATTTCCCTAAGATATATTCCAAGAAGTGAGATTGCTGGATCATATGGTATTTCCATTTCTAGCTTTTTAAGAAAGTGCCAAATGGATTTCTAAAGTGGTTGTACCATTTTACATTCCCATCAGCAGTGTAAGTGTTCCAGTGTCTTCACAGCCTCTCCAACATTTATTATTTCATGTTTCTTGCATTAATGTCAGCCTTGCTGGGGTGACGTGGTATCTCCTTATAGTTTTGATTTGGATTTCTCTAATACCTAATGATTGTGAGCATTTCCTCAAGTATCTGTTAGTTTCCTGAATGTCTTCTTTGGTGAAGTGCCTCTCTATATTCTTTGCCCCCTTTTAAGTTGGGTTATTAGTCTTTTTGTTGTTTAAGTTTTGCAGTATCTTGTAGATTTTCAAGATTAGACACTGGTTAGATTTATTGTATCCAAAAAATTTTTCCACCTGCAGGCTGCCTTTTCACTATTTTGGTGAAGTCTTAGGATGCACATACGTGTTTAATTATTAGGCGTTTCCAGTTATCTATTTTTCTTTTCAGCATTTGTGCATTGTTAGTAATGTCTGTGCCATGTATTAGGGCTCCCAGCACTGCCATTTTTTTATTTCAGGATCTTTATCATTTTAGAATTTATAATTAGTTCTTGGAGTCATTTCAGTTAGTTTTTGCATATGGTGAGAGATATGGGTCTTGTTTCATCTTTTTGCAGATGGATATCATACAGTTATGCCAACATCATTTATTAAAGAGACTGCATTTTCCCAGTTAATGGACTTTGGCCTTCGTCAAGTACCAGTTTCTCACAGGTAGATTTCATGCCTGGATTCTCAATTCTGTCTCACTAGTCTGTGTGTCTGTTGTTTTACCAGCATCAGACTATTGTGACTACTATGGCGGTGTAATAGGTTCTCAAGTCAGGTAGTGTGAAGCCTCCACTTTGTTCTTCTTCACTATCTAGATCCTCTTCCCTTTCCACATAAAGTTGATTTGTTTTTCCATCTCATTAGAAAATGCCATGGAAATATGGATTGGAATTGCATTGTATCTACAGATAGCTTTGGGTACAATAGATGAGAGTTTCAATGCTGAATCTTCTTATCTATGACCAAAGTAGGTTTCTATTTATGTAGGTATCTTTTGGTTTCTTGCAGTAGTGTCTTGTAGTTTTCTTTGCATAGGTATTTTACATTTCTAGTTAGATTTATTCCTAAGTATGTTATATTCTTGTGAGCTCTCCTACTCCTCTTTAACAAAACTGAACCATGCCCAATTAACCACAGGCTGAGATTAGGAGTTACAACTCGTAGGAAAACTGTATCAGGTAACAGAATGGTGGACAACCACACAATACTGGAAATCATGGCCTACAAGTTGACACATATTTCTGGGAGACACAATTCATGACAGAAGGTAAAGACTTTCGGAGGTTTAGAAATTAAGTCCTTGTAAAACGTCTTCTATTCTGCTCTTCCTAAGCTTCAGATAAAGTGTGTTTTTAGCTTTGTGAATTAATATTCTGATCATCTTAAATACTGTCTTGATATTTTCTAGATGAATTTTAACTTCCTAGGTTTTAGAACTAAACAGAATGTCTTCTTTGATGTCTTCTCTAGTTGTTAAAGTGACATTTCTCTTTAAGACAGAATGTTGTACTAACACTTTCTAAGTGTTTAGGTGAATAAGGAGAAGCTATACTCTTACTATATTCAGTAAGGAGATTAGACATTTGCCTCAGGATACTTTTGGGGGGTAATTCTTTTCCCTGAACTCATGCTTTTATTACAGATGATATTCATGTAGTTCTTTTAGATGGAAATTTGAAACATATTAGCCTTGATTGCCAGTTCTGTGAAGACTTACAATGTTGGCATTTCCTCCTTTAGATTTTCCTTTAAGTCTATGTTCACAATTCATAACCCTACATTAGGCCACTCTTTTACCTGAAATGAGGCGACTTCAGAGCAATCCCCCTGGGTCTGAATTATTCTAGCCCCTTCCCCAGGAGAATGCTGCAGTCAGCTAGTCCTTCCTCCAAAATAATCATATGTGATCAAAAGGCCATGTTAAAAAATACTGACATGTTGAAGAAGATGCAACAGGAACTGGTGGAGTGTACTCCTCAAATATTTGAGAAACATTCACAGAGAGGACAATGTGGGCTGTATCAAGGAGTCTGACAACCTCACCTCTCACTGCATCATGGGGAGGAACTTCAGCAGTTATCTAACACTTGAAACCAAATACTTCATCTACTTCTACCTGGGACAGCTGGCCACTCTTTTGTTTAGATCTGGTTAAAGCATGGGTTGTGCCACACAATCAGTGATCCATCCAAATCAAGGGCTGCAGCCTACATTCCAAATATCAGAGGCAGACACTTTCAGTCTTACTAAGTGAACACCTCCATCTTTGAACCTCTGTTGTGTCACTGCATATAGGGAATTCTATATATTTGTTTGCTATAGCTATAAAACAACTAGCAAAGGAACTTAACATTTGTATTTATTTTCCTATTCCATACTTTGCCCCTGCCTCAAGTGTTTTTCCTTCCTCAAAATCCATTTCTTTAAAAAAAAAAAAAAATTCTGTTGGTGTTAAAACAACTTTACAGTGAGTTGAAAGAAATGACACAAAAAAGTTTTGCTAAAGATGTCCTATATACATATATATAATATTTTATTTTAAAATGTCATTGAGCATATACATTTCTTCAGCTTTTTCCATGGAACATTGCACCTAAGTCTCAGAACACACAAAATAGATCCCCTTTACTAGACAGTTTTCATTTTTGGGTTACAAAAGTCAATGTTTCACAATCACAAAGCTTAAAAGTACTTGGTCGGAAACCATTGGCAGGCAGATTCTCTCACTCACTGTGTGTAGGGTATTTTTGGAAACCCAGACCACGGTACATTCTGCAAAAATGGTCTTCACCATAGGCCTCTCTGGGTCTCCAGAAAAAACAAAGATAATGGAGGCAACATAGAGATGAAAGAAAAACCTCAGGACTCCCCAAACAAACACAAAATACACTTGGAAGATTAGGAATGTGGAGGACACAAGGCTCTTCTCCTTCAAGTACATCACAGCAGAAAACAACAGCACATTTACAGCCTCATTCAGTCACCATCTACCTGGTTGCTACATGAATACAAGTCCATCTAAGACACAGAGGGTAAAAAAAATAAAGCTATTTACACAGATAACACTGTAGATTGAAAACAGCAGTACTTCCCACACTGGTACTCAACCCTACAGAGAGCGATGGTGCTCATGGAAGAGGAAAGTCAGTTACTCACCTAGTGTTCTTTGAAAAATCCCAGTGTACACACATATGCACAAACACCCACATAAACCCCAAAGTTCACTCAGAGAGGTGGGCAGTGGCATGGAAGCTGCAACCTTTTGCTGCAACCCCCAAACTCTAATACCTCAAAAATCCAAGTTCCTAACATAAAATTCACCCATCATGTGGCTCAAAACTCTTTTATTTTCATCTTTGATCAGGTCACTTTTAAGGTCAACCTGGCTGTTTTGGCTGTTCTTTGCATAGACAATGACTCCTACATTGCTCTCTCCAAGTGTCCCTAGAAGCACTAACCTAATGAAAACAATCTCTTAAAAGCTTCACATCTGCAACCTGAAAACAGTGGAGCTGCTGGACCACTTAAGAAGCGGTCAAACCTCCACGTGTGGTAGAAGGAAAGTACTGACCACCTGGGACCTTAAAGTCGACCAGCAGATGAGGAAAGAGGTGAAATCAGAATTTTTACACATGTAGGTGATTGTCCTGGAGTGCTTCTGCGCTAACACACCCAAATCCCTGCCTGTACAGCCAAAATCTGAGGTCAAACGTGGATATTGGGACGCTCCTTCCTGCTCAGTGATATAAAGCTATGGCTGCAATTCTTCCCAAGAAGTAAACGAATCCTTAGAAGAGGAAGAAGAGGACAGGCAAATCTGATTTTGCATCTTTGTGGAGGTAAGTTGTTAGAAATTTAAATATTCCCAAGTCCTCCAAATCAGTAATACTGTGGCAAACAATTGAAATTCTAATTTTTAGGCCTTGCTATGTTAGACAGCTGGGTACTTTGTTTAGCTTGCTTTTCTTCTTTCATGGTCCACCCCAAAACAGCAGGTAGGTACACAAAACCACCACAGAACATACCCCCTACCTCTCTGACCAGTGACAGTGCTCTGATTTCAGGTATTACGAGAACAAAGCTTTAGTTGCTGAGTGCAGATGGTGTGTCCGAGTGTTCTCTTTAAGGAAAAGAGTGTCAGCAAGTGTCTGAAGAGCAGGGCTGGCCCAACAAAGAGACTTAGAGCTGAAAGAGTGTCTCATTAAAGTACTAAGTGGCCACAGACACCTCAAGACAATTCTCAAGTCTTGGCTAGAAAACTAGAGGGTTTTTATTAAACAATTTTCTCTGGAGGTATTAGGACAAGCAGATTTGGCTATAAGTCAGAAACACAAGACTTCAGAACCACATATAAATATGTTTTTGCAGAATTTTGAATGTGTTGCCTTTTGATCTTTCCAGGAGTGCTCCAAGGGCCAGCTGGTTATGTAGACATAACCAGTTACTTCTCAGGGATACGTGACTTACAGCCTCAGTAACAAATACAGCCAACACAAAGGAAACTCAATTCACAGAGCAACATCAGTGCTGGGCAGATCTGCTGCGGGCATTCACAAATTTTTTTCACTTTTGACCTATCTGTCTCACTTGTAGTCTTTCTCCTATGCTCCAAGCAGAAACAGGGTTGAGCATGATACTAAGATCTTTCCACCAAACAGGGCTTCTTTTCCTATGGTTTATGAGAAAAATCCTTGGATACATTTCTAACTAAACCCAGTAGGATCAAATGCTCAAGTTTTAAGGTAAGTCAAATGAAGGAGTTTGAGTTTTGTCTGATGCATGCCTTAAAGAAACACAAAAAAACCCAAACCCATTGCCATTGAGTCAATTCTCAATCACAGTAACTCCAGAAGACATAGCAGAACTGCCCCATAGGGTTTCCAAGAGTGGTGGATTTGAACGGCCAACCTTTTAGTTAACAGCCATAATGATTAAATGGTTGTCACGACAGCTGTGTGGTATCTGCATTCCAACTGTGACTTGAGTGGAGTCAGACAAAGTCTAAGATGAATTAAGCTAGAGCAGTTTAAGGTGGGGCCCACACAGAGGCCCAGAAAAGGAAAAGAAATGAACGGTGGAGGGACCACAGTGAAGAAACGATTGTGATTGCAGCTTCCAAAGACGCAGGTCCCTCACAGAAAACTTCCTCAAGTTTCCAGTTTATATATGACTTTTGGAGTCTGGGCAGGAGCTAACAGTTGTATAGGATGCTCGAATGTTTCCCCATAGCATTAGATTTGGTCAGAGAAGGAAATGGTTCACCACAAACTTCTCTCCCTAGATACTGGGGTGGCTAAAATTTGCTTAAGAATGAGTGAAAGTTATCAGAGGAAGCAGATTCCTCACAATAGTCAACTTCTTTTCAGGCAATATTTTGGTAAATTCTTGGTGGGCTGAGTTTACCTCACATGCCTGAAAGGCCACTATTTCCATTCTGTGGAATGAATTCACTCTTGAGAAGGAAGAAGGTTCCAGGCTCTTCTTAAGAAAATATGTACAATTCTAGGAACATAGGCAATCACTACCTTTGAAGAAAGGCTCTTAGCCTCTCACTTCTGAGGGAGCAATTAAAACAAACATGAGGATTGCAATTGGCTCTCCAGCAGTTTTTGGGATCGCATAATTATCACTTTCCTTACTGGCGTGAAAGACTGTTTTTAATTACCCAGCTGGCAAAACAGTGATGAGACTACAGCAGGTCTGCTGGAAGACAACTTGGTACCTGGACGCTGCTTTACAAGCTCGCCCAGTGCAGAGAAGAGCAGAACGCAGCAGCAGGTGGCCCACGAGACAGAAGTGATTTCTAAACATCCACTCTGCGATTCCTCCTGGCAGAGAAAGAGCAGGCAGATATGGTGTCCCCTGTTTCTGCGGCTGCGGCCGCCTCACTAGTCATGCCCCCCAGGAGGTGCAGCTCCAGTGAGAAAGGGGGTCAGAGTCCTTGGGTAGCAAGGACACGATGCCCTACGAGGGCGCGGAAGTACAGCATGAGAACAGTCAACCCAATTCAAATTCCCTTTTATCAAAGGGCCATCCTGAGTAGGCTTTACAACTAGATGATAGACAGCACAGAACTACTGTTTTGTGACATATTTTTGATACTTCTGCTTTGTTTGGAGTAGGCTTGGGGACAGTCACATCCCACAAGAGCTGCATCCAGAACAGAAGAATGGTCCTCAAATGAGGTATGAGGCATTGGCTAACACTAGGAACTTCCTAGACCTTGGCTGCATTCAACACTGCTTGACATGTGTCCCACTGCCCAGCAGGTGTGGGAGGACCAACCACTCACAGAAAAACCTCAAGCCATTTAACCAGGGGGACTGTTGAAGACAATAAAGGAACTGTTGGTCCAGAGAATAACCATATTTTTATGAAAACACATTGATTTGGTAAGAAAATGTCACTCAGAGACAAATTCAATTATACAGAAAACGCAGTGCTCTAGTATGCAGGGCACTGCTCCAGATGGCTGTCTGGGTGGTGTGGAGCAGAGGTGGTGGGGACAGCCTGGGTTGGGCTCTGACACACAAATTCCTCAGCAAGGAGCTGGAAAGTCCCAGGTCTGTTCCCTGAAACGGAAACAGATTTACGGAATGTGAAAGGGGGAAAAACCCTGCCTCAACCCACTATTACCATAAAAGAACGAGGGGAGCAAAAGGAAGGAGAGAGAGAGGGAGATGGAGAGAAATGTTCCCTGAAACAAAATCTCTGGCTTACTAGAAGGTGGATGCTTATACTTTCTGAGGCAAAATCCCCAACTTTCCAATGCAGCACTCTGAACCCGTAGAGAAACTGGCAGCTTCAGCAGCTGGAGAGTCTTCTGCAAGTTACACCTGAAAAGGGATGCCCCAGCTACTCTAGGTAAAATAAATATGCTGTACGTGTTCAAAATAGGCAGGCCTACTAGAAGGCCTGTAAAAGGAACCAACAAAAACATAACACGCAGTAGCAGCCTTATGTTTTGCTCTTGTCGAGTATCCAGACCTGTTACTAAAGAGGAAACCCAAACCCAAGGTTCTTCTGGAAGAATAACCCGAGGTCTTTTGGAAGCCAGCTCTCCCCGTATCCTGTCTGGGCTGGGAAGAGACTGCATCACCTGGAACTCTCCCTGGGCACAGGAGGCACCCCAGCTTTCTTCCCCTCAGTCCTCTCAATCTCCTGGGCTGTTTTCATGACAGTTTGTTTCCATGTATTAAAGGAATGACATATACAGAAATGTCGTCCCCTGAGCCCAGTCGGTCGTTAGCTATCCGCCATCCTCTGTCCTTCAGGATGCCTCGGGCACGCATCACCAGGTCCTGAGCTGCCAGTGTGTACCTGCGCAAGGACAAGTGGGAACAGACAGTCAGTATTAGGCAGAATCTGGGGTCAGGCTGGGAAGGAAGAGGTATCAGATCTACAACTGTGCAACCAATTTTCAAACATCCTGACAGCCACAGAAAGCATAGGTCATCTTTCTTTAAAACATGGAATGTCCAACATGAGATTATTTTTTAGCTGGTAGATGGACAAGGTACTAAATATATTAAAAAACCTCCTAAGTTATTTTGCTTCTCAATCCCTTTTGATGTTGCTGTTTATGCCAGTAAAAGTCTCAGTTTGGTTCCAGCAGATCTTCAACACAGAAGCAATCAGGTTCACAGCCTTTCATGGCAAATAGTATCTAGCTCAAAAAACTCATGGGCAAAATAAGACCTTTTCATTTCAGGATATTTATTTTTAGGCTATATTCCTTTTATAACAGAAGACAGTCTATTTTTTTTTCCATTTACAACAGACAGTGGGATAGATCTGGGGATAGACAGTTGCTCTCAAGTCAACTCCGACTCACGGTGACTTTATGTACAATAGAACAAAATGTTGCCTCATCCTGTGTTATTCTCACAATGGCTGGTATGTCTGAGTCCACTGCTTTGGCTGTTGTATCAGTCCGTTTCATCTAGAGACTCCCTTCTAGACCTTCTCCTTCTTAGGCCCCTACTTCACCAAACATGATGTCGTCCTCTAGTGAATGATTCTTCCTGACAATGTGTTCAAAGCAAGTGAGTCAGATACAAATCTGTGGTGAACCATACAGTTTTCAAGTGGCTATTTTTGGAAGTAGATCATCAGGTGTGATAGGTTGTGTGTCAACCTGGCTGGGCCATGGTTCTCAGTGATTCAGCAGACATACAACGACTGCCAATTAGTTCACAAAATTATCTGAAAAAAAGTGCTGCATACCTCACTGCTGAATATCATTATGGTCATTTTTGAAGTATTCCCCTCGGGAAGCTCTGCACTAATGCCAGTGCCTAGTCCACCCTACAAATCAACTTTGGAACTCTCTTTTTCTGAAGTGGCCATCAGAGCTGTCATCATATTACCTGTGATGTCTTGAATGTCATCAAGATGTCTTCCTTTAAATATTTCCTTTGTCTTTGGTGAAGAAAAAAGTCACTGGGGCCACATTAGGTGAGTAGGGAGAGTGCCCCAATACAGCTATTTATTTACTGGCTAAAATCTCCCTCTGAGACAACTATACAATTAAGTTCATGAACTTGCCACCTTGCCACTGTGTGCAATGGCCATTCTAAAAAGTTTAAAATTGTTCTGAAGGGTGAACCAGGTGCTGGCATTAGTGCATAGCTTCCCCAGGGGAGTACCTTGAAGGTGACTATAGTGATATTTAGCAATGTAGCACTTAGAACAATTACGGTCACAGAGTTAATTGTCAGACCTTGTATGATGCTGTGATCACTTCCATGATGAGATCTGAAATTATGTGATCATTTCTGCGACGGCACCCACTGTGAGCAGCTACCCAGGTGACGGAAAGTTTCCTTGGGGATGTGGCCTTCATTGGATATAAATGGATACTCTGGCAAGGCTTGCAGTTTTTCGCTTGTTTTGCACACTGCAGCTGGCTCCTGTTCTTCTACCTCTGGTTCTTGGGACAGGAGCTGGCAGCTCACCTGTGGTCTCATCTGTAGATCTGGCGATTTTTCTATCTTTACAGCCTGTGAGCAAGCAGCCTGTTCTCTGACCTGCTGATTGTGGATTTGCCATTCCCTGTACGGCAGCTTGTGAATCCGGAGAAGACTCTCTCACGATCCACAGACTCAATACGTTCCAGCCTCTCCTACTGCGTGAGCCATTTTCTTGATGTATCTCTCTCTCTCTAGGTAGTTATGCAGTTTACTGCTTTTGCTTCTCCAGAGACCTGAGCCTGAGAACAAGGCCTTTCTTTCCAGTGTTTCCTAGTCTGGAAGCTCCAGTGCCTGCCCACCATGAGTAACCAGGCGGGTGTCTGAAATAGTGGTGGTATAGCTTTCAATGTCACAGCAACATACAAGCCACCACCATAGTACGATAAACTGGCTAGGGATATACAAATCTCCTTTAAAATAAATTTATCTTTTTTAAAAGAATGAGTAGATTTAAAGAAAAACAATAGTAGTACATGTGGCACAGCAGCACAGTAAAAATGAGAAAGTGGCATGAGTGTCTTCTTCCACTCACCAATGCTACACCCCACCCTTGAACAACGCAAGTACAGTGAGGAATCCTTCAAGAAACAAGACTATGCACTAAGATTTACACTGTAAATTTACTGAAAAGGAATGACTCCTACACTTTTGAAACTAGACTAAAAATGGAAGGTACAATAATAGTATCTAGAGAAAGACAGGTAACTCTGGAGGTGGTTTGGTAGGCATGGGCCTGGGTTAGCCCTGATACATAAAAAATGAAACAGAACATTGTTTCCATGGTGACATTTATTATCCTGATGACCGACCAGGGTCTGAACCTCAGCTTTTCAGGTTCAGAAATCTGGTCAAGACAATACACAGAGTACATTCATCCATCAAGGCTGAATTCAGCTTAACCCTGCTCATGAATTGTAGCAAACTATGAGAACAATGGATGACACTAAAAGAGAGACACTCAAAGATGTCAAAAAGATATATAAGAACTTAAGACACAGCTTTCTGTCACCACTGAGTGTAGCAGTAAATGGTTTGATAGTGCTCAACAGGTCCAGCAGGTACGGGGCAATGACCTAGAGATCAAGGGTGAAGGACATCTAGCTGATTTTAAGCCATGACAGAGTCATCCAAGAGGCTACTCTGTACTGTTAGTGACTTTTGGCAGTTTAGGTCCAACCTTGGTGGTACAAGGGCTAAATGCTCAGTTGTTAACTGAGAGGCTTCTGGTCTGAACCATCCAGAGGCTCTCTGGGAGAAAGTCCTGGCAATCTGCTCCTGTAAAGATTACAGTCAAGAAAACTCGACGGAGCAATTCTTCTCTGTTAGAGCAGAGTTACTATGAGCTGGAACTGACTCGTGCACATCTAACAGCAACCACAGCCTATTAACTTGTCTTCACAAAGCTGGATCTAACATGTCTTCTCAATACTCATTTCCATCAACTTCCTCTGCACAAATACTGCTAGTCGTATTCTTTATCCTTGAAATGTCCTTTCTTTTCTTTTTGAATTCTCCTGCTTTTGGATACCATGACTGCACACTCCAAGGTCCCCTCTTTTGACTTGGCTTCCACGGCACACAGCACAAGATACTCTGATGCTCCTTCTCAATTTCCTTTGTAAGTCTATAGGTCTCAAAGAAGGCTTAGAATGAAGTCAATAAATGGTAACAGATTTTCACTTTCCAAGGTGGACTTCTCCACCTCTGATCCTTTGTTAATGGTATCCCCCATTCCTTAGGCAAGAAATCTTTTGTTCTAAGTATCGTTTTTCTCACTCCAACAGTACAAAATCCACAAGGCCCAGTAAGACATTCAGACTTTGTGTAATTTTAAGTACCTCTTATAATGGGTACATGGCTAATTAAAATCTAACCTTACAGTCTTAAGATGAGTTAAACTGGTTTACAACATGAACAGACCTATATGACCTATTTTTCCCATCTTATACACATGAATGTGAGGGGGGCAGAGCAAGACAGTGAAGTGAGCAGACACTCTCATTTACTCCCCTAGCTACTGACTGACTGAATGACAAATAAAAACAGGTACGGACTGAGATTTCAGATCTCCAAATAACAGCTGAGGTATTGGACAGCTGAGGTGAGCCCATAAGTGGGGATAGGACAGGCAGGTATAGTACAGAAGGCAGGAGAACTTACCCACTAACATGGTGAGCACTTGTTCATCACAGTCATTTGGGGATGGTGCCAGGTGTCCTCCCAAACAGGGGACACAGAAAGGGAGCTCATCTGACAAAGCTGTAGCTCAATTTTTTTTTTTTAATGAAGTGCAAATTGGCCACGGGAGTTTGTAGCTGAGCAACTGAGAAGGGGGCTAAGAGACCTTGGTGCTGTGAGCAAGTGCTACTGAATCTCAATGCGGCCCAAGATGTACCCACACTAGGACCGGGAGGAACCACAAGGGCAGCAGGGTGAAGGAAAGACTTAAGACGGACGAGTGAGTGACACAGAGGGAAACTGCTGACTTCCTACCCTAAGTGTGACACCATGGGAGAGCCCACACAGAGGCACCTGGTAGGGAAAGACATACACAGCTACCCACTTTTACCACAGAAAAGTCAAACCCCATTTTTCACACTAGCATCTGTGACCAGCTAAACCGCCACTCCCATGTATGGGTAGTGAACTCCAGAGATCAAGTATCCAGAACTGAACCACCACTGTAAAAAAACCTAATGATGAGTGTTCTCTAACGGCTACTAGGAAAAGATTCCAAGCCTGCAGCCACGACTCACAGCAACTCACTAAGGCTAACTGGAGCTTCCTTGTTTGGTTCCCAGGCCTGTAAATCTTTGCAGTCGGGATGCCATATTTTTTTCCGTAAAGAAGTTGATGCGTACAGGCCCCAGTCTTTTAACTGGTAGCTGGACACTTGGTCACTGTGCTACCAGGGCACCCCATCAGAAAATTTTCCCACAAAATACAGAATGCAAAGTTTAAAGTAAAAGAAAATGAAGATAAAATGATTTAAGTTGAACAAAAATATAGTAAAACATGTAAAATAAAAACATGCAAAATAACAAGGGAACCATCAGTTGAAAGCAAAATATGAATAAGGGAAAATTTCTCTAGTGGAGGTTAGATTAATACAAAGAGTACATAATTGTCAGACTATGGTGTTAAATATGTTTAAAGCAAGCAAAAAGCATAGAGAAAAACTAGCAGCTGCCAGCAAACAAATGGAGGAACAAAAACAAGAGACTCAGTGAGGAAATGAAAACATCAAAAACAAAACCAAACCAAAGAAAATTATTGGAAATGAAGAATAAAGGAACTGAAATAGAAGAAGCAAGAGAAACATACAGAAGATCGAATACATGAACTAGAAGACAAAATGACTTAACTTATTAACTATCAAGAGAAACAACAGAAATGACCAAAGTGAACAAATTGAAAAGGGAAAGTATATTGAAATTAAGAAATCTAACATTAGAATTATTGGAATCCCAGAGTACCATGATAAAAATAAATACACAGAAAAAATTCTCCAAGACATAACCAGAGCAAATTTCCCAGACCTTAACAGTGAAACAATCCCACAAACACAGGAAGCTGTCATGAATGCCAATCAGAAGAGATCAACTACGTATCATATCCTAACGAAATTCTTGAAAACCAAAGACAAAGAAAGGATCTTTGAAAGCAGCAAAAGAAAAACAATATTATCTACCAAGAGTCTTTCATAAGAATTAATGCAGATTTTTCCCTAGAAACACTAGAAGCAGGAAGACAACTGAACGACATATATAAAATGAAAACAATTGCCAACCAAGAATTTCCTTACACAGCAACACTATCATTAAAAAATGAGGAGATCAAGATGTTCCCAAAGAGAAAGAAGCCCTGGGAATTTGCTACTATCAGATCAGCTTTGCAAGTATTACTAAAGAGGGTATTCCAAATGGAAAGGCAAGAGCATTAATACTTGTATCTATTCATGAGAAAAAAAATGAGAGAGATAGATTGCTCCAAAAAATACAACAGCACAGGCAATTGTGAGGATCAAGCATATATTTTCAGGGAATAAATTCAATAACTAAATCTGACACACAATCAAGTTTGTAAGAAATAAACACAGAGCATATGAATATACTTTGTGTATTGATGCTAATGGAGGCACACCAACTGAAACGGGAAGGAGAAGTGTACAAGGAATAAGAGATTTATTATGTTAAGGTTGTATGTTAACTGTTCTCATGTTAAACATTGTTGGAACTGTAAGTTTTATAATGGTATGTGATAAGAAATAACCACTAAGAAATAACCAAAAAGAAAAAAAAAAAGAAGGAAGCAAAGGTTTCATTATAAGAAAGCAGCAAAAACAAAAACAAAAACAAACCCAGCAGTTATCAGAGTAAAAGTCAAAGAAGATATATCAAATAGCAGAACAAAAAACAAATAGTGGAAAAAGTGAGGTAGACACGTCATTTTCAGTGTAATCTTAAGTGTAAATGACCTAAATGACTCATGTAAAATGCAGAAAGTGACAGAATGGATGAAAAACATGATCCACTCCTTTGCTGTCTACAAGAAGCATACTTTAGACATAAAGACATAAATAGACCAAAAATAAAAGGATGGAGATAAATATTCCATGCAACTGGTACACATAAAAGAGCAAACATGGACAATCTGATATCAGATAAAAGGACTTTACAGCAAAAGCTATAACAAGTTATACAGAAGGACACTACGTAATAATAAAAGGGTCAATCTAGCAAAAAGACCTAACAGTTATAAACATATATGTATCTAACATCAATGCACCAAAATACTTGAAAATAAATTTACCAGCTAACATAAAGGAGAAACAGAGAACTCCACAATAATAGTAGGGAACTTCAACACACCACTGTCAGTTACAGACAGAACATTTAAAAACAAGATCACTAAGGACACAGAGAACTTAAATAAAAACAAAACCCATCTTGACCTAACGGACATGTATAGCCACTCAGCATCTGAAAGATATACCTTCTTCTCCAGCATATGTGGAATGCTTTCTAGAACACAGATATACTAGGACACATGACTCTAAATTTACAAAAACTAAAATCATACAAAGCATGTTTTCTGACCATAATGGTAGGAAGCTGAAAATCAGGAAGCTGAAGAACAGGAAGAAAACATGGAAATAATTCAGTACTATAAAACCAATTCATCAAAAGTGAAACTAAAAAATTCCTAGAATTCAAAAAAGAAAGAAAAACAACCTATCAAAATCTTTGGAACACAGCAAAAGCAGTACTCAGAGGGAAAATCGAAGCAATAACTGTTCGTGTTAAAAAAGATGACCCCAAATCATTAACTTAAACTGACACCTTGAGCAAAGAGAAAAGAAATAAGAAGTCAAAAGCTACCAAAAAGAGGAAATAATAAAGATCAGGTAAACAAATAAATAAATAAAACTGAAAAGCAACAAAAAGAAACAAAGCCAGAAGTTGCTTCACTCCTTGAAAAGATCAATAAAATAGACAAATCACTGGCTAGACTGACAAAAGAAAAAAAAGGAGCAAATAACCAAATTAAGAACTGACACTGCTGACACTGTAGTTGATCCGACAGGGATAAAGATCATAAATGATTACTAGAAAAATTGGACCAATTTGAAAATCTAGATACAACGGACAGACTAATGAAAACACCTACCTACCCAAAGTAACACAGAAGTAGAAAATTTAAAGAGACACACTACAAAAGAAGATACTGAAGACGCCATTAAAAAAATGCTAACAAAGAAAAGCCTAGGACCAGATGGCCACATTGGAGAATTCCACCAAACGTTCAGAGAAGAGCTGACACCAGTCCTACTGAATCTCTTCAAAAACAAAGAGGAAACACTAAAGCACTTTAAGGCATTAAAACGAAAACCAAAACAAATCAGCATGGCTTATGAACATAGATGCAAAAAATTTCAACAAAAGTTTAGACAACAGACTTCAGCAATATATGAAAAAAATTCACGGACCCTTAAAAGTCAGAGTCACATGAAGATTACAAGGGCGTTTCAATAGTAGGCAATCAATCAGTGCAATCCACCACATAAAGGGAACCAAAGAACCAAACCCAACCCACTGCCTTGAGTCGGATGCGACCCATAGCGACCCTAGAGGTCAGAGTAGAACCGCCCTGTAGAGTTACCAAGGAGTGCCTGGCAGATTTGAACTGCTAACCTTTTAGTCAACAGACATAGTACTTCACCCACTATGCCACCAGGAAAAGAATCCTGCAATCATATCGATCAATTCGTAAAAGGCATTCAATAAAACTCAATACCCTTTTCTGATGAAAAGTTTCAGCAACAGGAATAGAATGGAAATTTCTCAGTGTAACTGCCATGCATTGAATTGTGTCCCACCAAAATATGAGTGTCAATTTGGTTAGGCCATGCTTCTCCATACTGTGTGATTGTTCACTATTTTGTCATCTGCTGTGATCTATCTACATGTTGTAAATCCTATGATATTAATGAGATGGAATTAGTGCTAGCTATGTTAACAAGGCAGAACTCAATCCACAAGATTGAATTTTGTCTTAAGCCAATCTCTTTTGAAATATAAGAGAGAGAAGTGAACAAAGAGACAGGGGGAATCTCATACCATCAAGAACATAGTGTCAGGAGACGAGCTAGTCCTCTGGACCTGGGGTCTCTGTGCTGAGAAGCTCCTGGTCTAGGACAGATTGATGGTAAGTACCTTCCTCCAGAGCTGATAAAGACAGAAAGCCTTCTGCTGGTGCTGACACTCTAAATTTGGACTTGTGGCCTACTGGACTGTGGCAGAATTAATTTCTCTTTGTTAAAGTCATTCAATTGTGTAATTTCCTTTATGGCAGCACTAGATAACTAAAACAATAATTAAGGGCTTATACAGAAAACCAACAGTCAACATTACACTCAAGGAAGAAAGGCTCTCAGCCTTTCTTCCCTTGGAGAATGATAACAAGGATGCCCATTATCACCACTCTTATTCCACATTGTACTGGAAGCCCTAGCCAGAGCAATAAGACAAAAAAGAGAAATAAAAGATAATCCAAACTGGAAAGCTAGAAGTAAAACCATTTCTAGTTGCAGATGCCATGATCCCACACATAGAAGACCTTTAAGATTCTATGAGAGAACTGCTGGAACACAGTAGAAGGGAGATCAACTTTGCTGGACTATACCAAGAGCTAAGAGGTTTCCTAAATAGAACTCAACATTCTGAAAGTCAGAGTAGCAGGGGTGGGGTTCTGGGGACCATGTATCCAGGGGACATCTATGTCAACTGGCATAACAATTTTTTTTTTTTAAAAGAAAATATTCTGTACTCCAATTTGCTGAGCGGTGTCTAGCAAGATGCCACCTAAAGAGCATCAATTGGTCCCAATTCATCTGGAACAGAGGAAAACAAAGGACTTCAAAGACAGAAGGAAAATGTGAGTCCAAGACACAGAATGGGCCAAATGATCCAGAGACTACATCAGCTTGAGATCAGAAAAACCAGATGGTGCCTGATCACCTCCAATGTTTGCCTTGATAGGCAATACAGCGTAGACTCCCTAACATAATGGGAGAAAAATGGGGTCACAAATCTAGAATTATGCTACAAGACCAGACTTGGTGGTACCACATCCGGGAGGGTCCACTGAGAATACGGCCCCTGGACTCACTCCTTGCCCAGAGCTGAATGCAGCACTGCAGACAACACTTCAACCAAAACTTGGCCTGGACTCTAAGACAACGAAGCTATTTGAAAGCTCCCTTAGAGAAATGAGATGGAAGGGTGAAAAAGCGGGGACAGGAGCTGGCTGAATGAATATGGGAAGGAAGTACAGGGTAAAAAGGAGTGTGCTGTCACAGGGTTGGGAGGGCAGCTACTGTTGCACAGAGTACGTGTATGGGGTTTTATACGGCAAATTAACTTGGATTGTAAACTTTCTCTTATTGTTGTTGTTAGGTGCTGTTGAGTCGGTTCTGATTCATAGTGACCCTATGAACAACAGAAAGAAACACTGCCCAGTCTTTTGCCATGTCCACAATCATTTTTATGCTTCAGCCCATTGTTGTGGCAGCTGTGTCAATCCATCTCGCTGAGGGTCTCCCTCTTTTTTGCTGACCCTACACTCTACAAAGCATGACGTCCTTCTCTAGGGACTGATCCTTCCTGACAACATGGCCAAAGTATGTAAGATGCAGTCTTGCCATCTTTGCTTCCAAGGAGCACTCTAGTTGTACTTCTTCCAGAAAAGATCTGTTTGTTCTTTCGGTGGTCCAGGGTACACTCACATGCTACTCCAACAGCACAATTCAAAGATGTCAATTCTGCTTCTGTCTTCTTTGTTCATGGTCCAGCTTTTGCATGTATGTGATGTGACTGAAAATACCATGGCTTGAGTTAGGCACACTTTAGTCTTCAAGGTGATCTCTTTACTTTTGAATACTTCAAAGAGGCCCTTTGCATCAGATTTTCCCAAAGCAATGTGTCTTTTCATTTCCTGACTGCTGCTTCCATGGGCGTTGATTGTGGACCCAAGTAAAATGAAATCCTTGAAAACCTCAATCTTTTCTCCACTTATGACAATGTTGCTTACTGGTCCAGTTGTGAGGATTTTTTTTTTGCTTAAGTTGAGGTGCAATCCATACTGAAGGCTGCAGTCCTTGATCTTCATCAGCGTCTCAAATCTTCACTTCTAGCAAGTAACGTGGTGTTGTCTGCGTAACGCAGGTTGTTAATGAGTCGTCCTCTAATCCTGATGCCTCGTTCTTCTTCATATAATCCAGCTTCTTGGATTATCTGCTTGGCATACAGATTGAAAATGTCTGGTGAAATGACACAACCCTGATGCACACCTTTCCTGACTTTAAACCAAGTAGTGTCCCCACGTTCTGTTCACACGACTGCCTCTTGATCCATATGAGATTCCTTAAGTGAACTAGAACTAGGTGTTCTGGAATTCCCATTCTCTGCAACACTAGCCATTGTTTAGTATGATCCACACTGCTGAATGCTTTGCACAGCCAATGAAACACAAGTAAACATCTTTCTGGTACTCTTTGCTTTCAGCCAAGATCCATCTGACATCAGTGATGATACCCCTGGTTCCACATACTCTTCTGAATCCAGCTTGAATTTCTGGCAGTTCCTTGTCAATACACTGTTGCAGTTGCTTTTGAACGATCTTGAGCAAAATTTTACTTGCATGTGATATCAACAATAGTGTTCGGTAATTTCCACATTCACTTGGATCACCTTTCTTTGGAATGGGCATAAATATGGATCTCTTCCAGTCAGTTGGCCAGGTAGCTGTCCTCCAAATTTCCTGACACAGATGAGTAAGCACTTCCAGCACTTTATATGTTTGCTGAAATATCTCAATTGATATTCCATTAATTCCTGGTGCCTTGTTTTTTGCCTATGCCTTCAATGAAGCTTTGACTTCTTCCTTCAGTATCGTTGGTTCCTGATCATATGCTACCTCTTCAAATGGTTGAACATCGACCAGTTCTTTCTGGTATAATGACTCTGTGTATTCTTCCCTCTTTTTTTTGATGCTTCCTGAGTTGTTTAACAGTTTCCTTGTCACTTATTCACAATAAAATATTTTTTAAAAAAGAAAACTGCTGGAACTAATAAAATCTACCAGTGTTTCAAAGTACAAAATAACACACAAAAACATCAGTTGGATTCCTCTACACTAACAAAGACTACTCTGAAAAAGCAATTAAGAAACAATACATTTGGAATAGCCACCAGACTGATAAAATGTCTAGGAATTAACCTAACCAAATCCCTAACCCACTCTTGTTGAGTGGATTCTGCCTCACAGTGACGCTACAGGACAGAGTAGAACTGCCTCATAGAGTTTCAAAGGGGCACCTGGGGGATATGAACTCCCAATCTCTTAATTGGTAGCACTTAACCACTATGCCACAAGGGTTTCCATAATTTAACTACACTCATAAAAGACTCATATGATGAAAATTATAAAATAGTACTACAAAATACTAAAAAAGACCTACAAAAATGGAAAGACATCCCAGGCTTTTGGCTTGGAAAACCTGATACTGTGAAAATGTCAAATTCTATCTAAAGCAATCTACAGATACAACATAATCCTGACACAAATCCCAACAATATTCTTTACTTAAGTGGAAAAACAAATAACCAGCTTCATACAGAAAGGAAAGAAACTCCTAATGGCTAAAGTAATACTGAAAGGGAGGAACAGAGCAGGAGACCTCACACTTCCTGATAACAAAATAGATTATATAGGTGCTATAATCAAAACAGCCTAGTATTGGTTCAGTGGTACATACAGACCAGTGGACTAGAATTGAGAACTCAGAATTAAACCGAATCAGGTACTGACTGTCACCAAGGGGTCAGTCAAAGCTCATTCAGTGGGCATAAACTGTCTCTTTCTCAGTAGTACCAGCAAAACTGGATATTCACCTGCAAAACATTGGAACAGTACCAATATCTCATACCACACACAAAAACTAACTCAAAATGGATCAAAGGCCTAAATGATAAACTTAAACCATAAAATTCCTGGGAGAAAACTATGGAACCTAATCTTTTATAAAAATAAAATAACCAACATAACAACAAATGCACAAATAGAAGACAATATAGATAAATGGGATCTTACATACATGAATATATTTCTATTTGTGACAGTTTTTCTTTCCTCTGTTATTGCTTTGTCAGGCTGATAGCTTTCTTTCATTTCTGACACTTTTATTATCCCTTCTTCCCCTTTACTGGTTTGTCTTATTTTATTTCTGTTCTTTTAGCAGTTATCCATAAGTTTGTATCAATCAATCAACATTTCTGTCTTCCAGAGAGACCTATGTAAGTGAGTCTCTACATTGACTTGTGACCAGAAGAACCGGATGATGCTAGGCTACCACCAGTGATAGCCACAATGGAGCTCAGAAAATGGAGTCTCACTGGCAATAAGACAATAAACAGGGGTTCACTCTGAGATCTCCAATAAGACTGCAATTGATGGTCCGCAGGCTTCAGGGTTCCCCTGGGAGCACGGCCCCTGGCCCTGATGCTGCCCCTGTTCATAAATCATAACGAAAGTCAACTTTTCGGACAGCAATGGATTGGACTTGGTGACGCAGAGTGGCTGTATCTTGTAGGAATGTTATGGTTCTATGCATCTATAGGATGTCATCCTGCTGACCTCTTGCTGGAGGAAGGGGAGTGGGTGGAGAGGAGGAGATCGGAGGATAGGACATGTATGGAGCAGAGAGGAGGGGCGTGCTGTCACCAGGCAGGGAGAGCAGTGGAAGCTGCATATAGGTGAGCATGGGAATGTACATTTTCATTCAATCATTAAAAAAATCCAAAAAACATTTCTGCCTTCCTCTTGAAAATAAAAGTATGTCTCTCTTTATTGGTGCATTTACTCCATTTACATTCATGTAATTATTGACAGGTATAACTTCAGTGCTGTCATTGTGATGCCTTTTCTGTGCTCTGTTGATAGCTTCTTTGTTCCCCTTTAATTTTTGGTGCTGAATCAAACAGATTTTCTCTCATCTCTCATTTTGTTGCCTAGTGTTTTAGCTTTATCTTGTTTTTAAGGGGAGACCTTGGTGGTGTAGTAGTTATGTGCTACATCTGCTAATCAAAAGTTCAGCAGTTCAAATCAGCCAGACGCTCCTTGGAAACTCTAAGGGGCAGTTCTGTAGGGTCGCTATGAGTCAGAATTGACTTGACAGGACTGGGTTTGGTTTTTTGGGGTTTGTTTTTAAGGTTCCATTAATTATTATTTTTACAGTCTATACTTAATGTAAATAAACCAACACACTTATTAACGTTTTGGCTTTCTGTAGTCTACTTTTCCTTCTGGATTTAATTTCCTTCTGTGAATACATTTTTAGAAGTTCTAACAATATTCTGTGAGGGATAAATATAGCCATCTTTGTACTACAAAAACATCTTTCTTTTTGTCTTTAATCTTGAATGGTCATTTTATTGCAGATGGAAATCTAGACTGACCGCTATTTTCCCTTAGTAGTTTAAGGTTATTTCCCTTTGACTTCTGGCTTCTATTATTGTTGAAAAAGATGCCTTGGCTCTTCAGACTCCCCCTTCCCACCCCAGCTAGTTTCACTGTACTTCAGTTGAAAGTTTACAAAGCAAATTAGTTTTTCATTAAACAATTAATATGCATACTGTGACATTGGTTGCTAACCCTGCAACGTTGTCAACACTCTGCTTGACCTCCAGTTTCCTGCTTCCATTCATCTGGCTTTCCCGTCGCCTCTTGCCTTCTCGTCTTTGCCCCTGGGCTGGTGTGCCCATGGTCTTGTATACACGGTTGAAAACAGTATATTATTGTTCACTACAGGTTTGCTTAATCTTTTGCTGTAGTGTGAACCTCAAGAGTGATTTCAGTAGAAAGCTGAAAGGGTGTCTGGAGGCCATACTCTTAGGGTTTCTCCAGTCTGTCAGACCAGCTTTTTTTATGAGTTAGAATTTTGTACTACAGCTCTGTCCAGTACCTTTTATTATGATTCCCGTCAGAGTAATCGATGGTGGTAGCCAGGTACCATCTAGTGCTGGACTCAATCTCAGGAAGGCTGTAGTCCTTGTGGTCCATTAGTCCTTTGGACTAATCTTTCCCTTATGTCTTTGGTTTTCGTCATTTGCCGCTGCCTGCCCCCCCCTTCCAGACAGGTTGGGACCAGTAGACGTGGCTACTGGTTAGATGGCTGCTCACAAGCTTTGAAGACCCTAGATGCTACTCACCAAAGCAGGATGTAGAACATTTCCTTTATAAATTATGTTATGCTAAGTGAGCTAGCTGTTCCCTGAGACCCTAGTCCCCAGCCCTCATCCCAATAATTGAGCCCCTCCGGAAGTTTGGAAGAATCTATTACTTTGCTTTAGTCAAGTTGTCCCGACTTCCCCACTATTGTGTACTGTCTTATCCTTCGCCCAAGTTATCACTTAGCTATTGTTTAGTTGGTGTCTTTTCCAGTCAACCTTTCCCTTGCTTATAACCATCAATGATTTTTTTTCTGTAAACATTTTCATAATTTTTATAACAGTGGTCTCATACATTATTTGTCCTTTTGTGACTGACTGAGTTCACTAAGCATAATGCCCTCTAGGTTAATCCACATCGTGAGATGTTTTACAGAGTCATGATTGCTCTTTATTATCATATAGTATTCCATTACACATGTGTACTATAGTTTACCTGTTCATTTGTTGATGGGCACTTAGGTTGTTTCTACCTTTTTTGTCATTGCAAATAATGTTGCAAAGAACATGGGTATGCGTATGTCTATTCATGTGCTGGCTCTTGTTTCTCTAGAATATGTTCCTAGGAGTGGGACTGTATCGTTCCAGTTTTTTGTTGCTAGTGTTTTGTCGTTGATAGCACCATGATGTTCCATTAAGACACAACAATCAGGATTCCTTTTATTTTTCTTGCCTGGGATTTGGTCTACAGAAGAGCCCTTGTGACACAGTAGTTAGGAGCTTGGCTGCTAACTAAAAGGTCAGTGTCTGAAATTCCAACCTGGTCAATGTCTGAAATTCCAATCTGGAAACTCTATGGGACAGTTCTACTCTGTGTGCTAGAGTTGCTTGTTATGAGTTAGAATCGACTCAACAACAATGGGCTTGGCACAGGATTTGGCCTTGTTCCTTTAAATTGAGAAGCCATTGCCTTAATTCTTAAGTCTCAGCCATGAATTTTCTGAATATTGCCTCTTCTCCATTTTTTATATTCTTTCCAAAAGTTCCTATTAGACTTTTTCATTTTGTTTTCCATGTTCAACTTTTTTTGCTGTTTCTTCTCTGTGATATCTTTTTTCTTTCTTGTGATGGAGTGAAAGTACAATCTGGTTTAAATTCACATGCCTGCCTGTGTGCAGCTCCTATTGCTCTCCTTGCCTGGTAACAGCACACTCCTCTTTTCTGTTCCATGCAAATCATATCCTCTTAACAATCTCCTACCTCTCTTCTCCATCCTTTCCAACTCCCCTCTAGTAAGAGGCCAATAGGACGACATCCTGTAGGTGCACAGAACCATAAAGTGCACACACGATATGATCACTCTGTGTTGCCAACTCCAATCCATTCCTGTCCAAGAAGTTGACCACAGTAATGATTTATGATCAAAGGCAGTATCAGGTCTAGGGGCCATGCTCCCAGGGGAACTCTGAGGCTTTCAGACCATCAACTGTGGTCTTTTAATGGAGTTCTCAGGGTGCCTCCCTTTTTATTCTCATATTGCCACTGGCACTCAACTTTGTGAGCCCCATTATGGCTATCACTGGAAGTGGCTGGGCACTGTCTGGTTCTTCTGGTTGCATGTTGATGTAGTCACCCATTCACGTGAGTCTTTCTGTCTTCTGGGTTCTCTTCCCCCCATGTTGTTTTTGTCCTTGGTGATCATCTGTTCCTACAGACTTGGGACCACTCTGGTGTAACTCAGATGGTAGCTTTGTAGGTTTTAAGACCCCAGATGCCACTCACCCATACGGGATGGAGAAGACTCTCCTAGCAGTTGGCTAGTTATGCCAATTGGCCTCACTGTCCCTGGAAAGTATGGTCCCCGGACCCTCGTCCCTGCTACTCTGTTCTTTGGTTAAGATTGCAAGAGTTTTCAGGTTATGTTGAAGTCCAGTTAAACTGATCTTCTTTCTAATGTGTGCTGTCACTGATTTTACCCAACCTAATTTCTATCAACTATCTAACCAGCCCTCTCCTTTCCCTCCCTTGCAGCCATCAAAGAGTCTGTTTTTAAGTCTTATAACAGGGGTCTCATACAGTACTTGTCCTTGTGCCACTGACTACTTTCACTCAACATGTCTTCCAATTGAAACCAGGTTATGAGAAGCTGCCTAAAACCATCATTGTTCTTTATCATTGCATAGTGTTTCATTGAGTATATACACCATAGGTTATTTATCCATTCATCTGTTGTTGCGCATCTGGGTTGATTTCACCTTTTTGCTATCGTGAACCGTGGTGCAACAAACACTCATGTGCATGTATCTGTCTGTGTGACTGCCCTTGCATGTGGGATATATTCCAAGCAGTAGGAAAGAATATTTGGCAACTATATGTCAGACTGATGTCTGATCTCCATAATCTACAAGGTACTACAAAATAACACGAAAGGATAAATGATCTAAATAAGCAATAGGTGAAGGAGATGGACAGACACTTTGCTAAAGACATCCAGGCAGCCAAAAGATACATGCTGAAATGCTCACGATCATTAGCTATCAAAGAAATTCAAATCAAAACTACAATGAGATATCATCTCACCCCAACAAGGTTGGCCACGATCCAAAAAACACAAAACAAATGATGGACAGGCTGTGGAGAAATTGGAACTCTCCTACACTGTTGGTGGGATTGCATAACGGTACAACCTTTTTGGAAAGCAGCAAACTGGCACTTCCTTAAAAAGCTGGAAAGAGATATACCATTTGACCCAGTAATCCTACTCTGTGATATCTTTTAATTTACCAATTCCTTTTTCAGCCATTCACTGTTCTATGTATTCAATGAGTTATTTTAATGACATTATTTTTCATTGTGAATTTCTACAAGGTTTTTTTAAAATCCACTCCTTCTAGTCTTATGATTTTATTTGCACATGTTTACAAAGTTTCTCTCAACTCATGTTATTTTGGGTATGTGGAGGCGACACTCCACTGCATCTAGTTATTCAGTCTCATGGTGAGTCTGAAGACTAGCTATAACCTGCTCCTCAGTAAGGGGTTATTGACTGTGTGTTCTGGTTTATTTTAAATCTGTCTTTACTATGGAGAGGCATTATGGATTTTTCCATTCCTGGAACATGTTAATGTATTGGCTTGGGGCCCCTATACCACAGCAGGAGTATGATATCTAACTGTGTGGCGAGTTTGACCATGTGGTGAGCCTGCCCAGACTTTTCCTCCTCATCTTTACAGAACCTGAGTTTTGTCAGGTACCTGCCTTCCTCCATATGCCCGTGTGCTTCAGGTAAGGACAGCCCCTAACTTGAGGGGAATCTCAGAGGGAATCCACAGAACCTCTTCTTCAAAGATTGTCTCTAGGAGCTCAGACTCTTTCACATTGCTTCTCATTGCAAATTTCTCTAGGGAATGCAATATTCCTCCCTTCAGCAGAGCAGTCTGAGCAGACAACTGGAAGGGACTCATTAGCTCCTGTGTCCAACAACTTAACAGTGACTAGAATTGAAATGAACTCAGGAACAGTATTCTGGTCAAATAAGGTCGCTTGGTGTGAGCTCTCCTCATAACCCTATCAACACATTACAGACGCAGCCCCCCAGCTCCTGAGAGGAGGCCTCTGGCTCCTGCTCCCACATTCAGCCATTCTGGAGCTCATTAGCATCCCAATTCAACAGCTGACTTCCCCGGGCAGGAAACCAATTCCAAGGCTGCTTTATATGGGGACCGGTGCAAGAAGAAACAATTTTCTTTGGGGGGAGAAACTGCATCTCCTCTCCCTTCTTTTTTCTCCCCCAAATTCTACCTTAAAAAAGATTGCCTGTGTTGGTGATAATGAAAGAAACTGCCCAGTATTGCAGTAAAATAGGAGGGCTCTAACAATTTTGGTACTGAGGCTGACACAAGTGCAAAACGGGCCCTAGATGGAGGGAGGCAGAGGGAGTGGAGGGAATATTTTTGAGCCGAAAAACATGAAACATAGTGCAAAATATTCCCTACAGCAACAAAGAAAAGACAGTGAAATGGAAGCAGACTGGTTATACAGGGCTGGGACTCTGAGTTGGGCTGAGGAGCCTGGAGAGTTTCTGGAGGTTGAATGGGAGCAGCTGCCGGGCCAGTTCTGACCACTTGATTCATGAGTGCTCGGCTGGGCAAGCCCGAGGGAACTGCCGGAGGAGTACCCACTCTCTCCTAATGAAGAGTCTCCCCGGGATACAAGTTTTGTATTTTGAGAACATTTTTCTTCTCTGGCTGAAGCTTTCAATACCGATCAGCAAAGCCCTGCTGAAAGCAATGACTGCCGGGGACTTGGCACACTACACAGGGCTTGGCTGAGAGGCTTCCTTGACTTGGAAGGGGCGGGAACAGAGAAAGGACAGCAGGGACTTCACGAAAAACAAAGGGAGAGAGGCTGAGGAACCCTGGGAAGGCTGAATGCTGTCTTCACAACCACTGACTAAAGACCGGTGGGAGGGGGATGGTAAATCCTTGTGGCGCTCTCTTGTCCTCAGTGAGGTGAGGCCGATCCTCAGTTCTCTGTTCTTTCATCTCTTTAGTGGAGCACCAAGGGCACAGGGTGTAAAGGTGGGTTATCTATGTTCCAGTCCTGCCTTCACCACTGACCAAACGGGTGGCTCTGAAAAAGCTGCTTAGCCTCCTGTAGCCTCTCTTTTCTTCCTTGTAAATCTGGAGTAGCAATGTAGACTTTCAATGCTCTGCAAGGAATGAACAATTTTATTCCCACAAAGCATTCTGCATAGCACCAGGCACATGGTCAGAGGGCAGCAAATGCTTGCTATCATTCCTGTTAGATCTCAAATGCTTTTCTTCTTCCCAAGAGCTTAGACGCCATCTCCCTCTTCTGGAATCTTCTTCCTAGAAATCTCACCTGAATCAGCACTGGTGGTTAATAACTCTATTTCAGGCCTCAGGTGATGATAGTCATGCCTTAAAGTCTTTAACAGTTCTAGTTGGGTGGGAACTTTTATTTGCCATTTAGACTGTACAGACGGGTCTTAATAAGAGGGAGGGCAGGTGGCAGGAACAAGGAATTCACGGGTTCCAAACATTTGCATATAAAAGGCAGCCTCCATCTGTTGTTGGCCCACAGTAATACAGTATGATGGGAAGAGGAGGAGGAATCCTCTTTGCATTCTGGGCAGGCCTCTGAGATTTAAGAGGTAGCAAACTCACCCACCCAAGCTTTGGAACTTTGGCAAGGATCTATGGTGACTGGGTGGGGGTGAGGAGGAGCTTGGAAGGTAGCCCTTTGTTGAGCTGGGAACTGGGCAACTTGTCCCAGGAGGAGGCACACTTCTTAGGGCCTCTGCTGTGTGCAGGCCTACACATCTCCACTTCACAGCTCTGGGACCACACTCCATTGAGGCCACTCATGCCACCTTCTGTCCCCTGCTCATTCCAGTCAGGCAGAATATCTTGATTCTCGAAGGACAGTTGCCTCCATCAACATTGTCACTGTGCATTGCTGTGTCTGCTAGTAGGTACAAGGCTACCGACTGGGCACAGCTCTCCACCTCATGGGAGAGGTCGGGGGCCCCCAAAAGGCCCATCCAAACTGTCTGCACCTGGCAGGGTCTCCCCTGTATTTTCTGGTAGTTGAAATGTTTTAATTGAAATTCCAAACATCAGCAGTTCAATTTGAAGGGGAATAGTAATTTCCTTCTTAATCCTCCCTGGCAAGCCCTTTAAAATGTCTTGGTGTTCCAAACAAGTGTGGCAGCACAGCTCTGCTCTTAACGGTATGTGGCCCAGGAAGGAACATGGGGCCTGGCAGAGGGGTGCTCAGAGGCTGTCTCAGGCGGCTGTAGGCTGACTTCCAAGACTCCCTGCACCCAAACATGCTCAACTTTGCAGAAGAAAGAGAATGCAGACTATACGTAGTCTTCAAACACCAAATCAAACACTTGCAGATTTCTTCGCGAGACGTGTCATTCGTCTCGTGGGTGGTGAGGAGGACCCCTTCATTTTTGCATTTGAGGCATTAGGTCTTGAAAACCATACAGTACTGCTGGAAATTGGTTCAGCTAACTCCCCAAAAGATCCAAGAACCTTTGTCTTTTTGCCAACATAAATTTCCTGTTCTCAATGTAATAAAAACTACATTTAACATCTACATTAATACCTGCTGTCAGCATTAACAGTCTTGCTAATTGGTCCCTTCCTCACGAAGGCACACAGCTCTCTGAGCCACTGAGAGCACAGATAGGGAGCAGGGCATTAGAGCCATGAACAGAGAAGAGGGCTTCTCTAACTAGACCTATGTTCCATGGGATTTATGGCATATGGGTATTTACAGATTCAACACCCTATGAAAAGTCCCTAGAGTTTTATGGCAGAGGAGTTAGGGGATGGGGGAAGGCGGGACCTATAGTCATCAGGTCCAGGATACACAGGTGAAATTGTTTGCACAGAAAGATTTGGGGAAATGAAGTGTTGTGCAAAGCTGTGCAAAGTTTTGACTGGCATTTGGAATGTGAATCCATGCCACGGTTTCATGTTTCATTAACTCCTCTCGGGCCCCATTTCCTCTCTGCTTTGCCTTCTCCCTTCCCCTTTAGTAATGTCAACAAATTACTACTTTCTGACAAAATCTTAGGCACCATCTTCCAATGTTTACATTCTTGCCTCCATCCTGAATACTTTTCCTAGGAGACCCAACACTAAACTTCCTGCCTTCACACAAGCGATAGTCAATCCCAGGAACTTTGCATCAGAAAACGCAGAGCCCTCTCCAAATTGTGCAGAATCTCTAGGCCTTGAAAGACAACCTTACTGGAATCATAGGAAATTACAGGACTGCGCAGTCCTCCACGACTTCCAACAACCCCGCTCTACAGTGTTATCTCAGTGTACTTCCTCCGAATGGTTCACTTCCCCACCCCACAAAGGACTCACAGAACTGTCCCCCCTGCCCTACTGCTGGGGAAACTCCAATAAAAGGAAGAAACCCACCACACTCAGCTTCTGGCTTATCCACAAGCCTCCTTTTTATTTTTCAGATCCTTTGTCAAGACAGTTCAAAAGAGCAAAACGATTTAATAAGATACACAGGGGTCTAGAGGACCCTACAGCTCCTAGTGACTCCCTCTCTGCCTGACAGGACGGTAGTGTGAGGGTCCCCGTGTTATCAGCATGGCGTTATCCTAATCATCTCTCCCCCACAATCCAGGGAGGGAGAGAAGCTATTTCACATTCCTTGTTGGGAAGGATGTCATCAGAGTCAGACAATGCTGGCAATTTGTTGAGAGGGACTGTCACCAGGAGGAAAAAGAAAAGTGAAAAGGAAACAGTGCACACAACATAAAAACTAAACCGTCAACAACAAAATGCAAAGTCCTGCCTGTCACAGGGCTACTAATTCCCTGCATTTTTTTCTACCGTGCTTCCTTTCTAGACAAAACTAGGCCAATCTGCCCAAACTCAAACTCAATCAGACTCACTCAAAACCTCAAGTAATGTTAACGCTTTGCTGCTCTTCTCAGTTTCTTTGTTCGTTTCTTCTGTGCCAGGCTGCCTATCCTGGGGAGTCTATCTTTCCTTTCTCACTTTCTATACAACACTAATGCTAACTTCCTGTGTGACGTCCTTGTAACCTCTGCTTCATGTGCTTTCCTCTTTTTCTCCTCCATGATTAAATGGGCAAATCTTTGATCTTGGGCTACAATTTCAGATGAAATGAGCCTTTCCGGCCCCAAACGCAGGGCTAACAGAACCTCTCAAATTACAGTAGATTTCTTCATCACAGAAATTACGACAGGCTAAAACTTCATTATGATGATTCTCACTCTTTCCATTTTGCACAAGATCAGAACCATTGCCAGTCAGGAGGGTACCTTCAGGCATAAATGTCCCCATCGCAGCTCTCCCTTCCTTTGGGACTTAGCTCTCTGTGCCCACGGGCCTTCCAAGGAGACAGGTTAAGCCGGGGTTTGAGTGTAAGTGTCCTCTTGCCAAATTACATACCAAACAACCAAACCCACTGCTGTTGAGTCAATTCTAGTTCATAGCAAACTCACAAGGCAGAGTAAAATTGCCCTACAGAGTTTCCAAGAAGCACCTGGTGGATTCAAACTGCTGACCTTTTGATTAGCAGCTGTAGCACTTAACAACTATGCCACTGTGGTTTCCAAATTACACACAAATATGCGTAAATATGCCGCACACAGAAGAGAACATCATTTACATAATTCCTAAATCATGAGTTTGAAACATACTAAGTTTCTTTGATTTCCCAACATGCTCAAATTACTAAGCAGCACATAGGGTAGGGAAACAATCCCTATCTCATGTTTTTCACCATCAGATTGTGCACAGCGTTTCTAGATTACAGATTATCCTAAGAAGATTACACAATTCCTTATCATTACCATAGACTTCCTTTCCCACAACTAGTTTTTCAGGTTGATATTAATCTTGCAAATTCATAAGGCTCAGTGTGATCTGGCTCCTGTTGGCCTCTTGCATCTCCTCCTCGGACACTCTACCACATCCGAAGCCTAGGCAGCCACAGTGACTGTTAAACTCCTTATGTGCCACATTCTTCTTCCCTCTTCTCCACCCCAGCCCTATACTGTCTGGCTCAAGCTTATTTATTCTTCAGGTTTAAATTGAGATATTTCTTCCTCCATGAAGCTTCCTGGACATCCTTGCTTTGGTTTAGGCTCCTGTCTTGAATCATGGGAAACCCTAGTGGCATACCGGTGAAGTGCTGTGGCTGCTAACCAAAACGTTGACAGTTCAAATCCACCAGGTGCTCCTTGGAAACTCTACGGGGCAGTTCTACTCTGTCCTATAGGGGTTGCTAGGGTTGGAATTGACTCAGTGGCAAACGGTTTGGGTTTTTTTTGGTTTCTCCAATCATGTATACTGTAACTTCCTGTTTATACTTCTGTAAACCCCTCTAGACTTCAAAATCCAAGAGGACAGGGACTAGGTCTGTGTTCTTCATGGATTTTTCCTCAGTGTCTGCCATAGCACTTGGTCTGTCAAGCAGATCCTTAATAACACTTCCTGAGTAAATGAATGAAGCGAATGGGCTGGCAAAGAAAACCTTGATCTATAATTTCTTCTTTAAGATCTTAAAACTCTACCATAAATTCAGCTTCCCAACCTCCAGCCTAATCCTCTGTCTCCTGTGCATAACAGCGTGCTCATCTTGCAACTCTTCCTTTTCCTGTTCATCTGATACAGGATTCTTTCTAGGGCCTTGGTTTGCCATCTTTCTTGAAAGGCAGACTGAAAAATGCCTTTTCTTTCCCACCCTGTTTGTTTCTGGGAGACCCCTGTAAGCCCCACCTCTGTTCTCACGGACCCCAGGAGCCTGCTCTGACCTGGTGTCCACCTCCTCAGTGACAACACTGCTCATGGCTTCCTGTTCCTTGGTGGGCAGATTTGTTGCCATGGAGAGAGAGAGAACAGCTGGTAAGCAAGACCAGACCAGCTTGGGGAGATTAAAAAAACCTTCAAGTCCTGTCAGCTAGCTTTGCAAAGCTTTATAAAAACAATGAAAGGATGGAAAATCAACATGAGAATATTATACAAGTAGGACATAAAAGAAAAGAAACTTTAATTATAGTTACCTTGGTTCTTCTGCATCTAAAAAGTTCTTGGAGGAGAGAGATGTTATATGTCCATTTTTTTCACCAAAAGAATGCTTTTGTTGTTGTGAAATACATAAAACATACAACAATAATAACAAACAGCCCCACTGGTCCTCACTAGATGCCAGGTACTTTACATACAGGCATGTAGTTAGTACTTTTGGAATCCCCATTTGACAGTTGAGGAACCTAAGGCAGAGAAACTTCTCCAAGGTCACAAGGCCAGAAGTGGCAGAGCTAGCTAGGATTTGACCTTAGGCAGTATTACTACAAAGTTTAGGTTCCTAATCAGTTGACAACTAACAGCCTGCTGTACGCACACAACACAACCTTACTGGCTGAGAGTGAAGAGAATTTGAAGCCATTACAGATGAAGCTCAAAGACCACAGCTTTCAGTATGGAGTATACTACAATGCAGCAAAGGCAGAAAACCTCACAACTAGACCAGAAAGTACCACTATGACAAATGGAGAAAAGTCTAGGGTTTCAAGGATTTTATTTTAGTTGGGTCCACAATCAACGCCCATGGAACCAGCAGCCAAGAAAGCAAAAGATGCATTACACAGGGCAAATCTGCTTTAAGAGACCTCTTTAAAGTGTCAAAAAGCCAAGACGTCACTTTAAGGACTTAAGTGTGCCTGACCCCAAGCCACAGTGTTTTCCACCACCTCACATGCATTCCAAAACTGGACAATGAATAGACGACAAACAAATGGATGCATTTGAATCATGGTGTCAGCAAAGAACACTGACTACCATAGACTGCCTCAAGAATCAACAAATCTGTCTTGGAAGAAGTATAGCAGAATGCTCCTTAGAAGCAAGGATGGTGTGACTTGTCTCACATACTTGGGACATGTTATCAGGATCACTCCCTAGAGAAGGAGTAGAGGGCCAGCAGAAAAGAAGAAGATCTTTAATGAGATATGTTGACACAGCGGCTATAACAATGGGTGCAGATATAACGACAGGCCAGTGCAGGACTGAGCAGTGTTTTGCTCTGTTGTCCACAGGGTTGCTATGAGTTGGAAGTAACTTGATGGCACCTAACAACCACCATTACTATACTATATGGTCTCTTGTATTTTACATATGATGTGCAATTTAAAAATAAGTAATCACGTACCTACCAACTGCCTAAAGGAACAGAAAATATCAGTAAGTACCTTAGACGCCTACTGTGGGTTGCTCTGTCCCTGCCACCTACTCTACTAAGCAACTGTCACCCTCAATTTTGTGTTATTTCTCTTGCTTTTCTTTATATTTTTATAATGCACAATATCTAGATCCCTAAACATAGTCTTATACTTTACATAAGTTGAAACATAATGCATGTTTCCTCTGGGACTTGTGTATTACATTCAACATTATAATTTTGGGGTTCTTCCCGTTAATGAGCACAGTTTGGGTTCCTAACTTTTTCAGTGCTACATTCAATTCTTTGTTTATCCATGCTATGACTGGGCATGTAAGTTGTTCCTGGTTTTTGTAAAAAAACAATGTGATTGGTATCTTTGTGCAGCTGCGCGATGCAAGAATTTCTTCAGGGTACTGGGGATTGCAAGTTTTATGAGCATCAGAAACTTCTGGAGAGTATGCCACAACACAAATTGCCAGGCCCTATCCTGAGTTTCTGATCTGGTAGATCTAGTGTGGGGCCTAGTAATGTGCATTTCTAACAAGGTGAAATGGCTTACACCATATGGCCCGAAGACCATTCCTTCAGAATCACTGACCCAGAGGTCATAGTTACCTAATGTCGCTGTAACAGAAATACTACAAAGAACAGAAGTTCATTGTCTCACACATCGGGAGGTAAAAATGGCAAACTGGGGTCTTGGCATTGCTTCTGTTGGCTTCCCTCCTAGGTTTTGGTATCTGTCAGTGATCTCTGCGGTTCTTGGGATTCCTTGGCACCTGGCTACCCCTTGTGTGTGTTTTAGTACTTATTCTTGTTACTTTATAACTCAGAAGTGTTTAGGTTTAGTATTCACCCTCTTCTGGTATGACCTCATAAATCTAATAAAAGAAAAACCCTATTTTCAAACAAGATCTAATCCACAGGTATAAAGATCAAATATTCAACATGTACCTTATGGGGAGACGACTCATTCTATAAACCAGAGTACAGGATTAGGAGTAGAACTTTCAGGTTATAGGATATGCTCAGCTTTACTAGATATACAAGATTGTCTTCCAAAGTGATTCTCCAAATTCACCAATCCATCTGCAGTATATGAGTGTTCCAGTTGCTCTGCATCCTTGCCAACACTTGAAATTATCAGACTTTTTAAATGTGCCCAAGCTGGTAAGTAATCCTGGCTCAGATTGTTTCTAATTTATACTTCTCTGATTACTGAGATCCACTTATATATACATACATACATATATGTATGTATATATATAAATTTTCTTCTGTGTAATACATCTATAATTTTTGCTTACTTTTCTATCAGGTTGTGTTTTCCTTATTGGTTCTGGGAATTTTTTTCTTTTTTTATTATGACTGAGTGAAAATGTATATTCCCATATAAATTTACATGCCCACCTATATGTAGCTTCCACTGTTGTTCCTTCCCGGTGACAGCACACTATTCCTCTCTGCTCCATACATGTCTCATCCTCCCAACAGTCTCCTTTCCCCTCCTCTCAACCCACTCTCCTTCCTCCAGCCAGAGGTCAGCAGGATGATATCCTATAGATGCATAGAACCATAAAGTGCATTGAATATGGTCACTCTGCATCGCCAAGTCCAATCCATTTGTGTCTGAAGAGTGGACCTCTGTTATGATTTATGGGCAAAGGCAGCATTGGAGCCAGAGGCCATGCTCCCAGGGGAACCCTGAAGCCGCTGGACCATCAGTTGTGGTCTTTTAGTGGAGATCTCTGGGTGAACCTCTGTTTATTCTTGTGTCGCCAGTGAGACTCAACTTAGTGAGCTCCATCGTGGCTATCACTGGTGGTGGTTGGGCACCATATGGTTCTTCTGGTCCCAAGTCTATGTCATGACCAAGTTGGATTCATATCAGGGATGCAAGGCTGGTTCAACATCAGAAAAACAATTAATGTGATTAATCACATAAATATCACAAAAGACAAGAATCACCTGATTTTGTCCATTGATGCAGAAAAGGCGTTTGATAAAGTCCAACACTGATTCATGCTAAAAACTCTTAGCAAAATAGGCATAGACGGAAAATTCCTCAATGCAATAAGGGCCATTTATACAAAGCCAACTGCCTATGTCATACTGAATGGAGAGAGACTGACAGACTTTTCCTTGAGAACAGGAACTAGACAAGGATGCCCACTCTCACCTTTCCTATTCAACATTGTACTAGAAGTTCTAGCCAGAGCAATTAGACAAGACCAAGAAATAAAGGGCATCTGCATCGGCAAAGAAGTCTGGGAATTCTTTATATATTATTGATAGGAATCCTTTTTCTGTTATAAAAGTTGCAAATATCTTTTCCAAGTCCACAGATTGTCTTTTGAAGAACCAAAGTCTGTACTTATAGAGTAGTTAAATTTATCAAACTTACTTTTATTGTTTGTACTCTGCTGTCCTTTGGTTAAGAAATCCTTCCCTACTTCAAGGTCATAAGGATCATCCCCATGCTATTTCTCAAAAGTTATACTGACTTCTGACTTTCACACTTAAGTCTTAATTTATCTAGACTGGATTTCAGCTAAGAATCCAATTTCTATTTTTTTCTACAATGTTTTAATTTTGGTGTGACTTAATATCAAGTAGGGCAAGACCCATACAAACCCTACCTCCATTTTTCAGAAATTCTTGGCATTTTATTCTCCCACATGTATTTTAGAATCAGATCCGACAGTACTTGGCTTTGGCTTAACATACTCCACGAAAACTTCAGTTGGTATTTTTATAATTTCACTAACTTTATAGATCAATTTAGGGAGAATTAATATCCTTATGGAAACCCTGATGGTGTAGTACTTAAGTGCCACGGCTGTTAACCACAAGGTCGCAGTTCAAATCCACCAGGTACTTCTTGGAAACTCTAAGGGACAGTTCTACTGTCTACAGGGTTGCTATGAGTTGGAATCGACTCAGTGGCAGTGGGTTTGGTCTTTCAGTAATGTCCTTACAGTGCTGAATCTTATTTACGAATATGTATATATTCATAATATCTTCTTGTACTTCAATTGTTGCTGCATCTATGTTAGTACCATTTTCTGCTTCTAAGTTTATTTATTTGACCCTTCATTTTTCATCAGTCTTACATGAAGTTTATCTACCTTGTTAGTTGTTTTAAAGAACCAAACTTTAGAGTTGTTACTTATCCTTATTGTATATTGTTCTCTATTTTGCTGTCTTTCTTTTTTCCTTCTATTACTTCACCTGGGTTTATTCTGATCTCACTTCTTAAATGGGATGCTTATGGAAGTAAGGACCATAGACTCTACACTTTAGGACAGTTGTTTACCATTACCTTGTATATCAGAAGGGAACAGACAGTCCTTGGATATTACTTTGGCTCCTTAAAACCATAAAGTTACAAGAATTTTGTTCTTGTTACTGTGGGTACTACAGGAAGAACTAATAGAGTAACATGAATTAGCTATGTGATGACTAATTTTATGTACCAACTTAGCTAGACTACGGTATGTAGTTGTTTAGTTGAACATTAGTCTTTGCTATGAAGGTATTTACATGTGATTAACATTTATAATTAATTGACTTCAAGTACATCAGACTACTCTTCATAATTTGGGTAGGCCTCATCCAGTCACTTGAAGAGCTTAAGAGCAAAAGCTGAGATTTCCTAAGGGAGAAAGAATTCAGCCTCAAGTCTGTAATACAAACATCTTGCTAGAGTGTCTAGTGTATAAATTTCTTACACTCTATCACTAAATCTATCCTCATTTCCCTTCTCTTTGCCCTTCTGGGCCATATTCTAGGTTATTTATCCAATCAGTTTTCTAGTTCATCAATGTTCAACAGTCTCTAATTTGGTTGATCTATGAATATCTAATTCCAATCTTTATATTCTTCACCTCTAAAAGTTCCACTGCCTTAGTTAAAAAATATTTTTAGGCATTTTTATAGTCTCTTGTCCCTTCTCAGAGTTTTGATCCTTTTAAAAACAGGAAACATGTTAAATATTTATATATTTTTGCCTGATAATTCTAATAATGAATTATAGATCCAACTCTGTTGCCTATTATTTCTGCTGGTTTTCACTCATAGTGACTTGTTTCCTTGTGTCTCAAGTTTAAGCTCCTTTTCTACAGACAGGATTTCTGTTAACTTCTAAAAGTCACCTAAGGTTGTTTAAGATGTTTATACTGATGTTCTGTTAGAAAGCAGTACATACTCTAATCTCTCCTTTCCCAATGTTTCTCAAAAGATATAATTCCTCAATGGATAAAAACTAATGCTGGGAGCATCTGCAATCACTTTAATCAGCAGAGTCTAAGGTTAGATTATCTTTACTTTGAAGGATATGAAGAAGGTGAGACAGATATGCTGCTGAAGTATCTAACAAATTAAACTTAAAAAAGAATCACTTATATTTAGGTGACACTTTAGAAGGAGGACTTTTATTAGGCTAAGAAGGCACCTATAGCATGAAAGGCTGCCCCTTCTGCAGTTTGGTTACTCACCCAAATGTATCAGCCTCTACTATAAATCATTAATGGTTAAAATTGCACGATTATTATTTATATTCAGTCATGTCATGCAAGACTGCTTAAGGAGCAACCTTACAATCATACCAATGCACAAACCTGTGAGGGTCATCTGGATCACAGTTAGGAAGGAACTGAGTGATTGCTTCTGCCACTTCTTCGTTTGATAAAACATCCCAGAGCCCGTCAGTGGCCAGGATCAGTACATCATCTGCTCCATGCTCGTATTTGGACAGATCATAGACTCTGACCTGAAAAGAACAGGAACAACCCTGCTTAAGAAGTTGGGAGCACATCTTCTAAGCCCCACAAGTCACAAAATGATTCCTTCTTACAAAGTAGTTTCTGATTCACCTTCCCTTTTCCTGCCCAGCCTCGTGGTTTTCAGACAGGGAGTATCATACGCCTGATTATGCAGCATGCCTTGTGGACAGGGGTAGTCTCCATTTGAGACTTGTTTGTACACACATGTGGGGCCCAACACACAACTGTGAATGAGCCCAAGTGGTGTGCTTAATAAATGACAAGGAAGAAACTGATTGAAAACGTAACATCTGAGCTATCATTGGGACAATGGCCTATACGCAGATACCGGGCTAGTTAAAACAGCTGCAGAGTCTTCCTTCCTTCAGCCCCCATTTAATAAGAACCTACTTTGTGCCAGGTACTGCAGGTATGGCAATGAATGTGAGACTTCCCTGCTTCCCAGTAGTTCTCAGTATATGGGGAAGACAAGGCCAGCACAGAGTTGTTAGTTGTTGCTGTATGTGCATTTGTCTGGGACTTGTTGCTTAATGGGATCACTTAAAACACCTCTTAGCTTACCTATTCCAAGGCCCGAGAGACTGCACTCAAGTCTGAGGAAACCTCTCAAGCTAGACTCAGTTACAAAGAACGCATGATTAGTGTGAATCTCCAATGTGCGCCTTGGCAAATGCTCCGTCTTTCCTCATCTTTGGTACCTTGAATGACTTGGATGTTTCAACATTCACCTAAGCTCTTTCAACATAACACAGCAGTCTTGGCAAAACTAAAATGAAGAAAAAATCGACGCTTGTTTGGGTTGTTTGGCCACGCCTCTGGAGTTCACCCTCCTCGGGTGGGGGTGACGTTTTACTGCTGCTCCTTCCTCATCTGGCAGTTGGGGCACCCAGGTCAGCCCCAGTCTATACTACCTCATAAGCGGAGTACAAAACCAGCAGTTCAATCTCACACTTTATCTGGCTCCTTCACTCCCCTCATTATTCAATCACATTTTCTAAAAGCAAATCTGAGTGAGAGCCGTAGCACAGCTAAGAAAGAGAGAGGATGCAGTCATCCTTGTTGCATCTCAGGCCTACAGGGAATATATTTCTAAGAGGGCTCAAATCTGGATCTTTAAAAGCCTAGCCTCCTGTGTTTAGAAAGGTTTGCCTAGACCTCTGAGATCCTGCTGCCAGGCTGGTACTGTGGACGAACTGCCAGCACCGAGCGGCAGAATGCAACAAAAAGTTCCACGCCTGCTCGCGGAGCCCTTGGCGAATGAGCTTGAATTAAAAGCAGTCTTCAGGTGCCAGGCCTCGGCAGCCCATGCACGGATGCTAACAATTAGCTAATGGCCCAGCTCAGGAGCAGCACTCAGGGGCATACGGAACTTCCTTTTAACATCTCCTCCTAAAAAGGCCTGTTCACTTAAGGATAAACTTAGACGCTGGAGAAGCTGCTGTGTCTTCTGAGCCAGTTTAAACCAGGAAGGGTCAACTAAGTTTACAACAGACTTGAAGGTCCTAAATGCTAGAATGATCTATTCAAGCCACTGAGCTAACAGAGTCCAATCTCTACTCTATTTGAAGCAAATAAACCCCTGCTTTACTTCCCATGGTTCTTAGCGCAGTGCTTTTCAAATTTCAATGTGCAAAGGAATCAGCAGGGGAATCCTATTAAAATGCAGACGAGTTTAGTTCTGGAATTGTTGCAGTTGCTGTTAGTGGTCACCGTGTGGGCCTCCAACTCATGATGACGCCTTGCACAACTCCACAGAACGCTGCCTGGTCCTGCGCCACCCACCTGACTAGCTGAGAATCCGACTGCTGTGATCCACAGCATTTTCACTGGCTAGGTTTGGGACGCAGACCTCCAGGCCTTTCTTCTTAGTCAGCCTCAGTCTGGAAGTGTCACCAAATGTTGAGCATCCCAGTAACACACAAGCTTTGACAGTCAGATAATGGCTGTGCAGAAGGCCCACTGGTCAGAAATCAAACCGGGAACTCTCACATGGAATTCTACTGCGGAACCATCAACGCCTCAGTGAGTTCTGGAGCAGGGCCTGAGGGTTGCTACAAGTTGGAAGAGACTTGATGGAAACTTTTTTTTTCAGTTTAGGGCCTCAGAGTCTATGTTTCTAACTTGCTCCATCGTAATACCGACGCTGCAGGTCCATGACCACACTTTGAGTAGCAAGGCCACAGAGGACTTCACTGAACCAGGCTTGAAGCCAAGAAAACCAAGGGCTAATGTGAGCTGTATGATGTAATATAGGCTATCTGCTAGAGTAGGCTATGTTGTTGCCGGTCTGTGGAGTTGATTTTGACTCACAGTGACCCAAGTGACACAGCAGAGCTGCCCCAGAGGGCATTTTAGGCTGTCATATTTACAGAAAAAGATCATCAGGTCTTTCTCCCATGGAGCCACTACAGGGGTGTGAACTGCCAATCTCCTGAGTGTCTAACTGTTGTACTACCAGGCTTCTCAGAGTATGCCACAAAAGACATGAAATATCACTTCTGTGCCTAACTTTTAAATGTTGGCTCACTGTATGTTATTTCTAGTATATGACAACATTGCTTAAGACAGACTGCTAGCTTCTTACTGGGTTACGTTATGGGCTGAATGGTGTGTTAAACGACATGTTCATGTCCTAGGCCACAGTATCTGTGAATGTGATCTGATTTGGAAATATCATCTTTGGAAATGTAATCAAGTTAAGATGAGACCATACTGGATCAGGAAGAGCCTTAATTCAGTGACAGGTATGGTTACCAGAGAAAGAAAAGGGAAATTTGGACACACAGACACATACACAGAGGACAATGCCACATTAAGACAGAAGCAGAGGTGGTGGATACCTTGAAGCTAAGAAACACCAAGGATTTCTGGCATTCAATAAAAGATAGAAGGGCCTGAAACAGATAGTTTCTTAGAGCCTTCAGAGGCAGCATAGCTCTGGTGATACCTGAATTTCAAAGTTCTAGCCTCCAGAACTGTGACAGACTAAGTATCTGTTTTTTTAAGTCATACAGTTTGTGGTACTTTGTTACAGCCCTAAGAAATTAATGCAGGGAATATCTACAGTAGATCTCTGTGACATCTGGAGCTTCAAGGATGGAAGACGTTATGTAAACAGAGGTGGGGCAAGGGGATGGGATGGAACGCAAGCTGGCCTAATCTTGTGCTTGCCGTTGATCGGTAAATTCCATGTGCCGTCCAGTTCCTACAGGTCTGAAGACAACATCCATTTAATTGCAGGACCTGTCCCGTTAGTTGCGTCCCAAAACTTTGTCTAGGTGCTTTCCGTTGGGCCAAGACATGTGGAGGGCTGAGTTGTTCAAACTGAGGTTGTCCTGTGGACAACTTGTCTGACCAGCAGACTGGATGTGGGTTGATACATATAACCCATACATTAGGAAATGTCACTTTTCACTTCCATCAACAAACTGAACCCTTTCCTAATTCCACTCTTCACATTTCTCTCTAATGCATATCCAAGTCTCTAACACAGCTTCATTAGCCAACATGAAAATCCCTTTCAATTCCATTCTCCAAGTAATTTTTATGTAAATAATAAAACGCCTCGGTTGCAACCCTATTCCCCGAGGCACTCCCCAATTAACCTCCTTTTTAGATTTTTTGCTGCTACCCTTTGTTTCCTGCCCTTTAGCTCATTTCCAAAGGACTTTGCCAGCTTTCCACTTACATCTTGTGTCTTATGCATTAACCTGGGGTGCAGAACATTTTGTGAAAATGCTTTCAGCAAGAGTGGCCTGCTGTGCAAGTCATCCCAGGGCCTTCGCAGCCTGCCCAGCAGCGAGGCTTCACAGGGTTCCAGCAGGCTCCAGCTTCCGGACCTCCCCTCCCTGGCGCCGTGTTAGCCCTCCTCAATCTGACCCGTTTACCTCCCAGCGTTCCCCAGACCAATTCCTTAAATAGCTTCTTAATGTTCCTGAAAGCCTCAATTGAACTAATGGCCCTGGGGCTCCCCAGGACTCCAAAATCTGGAAGGGAGAGTTAGCAGGCACTCTGGGAGGCTTGTTACACGGAACACCTTTGTCCACTGGGGAGTCAGAGGGAACCATCAGAGCTTGTGGGGGCTTTCCTCTGTGCTCCTATCTGGTAAGAATGGAGAATAGGCCCATACAAATTTTTGAGCTTCTTGCAGTCCCTTGGAGCAAGGGAGGGAGGCAGTTGTATGGCGTTACCAGCCTTCCTGTTGTCTTTATTACATGATTCTTGAGCACCTAGTATGTGCTAGAGTGCCTATAGTGTAAATGGTTAATGTGCTTGGTTGCTACTTAAAAGGTTGGAAATTGGAGTCCCACTAGAAATAGTTCCAAAGAAAGCCCTGGTGAGGTCTTTCTGCTCTTGGAAAAAGTCAGCCATTTGAAAATCCCAGGAAGCATGGTTCTACTCCGTTCTAGACACGGGGTTGCCATGAATTGGAGCCAACTTGATAGCACCTGGCTGGCTTACAGTGACTGTCCAACATATGCAAAAGCCAATTCAGAACAGACCATCTTTTCACCCCTCAATATTCAGTGGCTAGAGACTATGGAGCCTACTTCACATTTTCTCCACGTGCCTGGCAGTATCTTTCCCAGTGCTAAGACACAGTAAATTTTCAGGGTACATCTGCTGAGACAAAGAATAAATAGGGGGGGAGAGAGAAGAAAAATAATATTAAGATATAAGAAATCTATTAAGAAGGCCCCTAATCTCATGGTGACTCAACAGATTTTGCTTCTCAGTTCTATACTCTCCAGTCATCACCAACTGTAATATTAACCCCAAATGGGTCGATATTTAACGGAAGTAGAAACTTTTTCCTTTCCCCGTCCATAGCGAAGGTGCTAACAAACACAGAAATACTCAGAAACAAGGGAGCAGGAACAAGTCTGGGGCGAACAAGAACGTGGCAAATCTGCTCTTGAACAAGCCCAGGGCTGTCTGCTTTCTGAGGGTCCTCAGCTCCTGAGCACTTACAGAGATGTCCTTAATGCCATCGCCACATACCTGTTCTAACACAGCAGCCTGACACGCAGCTCTCTCACACAGCACCTGCACTTAGTGCTCAGCTGCGGGCCACGGTTTCAGCATTGGTCTAACACGCGCTCGAATCGTTGCTCTGTTACTGATGCTATTTTGGTGGCATATTAAGAGTGCTTGAAATACTGGATGGTGATATTGGTTTCTTGAAAAGAAAAGAGTCCATCTTCCATTTGCCATTCATCCTGTTGCCCTTCTAAGGATACCCTCAAGCTTTTATGAGGACTGCCAATTAAGTTCACGAACTCATCCTAGAAAAGGTGCTACGGACCTCATTGCTGAATATCACTGTGGTCACCTTCCAAGTACTCTCACTGATGCCAGCACCTAGGCCACCCTTCAGCGAAATTGTGGAACTCTTTTTCTGCAATGGCCACTGTACATGGTGGCAAGACGGCAGGCTTGCATATTTAATTGCATAGTTGTCTGTGAGGAAGTTTTTAGCCAGTAAACAAATAACTGTATTTGAACACCCTCCCTACTCACCTGATCTGGTCCCCAGTGGCTTTTGCCTTTACCCGAAGATAAAGGAAATACTGAAAGGAAGACATTTTGATGACATTTAGGACATCATGGGTAGTAGTGATACTCAGCAATGAGGTATGTGGCATTTAGAATGATTAAGTTCACGGACTTAACTGTCAGCCATCATATGTTTTCATCAGTGCAGCAAATCTCCAATTCCCTGCCCCCATCCCCCAAGTCATCAACGTAGGAAAATGAGCTCCAGCAGCTTAGGAGTAGCATTTGGGAGGAGACTCCTGCCGGTGTTATCAGAAGCCCTGTGCCTGCTTAGGCTTCTCCATCCAACCAGCTTCCTGACTTGAGACAAGCTCTTAAATTCTCTAGCTCTGTTTTCTTTTCATCTCTGTGATGATCCAAACTTTTTGGGAAAAACAAGAAAAGATACCTGCTTTATCCCTTTCTTACAAAGTTGGGAAAATCAATGAGGTAATGTGGAAGGGAACTGCAAACTTGAATGCAATACATGTCATTCTTTTATGTCACCGATCTCAGGATATATCTGAAAGTAAGTTAGTTGGCAGAAGCAGAGGAATAGGTGTAGGCCCAAGGAATTTATAATTTTATATGTCCAGTTTCAAAAAGCTCACTTAAAATAGCAGCGGTTGGGATTCTCAAGGTGATTCCAAGGTAAAGCTTGCCAAAAGGTGGTTGGAAACAAGAGGAGTCTGAGGTCTTGTCCTCTCTACTCTATGCAGCCAACCCAAAAGCTCAACCTACAGAACTCTGACTGTGGCACTGGGACCAGGACAATTTTCACAGCTTTAGACAATTCCAGAGCAGGTGATCTCAAAGCCATTCTGAAAAACAGCCACAAGCCATTCTTCACCGCACATCGGAAACATCAGCTTTACAGCCCTAAATTAGGCTTCTGACACATTCATGCTCTAGTCCTGGACTGTGTGATTCATTTCCCCCCATGGGTTGGGTCCAGTGTTGGGCTGGTTCTGTATGCCACCTAAGTAGATTGCTCTGATAGTGGCACTCTGGCAGATCACCAAGATTGCATCTAAGTTCTCTGCAGTGGTTTTATCTACACATACAAACTGACACGGAACCTGAAGATACACAACTTGGACTTCAGACCTACCTTTGCTCCTTACTAGTTTGCAAAAACCACTCTGTTCATTCACTTTTCAACATCTGTGGACTACCTTCTGGGGATACTAAATGAAAGAGGACTAAGAGTTTATCAGATGGAGCATATCAGGAGGAGGGGTTGGCTCTCACAGGCTTTACATGTAGACAACTGGGGCCAGGCCAGGGGACGGCAGGGGGGCTGATGAGCTGGGGCAGCTTTATAGTTTGGCTATAGTATTGGATTTTTGCTGGAGACTGGTGAGGATAAGGCTTGACTTCTCAAGTCTTCAGTGTCTTTTTTTAAAAATAAATTTTACTGTGATTTAAGACCAATTTAACAATTTATATCAATCTGCCATGTAACACTTGGAACTGCTACTCTATAACTGCTCTCCCCTCTCTTCCCTGTCCCCTTCACTGTAATTCGTTATGAAATTAAAGGTTAGGATGAAGCAACCATTGAAGATGCTTATGGCTCTAAAATTTAGGGCTTTTTATAGCATGAGTCAGACACAGACATGACAGACCATTAGGACCTCAGAAAATGTGGCTACAAATGGATCCAGTGACATTTTAGTATTGCAAATATGCTGGTTACTTATACTACCCCCAATAGCTGGTTGTTTTGGCTCTGGATATAATTTTATACTTGAAATTCACCGCAAATATTCCTGACCTTTGACTCTGGAGGGTGGATATAGTCTGAAAGCTCAAAACATTTCTAAACCCTCTGCAATATTAGGCAGTATGAAGGCAGCCTCAAGTTGTACCCAGTGACTGGCTGCTAAAACATGATTTAATTTCTCCACTGAGACCTAGTACTTGACAGCTTACAGTGAGGTAAGCTACAGGACTCTTACCTGCATGCCAGGATACTGCCATGATATATATGCCTTTCTCTGGGCTTCAAGCGACTGGTTCACTATGAAGTCAAGGGCCTGCTGAATGGGCTTCAATCTAGCATAATCGGAGGAATAATTCAATCCTCGCTAGAAGGTCCATTTATGGAGATAATTGTTGGGAAACCCCAGCATGTGAGTACAAGTACTTGGGTGTAGTATAGCTGGATGGAGCTGCCTCAGATTCAATCAGGAGGCAGTTTAGATATAAACAGCATGGTCATACATGCCCACTTTCCTGGCATAGTTTAGATTTGCTTTTCTTTTCCCTGCATACTTATTAATGGTATTTGCTTTCACTCTAAAAATTATCCTGGTTTAGATGATAGGTCACCTGATATATAAATAATGAAATGACTGCTATTCTTCATTTCTGGGGTTGCTGCTTCTAGCTAATGGGACTGAAAGAACTATAGTCTCTCTGCTTCATAGGCCTCCTCACAGTTGCAAGTTTTCAGAGATCTCTCAAGTGGGTAAAAAGAGCAAATCACTAAATTACTATGGAGACACAATCACCACTGGTGAGGAGACACAATTGTCACCGGTATGCTGTGGGATGCGTCCTGAGCAGCAGAGTCAACTCTGCTGAGTGCACGTATTCTGCAGCAATAAGTCCAGGTCCCAGGGAACCTGTGTCCAAGCAGCAGAGAACGAGATGTGTAATATCCTTAACCTCCTAGCCCAGCACTGAGCCCAACACATGGTAGGAATTAATCACATAGTCCAGGACTAGAACACGGATAGACCCCAAACCTACTTTACAATTGTAAAACTCAAAAGTTCCTGATGCACACTGATGAACATGACTGCATTCTTCAGAACTGTCTAGGGGGTCACTTGCTTTAGAATTATCTAAAAATGTAAATATTCCTAAGAGTTACCCTGGACCTGCTGAATCAGATCTTTCAGGAAGCAAATTCCAGGTATTTGCGTTTTTGTTTTAATAAACTCTTCCTCTATGTACTACTGCTTGAGAAAGCCTTGGCTTCTAGAATCAGGATAGTGAGGGTTCCAATTAAGGAAAAACTCAATTAAGTGGCACATATCAATTCTGGGAGGTTTTCCAGTTTTTTTTTTTAACTATAAACCTCTTCTGCCAAACTTTTAGAAAGATCTGCATGTTTAAGTGAAAAACATTACGAATATGCAATTCAAATTATTTTTCAGTGAGGGAATCAGAAGACAACAATCTCCAACAACAGGATACGTCTGACACAAACATACAGGTTGGCTCCCTTTGTGTGACTATGAGTTGCCAAGTCAGTTTCCTTGGTGTGGTAACAGTAGAGTTCACGTTCTGGTTTAATTTAAGTGGCTGGTCAGCAGGTCTCAAGTCACTGGCCAAATGGAAACAGTCATGTAAACAATGCATGGACTCCCACAGTGGTTTTTACTCACGAGTTACAAAGGGAGATGGACAGACCAAGTCATGAAGTTGCCTATGTAAGGCCAGAATCAAAGACAGTAGCTTTTAGAAGGTCTTAAAACGTGATTTTTGTCCAAAGGCATGTTTAGAATAGTGGTAGTGGTGACAAACAGCACCCAAGGGTGCAACACCCCAACTGAAAAGACAGAACAGTAATGAGATGTTATGGGCATGAGGGATTGGAGTAGAGGTTGAGAAAATTGTCAAATAAAAGTAACTGCTCTGGCTCATCAGAGTGCCCTTGGACAGAACTCATCATATCTACTTGCGCAGGGGAAATCCATGCTTTGGGAAGCCTGATCTTTCACAATTTTGGAGCTCTAATTAAAAAAAAAGAATATAAAATTAATGATGACTACAAACTCACATGCAAATATGCATGTTTACTAAGAATGAGAAATCACACTGGATTACTAAAGTCTTGAAAAATTAGGTCCTTTTCTCTGAGAGTTTGTGTACAGAAATGCTTCTTTTTTTTGTTTCTTTCAGAATTTTATTTAAAAAAAAATTTTTTTTTCTTCAACATGACTGAGTGAAAATGTACATTCCTGTATAAAGTTACATGCCCACCTATATGCAGCTTCCACTGCTCTCCCTATCCGGTGACAGCACACTAGAAATGCTTCTTGATTGGAACTTTGCTTCTTCTCCGCATCTAGAACATCCTACATCTCCCAGCAACAACCAGCACCCACAGGGGCCAATCCAAATGGAGTACCCTGTTGCTGAAGTTTCATAACTTTTCTGTAAATCTGCCCCTACTGCAACCTAGATTTCCTTTCTTAATTAACTGGCTAAAGAGCTCATCATCAATTCATATCAGTTTGCGCTGGAGGAATCACAACGATTACTTTAAGCTTCCACAGCGGGCAGGGTACTTGCACAAGAAGGCTGTAGTAGAGAAGCTTCAGGACGGTGACCATCAATTCCTTCCCTCTTTTTATAAGCATGCTGCTTCTTACATTGTGAGGCAGAGTCCAATGACCCTTTCCTCAAGAACGGGTGGGCCTGTGTGACTTTGCTGACTAGTAGAATGTGGCAGAAGTACCATTCTGAGACTTACGCGGCTAGGTCTTAAAAGGACTTGCAGTTTTCGCCTGGGCCTGTTGAGTTACTTCCTCTTGTAAGGCTTTCTGCAAAATCCAGCTGCCACGCTATGAGAAGCCCAAACCACATGGAAAGGACATACAATTGTCTCAACTTTCAGCTGACAGCCAACATCAACTGCCAGCCACATAAACGAGTATCTTGGACACTCAGCCCAGTCTAGGCTTCAGATGACTGCAGCCCAACCAACTTCTTTCTACAACCACATGAGACATCTCAAGGGAGAACCACCCAGCTGAGTCCAGGCAACCCAAGAACTACGAAAGAAAGAAGAACTTGTTCTTTTAAGTCTATGTTTTGGATGTTTGTTATACAGTCCACAAAGGCACTGTATTAGGATATAACAACTTTAAGCTCTTCTCCCATGTAAGTGGGAAGATGGGGCAAGGGACACTGAGTTTTCTGGAGTTTTCCTTTTGGTCTCTACTTGTCCATAAGTGGCAGTTGTTCTCTCTTCTCCTTTCCTTCAAGAAGTAATTTCTAGAGAATCCTTCCTTTGTGGAGTACGGAGATGACAGCTCACAGCTGTCCAGTGGGTAAATTTAATTTGGGGCTGGAATGGAAGAATAAGAAGTCAAATCTGGTTGCAGATCCAAGCCATGGTTTCCAATCTGACTTTGTACTGTCTGTAAAGTTGTTTTGACCGCTGACTCTGGTGTCTGTTTTTTAAATTGATTCAGAAAGCTCAGAAGGAAACAGGAGCAAAATTAATTTTCTATTTTACTCCTCAACCCCTAGGATGGACCACTATTCTTCCTTTCTTGTAGGCTAGAAAAGAAAGTGGTTTTTTTTTTTTTTTTTTTAATTTCACTCTTCTTCGACATTTAGATTAAGTCTGGCAATGAGTCTTACTGTTTTATTCCTTTTTCTTTTTAAACAAAAAGCTCTTAGATTTGCATCCTCCCTTTAGTTTCCACAGTTCCTGCCCCAGTTCAGCTCCTCACTGCTACAATGGCCTTCCGCTTTTGAGCTCTGAGGCCTGCCACTCCCTGTCTGTGTGTTCCAACAGACTAAGATTCCCAAACACCATACTCATCACGCTTCCAGGGACCTTATCTACTGCCTTCACCCCAGTTCAAGGCCCTGTGTAATAAACTTCATTATAGCAATCTGTCCTGCTAGCTTAGTGACCTCCTGAAGAGACTTGTACCCAGACTAGACTTAATCCATCTTTTCCCATTTCTACTTATTCTTTTCTTCAGAATACACAGTTCTTTCTTCCTTCTCCAAACTCCTCTTGTCCTTTAAGAAGTAGAAACACAGGATTTTAGGTGTGATTACTCTTTGGTTAGTCCCACATTCTCACTGACCAGAAATTCTAATTCCTTGAGGACATACTGCCCAGTATTTCAATGAATAAACATCACCAGACTGATGATTCTTATGGAAAGAGGCAATGGAATTTTGTGGTTTGGGTTTGGGCTGCTAGGAAAAAAAGTTAGAAGCTAATACCATGCTTGGTTTTGACCTAAGGACTCCACATAGTCATTTGTCTTTTTACAACAATGCTGTTGTCTCCTTTTTACTGAGAGGAAGTTGAGATTTAGGGAAAATGACTTTCTTAAGGTCACCAGCTGGTTTAAGTGAAGAGAGACAGCTTGAAGCCAAGACTGATTACAAATCCAGGTTTCAACCACTACATCATTCTGCTTCCTCACTTTTTTTTCCCCCCTCTGTAGAGAAGGCCTAAGGAATTAAAGGAAATTCTGCTGGTATAGTGGTTAAGAACCATGGCTGCTAATCAAAAGGTCGGTAGTTTGAATCCTCCAGGTGCTCCTTGGAAATTCTATGGGCAGTTCTACTGAGTTCTATACGTCAGAATTGACTCAATGGCAATAGTTTTTTTTTTTTTACAAGTAGGGATGGGAACGGAATTTAAAAAAAAAATCTTTTGAAAGTTCTTTTTTCATCTATTGCTCAAAGATTGCTACTACCATTTTAGAAAACTTCTTTCATGACTTGTAGCTAAGCATACATACTTAACCTACTTATTAGCAGACTTTATAGAATCATAATCTTTGCTTTACTTAACACAGCCTATGCTGTGTCACTGTGCACCAATATTAGTGTTTATTACTTGCTTAGATTGTAAATATTACATGTTATTGGTTGGACTATATCTCCAAAGATATATTTGAAGGTTTAACCCTTGGTGTTTGTCAATGTGACCATGTTTAGAAATACAGTATTTGAAAATGTTAACATGAGGTCATGCTGGAGAGGGGTAGGGCCTAATCCAGTATGACTGGTGTCCTCATGAAAAGAGGACAGACACAGTGACACAGATCCACAGGAGAGATGGCCATGTGAAGACAGAGCAAAAAAGACTACATCAACGTACCTACAAGCCAAGGAATGTCAAGGACCACCAGGAACTCCTCAAATCGAAGAAAGCAGCAAGGAAGGATGGTCCCCTGGAGTCTCCTGAGAGAATGTGGCCCTGTCGACACCGTTGACTACTGACATCTAGCCTTTAGAACCAAGCTACCACTTTGTGATACCATGCTATGACAGTACAACATATAACAATTTTTTTTCCCAAAGACGATTTTAGTGTGGGCAGTAAAAAGGCATCCAGAATTATAATGTTGTACATGTAACTGTGAGATCTTAAGAATTGTTCATGTTTCATGAGAGACAACACAGGATCCCATATAATATTGTCATTATGTCCCTGAAGCCATACTGGAGATCTCGAAACATAAAGCTTTCTAGAAAATGGTGAGGAAGGAAGACCAATATTTACTGCCCATCTCTGACTACATACAAGACTTTGTGCCAACAATTTCATAGACGTTCTCATTCACTTTTCTTAATAACTTGTCAATATATGCATGTATACCCCATCTTCAGAAAGAGGAAAACAATCCCCCAAAACATTAAACCCACTGCCATTGAGTTACTTCCAACTCACAGCAAACCCAGAGGACAAAATTATGCTGCCACATAGTTTTCAGGGCTGTAAATCCTTATGGAAGCAAGCTGCCACATCTTTTCCCCACAGAGCCATTGGTGGTTTCTGAACTGACAACCTTTGGGTTAGCAGCCAAGTGCTCTAACCACTGCTCCACAAAGGCTCCAGAGGGTTAGATTAACTCATGCAGGCCACTAGGAATGTGGGTGCTTGGGTTGGAATCCAAATATTGGAGTCATAGAGAAGACTGCTCCAGATGAAAGAAAAAAATACATGTCTCTAGACACAGAAAATGAGAATGAGCTGAACGAATGACCTGAAGTTACGAAAAACCGGAATCTTTAAAACCAAGAGAGGAACAATGAAGGGAGAAACTCGGGTTCCTGGTGGTTCAGTCTGGTTGGGGGAGGGAGGAGTACGCTGAGCCGAGGAGGGAGTTGGCTTTGTAAAATGGTCCCCAAGCAGAAAATGGGTCTCATTCTTCCAAGAGGCCAAAAGGGGACTAAAGGCAACAGCACAGTCTTGGACTGGAGGCTGGAAAGTGAGGGTGAAATTAAGAAGAGCCCTAGCACTACAGAGTAACTGTCTCAGGCCAGAAAGGGGCGTGGACCAGAGAACATCTGGAGGGTTTAGGCTGAAGGCCTGTGCCAAGCTGCCTGAGTAATGTGACACTCTGTAATTTACCCGACAAGATGTGTGTGCTGGACAGGGGGTGGGAGAATTTCTGGAAAAGAAGACTACGCAGAAAGCTTGGGTTCCAGTGTGTCTGAATCAACAAATTCTCCCCTTTTCCATGTGAACGCTTTTCAATCAGTTGCCCTGTTGAGTCAATTCCAGTTCCTGGTGACCTCACGTGCGTCACAGTAGAACTGGGCTCCAGAGGGTTTTCCATGGCTGATTTTTTGGAAGTAGTTAGCCAAGCTTTTCTTCTGGGGTGTCTCTGGGTGTGCTCAAACTTCTAACCTTCTGGTTAGCAGCCTAGTGCATTAGCTAGTTGCACCACCCAGAGATTTCTAAACCATTTCAAAATGGCGTAAAAATGTTTCAACGGTGAGGTTCCCTGAGTTAGAGAATGGGAGAACCAGGTGAGGGAAGTTTCCTTTTACGGGGAAAGGCTGCATCCTGTGGTGTGAGACAGAGAAAACAATATGCTGTAAACCAAAGAAAAGTCAAAATGCTCCTACTTTCAACCTGCAGCCTCCAGCCAACAAGCCTAAGCTTGGTTTGGGTGAAGGGGCCTCTTGCGGAATTCAGTTCTTGGCCAGAAAACCCTGCCTCAGACCTCAGAAGGTTTGAGGAAGGCTTAGCAAACCTGGCGGCTGCTCTTTGGGTTTGGCAAACTCAAGATTTTTCCAGCGCCTTGTGTTCAGTGAAACTGAAAATGTGTTTGGCTAGAAACCCTTCTCTAATTTTTAAACCCCTGTGCATTTTTTACATAAATTTGATCCACATGTTTTTGATTTATTTATATTTAACTCATCAAATTGAATTAGGAGCTACAATGATGAATGGGAACAATGCTGATTTCCAAGAAGATTTCTGAGCCCTTTTTCTTAGAACTAAATCAAATTTTCCCCTCAACCCTTAAAAAACTGGTTCAAAGCCCTGGTTATTCTTCATTAGAGTATTTAAATGAATTAACGTGGCTTTCTGGGCTACCAAAAGAAGCCCCCTACCAGTCTCTCTTTGATATGATTTATTACCACAACTGTGGAAGGAAAAGGGGTTCCTGTCACAAAAGCTAGAAAGGAGGGGGGTGGTTTCACTAAACCCATCTTCCTTCTTTTTTCTCCTTAACTCTTCCCATAGCAGCCAAATGAAGCTGGTTCTCCTCTTCCCTTCTCTCTCTCTCCTCTCCCTGCCTGGCACTGGCAAGGCTTCCCCATCTGGAAGCATTTAAGAGAACAGTGATTTTACTCTTGTGCAAGGAAATCGTGGGGTATACATATCCATTAAGCTAAATTATAGGTGCACAACCTTATCCTGCACAGCTCTGTCTGGCCTCAGATTGCAAGCACAAGTAGCCATTACTGTCTTTCTCAAATACCTCTTCTAACACGCCATTATTTTCTACAACTTCTGTCTGAGACCAGTCATATTTCTTTGAAAAACCGTGGCTTCTGAGGTCCTAAGACAAAGGCGCCTCCTCATGGCCCTTTGAACTTATATTCAGTGGGTCCCTTGCATGATGTACAAAGCTGCTCTCACCTACAGACCCTGAAATAATCAGAGGGGCCTTGGCACAAGAAGCAGCTTCCACTTAATAGCTGCACTAACTCGAGGGACTTTCTTTACTTTCCTGGGTCTCAATTTCCCAAATCTTTTAAAAGGTGTAGTAACCCTCTTTACCTCCCAGAGTTGTTGCAAGGATTAAAGGTGATGCTATGTATTAACAATTTTAGTATGTTGTTTGTACTATGTTGTTCCTGTTGTTGGGTGCCATCCAACTCAGAGAGACCCTGTGTGCAACACAACAAAACACCGTTCGGTCTTGTGCCATTCTCACAACTGCTCCTGTGTTTGAGCTCACTCTTGCAGCTACCGTGTCAGTCCATTTCACTGAGCCATTTCACTGAGGGCCTTCCCCTTTTTTGTTGACACTCTACCAAGCATAAAGTCCTCCTCCAGGGAATGGTCCCTCCTGACAACATGAACAAAATGAAGTCTTGCCATTCTTCCTTCTAAAGAGCACCTGACTGTGTTGTTTTTGTTGTTGGGTTCCATCAAGTCAGTTCTGACTCATAGTGACCCTGTGCACAAGAGAATGAACACTGCCTGGTCTTGTACCATTGTCCACAGTTGTTTTTATGCTTAAGCCCATCGTTGCAGCCACTGTGTTAATTCTTCTTGAAGGTCTTCTTTTTTTTGCTGACCCTGCACTCTACCAAGCATGATGTCCTTCTCCAGGGACTGATCCCTCCTGACAACATGTCCAAAGCATGTAAGACATAGTCTCACCATCTTTGCTTCCAAGGAGCACTCTGGTTGTACTTTTTCCAGAACATACCCATTTGTTCTTTTGGCAGTCCATTGAACATTCAATAGTTTTCTCCAACACTACAATTCAAAGGCATCAATTCTTCTGTTTTCCTTACTCACTGTCCAGCTTTTGCATGCATGTGATTGGTTGACAATACCATAGCTTGGGTCAGGTGCATCTTAGTTTTCCAGGTGACATCTTTACTTTTCAATACTTTAAGGAGGTCCTTTACAGCAGATTTTGCCAGTGCCAATGCATCTTTTGATTTCTTGACTGCTGCTTCCACTGGCATTGATTGGGGACACAAGTGAAATGAAATGCCTGACAATCTCAATCTTTTCTCCATTTATCAAGATGCTGCTCACTGGTCCAGTTGTTAGGATTTTTGTTTTCTTGATGTTGAGGTGCAATACTGAAGGCGGTGGTCTTTGATCTTCGGCAGTAAGTGGTTCAAATCTTCTTCTTCACTTTCAGCAAGTTAAGGTGATGTTACCTGCATAATGCAAGTTGTCAATGAGTCATCCTCCAATCCTCATGTCTTGTTATTCTTCACATAATCCAACTTCGGGGAATATATGCTTGGCATACAGACTGAAAACGTCTGGTGAAAGGATACAACCGTGACACACACCTTTCCTGACTTTAAATCATGCAGTGTCCCCTTGTTCTGTCTGAATGACTGCCTCTTGATCCATGTACAGCTTCCTTAAGAGCACAATTAAGTGTTCCAGAATTCTCATTTTCTGTAACATTAGCTGTAATTTGTTATTACCCACACAGTCAAATGCCTTTGCACAACCACTGAAACACAGGTAAACATTTTTCTGGTATTCTCTACTTTCAGCCAAGATCCATCAGACACCAGCAGTGATATGCCTGGTTCCATGTCCAGAGCTTCCAGGTTAAGACAGACTAGGAAAGAAGCCCCCTGGCTGTACTTCTTCCAAATATTTAATAAATGTTTGTTGTTATGATCACAAAAACTTTCACTTAATTCAACTCCACAACTTTTCTGAGAGTAATTAAAATTTCGCAGAATTTGACCATTACCTTCTAAATCCTCTCCTCCCCACCAAGGGTGAACCAATCACCTCACCGTCTGGTAAATGAGTATTATTCTGGTTCAGAGGCATGAGGTTCCCAGTCAACCGAGATTTCTCCTCAGTCTCCAAAGGAGTCATCTTCCCAGGCCCAAGTTTTAAAATATAGCTGCTTCTTGGGATCAACAGTAGTAAAGCAACTAGAGTATATAAAATCTACGTGAAAATCTTCACCACCAATGAACGACATTGTGAAAAAAATCAAAATGCTCAAGAATTGCATTTGGATTGATAACCAGCATTTCCAGAAGGAGCAGCCCACGAAGCAAAAGACGTATTACACTGGGAAAATATGCTGCAAAAAACTTGATGGAAGATTTAAAAAGCAAAGATGCCACTTGGATGACTAAGGTGTGCTTGACCTAAGCCGTGGTCATTTAAATTGCCTTATATATGTGTGAAAGCTGGACAGTGAAAAGAGAAGACAGAAGAAGAATTAATGCATTTGAATTATGGTGCTGGGCAAGAATGCTGAATACACTGTGGACTGCCAAAAGAATGAGCAAATCAGTCTTAGAAAAAATACAGTCAGAATACAGCTTAGAAGCAAGGATGGCAAGACTCTGCTTACTTTGGACATGTCATGAGGAAAGAACGATTGTTAGAGAAGATCGTGTTTAATAAACTAGGTTAGTGACAACGAGGAACAGCCTCAGTGAGATGGAATGAGATAATAGCATCAACAATGGGCTCAAACATAACTAAGATCATGGAGATGGCACAGGACCCAGCTGTGTTTTGTTCTGTTATACATATGGTTGTCAAGAGTTGGAGCCAATTCCATGGCAACTGACAACAAAATTTAACTGGTCACACAGATCATTCTCCTTCAAGCTAAACCGAGCTCTTTCTCACTTTATACAGAATGTGTATGCATGTGGAGGTGGGGGAAGGAAGTGAGAAGGTGTGCTCTGTTTTGAGGAGGAAATTGGTTAATTGCTGTTTCCAAGACCCCCATGGACTTGGGACACTTTACCAGTGCTTGGCTGTTTGGAAGTTACTCTATTTCTATTGGAAAAAACCCAGAACATTTCCTTCATAGTGGCACTATGTTCTGTTTTGGAAACCTTGGTGGTGTAGTTGTTAGGTGCTACCTCTGCTAACCAAAAGGGTGGCAGTTCAAGTCTGCCATGTGCTCCTTGGAAACTATGGAGCAGCTCTACTCTGTCCTATAGGGTCACTATGAGTCAGAATTGACTCAATAGCAGTGAGTTTAGCAAAGTATAAAGGTGAAGCCATCATTTAACATGTCTGATAAACACCTCTCTTCCAAGAGGGAGAATATAAGTTCATGTGTCTAGACACAAGCCTCTGCTTGGTGAGACATAAAGAAAAGAGAGTCCAAGGTCTGAGGTACATCTACGTCTCTAGCTAGGATAGTCTCAGTGGTCATTCACAGGTCTTAAGGTTGGTCAGATTAGTGGGAGGAGTTATTCACTGGCTTCTGAGGAGATCTCGAACATGTTAGGCAGTAACGGTCCTTACCATGCAGAATTTGTATGAAAGTTAAAAGAGAGAACATTTGTAAACTCTAAATGAATTATTATTCCCATCGAGCAGACTTTCCTTGAAATACTGGGTGATAACATGAAATATTTGTCTTCCATGCAGAATATTTACTAGAGATTTCTTTCTCAGTGGCCTCTTAATTCCCTGTACGTAGGTGTATTTTGGACGCCAGCCCCAGCTATGAAGACTAAAGGAACTATTGCTTACACAGCCCTGCCAAGGGGTGGGTTGAGATGGCTGTTTGTACCCATAAATGCTTCTGGAGTAGGCATAGGATCTGAGGTGACTACAGGCTGGAAGTCATTTGTGGCCTGGTATAAAAGCTGAGTAGGGCCATTTAGGCTCCTGTCTGGGAATTTGGTATTGGGAAAGTGAAAAATTGGGTTGATGGGCAGCATAGACATTCAGAATGTGGCTGGCCATATTAATAGCAGGATACCCTTATGGAGGCTGACTCCTGCTACTGAGGCCCTCCAGGGTTGCCTCAATTCTAGAATCTCTTTCCCATAAACCCTGGCTGCTAGATAGCTATGCTCATGGGTACCATAAATATCTCTTCCAATATTATTAAAATAACATTTTTGTGAGTTTGATTGAGTGGGTTTCAGTTTTCTCTGGCTATGAAGAGTCTTCACCAACATAGCATCTATCCTCAAAAAGAACTTGCAGATGGAGTTACGTCTACATGTTCTGGGCATTTCTACTTCAAGGCACTGTTGTAATATGAGTAGTTAATTGTAGAATATGGAAGATACAGTTAGTTCCCAGTTTACCCTTGTATGGCTCTCCTCAACTACAGAAACTGGAAAAGTTAAAGCTCTGCCTCTCTTCCACCCTCCATTGTGGGTAGGGGAGGTCATGTGATGTGGTTTTGGCCAATGGGATATAAGTCAGTATCTGCCAGGGTAAGTAGGCTGGCCTTTTCCCCTCCTTCCTACCTTCAGTGAAAATTAAAACTATCTTGCAACCAACAAAGAAAGGCAAAAGAAATGCACAGATGCTCTACACATCTGAGGTGCTAAACCAACATTAGCAATCACCTAATCCCAGTCTTTTTGTGATGTCAGTAAAATCTACCTCTCTGATGCTATTAGACAGATTTTTCCATATTACTTCGAAGTCCAGTCTTTTCTAAACATATGCTAAAAAGGTACCTAGACATTGATATTGTTTCCTGTGTTGTGAAAAACACTTTTTTTCCACCAAATATATCACCAAATTGCTTTTAAATTAATTTTTCTAAGAATCAACTGAGTGGTATGAGCTCATACGGCAACTAAAATTTGACAACAGAATAAGGCAATATAGATGAATAACCGTGACTACGGCACAAAACACAAGGCAAGACTTGTCACTGGGGAAGTGGGAAACCAGGGAAGTCTCCGCAGGAGAAGCCTTTTGAGCCAAGCTTGAGAAAAAGAAGAATCTGGATGTTTGTGGACACAGAAGTATATTGTAGGTAGGAGGAACACTTGAAACAAACATGGAAACCTGAAGGTCCAATACAGGAAGCAGCAAGTTTATTGAGGCTGGTGAAGGAGAACAAAAGCCAGAATGGTACATCAGACCAAATCATAAGAAGCTTTGAATAGTAGGTAAAGGAGTCTGTCTCTATTCTTCATGTTATGGGGTGCCACTGAAGGGTTTTGAGAAGGCAGGTGTTAAATGGTTCTTCTGGAAAATTCACCTGACAGCAGCACGTGTGGCACGCTTGAGGAGGCTGGACAAGCGCCCAGGACGCTATCCAGGTGTCTGGACAGGAGGTGAAGAGGGCATGAACCAGGACAGTCATGATGAAAATGGAGTGGAAAGTAGAAACAGGTACGAGATACAGTGCACAAGGACATGAAACCCGGCTTGGCTGCTGTTTGTTTAGGATTATGTGTCATGTAGAGGAAAAATGCAGAAAATATTTTACCATACAAAATATAAACAAAATGTGCAGGTGGTACCTCTGGAGCTGAAGACAGGAATGGCTTTATGTAGATGTTGGAGTCATGCACCTTCAGGTCGTGGTCCCCAAGCCCCCTGGTCACTCCAATAGTTGCCATTACTCGGGCCTAGGAGTAGAAGCAGAGGGTCATCAGAAACAATACCACACAGGAGAACAAGTTCCTGTCACCATACGGCTTCTGAGGGCTGTGTTCCAATTCCCCCGCCAGTGTTTGCATATCTCTTTCTGCCAACTACGTGGGTCGTTTGTTCCCAAGAATGGGCTCACTGAAACCATTCACGTATTTGAGGAGTGATTTTTTTTTTTTGCCAATTACCTCAAGCTTCAGGGGTTTCTGCTGTCTCTCTTCAGCTTTCTTTTTTTAGAGACTAGAGGGCAATGCATTCAATACACTAAAGTCAAAACACGAGTGATGGCTATAGCTGCTAAAAGCAGTTCAAGTCAAATCCAGCAGCATTCATCCATCCATCCACCTCCCTACCCACTTATCCACCCACCCACCCATCCATCCATCCATCCACGTTACAGGTATTTATTAAACAGCAGTAATATCCCTAGTTAGGTGACGGGCACTAGTAAAAGATGTAAAAAGCCGGAGACAGCTCCTGCCCTCACAGGCTCACCTATTATGCTTCATGGCTGAAGAAGATCAGTCATCTACCCTGCTAGCATTCCTACAAATGCCCTCTGGGTAGAAAGGGACAAAATACCATTAGTACTCGAGGCTGAGACCCAGCCATCTGTGCATTTCCCTAAACTGTTTCCTAACTGTTTCAAGGAAGCAATACCACCAAACTAATGTTTATACACAGTCAGCCTGATCATCTCCTGGGGTATTTAGGTTTGAGAAGAGGGTTGCTTCTATGATGGGTTGATTTACCTAACTACTGTGAGCAGAAATCATGCTGTAGGAGACAGAAATGTGTGAGGCCTTGTTCCTACTTTAAAGGAACCTCATCATGGAGGTAAAGAGGTATACAGTTAACTAACAACATGTAACATATGGTCAAGTGCTGAAAGATACAACAAATGGGTCAGTCACATGAGTTTGGAAGAGATACAGACTCTACTGGGAAAGTTTCCTGGAGAAACGGGCACTAACCTTCATGCAGAAGGATGTACAAAACAAGACAGGCAGACACAGAGATGGAGAGAAAGTCATTCTGAGTGGGAATGAAGTGCAGTGGTCTAACTCCTGGATCATCAACAATATATCCAGTGTAGAATCACAGTTCAAAGACCCCAGCTTGAATCCTTCCTCTACCGACTGTTTGGGTATAAGAGTACCCAAGAAGGAGTACCTCACGGGGCTAAGGGTAAAATGAATAACTGCTAAGAAATACTTACTAATGTAATAATTATCACCATCTTCGTAACATTCTCCCAAAGGCTATAAACTTTGGAGCCCGTCTCAGATGAGAAAGGTTTACATTAAAGGGTAAATAAAAGCATGACACAGTTTTTAAAGGCAAGAGTTAAAAGAAATTGGTAAAATGTAGACATGTGACATGAAGCCTGGGTGTCCCTGGTGAGGCAGGCCTCTGCTTGGTGGCAGGCTGGATGGGTCCTTCTGACTAAAGAAGTGCTCAACTCTAAATGGAAAAATTCTAGGTCCCTTGTGACCTTCTGTTCTTCTTCCTGTGACAGCAGCTTCCGTAGCTGGAAAAATCACATGTCTATATTTTAGTCCAAAGAAATCTGATATTTCCAGCTAGTTAATGAACTTGCTTTACAAAGAATGCAAGTTTTATGTACCTATGTCATTAAAAAGTATTTGTGGAAATAAAATGAAAAGCAATGGTTAGGAAACTACCCTTAAAACTTCTGGGTAGATATGTGCAGAAAGGAAAAAGAAAACCCCTATAAATTGCCTAGAGATGCTCTTCCTAATGCTGCAGTTTTCAAGATTTCTCAAGAGATCACAGACTCATCAGACAGTGGTACTGTGCTGCTTTGGTGCTGGGCGAGCCTACTAATAAAAGCTCACTGGAGAAACAGGGGCTTTAAATGGGCTGAGAAGCACGACGGCAGAGCCTGCCAGCTGCGTACCACAGGACTGTCCAGCCTTAATCCACTGAACTGCACGAATGAACATGATGCTCTGGCGAACGAGATTTTTTGCTTAACCGGGGAATCCCATGCTTCTCTCAACAATATTGCTCATCATCTTCTAAGAATATATCATTAGTCCATTTTCTAATTGTACTAAGAAGAGTATACTGAACGTAACTGAACTGCTTATTTTTTCACCTGCACATTTATTAAAGGTCTGCCACCATCAGGTAGCAAGCTGGACAGTCCTGAGCTTACTAGAACCCACTGGATATAGTACGGTAATACTGAGAATCTCCATCTCAGCCACACAAAGAACTGCAGCTGCAGGTGTCGGTAATCTGGGCCAAATGACACACACTACCAGTGCCTCCTGGTCTCAAAGACACACACATTCCGACTGGGAAATGTGTTCATAGTTGTGGTGATTCTTAGCCAGAGATGGTGTGGCAGAAGGTGTCCATCTCCAGGAAAGGAGCAAGCACATCTGAAATTTGATCCCCATGTGGATCACACATAAATGTTCCATCTCCCTCCATCAAATGCTTCCTTTCCATTGAAATGCTTCCTTTCCATTGAAATCACTGCTGCGCTACACAGAGCCCCAAACCGAATCCTGTAGTCATGTTCTCTCACACAAACACATTGCTTTAACACACACACACACACACACACACTCCCTCTCTGTCTCTCTCTCTCCCCGGCCCCCCACACCGCCCCACCTCCTCCCACAAGTCTTGCCATTGGTTTTCTTAAGAGTCACTTCTTTCTGGTAAAAATGATAAAATGCTTAAAAAAATATTTTGTTTGATAAGTCTTTGCGTTGTGACCACATTTTTTTCACTTCTAATTGAAGCTCTTAGCACTGAGTTAAAACATTATTAGTGTTCAGGGGAAGAAGGTAATGATTCAGAAGGTATTTGGTCTTACTGGGAAATGGATTCAAAACTTCCTCCTCTCCCTCCAGGATTTCCACTGTGCCCACGTCTAGGCTCCCAGACCACTCGCAGAGGTCTTCTTTCCTCTGGTTCAACAGTGTGCTGGGGAGTGATTCTGACTGGGGTACTGGGAGGTGATGGCAGTCTTTGCTACCTCAGCCTGGGCTCTTTGCAATCTGGAAGTAATAAACTAGCTAATTACAGTAAAGCTTCAGCTCTCCTCCCATGGGTCTGGTGAACAAGAAGATTTGTGAAGTTTGGACTTGCATGACAGAGCACTAGACTAGACAACATGGCTCTGGGTCTGGCACTGCCACTCCTTAGCTGTGTGACTTTATCTGAGATGCTTTATCCCTGGAGTCCCAGCCGCCTCATCTACATGGACATAATATAGCCAGGTTTGCCTACCACCCAACTTGTTAGCAGATAGAAAATAAGATGATTTATGTGGAAGTGGTAAGTTTAAATATTGCAAAATGCTATTGAAATGGATTGGGGAGGAGGACGTTAGTTCCACAAAATTGACTTTGGTGCTTTGCGCTTCTCCTCACTCAGACTGCCTCTCCTTGGACCCTCAAGATGGGAGTGCCTGAAGGATGATGGATGTGATATTCTTTCAAGCTGTCAAAGCTATAAAATCACAAGCCGCTTAGCAGAACACACAGACTGTCATGGGTTATGCAGAGTGGCAGCAGGGCACAGTTTTGTCATTGCAGCCCATGGGAAACACACGTGCCTACCTTCTTGCCTTCTCCATATATAAGGGGAAACTTCAAGTCATCATCCTCAATGGTTTTGTATGCCCTGTAGGGGATAAATAACATTTTTAAAAACAGTGTGCACTCAATTAGTGACCCACTGCCCTGACACAGGCCACTAGGCACATTCTTTTCCCTGGGACTCCATCCACTCACCACACCGCCATTCTTTATAATAGAGTGCTTCTCCCAACAGAATGTGGGGTATGTGTGCTAGCAAACCAGAAAATACCAAGTCTATATATACTGAAAGATGGCGAGAGTATGTGGCATATTGATAATAAGGAGGGAACATGGGCTCCTTTCCTAAGCACTGAGTGTTTGTACAGTAACGAGGTACCCCGGCACCAGTAACTGGCTTCTTGTTATTAACCCGAGACTGTGAGAAACAGCACAGCTCAGAGACAGATGGAGGGTGAAACTGCTCCAAGAGCCAGTTCTCACCTTTAGGGGCTTTTAAACTCAAGGAAAGCTCGGACTGGGAGTCCTGGAGAAGGAAAATGTACAGCCTGTCTGACCTCAGCATGACTGTCAAGGTTGGCAGGAAAGTCTCTGCTTCATAATAGCTTTTAAATGGCCATTCGACACACAGAAAGAAAATTCAGTTTATGCTTCAGTGCTTTATCCTGGACACGGCTGTCCGGATGCCACTGTGTGTGCCGCTGAGGCTGGCACGGTTAAGAGGACAAAGTAAATGAGGTCCATTTCTTGCAGTTCTGCTCATAAGGAAGTTAAACACAAAAACAAGCAAACGTGCCAGTTTATCACTAGCTGTACCACTCTGGGAAAGCAGCTTCCGTTTGTTTGGTCTTGATTTCCCCCTTTATAAAATAAGGACAACCATACTGGATACAAAGAGCTTAGCACAGAGTTTGGAACCTACTAAATGCTCAACAGGGTCATTATGAGTTGGAACAGACTCCACGGCGAAGGCTTTCTGGTTTGGTTTACTGCCAGTGCTTAGGAGATAATTAATACTGTGGCATGCTCCTTCCCCTTTCTGGGGACAGGTTACTGTCTATCCACCACACTGCTCGTCTTTATTTACATGGACTTCTTTTGCCTACAGAACTGTATGCATAAGTAAACCAGAAAATAGCAAATCTTTCTATGCTCAAAGACAGAGAAACTATGTTGACATACTCATAATTAGCAATCAATGGAGATGAGCTTCTGTTGTAAGTATTCCATCTCAGCGCAACAAGGAGGTACCACTGCAGCAGCAGAAGTATTAGGTATTAGGAAGACTAAGTGAAAGGTGGGGTAGGGTCCTGCAGGGTGCTATAAACGAGGAAGATGCTGTCTTAGTCATCTAGTGCTGCTATAACAGAAACGCCACAAGCAGACGGCTTTAACAAAGAGAAGTTTGTTTTTTCACAGCCTAGCAGGTGAGAAGTCCAGATTGATTATGCCACCTCTAAGGAAAGCCTTCTTCTCTTTTGGCCTTCTCATCAGTCTTCTAGGAACTTCTCTGGACAGAGACCCCACGTCCAAAGGGCGTGCTCTGCTACTAGCATTATTTTCTTGGTGGTATGAGGTCCCCTAGCTCTCTGCTTGCTCCTTTCTTTTATATCCCAAGACACTGTCCTCAAAACAATACACTCTTGTAGACTGAGTCCTACCTCACCAACACAACTGCCACCCCTCCTCCCTCATTAACATAATAGAGGCAAGATTTACAACATATAGGAAAATCATACAATGGCACAGCCAAATACATACACACATTTCGGGGCAGGGTATAATTCAATCCATGACAGATGCTTTTCTAAACTAATGTCTCTTCAGGGCATAGAAAAGAATGATTTATTATATGCCTTCCCAGTCTGGGATACAACTAGGCAATGTAGGAGTGAAAGAGCAATGATATGTGGAAGCTTTGGATAAACAAAAGAATGCAACACAATTTAAACAGAGTTTAACCCCAAAGCTGAAGAAGTCATGACCTTATTTTCCAGGATGGTTATCTGGATAAATTATTCCCTCCCAAGTCGAAAGAATCAGTGACATTCTAGCACCAGACATGTCCAGGCCAGGCTGGAATTGAGCACTGTTATCTGCAGAGCTAGCTGCTATCTGCTGAGCTTCTTTGGTCCCCACGATCATCAGTAATCTCACTAGCCAATTAGGTAAAACCTGGGAGATGTTGAGAATTAAACTGGAATAGTAAATAGGAAGAGCTTAGCACACATTTAGCACAGAGTCTGGTACATGCTGAGAGCTCTGTGAAAGCTGAATGCTGCTTTTGTGAAGTCAGCCTAGATGAATTCTAGGAACAAAACTTTCAGAAAAGGAACCGGATTATTTCTTTGCCATAAATCTATGAAATTAACACACAGTGAATATAGCTACTTTGATGATTTTATGTTGCTGTTATTAGGTGTGGTTGAGTCAGCTCTGACTCACAGTGACCCTATGTACAACAGAATGAAACACTGCCCAGTCTCGAGCCATGTCCACAATCGTTTTTATGCTTCAGCCCACTGTTGTGAACACGGTGTCCATCCATCTCATCAAGGGTCTTCCTCTTTTTTGCTGAACCTACACTGTACCAATAATGATGTCCTTCTCCAGGGACTGATCCCTCCTGACAACATGCCCAAAGTATGTAAGACACAGTCTTGCCATGGTAGCTTCCAAGGAGCACTCTGGTTGTATTTCAGAACAGATCTGTTTGTTCTTTTGGAAGTCCATGGTACCTTCAGTATTCTTCCCCCAGCACCACAATTCAAAGGCATCAATTCTTCTGTCTTCTTTGTCCATAGTCCAACTTTCTTATGCACACGATGTGATTGAAAATACCATGGTCTGGGGCAGGTGCACCTTAGCCTTCAAGGTGACATCTTTACTTTTTATATCATTTTATATGCATACCAATTTTTTACAACACTGTGATAGACAGGTGAGGATCAAATAAAGCTATTATTTAGAAAAGTGACGGCAGGGGTTTGGTCTTTGTCCTTGGTTTCTGAGCAATAACCTCTAAAACCTTGGAAATTCCCCAGTAACTAAAGTGCCTTTGATGAAGCCTCCAGATCATATCTGATGGTTTCTGTTACTGAGGTGACTCAAGTGGGGCCCGGTCAACCCTGAAAGACCTGGAGATAGCTGACCTCTGGGGAGGTGAGCTGCTTCAGTCAATGCTGCCTACATATTGATGCTCTGGACAGGAAAGCTCCATGAGCTCCCTGGTTGGCGAAAGACAATGGCACAGGTGAAGAGTAGTGTCTCCTATTATTGGACATGAAAAACTTTGCTTTGGGAGCCTCCCAGACACCGTGCCCTGTGTGTCTTTTCATGCTATAATAAAACTATAGTCATAAAATACTCTCAGGGTATAGTACTCCTGTGAGTCTGGTGAGTCGTTTTAGTGAATTATCAAATTTGACAGACATGGCTCAAGTGAGAGAGGGAAATGACCCAAGAAACATCCTGAAAACGGGTTTGAACAGGGTTTGAGGATAGTGGAGAGGAAGTACGGAGAATGAGAAGACAGACCTAGAGACAGAGAAGGGAGAACTGTAACTAGAGGGTAGATTCTGGACACTTAGGTACAGGAGTCTGGAATTAAATAGGAGGCAGAGGTAGCAGTTCTAGAAATCGATGACTGGAAATTACTGAGAGCTCCACAGCATGGCGATAGGCCAAGGACACTCTCAAAAGACTTGAAAAGGCAGTGAAACCACTGTTCTCTGACTCAACCACAAGGTCAAGTAATCAAATTCTCTCAGGGCAGAGAATTTCAGGAGCATCAAGTTTACATTGCAACACATCTGAGAGATAAACACTCATCTTGGAGTCATCACCCACAAGACCAAGACAATCACATATTCTAACATTATACTTCAGCTTTTTTTTTTAATTTTTATTTTTGGGAACACCCAAAATTAAAAAAGAAGGTATATTCTCTTCTCGTCATTATTAGTTTTCAATCAACTGTGTGTCTTTCCCTCTTTCACCATTAACAAATAAGTAGTTAGAGCTGGTATGACAAGTGTGAATAAATAAGGAGAGAAAACACAACATCCTCCCCTTACATTCTCTCACATCTCATCATGCAGAAGTAGGCAAACTTACTTCCACAGTGAGTTCTGTGTAATAAATTATAATTATAAAAAATTATAAAAACTAGCAACTTGATTAAAACCTATGGAAACGAATGATGGGTAGTAATAATTACAGCAGCTATGCTCTGCTAAATTCCTTCCACGTGCCAGACACTGGACCTGGTGCTGACTTAGTGTTTAAAATCTCTACGGAGACCCTACAACACCCCACCTTACAGACGAGGAAACGGAAGCTCAGAAGTGCAGTCACTTCCCCAAGATGATATATTCAATTTAGCATTTGTAAGCTGGATTATTCAGTTTCCCAGAAAATGTGTCAAAATTGTGGTATAAGGGCTTAGGTTTGGAAATTTCCAATTGTAGTTGGAGAGTCGGAAATCAGACTATTATTGTCCACCTCTCACTGGTGAGACATAGACTTTGAAGACAAAAGAGAGACTTCAGGTGGAAAGGAATTTTTTGAGTGACTGAAAAAGAACATAGGCAGCCATGTGTGGATAAAACCAGAGGTTGTTTCACTGTGGTTTACAGAGAAGACACACAACACCTCAGAGGACATGACAGGCCTGTGCTCTTAGACCTGCTGTTGCTTCCCGGAACATTCATCCGTGGCCAGAATCCAACAGAGCCTTTTCCCCAGGCTGCAGCAGGATTCCTTCAGATCTGTTCCCACAGTTTAACAGGGCCACCCTAGTTTCCATAGACTTACAAGGCCTGTCTGCTATTCTGGTACATTTCACATTTAGTTCTGCAAGCTCATCCTTGGCATCATCCTTCTTGGCTCTGGGAGATAAGAGGGTAAGCAGAGAGCTTTGATGCTTCAGAGCTCTGAGAAGTGGAGGTACTTGGGATCTGAGATTAAGACAAAGTTGGTTCTAGTCATAGAAACCCTAAATTAAAAATGAAATACCTCCAAAGCCCCATTCTTCGCTAGTTTTACAATAACATAACTGACAAGACAATGCCCTGCTGATATTCGTTAAGGTTTTCTCTGGCTAATTCTTTTTGGAAGTACACTGCTGAGTCATTCCTCCTAGTCCGTCTTAATCTGGAAGCTCAGTTGAAACCTGTCTACCATGGTTCACCCTACTAGTACCTAAATACCAGTGACACAGCTTCCAGAATCACAGCAACAAGCAAGCCTCCACTGACAGACAAGTGGGGGCCGCTTACTCTAACTTTAATCCGACTATTAGCTAAGAGACCCAATCAACACAATTAGCCCAGAACCCCACAAGACAGAACCGTCTCCTACCAGCTAAGAGACCCAATCAATGCAATGGCTAACATTGTGTCAAGTGGGACTTCCAGAACATTTAATTGTGCTCTTAGGAATCTGTATATGGACCAAGAGACAGTCGTGCAAACAGAACAAGGGGTCACTGAATGGCTTAAAGTCTGGAAAGGTATGTGTCACAGTTGTATCCTTTCACCAGACCTTTTCAATCTGTATGCTAAGCAGATAATCTGAGAAGTTGGATGATACAAAGAAGAATGAGGTATCAGGTTTGGGGGACAACTCATTAACAACCTGTGTTATACAGATGACACCACCTTACTTGCTGGAAGTGAAGAAGATTTGAAATACTTGCTGATGAAGATCAAGGACCACAGCCTTCAGTATGGATTGTACCTCAACATAAGGAAAACAAAAATCCTCACTACTGGACCAGTAAGCAATACTGTCATAAATGGAGAAAAATTGAGGTTGTCAAGGATTTCAATTTACTTGGGTCCACAATCAATGCCCATGGAAGCAGCACTCAAGAAATCAGAAGATGCACTGCATTGGGAAAATCTGCTGCAAAGGACCTCTTTAAAGTATTCAAAAGTAAACATGGTACCTTCAAGAATAAATTGTGCCTGACCCAAGCCACAGTATTTTCAATCGCATCATATGCATGAAGAAGCTGGAGGACAGAAGAATTGATGCCTTTCAATTGTGGTGCTGGAGAAGAATGTTAATGTACCACAGACTGCCAAAAGAACAAACAGATGTGTTCTGGAAGAAGTACAACCACAGTATTCCTTGGAAGCAAAGACGGCAAAGACTGCATCTTACATACTTTGGCCATGTTGTCAGGAAGGATTAGTCCCTGGAGAAGGACATCATGCTTGGTAGAGCAGAGGGTCAGCGAAAAAGAGGAAAACCCTTGACGAGATGGACTGCCACAGTGTCTGTGACAATGGGCTTAAGCATAAAAATGATTGTGGGCACGGCACAAGACCAAGCAGTGTTTCATTCTGTTGTGCACGGAGTCGCTACGAGTTGGAACCAAGTCGACAGCACCTACCAGCAGCTGACAAGAGTACATAGTCAAATATTACTTGTTACAAGAAGGCAAAACCGAAAGGCTCAGGAAAGATTTTCAGGATAGCTCTTACTTTGGGTCAATTATTTTATGAATATTTACAAGGCAAACTGACAAAAAGATGAGCTGAGAAAAAAATGCAAGTGCTATAATTCTTGACTTCCTTAAATCAGAAGTATTAGCTTTAAACTTTTTTTTTCTTTTAAGGTAATACTTTCCTTGGCAATGTTAATTCCACAAAGCTGAAAAACAAGGTCTGGGCCTATTGGAAAGAGAAATTCAGCTCTTGGAAGAGATTTAAAGGCCACAGCCAGCTATACCCCAAATGCAAGACTCCTTCCTACAACATAATTCATATTGCTCCTTGGCCTGTCACTGAATAGACTCCTGTATCTAGTCACTGTCCTAGAGTTTTACAATATTTCATGTCAGCCCATCCCACTAAAGCAGAACTCTGGTGAATTCTTTCTCAAATTGACCTAATCATTCATCCATTGGTGTGTTTGGTCTGTCCTCTGGAAAAACCATGAAATAAATCTAGTTTATCATTTTCTTGAGAGGTCTGCAAATATTTGAAGACAGCTATCTCCAAATTCTCCCTAGTTCCTGTTCTTCACAGGTCCCGGAGGACTGTCCCTAACCTTTTAAGTTACAGTTCACAGCCTTCAGGATTTTCTCCCACCTTTTTCTATATCTACAGGCTGCATTTCTACTCTTTACCCTGCTGTTGTTCTCAGCAGTTTTACACATTTTGATGGTTATTCCAGAATAGACTAGCTCCTAACTCACCTTCTGATGACCATCTTCTCTGTTTCCCAGCTGTACCTTGGTCTTGCTGGCTGCACTGAGAACACCCCCACCTCTGTGACTGCACCTCCAAACCATCTCCTCCCTCCCACTGCCTTGCTGTGGTTTGCAGGCCAGCTTCCCCTTTCTATCCTTATTTCAACTACCTGCCGGCTCTGCTTGTTTCCTGATTCAGCCTTCACTTGTGATAAATTTTTGAAATATTTTCCTTGCCAACAGCTTAGAACTCCTTACTGTTTTGATCTTCTAGTAAGGAGGAAATACAACAGGAATTGAGTATTTTCTCTCCCAACATTTACCCAGTACTGTTATCTGTGCTCCACAACAGATCCAGAATCTGAACAGATCTCGGCACCTTCTCCCATCAAACCAGCACCTCATCAAACCTCATTGCAATAATCTGAGCGAGAGAGGATGGTGCTGGGACCAGGAAGACAGCACGAAGGCTGCTGAAAACAGTCTACGTTTGCATCTAACCTCTATTGTCTCTGTTCTGACAGCAACTAGAGACCACCTGAAATTGTTCAGATGGTATTATCAGCCTATTCAAACCCTCCCATAGTTTTCCCATCATACTCTGGATAAAAGTAAGGTAATTAAATGGTCTCTATAAAAATTTCTCTCTTGCTTGCTTTATTTTTCGCCATAGCATCTACCTAACATTTTAAGTATTTTATCTCCTTATGTTTATAGTCTCTCACCTTCTCCTCCCAGGTTCTACACAGTCAGGAGTCTTCTTCTGCTGTGGCATCCTTAGTAGCGTCTAGCGTTCCTGACATAAAACTGGTGCCCAATAAATGTTCAATAAATGAGCAAGTGAATATTACTTACCTCAAGCAGTGATTTGATGCTTCTCTTACTTTCTTGTCCTATACATATTTACAACACAAAAGCAAAGAGCCTTCTTGTGCTCTGTGACTACTTTCTAGGCCTGACTGGACTGTGTTTCAGCCAGGGCTTTGAACTGGTGGTCTAGTTCAAACTCCTGCTGAGAATCTGCATTTCTAGCCGAGACATACTGAAACACAGTCTACCGGTTATTAACAAAATCTGCAGGTGGACTCCTACATCTGATAATACCAGAGAACACTGCTCTACTAGTGATTCGCAGAATTGGTCCTTACCCAGCAACATCAGCATCACCTGGGAACGTGTTAGAAACGCAAATTCTCAGCAGGGGTTGGAAACGACTGGTGTGACCCCCCGACTTCAGCTGCTGCTCCCCCCAGCTGTCGCCCTTCCTTGCCTCTAGTCCTGGCTGGCGCTGTGCTGCTTCTCGCAGTTTTTCAGACACACTCTCCAACCAGATGAACTCAAGAGGTCCTTACGCAGCCATGCTGATGTCCTTACACTCTTCTGATAAGCGACCATTACAGGACTCCTCCACCACCTGGTCTCTGTGACAGTTTTGTGATTTTTATCAGAAAAAACATTGCCTGTATTTTCAGCCTGGCTGAGAGGTGCATCTCCCGTTAACTACTTTTGTCTCTTTTAACCTATAAGTAGAATCATCACTCCTCAGTCAAATCCTCCATTGATTTCCCATCATCCTTAACAAAATCAAACGAGTCCCTTGCAAGATGAGGCCCGTGACATCTCTGAGACACTCTCAGAACTGCAGTTAACTGCTTGGCTGCTAACCAAAAGGTTGGAGGTTTCGAGTCCATCCAGAGACAACTCAGAGGAAAGGCCACGAGATCCACTTCTGAAAAATCAGCCACTTAAAACCTTATGGCACACAGTTCTATGTTGGGGCTGCCACACAGCTAGAGCTGACTTACTTGCAACTGGTTTTGGTTTCATATTCTCATGTGACACCGGCTTTCTGGTTGCTTCCTTAACGTGCAGGGCTGCGGAACAGCCACAGGGCCCCGGTGGTGACTGTTCCCTCGGTCTGGGCTATTCTCTGTGCATCTCTCAGAAAACACTTTCTTGACCACTGAACTAAACATATAATGCTATCCTGCTCCTTCTTTCTAGCTCTTCATAGCATAACTGAGGATATTTATTAATTTGTTTCCTTGTTTACATTCTGCCATTCCCTCTAAAATATTAACTCCATGGAGGTGGGGAGTTTTGCCTTAGTCACTCTAGAACAATGTGGACATGTTGGAGATGTAAAGCAGATATTGGAAAATGGATAAATAAATACAGAAAGGCTGTCACTTCTCCCTCAACAAGTTCCCTTCAAAGGATATACTGCACTCTTGGCTTTGCATTCATTTTAATAGTGATCTTTCCTAATGCTGAGTCTACTCTCAGAGGAAGGGATGCTCTCAGTGCAGCCATGAGCAGGGTACTGATGGGAAACAGAAAGTCATCAGGAGGTGAACTAGATGTCCACAAAGTCAGGATTTGAGAAGTACCACCAAAATGGGCTTAAGATTTCTATGCCTGAGCCCTGTCACTGACAATTCTGACTCTCTTTACCTCTTTGTATTACAATTTTAGTTTTATTAATATGTACTATCAAAACCGAACCAAAAGAAAAACCTGTTGTTGCTGAATCAATTCTGACTCAAAGCAATCCTGTAAAACAGCAGAACTGCCCCACAAGGTGTCTGAGGAGCACCTGGTGGATTCCAACTGCTAACATTTTGGTTAGCAGCTGTAGCACTTAACCACTATGTCACCAGGGTTCCCCAATATCTACACGAGTGGAAAAAGTTTCATAACCTTCTTGCCTATTACTTTCTCCTGACACTTCCTAATTACCACCTTACTGTAGCTCTTCTGCAGAGTGCATAGGTCAGCTAGGCCATTTTCTTCTGCAACAACTTGGTCAAGTCTCCATGCTAAGGTAAGTCCCCCAGTTCTTTCTGGCCTTTGCTGGATTCCATCTGCAACCAGAGCCCCACTGTGACTTCTTAAGCCACAGCCCATGAACCCAAAGTTCACGCTGTGGCGTCATCCACACATGGATTCCCATAACCTCCCTTCCTTTCTAAAGCATGACTTTTAACTAGAAAGAGGGGAGAAAATATCACTTGTTTCGCCAACTCTTAATTTCCTTTGTAGGACTTCGAAGTCATTTATAAGGTATATGACCCCTTCTGCAGGGAGGATCGTCCTCCATCAGGACTGTGTAATCTCAATAGTCCACTCCTAAGTCTCTGATGACAATCATTAGTGAGTCACATTTTTCCACTGGCTAACCTCTTGACATTGCCTTGGATTCCTCTCCTCCCCTGGGAGCCTTACTTCCTGGATTCTTTCTTCCCTCCTGGCAGAGCCCACTGTGATATGTTAAAGAATACCAGGCTTGAAGTCAGAGATCCTGAGGTCACATTTCAGTCCTCACGTGAATCCGCCATGTGAACTTGAGAGAGTCCCTCAATCTCACCGAATTTACTTCTTCAGCTGGATTCGTCATGGGTTGTAAAAATTAAAGGCAAAAATCCTTTGTGAAGGCTCTGTGCTATTTAAGTTGTGGCTATTCGGATCTTAGCAGCCTCATTCCTCAACACAGCGCAGGTACCTCACTGCTGGGCACCACAGGTAGGAAGACACAACACATCCCACAGGAGAAGTCCTTCCTGAACTCCCACAATGCACACTTTTTCTACCATTGCTAACGATATCAGAGGACAAAAGGGAGCACTTGTGCAACTGGAGAAGTCCACTAACTCACAGACTCCAAGATACCCCAGAACTAATCACCTACAGGGGGTGCTCTTGGGTTAGTCTGACCTACTCATAAAGGGAGCAACTTTTCCCCTCAGCTGGAAGCTCAGTGCTGCACTAGCAGGGAGGTAAATGCCAAGGCAGTCTTGTTTTGCTAATGGCAGAAAGCTAGTCCTAGCCCAGAAGAGATGCATTTCATAGGAAGAGATGCTGCTGGGCAGATGTTTCACAGTCCTTTGTCTCTACTCCCACCTTCCTCCCACAAAAATCTCAGCAGAAGCCGGAACTGCAGGAGGCCAGGGAAGAAACACCATCCAGGCCCGGCTGGTCAGAAGCAGACACATGCTGGGAGCCAAAATGCCACTACTGGCTTTAAGAGGTTGGCATGACCCCAGTGAAGCAATTCACGGAATCCACAGAGGCACTCCCCCTGACTCACCCCTCACCACACCCACCCACCTCAGATCTTCCTGGAAAAAGCAATGCAGGATTGGCAATCACCTCATGCTTCCTTTTTTCTGCCAGTCATCTGCATTTCCAAAGGAATGGGAGTCTAACCACAGAGAGTTCAGTAATGCAAGCTGCTTCCTGCTCCTTGAGATAGCTTACAGCATGCACTTGACTCCCTCCTCGCTGGTAAAAATCTGTGTGTGCACATGTGCGTACTTCCTTTGAGGCAATGCAGGATTTTGGTTTTTGTTTAGGTCTTGCTCTTCTTTTGTTTTATTACCTCCTAAGTCCTTTTTCCTGGTTTCAAAAATTTACAGTTAAGAAACTCATAGAAATCTTTTAAATTTTGTCTTTGACTTGAACCTTAACACACTTGGAAGATGGAGCTTGGCTGTGTGTGTAGCAGATGGTCTTAGTGGTGGTGAAGCTGAACCAGGGTTTATGAGGTCAGACTCAAATCAGCATCATCGCATTAGGATGAGAGGCCAGCCCTGCAATGCCCAGGGTGAATCTGAAGAGGCTGAGAAAAGTCCTGTATTGAGCGCGTTAGTCTGAGGGTTCTGAAATCCCCTTTATAATGTGTTTTGGGCTGGGCAAACATCTCTGTCACAGGCTCATCATTGTATAGTTGGCTTTAGTTATTTGGAAATCTATGTTTTGGGGCATGGGGTTGTTTTGACTCATGTGGTCCCTGAATTTACGTGCTGGGGCCTTGTCATCAGAGTATCTAGATTACATGATCCCAGGGAACAGTCCTCTGGTGGGGCCAATGTTCCTCAAACAAATGCTACTTTGTTTTCTCCTTATGGTCCTTGGCCTACCTTTAAATTAGTTGAAGCCTGTAGGCCTAAAAGCTACAGACATGATACACTGCAGCTCATATATTGCAACACTCTGGACTTGGGCACACAGAGTTCGCCTGAATTGTGTGTTGTTTATCTTTGGTCATATAACTTAAGAGGGCTGGCAGGTGCCAGGCAGCCTATCTTGTGCACAGCTGGCTGCCGCTGATGACAGCCACCACCTCTCTACTGCTTAACCACATGGAAAGGGGAAACGTTCGAGCCTACTCTCCAAGTCAACTTTCCATTACAGGGTCGAAGATCTGGTCCTTGACATTGCCACTGCCCTTGAAGAAATTCTCAGACTGGTAGGGCTGACCCAGTATGAGACTCATGGGCCCTAGGAAATACCTAGACCTGTATCTCCCCTCAGCATGCCTAAGCCAGCTTCTGCCTAGACAGCTGGCAGCAGTAACCATCTCTCTTTTGGCCTCCAAACTCCTCTTACTCCCATCAGTTCTGTAATGGCAAAAACAAAACAAAACCCCAAACTTGTTGCACTTGAGTTGATTCTGACTCTTAGTGATCCTATACGACAGAGTAGAACTGTCTCATATAATTTCTTAGGAGCACCTGGTAGATCTGAACTGCCAGTCTTTTAGTTAGCAGCCATAGCTCTTAACCACTAAACCACTAGAATTTCCATAGTGGCAACAGAGCTTGCCTTTATTCTACTGGCCAGGGTTCTACGGGAGAATTGGCTGGAACAGAGCCGAGGTTTCATACTTTGTGAATCAAGGCTGATATATACATATAAAGTGTGAAACCTCTGTCTAATATATATCTTGGTAACCCAGTATACACATAAACACGTTACATAAAAACAGTATCTACCCTCAAAAATATGGTGACTGTGGTGATGTAGTGGTTAAGGGCTTGGCTGCTGACCAAAAGCCACCAGCCGCTCCTTGGAAACCTTAAGAGGCACTTCTGCTCTGTCCTATGGGATTGTGATGTGCTAAAATCAATCTGATGGCAGTGAGCTTGTTTTTTTGTATTACACACACACACACGTATATACACGTGATATACACTGAAGTTTCCTTTTTATTTTTATGCTTTTTGATTTATTTAAAATGCTCATCTCCATGTAAGAAACTGATTCACAGTCCATTAATGGGATGCTATTCATAGTTGAACATTTGGTTACCTAAGAACTTGTCCTTGAAAACTTCCAAATGAGAAGCTGAAGCTTTGATCAGTTGAGAGTTCTGGGTTCCACTGTACTTAACTGAATAGCTACTTGGTGCTGGGCAGTGGACAGGTACTGGATATACACAGTTAAAGTAATGTCATTTGTTGAGTCATGAGCCCGAATTTAATGGTGGAGATCGGCACAAAGAGAATATTCTGAATCAGTCTTTTGAAAAACATAATCATGGGTGCATGCAAAGCAGAACAAATAATACATAAGGATAAAGCATTCAGAATGACTTTTAGGGAAATTTCAGATTTGGAAATTCTGATTCAGTATTCATTTGGTGTGCATTAGCACTTGGCCAGCACAGCTTCATACTATAATCAATAGCATTTAGATCTCCCCATGGGTATGAACCAGAGATTCTTATTTTATGAGCACACAAATACGGAGTGATTTCAGCTTTCTCTGGGACCATTCATTCTGAAACAAACACAAATTTCATCAACACTAGCCTTCATATTGGATGAGACCAAGTCAGTACATACAAATCAGAAGATGACACAAAATTGACCCCATAGCCCTGAACGGTGGGAAGAAAATAGCAAATAGATTGCTAACTACAAAGACAGCTTCTAATGCAGAGGCCAGTTCCTTGGTGCTGGTCCTTCTTGCCCTACCTGACAAAGCCTCTCCCACTCTGGTCACACAGAGATATCTGCAATAGAGTCCAAGTCCTGCAGTTTCCCCTGGGAGAAGTCACTTGCCCTGGGACTCTTATCCCATGCCATAGCACTCCAAAACTTTCTACCCCAATGCCCTTGAACTGGTACCATCACAGCAGGCACTGCTCACATATCCTAAAGTAATCATCAGTACATTTCCAAGTCTTCTGTTTTATCTTAAAAAGCCATGAGAATTTTGCACAAGCCTACATAAAACAAACAAGCAAACAAACAAGCAAAAAAAAACAATCCATGCTGTTGAGTTGATTCCAACTCATAGTGACCTTATAGGGCAGAGCAGAACTGCCTCATAGAGTTTCCAAGGGACTACACATAATCAGTGCTAACTCCCACCACCAAGTCCCCAGCCCACCTCCTTTCCAGCCCTAAAAAATTTTCAAGTGAAACAGAAGCTTCAGAAAGATGTTTATCCCATGGATTTCCACATGCTTCTGGAATCTTCTGCTAATTTCCCACATTATTAGAATTCCAGGGTGAGAAGCAGAGACTCTGGGGACAGCTGACAAGGCACCACTTAGCTTCTGCATCAAGGTGGCCCTTCTGTTTTAGGGACAGATTTTGAAGGCAGCAGTTGTTAAATTTCATGGTATTACCTCACCCCTAACACAGAATTCCAAAACATCTACGATTTATTGCATAACCGCTGTGTTCCAGGCACTCTTTTAACACTTTTATTTTTAAGTTTACACAGCTATCATTCAAATCACATAAGGTAGATATTTTTAACATTATTGCTATTGTACACATAAAAACAAAAAAAGGCATAGAGAAGTCATAGAACTAGGAAACAATGGAGGCCAAGGCTCAAGTCCAGATCTGCCCCAAATCACATTACGCTCTTAATCAAAACGTTTAAAACATCTGTCTGCCCATCCATGAAGAGCTATGAATCTGTGCAAATACTGTGAAATGCAACAGAATGCTTAATTGCTAATTCCTGTTTCTTAGAGTATACTGCAGAAGTCTATTGCTACCTACAAGCTTTCATGTGGTCAGTTACACAGAGATGTAAACATACCACATCTTAAGACTTTTTTCCTCTTAACAATGCGGTAGAGGATAAAGATCACTGTAAAAATCAGGGTATGACCTGAGGTTTCGCTTTCAGACAGTTCGGTTGCTAAGAAACTGAGAGACCCCAAATCTTCAAATTTGAGCGCCCAGCTTTCTACAGGATGATTCAAGCCCCTCCCCTCAAAGGAACAGGCAAGTTAGGGGGGGTGGAGGTCATTAAGTCAGGATGAACAAGAAGAGGAACCAGAGAGCTGAATGCCCTGGGAGCATGGCTTCTTGCTCTCTACTCTGCGTATTTAAACATCCTTAGGGGCCTGGACCGTCCAGGTTATAGGCACAAGCAATGATATGGAAATAAGGCTTAACCCCGGCCCACTGTGGGAACGTGAGGGCTTTACCAACCCTTGCCAATCATCTATGTGAGTCTAGTTTACTGGACTCTCCTGAACGCTGCTGGTGGCCACTGCAGGAAGGCAAAGAGGCTCAATCAGCAGCAGGAAGTTAACCCGGAAGCTTCAGGAGTCAAAGAACCATTTTAGACCTTGAGACCTGTTTAGACAGGCTGTCTGCTACTCTTTCATGAATCACTTCTGCAACTAGTTGCTTGCGTCCATGGTAAGAACATGTAGAGCTGCCCAAGATCAGTGGTTAAGAGTATACAGAATAACCGAGTAAGCTTTTAAAAACGCAGAATCCAGGAGCTCGGGACTCTGATCCAGCAGGTGGGGTGGAGCCTGGAACGTGTATTTTTAATAATCACCCGGATAAACAAGCTTCACTCTGGGTACGCAATCCTCTATTTGCTGCAACACAGGATTGTAAACATTCATTCACGGACCTATACCCATTGTAGCCTATAAACTCCACGAGGGCATGGACTGTTTTACTCAACTTTTATTGTCAATGCCCAACACAAAGCCTGGCTCACCCACACAGACGAAGCCCAGAGCTCAGGCCCTGAAGTCACTGAGCCCAGCATGTAACATTTGATTAACCCCACAAGATGGACAGGGCCGATCTGGTCCCAGTAGAATCTGAACCTAGAATCTGGCAGAGAATGGTTTTTGACAGAGCAATAAGGTGAAGAACAAAAAGCGACCACATTGCCATGCCCTATCTTCCTGAGTCTCTTGACACTTCCCTTGTGGTCTGATCACAACAAAGGACGGGGACAAGCCAACAGAGGACACACTGGCCCTCCAAACACCTCTGGTATCTTTACCATGAGCATTTCCAATTCTTACAGAAAGGTCTGTGTTCAGATCTTTACCAAGGGACAGACACAAAACCCTACCTTGGTCTGAAAACATCTCTGATGTACTTCTCTGAAGGTAAGAGGCACACGGTGGTAGGATGAGATCTGTTAGTGTTTGGAGCCGTGGGTCCTCAGCTCTAGTGTGTCACTTCCTGGGGTGGGCCCACAAACCCGGGGTTTCAAACCAGCACCCCAGGTGATTCCCAAGAGGATACTCCACGGGCCCCAGTGGGTTAGCACTTTAATGGGATTGTCAGCTTGGAACCAGCAACATCAACTTCCTACTCTAAGGTCTAGCAGGTAGAGAATGGGTGGCAGGGAAAAGCAACAAAACACCATCAAACTGTCCTAAGAGTATAATATTGTAATTGGAAGAGTGTAGGCTGGAGATAGGAAAATGCTTCCTTGGCAGGCTTGTGAAATACCCAGGAAATTTGTAGAAGTGTTTGTAGTATCCACTTCTCTGGGATTTCTCAAAAGTAGGCTGGGGATCAGACCATCTTCCTTCTGAATATACTGTCAGCTCTCTATTTCAGTCCTGTCTATCATTTTCACACTTTACAGAGGTAGGTGGGGTTCTTAAGGACGGAGACATAAAATTATGTTATTGTTCTGTCACCCTGAATATGACATTCAAAGCTCCCCATGAGCCTACTCCAACGTACACACCTAGTTTAAGGGGTCACTCACTACTGTATCACTACCCGACGGCCTTCCGTGTCCTGATACACGTCAGTTACATCAGCTTACTGCCAGGACTTTTTTCTAGCTGTTGGTGTTGTTAGTGGCCACCAAGTCGGCCCCTGCTCATGGGGACCCTGTGCACAACGGAACAGAAGGCCGCCTCACCCGGCATCACCCTCTAGATCAGCTGTGATCCCCAGGGTTCTCGCCGGCTGATTTCTGGAAGTTGGCCACCAGGCTTTTCCTCCTGTCTTGGGCCAGAAGCTCCACCGAAACATGTCCAGCATCAGAGCACTCAAATCCTCACGGACCGGTGAGTGACAATAACACACGAGTGGCTTGGCTGGGAGTCACACCAAGGTCTCCCTCATGGAAGGTGTAAATTCTACCACGCGACAATCAATGTCCTTCTTTACTCACTGGTTGCTGTGTGGCTGCTGTTAGGTGCCCTCAGAGTGATTTTCAAGCCATGGTGACCTCCTGACAGAACAGAACTGCCCTCCCCACCCCAGGTTTTCTAGGCTGTGATCATTACAGGAGCAGGCTGCCAGGTCTCTCTCCCACCGAGCTGCTGAGGAGGTTTGAACTGCCAACCCCTCTGCTAACAGCTGAATGCTTAGCTGGAATATACCAATACAACTGTGCACAGAGCGTTAAAGCACTGAAATCCTCCTGCACTGACTGGCCAGTAATGATGACCTGAGCTCCCTGCACATCCTTTATCTGCTGCTCTGGACCCTCCCCCACAATCTCCATAATTGCCCTGGTCTAGCAAGGGACATCCTGGCTGCAGCCCAGCTAAAGTTCACTACTCTAAGCTGATAGTGCAAGATGGTCTGAATATTACCTCTGGCTTCAACATTTCAAAAACACATCACATTTTCACACCTCTGGCTTCTACAAGGGAACACTGGTGGCTCAGTGGTCAAGTACTGACCTTAAGGTTAGCAGTTCAAACACACCACCAGCTCTACAGGAGAAAAATAAGGCAATTGGCTTCCATGACAATTACTGCCTTGGAAACGCTATGGGGCAGTTCTACTCTGTCCTATTAGGGTCACTATGAGTTGGAACTGATTTCATGGAAACAGGTTTTGTTGTTGGGGGAGAGGTGTCTTCTGTTGTGTAACTCAGCTCTTTACTTCAAATGCAATCTTCTCCACAGGGTCTTCCTCAAGTGCAATCCCTTTCCCTTAAAAACAACTCCTGTCTACCACAGGCTTCACCCCCTCTTCTATAACCCTTATTTTTTTTTGTATTATCTATTCATAAATTACAAAAGATTTGTTTCTTTCACTACCAAGATTTTAAGAATAGATTTGTAGGTAAAATGGCATTGTTCAGTGATTTTCTAGGGGTCTGTGGGCCAGCTGGTAATCTCTGACACTAACACAATCCTAGTAGATACAATCATTCTTATATAAGGAAATATTTTGGTCACTGGTAGGCTTGGGGAAGAAGCAACTTGGCTATGTCTCAGGAGGGCTGCGTGAGTATATTAAAAGCTCCCAGAATTTAAGACTCAAAAGGTAGATACAAAGTCAGTGTAAGAACCAAAAACCATCATCGAGCAGCAGCCAGGAAAGCAATGGCTTCCTAGCTGTAAGGACAGCATCTCTTTTCATAGACAAGAGCCCCATCTGATCTGCGCTGAGCATCATCTCTTCATCTAGCACCCTGGGGGACTGATCTGCCAGGCAGAGGTGGCCAGCACACCTTGATCACACTTTAGTCTTGTGCTCTCCAAACTGTCTTTTCGTTTTTGGTTTCTACCATCTCATTACTTTGGAGGAAAAAAAGCATGTCAACATGCTGGATAATAAATCGCTTAAGGCTGGGGTCAGATCTTGCTCCTCTCCGTAATCTCTAATGATTAAAACCTCGTGAGGCACTTTGAGAGCACTGAGATGTCACTTTTGAGGATGAAGGTGTGACTGACCCGAAGCCATGATATTTTCAATTGCCTCATCCGCATGCAAAAGCTGGACAATGAATAATGAAGAGGGAAGAAGTGACACATCTGAATTATGGTATTGGCAGAAAGTACTGAACAGACCATGGAAATCTGTTCTGGTACAAGTACAGCCAGAATACTCCTTAGAAGCAAGGAGATGGTGAAACTTTATCTCACATACTTTGAACATGTTATCAGGCTGGACTAGTCCCTGGAGAAGCACATCATGCTTGGTCAAGTAGAAGGTCAGCAGAAAAGAGGAAGATCCTGAGTGAGATAAGGTGGTACAGCTGCAACAACGGGCTCAAACAGCGATTGTGAGGATGGTGAGGACCAGGTCATGTTTGGGTCTGTTGCACATACGGTTGCCATGACATGGGACCGAGTTGGTGGCACCTTACAACAGATACCACTTGAAATTTCTGGGTGGTGAAAATGGTGAATGCAACTGGCTACTAACGAGAACATCACAGGTGCAAGCTCCCCCAGAGCCAACTTGGAAGAATGACCTGGAGATCCACTTCTGAAAACTCAGCCCGTTCTATGCTGACACACACGGGATTGCCGTGAACAACTTGATGGCAGTTGGTGGTGGTGGTTTTTAGAACTACTTCACAAATAAAGAACGCAAAAGAGGCCCAAGTCACACAGGTGGAAACTGGCATCGCCGGGCAGCCTGGCTCCACTGTCCACGCGCTTAACTCCACGTCAAACACGCAGTGAGTAAACAATAAAGGCTTGCTGAATATAAACAGAGGGCCCCCAGGGGCTCTTTGGCCAAAGGCCCTTGATGATATTAACAAAGATTCTGTAAGCACTTGACATCCTAAAACTTCCTGCAATACCACTTGGGGCCAGGTTACCACCTCACAGGAGCTACCCCCAGCATCAGTCAGTGGGAAAGAAGGTTGGGTGCACTGTGTTTAGGAAGTAGGAATGGGCACTGACCACTTCTGTGTTCCCAGGGTTCCGTGTTCCCAGGGTCTGAGGGGGAAAGAAGGGCTTGAAGTAGTTTGGCTACTTCTGAAACAAATGTTACACTTACCATTAAAACAGAGATTTCTCCGTGAATGTGTATAGGGTGAGTCTGTATATGTATGGTGACTGTGTATATGTGTGTATGAGTGAGTCTGTGTGCACACGTATTGGTGAGTGTGTGTGTACACGAGTGTGTGTGTGTACAGGTGAGTGTGTGTATGTAGGTGACTGTGTGTGTATAGGTGAGTGTGTGTGTAGGGTGAGTCTGTGTGTGTGTGTATAAGGTGAGTCTGTATGTATGGTGAGTCCTTGTGTGTGTGTGTGTAGGGTAAGTCTGTGTGTGAGTACAGGATTCGTCTGTGTGTATGTACAAGGTGAGTGGACAATCGATAGGGTGTGAGTTGGTCAGGCATCTTTTTTTTTCCCTCCCTGTGGCCTGACAATGCCTGTCTGTCTTGGCTTTCAACCGTTTGTAAAGACCTCAGAGCTTCCACTGGCCTCCTGCACAGAGTGGCGGGAGGAGGGTGGAGAAGCAAAGAGTCATTTATCACTGTCAGGAGATGTGCTGCACACAGCAGGCCAGGCTTTCTTCCCTGCTGTTCCTGCAGCTAGAGCTGCAAATCTTGAAAAGATGCAGAACAGGCACATTGCAAATAACCATTCATCATTCTGGCTCTGGGTGCTCTGAGAGAGGCCACCCCCCACGGGAGGCTGACCCCCAAAGGAACTTTGAAAACGGGACTTTTCAAGTGCCTAGTCCCTGCTCTGGTCCAACCTGTAATCTATCACGGGGACGGCACAGGACTGGGTGGTGCTTGTTCTATTGTGCATGGGGTACGTGTAAGTTGGGGGGCAACATGACGGCAGCTAGCAACAACCTCAGCTTCAGCCAAATCCACCTTAGATAACCTACTGAGGTCTGGAATTAAAATTCTCTGAACTTGCATCCAAGCCCCCCTTTTCTCTACAAAGTCTTAATGCCACCAAGGTGGCCCATAAACATGAAAACATAAGCTGCTGGTAGGAAATTAATACCAGGTTTAACTAGAGGAAGGCCTGTTTTCTTGTGAAGTAATTATAAAATTAAAATTTGCCATTTCCCCGGTGAGTCTAAAAAGTCTAGTAAGGGATATGGTCTACGAGTAACTTCAAGATTTGCACTGAGATGGCACTGAGAATTCCTTCCACACCTCAGAAGTGCTACTCAGAGCATTAGCAGGTAAATTTCCAAAGGCGGGGTTAAAAGTATTTAACAGTAAAAAGTGGGAAAAGCTCAAGTTTGAATTTTCCAATTACTCTTCAATACTCAAGAGTCAAGATGCTAGAAAATGCAGGCTTTCCAAGTAAGACTAATAATGCTGAGCTAATTAGACCCACAGGCATGGCCAACATATAAATCCAGGCCCTAAAAAGGGACACTGTCCCTTTAAAAGCTGCCTGAGGATCAGTGGAAAAGCTAATAAGGAGTGTCAGTTGGGGCTGCTTTATTAGGTGGTCCTCCGGAGGATAAAGCCTGAGGTTTCTGTAACAGGGCTTCTGTGCTCAATTCAATAAATCAATTTATATTAAATGTGGATGCCGCTCTGGAGTTGGCTTCATAAAGCATTCTGTGGCATTTCTCAATCTGCTTATCCACTTCCCTGTCAGCCAGCCTGAATGCGCTGTCAGAGGGCATTGAAAAGAGCAATAAAGAATAAGATAGAAGCCATATTTAAAATATTTGTAAAACTCGACCCGGGAGCTCCAGACCATGCTTGGCAATGCCTCAAGTGAGTTTCTCTCTTCAGAGAATGTCTGGATTGTCTGGTAGGAAGCCCAGTGCTGAGAGGCTGTGGTTCTGATCCACGACCTGGCTCTAGGCTGCAGACCGATCGATCATACAAGGTCACCCAAAGCAGAATGGAAAGGCTTGCAAGTAAAGTAGCTTTGTAATCAGATCTTCAGGGCTGAAATAGTCCCCAAGAAAAATAAGTAAAAGCAAGAGGAACCAAAGTGCCAAAGGGGAGGCGGCATTCCAGGTGGCGGGGCGCGGGGGGGGGGGTGCTGGGAGAGGGCTGCTGGGTCGTTTGGGGAGTGGGAGGTGTAGTACACAGTTGCCACTGAGTGGATTCTGACTCACGATAACCCCGTGCGTATCAGAGTCGAGCTGGGTTCCCCAGGGTCTACAATGGCTGACGTTTAGGAAGCTGAGGGCCAAGTCGTTCTTCCCGGACAGCTCTGTGTCAATGTAAACCTCTAACTTTAGTTAGCAATCAAGTGCCAACTGTGTGTATCACCCAGAGACTCCACACTACTCACTAAACCCCCACTTCCCCCCCAAAACACAACACACACAAAAAAATATCCACTGCTGTCAAGTTGATTCAGACTCATGGCAACCCTACAGGACACAGTAGAACTGCTCCAGAGAATTTCCAAGGCGCACCTGGCTGGATTCATACTGCTGACCTTTTGATTAGCAGACATTAGCACTTAACCACTAGCACTAGGGCTTCCATACTTCTCACTAGGGCAGATTAAATGGGTGTCCCTTCAAGTTGGCCAGCAGGCTGAGAGCCTCTCTGCTACCTAAAGCCAATGAATGAAACCTAGAGCTGAGTTGTTCTGAACCTAATGATGATGCCCCTAAAATCTGGAAGGCAGGATACAACCCATCTCTCAGCAGACACAGAGTCTGGCAGTAGTGGAGCCAACAGAATGTAGCCTACACCAGTTCTCCTGTTCTGCCCATTTGCATTACGGACAGTTCCCTCTATGGTTCTCCAGTCCATTTCTAACCAGATCCACAAGCATATTATCTACACTGCAGCACTGCCCAGTAGGACTTAACTGTGAAGACAGAAATGCTCTATATCTGTACTGTAATTGATTTTCCCAGTTGTACTAGGCACATTTCTGACTACTGGGCAACGGAAATGTGGCTAGTGCAACTGGAAAAACAAATTTTAAATATGATTCAGTTTTAACTAATTCAATTTAAATACCCACATGTGGCTAGTAGCCATTGTATCACAGAGCAGACAGAATGGGAAGGGTTTCTTTGTCTTAGTAAGAGTAATACCGAGTGCTGAAATGAGAACATGGCAGTAGACTGGATTCTGTTCCTAGTAGAAAATCCCCAGATCTGCTCACAGTTTTAAGGGAAACTGAGGAGAGGAAAATAACCCTGATGCATCATCAAGTAAGAATCATAAAAATGTATGGGCTGCAAGGGACAATAATAAAAGGTTGCCATCTCTGAAATCTTTCTAACGGAAACTGTCTTTTTCAGAAGTTCTAAAGGGCATCTCTTCAAATACAGATCTCAGCAGCAATGGGTAAAGAAACCACTTTACAAACGAAAGACCAAAGCCCAGGATTTGCCCGAGGTCTCAGAACCTTAGCAGGGCAAAGGCTAGTAAGTACCCACTGAGCATAACTCTGCAACAGCAGCACTTTCTTTGCTACGTAAGCCATGTGATCTCAAGTTACTGGTCTAGCCTGTGCCCTGAAATCAGACCATCATGTTAGAAAGGCTTGCTTAAAGGAAGAATTCTGGTTTACTTTGCTCATAACCAGAACCATCTGGAAGCAATCTTGCATTCACACGGTGGATGTCTCTTCTTCTTTGGCCCTTGCTCCTTCCACAAATCCCATCAGCCCAGGAACAGCTGCCGGAGAATCTGGCCTGCAGCCATGAGGGAAACTACAACCCCCTCTGACACGAATGTCCTCCTGGGCCCTGGTTGCTGGTCCAACCGTGTAGCTGGACACAAAGCACAAAGAGTACCGACCCTATATGGGAAAGAAAAATTACCAGCAGCCTCAGGAGCAGGGACCTGGTGCCACAAAGCTAGCTGCAAGAAACTGTTGTTTCAACTCAGTAACATAGATGCTGCCAGCAAATAACTGCCTGAGACAGCTCAGGGGGCTGCAGGTCAGGATCCAGAGCTCCAAAGACAATGCCCGCTACAGCACGCAGCCTGCAATAGCAGCTCCACACAAAGGCTGCTGGGGGGGTAGAGTGGAGGCTGGCTTGCACTGAGTGCATGGCTGGATTTCTGGCACCAGGACGAACAACACTGGGCACAGAGGAGGAGAGATGGGTGGGTAATGGGGAGAACACGGAGAGGCCAGGTCAAGCCTCAACTCAGCAGGAGGGGTTCTGTGAAGGTTTTGAAAGCTTTGGAAATCAACTTCCTCCACAAACTGTCTGAGGAAGGAGGTCAGGGGAGGCTGGGGCCAATTTTATTATGAAGGTCTTGTTGATAACAACTTTTGTCCTCTATAAAATCTGGGACTGCAAGCTGCTCCACAATTTCTGAGAAAGTACGAGTGTGGGAGAGAGAGAATCTCCGTCAAGAGGCAAACAGACTCATCCTTAATTATGAGACAAGGTTTCCCAGATCTGACATCCTCTCCCACACTTCCTCCGCCCTGCATACACACCACACAGTGCTGGCAGGATGCTCCTTTAATGAAAACCATCCATTTTCCTAAGAACAGAAGATTGACTTCTTTGGGGATATTCCCCACCACCAACACTACTACTCCCAAATCACAGAGTCTTACTGACAAGTGTGAAGTGTCCCAATTCACTGTGGCCAATGGTCTATTGGATCAGAACAGAAATCGACAAAGTCACTGCCTTAAAAGTTTCTGAAATGCTTTGCATTGTCCTCTTTTCTCCTAAAGGATGGTCATGGAGACACTGATCCTAGGGGAGAGAGGTCTTCTGCTTAAATCTAAGTTGCAATTCACAAGGGAATAATTATGTCTACTATTACCCTGATGATGTATCAGAAAGAATCTTGGATTAAGAGCCAGAAACCTATGTTCGAATCCTTATTCTGATACTTTTGTATCAATGAGAGAAGCACAAGTCACCTAATTACACTGAGCCTCAGTCTGCTCCTCTGCCAAAGGAGAATGTTGTATCTCATTTAGCAGTTCAATGCAGTAATGTTGTCAGGTGCCAGGCATCGGTTCAGACTCAGTGATTCTATGCATAACAGAACAAAACATTGCCCAGTCCTGAGCCACCCTCACAATCACTGCTGTAGCCATGGTGACAATTCATCTCAATGAGAGTCTTCCTCTTTTTCACTGACCTTAATAAGCACAATGTCCTTCTCCGGCATCTGGTCCCTAGTGACCTGTCCAAAGTAAGTGAGATGACGTCTCACCATCCTTGCTTCTAAGGAGCACTCTGGCTGTACTTCTTCCAAGAAAGCTTTGTTTATTCTGGCAGTCCATGGTATATGTAATATTTTTCACCAATAACACAATTTGAATGTCAGTTCTTCTTCAGTCTTCCCTTTTCACTGTATGGTGAGTGTTTGGATGCATCATGATGATTAAGTTTGTGAACTCATCCTAGAAAAAGTGCTACATACCTCACTGCTGAGTATCACTACGGGATAACTTCAAAGTACTCCCTTTGGGAAGCTATGCACTGACGCCAGGACCTAGTCCACCCTTCAAAGCCATTTTTGAACTCTTTTTCTTGAATGGCCATCAGAGTTGCTGTTGTATTACCCTCAATGTCCTGAATGTCATCAAAATGTGTTCCTGTCAATATTTCCTTAAGTCACGTGGGCTAGATCAGGTGAGTAGGGAGGGTGTACCAATACAGTTATTTGTTTACTGGCTAAAAACTCCCACAGACATCTCTACAATTAAGTTTGTGAAGCTGACACTGTGCCAGTGTGCACAATGGCCATTCTAGAAAGAGTTCCAAAATTGCTTTGAATGGTGGACTTGGTGCTGCTGCCAGTGCATACCTTCCCAAGGGGAGTATTTCAAATGCAATGTAGTACTTAGAACACTTGAGTTTGCGGACTGAGTTGTTGGATCACCTTGTAGGACCTGACATTATATTGCAACAGTCGAGATCCCAGCCTCTCCTCTTACTAGTAGACTATAACCTTGGGTGACTTAGCTTTTCTCCCTCAGAGTTCTCATCTGTAACATGTACCTAGTTCACAGGATTACCATCAGAGTTAAATACAAGGAATCATTTAAAGTTGTCATTCCAGTGCCTGACCTTAGGCTTCACAGTAACAGGTAGTGAGATCCTCTACCACCATAATTAGTTGGGGACAAGAGAGAAAATAAAAATGCCCGTAAATACGCATTGATTACAAGGATTAAGCTGTTCTACAACAGGCAAGCCTCATTTTTTGTCAAAAAGGTTTCAGAGAAACTAGTTTTCAACCAAGAAACAGAGAGGAAGGACTAGGTATGTACTTACTTGTCTCCTTGAGAATGACAAATTCCAAATGTTACCCAGGCCTCCTTCAACCAATTCCAACAACTTGGTAGTAATTTAAGGCTTTCTCGGTAAATAAAATAGGCCACAGAGCCCACTTTCTACAGAATTTTTTCCAGTCCTTCTCTTTCTTTGCAACTAAAAAAGGCAGCAAATTGTGATCCCATCTGCTTTAAGTGCTGAAAAATGACTGCTAGATCTGAGGCTTTCCTAGAGAGTACAAATCCTTTAAAATAATAGTAATAATAATATGATCTCAAAGTTCGGAAGGGGTTTTATGTAGGCAGTGGTCTAAACTGGCTTTCAACTATCTATCCTCTTCCAGCAGAAATATGAAGGGTTTCGTCCTTAAGTCTCATTTTCAAATAAAAAATAAGAATAAACAGGGGAAACACAAAGGTGTATGTAAATTTCTGCTTGCAGCCCAAGTTGTGAGCCAATAGCCACATAGGGAATTATGCCGAACCAAATCAGCAAATCAAGTCTCAGTGAAGTCACTTTCAGTCTTGGCTCCTCAATTATTCAATACCTTCTGTGGAGTTCCATACAATTAAAGTGCAGCCAATTTATGGACTGCTTATTTGCCTACGACCATGTTAATGCACCACGTATGTTAAGAAAAAGAGGGTGCAAAACAGAATAACTGTGTGAAAATAAAGTCTGATGTAATCTAGTTCCTGAATTTATCTACGTTTTATATATACACATACACACATACATGTATACGATGGGGCCCCATCATATAGGAAGGCTGTGTTGAGGCACAGAAGCAGAAAAGAGAAGGAAAGGATATGAGACAACAGGTGAGACAATAGATTGAGACAAACAGATGAGACAAATATGAGACCATAGATTGTCCCATGTATGACAGGGCAACCTTTAGCAATCTATTAAAAAAATGAACACATCACTAAAAAAAGAAAAGCAAGCAGTTCAGCTTCAAGGGATTTTCAGAAGAGAATAAAAAACTAACCTCATCACATGTTCTACATACAAAGAAAGGTTTGAGTTGGATCTTCACAGCCTTTGAAAGCATCTTACCCATATAAGAGATAACACCGATCATCTCATCAAGAAACTGAACAGCTGCAACGAAGATATTCTCCACTATCACAACATCTTAGGTATGCTGTTTACTAAGTTTCTTTTGACTGCCTGGGGAGCAGATTCTCAAATCTAGACAGCCAGTGTGGAACAGACAGAACACACAAACAGCCGTGCCTCAAGCTCAACATGTCTCCAATGCAAACTCATCATTCTCAGCATTCCCATCCATGACCACCCACAATATGGGGGATTTGATCCCTCACTTTCGGTCAACCGCATCATTTTTCTCCCCTTCATCCAAGAAATACTTGCTAAGTGCGTGCCTACAATGTGTCAGGGAGAGAACTAGGTACTGGTCTTCCTTGAAGAGAGCTTAGACACTAGATGAAAAGACACACTGGTAACAGGAATCACTGAAGACTTACCACTTATATTTGTCCCTTGGCCTAAATCACCTGGTCTATTGTCTCACATCCTTTCCTTTCCTCCTCTGCTTCTTTGCCTCAACATAGCCTTGAAGACCTCAGATACGTAATTCTATGACAGCTTCTAAATACCCAAGTCTACTTTCACTCCCAGTGAGTCTCCTTCTGATTTTTCTTAGAACAACCTTCCTAAAATCGTTTCACCATCATTCCCTTTCTTAGAAATACACATGAGCCTCCCACAAGAAATCTAAACTTCTCTGCATGGCTTCCCCAATTCTTCCTTTAACAACTTAGTTTGACTTACCAGACTCTCTCCTTCTATTTGGCCAGTATCCTTGCTGTCATTTAAATCTACTTTATTATATGTTTACAATCATTTGGGTTCCTAACTTAGGCCTGCCACACCCCACTACACTTTAGGAACAACACCAGCCTTTACCTCCCTCTTGTGTGGAAGAAGGGCTGATGTGTGACTGAATACAAACAGATTCACAAGAAAACCCAGTTAGAGTCAGAGTAATGACTCCAGGGCACCAAAACTTCACTACTCTCAGTTGTAAAACTAGGAAACTTTCTAATAAAGACATTAATATTTTAGAGCAGCTGTGTACTATTCAAAGACACAGTAAGTATCTTAGGCTTTAGGGATCAGACAGCTACTCAACTCTGCTGCCACAGTACAAAAGCAGCCACAGACCAAATGTAGACCAATGGACATGGCTGTGCTCCAAAACGCTTTATGTGCAAAATCAGACAGTGGATAGAATTTGGTTCCTGGGCTGCAGTTTGCTGATCCCCAATCTAGATGAAGAAGAGTGGATACCAAGGATATTTTCTCTTAGACAGCCAGGGTGACCAGAAGTCCCTTAGATCTGCCTCTCATCTTCCTTGGGTAGTCATGAGAGTACAGTATACACCTTAGGGGTAAATTCTCAGTCCAGAAGTCATATCCATGGAAACGTGGGCTGTGACTCCTTGTTGTAGCTATTTTGGTCAATAAAGATGTGATAACAAAATCTATGTCTTTACCTTTGTCCTGGACATAGGTACAGAAAATGTCACTTGTCTCATTCTTCTATGTCTCTCTAGGCCTGCAGGAAGCTTACCTGGTGGGCTCTCAGGACATAAGAGCTCATCTTCACTGGTATTTCTACAAGCAGGCACTGTTGTCTTAACACATCAATACTATGATAGGTAAGTACTTTCTCATCATTTCTGTTTTTCAGACGAGTCAACATTAGCCAAGAATCTTTGATGAAAATGATCTTGATGCTTATATAAATATGTTCTGGGAATTAGAGACACTTGCTACCTTCCACCAAGGTTGACTTGAATTTGAATGTGATACAAAGAGGAGAACAGCTCATTACCTCTATTTCTTACAACAACTCTTCAGTTGGTGTCTTAGTTATTTAGCACTGCTTTAATGGAAATACCACAAGTGGACTGCTTTAACAAACAAAAATGTGCTCTTTCATAGTCTAGGAGGCTAGATGTCTGATTAGCATGCCAGCTTCCAGGGAAAGCTTCCCCTCTTTGTTGGTTCTAGAGGGAAGGTCTTTTATCATCCACTTTCCCTTGGTCTGGGAGTTTCCCAGTGCAGGGACCTCAGGTCCAAAGGACATACTATTCTTCTGGCTCTTATTTCTAGGTGGTATCAGGACCCTTAACCTGTCTGCTTGATTCTCTCTTCTGTATTTCAAAACAAATTGACTTAGGAGACAACTTCATCCTGTAGGTTTGAATCCTGCCTCATTAACAAACTGCCTCTAATCCTGCTTCATTAACATAGCAGTTAGCATATATAACATATAGAATAATCTCATCAGATCACAAATTGTGGACAACTAAGCAATACTGAGAATCATAGCCAAGATGGCACATATTTGAGGGGACACATTTCAATCCCTAACAAGGGTATGTATTCTTGAATTTATTCATGGAAAAACAAGCTTTAAGGGGCTAAGTAGTTTCCAAACATCATCTATTTAGAAAGGTCTGAGTTAGAATTCAAATCCAAGCAAGTCTGGTCAATAAATCTTACGGCCATTTCTTTGAGTGCCTTTATCTTGCTATAGCCCTGACTTAAAAACCATAAAGCAACTGACAAAAGTTGTGTGACAGATATGATAATGATGGAAAAAAAGTTTTGCTGCTGAAACTGGCTATGCACATCCAAACATCTCATGGGATTTGATTCCTTGGTTTCGAGTCATAGTTCCATGGGTCATCCCAATTGACTGGCCTGATACTGTGTTTAGTGCCCCTGCTCTACCTCTTAATTTGCTGCACACAAGGCCATCCAAAGTACCCCTGGTATCCATTCACCGGGACCAACAGAGAAAGGAGAGTCAGGAATACAAGAAAACTGAACAGCCTTCTTTGTCTTAAGATCAGAAGAACTAGTTCTCAGCTAACATTATGGAATAATTTGATCAAAGATTTTATAGAAGAATCCTGACCAAAAGGGAGAAAATGCAGAGTAGAATTTGAAATTCTCATAGAATCCGGATTTTCTGGAGCCATGGAGGCTGAATGGACTTCTGAACCAAAAATATCCCCTACAGTCTTCTTAATACCAACAACAGTTTACCTTCTGAACCAAAAATATCCCCTAAAGTCTTCTTAATACCAACCAACAGTTTACCTTCACTAGTAAAGAACACCTGCCTTAAGCACTGTTATGGATTGAGTTCTGTCCACCCAAATATGTATCTTTTTGCCACGGACTTAACGGTGATCCCCCTAGAATGTGTGTAGCAATCTGGCTGCGCTATGATGTTCTTATACTTTGTAAATCCTGCCTCTATAATGTTAATTAGCGAGGATGGATAGCAGTTGTGTCGGTGGGGTAGGACTCAGTGTGTAAGACTGTACTGTGCCTTGAAGTAATCTCTGAGATATAACTGAAAGAAGCTAGCTGAAAAATTTGGGGATGTCATACTACTAAGAAGCAGTGTTGGAAGTAGAGCACGTCCTTCGAAAAGAACCCATGGTTCCTGTGTCTCAGAGGCTTCCAGTCCAGGGAAAGACTGACACAAGGACCTTCCTCCAGAGCTCAAAGCCTTCCCTTGGATCTGATGACCTGAATTTGGACTCAGCCTACTTTACTGTGAGGAAATAAATTTCTCTTTTTAAAAGGCATCCATATCTGGTTATTTGTTATAGTAGTACTAGACGACCAAACACTGCTCTGTAACATATGTCTACAATGTGGGAAGTATTTTTGAAACCGTGAACGGGTAAAAGCTGGAAGAGTTTTAAAATGCCTAATAGCAAAAGTCTAGACTGATCCAGTTTGATGGCACTTGGCTGGCCGCTGAAGAGACTGTTGGGGGAATTATAGATGTCAGACCATTCTGACGAGGACTCAGAAGGAAGTTACAAAGAGCTGTTACAATGCACACTGGCAGAGACAATAAGAAACAGCAGCAGAGAAATGGCAGCAGCAGAACCAAGAGACCAGCATTATACTGGGGTGAACTACCCCTGGAGCAAAAAGAGCTGAGTGCCTTCCTGGCTGAAGTTTACTGGCAGAGTGGGGTGCATCCAGGAACAACTGCCCCAGCAGCAAAGACATGGGCAGAGAGGTCTGAAAGGCCAAGGAACCAGGAAGCAGAAGCTGAAGAGACCAGGAGGACAGGAAGCAGAGCTGTCTTAGTCTTGAAGGGTAGAGCCATGACCTCTGGGGCCTCAGAGATACAATCACCACTCAGACGGACTAGGAGAATGAGGACACCCAAATCTGAGGGAGCAGAGTTTGCCATTCCAGTGAAACTGGAAGGCAGAGCAGAAGCCCAGGGTTGAGAGATCTCCACTCAAAATCCAGATGTGGCCAGTACCTGTGGCATGGAGGGCATAGTCATTGTATAAATGGTCTCAGAGAACAGAGGATTAGTTTCAAGCCTTGGGGGCTAATTTAATCTGTTCTGCTGACTTGCTTAGTGTCTCTTAGCCCTTCTTTACCTCCAGTTTTCCTATTTGTAACTGAAATGTCTATCTTTGCCTATTCTACCATTATACTTTGGAAGCATATTGCTTGTACTTTAGATTTCAAAGATGAGGCTGAATTTGTAGACTTGGGTCTTGGAGTTGATTTAATACTGTTGCTACAATATGATGAGTTGAATGTGTTTTACATGTGGCGAGGACATAAACTTTGGGGGGCTAGAAGATGAAATGTCATAGATTGAGTTGTGTCCCCACAAAACATCTGTCAACTTGGCTAGGCCAGGATTCGCAGTACTAGTCATTGTCCACTGTTTTCTCACCTGACAAGATTTTTCTCTGTTGTAAATCTGTTTTCTGTGATGTCAGTGAGATGGCATGGTGGTAACTATGTTAACGAGGAAGGACTCAATCTACAAGATCAGACTATGTCTTGGCCAATCTCTTTTGAGACATAAAAGACAGGTGTGAGCAACAGAGACACAGGGACCCCATAACACCAAGAACGAACAGCCAGGGAAGCAGTGTGGACCAAGGGTCTCCCTCTGCTAAAAAACTCTTTAAACAAGAAAAGTGATGACAAGGACCTTTTCCCAGAGCCAAATGAGAGACATCCTATCCCTACAGCTGGCATCCTGAATTCAGACCTCTAGCCATTCACTCATGGTATTTCTATTTCAGCAGCAGACTGAATGACTAAGGTAAACACTATGCTCCATTTAGATCTATCTATATGGAAGCAAACTGACAACAGCAACTTGAAAGACTAAATGGGAACTTCAGGGGGGCAGTGAGTTCATGCTAAAGTGGGGAGGAACAATTCAGAAAGGAGGGCATGAAAATGGTTGTAGAACTTGAAGAATGTTGTACATGCAGAAATAGGAATTGGTGTGTATTTTGGCTGTGTAGATTCTCAACAATGACAAATAAATTATTAAAAAAAAAAAAAACAACCCCAGAAAGCTTGACGTGCTTTAAGTGACTCCCAATGATTACTTCCCGTGAATTGATAAATTACGTCAGCTTCATGGGGTCTAAAGCCCCTGGGTAGCAAAAGCTGTTTGTAATCAGCTGCTAACCTAGGGGCTGGAGGTCCAACCTACCCAGCAATGCCATGTAGGAAAGGCCTGGCAGTCTATGTCTGTAAAGATTTCAGCCATGAGAATGTACAGAGCTCAGCTCCATTCCCTAATACATGGGGTCGCCGTGAGCAGGAATCGGCTCACTGACAGTGCTTTTGTTGTGTTTTCAGGGAACTGATCTAGTATTTCCAAAGAAGTCTTCAGAAAAGCAGAGAAGCAAACCGACAGCCTTGATTTGAGAACCGGTGCCTGCACAGAAACAGGTGCGGCCCCTTTTCCTTCACCACAAACCCAGGTCTCTGGCTGAACCTCCTAATCCACATCACATAAGTCATTTTTACGGTGATGCCGTTTCCTTCACACATGCTGCTGATGCTGAGACAGAGGGAGGCACGTTCTTACCAGCCCGTCATATTAAAATCCCTGTAGAGCATCTTCTTTCCAAGTTCTTTTCTCTGCACTCTCCTTGGAAACTCCAAATGTGTGAACTCATTTCCCAGCAAGTGAGGCTGCATGAATGCCTAATAGCAAAAAGAAAAAAAAAATACACAGGCATTTAGAGGGAGAAAAAAAAAGACTCAAGGATGTTTTGCAAATTGAGACAATTTGTATTTCAAAAACGAAAACAAGAAGAATCTCATATTCTAAGGGAAATGTCATGGATTGAATTGTGTCCCCGAAAATAAGTACCAGCTTGGTTAAGCCACGATTCCCATATTATGCGGTTCTCCTCCATTCTGTGATTGTCATTTTATGTTAGAGTATTATGATGGAACTCTAATACCCTTACGAAGGTCGCATCTCTGATCTCATGTAAAGGGAGTTTCCCTGGAGTGTGACCTGTGTCATCCTTTATCTTACAAGAGATAAAACAGAAGCAGAACAGCAGAGACAAGTGACCTCACACCGCCAAGAAAGCAGTGCGAGGAGCAGAGTGTGTCCTTTCAACCCAGGGGTCAGGCATGCAGAAGCTCCCAGTCCAGGGGAGGACGGCTGACTAGGTCCTTTCCCCCAGAGCTGACAGAAAAGGCCTTTCCCTGGAGTGTAGGCCCTCAATTTAGACTTCTAGCCACCAGATTGTAAGAAAATAAATTTCTCTTTGCTACAGCCATCCACTTGTGTTATTTCTGTTGCAGCAGTGTTAGATAATAACACAGAAGTGAACAGATGTAGAGGAAGAAAAGCCTAGTCATATACTTCTGAAAGTCAGCCAGGAAAAATTCTATGGATCATGCTAATCCGATGTGCAACATGATCATAGGGAGGGCACAGGACCACACCGTGCTTTGTCCCACTGTGCGTGGCTGGTGCCAGTGCAGGCTGACGTGGCTGCACTAACAATTACCACCACGATAAAGGGAAACCCTGGTGGTGCATGTGGCTGAGGGCTATGTCTGCTAACCAAAAGGTCAGCAGTTCGAATCTGCCAGATGCTCCTTGGAAACTGTGGGACAGTTTTACTCTGCCCTACATGGTTACTATTACCAGAATCAACTTCATGGCATTGATTGGGTGGCTACCATGATAAGCTTAACAATCTAACTACTAATAAAATATCAACAAATGCATGAATGGACACAGGAAAAACAGGGTGGAGAGGAGAAGTGTGCTGTCACATTTCAGGGAGTGCAACTAGGGTCATGTAACAACGGGTGTGTAAGTTTTTGTATGACAAAATGACTTGAAATCATAAACGTTCACTTAAAGCACCATAAAAAAATAAGAAATATAAATCATGAACTTCACTTATGAAGGGTTCATGAATTTATAAAGGGATGAAGTTTTTCATTGGAAATATTAATTGTAACTGAAAACATGTAAACAAGGACATAAGAAAAAGGCACTGAGTTTTTCCAAAGGTTTACTTTTCAGACCAGGAGATGGTTTCATTCTTTTCTGAATGACATGTTAATGAGCTACACACAAAGAACTGAACTCTGACTCTTTCCTCCTTGGCTTTCTTAGCACCCCTCTGGCTCAGATCGCTGGCTAACGTGGCCTCACTTCTCAGGTCTGGATGTGAGTCCTTACATAAACACAATGTCCTGGAAGGGCAGGCTGGGACGAGATACAGCAGGCAGGAACCTTGTGCTGGACTCCCTCCATTCTGCTCTGCAGTAATTTGATCATGCAATTGGAAGATTATTCCAGAGCAGATGGCTTCTCCCCCTCCCCCAAATCTCTGTTAGCACTACAAAAGTCTTGAGTAAACAGCCACTTAGGGAATTGCTTTGAAACAACAAACAGCCTCATTGTCACATTCTAAATTCAAATCCAGCTATCCAAGAGATGAAATGCTCCTGTATTCACTTTCCTGTTCAGGGACCACAGCCCAAGAGCATACCTGCACTAGAGCTTTCCGACGACCTCAAGCTTATTAGCAGCCTGAATAGGATGCAGCCTCTCTTTCTTGGATGGGGTAAGAGTGGGCAGGACAAATTCCATCCAAGCACTGTAACAAAACCACAGATTCTTGCCACAGGACCGATGGCTATGTCCTCAGTTTACTGGAAAATGGGCACTTCCCTCAGTCTCTTGCCCAGGACCCAATATGGACAGACCTCTCACGGACTCGCACAGAAGCTTGGAGGTAGGAGGTATATATCAGTACGCATCATGGAAAGCTAAGGGTATCAGGAGCCAAGAAGCAAGCTGAATTGTTGTTAGGCAGGGCAGATGTGGCCAGAGATGCAATTATGAAGCGGTACTTCCAAGCAGTCTTGGGACAGGGTAGGTCTGAGGGTGAGAGAGGTAGTAAGTCTTATTGTCTACGGTACCCGTATGTTGTCAGCAAGTCAACTCCAGTTCACAGGGACCCCTGGCACATCAGAGTAGAACTGTGCTCTATAGTTTTCAAAGGACCATGTAGGTAACCACACATCTGTCATTTCAACAGTCTTCACATGCACAGTTCAGTGACATAATTGTGTTCACTCCGGGTAGGGTCATTTAATGGCTAATTTTTCAGAAGTAGATCACCAGACCTTTCTTTCTGAGGTGTCTTTGGGTGGACTTGAACATTTAACCCTTCACTTGCAGCCGAGGACACTGACTGTTTGTACCATCAGGTGACTTCCTGTTGGCTGCAGTGTCTGAGATTCCAGCTTGGGTGGGAATCCTGGACAACCTTTCATGTCTGGAACCTGGGCTAGGGATGAGGTTTGGGCTGCTAGTGGGTACCAAGGAAACACAAACCCTGTGCTTCACACAGCAGTTCTCCTGGGAAAGAAAAGAAACAAGGGAACTAGCACTTCATGGGGCAGTTCAGTGGTGAGTGCTTTGGGTGAGGATGACTTGGGTCTGAATCCAAGCTCTCCCTTTATAAGCTGTGTGATTCTAAACAGGTTATTTAATCTCCTAGGCCTTAGTTTCTTTACCTGTATAATGAGATTAATTATATATTTATCTCACACCGATGTTTTAATAATTAAGCAAAATGATGTCTTTAATCCACTTACTGTGAGTGGATTGTCTCTTTATTGTCTCTCAACTTTGGGACTATATCAGCATGGAGTTTTTGTCACCCTGTCCTTCCTGCTTGACTAACACTGACTCAAGGTTTTCATTGTGCCAGCCTAGTACTGGGAGCCCTGGGGGCACAGTGGTTGAGAGCTCAACTGCTAACCCAATGGTTGGCAGTTCAAATCCACCAGGCAGCTGTTCCTTGGACACCCTATGGGGCAGTTCTACCTCGTCCTATAGTTTCTCTGTGAGTCAGAACTGACTCGATGGCACCTAACAATAACAGCTTAGTACTAAGCATGTGACACACCTTATTTATTTCATCTATAATTCTGCACAGCATGTCACAGCCTTCATTTACAAATGAGGGAACTAATGTTCAGAGAGGTTAAGATATCTAGCCAAATGTCATCAGCCAGAAAAGGTTTGTTCTAGAGCTCAAGTTTGGTGTCCTGTAATTCCCCATACTAATCCCTATGCTGGCCCTTTAACCTCCGCACTCACATTTCCAAAAAACAGCGAGGGAACAACAAAAGGCCTACCGTGATCTTACTGCTCTTAAATCATGCAAATTCTGAATGAGAAGCAAGTATACATGAGAATCAAGTTTAAAAAAAAAAAATCACAGATCTGCGCACAGCTTGGCCACAAGAATGTTTCCAACATTAAGTAACTAGAAATAATCACTTAATAAAAGAAGAATGCTTAAAGTAGAATAAGTGCATATGAAAGAAATCTACATTATTTAAAATATTACAGAGAAAATGTTAACAATATGGAAAGAGCTAGCAGGGTTGAAGCAAAAAAAAATACAACAGTGTGCATGCGAACATACATATACATTTCACACATGTAAAATGGGTGTTGCACATCACATATACATGAACCTATCTAAAAACACATACATACACATAAATGAGCCTATGTGTACATGCATAAATACTGATATATGATACCACACATATATTATAAGCAAAGAGACAGGATCCAAAGGCCATTCCAGAGTGTATTTCTTCACAAATCCAAGTGACTAGGAAGGGTAAGTGTGCAGAATTTCCGGTAGTTTGCTTCCTGACAACAAGGTGACTGGGCCCTTTGGGGAGGCTTTAACCAGGTACTCTCAAGTCCTCTTAGTGACGCACATTTGTGTGAGCAGCTGCACTGGGAGATGACTGTGGCCGACGTCCTCAGGGGGAGCCAGGATACTCTCCGGCGGCTTTGACATCTGCAGGGGTCACTTCATCTCTCCATCTGAGGATTTGTGGGATCAAAGGGGCCTTTAATCGTGTATTGCTATGACACCCAAAGCCCCTTCCCCATGGACACTCTTTCAAGGACTCCAACCAGCTGCTGGCTTTCTCCTGTGGTAATAACAGCCTACTCTATTCTGTTGAATCTAAAATGACACTAAAGTCTGTGTGGTACAAAGGGTTAATGCCATTGTGTGCTCACTGACAGGCTGCAGGTTTGAGGCCATCCAGATGCACCTCAGAAGAAAGGCCTGCCAATCTACTTCTGGGAAAATTAGTCCTTGAAAACCCTGTGGAGCACAGTTCTACTCTGACGCACGTGGAATTGCCTCGAGTTGCAGCTGACTCAACAGTAACCTTTTTCTTCTTTTAGAAAGAAGTCATTTATTATGAGAAGAAGGGAAAGAGGGAAGGAATAAAGAAAGAAAGCTGCCCATTAAACTGCATACAATCCTTTCTTACCACTGCAATTTTTTTTCTTTTTCAAAGATCTCCTTTCAGATTTAGACAAACTTTTACCAGCTATCGCTATGGAAATCCTAGTGGCACAGTGGCTAAGCATTATGACCTCTCATCAAAAGGCTGGCAGTTTAAATCCACTAAGCGCTCCTTTGAAACTCTGTAGGGCAGTTCTACTCTGTCCTACGGGGGTTTATGAGTCACAATCGATTCAACGGCAAGGATTTATCACTACTGTGTCTATTTAAAAAGGAACATGTAAGTATATTGGTTAAGGTTTTCGAAAACTTCAGCACATTTTGCATCCATCCACCTCTTCTCATCACTTTTCGATGTGAACCATTAATCTTCAGGTTTTTTCCCACACAATGGCATCCTGTGTTCCCTCAGGGCATCCGTAAGGCTGCATTTCTTAAATAATCCATAGCAGAACAAGGATCAAAGTCATAGGTGCAAAGTTCTTAAGCTAGCTTTGCAATTATCTTGGGCTAGCTCACTCCTGACTCCTACTTTGGGAATGTGGCTGAACAAGTCTGATCCAGGCCTTGTAATCCCCTCACACAACTGGTGGATCCAAAGAGGCTTCATTTTCTTGTCTGCAGAATTTTCTTCCAAGCTGCTAGATACTCATCCTGTAAGTTCGGTGGCCATCCTTTTGATGTTTTCATACGCCAGCACAATGACACTGTATCATGACTGCTGCTTGACTGACAGCAACAATCAATCGTAAGACAGACACTGCAATCTTGGAGATGTTAGTAAGTGGGGTGAGAGGGGACTGTCTTTGAGAAAACACTGTAACACTCAACCCGCCGTGGGTACTGATGCCTTGAGGAAATGCTGTAAAATCTAAGCTCCATTAATATGGATGCCACATCCTTAATTTTTTCTATAGTTAGGGTTATTTTTCTTCTGTTTTTGTGAACTGCTGCAGCACATATCACAAATGGCAAGGTTCCTTTTCTGTCACAATCATAACTACCATATATTACCTCATCCCATGTTACTGTGGATTAAACTGTGTTCCCCTAAAAAATATATCAGAATCCTAACTCCCATACCTACAGATACACTATGTTTCTCCACAAATAATGTGCACGTTCTATATTTGTTCATAAGCATGTTATGCCAATTTTTTATAGCAACAACAACAAAAAAACTGGCATAGCTTTGCTTAAGAAAATACCTTGAGAGAAGAGGAAGCAGTTGGCAAACAAACATAGAACCAGTGTGTTACTTTTGTAAAAATATGCTAATCCTGTTGACAATTAGATTGTTACATTCATTAGATTATATCCAAGTGAAAAACCGAAAAACCAAACTTATCGCTGTCAAGTTGATTCCAGCTCACACAGACCCTATGGGACAGAACAGACCTGCCTCATCGAGTTTTCAGGGTACAGCTGGTGAACTAGAAATGCTGAACTTCTGGATATCAAGCAAGCTCTTAACCGCTGTAATACCAGGGCTCCATACCCAAGCAGAAAACCCAAAGCCAAGTCCATTGCCACTGAGTCAATTCCAACTCACAGTGATCATACAGACAGAGTAGAACTGCCCCACAGAGTTTCCAACAAGTGCCTGGTAGATTTTAACTGCCAGCCTTTTGGTTAGCAGCTGTAGCACTTTACTGTACCACCAGGGTTTCCAAGTAAATTGCGTTCTAAATCAAATTATGCCTGAGTTATAAAAAACAGCAGATTAGACAGAAAGCACACGCATGCATGCGCACACACACAGGGAAGACAGAAGTTGTATGACAATACAGTGTACAAGGCAGGTCGAGAAAACAAAAATGCCTGGGGCTACCATAAAGGGAATTAATATACCCAGCAGAAACCCTGATTTGGCCTTTAAGACTCTGGAACTGTGAGACAATAAATTTCTAATCTGTAAAGCCATTCACTTGTGGTATGTGTGTTACAACAGCACCAGGAAGCTAAGATATACATATATGTGCTCATGACTCACTTTAACCACTGTTTGTTCTTTTAAAAAAAGTCATCATCTACTTTCTAACCGCAGGCTTCCTTCTCACCTGTGTTTTCAATATACACTACTTTTAGAATTGTCAGACACGATGGGGTTACTGGCATTAAAGGAAAACAGATTAAGGACTAAATGCTAGCAATAATACCCCCCAAACACATGGTTTATTAATGAAACAGGAGATGCTGCAACATCAGAGAAAACATCAGAGAAAAACGCTCTTTATTAGTATATCTTTTTGTGCAATACTTATGCATGTTTACATATATGGTCATAGGTACACACATTTATATGTGTACATACAACCAAAGTCATCAAAATATGAAAATCTTATCTGAGAATTCTCTTTATAACTTACTCAGATTCATGAAATAGTCTACCACTAAGCATGGATTCATTTTGTTTAAAGAACTCCAAAAATTATCTCAAGAACCCAACTTTTAAACTAGGTTATAAAAACTGTTCAGAGAAGAAGTTTCACTGTCCTTTGTTATTCTACTAGTGGGAGGGAGAGCCAGCGTCACCAACCAGCACAGGGACCTGGCTCTACCGCAGGAGACCAGGAAAGCTCTGCTTCCCAGCAGGTCAGCACAAAGACCCTCTGTTCTCAGAAGCAGAAAAGCCAAATGACTTGGGAACTATGAAGGTTCTTAGAGCTTGCCCAGCATTCAGGGGACGCAACCGGCCAGTGTGACTTCACCAGTATTAGTCTGCCCCTGCTGGAAGCATTGCTCAAGATAGCAGACTGGGGTCTCCAGTTCTAAAAGTGATTTTATTTGAATTCACTATAACCCACAGGCTCCAAAATTTAACTTCTGTAAATAATTTGTAAGGTTGCATCCAGCAATAATAATAATAACTTCCTGACTCCAAACTTGCAAGAAAGGGTAATTTTGGCACGGTTTACTGTCTATACCTGGGAAGTGCATGCCTACACAACTTGTACTCAGCTGCTGCTGAGTAGCCTCTCTACTCGTGGAGACTGACGCCATGTACAAAACTGGATTGTAGTTATCCACACTGTTTGCATTAGTTGATCTTTAAAAGTAGACCGCTAGGCCTTTCTTCCTCGTCTGTCTTAGCTTGGAAGCCACACTGAAACTTGTTCAGCATCACAGTAACACACAAGCATCCACTGACAAAGGGGTGGTGGCTGTGTAGTAGGTGTACCGGCCAGGAATGGAAGCTGGGTCTCCCTCATGGCAGGCAAGAATTCTATCACTGAGCCACCACTGTCCTGCACACAGGACTACTGTCCTTGGTTTATATGATATGTTTGGTATGTTTTATGTTTTTCTCTTTGATAACATTACTTGGATTTACATACATTAGAAACATTTGGATGGTGATACAAGGGAGGATATAATCCACTGTGTATATGTCAACTGTTCATTGTTTCTCACACTTAGTCTACAGTTTGGTGTCTAGCACAGTAAACAAGAAAATAAGGCTCTAAATAAATACTTGTTAGAAGAATGAATACAGAATATTCTGGCCTGCTTTACAACATTAAATAATAGTTAGTTATTTAAACTTTACAAAACAACACAAATAGTTTTCAGTCTGTCGAAAAAGACCAAGGATCATGGCACGCAAAAATAATCACGATCTCAGGCACAGGTTTCTATGTGTACATACACGTACACCCATATATGTATGTATACCATGAATGCATGTTACCATATTTTGGATTCAGTTAACTTTTTATAATTTGATAGACAGTAAAACTCCAAACCAAACTCATTTGCATTGAATTGATTCTGACCAGTGATGCTGCAGATACCTAGTTATAACACCACATGTGAAACCCCTGATAATATTTCACAATCCCAAGAACATCTGTATAATGATGCTGTTGCTGCTTTTCTATTTAATACACATTGCAGGCCTGAAACCAGTATCTTACACTGAAATGCAGTTTCAAGTGTGCTGGCCTGACCTGTGTACACAAATGGGGCTTCTTCATGTACCTCCTGTGCTTTATCCTAAAGCATAGCAGGATGCAGAGGGGCTGAGGCACACAGTGAGTTCATGTATGTACCAGCAACGTCACTGGGACTGGGGGTTGGGGAGGTAGGTAACCACTGCTGAGAGCCTGAAGGATTTCAGCATATACAGGTTTGCTACAAAGATGGTAGGATGTATCTTTACCACGTAAGTGTCCTGGGGAGCTAATGAGAACGATTTTCAGACATGGTGGTATCTGGCCAGGTAAAAGAAGGACATCTGCGTTAAGAAAAGGTTGCTCCGATAACCAGCTGTGTCAGAGTAGGGGTACAGGGATTCCACTTCCTCTTCTAATTTTACTTCTCCTCTCTAGGCCACGGCAGAAGCAAGCTTCAAGGGAGGCAGAACAGGGGGTCAGCAGCATACTGTGGAGCAACAATCCCACTGGGGTAGTCTCTGAGAACCCAGACGACTTAAGCCACACAGGGATGGTCAAAGTTAAAAGATGAGAGATCTTCTAGAATTTTCCAGCCAGCCTCTTACTAGAGCACAGGGAGGCCAGAGAGCAGGTGAATAACACAAACCCACGCCCTTCTCACTGAGCAGCACACTGAACTGAGCTCTGGCATCTCGGGTTTGGTGGGGAGAGTGCTGTAAGTACCTTGGCAAAGGAGGGAGAAAACAGGGGACCTCATGCCAGGGGTCCAGAGAGTGAAACTGGGCCTGGCCGTGGGAGGAGACTGAGGAGGCCAGAGCTCTAGCAGAGGGCCCAGTGCCCAGCCTCCTGGGGATGCTGAGACAGCGGCTCTTGAGGTTACTAAAAACTGCCTGCTAGGGAACACATAATGCTTCCTCATTTTCTTCCTCCTTTTAATCAAATTTCCTTTGGCTGCCTTGTGGTCAGTTTGCTAGTGTGGGTGGGAGGGGTGCCAGCCAACAAAGACGCCGTCCCAGGTTTCAGGGTTTCCAGCCAAAGGAATGCTTGCAGCTATCATTTGAGCTCCTGCATGTGCCAACAACAAGGGGTATGGGGCTTAAAGAATAATAAAAAGAGAAGCCCCTTGGCTTGAGCTAGCATGCTAGCTGGACAGACTAAGGAAGACTTACAGAGAAAAATAGGATACCTCCTGAAGCTAGCTAAGGAACAAAGGTATCCCTGGGGATCAGAGAGGGTGGTACAGGAATCTGAAAAGGCTCTAATAGTTGGTCAGGCAGGGGCTCTGGTAACAGTGCAATGAGAGTAAAAGCAAGGAACCAGGAAGTGGCCTGGCACACAGGGTTGCTTTTGGAGTTGCCCCTAGGACAAAAGAGAGTGGGCAGATGGATGGGAGGAGTGTGGCCTCCTGGGTAACTGGTCCTGCTGTTGCACCCTGAGCTCCTACAGGGCACACCCTCCTGTCAAGGGAAATGCACAATTAAATAAAGGATTATTGTTACTGGTTGCCATTGAGTCTTCTCAGACTCCTGAAACCTTCTGTGTAACAGAACAAAACATTGCCCAGTTCTCCATCAGCCTCATCATCACCAGCATGTGTGAGTCTATCATTCTGGCTATTGGGCCAATCTGTCTCACTGAGGGTATCCCACATCCTCCTTGGCTTTTTACTTCACCTAACTTGATGCCTGCCTCTAGAGACTTATCCTTCCAAAGACATGTCCAAAGTAAGCAAGTCGGACAATATTCTGTGGTGATCCATAAAGTTTTCATTGCTAATTTTCAGAGGCAGACGGCCAGGTCTCTCTTCCTAGTCTGTCTTAGACTGGAAGCTTCGCTGAAACCTGTCCACCATGGGTGACACTGCTGGTATTTGCTTGCATAGATTCCAGCATCATAGCAAAATATAAGCCACTATAGCACAACAAGCTGACAGATAGGAAGCGGACATAAAGAATATATTTTGTTACCTAAACCAAAATTACTCCCCACCGATACACACAATTTAACACAACCATATAACCAGCATCCAGATCAAGAAACAGACATGACCAGAACCCTGGGATTTACCCTCAAGATTCCATTCAATAATGCTGCTTCCCTGGAAGGGTAAGACTACTCCTGATATCTGCAATGTTTTTGCCCATTTTAGTACTTTATATGAAGTTACACAGGACTCCTGCCTTGCTGGATGTAAAGTCTGAGAAATTCATTCATGTTATGTGTAGTTACAACTTATTCATTTGCAGGGCTGGGCAGTACTCTGTTCTGTGAATATGAGTATGCCACAATCAACTTACCCATTCTATTCTTGATGGGCATCTGGATAGTTTCTAATTTGGTCTATCACAAGCAGAGCTGCTATGAGCATTCTAGTCTTTTGGTGAATATCTGTACACACTTTTATTGGGTACTGGCTGCCTGATTTATAGTGCAAGAATACAATATTCCTCTGGTCTGAGTTAAAAGAAAATGTGAAATGGCTGTGATCTAATTATGTGTGGTTGAGGATTTTGTCATTAAGAACTATATCAGTCTTAATTTATTCTTTAAAATCTCAAAGTAACAAGAAACAAGGTGGTATGATTAAACTATTAATGACTTAAATATTTACAAAATTTGGACTGGTTTAGGTGGATCTTAAGGAGTGGAAATGGTGGGTCCTAATATGTTCAGCTTAGAGTGACTCCCAAAACTTTTCCAAAGTAATTCTGATTTCTACTTCCATCAGCAGAGTAAGGAGGTAAAAAGGCATTAAATGAGACAGCAGTTTTCATGACAGGATGAGTCAGAATCAACCGGATAGCAATGGGTTTAACTGGAAAATTTTTAAACTAACCTTTAGAAATTATTCAGATTGAGGTGGAATCAAGACAGCAGACTAAACACGTCTCCCTAAATCCCTCTGGAAACCAAGATCTGAACTGATAATTAAACGGAGCCTTCTGGATACCTAGTGAGCCCTAGAACATGGCATAGGGCTGTTAATTTGGACTTCATACCTCTGAATTGAAAAACCTCCTCTCTTTTGCCATCCCCTGCTCTTGGTGAGTGCTGGCTTTCATGGGCTGAAAGTAACTCCCCATTTTAACTTTTGTTTCTCTGTCTTAGACAGCAGGTGGATCGGGAACTTGACCAGCAGCTAATCTGAGATGCACAGCTGGTAGGATCGGCGAGCTAAACTGCCACATTTTGAGAGTCCGGCTTTGGACTCTGTATATCTTAGCACCTTTGGCCTCTCTTTCTGTCTCCACCATTGAGTAGCCTGCACTGAGACAGGTCGGGAGCTTGTGCAGGATGCCATCTTCTTCCACTGGGAGCCAGATATACCCATACGGAGGCCTCAGATGGACCTAATTCCTAGGCTGGAGGTAGCGTCTGCCTGGAGCAGAGCACACTTCTGGCAGAAAAGCAGTATTTTACACAGTGTAGCCTACTGCTGGGGCCCAGCAGTAGAGGCCAGCAGGGCAGTAGCTTTTATTTTGAACTAGCTTATAACATCTGGGATTGGATATAGAGGAAAGAGCTCTGTGCACTTGAAAATCTCACTGACTTTGGAAGTTGTCAAGATACCTTTCACCTTTCATTTGAAGATGGCCTAGAGAAACAACAGTGGTCCATCCTCACAGCATCTCTCCCAGCCTTTATTGACCCACATGATGCCCCCAAAACAACAAACTCTGGATAAAAGCAGAACAAAGAAATCACCCATAGCTTCAAAAGGCCCCCAAAAGAAACACTCAAAGAACTTCCCAGACAAAAAAAACCTTCTGAAACTATTGGAAGGTGAATCCAAAAGGATTATATATAGAGTCCTCCTAGACCTCATACAAAATTCAGCAGAGCAAAATGAAAAATTAAGCAAGCTGTTCCATGAAAGGCCAACAGATCAAGAACAAAATCAAAGATATAGAAACTTCAATTGAAAGCCAAGAATACAGAATGGAACAAATGAAAAATATACTTTCTGAATTGGAAGATGGAGCTACTGACTCCAGAATTTATGAGGAAAAATCAGAAAAAAGAGACAAGAAAAATGAAGAAGCATTAAGAAGCATGTGGGACTCTATTAAGAGGAACAATCTGCGATTTACTGGAGTTCCTGAACAGCGTGAGACACTTGAGAACACACAGAGTATTGTTGCTGAGCTGCTGAGAGAAAACTTCCCAAAAATTATGAAAGAAGAGTAGATATCCAAGATGCCTATGGAACTCCACTCAATATAGATATCAAAAGAAAGATGCCAAGACACGTTATAATCAAGCTTAACAAAATGAAGCAGAAGCAGAAACTCCTAAAGGCAGCAAGACTCAAAGCAAAGCTAACATTCAGAGGGAAACCCTGTAGGCTTTGGTAGGATTTCTCAGTAGAAACAATGCTGGCATGGAGACAGTGGCATGACACAGTCAAAGCCTTGAAGGAGAAGAACTTCCAACCAAGAATTATATATCCTGCAAAACTATCTTTCAAATATGAAAATGAAGTTAAGACATTCACAGATAAACAGAAACTCAAGAGACTTTGTAAAAACGAAACCAAAGCTACAAGAAATACTGAAAGAATCTCTTGGCTTAGAAGAACAAAACCACCAACTTTATATTTTAGAAGAAAATTCAGGACACATCACCCAGAAGCCTATTGAGTTAGGGAAGGCTCCAAACTCAGTAAAAGCTATAATAGTGAAAGAAATGATCCAGTAATCATATCATGGAAACTATGATGTCAACAAATTAAAAAGAGGGATGTACTACAGTTGTTATTATTCTTCCAGATGGAGAGGATATTAATAAGACTGATGGTAACTGAAATGGAGTTTATACATAGTTTATTAAGGGGAATCAATGGGACAGCTGTAAAGCACAATCAAGATGCAACATATCAAGTCAACAAACGTACTCTAGGAGTCTCAACAATCACAAAACCAACCCTGAAAAAGGCAAAAAATCAACTAACAAAAAAGAATGTCCTCAAACAGATTAATAAGAACAACAGAGAAAACATCAACACAAAAATAAGCATATCACAATGACGGCACTAAACACATACCTATCAATAATTACACTGAATGTGAATGGACTGAATGCTCCAGTAAAGAGACATCAAGTGACATCTTGGATCAAAAGACACGACTCATGTATTTGTTGCCTACAAGAAACTCAACTTAAACTTAAAGATACAAACAAACTGAAAATCAAAGGATGGAAGAATATATATCAAGCTAACAATACACGAAGAAGAGCAGGTTTGGCAATTCTAATCTCAGAAAAAAATAGATTTTAATGTAAAATCCACCATCAAGAACAAGGATGGACACTATTTATTGCTGAAAGGTTCAATACACAAGCAGGACTTAACAGTATTAAATATTTAGGCACCTAATATCAGAGCACCTAAATACATCAAAGAAACACTGAGTACACTAAAAAAGGAGATAGATCACTCCAATAATAGTGGGAGACTTCAACACTCTTTTCTCAATACTGCACAGATCACCTAGAACAAAAACTCAATAAAGACACAGAAGACCTTATTGCCACAATTAACCAATTAGATCTCATCGACATATACACAACTTTCCATCAATCACTGGACAACTACAGCTTCTTCTCCAGTGCACATGGAACCTTCTCCAGAACAGACCATGTGTTAGGACATAAAGCAATTCTCAACAAAGTCTTTACCACTGAATTAATGCAAAGCATCTTCTCAGATCATAAAGTCATCAAAGTCAAAATCAACAGCAGAAAAAAACATAGAAAGTGGAACTCATGGAATCTGAACATCTTGCTCAAAAACCTATGGATTATAGAAGAAATTAAGGATGAAATAAAGAAATTTATGGATTCTAATGAGAACGAAAACACTTCCTACCAGAACCCGTGGGATACAGCCAAAGCAGTGCTCAGAGGTCAGTTTATCTCCATAAATGCACACATCTGCAAGGTAGAAAGAAACCAAATCAAAGAGCTAGCCCTACAGCTTGAACAAGTAGAGAAAGAACAACAGAGGAACCCTTGAGGCACCAGAAGAAAACAGATCATAAAGATTAGAGCAGAACTAAACAAATTAGACAACAGAAGAATTGAAAACATTTAAAAGACCAAAAGGTGGTTTTTAGAAAAGATCAACAAAACTGAAAAACCGTTGGTTAAACTTACTAAAGAAAAACAGAAAAAGAAACAAATAACCCAAATAAGAAATGGCAGGGGAGTTGCCATAACAGATCCAACACAAATAAAAAATATCGTAATAGAACACTATGAAAGTCTGTATTCTAACAAATTTGAAAACCTAGCAGAAATGGACAAACTCTTAGATTCATATCACCTACCAAAATTATCACAAGGTGAAGAAGAACAACTTAACCAACCCATCACAAAGGAAGAGATTGAAAAAGTCATAAACTACAACCAAAAAAAGTCCAGGCTCAGATGGCTTCACTGCAGAATTATACCAAGCTTTTAGACAAGATTTTTCTCCAAGTCTACTAAGAGTATTTCATAGTATAGAAAGGTATGGAATACTCCCAAATTCATTCTATGAAGCCAGCATAATGTTGCTACCAAAGCCAGGTAAAGACACAACCAAAAAGGAGAACTCCAGACCAAAATCACTCATGAATCTAGATGCAAAGATCTTCAACAAAATTCTTGCCAACAGAATACAGCAATATATCAAAAAAATAATCCATCATGACCAAGTTGGATTCATACTAGGGATGCAAGGCTGGTTCCACATCAGAAAAACAATTAATGTGATCAACCACAAAAACAACACAAAAGACAAGAATCACCTGACTTTGTCTATTAATGCAGAAAAGGTATCAGATAAAGTCCAACATCCATTCATGCTAAAAACTCCCAGAAAAATAGGAGCAGACAGCAAATTCCTCAATGCTATAAGGGCCATTCATACAAAACCAACTGCCTATGTCATTCTGAATGGAGAGAGACAAACAATTTCCCTTGAGAATGGGAACTAGACAAGGATGCTCACTCTGACCTCTCCTATTCAACACTGTACTAGAAGTTCTAGCCAGGGCAATTAGACAAGACCAAGAAATAAAGGGCATCTGCATTGGCAAAGAAAAAGTGAAAATCTCCCTATGTGCAGATGATATGATTATACACACAGAGAATCCTAAAGAATTCATAAGTAAACTACTCAAACTAATAGAAGAGTTCAGCAAAGTCTCAAGATACCAGATAAACATAAGTAAATCAGTAGGATTCCTTTATACCAATGAGATTGTTAATGAAGAAATCACCAAATCAATACCATTTACTATAGCTCGTAAGAAGATCAAGTACCTAGGAATAAATCTAACCAGAGAAATAACAGACCTTTACAAAGAGAACTACAAGTCCTTACTACATAAACAGAGGAACCCACCCCCGCTCAGGCATAGAAGACTTAACATTGTTAAAATGTCTATTTTACCCAAAGCAACCTACTTACATAATGCAATCCAAATACTAATTCCAGAGACATTTTTTAATGAGATGGAGAAACAAATCACCAATTTTGTTTGGAAAGGGAAGAAGCCCCAGATAAGTAAAGCACTACTGAAGAAGAACAACACACTGGGAGGTCTCTCATTACCCGACTTTAGAACCTATTAAACTGCCACAGTAGTCAAAACAGCTTGTTACTGGTACAAAAACAGACAGATAGATCAATGGAACAGAATAGAGACCCAGAGATGATACCACCTTCCTGTGAACAGTTGATATTCGATAAAGACCCTAAGACATTAAGCTGGGGTAAAAACAATCTCTTCAACAAACGGTGCTGGCAAAATTGGATATCCATATGCAAAAAATGGAAAGAAGACCCCTATCTTACACCTTATACAAAAACCAACTCAAACTGGATAAAAGACCTAAATATCAAATCTAAAAAAGTAAAGCTCATACAAGAAAAAGTAGGAACGGTGGAAGCTTTAATACACAACACAGACAGACTTCAAAATCTGTCAAACAAACCACAAACATAAGAAGAGAAAATAGACAAAATGGGAACTACTAAGAATTAAACACTTTTGCTCATCCAAAGACTTTATTAATAGAATTAAAAGGCCACCTACAGAATGGGAAAAAATATTTGGCAACTATACATTAGACTAACAACTGATCTCCATAATATATAAGGTACTATGCAATATCAATAAGAAAAAGATAAATCATCCAGTTAAGCGATGGGCAACGGAGCTCGACAGACACTTCTCTAAAGACGAGGTCCAGGCAGCCAAAAAACACATGCGGACATGCTCACAATCATTAGCTATTAAAGAAATTAAAATGAAAACGAGAATGAGATACCATCTCACTCCAACAAGGTTGGCCATGATCCAAAAAACTCAAATCAACAAATGCTGGAGAGGCTGTGGAGAAAATGGAACTCTCCTACACTGTTGGTAGTATTGCAAAATGGTGCAACCTCTTTGGAAAGCAATCTGGTGCTTCCTTAAAAAGCTGGATACAGATATACCATTTGACCCAGTAATTCCACTATCCTACAGAAGCAAGGCCATTCACACCAACAGATACATGCACACGAATGTCTATTGCAGCACAGTCCACAAGAGCAAAAAGATGGAATCAACCCAGATGCCCAACAACAGACGAATCGATAGGTAAACTATGGTATATATATACTCAATGGATCACTATGCAATAATAAAGAACAATGATGATTTTAGGAAACATAACCTGGTTTCAATTGGAGGGCATTACGTTGAGTGAAAGCAGTCAGCGACAAAAGGACAAATATTGCATGAGACCCATACGATAAGAACTTAAAAACAGACTCACCCATAGAAGACTCTTTGATGGCTGCAATGGTGGGGAGGGCGGGAGGACGATGGGGGGAGGGTTTAGATTAGATAGTTTACAGAAATTTCACTGGGTGAAATGTGTGACAGCACACATTAGAAAGACGATCAATATTAACTGGACTTCAACATAACATGAGTATTTCTCCCATTTTAACCCAATATTGCAAGGGCCGAGTAGCTGGGATGGGGGCTGGGGACCATGCTCTCAGGGGAAATCAAGGCCCAATTGGCACAACTAGTGTTTTGCTAAGAGAGTCTTCTGCACCCCACATTGGTCAGTGGCATCTGGGGTCTTTAAGCTGCCAAGCTGCCATCTAAGGGTACGGCAAATGGTCCCAACTCAGCAGGAACAGATGATCACCAAGGACCAAAACGACATGGGGGAAAGAGAACCCAGAAGACAGAGAGACCCATGTGAGTGTGTGACTACATCGACTTGTGACCGGAAGAACCGGATGGTGCCTGGTCACCACCACTGATAGCCTTGATGGAGCTCACAAAGTAGAGTTTCACTGGCATCACAAGAATAAAAAGGGGTACACCCTGAGATCTCCAGTAAAAGACTGCAAGTGATGGGCCAGGCACCTGGGAGTTCGAGCATTGCCCCTGACTTTCATGCTGCCCCTGTCTATAAATGGAGATCCACTCTTCAGATAGGAATGGACTGGACTTGGTGACACTGAGTGACCATATCATGTGTGCACTTACAGTTTTATGAATCTATAGGATGTCATCCTGCTGACCTCTTACCATAGGGAGGCGAGTGGGTGGAGAGGAGGGGATGGGAGATTGTTGGGAAGAGAAGACATGTATGGAGCGGAGAGGAAGAGTGTGCCATCACCGGGCAGGGAGAACAGTGGGAGCTGCACGCAGGTGGGCATGCAAATTTATATGGGAATGCACATTTTCACTCAACCATAATAAAAAAAAAATCATTCGGATTTCTCAGCATTTGAAAGGAAGTTACCAAAATGAAGATTTTAAGTAACACAAATCTTTCCTGCCCTTATGGGGGATCAGGGGATGGGGGCGGGGCATAAATATCTCATTAAATTCCATGAGATGACTGGAAGTCTTATATTTCAAGATGATTTATCATGATGGTAGTCTAAGGTCACAAATGGAATGAAATTAACAATGTTGGCCAAGCAACTGGTGATAGCTGATGGTTAAACGAAACAGTTTTTGTAGAGTCCACACTGACTGCCTGACGTATAGCACAAGAACTTACTATTCTTTTGGGTTGAGTTTAAAGAAAATATGAAATGGCTATGATCTAAATATGTATGGTTGGATGTTTTCATTAAGAACTGTATCAATCTTACCTTATTCTTTAAAATCTCAAAGTGACAAGAAACAAGCTTATATAAATAAACTACTCCTCAATTGAATACTGATAAAATTTGGTCCGGTTCATTGGATCTCACGAAAAATTCCTATTCGCATTTCTACACAAGATAGCACTGATCAGCCAAAAGGAATAGCATGCCCCTAAAATAATTTTAAAATTGTATAATTTATATCTGATTCTAAAGAAGCCACATGGATACTGGTATGCAAATAGAAGTGTTAATGTAAAATTGCCTGGATTTGTCATCTCTACTAACAGTTTAATGTATAGAATAAGGGCTAACATGTATCCATTTACATAAAACATATAAGCTTTCCATATTCATATGCCTAATGCTTTTCCTTCTCACATAAAAATACATTCACTTAAAGAGAGAGTAACTCACATCAGCAAAAAGATACGTCCACATATTTTCAATCTCTTTGAATATGCAAAATCAGCTTTAGAAACTTCATAAAAGACCACTGAAGTGGTTCCCACGACAGGAAGGTTACAAAAAGTTCTTCAAATGCATAGTTGAGATTTTATTTTATCTCTGTGGCAAGTGCTGCTCTGAGCACTTTACAAATTATTAATTCATTAATTCTCATACTAGGAACCCTGGTGGCACAAAGTTTCTGCATTCAGCTGCTAAGCAAGAGGTTAGTGGCTGAAATCCACCCAGCAGCTCTGGGAGGTAGACCTGGCGATCTGTTCCCAGAAAGACTGCATCCCAGGACCCCTATGTCTCATGGTTTTCCCGTGAGTTGAAACTGATGGGATGGCACCTTAACAGCCATCCTCACACTAATGCTATGTCTGTTGTTTCTCCCTACCATCAAGCTGGTTCTGGCTCATACTGACCTTCCACGACAGAACAGAACTAACTGTCCCAGAGGGATTCCTAACAAGAACAGAGGACTGGGTCTTTTCTCCTGCAAAGCAGCTGGTGATTTAAACAGCTATCCTTTGTTAGCAGCCGAGAGCTACTGCAGACCAGTCCTCCTCTGTGGCTCTAAATCTAAAACCAAACCCAATGCCACTGAGTCACCTCCAACTCGCAGTGACCCGACCGTGGTAAGGGCTAGTACAAATGAAGAAACTGCAAACATTTTAGAGATGGTTCAATATGTGCCCTTTTGAACCTCAGTGAATCTTACTTCTCTGAAGACAAACGTAATTCTAATATTATTTAGAGGATGGATGACACATTACCTCGTTTCTTTAGTGCTAAGCTAGCTCTTAAGGAACCCTATGGCAGACGGCTCTAGCCTTATATGTTGAACTTTCAATTCAGGTGTTGGGAGGGTAAGATGGCTTTTAGATTGTTTAAAATTTTGTATGTGCGGCAGCTGTTCAAAAAGTTTCATTTTTCTTAATAAGAAAACTTTGGGAAACATTTTCATGTTTGTTTAACTGTGTAACTGTGCTGCATGGAATTCAGTTTCTTAGAGCTGCATAGTGGGCTCCCAATGCATCATCATTAAGTCTGTAACTCCTTGGAGCCATGAGTAAACAAAACCTCCACTGATACTCATTCTCAAAGTCAAGGCTCTGGGAGAGGTGAAGGGCAACTGCAAGGGGCTAGTCTTTGCAACTTCCCAGGAGCAGGGCGAAGCTTCACAGTCCAACCTGCTCCCTGCCCCTGAAAACCCTGGGCAGTGTTAGTTTCATCTTCTAAAAAACCTCCCTACTTTTTCATTATAGTTTTGTAGTCAATAGAATCTACAGCTAGGAGAAAAATGTTACAAGTGTTTTTTTAGCCTGTGATTTCTCTTCTACTTTTTTAAAAGTTTACTTGACAGAAAGGATTACAGAGCAAACCAGCTTTTCATTAAACAGTAAACACACTGTTCTGTGACACTGGATGCCAGCCCATGATGTGTCCACATATCCCCTAACTAGACCCTGGGTTCGTTGTTACCACCTTCCCTGTCCTCCTCTGTCTTCCAGCCCTTGCCCCTGGGCTGGTGTTCTCTTTTCATTTCATTTTTGTTTCATGGGCCAGTCTAATCTGTGGCTGAAGAGAGAACCTGTGCACTGACTGACTTCATCCCTGAGCTACAAGGGTACCCAGGGGCCATACTCTTGGGGTTTCTCTAGTTTCTGTCAGACTAGTAAGTCTGGTCTTCTGTGTGAATTTTATTCTAATTTTTTTATTTAGCTCTGTAGCCTGTGATTTTTTTTTTTTTAATTTGAAATCCATAACTCATACACAGTTTTATGAACTGAGATTAAACAGGAAGAAGGTGGGATAGGAGTAGATGTTTCCATGATTCAGTCATGTGTTCTTCCAAGAAGCCAAGGGGAGAGAAGGTGAAGCTGCTCTCATGACTGAAGCCAGGCTCCCCGGTTTAACAACCTCCTCTCAAGGTTAAGTGGGTGCCGAGGTGGCAAGTCAGTCATTTTTACTCACTACGGCACTTGAACCTCCTGACAGCCTCTTGTCTTAAAAGCAGGTTCGGGCTTTGAGAATATATTTTTCTGGAGATAGTTATTTCGTATGAAAAAATCCCAGAGAGCTGAGATGCACAGCGCTGCTCACTTGAAACTCCTCCAAGCCCAGCACCAGGGAAACGGCAAACAGAACCAGACTCAGTGTATAATGCTGAGAGTAGTTCCAAGGACACTGCAAGAAATCACCCCAGATAATGTTGCACTTGTGTATCAAATGTGTATTTGAAACCCACTTTCATCTCTTCTGTACATTGCCCTTGATGAAAACCAGCTGCGGACTTAGATTATCCCGCAAGGACACAAGTACGTTATTAGAAGGTTTGATGATACCAGCACATCTTAATATAATCAAACCAGCGTTTATAAATATGTCCCGGCAGAAGGGAGGAAAAGCCATCACTCTCACACCTCAGGGCTATAGAAGTCCCCTGAGGGAGATCCATTTCTGGCTGTCACCTGAAGCAAAGGCGGGGGAGGTATTTTCTCCAGGTTACAGAATCAGAGACGCAAACTCTGCTGAGAAATGCCTATAAACCAGAACACTTTTTCTCCCATCATGGAGAAAAAGATGTCACTGAAACATTCTGTATACCTTGCTAGACAGCCTTAGATATTTTATTTTAATCACACTGGAAATATAAAACAAACAAAACAACAAGCAGAAAAACCCAACAACAACACCACCACCCCAGCAACAGCAACGGGAGGCTTATGCAGACTGCAGGCTCATCGGCTTTTCCTGGCTGCAGGGGCAGAAGTGGAGTGCTGCAGCCCCTGACCCCGTTCCTCTCGCACCTGCCATGTTTCATGTGAACATGGCAAACGTTTAAGCCCACTCCATTAATCAGCCTGCTCCAGAACCTACGAAACAAAGTCCTTATCACTTGGAGAGCAGCATGAAAGGGCCTCTGAGGTCAGGACACAAGACCAAACAAAACGAAGGTGCCCACCACATCCATCGTCTGGTAATCTGCTTCCAGTTCCATGAATCCCCAAATGTCTGGGTCTGAACATTCATCTTCAACGTGGATCAAAGCTACTTGTGTGCAAAGGGCTCTGACTACCCTCTGACCCCCAGGAAAATCACTAACCATTTCTACCAGTCAAATGGCCCTGGCACCGTGAATATAAGCTCAAAGCAAATGGCTAGGGACTAAGATATTTTAACGATTCTATTACGAGTGTTTTTCCACACACCATAAAAACAAAATTTGATATGACCTAAAAATAAAGAATACATTGCTAACTTTTCAGGGATGCACTACAACTATCTAAATCAGGTAAAAGACAGAACATTACAGCTATCATTGCACAGAGCTGTTTAATAATGAGTCCAAGGAAATTAATGTTTCAAGAAAAAAAAAAACTGAATTGGGAGGATTAAACCAAAAACCAAACTCACTGCCACCGAGTCAATTCCAACTCACAGTGACCCTTTAGACAGAACACAGCTGTCCCTAGAGCTTCTAAGGAGCGCCTGGCAGATCTGAATCGCCAACCTTCTGGTTAGCAGCTGTAGCACTTAACTTCTACGCCACCACTGTTTCCTTGGATTAGACACATTTAAAATTGTAAAATAGTATGGTGCATTTTATATCACCACAAGATTACTCTTCCTTCAGATTTCAAAACAAGTTATGAGTATCTTGAAGGAATACTTATTTTACAAGAAGGTTCAGAGACACCAAGCGAAAGGCTCAGGGTCACACAGCTGTTTACAAGGTTGGGCTGAGAAAAGCCCATCTCTATTCTCCTCTTGATAAACTCAAACCAAACTCATTGTTGTTGAGTTGATTCTGACACACAGCTACCCTAAAGGATGAAGTAGAACTGCTCCATATGGTTTCCAAATAATGTATGGTGGGTCTTAACTGCTGACCTTTTGGTTAGTGGCCAAGTTCTTAGTTACTGTATTACCAGGGCTCTGTTCTCCTCCGAGAGGAGGTATTATTTTCAAGATTTTATGCTATACGTGTGGGGTTATAAAAGCCTGTGAGTGGTCATCTAGGATACTCCACTGGTGTTATCTTGTCAGAAACAAGGAAGAATCAAGAAAACAAAGGAAAGACTCCTACAAAGGACTAATGGATCACATTTGTAATGGTCTCCAGCAGACTGAGTCCCATACAATGGGATGGTTCCTACCTACCATCACTGGCTGCTCTGATGGGGACCACAACAGGGGGTCCCAGACAGAACTGGATGAAATGTAGACCAAAATTTTACTTCAAAAAAGAAGACGAGACTTGCTGGCCTGGCAGAGACTGGAGAAACCCTCAGAGTAAGTATGGCCTTCAGATATTCATTCAGCTCAGTAATCAAGTCAGTCCTGAGGTTCACCCTTCAGCTAAAGATCAGACAGCCTGTAAAACAAAACGAGACTGATGGAGCAGGCCAGACCAGGGCCAAGGACTGGAAGGCAGGAAGGGGCAGGAGAGCATCGACCTATTACAGGGTTTTTAGCCAACGTCATAAAACAATATGTAGTTTAATGAGAAACTACTTTGTACAGCTAAAGCACAATTAAAAAAAAAAGATTTTATCTTATAAACTTCCTAATTCTCTCAAATACATTAAGATAAAGAGTGCACCATAAGACTTTGTGCTATAAATCTCCTAATTCCCTCGAATACTTTGCCAGAGATTCAGCCTATAGATCATGTGACTATTATTACAGAGTTCGCCTATTTAAAAGTATATATGCCTAGATTTCTGACAGGCATGCAGGGGACAATGTGTTAATGAGAGAGGATGGGCAGCAATTGTGTTGGTGGGGCAGGCCTCAATGTCTAAGATAGCGTTGCACCTTGAGGCAATCTCCTGAGATAATTAAAGAAGCTAACAGAGAGATTTGGGGGATCTCATACCACCCAGAAGCAGTCCTGGTGCAGAGCTGAGCATATCCTTTGTAAAGGACCGTGGGTCCCTGTGGGTCAGAAGCTCCTAGTCCGGAGGCAGATTGACAACAAAGACCTTCCTCCAGAGTCTACAGAGAAAGCCTTCCCCCGTAACTGACACACTGAATTTGGACTTGCAGCCTACTGGACTGTGACAGAATAAAATTTCTCATTTTAAAGCCATCCACTTGTGATACTAGTGTTGTAGCAGCATCAGATGACTGAGACACCGGGCTTCTATAAAAGCTAATTTTGTGAGTGCCTCTGTATCACTCATGTAACTTCAAAGTATGACATTATTTCAGAATAAAAAGTGGAACAAGTTAACTTGTTATATCACTCTTTGCCTCCAGAAGGGAACAGGGAATGGTTTTCAACAAAGTGGTAAAGGTAGGCATGGTGGGGGCAGGGTGGCAAAGGCATCATCCCTGCTGGAGCAGCTTTCGTGGGAGGGTGGAAAGGAAAGGACTGTACTTTAATGATCCAGAAGTCGACGAGAATATCAGCTTTTTTCCTTTCATTCAATCAACACATGCTGGTTTGGTATCTTCTCTGTGCCACTCTCTGTGCTGGGCACTGGCAGTATGAGGTGACTGACATGAAGAGCCAGCCCTCCTGAACTGAGTCTGGAGCAGGAGGCAGGGATGTCAAGCAGCAATGTAATACCACATACTAACAGCCACAATGCGGGCATCAGTACGCTGCAGTGTGAGCCCCAGGAGGTACGGAGTACATTTCCCACAGGAGGACTCATTTGTGCTAAGGGCTCAAAGGATATGCTTTCCTGACAGTGAAGGGGAAGGGCTATCCAGGCAGAGCCTTATTCCAGAGGCACACAGGTAGAAGAGATCAAGGTGTGTCCTGGACACAGATGGACACTGTTTTAGGCTAGAGCACGGCAGGAAGGGTGGCCATGGTGGGACAAACAAGACAGCGCTGGAGAGACACGGGCAGGGACCATGATGCTAGTCTGAAAAGAAACAGCGCCTTCAGTCTATAGGTTGTGGGGGCCCAAACTTTTAGTCCTAGGAGTGACAAGGTCTGTGATAAGACCATTTTAGTGTCCGGGAAGATGGAGTGGAGAAAGTCAGACAGATGGCAGGGAGGTCGCCGTTTTGAACTCTACTTACAAGGCCTCTTGCAACTTAAAGCTCTTGGTGACCATCTGGTCTAATTCTCCACATCATATGTAACAAACCAAGGCCTCCAAGTTAAGAAAGGTCTACACCACCCAGTCGGTGAGTAACAGAGCTGGCTCCCAAATGAAGAGCTCCTGACTGCTGCAGGGTCCCTTCTGCCTGTCTAGATCATCAAGGAGAATGGAGAGAGCTCAAGTTCAATAGTACTGGCTTCAAGTTCAGTGACAGGTTTGAAAACAAACACAGGTGGAAAGGTGAAGAAACTTCGAAGCATTGTTTTTGACATTAGTTTTAGATGCCTGTTGTCTTATGTATCAGACAATCAGTAAGTGCAAGAAAGCTTAGTTACAGAATAAAATATGCAAAACCACAAGGGTGTGAAGAGAGAAATGACAGCAGGAAAGTGCCCAGTTGCATTCGAAATCAACCAAAGTAATCAAATACTATTTACCCATACCGGAATTCAGAGTCATGAACAAAGGCCTTCTTGAGTAGCTGGGATCAATTATTTAAGAGCAGAGGGCTACTATTAGCCATACTATCAAGGACTACTTTATATTGTCTGTGAAGAAAAGTCAACTGGCAAAAAATATTTCATCCACAGAACTACTATTTACAGGGTTAGTTCCCAAAGGCAGTGATCTATGAGGACTATTAAAGTCATTTTTACCTGGGATTATATGCCCAAGGAACTCCTTACCCCTGGAAATTGGGAATAAGGAAGTAAATCTCTTATTTCCCCCAAACCTCCAGTCTGTAAGCAAAGCAGAAAGTTCTCAATTAATGAAAAACCAAACAGTCCACTTACAGCCTCTCATGAATTCACCCTAAAGAAGATAGTCTATATTAAGAATTTATTTTCAGGGTAGAAACAGATTTTCTGACACCTGTATTTCTCCCAGAGGGCCCTTCAGCCTTCATTTCAGAGCATAAAGTATGGGATTTTAGGGGAAACTCAGAGATGCCAAACAGGGCAAAGGCTCTTTCTCATGATGTAATTCATACTGTGCCCCTCTGTTTGAGTTAAAGTGGATAGTAGGCCAGGCAAAGAAGGTACCTATGGTCTTTGAAACTGCATTTCACATTTTAAATCTCAACCCATTAAAAGCAATACAGCATATCATGTCTTCAGTTGATCACAGATGGGAGAGAATCAACCACAATAATAAATTCACGTTCTCATTTGCAGAGCCAGTATGAGTGATCCCAAAGATGTGTGTGGGGAAGTTAATACCATATGTTGTTTGACTGCTATGGGCCTGCTCCGTGTCAGTAGCAATGTGCTTTTCCCAAAACAGTCCTAACAACATCCCTGATACCATTCTAGTCTGCAAAACCTGGAGGACTCTTACCAAGTACTGAAGTCGCTGGCGCTCAGTCTCGGGGGTGAATTCCGAAGACATGGGAATGATTTCTCCACTTCTGATGATTATGGCCCTGAAATGGTGAAAGTGCATTGTCAACAGTCAATCCTGTAAGAACCCTGATTCAGCGATAACCACAGCTTGGTAAAGACCACACATGAAATGCCCAGGAGACAACCTCTCCTTCGACCTACATGAAAGAATTCTCTGTTATCAACTCTGGACACTGTCCCATGGTGCTGTTGTTGTGCGTCATCTACTTGGTTCTGACTCACAGAATTCCCTTATGACACAGCCCAATGCTCTTAGGCTGTACTCTTTACTGAAGCAGAATGCCCGGTCTTTTCCCCCAGTGGAGCTTCTGGTGGGTTCCAACTGTGGACTGTTTGGTTAGTAGCCACGCACTTAACCCCTGCACCATCAGGGCTCCTTCTCACCACGGCGTAGGCATCTCTGTTTAAGCACATCACACTCTACTTAATGGATGTTTACCTCTTCTGCTAGTTTAGCCTTAAAACCCTAGCACAGAGCACAGGACCTGGGCACATGATAGATGTCCAGTGAATACACAGACAACGAACGAGTGATGCGATAGAGGCTCATCCTCTACCTCTGCTATCCAACAGAACCTTCTGTGATGGTGGACGTGCTTTTTATTTGTGCTACCCGATACGGCAGCCGCTAGCTAGGTGTGATGAAGTCCAGGGCCGCTAACTGAAAGCTGATGGTTGGAACACACCTAGACCTAGTGTCCTGCTCTGTAAAGATTAAAACCTAGAAAACCTTATGGACAGATATACACTGTCACATGGAGTAACTATGAGTCTAAATTGACTTGATGGCTCCTAACAACAACAGCAGACACATGTGGCTACTGATCACTTAATCTGTGCCTCACTGAGGAAGTGAACCTTTAGTCTAATTTAGCTTTAATTAACTTTAAATTCAAACAGTCACATGTGGTTAGTGGCTGTACTACTAGTGCAGCTCTAGGTCTTTTATACTCAAAGTGCCCACTGACCAGCAGCACTGATTCTGCCTGGGAGCTTGTTAGAAATGCAGAATATCAGGTCCCACTCCAGATTTAATTGCATCACAATCTGCATTTTAGCAGGATAGCAGGTGATCACACGCTTAAGAAAATCTGAGAACTCTGGGAGTTCTGCTTTTCTAGGGTAATATTCCTAGTTCAGGAAAAGCTTGTCTCATCTTAAAGCTCAAGAAACACACACGCCCCAAAATTGTGCCCAAGAGCAGTTGCCAACTCAAAGACTTTGGAGAGCACAGCATTCCTCAAAGCAGACGGCTGAAGGAGAGGCTGCAGGATCGATAACCATGGAGCAACCTTTCTAGGCCTATTCCCAGCGGTATGCCCTGTCCTCAGACCTTCTGGTTTCCTATGGTTCCTGACAGCCACTTTCCAGCTATTGATCGGTTGTGGCAGAACGCTGCCATTTCTACGACAAATGAAAGTGGCTCAGGGAACTGCATTCCATCTGAACCCAACAGCTCCTTGGCACCTGGGAGCCAGAGACCTGCCGGCTAGACACATTTCTCTGAAAAGGCTCACAGACGTGGGATATAACTGGCGTGCTCTGCCCTGGGCCAATGCCTGCTTGCCTCTCATTGTTGACTTGAGGGTAAGGTGTATTCTTCACGCCCAGAAGCCCCTTGGTGGCACTCCTTCTCCCCACCATGGAGGCAGCCCCTGACTTATAAACAATCCTATAAATGGTTGCAGCTGTTGTGACCCCTCCCACAGGCCCTCACCACCTGTGCCCCAGTTGCTGCTGTCACAGAAACTGGAGGGGGTGGGGAAGGGCAGGCAGGGGAAGGGATAACAAAACAATCTTGGGGACTTTACAGAATTTGTGCGTCTAGGAGGAAAAATAGCAGAAGCTACGAGAAACTGGGAAAATTTAGGGGAGCTGACTCTACAGGATGCCTCTTGCAGTAATATTTGTATCTGAATGTCTTTCATTTCTTTTATTATGCCACCTAAGATATGACACATTAAAGATGCCGTCTTGCAGATTCAGAGCCATTTATACAATGAAATCACTCAAGAAAGATGACATCTACCCCTCACAAATTAGTGCAAATTAATTCCAATTGCCTCTGTCCTAATTGTCAGCGGAGATTAACTACAGTAAGGCAGTGAGGTTTGGACAGAGAATAGAGAAATACAGAAAGCCTGAAAGGGGGCCTGGAAGGTCAAGGTTAGGAACTAGTCCTAAAATAGGAAGAAGGGTCATGAGAATCTAAGTAGAAAGTCACTGTCTGATAAATTGCAGGGGCAACCTTCACCTTCAAAATTTTACTTACATCTAGTCCTAACTCTTGCCTCCCTTTTTCTAGACCCCACACTAGGCAACCAACCAATCGACCCTCACCCCAAACCCAATGCTGCCAAGTTGGCTCTGACTCATAACGACCCTACCAGACAGTGCAGAGCTGCCCCGCAGAGTTTCTAAGGAGTAGCTAGGTATGAACTGCTAACTGCTAACAGCTGAGATACTAATTCCAGTGCCACCAGGGAGACTCCTTTTTCTACATGCCCCCCATCCTAGCTTCCAGACTCTGATTCAAAATCTGTTATGAGTTTCAAGATGGTGACAGCCAAGTATTAAACCAAGAGTGGACCCTCCTGAGAGTGGGGCCCCGTGTGACTGCAGGTCCACACCCCTGGAGCTGGGCCTGATTGCAGGCACTCAGTCACTGCAAGAATAAACAGCTTCAGTAACTGCATATGCTGGTAAATCCAGATCTCCTTTTCCATTCACACATCTCTACCGTGCTCTAGCCCCAAACAGCCAACTGTCAACAGAAACCTTCCCTTGGATATTCATATACTTCTCACACTCCGCACGATGCAAACTTAATCAATGATCCTACTGTCATCGTACCCTCAAATCTGCCTTCTTCCAGCACTCCCTGTCTTGGGGGAATGATACTGCTTTCTACTCAGTTACCCAATCCAGAAGCCAGGGAGCCATTTCAGATTTCTCCCTTATCTTACTCCACTAACCAAGTCTCCTAGAGTTCATCTCCCCAATAGCACATGGATCTGTTGAGCTGTTAATGCCTTGGTTCAGCCAGCCAACAGAGCAGAGTTTGTCTGCATAACTCCACAGTTGTCTACTGTTGCCCCTGATCCAGTTCTACACCCCACGTGACCCATGCTCCTCACAGTCATCAAGATCTTACAGTGCCACTCTTACGATGTCAAATACCCTATCTAAAGCTCCTTAGAGCTTCCTGGTACATTCCATTTCCTTCAATATCTGCTTCTTGCCTATACTTTGGGCTTTAGTTTCACGTTTGCTATTTTCACATCTGCTCTTCCCTTTTTATGGCCAACCTATTCCTTGCTGAGCCTCAGCTTAGGAGAGAGCCTTCTGGGCCACCTTCAATGCTCCTTGTCTGGACCCCTACCATGCTGTATGTCCAGCTGTACCACAGCCTTTTCCAGCCCTCTCTACGATTGCTGGCTTCCACAGCCATCTCTGACTACCCCAAAGGTGTTTCCCAGGGAGAGCCTAAGTTATTGTCTCTGAATCTCCAGCACTCTGCACCTGGCCGGTGGCAGACAGGCAATAGCTGTTGCTGATAAATAAAGTGATTCAATGGATGAAGACTGAACTGGACTTGAGTGAATGGACAGAAGTACCCAGAAGTGAGGGCCCTAAACAACAGTGTTCTAGTAATAACATGACTACCTGTAAATGTCTAAAAATCCTATGCCAGAGGATGCCATGGTGACAGAAGTGCCACGGAAAAGTGCCTCAGAAGACAAGGAGAAGCTAGGCACACACCCCTATCATCAGTGGGGTCGGGAGAGGGGGAACACTTCCGTGGCTGAGTTAGCAGCACCTTCATGTTTACTGTTTTTCTAATTTCGCTTTATAGAAAAAGATAATGTATACTAGTTCTCACAGAGATAAAAAAAAGTCATCCTTGCGTGAACTGTCATCAATTTTAAATCTATTAAAATTAAAACTACATATCCAATGGTTCAACCATCCCATTTTTGGAAATATATCCTAAGAAAATAAAAAATAGTCAGTATATAGGATATACTTATAAGAATCCACATCTCAACACTATTTCTTGTGGCAAAGCCTGGAAGCAGTCTAAGTTTCTATCCAAAGTGAAACAGCTGAATAAACTGGGTTGCTTTCTACATTATTATACACTATGTAGTTATTAAAAACACAATTTTGTCTGTTTTGGGGCCTGGAGCTATCTATGATGCATTAAATGAGAAAAGCAAGGTACAGTGTACTGTGTGTTACAATCTTCTTTTTGTCATTATAAGAGATACATAGATGAGAAATCCAGCTCCAGGCCATAATCTTGTATGTGAACCCTGAGGCCCAACCACAGGTAGTTCCAAAGGCTCTGCTTCACAGGCCTCCTGAAGGAAAACTATCCCTGGCCCCCAACCAGGCTCGGTAGTCTCTGGAAGGCTGTAGTTAAAGACTCAAGAGCTCCCACGTCAGTCATATTCATATGAATATCTGCATTCCTACCTTAAAACAAACAACCTCCCCCAAACCTCACTGCCTTCCAGTCAATTTTGACTCGTAGTGACATGACAGGACAAAGCAGAACTGCCCAAAAGGGTCTCCAGGGCTTTAAATACTTTTTTTTTATGACTGAGTGAAAATGTACATTCCCATATAAATTTGCACGCCCGCCTATGTGCAGCTCCCACTCCTCTCCCTGCCCAGTGACAGTACACTCTTCCTCTCCATCATACACATGTCACATCCTCCTAACAGTCTCCTATCCCACACCTCTGGTAAGAGGTCAGTAGGATGACATCCTATAGACGCACAGAACCATAAAGTGCACACATGATATGGTCACTCTCTGTAGCCAAGTCCAATCCATTCCTGTCTGAAGAGTTGATCTCCATTACGATTTATGGATAGGAGTAGCATCAGGGCCAGGAGCCATCCTCCCAGAGGAACTCCAAGGCCCCTTGACTATCAACTGTGGTCTCTTAGTGGAGATCTCAGGTTGCATCCCTTTTTATTCTTGTGTTGCCAGTGAGACTCAACATTGTGAGCCCCATGAAGGCTATTGCCGGTGGTGGCTGGGCACCATCCGGTTCTTCCAGTCACGTGTCGATGTAAGTCACCCACTCACATGGGTCTCTCTCTCTTCTGGGTTCTCTTTCCCCCATGTCATTTTGGTCCTTGGTGATCATCTGTTCCTGCTGAGTTGGGAACTTTTGGTGTACCTGAGATGGCAGCTTGGCAGCTTTTAAGACCCCAGATGCCACTCATCAATGTGGGGTGTAGAAAACTCTTTTAGCAAAATGCTAGTTGTGCCAACTGGCCTCGATTTCCTGAGATTATAGTCCCCAGGCCCCAGCCCCAGCTACTCTGTCCTTACAACATTGGGTTAAGATGGGAGGAGTACTCATGTTATGTTGAAGTCCAGTTAAAACTGATCTTCTTTCTAATGAGTGCTGTCCACTGATTTCACCCAACCAAATTTGTATCAGCTATCTAATCTATATCCTACTCTCAGCCTCCCCACTGTTGCAGCCATCAAAGAGTCTTTTCTTCTATGCATGAGTCTGTTTTTTAAGTTCTTATCGTAGGGGTCTCATACAATATTTGTCCTTTTGTTGCTGACTGCTTTCACTCAACATAACGTCCTCCAATTGAAACCAGGTTACGAAATGTTTCCTAAAATCATCATTGCTCTTTATCACAGCATAGTGCTTCATTGAGTATATATACCATAGTTTATCCATCGATTCCTCTGTTGTTGGGCATCTGGGTTGATTCCATCTTTTTGCTGTTGTGGACTGTGCTGCAATAAACATTCGTGTGCATGTATCAGTTGGTGTGAATGGCCATGATTCTGTAGGATATATTCCAAGCAGTGGAATTACTGGGTCAAATGGTATATCTATTTCCACCTTTTTAAGGAAGCACCAGACTGCTTTCCAAAGAGGTCAAGGCTGTAAATCTTTATGGAAGCGGATTACCACAGCCTTCTCCTGTGAAGTGCTGACCTTTCAGGTAACAGTCAAGTGCTTAACCACTGTGCCACCAGGACTCCTACTCCTGGTCTAGACACCCCATTTGGACGCTTTCTTGTGTGAAGGGGTGTTCCTCAACTGGAGCACTTCTCAGGAGCCTCCGAAGAGACCCCTTTATGGGGGGCAGGGCTTGACTACGATGCCGTTCTCCACTGACTGACTCAGTACTTCACTTCTAGCCCTTCCCCTCCTCCCTCCCACAGGCCATAACAACGGGCATGAGTCGGGGTGTAACTTGCTGGCCATAACTCGGGATGAGTCGTTTTGTTCAGAATGTGGGAGCATGTAGACAACTCTCCCAGTCTGAGCTGCGAACTATCTGACTAATCCTTGCCATTGCAGTTTGATGGAGGAAAAATGGAACACCGCGGAGCTGGCATTTTCTTTGTTTTGCCTCTTGCCTGCAGTGCCACAGGAAGTGACCAAAGGCAGGACTCCTAACTATCTGTTTGGCTCGTGGTCCTGAGTGATCACTTTGACATCTTGTTATGTGACAACATGTGAAGGAGTTGGGAGAAGGCATGAAAGTGGAGAGACATTTAATTTTTCTTTACACATCTCCGTATTATTTGGCTGTCAGAGGGAGTGTATATTTGTTTTGCAAATTTTGATGAGGAATTTATTTGCCTAGATTTGGCTATACATTCACAGGAGTTTTGCTAAATGCTGGTTCCTCTTTATAATGCTACCGGTGTGTTCAGGATTACTGTGCCCCAAGCACTAGTCCACAAAGTTGTAAGTCGCAGGCCAGTCACATCCCAGAAGTCATCATTTAGTGCTCAGGCAAATGAGTGCTCAGCTTCCAATGCACCCTGTCACTGCGTTATAAGCCACTAACTGCAAAGAAGCCAATGGCTGGAGTTTGTTATGAAAGTAAGAACAGGGTGGCTCCCAGATATCCTTCTAACTCAGTTCTGAGTCACTCCTGAGGCTCACCTTGAAGCCAAACACTACACAGACCCATCAAATGATACTAAATGGGCATACCAGCAAGGGGTGAAGAAGAGAAGGCAGGAGGGAACAGGAAAGCTGGTAACGGGGAATCCAAGGTTGAGATGGGGAGCGCTGACACGTCCTGGGCTCAGTGATCAATGTCACGGAACAATATGTGCATAAAATTGTTTAATGAGAAACTAGTTTGCTCTATAAAACTTCATTTAAAGCATGGACATGTGCATGGATGTGTGTGTGAATGTGCATACACACACACGTGCGTGTGCACACATACAGAACTGGCTGGTAGCTCAAACTGCTGATCATGCTGAAAAACAGAAAAAATAAACAAAGGTTTTGAGTGAGAGATTGACTGGGAGAATGACAAATGTATCAGTCCCTTCTCCAGGTGGCTAGATTTCATTATCTCAGCCACAGCGATGTGTGAGTTTGTATGGGTGCAAGCCTCTCTCCAGCCGGGGCATTCTGTGATGGCCAGCTGTGCACTCATTTCTCTGGGGACCTAAGAACTGACTTGAAACTTTACTCCTTAGGCACTAAAAGTCCAAGTCGGTGCACAATTTATTCAGTGGCCACAATTTTCAGTGTGTTAAATCAGTGACCCTGACCAACAGCAACAACAACAAATCAAAACAAAACTCAGTTGCTGCATTACTTGCCCATGGGCTAGCTACAGCCACACAACTTGCAGAACTAAAGGCCCAGCCTGCCACTTCTGGGGTCTGGAGGAGACTACAGAAGGGAAGATCCATGTCTCCCTCATATTGCCATTGGGAGTAAGCAGGAGATGTCCTGTTGAGTGGTAGCAAGCAGCCGGTTACTCTTTCTATTAATCTGCATGACATCTCCCTTCTTCTTGGCAAGCAAAACTCAACATACGCTGATGTGTGTGTATGTGTGTTGTGCATGCACACAGTGAAGAAAAGAAATGGTGCTCTCAGCCACACTGTGGAGGTGGTCTCTTTTGCAGCATGAGAAGTTTACCTGGGAGGTTATCACGCATCAGCAAAGGCACTGCATGATCAAGATTGTGGGGCGATGACTAATTTTCCAGCTCTTCCCCAGCTTAGAATGTTTGTGTCTCTGCAAGGAATTCACATACGGGCACAATCAAGGGCAGGCAGTGAGGCTGTGTTGTGTGGCAGCTATGACACTGGACTCGGAATCAAACTTGGGGGGTCCTAGCCCCACTGCAAGCTGATCTTTCAACTCTGGGCCTCAGTCCTTGCCTATAAACACAATAGCTCTAAATTTAAATGATTCTGAAAATAATAGCTCTAAATTTAAATGATGCTGAAAAGGGAAAAAAAAGGATTCTGGGGTGGAGGAATGCAGACAGCTACCATAGTTAACTACTATTCTGCTCAGGAGGTGGTTATCACCAGTTTAGACTCTAATAAATATAAACCAAATGTAGAAATGCCAGGGTAGGTGAAGCCACTCTAAGCGCTTCTCTTAAATCATAAGGGACAAGGAGCCCATTACCAAGCAAGGCTCCCAATATAATTTCCCCGTTGTCACCAGTCCCCTTGGCATGCAGAGCTGCAAACAAAAGGCACCTCTGACACTGTTAAGAGTATTCATGGGATGCCCTGATGCCATTACACACTTTCTCAGCTGAAAGTGATTTGAAACACAACATTAAGCTGCCCATTTCCAGAATGGAGGAGAAAGTCTGGTACAAGGTGACAGGGAGAAGCCATTCGGAAAACCCTTTTTGACAGGGTATATCAATTCCAAAGTAGAGGGAGGACGGACCCATTTTGTCAAAAGGCAAAAGAGCTTGTGGATTCTGTTAGGAGGCTGCAGAAGTGTCAGTCTCTTTCAGAAGTATCAGAAGCGTGTCAATGAAAAAGAAGCCACAGTGGACAGAGCTGACAGAGCAAGCAGGGTTACCGCCTTCAGTGAACAGCCGGTTGCAGATGCTAATTAGAGGTGTTAAGAAATAGCTGAAAGGAAAAATAATCCCAGGAGCCTGGAATCAGTTTGGGTGTGTTTCTAGTCATTCCACTCCCAGAACACACTAAAGAAGTCTGCAAAAATATGATGATTCATTTAACAAGACCATAAATAGGCAATAAAGCTTCTAAGACAAAATTCTATCTGCCACCCCTAACAAATCAGAAAAAAATAATTCAGATCTTGAAGTAGCAGCAAAAATAAGCAACCATTCTCAGAGCCCATAACTGCATCAGGTGTCCCTTTTCTCTACAAGCAGCCCCATCTGTATCCATACCACCCAGCATAATTTCTCAATGTCACAATTCAGCTGCTCGCTACAAACACTGTGCCGTCTCAGCAACATTCAAGAAACCTGACGTACCAGCACAATTTTTTCCAGACCATGTAAAAGCCTCAGAAATAAAAAAAGAAACTTTTTCAGGTGCTTTTTCTTTCTAAAAGAATAACAGGAGGTTCATTTGTAAATTAATGATGAGTTTTTTTTCAACATATAATTCATATGCCATAAAATTTATCCTTTTAATGTATGCAGTTCAGTGCTTTCCAGTATATTCGTAAGTTGTACAACCATCACCGTTATCTAATTCCAGAATATTTTTCTCACTGCAAAAAGAAACCCTGTACCCCTGAGCAGTCACACTCGTTTCCCTTTCCACTAGTCCCCAGTAATTACTAATCTACTTTCTTTTACTAAGAATTTGCTAATTCTGGCTATTTCATACAAAAAAAGGAATTTTCCTTTTTTGTGTGTGAGTCTGTGTGACTAGCTTCTTTCACTTAGCATAATATTTTCAAGGTTCATTTATGTAGTGGCACGTACCAGTATTTTCTTCTTTTCATGGCAGAATAATATTCCATTACACAGATATACCACATTTACTTATCTAGTCATCAGATGATAAGCATTTGGGCTGTTGTCATTTTTGTCTATTATGAATAATGCTGCTACGAACAGTTTGTTAGTTTTTGTGTGAACACAGTTTGCAATTCTTTGGAGTTTATACCTGTAAGTGGAATGGCTTGCTTAGACGGTAATGCTACATCTAATATTTTAAGCAACTGCCAAACAGTTTTCCAAAGTGGCTGCAGCATTCTACATTCCCAACTGGTGGATTTTAAAACTTCCTCTTAAACTGTCCCATTCTGAAACTTTATTTCTGAAAATTCCAGTTACTTTTCATTCTACATCATTTTAAAATCACCTTGCTGGAAAGATCTTGCATGTCTACTTACATTTTAATGAATGTAATGTACAACTTCATTTCTACGTATACGTTAAGCATGTCATGCTGTGTTTTTCATTTATGTCAGAGGAAATGTGTTGTCTTTCCCAAGAGCAGGGTCAACACAGAGTCTACAGCACGGCAGTCCCCCAGCACAAACGTGTACTTTCCAAGTCACACTTCCTCTCCTCGTAGCAAGCAGTCAGATGTTTTTGACTGTGTGAGGCAACCAAAGACATTAATTTTTCTCTCAACTCCAGTCATTTTTGGAGTAAGATGAATTTTTTTTTTTTTTTTTGTAAATGACTGATGACAACGTGTGTGCCACAGCAGGTAGGATATGCAGAGCCTGGGAAGCAGTCTCCTTACTAATACTTTGTGTCAGTCACACCCTTGTTAGCATTGTGTTCAATTTTGTCCTCTTTAATTTAAAAAGACAATGTAACAGAGCAACTGGACAGAATCCCAAGAAGGGAAGTAAAAATAATTTAAGAAGTGGAAAACAGATGATACGAAGGAAGTCAAAGGATCTGTGACAGTTTTGCCTGAAGGAAAGAATGAGGCAAGATTTGATCATACTCTCCACACATGGCTTTGTTAAAGAAGAGTGAGTGACCAGTTCTCCAAGCTAACAGTGAAACAAGCAAGAGGAAATACTATTTAACTCAAATCAGTACGATTCTATGGTTGGAAAGAGGAAAAAATTTTTGATCTTCACATTAAATATATGACCAAAGCCCATGGGTCTCCATCTCTGGAGTTCTTCAAAAGGACACGAGGAATCTTTCTCTATATTCACCTGCCAAAAATCTTAAGGTCTCCTTCTGTTATTGGTATTTATGATGCAGTAAACCAGGAACTACAGCAGCTGCAAGAGGGCAAAACTGAATTCACTAGTCCTTAGTCCTTAGACTGTATGATGTTGAGAAAGTTTTGCAACCTATACCGTGGACGTAAACAGAGGATCCTCACAGTCACATGCCCCTGTGAAAATATAAGCTACATAGTTTCTGCCTGGCAGGACAGGCAGGCTCCTCTCTGGGCCAGGGTTAGGTGACAGAGGCTGGATGCTGTCACTGCCAGCCTGATGCAGAAAGTTTCTCTGGCTCTGCCTGCTGGTGGTTACCCTGTGTCAGTGCCTTATACAGCAAAGGCTTGGAAAGCCCACCTTTCACTCTGTCCTTGTTCAGCGGGGTTGTCTGAAGGTCAGCTGAGGCACAGCAGAAAGACACTAGGGCTTACAGTCCAAAGGCTAGTTGTCTAAGCTATGTACTGGGAAAATCAATTGCTACTGTATGGCTTAATTTTTCCCATTTGAGAAAAAAAGAGAAAATACCATTTTTACAATTAAATGAATATATGTGCAAAAGAACTGAAGTATTGCTGAGTGCATCACAGATGGAAATACATGCATCCAAAAGTCAAACTGAAAGAGTCAGTCAGCTGGAACATCCACTGTTATGCTGTACAATGACAGCTACTTCTAATCAAGATCCTAAGGAGCTATATGATAAAAAAAAAAAGTATTTGGTAAACTTACTTGGGCTTTAATGATAACATGTGATGCTGATGCCCACGTTCCATTTCCATTTGTGTGTTCAGATCCCTATAGAACTCAACAGACAAGGGAGACCGAACACATAAAACTGACACATTCCTGACTCTCTTGAATAGTACCTTCAAAACTCCATCTCGTTCATGAATATATCATCTCCTGTACCTTTTTCTAAGCATATCTGTAATTTGAGCCTTCAGTTTTTACAAATAGATATGCACTGTTCCTATGCTAACCTCCCCTGTCCTGCAAAAAATTCCACTCAACTGATAATTTACCTGGTGGCTATTATAATTGCCCAAATGAAAAATCAGAGTTTAGACTATGTATGTGGGAGCAGACAGAAAAAATTTGGACATAAATGCATAAACTCAATTATTTTCTTTGATTGTATGTGGGAAGTAAAGGAGAAGAAAAAGTCTGGGAATCAGCTGAGGTTCCTATCACACTTGGTCAAGCAAGTGCGGTGATGCTATTTAATGATAAGCAAGACAGGAAGAGTAGCTGGTCTAAAGAAGAAGGTACTGCATTGAGATAAGGGCATGTTGAATGATTTGGAAACAGTCATGGTTATATCCCAGGTAGAGTGACAGGACAGATGTAAGTGTTCCAGGGAAAGTACATAGGAACGGGGAAATAAAAAACTAGTTGATGTTAGAACCAACATATCAACTGAGAACACACAAAGATGAATCCATTCCTTCCTCTATACGGCAAATTCTTACCCACGGAACAATGAATTTAGGCTGGCCTCTGACATCTTACACAGAACAGTCCTCTGAGGAGTACCAGGAAACCATCGAACAAACACACACAACAACAAGGTTCTTCGTGCTCAAAAAAATGTGAAAAACACTCTTTTTTGTTGAAGGACTTTTCCAAACCTTTGATATGCTACTATGTATTGCTCTTCTCTAGTTAGCTATGCAATTTTCAGATCTGACTGAAACAAAAACAAAAAACAAACCCATTGCAGTCCAGCAGATTTCAAATGATAATGCCCTGTAGGGTTTTCAAGGCCATAATTTTGTTTGGAATTTATTGTGCTTTAGGTAAAGGCTTACAAAGCAAATTAGTTTCTCATTAAGCAATTAAGAGACACACTGTTTTGTGACACTGGTTGCCAACTCTGTGACCTGTTGGCACTCGTTCCTTCTTGACCTTGGGTTCCCCATTTCCATTTGCTCTGCTTTCTTGTCACCTCTTGCTTTCTCATTCTTGCCCCTGGGCTGGTTTACTTATCTGGTCACCTACACATGGTAGACTCCCCTAGCCCAAAACCTGCTGTCAAGACTATTCTGACTCATAGTGACCCTATAGGACACAGTAGAACTGTTCTACAGATATTCCAAGGAGCACCTGGCAGATTCAAACTGCCAACCTCTTGGTTAACAGTCATAGCACTTAACCACTACACCACCAGAGTTTCCTACCTGGTAGAGGGTCAACAAAAAAAGGGAGACCCTCACCAGAAGGACTGATACAGTGGCTGCAACACTGGGCTTGAGCAGAACAACTACTGTAAGAAAGGCACAGGTCTGGGCAGGGTTTTGTTTTAGTGTCACAGGGCCACTGTGAGTAAAAACCAACTCCAAGACACCTAGTGACAACACGAACTATGCGTATTTTTGTTTGTTCTATATGCCTATTCAATCTTTGGCTGAAGGGTAAACCTCTGGAGTAACTCCAGTACTGAGTTAAAAGTGTGTCTGGGGCCCACGCTCTCAAGAGTTTCTCTAGTCTCTGTCAGACCAGTAAATCTTCTCTTTTTCAGTTAGAACTTTGTTCTACATTTTTCTCCATCTTTCTCTGGGACCCTCCATTGTGATCCCTGTCTGAGATCTCACTGGTAGTAGCTGGGCACCATCTAGTTATGCTGGACTTAGTCTGGTGTAGGCGATGCTAGTTGTGGTACATTAGTCCTCGGGGCTAATCTTTCCCTTGTATCTTTTGTTTTCTTCATTATACCGTCCATCAGATAAGGTAGAATCAGTAGAGTATCTTAGGGGACCACTTAAAAGCTTCAAGACCCCAGATGCTACCCACCAAGATAAGATGTACAACATTTTCTACATGTTATGCCAACTGGGCTAAATGTCCCCCGAGACCCTGGTTCCCAGGCCTCCGCCCACTAAGTGGGTCCCTCAGGGAGTTTGGATGTGTCTACGAAGCTGCTGTGACTTTCCTTTGGTACAGTTCTGTTGACTTTCCTAGTATTGTGTACTGTTCTATGCCTCATCCAAGTTACCACTTACTTACTGTCTACTTAGTGTTTTTCCCTCACCCTCTCCTCTCCCTTGTGACCAATCACCTGTCATAAAGTGAATTGGGTCTCCCCCATCCCCCCAAAATGTGTATAGTAATCTGGCTGGGTCATGACTGCCAGTATTGTGTGACTATCCTCCATTCCCTGATTTTCCTATGCTGTAAATCCTGATCTTTGCCTGTGATTAACAGATACCTTATGTTAAAAAGCATTAGGGTGGGATTGCAACACCCTAAGGGAGTTGCCTTCGAGTGTGGCTTGTACCCTCTTTTATCCTACAAGTGATAAAGGGAAAGCTAAGCAAGCAGAGAGTCGGGGGTCTCAGACCATCACGAAACCAGCTCCGGAAGCAGCGTGTATCCTTCAGACCTGAAGTTCCTGCACAGAGATGCTCTCAGAACAAAGACTGATGCAAAGCAAGGCCTTTCCTCCAGAGCTGACAGAGACAGAGTGCCTCCACCTAGAGCTGGTACCCAGACTTCTAGCCTACTAGACTGTGTGAGAATAAACTTTTGTTTGTTAAAGCCATCCACCTGTGGTATTTCTGTTAGAGCAGTACCAGATGACTAAGACACCATCAAAGAGGGTTTCTTTCTGTGCAAGGCTATAATTTTTACGGAAGCAACTTCTACATCATTCTTCTATGGAGCAGCTGGTGTGTTCAAACTACTGACCTTTCAGTTAGCTGCCACGTGGTAAACCACTGCAGCACCAAGGCTCCTTCCAGAGCCCACTAGAGGAGGGCTCTCTCTTTAACACCTTCACTTTGGTACCGAGCAAGATCAGGTTCCGGGATGGATGCACTTGACAGAGCTTCAGTCTAGGGCACAGTGGGCTTCTCTCTTGACAGCCTCACTCTCTATTTCCAGGAGCTTTGTCAGGTGAAAAACCAGGGACCTGCCATCTTGGCAGAAGGCTACACTGTGTCTTTCTCCCTGGCTCCTTTTTTTCGAGGGAAGCAGGGGATTTGGGGAGATGCACTCTTTTAAGACTTGGAGAAGCAAAGCAGGCTGAGACTGGGGCTGCGGCTGTCTGGGAACAGGTCAGGACATCTCGTCCTCTCTCCTCACAGGTTGGCTTTCTCCCTTCTGGCTCTTGTATTAACTAGTCTAACAGGTAAGGGAACCCAGGGCTTGCTCCTCCAAATCTGACTTCAAGTTGTTTTGATGTAAAGGTTGGGGGCTTCTTTGTTCTGGTTCTCATTTAATGTTTGCTTCTCCTCTGACCTTATTACCAGGATTAGAGAAAAGGAGGCAACTATACAGCCAGGATCTGATGCTAACTTCCACAAAGGGACACTTCAGCATTTCCCAACCAGCCTCATGAAATGACTACCCTGGTACTTAAGGCTAAAATTTACTACTTATAAAAAACATTCCTCTCCCTTATTCCCTGTCTGTATTATTTCTCTGTTTATCTTCTTGGGATTCATAGACAGTGTCCAGAACAAGACTTGAGGATTAGAATGTCCATGTCTTGGCCATACTGCATCCAACTGTGTTCTGTATCTCCTGGACATTTTAGAAATCAGGTTCAAGTTTTAACTCACCTCTCCAGGACATTGTTGCATTTCTGTAACTTCCATACTGTGTCTCCTTCCACATATAGTAAACTGTCTGACACTTACAGCTGAAGAAATGTTATTTTAGGCCTTACAGTTTTTCTACTTTTGAACACACTGGACATCACTATGAGGTTAATTTAAGACTGTTATTTCTGATGGGATATTGGCCAAGGGTGGACAGTGACACCAACCTTTCAAAAGTGTTCACAAGGCTCAAGTCCAGAATAGATTTGCATGCGTAGAACGTGACAGAAAACAAACAAAAAAACCACTGCTGTACAGTCGATTCTGACTCATAATGACCCTACAGAAAGAGCAGAACTTCCCCAAAGAGTTTCCAAGAAGTGCTTGGCAGATCTGAACTGCTACCTTTTGGTTAGCAGCCACAGCACTTAACCACTATGCCACCAGGGTTTCTGGAACATGAGAAATGACAGAAATGACCTTGTTTAGTTATATTTGAAACACTGAGGTACTCAAAGAAGACACTAATTTGCTGCCTGAATCTAAAGGTGTAACACTGATGGAAAACAAAACAGGGGTCCTATTTCATTTTTCTATTTTCCCTATTAGACATCTTCAGACTGAAAAGTTAAGAATAACAAGTAAGAGAAAACTAAAGTCCTTTGCAGGTGAATACACTGCAGTAGAGAAGTGTGCTATGATGAATGGGATCAGGTCCTCTGGCCTCGGCTCATCATGTCAGAGTACTAACAAGTATTTGACAACGGGGCTGCTGCAGTGCAGCGTGCCCCTGGGAGGAATGGTAGCGTCATGGATTACACTGCGTCCCCCCAAAATGTATATGCTGATTTGATTTGGCTATGAGTCCCAGTATGGTGCCCATCCTCCCATGTGTTGTGAATCCTGCCTCTGTGAGACTGATGATGGAGAACAGGCAACAGTTGCGTTAGTGAGCCATAAGCTTGTGGGTGGTATGGGAGAGAAGTGAGGCGAGGAAGTTGGGAACCTCATACCATCAAGAGAGAAGCATCGAGAGCAACAGCATGTTCTTTGGACCCGAGGTTCCTCTGCTGAGATGCTCCACTGGATTTGGGACTTATTCTACTGCACTGTGATGATTTCTCATGTTAAATGGACTTGTGACTTGTTAATGGATTTGCGGATTACTGGACCGTGTAAGAATAAACCTTCCTTTGTTAAAGCCATCCACTCTGTGGTATTTCTGTTAGAGTAGCCCTAGCTGACTAAAACAGAATTTGGTACTGTGAGAGCGGGGTGCTGCTCTAGCAAATACCTAAAATGTGGGAGCCATTTTGAAACTGAATGGATAGAAGTTTCAGAAGTAACAAAGAAGGTGCAGATGGTGAGAAACAATGGAGGAATGGTGGCAGCAGCAGACCCAGAGGCAGTGCTGGAGCCCACCCATGGAGCAAGAGAGCTGAGTGCCTTTGTGCAGGATGCTTTCCAGCAAGAGTGGGGTGCCGCCAGGCACTTGAAACAGTGGAGCTACAGAGCTCTGGAACACTTGCCCCAGCAGGGCAGACGTGGACCTGAGGCCAGGGCCATCTGGCCATAGGAAGCAGAAGCTGAAGAGACAAAGAGCTGCCTCACTCAAAAGGTATCGCCATGATCTCAGGGGTTTGAAAGGGTGGAGCCTGGGCTTTCTGTGTTTTATCAGAGTGGAATCGACACTCAGTTGGGCTTAGGGTGCACCTAAAGCTGATGGGGCAGAGTTTCTGTCCTAGTGTTGCTTGAAGGCAGAGTTCTAGTACAGGGCTGGGGTTTTCCACTCAGAATGCAGAGAGTGTGGCTCATACCGACAGTCTGTGTAGACCGTCTCCGAAAATGTAAGAGTATTTTCAAAGCTTTGAGAGCTAATGTAATAAACTCTGCTTACTTTCCTGATACCTGTTAATGCCTTCTTTCCCTATAATTTCTCCCATTTGTAATGGGATGTCTAGCTTGTGCCTGTTCTGTCATTGTACCTTTAGAAGCAGATAGCTTCCATTCTAGGTTTCACAGATGTAAAGGAATTTTTGAATTTTGGACTTAAAATTCAAAACTGATTTAAGACTTCTAACACATGGGATGGACATGATTTTGCTATGATGGGATGAATGTGTTACATGTTTCAAAGATGTGATTTTTGGGGTGCCAAAGGGTGGGATGTCATGGATTGAACTGTGTCCCCCCCCAAAATGTATGTGTTGATTTGATTTGGCTATGAGTCCCAATTATGGTGACCTTCCTCCCATGTTTCGTGAATCCTGCCTCTGTGGGACTGATGATGGAGAACAGGCAACAGCTGTGTTAGGGAGGCAGGTCTCAAGCTACAAGCTTGTGGGTTACAAGGGAGAGAAGTGAGGCGAGGAAGTTGGGAACCTCATACCACCAAGAGAGAAGCACCAAGAGCAGAGCACGTCCTTTAGACGCAAGGTTGCTGTGCTGAGATGCTCTCACTAGATTTGGACTTATCCTACTGGACTGTGATGACTTCTCACATTAAATGGACTTCTAACTTGTTAATGGATTTGCAGCTTACTGGACTGTGACAATAAAAGCTTCTCTTCATGAAAACTTTCACTTGTGGTATTTTCTGTTGGAGCAGTACCAGGTGACTAAGACAGGTAGTGAAGAAGAGAAAGCCAAAAAATAAGAGACAGGAAAATCAAGTCCAATTGTCAACAAGGAAGATAACAGGTTAGGAGACACTAGAAATCAATCTGGATTAAGAGACAAAGATTCTAAAGAGATCATTAAAGAAAAGGCTTGTAAGGGCTAGTAAAAGAGACAGCAGAGTCACTGGTCTACGTGCATCTTTTAACAGAGTAAGTCATGTCACTCTCGGTCTCCCTTCCGTGCTTCTGTCCGGGTGAAAGAAATACCACAGGTGTAGTTATCCACTTGGATCATCGTTGTTCTTTATCATTCCACAGTATTCTATTGTGTGAACATGCCATAGTTTATCCATTCATCTGCTGATAGTCACCCAGGTTGATTCCATCTTTTTGCTATTGCAGACAGTGCCGCAAAAAACATTGGTGTGCATGTATCTGTTCATGTGAAAGCCCTTATTTCTCTAGGGTATATTCCAAGCAGTGGGATTGCTGGATTGTACGGTATTTCTATTTCTAGCTTTTTATCAAAGCACCAAATTGATTTCCAAAATGGTTGTACAAATATAAACACGCAAATTAAAAATAGTTGAAGTGTCAACAAAATTAGGGTGTCCTGCTGCATAAGGCACTTATTCAGCTCTATGACATGCCTGTTGGGAAAGTAAGACTGGGCTTTGAGGATGATATCTTTACAAGGGAAGTGACCACCAGCTCCATGACACATGAGTTAGCTCACTTCTGAGTGGTGCCATATCTGAAAAGGAAAACTAAACCAGAAGAGGGCTAGGGAAAGACACTTGGACCTGAATGGTAAGTGACTCAAATGATATAGTTCAAAGCTATATTAAGAATATTTGACAGAAACTAAGGACATACATAATAAAGACATGTGTGGAGAGTTAAGATAGATGACTTTTAATATTTGAAGGACTGACAAGCGGAAAAGTAGGTGAAAATCTCTGGATGGTGGGAATATAATATTTTTCTTTTCCTATGCTGGTTTACTGTAAAAATTGCATACAAGTAACACATTCTTCTTATGTATTAAAAAAATCATTGCCATTGATTGATCCTGACTCATAGCAACTCTGTAGGACAGAGCAGAATTGCCCCTTAGAGTTTCCAAGGAGCACTTGGTGGATCTGAGCTGCCAATCTTTTGGTTAGCAGCTATAACTCTTAACCACTACACCATCAGGATTTCCTCTTGTGTTATAATAATAGTTAATTGTACAAATGTTTCCTGAGGTAAAGAAGTACATCTAAACATACAGAATAATTCCTGAGGGAGGGGGCTGTCATAAAAAGAAGAGCTAGCCGGAAATACTTGGACTTAGCTGAGTGGTGACACTTGGGAATGTGGTTATGAAACGGTAAAGGGTATTCATGGAGAATTGTTAAATAATAATGAAGAGATAAAGAGGAGAATGGGCAATAGACTCTTGGAGAAGTGGACTGAACAGGACTAGGGAAAAAATGACGACACGTAAAGGCTAAACTACTGTGCAACAACCTCTGTTATGAGCTGTGGAGATTAGAGGGGGAAGAAAGCCAAGATTCCTAATCCTGGAAGAAACTGGCACTAGTCACTGACTGGAGAGGTGGCCGTAAAGTCAGCAAAGTTTCAATCAAAGCCAAAGGAAGCATTTCCAAGGACTCCAAGAAGAAAAATATCCTTCAAGCATTCATAATAGACACTTAATCCTGTGATCTGTCCAGTTGGAAAATGAAACAGAGGTGGGACGGGGAGTGCAGAAACCAGCAGTCCCAAGGTTGACGCCCAGGAGGAGACACCGGAGGTCACAGAGGAGCCAGAGGGCACCACTGTCTGATTCTTTAGGTATGTTAGGTACTGAGTCATGCCAACTGCCCCATGAGATGCTTCAGCTCTATGGACTTTCACCTCGATGTTCCTTCACATTCAGGTTCAGCTATCAATCTGAATTATCTAGGGCACACAGCAGAAGGCAGGACAGGAGGAAGATGATCATTAATAAAATCAAGAGTATGATTATTTGTCTAAATTTTATTTTGTTGTTCTTAAGAATATACACAGAAAAACCCACACACCAATTCAAGAATGAACAATTTGATGACAGCAATTACTGTCTTTGAGTTGTACCACCACTCTCATCCTTCTTTTCCGAGTTGAGAAAGATGTGACAGCCTACTCCTGCAGAGATTTGCAGCCTTTGAAACACGATGGGTTTGCTATGAGTTGAAATTGCCTTAGCAGCAGCAGGTTCTTTTTTTCTGGCTTTTCTGGGCTGTTCCTCTCTCATTAACCTAAACTCACTGCCCCTAAGGTTCCTCTCTAATCTTTTTAGTTGCTGTTGTCAATTTGATCCCACATAGGTAGTTCTGAAAAGAGCACAATAAGAGCTTGAATTTTTGATAGATAAACCACTTTCATTTTCTCTGTGAATGATACTGCCCAAAGCAGAAATTTAGGAGCTTTCTTGAGTATAGAGATGCCATTCCCATTTTCAACAGAAGAAGAGAAGGGAGTATTTATATACTATGAGCAACTGCATTTGGCAGGGGCAGCCTTCAGGTGCATAAAAGGTATCTTAACCTCCAGACAAACTAGTTACTTAGAGTTTAAATTCTCAAACCAAAAAACAAGTAAACCAGTTTCCATTAATGCATCTCATAAGAATGAAGGAAAAGAGAGGTAAATCATCAAGGAAAACAAACAAACATAATTTAGTAAATTCACCAAATGTGTGTCATCACAGATACTCTATTTACAAATGTTTTGTGGGGGCAAGGTTCAAGTTGAAAGCTTGCTCTTATAATACTATTGTAGAGACACTTGCTACTGTCAGGAGAACCATCAATTAAATACTATGCTGCTATGTTTCAATTTCTATGAACTTGTTCAAATTTATCTTTCCAATGTTTAGTATCAGTCAGTATGTCAAACATTCCATTGAACAAGAGGCTCTTGCAACACAATCATCCTATTCTGATTGGCTGTGCTGATTCACTACCATATTTTAAAGGAGAACTGCAGATGGAGGCTTTCCACACATAACCCTTTACAGATCCAGCCTGGTGCAATTTAGAAATGAAGTTCAGATGAAATTAAAGAGAGGATTAATAGACTCATTATAATTTGAAACATGAGTCTGCTGTTCAAAAGACTAAATTATAGTGCTTACAGCTAAGCACTTAAAACTATCCGAGAATTCTGAAACAACATATTCCAATTATAATCATGTTCCTTCATCTACAGATGAGAAAGGGAACACTTCCTCATGTTTTATAGGCCAGTCCTACTGTGTCCTATTGGTTCACTATGAGTCAGGTTCAATTCGACGGCAACCGGTTTGAGTTTGGGTTCTCACATTTGACTGGAATCACATAAAGCCATCTGTTTTTGTTGTGAGGCCCCTTCAGTGAGAAATCAACATCTTCGTTTGGTCTCCACATGAATAATTCTTGGAAGCTACAAAGTCTTTGAAGGCATCTATTTTTGCCTTGAGGTCCAGTGGCCTCAAAGTTCACATGAACTTCACAGATGAAAACTATCTGAGCGCGATTCATCTATGCCTATAGCGGTCTCTCCAAAGGGAGCAGTGGGGGAGGTTGTGGGGAGACAAGGGTTCTGGCATGTGTGGGCTTCTGTGTTTATACTGTGTATGTGTTTATTTGTAGTTAAAGATGACTGACAATGAACATTCTTAAAGAACTCACCAGAAACTCAGCTTCTTGACAGAGTCAGTGCTTGTTTCACCTTAGCAGTGGGACATATGCTTTGCCAAGCTTCAAACATATCTTTCTGCCTACATGACTGCAATTATTTCATTCCTTACACTAGCTAAACTTTATGGAAACTCGTAAACTGTGTGTGAAGAAATGCACAGATGACCTAAAAAACACAAAAAACAAACATGCTGCCATTGAATTGATTCCAACTCATAGTGACTCCATAGAGTTTCCAAGGAGTGCCTGGTGGATGTGAACTGCTGACCTTTCGATTAGCAGCTGTAGCATTTAACCATTATGCCACCAGGGTTTCTAAAGTGACCTTAGAGAGGCTTAATGACAGTCAGGACCTCTCTGGCAGCTCAGCTGATTTCTCCTCTCTGGTAAAGAGTGTAGTGGCTAGGCCACTTCCTAGAATGACTTAGAAAAAAGATCTTTCCTAAAAAGAATAATAAAACAAGCAAGTGGCCTAAGACTATTCAGTTAATCTCAGTTGCTCTCAGGTTGAAGGTTCTATTCTAACCTTACCCCACTCATGTTCTGCTATACAAATATTCTTCTGTACCTTACTCAGAACCACCTGCCCTCAAGTTATATATTATTTACCTTTAGTTTATGCACAGTGCAAAGAACAGTCATAATCTAACTTTCAAGATTAGAAACTATATAGAGGCTCTTTGACAGGAGCAAGAAACAACAGATAATATACAAAAAGGTCATAGAAAAACTAAATAAAGGGCTGTCTTAGGATATATGGCACTGGTATAACAGAAAAAATAAAAAATAAAAAAAAAGTGAGAGGATGCTAGAAGTATAGAGTGAAAAGGAGGAGTGTGCTATCACAGGGTGAGCAGAGCAGATGGAGCTGCGGACAGGCAGGCATATGGAACTGGTTTGGGTTGTATACTTCCACTTAATCACAACTAAAAAAAATAACAGTGGACAGCTTTAACAAACAAATTTATTCTCTTACAGTTTAGGAGGCTAGAAGCCCAAATTCAGGTGCCAACGCTAGGGGAAACCTTTCTCTCTCTGTCCTTGTCATCTGTTTTTCCCCAATCTAGGAACTTCTTGGTTCAGGGACCCCAGGTCCAAAGGAGGAGTTCCACTGCTGACACGTGTAAGGAAACAGCAGGGGCAAAGTGCTCAACTGCTGTGGTTGCTAACCAAAAGATGGGCAGTTCAAATTCACCAGGTACTCCTTGGAAACTCCGCGAGGCAATGCTACTCTGTCCCACAGTATCGCTATGAGTCGGAATTGACTTGACAGCAGAGGGTTTGGGTTTTTTTGGGGGCCTGTGTAAGAAGGAACTTAAAGCCATCTACTTGTGGGGTTTCTGTCAGAGCAGTACGAGATGACTGAAACAATGACCTAGTCAAGTTGACACATATGAGATCTGACTTAAGCCTGTGAGTTTAATTGCTCTAAGTGCTACACACCTCACTCGTGAATAGCACTACTGTCACCTTCAAGGTACTCCCCTTGGGAAGTTATGCACTGACACCAGCACTTAGTCCTCCCTTCCAAGCAATTTTGGAACTCTTTTTGGATTGGCCACTGCACACAGGTGGCACGGTGGCCAAGTTTACAACCTTAATTGGATAGTGGTCTGTGAGGGAGCTTTTAGACAGTACACACATAATTGCCTTGGCACACCCTCCCTACTGATCTGATCTGATCCCCAATGACCTTTTTCTTTACCCTGAGTTAAAGAAAATATTGAAAGGAAGATATTTTGATGACATTCAGGACATCAAGGGTAACACAAAGACAGCTCTGATGGCCATGACATTCCATTTTCCTGGTGTTTAAAGAATAATTGGGGAAAACAGTTTCACAGTGTTTAGAAATAAAGCAATTTGAAAGCAGTATTTCAAAATTACTTCTTTGTGGGAAAAACGTATATATTCAAATATGAAAAGAAACTAAAAGGATATACCTCAAACTGTTAACAGTGATGGGGACAAAGGGGAGTAATACAGCAGGTCCACCACTAGGATGTGAGTTTGTCACACTGTGACGCCTGCACATCACTGGAAGCCACGCCACTAGTGTTTCAAACACCAGCAGGGCCATGATGGTCGACAGGTTTCAGCAAAGATTCCATGCTAAGAAGAAGGACTTGGCAACCTACTTCTACAAAAAGCAGCCACTGAACATCTTATGGATAGCACTGGAACATTATTTAACCCAGCATGGTAAGATGAGCCCGCCAGGTTGGAAGGTATGCAAAACATGACTGGGGAAAAACTGCCTCCTCAAAGGATAGTCAACCTTAATGACACAGATGGAGTCAAACTTTCAGGACCTTCATTTCCTGATGTGGCATAATTCAACATGAGAAGAAACAGCTGCTAACATCCATTAATAATGTAAACATGCACTGTACAAAGTATGAACCAAAGAAAGCTGGAAGTTATAAAAAATGAAATCAGATGCTTGAAGATTGATATTCTAAGCATTAGTTTGTTGAAATGGACTGGTATTGGCGACCATGAATCAGACAATCATATTATATACTATACTGGGAACAACAAATTGAAGAGGAACAGTGTTGCATTCATCATCAGAAAACCATTTCAAGACTTGCCCTGAAATACAACACTGTTGGTGACAAGATAATATCCATACATCTGTAAAGAAAGCCAGTTAATATGACTATTATTCAAACTTACATATCAACCGCCAATGCCACAGGATGAAGAAATAAAAGACTTTTGTCAACTTTTGCAGTCTGAAATTGATCAAACATTGCCATCAAGATGCATTGATAACTATTGGTGATTGAATTGCAAAAGCTGGGAAAAAAGAAGGACGAGTGGTTGGAAACACAGCCTCAGTAACAGAAATGATGCTGGAGATCGCATGATAGAATTTTTCAAGACAGCAACTTATTCACTGGAAGCATCTTTTTTCAACAACATAAATGGCAAGTATACATGTGAAATACACAGGAATAAAACTAACTATATCTATGGAAGGAGGTGATAGAGAAGCTCAGTATCAGTCAGAACAAGGCCAGGAGATGACTGTGGAAGTGACTTTCAACTGCACATATGCAAGTTCAAGTTAAAGCTGGAGAAAATTAGAACAAATCCATGAGAGCCAAAGGGCGACCTTGAGCAAATCCTACTTGCTCAGTCTTAAGAATAGTTATGATGCATTCAGAACTAATGACTGAAGACCAGACAAGTTGTATAATGACATTAAGGACATCATACACAAAGAAAGCACAAGATCAATTAAAAGATACGGAAGAAAGAAAACACTAAAACAGATGTCAGAAGAGACTTTGAAACTTGCTCTTGAATGTAGAATAGATAAAGGGAATGGTCAAAAAGATGAAGTAAAAGAACCAATAGGAAACTTCAAAGGGCAGCAAGTGAGACAAAGTAAAATAGCATAATGTAATGTACGAAGACATGGGGTTAGAAAAACAAAGGGCAAGTTCGTGTTTCCTGGTTTTCAAGCTAAAAAATGGAAGCACAAATTTGACTCGAGTTACAACACTGAAGGATTCCAGGAGCCCTGCTTGTACAGTGGTTAAGAGCTACAGCTGTCAACTAAAAGGTCAGCAATTGGAATCTGCCAGCTGTTCCTTAGAAATCCCATGGGGCATTTCTACTCTGACCTATATAGTTGCTATGAATCAAAATCATTGACTCAAGAGCAACAGGTTATGGAAAAAAATCAAATGACACTGGAAGCATCAAAAGAAGATGCAAGAAATGCAGAGTCACCATAGCAAAAAGAATTGGTGGGCATTTAACCATTTCAGGAGGTAACACACGATCCAGAACCAACAGCACCGAAGGAAGAAGTCCAAGCTGCACTAAAGGCCCTGGCAAAAAATACAGCTATAGGAATTTGTGGAATACCAACTGAGACGTTTCAGCAAACGGATGCAACAACAGGAGCATCTATTTGTCTATACCAAGAAAACTGGAAGACCTGGCCAAAGAACAGAAGATCCATTTACATGGCCAATTCAAATAAAGATGGTCTATCACAATGCAGAAATTAATACCATTAACATCATATGCGAGTGAAATAATACTGAAAACAATTCATGAGTAGTGGCATCGGGACAGCCACAGGGAACTGCCAAAAACTCAATCTAGATCTCTAAGAGGAAATAGAATTAAGGATATCACTGCTGAAACATCAGACAGATCTTGGCTGACAGGCTCAAAGTGGAGAATATCAGAAAGACGTTTACCTGTGTTTTACTGACTCTACAAAAGAAGTCAGCCATGTGAATCACAACAAACTACAGATAACCTTTTGAAGAATGGGAATTCCAGAACACTTAATTGTGCTCATGTGGAAATAGTACACGGACCAAGAGTCAGTCATCCAAACAGAACAAGGGGATACTGAGTTGTTGAAAATTGGGAAAGGTGTGTATCAGGGTTGTATTCTTTCATCACACACTTAAATAATGTGTACGTTGCACAAATAATGTGAGAATCTGGAGTACATGAAGAAGAACGTGGCGTCAGGGTTGGAGGAAGACTCATTAATGCAACCTGATAAACACAGATGACACATCTTTGCTGAAAGCAAATGGGACTGAAGCACTGACTGATGAAGATCAAAGGTTGCAGCCTTCAGTACGGATTACACCTCAACAGAAAGAAAGTAAAATTCCTCATAACTGGAGAAACAAAGAACATCATGATATACAGAGAAAAGACATGTCAAAGATTCATTTTACTTGGATCAACAATCAATACCTATGGGAGTAGCAGCCAAGGAATCAAAGGATGCATTGCATTGAGCACACATGCTGAAAAAGACCTCTTTCACGAGTTAAAAAGCAAAGATGTCATCACTCTGAGGACTAAGGCGCACCTGACCAAAGCTGTGGTGTTTTCAATCACCTAATTATATGCATGTGAAAGCTGGACAACGAATAAGGAGAAGAAGAAGCAGAAGAAGAAAAGAAGAAGAACGGATGCCTTTGAATTACGGTGTTGGCAAAAAATACTGAATAGACCACAGACTGTTAGAAGAATGAACAAATCTGTCTTAGAAAAGTACAGCAAGAGTGCTCCACAGAAGTGAGGATTCCTAGACTCTGTTTCATATGTTTTGGGCATGTTAGAAGGGATCACTCCCCGTAAAAAGACACCATGCTTAGTAAAGTAGAGGGTCATCAAAAAAGAAGACCCTCAAAGAGATGGACTGACACAGTGGCTGTAACAATGGGCTCAAGGATAACAACAATTGTGAGAATGGTACAGGACCCGGCAGTGTTCTGCTGGGTTGTATCTAGGGCCGTGGTGGGTCAGAACGTACCTGATGGCACCTCACAACAACAAGATTGCAGGCAATTGTTTTGTGTGTGCTTATTTGTATTTTGTACAAAAAACAATTTTTAAAAATTTTGAGTTTATGTTATATACATTAAATATATATGTTTAAAGATACTCCGACCCAAAATATTTGAGTTTTAAGTGCTAATACTGATCTACCCTTTGTAACAGGGTAAAAAAATCTCTCTATGCCACAAAATACAAAGTGAAGGTGACTATTTAGTGCTTCTCATTTCTCCCAGCCTTACAGGTCTTCCATTCCCCATAGCACACTCAATCCTTTTTAAAGACATTCCTTTACAAGGCCATTGTGTGAGTATTTAGGGAGTCCCTCTTGTGCATAATACACTCTGTGTGCCAGAGGCTGGGGGGAATGTCCTTCTCTCCATACACTTTCCTTAATGCTGGCCATGGGTACTGGTAAAGCCAAGAGTCGGAGGCTCAGACACAGAGACTGGTCTCTGTAGACTTGTAATAAAAATGGACCTGGTGCCGGGCAGGTGATCTACTTTCTCCTGAGACCTAATACCTGGGGCCTGAATCCAGTGTTGTCACAGAAGGCCTCTTGTCCTGTGCCAGCTCTTTTTTGGGTATCACTGCCCTGCTGTATGCTAATAACTCAGGAGTCACTATTTTAGAGATACAATCAAGCCACAAGCCTGGTTTCAGATTAGCCTCACCTGCACGTGGCTTGCCTTAGGAGCCTCTCAGAGATGCTTCTGTCTCATACAGGGTGTCAGGTGGGTGTGCAGAAGCTCTGTGACCTGGCTCTGTGGCTGTGGCCACATCTGATTTGTGCCTGCCTGAGGTGGTGTAGTGCCGTGGAGCCTACAGAGGTGTCCACCTGAGCCAGACAAGCAGCGAGTTTCTCAGTAGACAAGGCCTTTCCACCCCAGATCCTGACCCAGCTCATTCCTCTTATTACTGGCGACATTCCACCGTCAAACTGACTTTCCCCTGAGGACTTCTGGCAAGCATGTTTTTCTCACTTAAGGATGGGTTCTCTTTGTGGTCAGAAGAACATGCATGATGAAATGAGGTGAAGATGGGGACAATACTAGTCAAAGATAAGGAAGAGCTCATTTACCAAGAGGAAGAAGGGCCTGCTTGGAATGCTGGACTAAAACTCCTCTGGGTTTGAAGGGTCCTGGATGATTTAAATCCTTCCTCTCATTGAAGCAAAAGGAACTAATATTAGCTTATTAAAGCACTTGATGAGAAGCAGGAACTGGCTGCTAGGCACCTGAACACCTACTAACTTCTCAAAAACTCAAAGAGGCCACATTACCCTCACTTTGCATATATGCAATTTGCCGTGAAACAGTTTCCAAACTGGGACTGATAAGGACATCGAATGGGCCCCCAGCCACCTCTGTTATGGACTGAGCTGCATCCCACCCCCCACCCTCCCCCTGCCCCCACTGCAAATACACGTTGTAAATCCTAACTCCCTCTACATGTGGATATAACTCCATCTGGGACTGGTTTTCTTTGTTAGGTTAATGAGGCCACATCAGTGTGGATGTGTTTTAAACCAATCACTTTTGAGATATAAAAGGGCAGATTAGGCACAGAAACAAGGAAGCACAAGTGGAGAGAGACTGATGGCTTGGAGATCACCAAGAAAGTAAACAGGGGGAGAGGCTGAGGCAACAGTTTCTTCCTTGAGCACAGGGCAGAGAGCAGAGAGCGGCACCCTCAGTCCAGACTTTCAGCTTCCTTGACTGTGAGGCACGGCGCAGGACCAGACAGTTTCCTTCTGTTGTGCACAGGGTTGCTATGAGTCAGAACCGACTTGACAGCACCTAACAACAACACTGTAAGAAGATAAATTTCTGTTCGTTGAAATCACTCCCTTGTGGCATATCTGTTATAACAGCGCTAAGAAACTATCAGGCTTCCAAATCAATGAAGTGATCTTCTCAGGTCTACAAATCCACCCAAGGTAATTTACTGCCTGACTACACTGGGACCAGCTAGGGTGGGATCCCATGGATCTGCACTGAGTGCTGCCTGCCCCGCTTCATCACCATAACCTCGAGCTGGTTATCTGATAACTTCTAAGCCTTGGCTTCCTCATTCATAAAGCATGGCTGTCTGTACATGCTTGTTATGAAAATAAGATCGTACCCACTATTTGATCAGCAATGCCTCTAACAAATTTTTGTCAGCTGATTCCCACTCATGGTGACCCCACATGTGTCAGGGTAGAACTGTGCCCCACAGAGCTTTCAGTGGCTAATTTTTTGTAAGCACATAGCCAGGCTTTTCTTCCCAGTTACCTCTGAGTGGACTTGAACCTCCAACCTTTTGGCTTAAAGGTTAGCAGCCGAGCCTGTTACCTATACCACACAGGGACTCTGAGTATCACCCCTGCATATGGTAAGTTCCTAAGCCAGTGCTGGTCAGGAACAGTGGTTCTGATTTTGATCACCTGCTTTGCCCACCAATGGCCCGCGGGGGCACTGGTTTTCAGGGGTGAGACTTAGCTGTTCACTACTTGACAGAGCAGGTGAACTACACTATAAACTGTTAAAGCCTCTTGTCCGTCCTCAGCTCCTTTCTTCCCCAGACCCTCCTCTCTCAGGGGGTAATCAGAGAGAACACTTGTCAAACAGAGAAAGTTGAAATCCCTCATGTGACTCCAATGCTGGTTGCAGATCATTAAACATTCACCAGGGAGGTTCATACTGCAGAGACATGGTAAATGCCATGTCTTCACAGAATTGCTGAGCTTAGAAACCTTACTAGTTCAATCTTCTCATTTTAGAGATGAAGAAATCAAGATTTAGGGATTTTCAAGGAACCCAGCATTCTTTTTCTCTTCCTAATATTTGGCTTCCCTCCTGCTCAGGGTGGAGTATTAGTTTCCATCTCAATCTCCAGCCTTCTTTGAACACTTTGGGCAGCTTCAAAAAACAAAGAAAATCCCACTACTGTTGAGACGACTGTAACTCACAGGGACCTTATAGGACAGAGGAGTACTGCCCTACAGAGTTTCCAACGAGTGCCCAGTTCATTCGATCTGCCTCTGTTTTGGGTTAGCTGCTGTTTAACACTTAACCACTACGCCACCAGTGTTTTCTTGGGCAGCTTACAGACAGCCAAAGTCCTGAGACAGAAGAATGCTCACTGGTACATCCTGTCACCCTATAGCTAAGGTTACTGTTATGGATTAAATGGCATGACCCCAAAGCATGTATTAGGATCCTTGCCCCTATACCTGTCAGTGTGGTTCTGTTCGGAAATAGCATTTCCTTTCCTACGTTAGTAAAATCACAGCTGAGTAGGGTGCACTCTAAATTGAAGCACTTCCGAGCTACAAAAGAAGAGCAGATCTGAGACACAGGGATGCACAAACTGGGGAACAGATACCACATTAGGATTACCTACAAGCCAAGGAGTGATAGAGAACCAGGAAATGTTTGGGATTCTGGGACTACAGACAAGAAAGGACACCGCCAAGATCCTGATTTGGACTAGCAGCCTCCGGGACTGTGAGAAAACAACAAGTGTGTGTTGACCGTGTGTTAAAGCTGCCCACTTAGGGTTCTTACGATACAGCTGGACTAGAAAACTAGACAAGTAGAGTTCTCCTCAGTCCCTGGATTCGCACCTCAATCCAGCTGCTACCTTTTGTTTGTTTGCTTTTTTGTCTGCAATATGTTTTTGCTCCATGCCTGTGGCGCCCACCCTCGCTCCTTGCTCCTTTGTAAAATTCAGTAATATGAAAAATGACGAACTCTGGTGAATTTTCCTCTAGACAATTACCAGGGACAAAAATAGTGAAATGAGAACAAATGAGAGTGACCCAGAAGAAAAGGGAGAGTGTGCACCCAGAGAGGTCACTTACTCGGAAGCCAGTGTGTTGAGAGTCACCATCTGGGGACAGTGCAGTCCCCTGGCTTGTGTCCTACATAGCTGAGCAAGGGAAACACGCACTGGAAATCTAGGTATGCCCTAAATTAGTGAGTGGAGACCATGGCTGCAGATTCTAGACAGAGCCAAAAGATCAATCTGAAGCAAACCTGTCTTGCATGTTGGGGGTACCAACAGCTACAGTGAATGAAAACATGCTACACATATGTAGGGTTCAGGCTTCTTTGGAGGCTGAAGTTGTAACTATAAAAAAATTGACTACTATTCAATCTAAGTGACCTTGAGTGTAATGGAAATCCCAGTAACACCACAATTTTACTGACCAAAATCAGACCTTTTGAGACCTTTCTCCACCTCCTTTGCTTCCTTTATTTCAACAAATAGGCCCTGAGCACCTTCCCTACGTCAGGTACTGTGACAAAAGACTGACATGCAACCTAGGATAAGAGTCTCTGATTTTCTTTGCCATGTCAGTTAAACAGGAATCTGTCTATGGAGGGTTTTGGGAAGAGGGGTGCTCAGCCTATGGGCAATGGCCTGAAAAATGAGCAAGAGGGACAGCTGTGAAGGGAAATCAGTTCAGGCAGAAGTAACTGCATGAGAGGTGACTCCACCACGGGGAGAAACGAGCTTGGTGTGCACAAAGAGCTGGTACAAGCCCAGGGTGGCTTGAGTTCAGTGAGAAAGATGGGAGCAGGGGGTGCTGGAAAAGCGGGCGGCAGTCAGCCGGGAGAACCTCAAAGGCTGTGCAAAGAGTGTAGACGACTTCAGTGGTAAGCTATAAGGAGTTATGAGCAGAGATCTTTTAAGGTGATTATTCTTGTATGTAGACAATAGACTGGGAAAGGACAGAGCCCAAACAAGGGGACAGGAGCATGCTGCTGAAGTTTAGGTGACAGTGAATAAAGGTGGAAACAATGGGAAGTAATGTACTCTGTCCCATAACTGGGAGGTGGTGTTTCTCCTAATATAGCCATCTCTTTCATATTCCAGGTCCCTGTGCACCTGTATTTAATAATGTCAACCCTAGACAAATTGCACCAACTTGCCTGGGTCCCTTGAAAGAGTACTGGAAAGTTGGTGATGGTGTCAACATTGTGACTGCTTCAACTAGCAATACAGTTTTCTAAAGGGCCTAAGCAGAGCTGAGCTGGCTTCTGGAGCTCTGAAAGGATACAAAGATTTGATTCCTGCTACATATGAGCTCTAGCCTATCAGGAGAGACAGAGTGCGAGACAGACCCAATTATGCCGCAATATGAAAAGTCAAACAATTGCACAGGTAAGGGAGGACTGTGGGTCCCTGACACAGGTCTCTGTCTGGGACAGGTAGGGAGCAATAGGAAAAATCTAGAGGAAGAAATGACAATTAAATGGAATCTTCTAGAAGACATTTCATGGGTTTGCTAGAGGAAAGCATGTAGCATGTTACAGAGACAAGTGCTAGGAGACTGGTTCTGGGAGATGTAAACACATGGTCTGGTCTTGCCAGAGCTGTAAGGTGCAAGGACACAAAGTGACAGCAGACGATGACAGAGACAGGCTGAGACACTACAGGGTTTGGACTTTATTCTGGAGACAAGACACTGAGGGGCTTTATATGGGGAAACGAGTGGCCACTCCATGTGCTGGCAGCCTTGGGGATGGACCGCATGGGCCCCAGTGAAGCACCTTTCCCCATGAGGAGACCCCATGGGGTTCCTGAAAAGAGTCTACCAAAGATGCTGCTGGCTACCGACAGCCACTGACAAATAAGAGAGGGGGGCAGGAAAGGGAAAAAGTAGGGAGAGCACACTTCCCAGGTTTCTGGTTTAAGTGACGGTGTGCTTGGTGGCACCTTAAAACAAATTTGGTACACCGGAGAAAAAGCACCATTTGGGGACAGAAAGTTCATTTTCATTGGACATTGTAACAGTGAGGAAGTTTTCAAGACATCTTATTTATTCCTAACTTACCTTGGTGCAGAAAGGATTTAAAAGAAGATTACACAGACACAAGATATATCAAAATAAAAAGTACACGTAGGGGAAAAAAAAGCTAGGAATTAACGAAAGTATGTGTTGTATGGTCCTTTCATTTCCTGGAAGTGGGTCACAGATGCTTCTTAACAGGCAATACAGAAACAAGTATGATCAATTTACACATCTTGGGCCCCAAATGTAAGAAAAAGCACATCAGCTATCTCTCTCTTTCCCCAAACGGCACGTAAAGTCCTCTAGAGTGCTTAAAGAGGAGAACCCCGTGAAATTCAATGGGGAAGTTCTTCAGTAGAATTTGTAAAGTAACCACAGTAGCACACTTCATAGAGCTGCTTCTTAGGAAGTTTCTCAGTGGAGGCCGACAGCATCGGAAGGCAGTTCAGGAGCATTTTAAGAGAATCAAATGCGCTGTTCAGTCTCAATCCAGGGAAGGATTGTGGAATTTCTAGAGGGATGCTGAGACTGGCATCCTCCATAAATATTGTTTCTCTCACTAGAATCTTTCAGGAATGCCAAAAGGTAGCAATTTGATGTTTACTCTAACAAAACACACAGACAGAAGCTACACTGTACACCTGGCCATATTCTCTGAAAGATGGGTAGACTTAGGGGTGTAATGGGAATGAAAATCTGAGGAACTGTAGAAATTCAGCACTAACAAGTGACTCAGAAAAGACCCTCCTATTCCGCAATGAGGTGGGACAGTGAGGTAACAGGGTAGAGATTTCCAGAGGCAGGTGGTTGGCTTTATCAATGGGCAACATCAGAGTGTAAGTGGCAGATGAAGGCGTGTGAGCTGGCTAAGGGACAGGATATTGACAAGCTAAACCATGAGGGGACCTGGGGCAGCAGATTCATTGCCCAGGAACCCCAGGAGAAGAACTGAGAGAGCGAACCCCGGGAGTCAATGGAAAAGACTTTCAAGAAAGGAAGAGTTGAGTGTGCATTTACCAAAGCGGCCTTCACTTTATGCCTGCTGAAGCTGGAAGCTTACTACCTTGCTAACAGACAAGCCCGAAAAATCTGAGTGGTTTAACATGATACAAGTTTATTCCCAGTTCACATGAAGTCCAATGTGCAGTCGGTGTGATGCAGCAGGCTGTGTTCCACAGTCACAGGGCACCAGGCTGCTGGTGTTCGCCCAGCTGTAGCACGCACTTCTAAGGCCATCCTGGTCTGCCAGTGTCTAGATGGCAGAAGGGAGACCAGAGGATGGTATGTGTAAACTGGATGGCTTGAAACCACCAACTTCCACTATCTCACAGAGATGGGAGGCCAGAGATCTGAAGGCACGGTGTCAGTATGTCAATGCTCGTTCCTTCTGGGGGCTCTGAAGAAGAGTCTGCTCCTTGTCCTAGATTTTGGAAGTTTCTGGCAATACTTGGGTGTTGCTCCAATCTCTGGGTCTGCCACAGAGTGTTCTCCATGAATGTCTGAGTCCCTGTGTCTTTACACAGCTTCTTACAAGACTGTCATTTACCAGATTTAGGGTTCACTCTAAATTAGGGTTATCTTAATTAGACTACGTCTGCCAAGACTATTTCTGAATAAGATCACATTCTCAGGAACAAGGAGTGAGAATGTTAACATATCATTTGGTGGACATAATTGAACCCACAGTGTGGAGGAGGTTCCCACAGGTCACGCCAGAAAAGCGGCACACATCACCTTCACCCACAGCCTCCTATCTGCAACTTTGCTGTGTACCACACAAGGCTGGGTAAGGGAGTCCCTTGTATCCAGAAAAAGAAGAGAAGGTTTGTAGAGCAGGCAGTCAGCTCTGCCTGCTCTACAGTAAGACAAGTATTATGCAAATGTGGAAGGCAGAGTCAGAGCTGCAGCGAGGGAAGACGTGGAGCCAGGGAACACAGACTCTGCTGGAGAATCCTGTGTGCAAAGGGAAGGCACACACTAAAGGAGCACACAACAGTGACCTGAGAGGACATGGAACATGTTTACAGGCAAACAGGACACGCCAGCAAGAAGGGAGCACACTGACACACCACGCCTGGGAGAACGGGTGGTGGTGTTAACTGCTGTTGAGTTAATTCCAGCTCATGTGGTGACTCCACGTGTGCAGAACAGAACTGCTCACAGGGTTTCACCGCTGTGACCTTTCAGAAACAGATGGCCAGGGCTACCTTTCAAGGAGCCTTGGGCAGGTTCAAATCATCAACCTCTTGGCTAGCAGTTAGGAACTTTGCAGTTTGCATCACCCAGAGACTATAAAAAAAGGATGTTAGAGGCTGTTTTCAGAGAAGGTGGCACCAAGAACACTGGTGGAAGAGTATAAAGTGTATCCTGAAGCGAAACAAGCCAACAAACAAACCAACACACTAGAGGATGGAGAGGAGGGGACAAGTGTTGGCTGAGTTCGTATCCGAAGTAAAGAGTGAAAAAGAAGAGTGCGCTGTCACAGGGTGAGGAGAGCAGACGCAGAGAGGCAGGGGCTTGGAGTTTCATACAGCAAATTGACTTACATGGTAAACTTTCACTTAATCACAATAAAAAAATAAAAATAACAAACATATCACTTTGATAACTAAGATGCACCTGACTCAGGCCATAGCCTTTTCAACTGTTTCAAAAAACAAAACAAAAACACCCACCATTGCCATCAAGTTGATTCTGACTCATAGCAAAGCTAAATACAGCAAGGTGCAAATGTCCATGAAAAATCCAAAGATAAAGACAGCTGTGGTGTGCCGGCTTTGCCTGATTTTTGCAAGATCTAACGTGGGATGTGTTTACTCCGTGCAGCTCCACATACCCATACTCTACACATCACACACAAGTAGGTTAAGAAATTGCTGAGTGCAACTTCTGTCTGCATTGCACTGTTAGACATTTCCAGCATGGTAAGCCTGAGAGTTCTTGTAGGAATGCTGGGTCAACCAGAAGACCACTTGCTGGCAAAGTACCAAAATAATAATTAACGCCGGCATATGTAATTACGTATCTGACACAGAAAGTACAGTGACTCTGAAGAAGGGAAGAGCCTAGCTCCTCCTGGGGCAGCAGTATCACCCCTGGAACAGCCCTCACTAGTAGACTGGTAGGAGCGGAGGGGCAGGGAGGCTTTTTTCAGAAAAGGCGAAGAGGTGTGTAGGGTGGTTCTGCATGGAGCACTACTTCAGCCTTGTAAGAGGCAGCACTGTGACGGCCGTGACACACAGCGGAAGCCTGCCGATGCTCATCTGTGTGATGGCACTCGTCCTCAGAGGGGAGAGGGCACAGCTGACCAGTCACCCACAAATCTCTGATTTCTGTCCTGATCAAAACTTAGCCTGTTTGAGAGATTGCTTCTAAGCTCAATAATTCAGTACTCCCTCTAGAAAATTACTGGATACCTGGTTTGTTGGATCTTGATTGTTTGACATGTATTAAACAAAAGTGCTCTGTGAGCCAGAACCACCGATTACGGGGATGACGCATGACCCGGCTGCAATTTTTTAAGCTGTACTTTAGATGAAGGTTTATAGAACTAGCCTCTCATTAAACAGTTAGTACACATATTGTTTTATAACATTGGTTAACAACCCCACAACATGTCAACACTCTCTTTTTTTGACCTAGGGTTCCCTATACCAGCTTTTTGGTCCCCCTCTGCCTTCCAATCCTTGCTCCTGGGCTGGTGTGCTCCTTTAGTCCCCTTTGTTTTATGAGCCAGGCTGCATTTTGTTACCATGAGTCAGAGGCCAACTCAAAGGAAGCTAACAACAGCCATAGGCAAGTGCTTGTATGAAAGGCACAGTGCTGGAAGTGTGACACTGGTTCTTAAGAGCACCATGGCAAAACTCTTATGGGTTGCTGATGGGGAACTGCAATGTTAGTAATAATCATTATTACAGCAGTAAAACGAATAGTAGGCATTCACTACATGATAGGAACTATGCTTAGCATTACACACTTTAAATAATTTAGTGTTCCCACCAATGTTTTACTGATAAGGAAATGAAGGTGCAGAGAGGTTGGGAACTTTGTTGAAGGTCACACAGCACTGCAAGTGTAGAACGGGATCTGAACTCGGTTTGTCTGCCTCCAGAATCTGTGCTATTAACCACTATGTAGGCTGCCTCAGCAACAGCACTCTGTTTTACATAGTGGGCCTCTGCTCCAAGATTTCATTTAAATAAAGGGCCTGGAAAGCACAGAATACTGTCGAACCATTTCCGAGATGACCTATTAACATCGAGAACTGGAGCAGTTCTTTTGGAAGGAGGCACCTATGTCCTTGACCAGCCAGCTCAGAGTCACAGCATGATTGACAGAGGGGGTAAAACAATAATAGCAAAAATAAAGTTGTCAGCAAGAGCAGAAACTCTGACATGGAAAATAGGCAGGATAAGGAAGGAAAAAAACAAGCAAGGATGTGAATGAGTGTGAAAATTAATTGCATGAATCCAATTTTGAAATGTCCCCGAGCTGGGCAGCACAGCCCAGCACAGAGGGTCAGGACAGCACGAGCAGTGTGACTGTGGGCGTCTTGTGCCGCTCAGCCCCCAGGAAGCAGCGACTTTGACTTCACAGCTTATTCTTGCAGGAAAAAGAAAAACCGTATGTACTCATGGAATGCCTAGAACCTGGAGGCTTTTTGAAGGGCTTTGCTGAAAAAGGACTTTTTCTTTGTTACTTAGAGACAACCACTGCTTGCCAAAACACTAGGTAAACAAAAGCACAAAGCTGGAGAACTGGGAAGAATATTAAAGACTGCCCAACATGCCCTCAAAGAACCTAAACTGTAATTGTAAATGACTTGGAGGCGCGCGCGCGCGCACACACACACACACAGACACAGACACACAGACACACACAGACACACACAGACACACACAGACACAGACACAGACACACAGACACACACAGACACAGACACACACACACACACACACACACACACACACACGCATGGTCCTATGGAGGTTGCTGGCTTGAATTTAGCATGCTGTCCAGACCCAACCTAGTAAGAACAAAGTAGTCAAGTCCAGGGCTAATAGCAGTCTTGTTGGTTGAGATGAGCTGTACTTCACACTGGAGTTTTAAAACAGTTTCAGATTTCTATCTGAGAAGTTAGTAACATATACTTTCATATCAGCTCCAAAGTGAGTGCTGTGTTGCTGTGGCCAATTCCATCTGGTCAATTACAGCTCATACAGTGAGCACACAGGACAGCAGCCCTCTCATATTCAAGACATCTGTACTATTTACCTTGCATTGTTTTTATTATAAACAAAGACACATGAATGTGTCAATCTTTATTATTTGTAGCAGTGGTAGTAATGATAGCAGTAATAATACTACTGTTAATTCTCCCAGCCCAAACCCATTGCTGTCGAGTTGATTTTGATATAGAACTGCCCCCATAGTTTCTAAAGAATGCCTAGTGGTTTCGAACTGCTGACTTTTCGGTTAGCAGTCACAGCAGTTATCTCCTACACCACTAGGGGTTCCATGGATGTTAATAACTAACACTTATTAAGTGATTTCCAAGTGCCAGGTAGCTGCTTGCCTAAATACGTCACATATATTAACTTAGTATGCAATAGTCAATGTTTTTTCATGCATTATCTGCCCCAACTCCTTACTCTATTTTTCTGCTATATTTTGTCCACAAGACTTAACCAACATGTCAAATACGATCTGTTTTAGTTACTTAAATGTACTGCCAGTCTCCCTTTACTAAAACGTAAGCTCCAACAGGGCAGGGAGTTTTCTCTCTGTTGTTAACTAAGCCTTTAGTTCCTGGAAGAGCACCTGGCCCACAGTAGGCATACAAATATATTTTTAATGAACCTATTTAATCCTTGCAAAGACCCATGAGATAGGGTCTGCTATAAGTTCTATTCTTCAGACGAGGCAGCTGAAGCACAGACTGGATATTCATTTCCACAAGGCTACAGCAGAACTTACAGAGCTGGGCTTTCAATCTAGACTACCTGGCTCCAAATCCTGGGCTTTTAACCAATATCTAGCATTTCTCTTTTCTTAAAAGTTATTTATTTACTCTTCATTGTGTTCTAAGTGAAACTTTACAATTTCAATCACTTTATCATATAGAAACTTGTTATGTGACCCCAGCTGCTCTCCCCACACTGTGACAGCACACTCCTCCCCTCCACCTCGTATCTCCCATGTCCATTCAGCCAGCTCCTGTCCCCTGTCTTCTCATCTCACCTCTGGGCAAGAGGGGCCCAGTTAGTTTCCTCTATCTACTTAAGCCAAGAAGCACAGACTTTCCCAGAATTGTTTCCTGTCTGACTCTCTTTCAACAGAAACAATAGCATTTATTAAGTGCCTACTGTGTGCCCAACACTGAAGTCAGTACTTCATACACTCTCTAATAAAGCGATTCCAAGAAGTAGACTACTATTATTATTTTACTCACATAGAAGAGAAAAAACTGCATCTTCGATGGAGCCAGTACCTTGCTCAAAGTCATTCTGAAAGCAGTGAAACAAGAACTCAGATTTGAGCCTGAGTCTCAAGTCCCTGTGCTTGACCACTAACCCACTCTGTGTCCTGACCTAGACAGCCACATGGACAATTTAGCAATGTGTGTCCACTTTACTACTTTCTAGAAAGTTCACTTTAGATTTATACCTGGACATTTTTTTCATTTGCTTTTTTTTCTTTTTACCCACCTAAGCTTGGGGTTATACAAGCAAATCCCTAAAGAATCAGAGAGATGCCACCAGTCAGAGGCATGACATTGATGTGACTCAGCACTATCAAAGCTGTAGCAAGCCACGACCTGAGACGAAAGCCCTCCTTCAACCTCAGGGGAAGTGGTGCCCACTCTTACTTCAGGTTGTGATGTAGCAAAAACCCTTATTGAAGTGATTCTGGAAAACCACTTCCTTTTGGGAAGGTTCCAGAGGGATGAGTCAAAGGGAATGTGGAAGGGTGGGGTGGGTGGAAGGGAGACATATGAGACTGATCTGAGCCAACTTTCTGGGGCTCCACCAAATAAAAGACAGTTAGGAAACAAGGATGGAGTGGGCAGCACCATAAGTGGGCAGAATTTAAACAAATGGTTGGAAGATTCCGCTTCTCATATTTGGAGAGTATGAGGGTGCCCACCACCCTCATGCGGCCACTAAATAGTAAGAGCCAGTTCAGAAAAAGAAATTAGCTGACCTTTGAAAAGAGTCTCTGGGTGGTATAAATGGTTAACATGCCTGGTTACTAACTGAAGGGCTGGAAGTTCGAGTCCACCCTTAGGCACCTGAGAAGAAAGGCATGACAATCTACTTCTGAAAAATCAGCCACTGAAAATCCTACAGAGCACAGTTCTATTCTGACACACACGGGACAGTCATGAGTTGAAGTTGACTTAGCAGCAACGGGTGGTGAGTTTGAAATGCAGGAGCAACCTTACCACGGAGGTGGTGGACACAGGGTCTGGAAGCCCACCAACCAGGGCCTGGATGCCTGAAGGAACTAGAAAGGCTACTGCTAGACAGTCCTTCTGAAGCTATACAGAGAGGAGCCAGAGTTCTTCCTAGGAGATGTACATCTGGGGAAACCACTGAAGCACCAGTTCTCAGCGAAAACTGAGCCCATCAGAGCTGGCAGAGATGACCATGGAAAATCTCTGGGCTTAAGGTTTGTGCATCTTTTCTGACTTCTGGCATCTAAGCCAACAATAAAGAAAAAATGGGTCAGGGCTGCAGGAATCCAGGAAGCAGAGCTAGCCAACTCAGTCTCTGGTTGAATCTTAATTTAATGGTCACTGAATTTCAGAGTTGGAAGACACCTTTCAGATTAGTTAACAAGATCTTGTTAACTCCTTTTACTTTTCAAAGCAGGAACTGAGAGTGAAGTGAATTTCTGTCAATTCTGTAACTGCCAGAAGACAGGGCATGTTTCAGTGTTAGAATTCTTGCCTTCCACACGGGAGATACAAGTTCAATTTCTGGCTAATACACCTGCTGAACAGAGACCACCCTGCAGTCTCCTGATGCTGGTTGTTAAACAGGTTTCAGCAGAGCTTCCAGAATAAGACAGATTAGGAGGAAAGGCCTGCTGATCTACTTTCAAAAATCAATCACTGAAAACCCCGTGGATTATAACCATCTGATCTGCAACTAAAGATGAAGATGGTGTCAGAGCAGGTAGTGTTATACACGGTGTTCCCAAGAGATGAGTCATGACAAGAGCAAACAGGGGACAGGGATTTGGAATTTTCTATGGACTCCCAGCACAGTGCTCTTTCCACTACTGTCACATTGTAGCAACCAAAGGCGAAGTCGGATAGCTGTACTCATAGAAACGTGCATTTCCACGCTTTGGGGTTCTATACTTAAGCTGTTTTCCTAATAATTTTTCAAAATTCCAACCAAGGAAATAAGTTACTTTTCAACTATTGCCTAAGACAGGTAGGGACTCAGCAAATCATTAATGGACATGCACAGTATGATGCCAACACTGTTTGATCCTAGAGAGGGCTAATGGAGCTAAAGAGATCAAGCAAAGTCTTCAAAGAGAAAGAGGGTGGGTCTTGCAAAGCAGGTGACCCCGTTCTACCACTCACTTTACCACCAGCTGCCAGTGGAAACATGAGAAAGTAGTTTTCTCTGGTACTTACCTTCCCTATCAGTCAAAAAGGGGATTTAGACCACTGCTTCCCACAATGGTTACACCACAACTGCCTGGGGTGCTTTCAAAATAAAGATGCCCCACTCAAAGATTCTGATTTAGCCGTGTCTGAGAATAGGGATATGTATAAAAGGCATAGTCCTAACTCAGGTACTCTGCTAGTCCATCTGCCAGAATGCTTTCCCCCAGATACCTGTCCAGCTTATGCTTTTCCTCTTTTAGACCTCTACTTGACTGCCCCTCCCTAACTGCCCCACAACAAACTAAAACCGTCCTCTGACTCCTCAGCCCCCTTCTTGACCTAGTTTTCCTTTAGAAGTTATACTCATTGAATCAACTCCATCTCTTAGTTATTTGCCTTGCTTATTATTTGTTTTTGTCCTGATTAGTATGTGAGTTCCATAAGGGCAGGGGTTTTTGTCTGTTATGTTCATTGATATGTTCCCAGTGCTTACAACAGTGGCTGGCATAAACCAGGTGCTGGATAAATATTTGATGACTAAATGAATCAATGATGTACCACACTATGTCCAAAGTGCTTTATGTGCATTCTCTCTGAGTCATACCGCAATCCTGACGAATGTGGGTCATCCTTTCCCCAAATAGGAAAGCTAAGGTGTTTCCTGCAGGTGAGAATATTAGTTTCCTGTGGGATGATGTAACAAGTTAACACAGGACGGGGTGGCTTATAGAAACCTTGGCGGTGTACTGGTTAAGTGCTACGACTGTCAGCAAGGCAAAGGCAGTTCAAACCCACCAGGTACTCCTTGGAAACCAATGGGGCAATTTTACTCTGTCCTATAGGGTCACTACGAGTCACAGTCAACTCAGTGGCAATGGATTTGGTTTGCTTTTATGGGAGGGTGGCTTATAAAAGAAGGTGGACTCTCGCAGAGTTTGGGAGGATAAAGTTTGAAATTAAAGTGTTGGCCGGGCTATGCTCCCTCTGAAGGCTCTAGGAAAGAACCCTTTCTTGCCCCTAGTAGCTATCAGCAATCCCTCTCATTCCTTGGTTTAAAGCTGCCATTACTTTAACTTCTGCCTCTGCCTTCACATGGACTTATTACAAAGACACCAGTCATTGGGATTCAGTGCTCATCCTAGTCCGGGATTGCATCATCTTAACTAATTATACTGAAAAGACTTTGTTTTCAAAAGAGGTTCCAGGAGGACACTAATTAGGGAAGGCACTATAGGAGCCAGTACGGTAGGCAAGTGGTAGTGCTGGGGTCAAGGCTAGCTTCGCCCGACTCCAGCCTAGGCTCACCCCATTTTACCATGCTACATTGCCCACAACACTAGTTCCTCCCAGTGTCTGACACCTCCCCTCATCCCTTGTGCGACCAAAAGGGAAACCACAGTTGTTCTGGACAGTCGGTTCACCTGTCCAACAAGTGAGGACAAAGTTGGCATTTGGTACTCACCTTGTCTAGTTAACTCCCCAGAGCAAACTGACCATCTGATAACCATCTTCTGCAGACCAATAAAGACTACTCAGCGAATACCAACACCCTATCATGAAGCAAGAGAGACTCTCATAATCATTTCCTATTGATAATGGTTCAATGATGTTTACATTTCATAGTAACAAGCATGGTTCTTTCAAAAAATATCTGTACCACAAAATGACCTCAAGTGCCAAGCAGGCTAGAAAGTAGTAGTAGTGTTCTCAGCCAGAACAGTGATGTGGTAGAATGACAAAACAAAGGGGCCAGTCCACAGAATGCTATTGCAATGGATTTTGACCTCTGAAGTGATCTCACTGATGTGGTATACTGTTGTTGTTATTTCTAAAGCCGAAGAAGACAATTACATATGTGTTAGAGTGTTACCCACAGCAGCCCCACCACTGGAAGACCAGTGCTTCACCTGCATCCCCAGACACCTGTATTTACTATCACACTGCACTGTGTTTGGAACGGTCATCACCTGCCTGTCTCCTTACACCCCCAGACTGTAAGTGTCACGAAGGCAGGGACCTTGTCTGCCTATTCACCAATGCTTTACCAGCATGCTGCCAGTAAACGCCTAGCTTGTGGCAAGTATCCAAACAGTTGTTGAATCTTGCTCCTACCACCATGTTTTAGACAGCTTTCCTTTATCTTCACTGGGGGCCCTGTGAAAAAAGGCAGAATCAACTGTGTAAGGTCAACGTAAGTAAACTTACGAAGGAGTGATGTGTATTTATAAATGATCCATCCATAGGAATGACGGCAACTCTATTAAGAATGACATCATAATGTCCCTTAAAAGCAGGTAAGAGGTTCAACTATCAAGCTGTACTGGCATGTCACTTAAAAATCTCCACAATGTAACTATGACACTTAAAAACAATCTCAAAAGAACGGAAGTTGTTCATAAAGTCTCTGACGTAGCACGAGAAAAATGGACTGGCAGAAGTGGAGCGCCATTAAAAGACCAGACTTGATGGTCTGACAGACTTAAGGGTTTTTGGAAGACATGGGTCCCAGACTCTCTGTTAGCCTAGAGCTGAAACCAGTCCCAAAGCCAACTCTTCAGATAAAGATTGGACTAGATTATAAGACATAAAGTGATAATGGCAAAGAGTGGGCTTCTTGGCTTAGGTATGTTTACGAGGCTAACTGAGCAGCTCCAGTCCAGAGGTGACATGAGCGGGTAGAGGGGACAGGAACTGGCTGAATGGACACGGGAAATACAGGGTGGAAAGGAGCGGTGTGGTGTCACAGGATGAGGAGAGCAGCTAGAGTCAAACAGCAGTTTGTGTACAAGGTTTTGTAGCACAAACTGGCTTGAATTGTAAGGTTTCTCTTAAAGCACAATAAAATATTAAAAAAGATAAAAAGAACAGAAGTCATTAAAGGTGTCAGCATGGTTGCATCTACCTCACTGAATCTTTACTCTTTGGTATGAGATGAACTTTCTGAAGACAAGCACACCTACTCCTGACTTAACAGCGATCTCGTTATCTGGCACGTCACACTGAAGACAACAGTAAAAAAAACCACTGTCCAACTATTTGGGGCATTAACAATGTACACCTGGCAGTAAATGAATGCCAAGGTGCGAGGCGGGTTCACGTCGGCTGTGATGGTTATGGTTACGGGCCACCTTCGTTGGGCCATGGTTCTCAGTGACTTGGCAGTTATGCAATGATGTAACTTGGCAGTTACGTAATGATAATAATTTGGCAGTTATGTAATGATGTTGTCATCTCCAATTTTCTGATCTGATGTGATCACCCTCAATTCTCACATAATGACAATTTCTGCATAACAACCAGGTACCTGCAACCTAACCAAGTTGATAAGCGCGGAGTGGATATATTTTGTATGATTGTTTACTTGCAGGCATCTTCATTATTCAAATACATTCATCTCCAAGGCAAAAATGAGAATGTTCTTTCTTAACTGTCCTTTGACAAATTAAGCTGAATTCACTGTATCTCTTCCAAAACTAAGAATGACAGAAATGAAAATAACAAGACAGGTAATTGGTGTTTGGGTTCTTAAAACAGTGACATCCTAGTTGTAGCTTCATCAGCATGACAGGAAAAAAAAAAAACAACTGATCAAAGACAAATAAAGGCACTGTTGCTAATTTAATCTAACACAAATTCCTTTTTCAATGCCAATTTGTGGCAAAAAAACACTAGCTGTACATCAAAATCAATTCCCTTGGTCATGGGTTCACAACTTAAGACTACATCTCCCCGCTTCCTAGCTTTTCAGTCTGGCCATGTGGCTGAATTCTAGTCAACAGAACGCGTAAGTACAGAATTTCTTCTAGGCATGGTCCATAAATCTCTGAGGGCTTCTCCATACTCTTGTTCCTATTCAGCTGCCTGGGATGGAGATTCTCCCAGAGACTCTGAAGGCAAGGTGTTAAAGATAACCAGCCTCCTTTAGTCCAGGCTTCTGAATGCCTGAGTGAATCCAAGCCATCAACTGTCTAGTCAGTGGATGCTGATAATTCTTTCTACATTTCTGAATATAGCTATGAGGTTATGTATATGCTAAAAAGATAGGGAGGGGCATGCTGAAAAATACAGAAACGACAATTTAACTTTCACAGTCCAAAATGGTGTTTAATTTTGGCTTCTCCCTGTGCTATTTTTCAGATTCATGTCATAAAGACAGTGACAGAGATGTGTGGTGAATTTACTCTAGTCAATGGAAGAGATCAAGTCTATTTCTGAACTCAGAGGAAGGCTACTATCCAAGCAGCAGCTCACTGGCAGGTGTGAATACACGGACCATTGATTAGCGATAAGCAGTGTTAGGCAATTTCCGTGGTGACCCTTAGTGAAATCCATGAAAATAAAAAGGAATATTCCTTTCAGTTGGGAGTAGTTACCTAATGTTTCTTATCTTACCACTAAAAAAATTCACTGCATTGAGTTGACTATGACTCATAGTGAACCTATAGGACAGAACAAAACTGCCCCAAAGAGTTCCTAATAAGTGGCTGGTGGATTCAAACTATCAACTTTTCTGGTTAGTAGCTATAGCACTCACTTAACCACTACACCACCAGGGTTTCCATCTTCTCACTACATCACTCTGAAGATTCAAGTATGCCTGACCCAAGCCATGGTATTTTCTTTTCTTTTTTTTTTATTTAACATGACTGAGTGAAAATGTACATTCCTGTATAAACTTACATGCCCACCTATATGCAGCTTCCACTGCTCTCTCTGTCCAGTGACAGCACACTATTCCTCTCTGCTCCATACATGTCTCATCCTCCCAACAGCCTCCTTTCTGTTCTTCTCCACCCACTCTCCTCCCTCCAACCAGAGGTCAGCAGGATGACATGCTATAGATGTATAGAACCATAAAGTGCAACCAATATATGGTCACTCTGCATTGCCAAGTCCAATCAATTCCTGTCCAAAGAGTGGACCTTTGTTATGATTTATGGGTAAGGGCAGCATCAGGGCCAGGGGCCATGCTCTCAGGGGAACCCTGAAACCGCCGGACCATCAACTGAGGTCTTTTAGCAGAGATCTCAGGATGTACCCCTTTTTATTCTTGTGTTGCCAGTGAGACTCAACCTAGTGAGCTCCATCATGGCTATCACTGGTGGTAGCCAGGCACCATCCGGTTCTTCCGGTCCCAAGTCGATGACGGCACCCGCTCTTGCGGGTCTCTCTGTCTTCTAGGTTGTCTTTACCGCATGTCATTTTGGTCCTCGGTGAGCATCCATTCCTGCTGAGTTGGGACCATTTGCTGTGTCCTCGGATGGCAGCTTGGCAGCTTTTAAGACCCCAGACGCCACTCACCAATGTGGGGTGCAGAGAGGTCTTTTAGCAAAACATTAGTTGTGCCAATTGGCCTCGATTTCGCCTAAGAGCATGGTCCCCTGCCCCCTGCCCCAGCTACTCTATCCTTGCAATATTCGGTTAAGATGGAAGGAGTACTCTAGTTATGCTGAAGTCCACTTAATGTTGTTCTTGTTTCTAATGTGTGTTATCACCGCTTTCTCCCAACCAGATTTCTAGCAACTATCTAAACTAAACCCTCCCCGCCTCACCCTCTTTCCCTCCCCTCCCTTGCAGCTGTCAAAGAGTCTTTTCTTCTATACACAAGTCTGTTTTTGAGATCTTATCGTAGAGGTCTCATACAGTATTTGCCCCTTTGTCGCTGATTACTTTCACTCAACATAATGTCTTCCAGCTGAAACCAGGTTATGAGATGTCTCCTGGAATCATCATTATTCTTTATCATTGCGTAGTGCTCCACTGAGTATGTGTACCACGGTTTACCTATCCCATGGTATTTTCAATCATATCATATACATGCAAAAGCTGAACAATGAACAAGGAAGACAGAAGAACTGATGCCTTTGCATCGTGGTGTTGGGAAAAACATTCAGTGTACCATGGGCTGCTCAAAGAAGAAACAGATCTATCTGTTCTGGAAGAAGTACAAGCAGAGTGCTCCTTGGAAGCAAAGGTGGCAAGACTGCATCTTATATACTTTGTACATGTTGTCAGGAAGGATCAGTTCCTGGAGGAGGACATCATGCTTGCAGAGCAGAAGGTGAGCAAGACCCTCAACGCGATGGATTAACACGGTGGCTGCAACGATGGGCTTAAGCCTAAGAACAATTATGGACATGGTGTAAACCAGGCAGTGCATTCATTCTGTTGTGCAGAGAAGCTATGAGTCAGAACCAACTCAATGGCCACCTAACAACAACAACCCAAAGGAACTGGAAGCAGGAACTCAACCAGAAACACGCACTCTGATAATTCATAACAGCATTCTTCACAACAGTCAAAAGATGGAAACAACCCAAGGATCTATCAACGAAGGAATGGATAAATAAAATATGGTACATATAAACAATAAAATGCTATCTAACCACAGACACATGGACAAACCTTGAAAACATTATACTAAGTAAAATAAGCAGACATAAAAGGACACCACTATATAATCTCACTAACATGAAATATCCAGAATGCATAAATCCGCAGCATCTACAGAAAGATTCAGTCTAACCTGGGACTGGGAAAAGGAAGCATGGGGAGTCACTGCTTGCTGGGATGGTGAAAAATTTTTTGAAATAGTGATAATGGCTGGCAACATTGTGAATATAATTAATGTCACTGAATTGTACACTTAAAAATGGTTAAAATAGCAAATTTAACGTTACATAAAAATTTAAAAAACAGAGTAAAAGAGAAATGAAAGAAAACTGTTTCTGCCTGTACTCAGTGGGCTTGCTCTAAGAATGGGCCATGGAATGCTTATTCCCTGCTGTGCACAGAGCTCCTTAGGGAACACACTTGGTCGCCTCTACTTTCTCACAGAAGACCTTGAAGCATGTGAAGAAAACCTTTGCATTCCCAGGTGTCTGTGGGCCCCATTTTGAAAAAGTCTGTAAGACATTAGTTGTCAAAGAAATCATAAACACAACACAAATGTGGGGCTGAATTCCTGGCAGTAATCATTTATACACTAGTCACCCAGATGTTACAGAAAACACTCATCTCATTTTTGACAGATTATTATCAAAATGCAAACATGAAAGTTAAAATGGTCTCAAAGAACATGGAGACCTCGCTGCCTAAATCAGATGGCAGCCCTCATTTTCAGAAAAGATCTTTGCCTACATCACAAATGAATCAACTGGACCACCCAAAGCTTATCTGTTTGAATGCCAACAATATACATAATAACCTTGATATGCTGCCATGCACTTAACTATACCTTATAAGCCATTTTTCGGTGAATCCTCAGATGACAGTGGTTATACGGTATACGACTGTTTTACATAGGAATAAACAAAAAAAAAGTTCCGTAGAAGTCTTTGATTTAGAGGGACACTCTGGTGGTCTAGGGCTACTAACCAAAAGGCTGGCACTAGGTACTCCTTAGAAACTGTACGGTGCCGGTCCTCTCTGTCCTGGAGGGTTGTTATGAGTCAGAATTAACTCAACAGCAGTAGGCCTGGTGTTTGTTTCTTCTTTCCCTCATTTAGAGGTGTTAAAATATGCGAGGGTAGGGGTGCTTAGCAGAGATGAGAAGACCCAGGATTGTAGTACAGCCAGGGACAACATGAGCCTTTGGCTCATTCTTCTGAAGGATAGCAGCCTGGCTCCTTGCTGGCCATGGTCTGGGCAAATAGCTTCACCTCACAGCATCCCCGTTTATTTATCTGTAAACTAGCTTTGTCTAATATTAATAATACACCTCATGAAATTACTGATAATTAAATATGATCCCATTATAATATGTAACATGGTTCCTAACACTTACTAGCTGTCTTATTGCTGTGGTGACTATAAATGTGTCAAGAGTGGAATTAAGAATTTAACAAATCTTAATTGGTTCTCTTTAATCTGAATGAGTTCTCCTAGTCTCAGTTGCCAAATCTTTAGGCATTGTTTTAAATAAGCGATAATGGTGGTGTCTCCTCAGTGCCTTACAGCTCCTAAAAAAGGACAGAAGGAAAGCAATTACAGAGTCAAAGCGCCTTCTTAAACTAAAGAATCTGAGCCCAAAGGCTGAAACACAATGGATGATAGTTTGCATACTGCTTTTCATGACATTTGCATGCTACCAGGTTCACTTTGCTTGAAGTGAAAATCCACCCTGCCACCTGCTTCTTGTCTACAATTCCCTAGGTGTTGAGTTGGCTGCCTTTCCCCAGGGGGAAAAAAAAAATGAAGCAATCGCGTGCTTCCAGCAGTTAGTTATTCACGTGCCTTTGCGGTTGGTGATCGCGACTCAACAGAGAAGGGCCAGTCTGTTGATTAGAAATCACCGGGTCAGTTACCGGCATTCCTGGGGACCAGTGCACACCCTTGGTGGTCACAGACTTGGTAAGTTATACTGAAGCAGCCCATCTTTCAGAATTTGGTTGTTACTAGTGCTGCCAAGCTGATTTTACTCATGGTGACCCCATAGGACAGGGCAGAACTACCCCATGGGCTTTCTTCAGCTGTGACAGTCACTGGAGCAGACTGCCAGGTCTTTCCTCCCATGGAACCATTGGCAGGTTTGAATCACCAACTTCTCTGTTAGCAGCCAAGCTTAGCTTAACCGCTGCACCACCAGGTTGTGTCCCCTCGGGATACAATGCCTGATACACATGTGTTTCATGGTAAATCAGAGGCCACCACTGCTCACTAGAAAATAGCTCCTGACTACCAAAAACCCATTGCCATCGAGTCATTTCAAGTCATAGTGACCCCACAGGACACAGCAGAACTGCCCCATAGAGTTTCCCGGCAAAACTGGTGCATTCAAACTGCCAACCTTTTGGTTTGCAGCTGTTGACACTATGCCACCAGGGTTTCCACTGACTATCAGCCGCATCCAAATCAAACCTGTGCAAATTTCTCTTAAGCATGAATGTACAAGATACAACATTTACTTTAATACTCAAAACTGTCACAATTTAACATAAGCATACAGCAGCCAATATCTGGCAATATAGAAGAACAATTAGCACTTAATTAGTCAGGGCCCTGTTGCTGGCATCTCCCATCAACTCTTAATCATTGGTGTAAACTGAGTCTTTTGGTTGGCATCTGAGCTCTTAACCACTGTGTCACCAGGGCTCCATCCTGTGGATACTGCATATAGAGACCAACTCATATCGCTCATGACATACGATCTGTAAGTCAGCAGCAGAACCACACAATCAGCCATAACGCCCCACATTAATATTTGGGGCCAGAGTACTCATAATGTAACTAAGTTTACTAACTTTTAGAGATGCCATTTTTTCTACAGAATAATCCTCAGAATCACAGAAATTTTAGAGATTATCTAGTCCAATGCTGCATCTTTGTGGATGAGGAACCTGAGGTCGGGTATAGAACCTAGAATCACAAGGGAAAGAGGATGAACACTTGGAATAAGCAGAGCTTCTGAAATGCAGGATCCAAAGCCCTGGATAGGCAGGCAGTTCTGTTAAGGAGTTTGGAGCCTTGGAAGCAAATACGTTGAAAACTGACAAGGAGGTTCTGAGCAGTTCCGTGAAAACGTTCTAATATGGACATATGCTTGGCACAGAAGTCAGGCTAACTTCTGAGTCTGGGGTCATCTGATAATTGGGGCTTTGCTGGGGTAGAGGGGTGGCCTCGCATCCCAAAGAACAATGGAATCATCACTAGAAGGACTAGAAAAACAAACTTATTTTAAAGCACACACACACACGCATAAAGACAAAAAGGTAACAGTTTAATCATCAGTTCAGCCTGAAGGACGTGATTATCTGCTCATTCATCTTCCAACAAGCTCAAGATGTAGAAACGAACAAGAGGCCCACAGGGTTTCTGCTTTAAAAAGCACCTAAAAATTGAGGATTCCTATTCCTATGCTGCTCAAACTCTAGGGCAGGGAGAAAAGAAAGAGCAGCAGATGTGTTGGACATTTTCCATTCGCCCCATTCATGAGATGCAGTCTGGGCACACCTTTGTGGCCCTGCAGGCTGACCTCTATGAATAGCATTCCCCAGGTTACCCTACAGGCTGGCTTCCTGCCAGGTTCATCCAATGGGAAGCTTGGCAAGAGACAGAAAGGCGGAAAGAGAGAAGTCGGACTATTTCTTCCCATTCCCTCCTGCGTTTGTTGCTCAGTGGCCCCTTATCAGCGGCTCCTGCCCTGTTAATCACATGTCCACACTTAGCCCCCCATTGGCCTTGGGTGGTCAGCTCCTTTCCGGCTATCTCAGCACTCCTGGCTGCTTCCCTCTTACTCCATCATTCAGTTGACCCATTTGAGCTAGAATCGGTCTCTTGCCAGGACTCTGAATACACACTGGGCTAAAGATCAACACAGCATCTGATACACCCTTCAATTTATCTGGCAATACTTTGTTCTGCAATTTGAGATATCCTGCAAAGCAGAATGGAAAATTCATAGTTTTAAAATAAATGGGCCTTCAAAAAATAAAAAAAATACACACTAAGCTTCAATCCCCGGAATAGGGCTGCCATCACAGCTGACTCTCCTTTGCTCTCTGGGGCCTTCAATAAGGAAGGGAACTTCACCAGGATGAATGGACACTGTGCCCGGTGCACCTCTCCTGCTTTGCAAGTATAAGTAAAATTAAGTGAATTCCTCAACTGCCTCAGGGAATCAGCTTTCCAGGCTGCAGAGGTACCAGCAACAACTTGATCCAGAGTCAGGGAAACAGAGAAGGCATCAGGGAAGGGAAAGGAAATTTATTCAAGAGCTAGAGTAAGCAGGAGCACTGACACAAGTGCTGAGACGAGGCAGGTGACATGAAGGACAGGGAAAGTGGAAAAGAGCACACTGAGGCTACAGCCTCACAGGGAGACCATGCATCCTCTACGGACATCTGTTTAGAGTCCAGTACTTAGAATACTTTTAGAAAATAGTCAGCCTTTAGAGAAAGGTCTCCCATTATACAGAAAGCAGTTTTTGTGACTAAAGAGCCAGAGGGTTGTGTGACACATATTAGAAAAACTTTCATGACATCTGTGATCAAAAAATTCTCTGCACTGAAAATAATCATGTTACCTAAAATTAATATGCAAGTTGACCTTATTCCCCAACAATGCTGTGTAAAGGTTAACCATAATTTCTTGGCTGAAATTCCTGTAGCTGAACCCAGGAGAGAGGAGACTGCAGCCTCCCAGGGAGAGGAGCATGAAAGGAGAAACTCCTGGACTCCCAGGAGGGGATCCTGTCAAGTCACTGCGCTCAAGGGGAACCAGCTGGGGAGGTCTTGCTGCCAGCATCCTCCAGGGACCTCCTCCAAAAACCCCTGCATTCCAACCTCTTTCTTCACCCCCTCACCTCTCCCATATATCATGCCTTTGCCAAGCTTTCACAGAAAAACAGAGTCCAAGGTCAAAACACATTTCAATATTATTGGTTTAGATTGTTGCTGTTAGTCTCTGTTGAATCAATTCTATCTTACAAGAAGTCATGTTAATTGCACATAAATGCATGAACTGCCTTTACCTTTTAATATCAACCTGATTGTCCTTCTTAAATACACTCTTATTCAGATGTAGGCTTGTTTGACCCAATATTTATCCCAAGTAGAATTACATTTATATCTAATCATTTCATTTCGGGGTGGGGGAGTTCAAAATTACTAGAAAGCATGAGAAATTACTAAGAACGAGAAGGTTAATTCTCTTACCTGCTATCCCCAGCATTGGCCACATACAGCTTCCCCAAAAGGCAAATCACAACGAGGGCTGTGCAGCCACCAGATATGTTATACGAACTCCTCTCTTGTTCTATTTGTAGGTCCTGAGGAAGAAAAAACAGTCAGTGCTAAAATACACAGGGGTTTGTGTCCATGGCTTCCTTAGCCTCACGCCCTTGACACATACAGACATAAGAATGAGAAGGCAGACTCCTCATGGAAAAAGGGAGCAAATTCAGTCGTCCAGCTCTAAGGCCAGAGTTAGCACTCCAAAGATAAATAAGTCACCAATGGGTAGCTGGGAATGGGTGAACCCCCTAGTGTAGGGGCACAGATCTGGGGTGTGGGGGCTGAAAAGCACAGAAAAAGTTCAAAGGCAGTACCTGGCAGAAACCAACATACTGTGAGCAGATTGCGTAGGAGGGGTGGGGTGGGGCAGCCTTGCAACACATGAGCGGGCATGGATGTGTGCGGGCGGGGAAAAGGTAGTTTAGAACTACAAGAGGGATCATTAAAGAGAGGATAACAGCATTAACGCAGCAGCAAGGGCAAGCACGAGGGCTTCTTTCAAAGGACTATGTTGAGATTTTATATTCTACTTAACCTCTGAATAAATTAGCTTGTTTCGATGACAGTCAAGAGGATGAACTTACATGGTACGTCTACAGGGCTTAGCATACCACCTAGTTCCTTCTGCAGCCTGGAAACTCCAAAACTGAGAGCAGACCACTCTTTTGCTCACTGCTAGACCCTCAGTACAGAGCACTTAGCCTGGTCATTGCTTGTTTAATAAATGTTTCTTAAACAGCAGAATAAAGATATAAATTAGACAATGCCAGGGTTTCCAAATTATCTCCCTACCACCATCCCTCTGCCTTAATGTGAGAAACGTATTCTACAAATGACAAATGAAAAGCTAACAAAAGAAATGCTTAATGTTGAGATCATAATTAAGCAGGAAATCGTCTCACTGAAGTGCCATGCAGTGACACAAACGAATGAAATCCGTACTTGCATAAGGCAAGAAAGGGAAGTAGGAGGAACATGGCTATCAGAGGTGAGAAGGACTGTCCCAAGGAAGTGGAAGACAGGAGAAAAAAAATACTGGAAATTGTCTTAACCTCCAAACCAACCATCAAAATAGAACAATTCTGCCCACAGAGTTCCTTTCCCAGTGGATTCATCTACTTTTTGTGTGTGTGCCTTTGAATAACTAATACAATGTTGATATTACAGCGGCTGTATAATTAATCAAACTGATATAGTATATAAATCACCCACACCCAATGCTGCTGTTTTTAATGCATTAGAAAGAACTACTCTGGCTACGGAAACCCTCCTTGCCTAACCAGGATCATTATTTGTTTAAACACCTCCAGTCTCAATGAGAGGCAATTTTTATTAAAAATTCCTTGACTATCCAACCACTTGTACATGGACTGGAGTATGAATGATGTGGACAGATTTAATCAAAACATCTGCAAAAGGGAGGGGGAAAATAAAGCCTATGGCACACATACTCCATACAGAAGGATTTCTTTCTCGAACTCAGACAAACAAGTTTATTCTACACTGTAGGTGGTCTTACTCCTCACGGCTTGTATTACAAAAACTATTTGATGATACAATTATTTAACTACTTAAAAAAAGAAGCAAAGAAAGGAAACAGGGCAAGGCATTCAATGCCAACACTTCGTGCTACAGCAGAGTTTATAGTTGCCCTGACGTTTTTGGGAAACATTCCAGGTAGCCTACACAGCTAATCCCTTGTGGCTCGATTAAAAATGTAATTCAAAATCTTTTTCCTTAATTGATGTCACTGTTTCTTTCATCTTTTCTTACTCTTCAACTATATTCCCTCTGTAGTTCCCTCAAACAAGAAGCATTAAACCTGGTAGTGCTTTCACATTAACTAGTAAACTAAAATCTAACTACTACTTAGTGAAGAAACTCGGCAAGTAAGTGCCTGCTCTCATCACTCCCAAGCACATTTGTGTAGGAATACATACACAGACACAACGCACGTACATGCATACACATCCTTTAATTACATGTGGGCTTGCTGGGATCCCAGTGACAGACTCAAAGACACACTTTTATGCACTTCATCCCTTGAAGGATTCACCAAAATCAAAACGCAATTTTCTATTTCTTCTGAAACTGGATGCAAGTAGAACAGACTCTAAAAATAGCTGCTTCCCTCCTACCCTTCCTAGAAGCCAAAATAGCACATTTCTTTTTCCTATACCACCTACTCCTCTTTACAAGATATTTCACAGAATCTCAGTACTGAAAGGAACAAACGTTAAAAGGCCATCTGGGCTCTTCTTTCACTATCAAACAAGATAAAGGAAATCAGTAAAGATATATTTACCTGCGAATTAACTACTTTTATTTACTCAAACCCTCCACCTTTGCAATTAGCTGAAACGTTTTCCATTTTGGGATAAAGTAAACAAAATGTATACTTTTTATTTACCTTCCTCCCCCCTGCCCCCCGTTTGGGTAAGTCTTCAAAAATCAATGAAATAACAGAGAAAGCTATCCACTACTTTGTACCAGGCAAGAAAGAATTTTGAATAATTTCCATTTTATTTGCTGATGTCTATCAATCCCAAGACTTGAGCCCAATAACTTGCCAGCAAAACACATATACATATTAGTATGATCTAACAGGATCACGTAAATGACTCATAAGTTTCAATTAACAAGGTAATCGATTTAGCAGTTACAACAAGGGACCAGCTGACCTCTCAAGGCAAGTTTCCACTTAGCGGGACTAATATATCCTGTGCTGTGTCTGCTAAATATTACATATGAGTTGGTTTTATCTCTAAATGAAACAGTTCATCAAATTTTTAAGACTTGGGATTTTATATCGCTCTTTTTGTTGTAAGGAGAAGCAGGAATGGACAAGGAAAAAAAGAGGAGTGCAGAGTACGAATAATTCAGCAGGAAAGAACTGCAAAGCAAAAGACCTATTGCCTGGGGTGGCTGTAATTTCGTTTGAAAGTCCCAGAGATGACGCAACTCCGGGATTGTTCTTTGCTTCCTACCAATTTCAGGTTGCAAATGGGAAGCAATATCCGAAGAAAGAAGGGAGTGCGTGTTGGGTAGCTTCAATAGGACCTGGCATCCCCCTAGCTGGGTTAAAACACAATTCTGATCACATGGCTAATAGTGTCTGTCACAAATAATAAGATTCTGCATGGTCTTAGTATCCAGGTCTGATCCCAGTTTGTTCTGAGTCCAAACCAATCTGCCAGTTAGGAATTCGAGGCGGGGAAGGGGGTGGGACGGCGGCGGTGGACCCAATACTGCCACCTGCTGGCTTCTTGTGGAATCACACACTTTATTTCTTCGCGGAGGCGCTTACTGCTCTACCAACAACAAGCCCAAACTCTAGTTTAAATAAAGACAATGGTCTACATCCTACTGTGGTGAGTAGCACATGAGGTCATAAAAGCTTAGAAGCAGCCATTTAAGATACAGTTATTGGTCTCTTCCCCTCAGGAGCAAAGAAGAGTGAAGAAAACCAAAGAGTAAGGGAACCATGAGCCACACAGCCTTTACTAGACTGCGACCAGGAGAAGGCGGCACCCAGGTACCACTATCAACCACTCTGGGGAGGATCACAAGAGAAAGTCCTGGTGAGAGTACGGGAGAAGTGCAGAACAAAATCCAAATTCATCAACAAAACAAAACAAAACCCCACCAAAGGAACCACCAAGACTACAAGCCCTAAGACATCCTTCTTCTCACACGGAACTGAAGCCACGCCCAGAGATAGGTGACAGGCCTATCAGACAAACCATCACAGCTGTGACAACAGTGCTCCTTACACAAATGAACTATCAGAGAGCAAAAAGGCAACATCTGCCCCCGAAGCATCGATGTGAAGGCAAGCAGGGGCAAGAAACCTGGCTGGATGGAAAGAGGAACCCCAGGTGGAATGGGGCGAGCGGTGACACAGTGCAGGGATGGCTACCAACGTCACAGATGCACTGTACATGAATTATTGAACGGGGAAGTCATTTACTATGGAAACTTCCACCTAAAAATAAAAACCAACTGCCACAGAGCCAATTCCGACTTACAGCGACCCTAAGGAACAGAGCAGAGCTGCCCCTATCGAATTTCTTAGGCTGTAATTTTTCTGAAAGCAGATTACTGCATCATTCTCCCTTAGAATGGCTGGTGGGTTTGAACTCGACAGACTGTTCAGTCAGCAGACAAATACTTAACCACTTTAACCACTGCTTTACAAGTCCTTTTTTTTTTTAAATTTAATCTCGAGTCATAAATATGGTCATTTTGGAAACGTTAGGAGTTATAAACAATGAATAAACTCCACATTCATCCTTGTATTTCTCAATGTAGTGTCATCTCGCATTTGGATAGTTCTTAACACAGGTCAAACAGCCTGCTATTTCCAACCACTTAGTAGGTCATAGGAAACCCTGGTTGGTGCAGTGGTTAGGGCTATGCCTGCTAACCAAAAAGGTGGCAGTCTGAATCCACCAGGCGTTCCTTGGTAACCCTATGGGGCAGTTCTACTCTGTCCTACAGGGTTGCTATGAGTCAGAATCAACTCAATGGCAGTTTTTTTTTTAACTCTGCAACAGGAAGTTGTTACAGTAGTTTTACAAATTAGAATATTACTGTCTCCCTTTTTAGTAACCAAACTTCCTAAGCATTCTTTATTGTTGGTAGAGAATCTCCACCCACACTTTTGTTTTACGTGCTGTCAAGTTGGTTCTGACTCATAGCGACCCCACATACAACAGACACAGACACTACCCAGGCCTGTGCCCTCCTCACAATCATCACTATGCTAAAGCCTGTTATTGCCCCCACTGTGTCAATCCATCTTGTTGAGGTCTTCCTCTTTTTTCACTGTTCCTTTACTTTACCAAGTAGGATGACCTTCTCCAGGGTCTGATTCCTCCTGACAACATGCCCCAAGTATGTGAGACAGTCTCATCATCCTTGCTTCTAAGGAGCATTCTAACTGTACTTCTTCCAAAACAGAATCTGTTCGTTCTTTTAGCAGCCCATGGTATCACCGATATTCTTTGCCAACATCACCATTCAAAGGTGTCCATTCTTCAGTCTTTCTTACTCATCTCCCAGCTTTCGCATGCATATAATAAGCGGACTGCAAAAACCATGGCTTGGGTCAGGCACACCTTAGTCTTAAAGGTGGTCTTTGCTTTTAACACTTAAAAGAGGTCTTTTGAAGCAGATCTGCCCAATGCAACATGCCTTTTGATGTCTTTACTGCTGCAAAACTGAGATTTTCCTGGCTATCCAGAACGCAGACCTATAGGCTAATCAGTGGACCCGGTCTGATTCCTAGGAGGGTCAAGGCCTTCTGTAACTGCCCCTGCAATGGAATGCACTTCCTGAATCCCTTTCAGAGGATGGGTAGAGGCAAGTGGGAACAAGATTAAAATCAGGACTCTAAGACATTTATTTTATACATGCCTATCATTTTGGCAGTGCAGTGGTTAACAGTTTGGCTACTATCCAAAAGGTTGGCGAGTTTGAATCTATCAATTGCTCCTTGAAAACCCTACACAGTCACTATGAGTGGGAATCTACTTGGGGACAATACATTTGATTTTTTTTTTTGGTATCATCCCAGACCAAGCAACAACCTCAACACAATGGGTGACAAAGGCTTAGCAGCCAAGCTAGGCATTGTTACAAAGCACTGTTGGGAAAAGGGAGTCGACATGGTCAAAAAGTTTCTGATTCTGATCCTTTGGGAAACATGGTTCATTTGCGATAGTGGACAGCGGCCAACTTGGCTGCATAGCCTTCTCACTATGAATGGAGATCAAAGATAAGCTCCAATAAGGAGGTGACTGTGGTGTGTCTGACAGCCTGCGCACTCAGCAGCAGAACCCAGCGGTCAGCGGCTGCCTTCTTCACACGCCACGTGCTGGGCCAGGCAACAGGAGGACCAATGATGGAAGGAAAACCACTAATCTCCACGGAGCTTAATCAAATAACATCGGTTCTCATTCAAAGCATGTTTTTCCTCTCCTGTTACTCTACATTTTGTGACTAGAACCTATTCTCCATCTCCCACCCTCACCACTGAAATAGTATTATTATATTCTAGCTTGAGGTTTCTAGAGCTTTTCATTCTGAAACTCATGCTCCATTTTGAATATATTCTAACACTGTACTACCTCCTTTAATGTTATTTAGAATATTAAAATAAATGTGATACTAGGTATCTCTATACTCACAGTGAGGAGTTCGGGTGGCGAAGTGGTTAAAAGCTATGACTGCTAACCAAAAGGTTGGCAGTTTGAATACATGAGCAGCTCCTTGGAAACTCTACTGGGGCAATTCTACTTTTACAGGGTTGCTATGAGTCAGAATCAACTTGATGGCAATGGGTTTGGTTTTTTGCAATAGGTATCTACTATGTGAGCACAAATGGCTCCAAATGAGGCCTTACCTTTTCCTTCTGTCCCCTGCAGTGTCTGGAAGAATGCAGATTATAAAATATATACTCTATAAACACTAGTGATTGAGTAAAGCACTGTACTGAAGGAGAAAGGGGTTAAAGTGGAGAGGGAGGAAGAGTAGAAAGAGACAGAGACGGAGAGAGACCCTCCAGAGAACTCTTGTTATTTCTGCATTGTTGAACTTCTGAAAATAAAGCAAAACCCCAAGTTAAGTTCAACCTTTAGGGGTATGTTAAGTTACATTCTGAACATCCAAAGGGGTAACTGCATAGATGTCAGTGAGAGACCTAGGTGGTATGTTGGGGAATTTATTTTCACAGATTTAAAAGCTGGAGAGAAACCAAAAGAGTCACAGAGCTGGGACACTCTCTGAATGAATCCTTTTTAACAATGAATTTTCTTATCATACAGGACAAGAATGGCATAAAACCTGTATAACCTAAAGAACACTCACAAACAGAAGCAGGACACAGCAGACTATTGTGAGAAAGAACTTTAGGACTGGCCTGTAAATTCTGAACCTGCCCGTCTCTGAAAGGGCTTAGGGGACCCACCATATAAGGCCAGCAAGATACAGAATCAGCTGCAGGGTGGGCATTTAAAAAAAAAAAGGAAGGTTGATCTTCAGACAATGACTTCCAAAAATCTAAAGTGAAGAAAAGGGGAAAAAAAGTACTTTCTAGGCCACTAGACAATGACTTTCTAGGCCACTCAAATGACAGCATGCTGTGTAACTTCTGTGTTGTGGGTTCTGTAGCTTACCCCAACTTAATGGTTAAATTAGCCACCAAGATGGACTTTTATTGAACTCCCTGATGAAAGAAAGAATAAGAGCATCTCTCTGTCACTAGCATAAATATAAGCATTATCATGCAACCAGGGACACTTTTAAGAGTGAAAAGGTACAGTGTTAATAATTACCCTGAGACAACAAGCATCAGCTGGCTCAGTCCTGGACAAAGCCAGAAGGACAGTCACCTTACCCAGCACAGTGGGAACTATGAACTGACGGGTATTCTCACTGAATAAGGCCAATCGTACGGTGCAAGTCACAGTAGGCCTTGGGTGTGGTAGGAACTAGAAGACAGCATCTGGAAAAAACTTAGGCATGCACAGGAAGGTGGGGAGTGGGTGCACTGCGAAGCGACTGACAGAGGCATAGTTTAAGGCCAGAAGTTCCCAGTACGGTATGCAAAGTCCTGCACAGGTGGGTTCTAGACCATGTCCCTAACTCACCTTGTACCATTTCTTCCCCTGAAATCTATTTTCCAACAACAGTGGACTTCATTGCCTTTGGCTTACTTGAATTCTCTCTCCGAGGTGAGCCTTCCTGCAGGCTGTTTCCTCTGTCTGGAACAATGCACCTGCCTCCGGTGGTTCGTCACCTTTGCTCCTATACCCTGAGCCTCACTTCCTCAGGGAACCTTCCCTTCATCCCTTCACCAGGCTCCCAGTTCACCCTGTATCTTCCCTCTTAAGCCTCTCTCCGTTTTGATTTCTTTCTTAGTCTCTCCCTGTGAGCTCCATGAGAACAGAGAATGTGTCTAATTTGCTCAGTCTCCTCCCATGTGGGCTTGGCACAGAGTTGGTACTCAACCAAGTGACGGAATTAAGTCTCCAAAATGAAATAAATCATCTTTTTGTTGGCAGCAAAGTTTCCAAGAAAAACTTCTGGCAATGAAGTGGCTAATTAAAAGCTGAGGAACTTTTAGAAGAAAAGAAGGAAGCTTTTTGTTAAGCATGTTTCCGAATGAGCCTCTCCTGTTCTCGTCTACCAAAGCCATCAATGGGCAGGAAAACCTGACGGCCGGGGGCCGGCTCTCACTCAGTGTGCTACCGGCCTCTAGTGGACAAACACGAGATTGCAGCAGGTCCACAGAAAAGCAGCTCTGCAGCACGCGTGGTCACTGAATGAAACGGGGAAAAAAGGTAAAAAAGTTTTTCAAATCTACCACGGAAACCCACTTTTTCTCTCAATTAAATCTGGGTGCTGGGGGCTGGAAACATTTTATTTGTACTAGAGCCTCTAGGACAGCCGGAGTTTTATACCAACCCTTTTTAGAAATCAACCTTCTTGCCTTGATTCCTTCTTCTTTTCCCTAAATAATATTTTCAACTTCCTGATATTTTTATCAAGACCGTAAGGTTGAAGGCTACTGGGCAGTCTGAGACAGAGATGCATTTTAAACCATCAGTTAGCTACCTGTGTGAAAAGAAAAGCTGGGACCAAAGAAAGGATGAATTACAGAGAGGAGAGCTGTACATTGGAGGTGAGAACAGATGCACTGTTTTTCCTTACAAACAAATCAGAGGGAGCTATGCAACACTCCTTGCACTCTTCTTGTCAGGACATACCAAACCATCGAGAAATCCAGGAATGTGTACGTCTGCACACTTGGTTCTGGGGACTCGCTGCTAGCTGCTCTTCGCTTCTTGTAACATGCTGTCACCATTTTTTAATGTCCAGGTGTTATGGACACTACCACCCACTCACCTTATTCAAGACCATTTTACAGTGTCTGTAACGATCTCATGTGTGTGTGGGCTGCTGCGCAGGAAAGCAGATCTCTGGAACCGGAAGTATTGCTGCTGTAGAAGGCAAGCTCAGGGAAAGAAGGAGGTGGTGGGGACCAAGTGAGCTGACTGTGAGCCTTCTCAAGGTTGAGGGGCACCAAGGGACACAGAGGCCTTGCGGTCTCTCTCCTTAGGTATGTGCTCAGGAGTGAGGCTGACAGGGGAGGACACATACACATATAAACCCACCAACAAAGCCACGTTCCTAGTAAAACAGGGAGCCTTGGTTACTGGCCCCTTGGCTCTCTGGCAGCAGCAGCGGCTGCTTTTTAGTAATGTGAAGGAACCACCCTTCCCGCAGTGGTAAAACGGTTGTTCTCAGATCAGAATTGAATGGAGACCGTACTTTTGAGCCCTTTACTAAAGCTCTAAGTTTCCCCAAACATCTGGAATTCTCATGCATGTATAAAACAGATGGCAAACACACTCACATCTCAATTAAGTGGAATTCTACTGGGTGGCATCAATCTGAGTATGTTGAAAGAAAAGCCATACTTATGCATTTAATAAGCATACTATCTCAGGGACTAGCTTTCTCCTTCATCTTCTGTGAATTTTTTCCAGTAGTTAATTCTTGTAACTCTAACTTGTTCCTACTGAAACTCTAACTTGTTTCTACTGAAAATGGAAACCATGCTATAAAAGCAAGACCTCTTCAGCAGAATAGACAGACCAGAAAACTGTATATTCAGGGAAGCTTCTAAAAGGAGTGGGATTTGGCTTAAATGGCCATCCCTGTTATTCTGGACTCTTTGGGGATACCTACCATTTCTTTGAATGCACTTTCCAGGGCCCCAATAACTAGGCACTCGTGTGGAATCTTTTTCTCCGTAAAGAAGCGGGTGGGTGGGGTGCTGGGGGAGCCCGGGGCTCCCACCCCTCCGCGGAGGGACGCTGCCCGCGTCAGAGTCCGGCTGTTGGCGGGTGTGTTCTCCGGCTCCTCCCCCAGGCAGGTCGGCGGCAGGACGGCCGAGTTCTTCAAGATCTCCACGATGTCCTGCAGCTGCTCCGTGATGTGGTGCTGCAGCAGTCGGGATGCGACCACGGCGGCCCCCGACCCCGCATGACCATCAAATAGTGACCAGTAGTGGCAGGACATGCCTTCTGATTCCTGGTGACACAAAAGTGAGAGGAAGCAGTGAGAACACAGCGGTGACCTTGCTCCAGACTCACAGCTGACACTGCTGGCAGCTCAGAGCACCCACTTGGTTGTCCTTTTTGGCCTGCCCACAATGGAGTCCAAGCTCAGGGCCACCTAAATGGAAGGGTCTCCAGATCTGTCCCTGTTATTACCACCACTGAAGAGATGACGTGGTCCCTCCCTCTCTACTGGGTTAAGGAGCCCAAATGCAATGAACTTAGCCTACTGCTTGAAGTACAAGACCTACCTTAATTTGAGGTACATGCAGACTTTTGCGGTAAAATTCCCCACAAATAGACACGACTAAGATTCCAGCTTTAACACTTAACTTCTCCATCTGTTATTTTAGCCTCAGATTAGACGTGGCCTAAACTTCTGAAGACAGTCTTTTTTTTTTCCTGTACATTTTTCAAGGGGAAATAAGTAGACCCATTCTTACCCTTTAAGGCCCTGATCCTCTCAGATAATTGTCCTAACTTCTTTGTTCAACATCCTGACTTTTTAGAGCATGTTCTTCTCTTAGACATGCAGCCTGGACTAGAAGACTAGATTAGACTGGAAGCAGCCAATCCCAATCTTTTCCATATTGCCCAATTCCCTCAGTTCTCCCGTGTCATGCAGCATCTTTTTGTTCCCATTTCCTACCCTGACGCCACGTGCAGCCCAGATCCCTTCACCTGTCATGGCTTTACTACCTGCCAATTCATTTCCAGACTATTTCAAGAGTGACCCAAACCAGTCGCCGCTGAGTTGACTCCAAATCACGGCAATCCTGAGTGTGTAAGAGTAGAACTGTGCGCCACAGGGCTCCCCAAGGCTGATCTTTCAGAAGTAGATCACCAGGCTTTTCTTTTGAGGCATCTCTGAATGGGCTCAAACCTCAACTTTTTGGTGAGCAGCTGGGAGCTTTCCGTGTTTCTACCACCAGAGACTCCGTTATCAGATCTGCTGGTTTAAACGCCATGTTCCAATTACACATGCACAAGCTCTTGGCCCCCAGATACCATTTTAACTCAGTAATGAAGTAACTCCTGAGGTCCACCTTTCAGCTGAAGATCAGACAGGCCTACAAAATACAACAAAACCAGAAGGGCACACCAGTCCAGCGGCAAGCACTAGAAGGCAAGAGGGGACAGGAAGGCTGGTAACGGGGAACCCAAAGTTGAGAAGGGGAGAGTATTGACATGTCACAAGTGTATGTACTAATTGTTTAATGAGAAGCTAGTTAGTCCCATATACGATCATCTAAAGTACAGTAATAAAACATAAAAACAAGTGCAAAGCCAAGCAGCAAGTGCTGCTGTGGAAGCTGTAGCAAGGTGTACAGAAGAGCTAGCTAAGGTAAGTGACAGAGATGGCTACACTCAACAACAGCCCTTTCTGTGTAATCAAAACGCCCTCAGATAGAAGACACTACCTAGGACTTGAGTGGTTCAAGAGAAGACAATGCCTGGCTTCCAGGGATCAGGTAACCTCTTGTTAGGGGCTAATGCAGCTGGGGGACTTTAAGATGAAGTCAGGGCTCATCAGCAGTCTGAAAATCCTAGGGCGTTTAAGAATTAGGTTATACTCAGCCTGTGCTCTGTAGATGACAGCCTAGATGACAGCCTATATGTTTTATATCTAGGGCTCACCGAGTATTTGAAGCCAACAGTTAAGACCGTCTGCTCAGAAAAAAAGATTCCTTTCAAAATACGGCTCTGATAGAGATGCATGAGGACATTAATGTTTTCTCATGCCTGCTAACACAATATCCATTCTGCGACCCCTGGATTAAGGAGCAATTTTCATTTTCAAGTCTTATTATTTAAAAATACATAAGGTTAGAGACGCCATAGATAGTGATTCCTCTGATGGATCTGGGCAAAGTAAACTGAAAACTTTCTGGAAAGGATTCACCATTCCAGATACCACTGAGAATACCTGTGCTTCACAAGACAAGGTCAAAATATCACCATTAACAGGAGTTTGGAAGAAGCTGATTCCAATTCTCATGGATGATTTTGAGGGGTTCAAGACTTTGGTGAAAAAAATAACTGGAGATGCGGTAGAAACCCTGGTGGTCTAGTGGCTGAAGTGCTACGCCTGCTAACCACAAGGTCGGCGGTTCGAACCCGCCAGGCACTTGGTGGAAATTCTATGGGGCAGTTCTTTACTGCCCAGTGGGGTTGCCAGGAGTCAGAATCGACTTGACGGCACTGAGTTTTGTTTTGTTTAGCTTTGTTTTGATGCTGTAAAGAGCAAGAGGAGAAGAACTTTAAGTGGAGCCCCAAGATGTGACTGAACTGTTGCAGTCTCAGGATCAAATTTCAGGATGAGGAGTTGCTTTGTATGCAAGAGTATAAAGATAGTGGTTTCTTGAGGTGGAATTTACTCCTGGTAAAGACGCTGTGAACATCCTTGAAATGACAACAAAAGATTTAGAACACTACTTAAACACAGCTGTTTTAGAGCAGTGGCAGGGTCTGAGAGGACTGACTCCAACTGTGAAAGTTCTACTTGGAGTAAAATGCCATCAAACAGCACGGCATACTACAGAGAAATGGTTCACAAAGGGGCAATCTATGTAGCACACTTCACTGCTGGCTTTATTTTAAGGAACTGTCAGAGCCACCCCAGCTTTCAGCAACTGCCACCCTGATTAGTCAGCCACCATCAACATCAAGTCAAGCTCTTACATGAGCAGAAAGATTATGATTAGCATTTTTTTTTTTTTAAGCAGGAAACTTTTTAAATTAAGGCATGTACCTTGTTTTTTAGACATAATGCTATTGTACACTTTGGTAGACCACAGTATAGTGTAAACGTAACTTTTATATGCACTTGAAAACCAAAAATTCATGTGACTTGCTTTATTGCGGTATTTCCTTTATTGCAGCAGTCTGGAAACGAACCCACAATTATATCTGAGGCATGCCTGTGAACATACATACAATCAATCATTTCAACATTCTTTTCATGTACAATTAGGTGACCTTAATTATGTTTATCATGTTGTTTCACCACTACCATGATCCCACTTCTGAATCATCTTTCCACTTTCCTTTTTTTTGGAAGCACTGGATCTTGTTGTGCAGCAAATGGCCCAGATGAGAGTGGCATCAATGTGACTGGAAAGGAAACAGATGACACTGTTTTTCAAAGAACACTATACGGCCTGAACGGGCTATTTGGTGTTTAGATGGGAAATCACAGGGAACAGAAATCTATTTTTGAAAGTTGCATAGTCCAACCGGATGTACAGGACACTTATCTGACAAAGGATATGATGACGACCCACATTCTGTCACCCTCTGCTTTCCTCAGAATGATGCCACCATCACTGTGAGTCAGACGCATGGTTTGATGTGTAACATCAGACTCAGGAAATGTGAAGAGGGAGTGCCTTCTTGATGTCTAACCAACGGCCAGGGTCTTCATCAAAGCTGAAGTATAAGCCAAGAACAGGCAACTGGGTCAACGTAACCGTGAACTTCAGAAAGTGGTCTTAAAACAGCAAATTATGTGAACACGATGCTTTTAAAAGTGTCCCAGATTTGCAGTCTCACTGGAAATCCAGCCGCATTGCTTTACTGCTTAGAACCTTCAGTGACTGCCTCCTCCCTATCGCCTGCAGGCACACATGTGGCTTATGGACCCTTCATGACCTAATCACTACTTAGTCTCCAGCACATCCCTTACTACTTTCTGTACCCACTGTCCTGCTTCTCTCACTTTCTCTTCTAACTCCCAGCTACCTCTGGGACTATCAATATGTTGTGTAATGCCTAAAACATTCATCTAGAACTATTTACATTTCACTTTTCAGTGAAAGCTTGGCTTCCTCACTAAGCATGCCTGGACTACCTCAGCACATCAATGTCCCTACAGTTGTGTTAATCCTGCTGTTACAGCACTGCTTGTGTAGGAACTGAGATCACCTGTCAGCTAAGGCAGGTGTGTGTCATCTCTGCTCCTTCTTAACAGCCTATGCAGTGCCACTTAACAGCAGAGGCACTTCGAGCGAGCTCCTTTGTGGCATTTTTCTTTTTGTCTGTTTCTTGTCTTTCTCTACCTTCCTTCCTTTCCTTTATCCCAACAACCTGGCCATATGTGCTTCTCTCTCTTTTTTTATTTCAGTTTCTCATTTCTCTTCCTTCCTTTCCTTTCTCCCGTCTACCTCACAGCATGTGTTGTCTCTGCCCCTTTTTGATGGACTGTGTCACACTGGCTAGCTAAAGTCACTGGCACGTGCCTTCCTTGGGTCTGTGCTACTTCAGCTGCAGGCTCCCTCAGCATTTTTTTTTTGGAAGGGGGGTAACCTCTGTTTCTTTCTCTTTTTTTCCCATACTCAATTAGCTCCACACATCACATTCTCTATCTTCTCTCTTGCCTATCTGCACCACATGCTGAGCACTACATCCAACCCTGCACTACCCCCAGGTCCCAAGCTGTCAGCTCCAAAATGAGTGGAAAATAACCCATCCTTGCTCTTATCTGCTGAACCTGCCCTGTTACACCACAGCTGAGAAACTGGTCCTGTCCACCTGGAGAAGATGGTGAGAAACATCACGTCTACAGATGAGCAAACAACAAAGAACGTCTAGTCCACCGGTCTAGACCTAGTGAAATATAACAAAAAAGCAGGAGGACACAAATAAATCTATAACCCCCAAGCAAAGAAAATAATTATTGAAGGTTCTGAAAACAGCAGACAACATCAAAATGTAAAAAAGCAGAACACAGTGGTTGTAGTAAGTGTCTAAAATGAAACACCAGATGATGTTATGGTAGAAAAGGCACTGGGGCTACCAGAAAAGTAATTCAAAACTCTAATATTCAGGGTTTTACAAGGGACAAAGGAAAACACAGACAAAAATAAAGAATAACGTGACCAGAAGAACTAGATGGTGCTCGGCCACCACCAACGACAGCTGTGACGGGGCACACCTCGTTGGGTCCCAGTGGCAGCATGAGAAAAAAGAGGGGTGCACCCTAAGAACTCCACTAAAAGATCACAAATGATGGTCCAAAGGCCTAGGAGTTCCTCTGGGGGCACAGCCCCTAGACCTCATGCTGCCTATGATCATAAATCACTGAGGTCAACTCTTTGGACAGGAATGGATTGAACTTGGGGTCACAGAATGACCAAATCATGTGTGCACTTTATGATTCTATACATCTATAGGATGTCGTCCTACTGGACTCTTAATAGAGGGAAGTGAAGAGGAGGGGACAGGAGATTGTTAGGAGGACACGAGAAGTATAGAACGGAAAGGAGGAGTTTGCTGTCACTGGGCAAGAAGAGCAGAGGAGCTGCAGCTAGGCGGGCATGCAAATTTACTTTCACTCAATCACACACACACAAAATTAAAACAGGTCAAATAGATAAATAAATAAATGGACAAAAATCAAAACATTAGCCATATAACTTGAACAAACAGAGAACAGTAAAAGCAGCCCACGGCCACCAGAAGAAGGGAAATAATAAAGATCAAAGCAGAAAGAAGTGAAATCGAGAACAGAAAAACAGAAACACTGACCACCACCGACAGTTGGCGCTTTAAAAGGAACAACAAAACAGACAAACCATTGGCCAAACTGAGAAAGAAATACAGGAGGTGATGCAAATTAACCAAATAAGAAATGAAATAGGGGATGTTACAATAGACTCAACTGAAATAAAAAGAGTTATAACACAGTATTACGAAAAATTGTACTCCAACAAATCTGAAAACCTAGAGGAAATGGACAAATTTCTAGAAACAGACTACCCACCAAATTAACATAAACTGATGCTGAAAATCTAACAGACCCATAACAAGACAATAGATTCAAAAAGTAAAAACAAAACCAAAAAAAAAAACCTATCCACAACAACAAAAATCCCTGGCCCAGATGACTTCACTGGAGAATTCCACCATGCATAGACTTTACAGCAGTACTACTCAAACTATTTCAGAACACAGAAAAGGACAGGATTTTTCCAAAATTACTGTATGAAGTCAGCATAACCTTGATACCCAAACCAGGCAAAAACACCCCCCCGAAGGCAGACCAATATCTTATAGATGTGAAAACTCTCAAGAAAATTTTAGCCAACAGAATTCAGCATCATGTATAGACATATAAAATAGTACACCATGACAAAGTGAAACTTATGCCAGGTATGTAAGGATGGTTCAACATAAGAGAATCAAACAATGTAATCCAACCACATAAATAAAACCAAAGAAAACACTCATCTCAATTGGCACAGAAAAGGCATTTGACAAAGTCCACCCATTCCTGATAAAAGCTTTCAATGAAATATGTACAGAATGGAAACGTCTCAACATAACAAAAGGCATCTATACAAAACCAACAGCCAACATCATTCTTAACAGACAGAAGCTGAAAACATTCTCCCTGAAACAGGAACAATACAAGGATGCTCTTTATCATCACCCTTATTTAACAGTGTGCTAAATGTTAAGTCCTAGCTTGAACAACAAGGCAACAAAAAGGAATAAAGAGCATCCAAATGAGTACGGAAGAAGTAAAACTGTCCTATTTGTGGATGATAGAATATTATATATAGAAGACCCAAAAGATTTAATGAGAAAACTACTAGGACTAACAGAAACATTCAGAAGAGCAGCAGGACACAAGATGAAAACACTTAAAAAATTCAGTTGGATTCCAATAACCAATAAAGCCAAGAGCCGTCGAGTCAGACCCGACTCATGGCGACCAATAAAAAGATGGATAAAAACAAAATCAGGAAAATAATTCCATTTATAATTGTCCCTAAAGAAATAAAATACTTATGAATAAATCTAACCAGGGATGTACAAAGCAAGCTACAAAACACAAGAAACCAAGAGACCTATATCAACTGAAGAACATATCATGCTCATGGATAAGTAGATGTAACACTGCGAAAATGTCAAGTCTACCTAAAAGCAATCTACAAACACAGTTCAATCTTGATCCAAATACCAACAGCATTTGTTAAAGAGATAGAAAACTAATCACTAACTTTATAGGGAAAGAGAATAGGCCCATGATGAGTAAAACACTACTGAAGAAGAATAAAATGTAGGAAGACTTGTACTACCTGACCTCAGAACTTACTCTACAGCTACTGCAGTCAAAACAACCTGGTAGTGGGGTACAAAGACAGATACACTGACCAAGGTAACAGAATTGAGAACCCAGATGTAAATCTTCCACCTACAGCCACTTGATCTTTGCCACAGGCCCACAGTCCATCAAATGGGGGGAAAAGACAGTCTTTTAAACAAATGGTACTGGAAAAACTGGATGTTCATCTGCAAAAAAATGAGACAGGACCCACATCTTGCACTTTACACAAAAACTAATTCAAAATGGATCAAAGACCTAAATATAAAACCTAAAACAATAAAGATCAGAGAAGAAAATATAGGATCAATGCTAGAGACCTAATACATGACATCGACAGGATGTAAACCACAACAAACAATATACAAACACCAGATGACATGCTAGATAACTGGGCTTTTCTAAAAATTAAACACACTCTTCAAAAGACTTCACCAAAAAAAAGGACAATCTACAGACTGGGAAGATATAACCTGGGCTATGAGAAACCAACAAAGCTTTAAATCTCTAAAACCTACAGGAAAATACATCTCTACAACAAAGAGACAAATAATCCATTTTAAAAATGTACAAAGGATATGAACAGACATTTCACCAAAGACACGCAAGACATGAGGAAATGCTGACCATCACTAGCCATTAACCAAATCAAAACCAAGCCCACTGCCACTGAGTTGATTCCAACTGACAGTGACTCTACTGGTCAGAGGAGAACTGCTTCACAGAGTTTCCAAGACTTGCCTGGAGGATTTGAACTGCTGAATTTTTGGTTAGCAGACATAGCACTTTACTATTATGTCACCAGGGTTTCCTCACTAGCCATTAGAGAAATGTAAATCAAAACCACAAGGACATACCATTTCACCCCAACATTACTGGTAGAAATTTAAAAAAAAAAACCCCAAAACCCAGAAAATAATAGATGTTAGGCTGCAGGGAGATTAAAATTCTTGCACACTGCTGGTGGGAATGCAAAGTACTATAACTATTTTGGAAAATGATATGGCACTTCCTTAAAAAGCCTGAAGTAGAAATAACATGATCCAGCAATCCCACTCCTAGGAATGTATCCTACAGAAACAAGAGCGGCCACACAAACAGTCATACGCACACTCATGTTCACCACAGTGTTGTTAACAGCAGCAAAATAGATGGAAACAAACTAGGTGCCCATCAACAGATGAATGGATCAACACCCTGTGGTACACACACACAATGGAACAGCATTGTTGTTAGGTGCTGTTGAGTCATCTCCAACTGACAGTGACCCTATGCACAAAAGAATGAAACACTGCCGGTCCTGTGTCACGCATGCAATTGTTTTTATGCTTAAGCCCACAGTTCCAGCCACTATGTCAATCCACCTCCCATGAAGGTCTTTGGCTTCTTCACTGACCTTCTACTCTACCAAATATGACACCCTCCTCCAGGGACTGACACCTCCTGACATGTTCAAAGTATGTAAGATGCAGTCTCGCCATTCTTGCTTTCAAAGAGTACTCTGTTGTACTTTTTCCAGAACAGATCTGTTTGTTCTTCTGACAATTCATGGTACATTATATATTCTTCTCCAGCACCACAATTCAAAGGCATCAATTCTTCTTCTCTCTTCCTTATTGAGTGTCTAGCTTTCTCATGCATACGAGATCTGATAGTGAAGTTCACGAACTCATCCTAGAAAAAGTGCTACATACCTCACTGCTGAATATCGCCATGGTCACCTTCAAAATATTCTCCTTGGGAAGCTATGCACTGATGCCAGTGCCTAGTTCATCCTTCAAAGCAATTTTGGAGCTCTTTTTCTGGAATGACCATCAGAGCTGTCATCATATTACCCTTGATGTCCTGAATGTGATAAAAAGGTATTCAACATTTCCTTTATCTTCAGGTAAAGAAAACAGTCATTGGGGGCCAGGTGGGGTGAGTGTGGAGGGTGTTCCAATACAGTTTGCTTACTGGCTAAAAACTCCCTCACAAACAAGTATACAATTAAGTTAATGAACTTGCCAATGCGCCACCGTGTGCAATGGACATTCCAGAGAGAGTTCCAAAATTGTTTTCAAGGGTGGAGGAGGTGATAGCACAGCTTCCTAAAGAGATTACTTTGAAGGTGCTCATAGTGATATTCAGTAATGAGGCATGTAGCACTTAGAACAATTAAGTTCATGGACTTGCCAGAACTCATACGATGCAACTGAAAATATCATGGCTTCAGTCAGAAACACTTTAGTCTTCAAGGTGGTACCTTTTACTTTTCAGTATTTTAAAGAAGTCCTTTGCAGTATATTTTCCCAACGCAATGCCTTTTTTTTTATTTCTTGACTGCCACTTCCAAGGGTGTTGATTGTGAAACCAAATAAAAAGAAATTCCTGACAACCTCAATCTCTTCTTCATTTACCACGACGCTTCTTACTGGTCCAGTTATGAGAATTTTTGTTTTCTTGATGTTCAGGTGCAATCTATACTGAAGGCTGTGGCCTTTGATCTTCATCAGTAAGTGTTTCCATATACTCTTCACTTCCAGCAGGGTTGTGTCATCTGCACACCACAGGTTGTTAATGAGTCTTCCTCCAGCTCTGATGCATCATTCTTCTTCATATAGTCCAACTTCTTGGATTATTTGCTTGGCATACAGATTGAAAAGGCATGGTGAAAGGATACAACCCTGATGCATACCTTTCCTGACTTTAAACCACCCAGGGCCCCTTGTTCTGTTTGTGTGACTGCATCTTGACTGATACACACATTCCTTGTGAGCACGATTACGAGTTCCAGAATTGCCTTTCTCCACAATGTTACCCATAATTTGTTATGATCCACACAGCTGAATGTCTTTGTATAGTCCATGAAACACAGATAAACATCTTTATGGTATTCTCTGCTTTCAGCCAAGATCTATCTGACATCAGCAATGAAATCCCTGGTTCCATGTGCTCTTCTGAATCCGGCTTGAATTTCTGTCAGTTCACTGTTCATATACTGCTGCAGTTACTTTTGAATGATCTTTAGCAAAATTTTACTTGTGTGTGATTATTAACGATATTGTTCAGTAATTTCGGCGTTCGGCTGGATGACCTTTCTTGGGAATACTATGTGATGATAAAGAATGATGATGAATCTGTGAAGCACCTCACAACAGGGAGCAGAATATCATGTTGAGTGAAATAAGTTAAACAAACGTACGAGACTACTGCTATAAGAACTCATGAAAAGCTTTACACACTAAAAGAAACACTCTTAGATAGTTATGCGGGAGGGGAGAAGTGGGGATGGAAAAAAACACTGACCGGACAAGAAGTAAATGGTAACTCTGGAGAAGGGTAAAACAGTGCGAATACTGAGGAAGCCTGCACAACTTGACCAAGGCAAAGTCAAGATTGGAAGCCTGTCCAGGGTAGGACGTTCCAGAGGCACGTTCAAACTCCCCGTGTTACTGGGCTGAGTGGGGACCACGGTCTTGAGGGACATCTAGCTCAAGTGGCATAATGCCAGCCAAGCCAAGTGCCATCTACCTTCTATATTCTACTTTGGTGAGTAGTGTCTGGGGTCTTAAAGGCTAGTGATCAGCCATCTGAGATTCTCACCACACGTGGAGCAGCGGAGAATGAAGAAAACCAAAAAACCAAAAATGCTATGAATGATCCAGAGAATTGATGTACAGCATGTACCACAGCCCCCACCAGCGTGAGTCCAGCATAACTAGATGGTGTCTGGCTATGATCGCCAGCTGGTCTGACAGGGATCACAACAGAGTCCTGCACAGAACTGGGGAAAAAAAATAAAGAACGAGACTCTAACTCACCCACACATGAAAGACCGGAATTACCAGTCGGACAGAGACTGGAGAAACCTTGAATGTATGGCTTCTGGGTGCCCTTATAGCTCAGTAATGAAGTCACTCCTGAGGTTTCCACTTTAGCCAGAGATGAGACAAACATATAAAACAAAATGAGACAAGAGGTACTTGCCAGTCCAGGGCCAAGGGTGACAAGACAGGAGGAGATAGGAGAGCTGGTGATGGAGAATCCAAGGTTGAGAAGAGAGGGTAGTGTTGGCATGTCATGGGGTTGCCAACTAATGTCACAAAGCAATATGCATAGATCTGCAGTTCAAATGCACAGGTACTCCTTGGAAACTCTATCAGGCAGTTCTACTCTGCCCTACTGGGTTGCTACGAATCGGAATCAACTCATTGGCAAGGGGCTTGGTTTGGGTTTAGAAGTAGAACACCTCCTTAATTGTGATGTGAGAATAAGATTTTTAGTTTATGTGGTAAAGAAATAGGGTAATATATTTTACACCATTCTCATAGACCAAGAAGGAGCCCTGGTGGTGCACTGGTTAAATGCATGGTTGTTAAACGACCAGCGCTGGGTGGTTGAAAGACGTGGCAGTCTGCTGCCATAAAGTTTATAGCGTTGGAAACCCTCCAAAGCTATAATAGAACCCCACAGTTCTATTCTGTCCTAAAGAGTCACTGTGAGTCAAAATTGACTCAGTGGCTATGGTGTCTTTTGGATAGGCGAAGAGTAACTGCATTAAAGGCGTCAACACATGGCACACTCATGGTTAAGTTGGGTAGTGTATTTTATGAAGGCAAACCTAAAGTCTGGTATTTGCTACTACACAATCTCAGGTATGTTTCTTAACTTCTTCTTTCAAAGAATAGTGTTAATTAAATGGATCTTCTCAAGAATTTATTCATTAATGAATGTCTCAGAGTCTTCTGTGTGTCAGGTTCCATTGCGGACCCCAGAGACCATGGTTCCAAAACTTTCGAAGCCACCAATCTAGGATGTAGACAAATGTGATGAGTGTCAGGAGGCAGGCACGATGCCACAGGAATGGATGATATGTACTGAATGTGGAGACAGTCTTGAATTACCAGCCTGCGGTATGACTATTAGCCTGAGGGAGTTTTCTGGGGTGATGAAAATGTGCTGTATCCAGATTGTGGTGGCAATGGTTTCCATGACTCTATGGATATGCTAAAATTCATAGAACTGTAGACCAAAAGGGAGGGGGAAGCTGACTTTATTGTACAGTAACTGAGAAAATAACAAACAAATTATGCAGCATCACGTCTACTAGAGGACTAACAAAAACTCTAGAGGTAACAGTAATGACTTACACACACTGCTCAATGGTCTGCAGGTAACACAGAACAGACAGGGTGAAGTACAGATCCGCTGACCCAGGGCAGGCAACCGAAGTGCAACTCAGTTTCAGCGCCACCGAACAGGATGCTCATCTCCCTGAACTGTGCAATTCCTGTCCTTTCCACCTTCTGAAACAACCTCCTCCTCTCCCGGAAGTCTAAAGTCAAAGGAAATTTATCAAGCACCTACTATGTCAGGCACTGTACTAAGTTTCTTCACCTCATTTAATTCCTGTCCCACCAGCATAAAAATGGGCATCATTATGCCACTTTTACCAGTGGTATAATAGGGACACAGAGAATGTAGGTAACTCTACTGGCATGTGGTACACACAGTATTTGAACTTAGTTCTTCAGACTCTAACAGGTCTTTCTAACTCACCAACATCACATAATTTTGTCTAATTAATCTTCCCACCTTGAGTACTTGCAAGCTGCTTGTATTGCTTTAATTTTATTGTTCCTTACTAGTAATCACATGGATGTCCTGGATCATCAACAGACTGCTAAAGCTTTGGGGCAGAAACTCTGTTACTCCGTTGGTGGTATCAAAAAATGTTGCTGGAGCGTCAGTACAAGCTGCAAATTCTATACCTGAAAAATGAGACCGCTCTGATTTTAAAGTAACATAGTCTACAATACTAGCATCATATTTTAACAAATGTTTACTGTGTTTTTTTGCTCCAGATCAGTGCGAGTTAATAGTGTGTTCCACTTTAAGAAAAATAATATTAGATGCTTTGCTGACCTACCCCCCAGTTCAATTTGGCAGCCACCACTTACACCTTGGAGCCCTGGGAGCACAGTGGTCTGGCTGCTAACCAAAAGGTCAGCAGTTCAAACGCACCAGCTGCTCCTTGGAAACCCTATGGGATAGTTCCACTCTGTCTTACAGGGTAGCTATGAATCAGAACCAACTCAGCGACAGTGGGTTTTTGGCTTTTACTTGTACCTTAGCAAAGGATAGCATTCTAAATCACTTCATTTATCAAAAAGAATACACACACATTCTCTCTCTCTCTCTCTCTCACATTTTAGGAATACATCTTCAGTCAGGCAAAGGGATATTCCAAAGGTGACAAATTGGGAGTTTAAAGTTTCTCTTTAGGATGTCCCTAGAGCATGTCATAACCCATTTTCTCAAAAGTTCTGCCAGCCAGCCAAGTGCCGTCGAGTCAGATCTGACTCATGGTGATCCTAGGGACTAGGGTAGAACTGACCCCCAGCTTTAGAAGTTACTTTTTATAATACCACTAATTTTTTACTACCTCTTTGCATGATCAGGTCTAATGCCAGTATTTAAATTAATGAACTCTCTCTGGGAAGGGATTCTTGGGGCCTTTCCACAAATAAAAGACTGCTCCAAATAGAAATTTATCTACTGAATAAGAAGCTGAAATAATTTTAGCTACAAGCAGTTGGTATTCATTCACCTTCGGGAGTAACTATAGCACAGGAAACCAAGAATATAAAAAAAAAAATCACAGCCTAAATTTTTGCCCTACTGAAACACGAGCCAGGTCTCCAGTCCCTCGGCTCTGGAGAACCTACAGCCCAAAGAGCGGTGATCCATCTGGGAGGCAATGGGGTGCTACCCATTCCAACAAATCTTATGGTATGTTGACAAGGAAGGAGCAGGGATTCTTGGCATAAGCTCAGACATTCCCTGTAGAGTCTGACAGAAATGCTGCAGACAGAAAGCTGAAAACCAAGGAATGGGGTCTGACACTTTTTGCGTCACCTTAAGGAAATACAGGCTTTGCCTTCCCACTTATCTAGAGCACACAGCTCCAAAGCTCTAAATCCCTTCAGCCTTCTCTAATGACTATCCACCACAGTGGAGTATCCATATCAGAGGCAGAGTTAGAAATGACCAGTTAGGGAGTAAACCTAGAAATCCTTTCATACTTTTTATCTAAAAATAAAAAATTAAGCTTTTCTAGTATTTTTATAAAGACTGACACTGGTGCCCCCGTGTGGTAGGTAAGGCAACTGTCCCCACTTTATGCACAGAACTCAGGGCACTCCTGCACATTTATTTATTAGCTTTGCATCCATTGAGATTATGGCAAAGAAAACCTTATGGTGCAGCAGTTCTGCATCCTAACACCTCGGGTAACCACGGGTCAGAAAGAATTCAACAGCATGGGCTGGTTTTCTCTGAGACCGACTGCTGTGTACCTCCCTCCTCCCTAACTAGCTTTACGGGTTCCAGTACAAAGTTTTTAAATAAATTATCCTTCACAAAGGGGCTTACAAAAGTTGCCACGGAACTGCTGGCAGAAAATGTGAGCAAATGGGGCTGTCTGAGCAGCTCCTCTCTGGGGGCAGGATGATAGAGGGGGCAGGAGCTGATCAAACAGACGCAGAAGTACAAGGTGGAAAGGTGCAGTGTGCTGTCAAGGGTTCAGGGAGCAGTTAGAAAGTAGCACGGTGGTGAGTTCCAGCTGTTATACAGCAAACTGACTGGGATTGTAGACTTTTACTTAAAGCACAATAAATTACATTTTTTCAAAAAGAAGGAAGTCACAAGCAAATAAGAACTTAATAGAACTGGGATTTCTTACTCCCAGTAATGATGATCGAGTCATATCTGACAATATTATATGTAGCCAAAAGAAACTGAAAAGCCCAAGGAGACAATCTAAAATATGGAATTGTATCAGCTACTGTTGTAAGAATTGTACCTTGAAGTATAAGTTAATGATAGCGTGAAGTCTTTGCTATTAGCAAGATAACAAATGAGCTAATGTGTGAAAAACTGATAGATTAGAAATGTCCCATGGAATTTTTCAAGGAGCAACTGGCGGATTTGAACTGCTGACCATTTAGTTAGCAGATACAGTACGTAACCACTATACCACCAGGGTGTCCATATAATAAACACTGTGGTAGAATTCTTTGGTTTTATGAGGGAGAACAGTTTGATTCTGACCCAAGCGCCTCACGAACAGCTCCCACTCATCTGACAGTTTCTGTGGCTCATTTCCTGCCACATTATATGCCTATAAGACGTAGGTTACAGGAACCCTGGTGGTGCGGTGGTTAAAGCGATCCGCTACCACGTGAAAAAGTCAGTGGTTCAAATCCACCAGCTGCCCCATGGAAGAAACATGTGGCATTCCGATCTCTGAAGACTTACAGCCTTGGAAACCCTATGAGGCAGTCCTACTCTGTCCTATACGGTTGCTCTGAGTCCAAACGGACTACACACTAACAACTTTGTTTTTTAATTTTATGATACAGGTTAACTTTAGTAAGTTTGTTTTTTTTTAATTTTCATTGCGTTTTAAGTGAAAGTTTACAAGTCAAGTCAGTTTCTCACACAAAAACTTAAGACACATTTTGCCATGTTACCTTGGCTGCTCTCCCCACACTGTGACAACACTCCTCCCTTCTGCCCTGTATTTCCTGTGCCCATTTAACTAACTCTGGTCCCCCTCTGTCTTCTCACTTTGCCTCTGGACAGCTGCTACGCCATTAGTCTCCTATATCTATGCAAGCCAAGAAACATACTTTTCACCAGTATCATTTTACATCTTAGTAGTTCAACTTTTGTCTAAGGAGTTGGCTTCTGGAATGGTTTCAGTTCTGGGCTAACAACAGAGAGTCCAGGGGCCACGTCTTCCAGGGACCTTCCAGTCTGTCAGACAATCAAGTCTGGACTTTTTAAATAGAGTTCTGTATCCCACTTTTTTCCTGCTCCATCAGGGACTCTTGGTTGAGCTCCCAGTAAGAGCAGTTTATGGGGGGGGCTGGGCACTATCTAGTCTTCTGATCTCATACTGATACAGTTTCTGATCTCACACTGATATAGTCTCTGGTTTATGTGGCCCATTCTGTCTCTTTGGTCACACTTTCCTTGTGCCTTCCATGCTCTTCTTTCTCCTTTGCTCCAGATGTGCTGAGACCAATCGACGTGTCCTAGATGGCACAGTATGCTAGCTTTTAAGACCCTGGATGCTGCTTACCAAAGTGGGATGCAGAACATTCTAAAGATAAACTTTGTCATGCCAACTGACCTAGATGTCCCTTAAAATCATAGTCCTCAGACATCCAACTCTATCATTTTATTCAGAATACTTCTAACCTTTGGGTGTAGTCCACCTGTGCTGACTTCTCTACTGTGTATTGTCTCTCCCTCCATCTAAAATAATTCTTGGCTATTGCCTAATTAGTGTCTACCCTTCTCCCTCCCATCCTACCTTCTCATAATCATCCAGAAATGTTTTCTTCTCTGTTTAAGCCTATTCTTGCATCCTTATAATAGTGGTCTCACAGAGTATTTGTCCTTTTGCAGCTGACTAATTTCACTCAGCATGATGCCTTCCAGATTCTTCCATGTTGTATTTCCCAAATTCATTGTTATTCTTAGTCACTGCATAATATTCCATTGTGTTAATATACCACAGTTTGTTTGTATGTTCATTTGTTGATGGGCATCTAGGCTCATTCCATCTTTTTGCTATTCTGGACAGTGCTAAGAAGAACATTCACGTCCATGTATTCATTTGCTAGTTTTTGTTTTTAAATGGCAATTCAGTACCATATTTTGAAGAAGTATTAAGTTAATTTCTGAGAGATAAAAAATATAAATTTTGCAACAGTTTTGGCTATTCTGTGTTATGGTTTCTTCTAGACTCATAAATTGGCTTAGGAGTGCTCTCTGACAACTTAATAAACTGAGTTTTTAAAACTGTTACTGACGGCTTTCTCTTCTTGCCATGGTTATATCAGTGATGCAGTGGTGGTCTTTCTCTAATGATATTCAGTAAGACAAAGGGTCAACAAGGACATTAAGATGATGAACACTTTCATTTCAGTTATGCTCTTCACCAAAGTTGGTAAGAGCTACTTTCTAGCTTTCTGACTCGACGCCTGCTACTGAGCTGAACTCTCGGTGTCTCAGCTAACCCAAAGTTTCTGTACCTGGGTAACAAAAAAGAAGGGACTCATGAACCTGTGCCTAACTCCTTTCTACATACCATCACAACTGTGACAATGCAGGGAATGAATCAGGATGACAGCAACAAAACTGAGTCCTCATACTATATCTTATTATCATTCAAATTCGTAGTCTAGTTTCTTTAGACCCTGATTTAACTTATGAGAAACTTCATGTGTCTTCTATTGGGCATAATTAATATTAAAAACAGAAATGGAAAGAATTGGAAAAAGATATGCCAGAAATATTACTGGTTATTATAATTCTGGCTTATCTATATTCAGAGATATGGCAAAAAGCATTATTAGGAATAATAACAATAGTAGAGGGACAAATCACAGGGAAGCTTCAACCCTTCTGTACTTTTGCATGAACACCTAATTGTAGAGACTGGCTTACTCTTAAGCCAACACGTTTCCTTTTCCTCTTGGTACAAGGCTGGCCTACATTTACCAGTCTTCCTTTAGTGAGGAACAGCCACATAGCAGGCTGTGAGCAGAGTGTTAGGAAGATTTTCAGGACCAGCCCATAAAAGCCTTCTGTACCCAACCCTCCGCTCGCTCTCGTCCTGAATCCACTTGCCTTGATGCCAAGAATCAGTAGGTCACTCTGAGGATCTGGAGATGAGACAGCCAAGAGACAGAAAAAAATGGGGCTCTGAATAACCCTTTGGAAGACAGCTACCCAACCAGTAACACTCGCTGTTGCTGACTCTTAGATGCCTAAGAACTCAAGTTCCACTGACTTAAGCCACCGCAATGTGGGGGTGGTTACAGTAGCGGGCACTGTAACATAGACTCATTGCTGTTGAGTGGTGCCAACTCACAGCAAACTTATAGGACAGAGAAGACCTCTCCCACAAGGTTTCCAAGGTGCAGATGGTAGATATGTACTGCCAATCTTTGGCTGGCAGCCTCAGCTCTTAAACACTCTGCCACTAGGATTCCGTAAAACACAAAGCCACCCACACACAGTTATACAAATACACACCGATATACATACACACATACTAGGTCTTTACTTACAATATATACACATACATATATATGTGTGTGTACACGTATACACTCACTCCTCACTGACACTGTTAGGTTTTAAATTCTAAGTCATTACGTGAAAATTGGTGGTATGAGACAAGAGAGGATGACCATATCAGTAGTTAAGTGCCAAATGACCCCATTATATAACTATCAAACCACTGAGAATCATGAGCCGATCATGTCGACACACAACCTTAATCATCATATGCACTGTTACTCTCGCCTCATACCCATGGCATTCATTAATGCCAGCTGTACAGTTAATGTGAGACAAAGACCTTAGATTTTTCACTACTGTCATAAATGTGAAATGTCAGGTAATGAGAGAGCTGGTAAGTAAGGAAAAAGGCGTATGGTAAAACCCGTGAAAGCCAGAACCTACCTAAGGCTGAAATCAGTCAGAGAAGGAAAACTCAAATATTTTCTGCTAATAGAGCACAACAGAAAAGTGCTAAGACTTCAGCCTGTTAAAGAAAAGCAAGGCAGTCCCATCAAGTTCTATATACATACCCATCACACATCTGTCAGTTGGTCACAATGTAGTGGCTTATAAGTTGCTATGGTACAGGAAGCCGCATGGTTTAAAATTAAGAAAGGTGTGTATCAGAGTGGCATTATTCTGCTACACTTACGCAATCTGTATGCTGAGCAAATAATCTGAGAAACTGGATTTTTGAAGAAGACTGGGTCATCAGGAATGGTGGCAGGTCCATCAACAACCTGTGATATACAAATGATACAACCTTGCTCACTGAAAGCAAAGAGGAATTGCAGCACTTAACTGATGCAAATCAAAGACTACAGCCTTCAGTGTGGATTACATCTCAACATAAGAAAACGAAACTACTTACAAGTGGACCAATAAGCAACATCATGATAAAAGACTGACTTTGTCAAGGATTTCATCTTACTTGGATCTATTATCAATGCCCATGGAACCAACAGTGAAGAAATCAAAAGACACATTGCATGAGGCAAATCTGCTGCAAGAGAGTTTTTTAAAGTGTTGAAAAGCAAAGATGTCACTTTGAGGATGGTGACCCAAACCACAATATTTTCAATTGCCACTGATGCATGTGCAAGTTGGACAATGCATGAGGAAGACTGAATAAGAAACGATGCTTCTGAATTATGGTAATAGTGAAGAATACGGAATGCTGAAGAATACTCAACATACCATAGGCTGCCAAAGGAACGAACAAGTCTGTCTTGGAAGAAGTACAGCCAGGATACTCCTTGGAAGCAAAGATAGCAAGACTATCTCACTCACTTTGGATGTGTTAGCAGGAAGCACCAGTCCCTGGAGGACATCATGCTTGGTCAAGTGCAGGAAAAAAAGGAAGATTATCAATGAGACTGATTGACGCAGTGGCTGCAACAACGAGTTTACACATAGCAATAGTTGTGAGGATGGTGCAGGACTAGACAGTGTTTTGTTCTGTTGTACGTAGGGCTGTTGTAAGAACCAATTGGCTGGGACCTAACAATAACAGCAAATATATTTATAAACATAAATATGTATGTATGTGTACATATAAACACATATATATACATATTTCCTAGAGATATTGGTAAAAATTGAATGCATGGCTATGAATTAGATTAGAGGTCAAAAAATTTTTTCTGTAAAAGGTCAGATAATAAATATTTTAACTTTTCCAGGATACTGTCTCTGTTGCACATATGATCTCTGTATTCTCATTCTTTTCTTTAGTGACTCTTTAAAAAATATAAAAAACCATTATCAGCTTAAAGACTCGACCAAATCAGTCCACATGGCCTATGGTACATAGTTTGCCAGCCTCTGAACTACACCATGAAGTAAAACTCAAAATACCAAAACCCAAAAAATCCACACAGAATATATTCCTAACAATCGACAAACAGTTCAGGGGTTAAAAACAAAACAAAACAAAACACGACACAATCCCTATATGGCTGGGGTGAGGAGACTGCTAAATAGTTCCTAAATCAACAGAGAAATCATAATGTAAAAGAAAAAAAACTATTCAGTGTCAAATGACAGTGAAGTACTGCATATCAAGATTTAGAAGTTATGATTTCTCTGTTTTCCAAAGAGACTTTACTGCCACTTTTTTCCAACGGCAGCTAGAAGGACAGATGGACTCTGGTGCCAGTCCCCCTGGGCTGAATGCAAACAGCTCACTTTCCAGCTGTCTGGCCTTGAGTAACTTACCTACCTCCTCTGTACTCCAATGTCCTTATCTGTAAAATAACAATAATAAAGTACACACCTATAAGATTAGATGTGTACCAAGTCTGACAATTAAGTCTGGATTTCATTGTTCTAAGTGCTACATACCTCATTGTTGAATATCACTATGGTCACCTTCAAAGTACTCCTCTTGGCAAACTAGGCACTGAAGCCAGTGCCTAGTCCGCCCTTCAAAACAATTTTGGAACTCTTTCCCGAATGGTCACTGTGCACACTGGTAAGGTAGCAAGTTTGTGAACTTAACTGTACAGTTGTCTGTGAGGGAGTTTTCAGCCAGTAAGCAAATAACTGCACTGGAACACCCTCCCTACTCACCTCATCTGGCCGCCAATGACCTTTTTCTTTACCTAAAGATAAAGGAAATTTTGAAAGGAAGATATTTTTATGACGTTCAGGACAACACAGGTAATAGGATCACAGCTCAGATGCACTAAGATCCAGCATTTGGCACATGAGTGCTATGTGTGCTATTTATTTACTTACTTATTTAAGTGGAGAAAAAAAAAATCACAAGAGTTTAATGTGTTTGCCAGTGTTCTTCCCAGCTATGGCTGTGGGGAAGTCAGATTACAAGCGAAGCAAAGAAGTATTTTCATTGTTATAGAATGTATGTTCTTTCAGTTTTAAGATGGGTCACAGTGGGAGAATCTATCGTGGAATCAAGTTTTCGCTGTGTTTGTAGTGACTACATACATCTCGGTCAAACCTGGTGTTGACGGTAAATCAACACATGCCAAGGATGAACTGTGAAGTGACTCCAGCTGACAGCAGCCTAGTCAATTCCTGGCTGCAAAAGTCACCCTTCTTAATCACTGGCAAGAGTTCTATGTGCTTGGAACTAAGAGATAAAGAGTTTTGAAAGAAAATATGGACTTCTGATTCAAAATATCTAAGTAGATAAATAGAAAGTTCAGTTTTCATGACATGTGCAGACCAAAGACCTTAATTAAGAGCAAAAATGTAAAATAATGAGCACAATGAGAAGAATCAAAGGTCAGTTCTATTGACTGCTCTTTATCATTGCAGAGAACACACTGCAAGATGATGGTCAAAAATTCCAAAAGAGCTGCCTCCATGGAATTGGAACTGACCTTTACTAAATATTATGGAGGGAAAACAGTCCTTCTTACAAAAAGTAGATGAAAAGAATGGCAAACCTTCAGAGAGCTAAAATACACTATTCTAATTTTTCTTTTCCTCTTCCCTGCCCCAATCTGACCCTATTTGCCTTGAATTCCCACAGTACTTCCCTGTCCTCTGCTGAGAAAGACAACCAGCTTTCATCTCCCCTGCTGATGAACTCGGCCACGATGCTGACATAGCTATCTCCTGTTATTGTAATTAGACACTGAGCTAACAGATACTGAAACCACAGACTTCGAAGTGTTTTGACTAAGTTAAACAACATAGGGTGCTCCTAAGGAAACAGATTTGGAATGCATGTGTCCACAAGTGTACTCTTAAGCCAAAAACAATCTGTTCTAAATAGAGAGTCAGATGTGGGATAAAAATATCCTGGTTATTGCCACAATACCCTGAGCCTCTCACCTATATATATTACATAAGGACAAGCACTTCTTAACATCAAGGTTATAAGTGATCTTTAAGAGTTAATTCTTTCTCCTATAGCAGAGAGAAGTTATTTGGTATTCTCCCTTTTATTTCATTCTTAGACTGATGGGATTTGGGAATTGAAAAACAAAAGCTAGCAGAAAAGTTGGCTTTTCACCTGTGGATAACAATCAGCATGTAGAAATTCTTAAAACTGTTTCGACAAAAGAAAAAAAAACAAACAAAGAAATCCTGCCAGCTGTTTGTCATTCCTACAACCGCTGTTATGCTGGAGTACACTGCATCCACTGTGTCAATCTACCTCCTTGAGGGTCTTTCTCTTTTTCACTGATCCTAGACTTCACCAAGCACAATAACCTTTACCAGGGACTGATCCCTCCTAACAACATGTCCAAAGTATATAAAACGTAGTCTCGCCATCTTTGCCTCTAAGAAGCACTCCATTTGTACTTCTTCTGAGACAGATCTGCTTGTTCTTTCCGCAGTCTGTGGTACATTAAATATTCTTCTCGAACACCACAATTCAAAGGCATCAATTCTTCTGTTTTCCTTATTCATTGTCCAGCTTTTGCATGCATATGATGAGACTGAAAATACCATGGCTTGGTTCAGGGACACTTTAGTTTTCAAGGTCACATCTTTGCCTTTCAATATTTCAAAAAGGTCTTTTGCAGTTGAGCTGCCCTATGCAATGAATCTTTTCATTTCTTTACGGCTGCCTCCATGGGTACTGATTGTGAACCCAAGCAAAATGAAATCCTTGACAACTTCAATCTTTTCTGTTTATCATGATATGGCTTACTGGCCCAATTGTGAGGATTTTTGTTTTCCTGATGTGGAGGTGTAATCCCTATGGAAGGCTGTGGTCTTAGATCTTTATCAGTAAGCATGTGGAGTCCTCTTTACTTTCGGCAAGCAAGGCTGTGTTATTTGCATAAGGCAGGTTAATGAGCCTTCTCCAATACTGACGCCCCATTCTTCTTCATGTACTTCAGCTTCTTGGACTATTTGCTTGGCATACAGATTAAGTATGATGAAACGATACAACCCTGATGCACATCTTTCCTGACTTTAAACCATGCACTGTCTTCTCGTTCTGTTTGAAAGGACTGCCTCTTGTTCCATGCACAGATTCCTCATAAGCACAATCAAGTGTTCTGCAACTCCTATGCTCCATAATATTACCCATAATTTGTTACAATCCACACAGTTGAATGCCTTCATGTAGTCAATAAGGAACAAGTAAACAGCCTTTTGGTATTCTCTGCTTTCAGTCAACATCCATCTGAAATCAGCATTGACTTCCCTGGTTTCATGTCACCTACTGAATCTGGCTAGACTTTTTGGCAGCTCCCTGTCAATATACTGCTGCAGCTGCTTTTAAAAGATCTTCAGCAGAATTTCACCTGCATGTCATGTTGTTCGACAAATTTTGTGTTCACAAAGTTGAGTCTTACTGGCAACACAAGAATAAAAAGGGGTGCACACTGAGAGCTCCATTAAAAGACCACAACTGATGGTCCACAGGCTTTGGAGTTCCCCTGGGAGCACGGCCCCTGGCCCTGATGCTGCCCCTGTCCATAAGTCATAATGGTGGTCAACTCTCAGACACTAATGGACTGGACTTGGTGACACAGAGTGACCATATCATGTGAGCACTTTATGGTTCTATGCGTCTATAGGATGTCATCCTCCTGACCTCTTACTGGAGGAAGGGAAATGGGTGGACAGGAGGTGATAGAAGATTGTTGGGAGGATAACACATGTATGCAGCAGAGAGGAAGAGTGTGCTGTCACAGGGCAAGGAGAGCAGAGGGAGTTGATACAGGTGGGCACGCAAATTTATACAGAAGTATAAATTTCATTCAATCATAATAAAAAAAGAAGAAGAAAAAATTCTGTGTTCAGTTGGATCATGTTTCTTGAGAGTAGGTGTTAAGTATGGCTTTCTTCCAGTCAGTTGGTCAGGTAGCTGTTTTCCAAATTTCTTGGCACAGATGAGCACTTTCCAGTGCTGTATCCATCTGTTAAAACACCTCAGTTGATGTCCTGTCAGTTCCTGGAGCTTTACATTTCAGCAGTGCCTTCAGTGCAGCTTGGACGCCTTTCTTCAGTCCCATCAGCTCCTGATCACGTGCCACTCCTTGAACCAGCTGAATGTCAACTAATTCTTTTGATATAATGACTGTGTATTTCTTCCACTTCCTTTTGATGCTTCCTGTGATTTAATATTTCCCCAAAGAATACCTCACTATAGCAACTCAATTCTTTTAGTTTTTCTTCAGTTCTTTCAGCTTGAGAAATGCAAAGCATGTTCTTCCCTTTCGGTTTTCTACCTCCAGCTCTTTGCGCATGTCATTACAACACTTTGTCTTCTCAAGCCACCCCCTGAAATCTTCAGTTCTTTTACTTCATCATTTCTACCTTTTACTTTAGCTACTTGATGTTCATGCACAAGTTTCAGAATCTCTTCTGATATCCATTCTGGTCTTTTCTTTCTTTCCTGTCTTTTAATGATTTCTGGCTTTTTTCATGGGTGATGCCTTGGAAGTCATTCCACAGCTTGTCTGGTCTTCGTCATTAGTGTTCAATGTGTCAAATCTATTCTTCGGATGGTCTCTAAATGTCTCTATACCTGTATGTATATAAAGAAAATGGCTCATGCAATTTTAGAGCCTGGAATGTTCCAAATCCATGGGTCAGGCTAGAGGCTTCTCTTGATTTGTGCAGCCATAGGGTCTGGCAGACCCAGGACTGACAGGTCAGAGAGCAGGGCTCTTGCTTACAGACTGTGAAAACTGATGCGATCCAAGATCAGCAGGCAAAACAGTAGGCATGCTGCCAGTTCAAGGCCCCAAAACCAGAGGTCAGATGAACAGGGGTCAGCTGCAGGATCCAGAGTAAGAAGAAGTCCATAGATTTTGCCAGGGAGTCCCCTTACATTTGATAAAGGTCATAACCCCAAGGAAAACTGTCTTTTACTCACAGCAGATCTCATCATGGAGGTGAAAGCATTATATCAAACCTCATCACAGGAGTGACCACACCATCACATGACGACCAAACTACCTAAGACTGCCAAACCACTGAGAATCATGGCCCAGCCAAGTTGACAGATAATCTTAACCATCACACCCTGAGACAATCTTTAAGTTTTAAACCCCAAATTTTCCCCCAAAGTCTCCTTAAAACCAAATAACACTTTAGCTTAATTATCAAAGAATGTCTTTCTTCAGTATTTTTTTCGTATTTTATTTTTGTTGTTGAGAATATACACAGTAAACATACACCAATTCATCAATTTCTACATGTACTACTACTCAGTGACGCTGATTACATTCTTCAAGCTGTATGATCATTTTCACCCTCCTTTTCTGAGTTGGAGTGGCTTTCTGAGTTTTCCTCCTCCATTAACATAAACTCACTGCCCCCTAAGTTTCATACATCTCCATGCTCCCGAAATTCTGGAGTCCATGAGAATTTGTCAATTAATTAAAGTGTCCCATGAAACCATTACCCTAAACATTCAAGCCAAACCCCATTGTGTGTTTGGTTACACATAAGCAGCCTCATCAATTACTCTTCTGTAAAAAATATAACTATGATAATTTTTGCCAATTTAACTGTTTATAGGTGTACAACTCATTGATGGCAATCACAGTAACTGGTTGTACAACAATGATTTCTCCATCACTGCACACTGAATACTGTAAGCAGTATTACATATGCAATACCTACCGTCCCACCCCTGGTAACCACTAACAAAACTGTGGTCTCTATGTATTTGCCAGTTCTTGTCTTTTTATGTAAGTGAGGCTTTACAATACTTGCCCTCTTGTGATTAACTTACTTCATTCAGTATAATGTCTTCAGGCTCCATCCATAACTGCAGCAGGTATCAAGATTTCATTTTTCATACTGGCTGAGTAGTCTTTCATTGTATGCATGCATCACATTTTGTTTATCTATTAATGGGCACTGCGTTTGTTTCTACCCTTTGGCTACTATGCATAGTGCTGCAATGAACATCATGAGATGAACAGTGTATAAATATCTATTTGAGTCTCTGCTTTCAAGTCTTTTGGTTATGTATGTAGGAGCAGATTGCTAAATCATATGGTAATTCTACTTTCAGTTTTTTTTAGGAACTGCCACACTGTTTTCCAAAACGGCTGTAACATGTTGCATTCCCACCAGCAATAGATAAAGGTCCCAGTTACCTTACACCTTTGCCAATATTTGTTATTTTCTGTTCTTTGTATCTCAGCCGATGGCTAATGATGCTATGAATCTTTTCATGTGTTTCATGGCCATTTGAATGTCCACTTTGGTGAAACGTCTATTCACATCCTTTGTCTGTTTTATGGCTGGGTTATCTTTTTGTAGTTAAGTTGTTGAAGTTTAATGCACATTTGTGTTTTATTTAGATATGCAATCTGTGCCGGCTCCTCCATTTTCAACAATCAGCATCCAGTGAGCAAAATCTGAAACCCAGAAGCATTCTTGACTCCTGCGTCCCTCACACCACCTCTCCCAGGCCTGTCCCTTGCTTTAATGAAGGCCTTATTTCAGGCCTCTATCATTTCTCATCTGGATTGCTACATGAGCTTCTTCGATCTGTCGCCAACTCCAGGCTTCTTTCCCAAGCCTTCCCAAGTCCAGCTCCCACCGCCATTACCCAAGTTTCATCCAAATGCAACTCTGATGTTTTCATGACCTGGTTAAAATCTTGGCTTAACCCCTTGTGTTTGAAGCCTGCTTGCTTATCCTGTCTCATCATCCTCCAAGCTATGACCTGTGCTCCCAAATATTTCAAGACAAGCCTCTGGTGCTCTCAGACCTCCATGTCTTTGGATGTATGTTCAGAGATTTTCTTTTATTTGCTTAGTTGACTCCTCACTGTTGAAGGCTACAGTTCAAATGTCACATTCTCCAGGAAGCCTTCCCTAATCTGAACTATCCTCTCTTTTCCTTTGCTCCTTGGCCCGTGGTCAAGTGGTTAGGTTTCCACTCAACTTGAGCTTTTCATCTTTCTCCTACAAGTCCCTGTAGTGTCACTGCTGACTGACTTTCTCCCCACCCAGCTTAGCTCCAGGAGGACTACAACTGTATCATGGTCATTCCCTTATCCCTCACATCTGGTCTGCAGAGTCAGAGCCAGGAAATGTTTGTGAGGTGAAAGAACAGATTCAAGGTCGGGATGGCATGAAGTCTGCCTTACCTGTCTCCCACAGATACCATCTTACCCTGGGTCCTATTCTGTCACTATCCCTTCTTAGGTACCATAATACTTACATTTTAATATTAAGGTGACACTTCTGGATGGGAAGAAGATCACTGGCCTCTTTTAATCACTGAATCGAGTGTGCTCTGCTAGTAAATTGTTATTCACAGTAGAAGCCAAAGTCCGGACAATGACCTTCAAGGTCCAACAAGATTGTTTCACTCTACTCCCATTATTTTTTGGACATCATCTCCTGCAGTTCGTAGGATCTATTCTTTCTGCTCCAGTCTCCCTGCTGATTTTGAGAACAGCAGATCTGCATACTAGCTTTCCTTCTACTAGAGTGTAAGTGTGCTCTTCCTTCAAATAGCTGCCTAACTTGTTCCTTTGCCTTCAGGTCTGCTTAAATGTTATTTTCTCAGTGATGGCTATTTTAACCACTCTACTTAAAATCATCACCCACTGCCCTTCATCCACCTATTCTTGCTTCCTTACTTTGTTTTTCTCCACAGCATTTATTATCCGGTACTCTATGTATTTCAGTTGTTTCCTTGTCTCCCTCAGTGGCTATTAGCAACTTGTGGGTATAGATTTCTGTCTGTTTCATCCCCGGCAGTATCTCTGCCATCTAGTTCCTGGTTCACAGCAGGTGCTTAGCAAATATTTGTGCAGTGATTGATCTAGCACACTAGATCCTGGTTTATATCTGTTTAAAAAGCAGTACAGCTTATGCTTTAAATTCTAATGAGAAGCCTAGTACGTAAGGCAGACACAAATGAAGCTGCTGAAACTCACATAGGAAGCAGAGGGCTGGGGCCTGCCTCACGGTCAGGGGACCCTACTGAGACCCAAAGCCACCACAGGAAGGCTCATAGCTTCCTCCTGCAGTATTTATGTACTGCTTACAAGGTTCTTGGAGACAGACAGTTAAGAAGCAACCCTGTTCCATTTCTATGGAAAACTTAGCAACAAGGGAAAATGTCATCACCAGCCGGCAACAGACCAATGTCAAGACTGACTTTTTTAAAGAAATCGCTACAATGAGTCAGGCTGTGTTATATCCCAGGGGCAAGGGAGGAATATCAAGTGGAAGAGCAACACTCACGACACGTGCGCCTCATCGTCATCAATGCTTCAAGTGTTCAGAGCCTTTTCTAATAAGAATTCAATCCTTAAAACAATCCCATGTCTCATGACCTACTACACAGTCACGGTGGTCAGAAAAGTCAGGTGCTGCTCTAACAAAGACTGACAGAACAGAATCAAGAACCCAACTGTAAGTCTATGCACCTGTGGCCGGCTGATCTTTGCAGAGGACCAACGTCCTTCAAATGGGGGGGGGGGGAGAGAACCCTTTAAACAAATGGTGCTGGCAAAACTAGACATCCATCTGTTAAAAAGAAAGGAAAGAAAAAGGAACCATATCTCATACTACACTCAAAAACAAACTCTAAATGAATCAAAGACCTAAATGTAACTAGAAATATCATAGAAATAACTAGAAATATCATAGAAAAAATAGGGACCATGCTAACAGCCCTATGACATGGCATAAAAAGGGTACAATCACTAGTAATGCACAAGCACCAGCAGATAAACTACGTTACCAGAGGTTCCTAAAAGTTCATTTAAGCTCATCAAAAGACTTCACCAAAAGTGTACAAAAGTGAACCTACACACTAGGAAAAAATTTTTGGCTACAACATATCCAATAAAAGTTTAATCTATAAAATCTACAGGATATTTCAACACCTCAACAACAAAAAGACAAGTAATCCAGTTAAAAAATGGCAAAGGATATAAACAGACACCTGACCAAAGAAGATATTCAAGCAGCTAACAGATGCATGATGCTTGTGAACTATTAAACCGAAAAACCTGTTGCTGCTGACTTGATTCTGACTCACAATAACACGACTGCAGCAGCTGGTGGACTTGAACTGCTGATCACTTGGTGAGCAGCTTAGCTATTAACTGCTGCACCACCAGGACTCAAAGCAAACCCACTGGTGCTCAGTCGATGTCAACTCATACCAACTCCACCTGACAGAGGAGAGCTGCCCCAGAAGTTTTCCAAGGAGTAGTTGATGAATTTGAGCTGCTGACCTTTTGGTTAAAAGGAAATAAAAACTACAATGAGATACCATCTCATCTTAACATTACTGGCATGAATCAAAAACACAGGGAATAACTAGTGCTGGAGATGGTGCCGGTGGACTGGAACTCCTACGACCTGAGAATGGGAACGTAAAATGGTACCAACACTATAGAAAACAATACAGTGCCTCCTTAGAGAGCTACAATCCATGCAGAAACAGCCTAGGAAACATTACTAATCATGCACAAACAGCAGAAGAGAAAATACATAATTGGGAACTCCCAAAAATCAAACACTTACGCTCACCCAAAGACTTCACCAGAGGAGTAAAGGGATCAGCTACAGACTGGGAAAGAATTTTTGGCTACCACAAATCTGATCAGCATCTAATCTCCATAATCCACAAGGTACTGCAAAACCTCAATAAGATAAAGACAGCTGACTCAATTAAAAAAGTGGGCAAAGAAGAATAGGTACTTCACCAGGAAGACACCCAGGACACTAACAGACACAGGAGGAAATGCTCACAATTATTATCCATCAAAGAAATTCACATCAAAACATTGTAGAGATAGCATTTCACCACAAGAAGGTTGGCATTAATCCAAAAAGAACCCCAAAAATAAATGCTGGAGAGGTTGTGGAGAGATTGGGACTCTTCTACACTGCTGGTGGGAATGTAAAATGGTCCAACGACTTTGGAAATTGACTTGGCATTCTTAAAAAACTAGAAACAGAAATATTATCTTGATCCATGAATCCCACTTCTTGGGATATATCCTAGAGATATAAGCGCTGTTACATGAACAGACAGATGCATACCAATTTTGATTGCAGCACTGTCCACAACAGCAGAAAGATGGAATGAACCTAGGTGCCCATCAACAGATGAATGGATAAACTACTGTACATTCACACAGTGGAATACTATGCAATGATAAAGAACAATAATGATTTTAGGAAACATCTCATAACCTGGAGTGATCTGGAAGGCACTATACTGAGTGAAATTAGTCAGATGCAAGAGGACAAATACTATATGAGACGACTACTAAAAGGACTTAAGAAAAGGTTTAAGCACAGAAGAAAATAATCTTTGATGGCTACACGTGGGGACGGAGGGCGAGAGGTATTCATAAATTAGATGCTAGAGAGGAGTTGGTTTAGTGAAAGGAGTGACAGCACACAGCTGAAGGGAAGTTAACATCACTAGATGACACCAAAAGCTAAAACATTTTCTAAATACAACCCAACATTTTGAAGAACAGAGGGGCAGGGACAGGGCTCTGGGCATAATGGTTTCAGGGGCAGCTAGGCAAATCAGCACAAATTTTTAAAGAAAATGTTCTGCATACCACTTTAGTGAGTGGCCTCTGGGGTCTTAAAAGCTAGCTAGCAGCCATCTAAGTAGCATCAATTGTTCCCCATCCACCTAAAGCAGAGGAGAGTGAAGGCCATCAGAGACATCACGAAAATAAGAGCTCAGCACACAGAAGGTGCCACATGATTCAGATACTTCATCAGTGTGATATCAGAAGAATTAGACGGTGCCCGGCCACCATGAGTTACTCCCCGGACAGGAAACACAGTGTGAAGTCCCTGATGTAGCAGGAGAAAAAAGGGTGTGCAGAACTAGAAGTCCATTAAAAGACCACATTTCATGGTCCATCATACTGGAGGGTCCCCCGAGGGCATGGCCCCTGGTCTCTCTGTTGGCCCACAGTGCTGAATCCAGTACCGAAGTCCACTCTACAGACCAAGATTGGACTGGACTGGACTGTAAGACACAGAGTGAAGCTGGCAAAGAATATGCTTCTTGGCTCAAATATACACACAAGGCTGCCTGAGCAGCTGCTCTCTAGAGGCTAGCTGAGGCAGTAGAGGACAACCGGAGCTGGCTGAATAGATACAGGATATATAGGGGGGAAAGGAGCAGTGTGCTTTTGCGGGGACAGGAGGAGCAGTTAAGATTTGCACAGTGGTGTGTGTTTGGGATTTTACATGGCAAACTAATCTGGATTGTAAACTTTTACTTAAAGCACAAGGAAACATATTTTTAAAATTTACTTAAAGAAACAAACAAAATAAATAAACTACCATCCAGCATTGCACTGCCAGAAATAAATCCTAGAGAAGTATGAGCTGCCACATGAATAGACATATTCACATCCATGCTCCCTGCAGCCTTACTGACAACAGCAAAAAGATGGACACGACCTATGTGCTGATCAACACCCAAATGGATAGGAAAAGATTATGGTACACACACACACAAGACTACTTTGCAATAATAAGGAACAATGAGAAATCCATAAAACACCTCACTAAACGGATGAATCTGGAGGCCATTATGCTGAGTGAAATAAGTCAAACACAAAGGACAAATATTACATGAAACGACTATTATAAAAACCCAAGAAAAGGTTTGCACACAGAACAAAACAATTTTTGATGTTTATGAGGGACAGAAGTGGACGACAAAACACTAACTAGCAAGCGTTAACTTTGGTGAAGAGAAAGACCACATGCACTACAAGGAACATCAACACAATTTTACCACGGCAAAGTCACAGAAGTTTCTTAGAAATGTCCAGTCACCTAGAGGGACCAAGACACTGGGGCTGAGGGCTGGGAACCATGGTTTTGGGGGACACCTAGTGTCAAGCACAGGCTCCAGGTAGATGATTACAACTGGCATAAAACAGTTCATAGTTCATGAAGAAAATGTTCTACATCCCACTTTAGTGAGTAGTATCTCTGGTCTTAAAAGCTTGTTAGCAGCCACATAAGGTACATTTAGTGGTCCCACATCATCTGAAGCAAGGAAGAATGAAGAAGACCAAAGGCATCAGTTATTCCGAAGGACTAAGGGACCACATGAACCACAGCCTCCACCAGCATGAGCCAAGGGGAAACGGACGGCACCCAGCTACCACCACCAATCGCTCTGACAGGGTAACAGGGTGTCCCACACAGAACTGGAGAAAAACACAGGATAAAACTAAAATTCGTAAAAAATGACCAGACTTACTGGTCTGACAGAGGCTGGAGGGACCCCCAAAACTATGGTCCCCAGACATCTTGCTAACTCAGAAATGAAGACACCCTGAAAGTCTATCTTTCAGTCAAAGATTAGACAATCCTATAAAACAATAACATACGTGAGGAACATGCTTTTTAGTTCAGTCAAGTATATGAAACCATACAGACAACACCTTCCCAAAAACAAAAACAAGAAGGCAGGAAAGGACCAGAACACTGGATGAATGGACAGGAGAAACCCAGGGTGGAAAGGGAAGGGTGGAGAGTGCTGACACTTTGAGGGGGTTGCAACTAACGTCAGGAAACAATCTGTGTATAAATTTTTGACCATAGGTTCTGACAGTGAAGTTCACGAACTCATCCTAGAAGAAGTGCCACACACCTTATTGCTGAATGTCGCCATGGTCACCTTTGAAGTCCTCCCGCTGGGAAGCTGTGCACTGATGCCAGAGCCTAGTCCACCCTTCAAAGTGATTTTGGAACTCTTTCTGGAATGGCCATCAGAGCTGCTGTCGTATCGCCCTTGATGACCTGAATGTCATCAAAATATCTTCCTTTCAATACAGGTGAGCTTCCACTCTCTTTTGCTTTTGTTCATCAGCGAGCTCCTTTAGGGCTATTTTTGTACACACCTTTCTCACACCAAGGTTTTCAGTTAAGATTTTCCTGTTTCTCTATCCATGTTTACCTGGTCTGCTATGCTTCTCATAGTCAGCCAATGATTACGATGCACAGTTCAGTGAATTTTTGCCATGTTTTTGAACTGACTACTGACCACCCTGACCTCCCTTCATCAGTGATGCTTCCTCTCCCCTCAGAAAAACACCATCCAGCTGAACTCTGTCGTTTCCTTCACGGCATTATCCCCATAAACTTGGACTAACATGGCCCTGATTTCACTTCCACTCTTGCCAAGTTTGTTCACTGCTCTAATTCAACCTCTGACATTCTGGTGACAGCACGTAAAAACATGCAATAATAATAAACACCATTTACCAACACACTGTCACATATCAACACAAACACAGCTATAAGGTTATAAAACGTTACCAAGTTTGTACAGTGCTGCCAACATAAACACAAGGCAGCAAGTTTGTGAACTTAATTGTCAGATCTCCTAAGAAACTAATTTGTACTATAAATTCTCACCTAAGACACAACTAAAAAGAAAAAAAAAATCTGTAAAATGTATGGAGGAATTGCATGATCTCCAATTGATAAATGAATGTATGTATACAATTCAGTGGGCATTATCCACAGAGAATGATAAAACTGGGACTAACTTCAGAGTAACTGCTTCTGAAGTTTAAGCACTGACATACCACTTTACATGGATTCTTGGATTTAGTATGTCCAACCTGTATGTTTCTACCATATTTAGCAGATATTACTATTGTGCCTTTTAGTATTACACTACTATACCAGGAAACTGAGGCTCAAAGAACAAATAAATGTCCCCAAATTAAACAGTTTCTGAGTGGGGGGTCTACATGTAACAGTCTTGCTCTAGATCCTGTAAATTTAAACATTTTATTCTATCCTGCCATTAGGCTCCTCAATCTGCCTCTTTGGGAAGAATCTTCAGGTGAAACACTGGAGAGGCTTATCAATTTCTCCTTCAGTCCTGAAAACAACTGCACTTGGCCAGTCTCCATAGGTCACTATTTCTTAACTCTAGGATGAACTAGTTCTAATAAAATAAATACACAGTTGTCTTCTTATTTCCTGAGCATAAATGCAATAAGACACTGTTTCTTAGACTAAGAGGTGATTTCTAGGCCCTCTAAATTTCTATAAAACTCCTCTACACAGTTATTCTTGAGATTATTAGGATAAGTAGTCACATTTGGTTCATCCCATTCAAGATCTGCATTTTTCCCAGCAAACTTTCCCCTAAAAAAAAAAATCAACTTGCTGATGGACAGAGTGCCAATCATTCTTTATGCCCTTCAGAGTAGTTCTTTGGTACTTCCCAAGGATAGGTCTGCTTTCTGCTCCAGGAAGTGGAGACAGGGGAAATGCTTTTTGATGGGTCCACAGGGCATTCAGTCTATAGGGCTACCACACGGGCTGCACAGGCTTTGGGTCAATTAAAACAAGTATTAAGAAACAACAGCGTGCACAGGCTCCAACTGGATGATTACAATGTACAGGCAAGGGGGACAAATGTCAGTCACAGCACGGCTATGGCTAAGAGTTATTAGCCATAAGGCAATGGCTAAGAGTTTTCCATACTAATGAGAGGCTTCCAGACTGTGGCATTGACCAAAACCTAGAACTGGCTTCTTTGCTATCATCTGAGGAAACCCCAGGTGGAGTAGTAGTTAACGGCTAACCAAAAGTCTGGCAGTTGAAATCTACCAGGCACTCCTTGGTAACTCTATGAGGGGCAGTTCTACTCCATCCTATAGGGTTGCTATGAGTCAGAATCAACTCGACACCAACAGGTGTGTTTTTTTTGGTATACCGTCCGAAGAGTTAACATTATATATGAATTTTTGCACCAAAGACTATGTAATATGGGAGTCCTGGCACTTGGCTTTGGGCTGTATACTTTAAAACAAACAGTTGCCACTGAATAGATTCTGACCCTGTATGTGTCATAGTAGACCTATGTTCTGTAGTTTTTAATGGCTGATTTTTGGAAGCAGGTTGCCAGGACTTTCTTCCTAGGTGCTCCTGGATCAAGTCAAACTACCAACCTTTCAGTTAGTAGCCAGCTGACAGTATTAACTCTTTGCACTATTCAGGTTAAAATCTTAAATGTGTTAGTTCTTCACATATACGTCACCTTAAGCATTGAATGTCACAAGGCCTTGAGCATAGACCTGCCACTCCAGAAACTCTGGGGATATTGCTTTTCTCTCTTCCATTACAGACCCTGGATTAGTATCTCAGTGGGACGAGTGTGTGTTGTACCTCTCACCTGAAAACCAAGGATGAAGGAAGGTCTTACCGAGTTCTCCTTCAGTTGCAGGCCTTCCCCATTGGGAAGGGAGGACCGCCTCTTAGACGAGTTCCTGTTTGGCGTTGAGGTAATGGCTCCTGCTTTCTTCTTCACAGTAAGCACTTCACAGCTAGCTTGGTCTTCATTGTGTGTGCTCTTCCCAGCATTGATAACCCTGGAGAAAAAGCCAGAAAAGCTGGTCAGGCCAAGTGACTTTTAGGAAGCCAACAGCTTAGTCCTTGTCTCAAAGGTAAGTAAAAGCAGTCTCCAGAGACGGCGCCATACTGTGGATGTTAGTTCTGGTGAGATGGTTCCAACTCACGGCAACCACAAGTATGCACAGTAGAACTGCCAACCTTATAGCTAGCAGTGGGACATTTAATGCTAAATCTTGCTTTAGGCCAAAGGACCTTAAGGTCTCAGTATTTTATATTCCTGAATAAACTGAGTTTTTAAAAGAGGAGTTATATTACTACATACTAAAGACTCTACTAAACCAACCCAGTGCAGCTGAGTGGATTTGGACTCAGAGTTACCTTATAGGACACAGCAGAACAGCCCCATGGGATTTTCAAGGCTGAAATCTTTGCGGGAGCTGACCGCCATGTCTTTCTCCCATGGGGAAGCTAGTGGGTTTGAACTGCCAACCTTTCTGGTTAGCAGCAGAGAGTACAACCATAGCACCAATAGGGCCCTTAAATAGTTTTCTAAAGGTGTTCTTAAGTGAGTTCACTTTCCCAGGTGTCCGATTGATGTGATCAACACCACCAATCCATTCTAGCCAAAGCACACAAAACAATCACTCTTTCAGGTTAATTTGGAGCCTGAACTTGCTGGCAATTTCAATGAAAACAGGGAATTCTGCTGAGTGCAGTGCTGTTACTCAAGGAGTACATGGGGTGCAGAAGGCACTGGGGGACACTGTCACAGGAGGTGATACCAAAATGACTGTCTATAAAATTTTTGTCCAGTGTTTCAAGAGAAATTTACAATGCTTTCACAAAAATACCCCTATGATTAGTTATAACAAGATTTTTTTTTTTGTAAGTCTATACTTATTTATCTTTTGAACCTTCTAATGTGGCCCAGTCGGAGGTGTCATCATTACCCAGCTACAAGGATGCTTCAAACTATGTGGTCTCGCCTGCACATGCTACAAGCATCTGCTGTTATTTTTGTTGCTGCTTATGTTTTAACAGTAGGTGATTTTGTCAAATTTTCTCATGTTTTACCTACAGTATTGTGGCAATTAGCACGGGGAGGGGGTGTGACATTAATTAATTTTTACACAGTGTGACACCAGCTCTAGTGATGCCACAGGCTGGATGTCTTCATGAGATAAAGAATGCAATTACTAAGATCTGTATAGCCTTTTCAAGGTATAAGGCAGCAGTTTACACACATTGTAAAACCCAAGGGAACAGAAAACCCCTATTTTAGAACTATCATGCTCATTTTTGTTTTACAGAAAGGCAAGTGAATGGATCAGAGGATAACTGGACTCCCTCTTAGGTATTTTTAACCCTTTGCCTTTTCCTCTGCAGAATACTGTCACACTGTATTGTCACAGAAGGCTTGGGACACTCTAATTTGGATACCCAGTTGCATACAAATGATATCACAACATGGTGAGTCTACGCTGGCCTAATTACTACACATTTTAAGCATAGGAACACTTCAGGAAAAGATGCTCCACCATTTACACATCTTCTTTTGTATCAGAGGACTGCAGACTGAACTCTCGTGTTTTAGCACTGTCTTCTCCTTAACTAGCGAAGCAGCAGATAAAACAGATTTCCGAAGAGGGAGCTTTTACTGACTTGCCATCAGCTGCGCTCTTTCTGAAACGTGAACAGTATCACAGTAGGTGATAAAGTGAGGGGTATAAAGAACTCAGTGGTAATGAAACACAAGGTGCTTTTATATAAAAAAGACAAGTGGAAATCCATGATATAAATATGCTACGTGCACCACGCCATGAGTTTAGTTATATATCCTTCTAATAGTTAACTGAAAGTTGATAATTTAAAAAAATCATTTTTAGAAAAAATTACAGGCTTACAGTGAACTGCAAAAATAGTGCCAAGTTCCATGTACCCTTCACCCGGTCTCCTCTAATGGTAACACCTGTACAACACTGTCAACCAGACTCTTGACCTCATTCACATCTCACCCATTTTTACACCAAACTGTTTTAGTATTGAAAATTGTATAGATGTCCCCAACCCAATACACACATCACAACAAAACAGGAATCTGAGAGAAAATGAAAATGGGAAGTTGCAAGATCTAACAGAGTATGTTTAAGCAGTCTTCTGCCAAATCCTGGGAGTCTATGGATGGTGTCAAGCATCCCAACATTTAGTTTATTTTTACATGTATATACATTAATAATCTAAAAGTTCATCCCCATGTGAATAATATATACCTTAGGCCTGTATGTTGGGCAGTTTTGGAATTAACCAATGAATGAATATCCCTTGACTGCAAGAACTGAAAAAGACTACAGTTTGTAACTACTTACCTGTACATTCTAAGAAAAAGTCCATTAACAGTCATCTGTTATTTCCTGTTATACTTCTATATTAATCAAAACTGCTTCATTTTTCTGATTGGCTTTACTATAAACTTTAACCATATTTTTCCATACTAAGATCTGCTTTTACTCATTACAGTTTTATGCAAAACTTTATTTTTAAAATTCAGATTGTTGCTTACAGGATCTGAAAATCAATATTCTAGGAACCTGTTAGGGGTTGAATTATGTCTCCCCAAAATAAGTGTTGTAAGCCCCTATACCTGAGGTTATGATCCGATTTGTGTATGGGTTTTGTTACGATAATTAAACAATAATATTGTAGAGTGTGTCTTTTTAATGTACAATAGCTCTTCTGAGATACAAAAGAGCAGATTAGGTACAGAGAAGCAAGCAGAGGTGGGGTGCTGAGGCCCGTCACTCACAGAAGCCTCTGTAAGCAAAGTCTCACATCTATGTGACGGCAGGTGGATGCATCCCACCCGTGACATATTTTTTGGCCGTGCTCTCCCTGATGATATTTTGCATCCTAATTAAACTTTCCTCAAAAATACCCCCTTATCTCCCAGCACAAGGATCAAACAAGATGCCTTCTAAGAAGGGTTTTATAATCCCCTCGGCTTAATGAATCCCGACACAGAATGCCCAGCCCAGGAATGCCAAGGCTGGCCCAGCCCCGCTGGCTTCCCCCAACTGCACATCCCCCTCCACATGTGAAAAACTAGATTACAGGAAGGCCCTGGGAAGCTCCCCAGGGACAACCCCCACCCCCCCGCACAGCTCTTAGATACAGGCATCCCATTCCCTGCATCAGGAAGACGGATAGGCTCCAAAGTCTATTATATTTGGTATGGCCAATGAGTAAATACTAAAGAAATACCCTTCTTAGAACAGCTTAAGAAAGGCATAGGGTAGGGGATGGTAGGTGTTTACTGTCCCCACAGGAAGAGATAAAATAAAGAGCAAAGAAGGAACAAATAGAGACAGCCAGATTATAACCTTTAGACCCCTCCTCCTGCACCTTTTAACCTTGAGGTATAGATAGAGCTGATTGAGCTCAAGGCATAACTTTGTTTTCATTGTTCATTATAATCACAATATACTTGCCTTGGACCATTACTCAAAAAACCCTAATAATTAACATGAAAAAAGACCACAAGGTATCAGCCAACAGCTTATGTGGTCAAAGAAATCACACCACTCACTGAATATATAAAAAATAAAGACAGGCCTTGACAGGCTGCCAATCTCCAGATTCCTGGTTGTCTGTGTCTCATCATTTCTTCTTCGCTGACGCCACCCATCCCTTTGTGATCCCAGACCCTGCCGAGGCTGGCTCCCGGCAGTGGGGTAAGATGCCATGTCACATGAAGATCACCAAAGAATCTGGAAACAGGAGCTAAGAAGAGACAAGGATCTTCTCACAGAATCCAAAGACAAAGAAAGCTGTCTCGTGTACCTGGCCCCAGGAACTCAGACTTCTAGCCTGCAGGCTGATGATGGAGAGACTCTGTCTCATGTACTTTGACATGTTATGAGGGTCCGGTCCCTGGACAAGGTTACCATGCTTGGTAGAGAGTCAATGAAAAAGAGGGAGACCCTCCACAAGATGGACCAACACAGGGGCTGCAATGACGGGCCTAAGCATGACAATTGTAAGGACCCAGCAGTACTGAGGATGCAGCAGGCATTTAGTTCTGATGTAGACAGGGTTGGAGCCTGCTTGACAGCAACTAACAACAACAACGCCTCCTCAACTGTAAGAACATCATTTGTTTGTTAAAACCACCCAGGTGTGACTCCGTTTCAGGAACACTAAGTAAGCAGGGCCTATCCCTGTGGATCTGTGGGGTCAAATCTGCTTTGGGGGCTTATCATGCACTCTCTTGGGCTGAGATGGAGGTGCTCAACATCCATTTGACTGCTTCACTTTCACCTTCTGTCCTCCAAACAGCAGTAGTTTTCATATGGCTGAGGAACAAAATGGAATTTTTAAGAATATAACATGACTACCTGCTGGCTGTCTGTTATCCAACCTGAATAACTAAGCCCAGGTTCCACAACTGAGAAGTGGCACAGCTGGGATTTAGCAGAGGGCCTACCATGAGATCCTACTCAACTTCTTCCTCCTCTTCCATGGGGGCTCCTGCATCATCAGTCTGAGACAGATCATGATGGGCCATGGGCACAGAAAACACAAGTTAAACCAAAAAAACCCAAACCCACTGCCGTCAAACTGATTCCGACTCACAGCAGAAGAAGAACTGCCAGAAGAAGAACTGACAGAGAAGAACTGCCCCATAAAGTTTCTAAGGAGTACCTGGTGGATTCAAACTGCTAGCCTTTTACTTAGCAACCGTAGCACCTTACCACTACACCACCAGTGTTTCCATATACAGATTGCCAAACAGCCATGAAGTCAATTTCAACTCACAGCACCTCTATAGCACAGAGTGCAACTGCTCCACAGAGTGTCCCAGGAGGGCCCGGCAGATGAGAACAGCCATAGCACTTAACCACTACACCACCAGGGTTTCCATGCAGATCAGGCAAGCTCTAATGCAGGCCTGACCTCGGGGGGAATTGAGTTCCTTGCTACTTTGACTATTGGATGGATCCTGGAAAGAGTCCATGAGAAAAAAAGAGAAGGATTGCTGGTTCAGATACACCAGTCTCTAGCAGGTTCATGCTTCATCCAGGCCCAGTCACTACGGATTTCAGCTGAAGCTCACAACACAGAGCACGCATTTGTCCAGAGTTTTCTGTTTATGCCTATCTTTGGGGAACCAAGCAAGGCAGAAGAGGGAAGTGTGAAATACTACCTGCCTCTTCTCAGTTACTGGAAGTGACTTCCCAAGCAAAATGACTGGGGGTGGATTGCTTAGTGGATTGTGATGTTCTATTACCACAGCCTCCCAAATGTGCCCTATCCTTAAGGAAAGCCGAAGTGGAGGTTAGGTGGGGAAAACCAGCTCATGACAGCTGCCTCCCTTGTACCGTCCTCCAAATAAGATCCTGACTGTTATTTCTGGATCCTGGCATCAAACTGACCACTAGCACCAAACTATTGTGTTTTTAACCAAAAAAGCATCACCAATCTCCAACAGCTACCTGCCAGGCTGACTCATTTGGCACAGTCCACAAAGTTACTATAATTACACAAGTCACGAAGCACTGTCTCCTTAAACTGTTTTGTCTCCTACCTCCTTCTGTGGATATGAAACTCCAAAGCTCACATAACTTCAGCAGGAAGCCCTAGAAAGTACAATCCCCTTATTTTTGCATAAGAAACTCAGGGCCCTGGGAAACTGACTTATACAAAGTCACACAGCAAAATGTGGTGGAGCTATAAGCAGACCAAGTTTGGAGTTCTTTTGGGTTCTGCTCTCAGGCTGTTTTATTTTTCTGTTGTGCATCTATTCTTGCTGGCACTTGGGTCAGAAGACTCTACTGCAGTGACTCATCAAAGCCAGAGAACTCTGCAACAACAATCACTGGTGACCTTACTTTGTCATCTGATGTTGAACTCAGCTTGTGAATGATGCTAACAAAATGTCAAAAACTCAGAAGTGCTGACTAGTGGAAAGGCAGCAGTCTCAGCTCTCTAAGCCTGTTTTGGTCAAATGTCCAATTATTATGCTGATGATTAGATTATTAAAAGCATATTATTTACTGCCACTACTGTTTTTACACAATTTTTACTGCATACTTTCTATTATTTCAAATTCCTCTCTCCACACAGCTTAAACAGATTTATCTTGGCTCTAAAAAGTTTGATCTTGGTCAACTTATTTTGTTCATCAAGGGCGAATGCTTAGTTTATTAAACACAAATGAAAGTTTCATTCCCCTAAAACTAAACTGAGAAAAGTTTATTTTCCCCAAACTAAGAAGCATTGAGCTGTTTACAGATTCAACTCTTTCTATGAATGTAAGTGTAACTGTTATTACAGCTATACTTTCTTCTTCGTTATGCCTCAGCAGAAAGTCAGCACTATCTTCAGAACACAGTCCCTGGGTGGTGCCAACAGTTAACATGTTTGCCTACTAAACGAAAAGTGTGAGGGTCTGGATTTACAAAGAAGTGGTGCCTTGGAAGGCCTGGCAATCTACTTCTGAAAGCTCAGCCATTGAAGACCGTACGGAACATAGTTCTACTCTGACACACAGGGGGTCACCATGCATCAGTATCAACTCCAGGACAACTGGCTTATCTTGAGAACAGGAATGAAGATAAGATATGAACTGTTTAACAGAACTATCTATGATGGTTACTCTGAAGACTTAAAAACAAAGTTGTTAAAGCTTAGGTGAGGTAATTTTTCAACTTCTAAAAAAGAGTAACTCATGGATCCGACTTGATGGCACTTGGCTTTGGCAAAAAGAGAAAAACATCTTTAGAATTAAACTAGCAGTAATAAAACAGTTTCCTGAATGAATATAAAACTCAAAACCAAACCCACTGCCCCTAAGTCAATTCTGACTCATAGTGACAATACAGGGCAGAGCAGAACTTCCCCACAGAGTTTCCAAGGAGCATCTAGTGGATTCAAACTGTCAGCCTTTTGATTAGCAGCTGTAGCTCTTAACCGACTACACCATCAGGATTTCCAAATTCATATAATCAGACAGAAATCAACTCGGCTACTGTCTAGATGTGGAGTAGTATTAGTACCGTATATTTCTCAAGTAACATGTGTCAAGAAACCATGCTAAGAGTTCACCTGCTAACCAAAAGGTCAGCAGTGTGAATCCACCAGGTGCTCCTTAGAAACTCTATGGAGTAGTTTTACTTTGTCCTATGTGCAGTTGCAGTAAGCTAGAAGTGGCTCAGTGGCAATGGGTGTATGGGTTATATGTCAAGGACTATTGTACACACTTTGTTGTTAGTTGCTGTCAAATTGCTTCTGACTCATGGTGACCTCATGCGGGCAGAAGAGCACTGCTCCACGGAGTTTTCCAGACTCTGACCTTTTGGAAGCAGACTACCAGGTCTGTCTTCTGAGGCGCCCCTGGCTGGGTCCAAACTGTCAATCTTTAAGCCAGTGCCAAGCACTTAACCATTTTTGCTGTTCAGGGACTCATAAGCATTTTACATTTATTGATTTACTAATTTAACTCTCTCTTCAACTCTCTGAAATAGCTACCACCATTATCCCCCTTTATAAGATGAGTCACTGGGAATGGCAGAACGTTTGGCCAAGTTACTTAACTTCTCTAAACCCCGGTGTCCTTTGCTGAAATGAAATTCTGAGTTGCTAAAATATGTGTCCATGTGGACAGTGGGTAATGTTTTAGTCACGCTAATGAAAGAAACTGGCAATGCTGAAGTCTGAGGATTAAAATCAGCTTGGAGAAACATTAGAAGAAGAGAGATACAAGTTAGTGAGAAAAAAAGGGAGAGCTACTATCTCTGCAGTATGGAAAATTTACATCGAGTTCTTGCAGCTCTTACAAGAACTAGACACATCTGCCCTGAGAGATGGTAAGTGGTCAGGTTCCACTGAGTTATGTAACGCTTTGACCGGCCCATCTTCAACTGAACCGAAACATAAAAGTTTTCCCCCGCCAAAACAGATAAGCACATAATTTTAAAGGCTTAGAAGTAAAAAAAAAATTCCTGTGGGTCTGTATACACTTGAAAGTATCACCTACATAGTAGCAGAAACTATTTAGGAAGAGCAATGGGTTCATTCAGACACTGGCAAATCCATTTTCTTTCTTTCTGCTCACAAAATACAGTAGTCATACATTTAACAGAAAAACAACTTGCATAAATTTCAGCAGAAACTCCTGCTTTTAGATGCAACTGAAATTTCCAAGTTATCTTCCTTCTGGCCCACTCATAAACTTGACTCCAACAACACTTCTGATGATATGACACCTATTACTAACTCCTACTAATAAATACAAAGTAAGCAGGGGCAGATTATCCAGTAATCAAGGTACATCTTGTTTTATGATTAGTAAATAAATACAAGTAGGCCCACTTGCTGTTTAATCCAGTCTTAAAAGCAGGTACTCTCAAGTAGTGAGCCCTGGATCCAAAGGCCCAGAGATCCCACAATGGAGATGTTTTCAAAAGAATTTACCGAAAGCAGTCAACCAACCAAGACAATCACAGTTGACATTTAATGAAGGATTATCATGTGCTGTATATAACGTTAAATACTTGTCATTAAATATTTCTCCATGAGGTACTCCACTGCTATTTGTAAGGTTTGCACTGGCTAATTCTTTTCCGAAATAGACTGCCAGGTCCTCCTTTCTTCGGACATGTGGTCAGGAAGGATCCATCCCTGGAGAAGGATAGCACACTTGGCAGAGTGGAGGGTCAGTGAAAAAGAGGGATACCCTCAGTAAGATGGATTGACTTAGTTGCTGCAATGATGTATTCAAGCACAAAAAGGATTGTAGCCATGGTGCAGGATGGGGCAGTGTTTTGTTCTGTTGTGCACTGGTCACAATGAGTTGGAACCGACTTGTCGGCCATCTAACAACGAAGTACTCAGCACAATGCAGAAGTCAGGAAAAAGGCCAAGGGTGAGACAGACCTAATTCCAAGTTGGTCTCTGCAAATTACTGCTCACTGGTTCTGGGTAAGGAAACCCTGGCAACACAGTGGGTTAAATGCAACGTCTCCTAACCGAAAAGTTGGCAGTTCAAATTTGCCAGGCGCTCCTTGGAAACTCCATGGGGCAGTTCTACTTTGACCTGTACGGTTGCTAGGAATTGGACCTGACTCAATGACAGGCCAGTTACTTTCTCCCTGTAAAACGAGGGTTATAACAGAAGAGAATCACAGATGAATGGGGAGAATTAAATGACACATGGAAGCTGTGGTGACACAGAGGTTAAGTGCTGTGGCTGCTACCCAAAAAGTCAGCTGCTCGAAGCTACCAGGTACTCCTTAGAAATGTTAGGGAGCAGTATGGCTCTGTCCTATAGGATCGCTAGGAGTCAGAATCGACTCTACAGCACTGCATGAGACAGCAAAAAAAAAAGAAAGTATGTAACTGGCTGGCGATTGAGTCCTCTTACTATACTGTTCAATAATATACCAAAAAGCTAGCTGCCTCTCCTGTCGGGCCCATTCAAGTCAGGAAAATTTCCTCCTCCCACACTTCTCTTTCTACCAGCAGCATCCTATGGCAAACATCAAAAACGCAGGGCCCTCTCCAGGCATTAACAGCCCTCACATGGCACAGCGCAACCCTCTCCCCAGGACAATGACCTCAGCCAAGTGCTGTCACTCCTCCGAGCTCACTCCTCAAGGTTGCTACGCACTCAAAACACATATGACAGCTATCTGTACACTGGCTATGGGGTATATTTTCAGATTCCTACTTGAAGCCACTCACAGACACCCATACCTGGGCCCCAGGCTCACCAAGCAAAGAATTTTATTTTGTGGTTGCTGTTATTTTGCTCTGCTTATAAATTAAAACTCAGCGGTACTTGGCGTGGCTTTAAGTTAAGAACACTTACGCTGTAAATACCATTCCAAGGCCACCAATTCAATTCTGGCTCATAGTGAGCATAAAGGACAGTGTGGCATTGCCCTGTGGCACTGCCCCACAGCAATGCCAAAGCAGTAATCTATATGGAAACAGACTACCCCATCTTTCTCCTAAAGAGTGGTTGGTGGGTTTCAACTGCTGACCTTTCAGTTGGCATCCCAGTGCTTTAACCTCTGCACCACCAGACCCCTTTAACATTGCTGCTCAACAGATGGCAATTACAATGGCTGTGAAGAAAGAGTTTATCTTATAAAAGGCCATCAGGTGGAGTGAGATATTGCTGATTCATATTTAATCAAGAAGCAAATAGCCAAATGTGGTGGGGGTAGCCGAGGGAAACTGATCACTGATGGAAGACCAAATTACAGCTTTCAATTATTAAAGTTCTCTTTTCTAGGTAACCTCTCGGGCAGTGTTTCTGAAGTATTTACAGACCACCCAGATGGCCTGGAACATAAGGACAACTTAATTCCTAGCTCCAAGTTAGAAAATAACCTCTCATTACTGATGTACTGAAGACCTAGAAACCCAAGCCTTTAATAATAGCCACAAGCAAAACCAGCTGGACAGCCAATGGAGCAACCATCAAGAATAACAGCTTCTCCCAGGACTGCTTCAGCCGCCCCCGGGTGCGAGGGAACACAGGGAATCCATCCCAACCAATTCAGTGAAGAGTCAAGTGTTGCCAGGAGAAGAAATGACAGTATGAAATCAAATTCTTTGTCATGCTTGGGCTTCATGTTTTGGAAAGTGAATAAGGACCAACTCACACAGGAGACAACATGGTAGAGAAGGCAGAATAAACGCTGTCCAGAGAAAGGACACGTGCATGTCCTCCTCCCAGCTGTGAGGCCTTACACCTTCTAGTCTCTGTCTATGGCTAATGAAAGGATCCGACCAGTCGGGGATTGGAAACCTGGGTCCCAAGGGCCATCTATTGCCCACAGGCAAGTTGATTAATTCAAAATTTTTGTCCACAATTCTTTAAAGGCAAATTACCAATTTTTAGAAATCTGGGTATTTACATGAAAATTCTGAATTCTCTCATTTCTCTTGAAAGCTAATATATCTGGCTATACATCTGTCTGACTCCTGTGAGACAACATTCACCTGGAGCTCAGGGGAAGCTGTCCCATGAATTAGGCTTGTTCTGGCTCATACGAATTCTCACTGTTCACCTCTCCCATTAAGTTATTAGCCTGGCCCTACAGCCTTCTGGGTCTGCCACCCTGCAATTAGATCTTTTCACTTTATGAGTAAACCTAGAAAGTTATTAGGTACATAATATACATCGATTCCTCCAGTTATTATGATGTTGTTTACTTGTCTAGTTGTGTGGATTGCCAAAAGAGTGAACAAATTAGTCTTAGACGAGATACAACCACAATGTTCCCTAGAAGTGAGGATGGTGAGATTATGACTCACTTGATTCTGATACAACATTTGGAAAGACCAGTCTCCAGAAAAAGATATCTTATATGGTACAGTAAAAGGTCAGCAAAAGTGAGGGAAACCGTTAGTGAGATAGACTGACACAACAGCCACAAACTGGACTCAAACACACCAAAGCTCATGAATATGGCACAGAAATACACAATGTTTCATTCTGTTATACAATATAGTTGCAATGAGTCAAAACTCACTCGATGCCAATGAATAACAACATACACTGGTTGAAATGATTTATTTAAAAAAACATAGGGATAAGTCAAGATGACTAGAATATGATTTCTCTCCTCACAAGGCTCAGTCATCTGCAATATAGACAACTTCTTGCAAATAATTGCAACTTGCTGGGATTGAGGCCAAAATCAAGGTGTGTGACACAAGGGATCCGAGAACCTACAGAAGAAAGTCACACTGCAAACAACAGAGAAAGTCTCACAGGTAAGGTGGCATTTGAGCTCAGTCTTTTGGAATAAAGGAGGAAATTAAAAGGAAAAATACAAGTAGGTTCTTTGGGCAGAGAACAGCTTATGAAAATACAGAGTGGTGTAGAAGATTATCAACAGGGGTTAGGTGTGACTTAACTATAGCCTTGGTGAAGGAGTTACCCCAGAATTAGATTATGAATTTCTATAAGAATCTTACGTAGATCATAACCAAGGGAAGAATAAGATTCTTTAAACCAGAGGTCAAACCAGTTTGAACCAGTTCACTCATGGCCCAGGAAGTAAAACAAGACACATCTAAAATTTTTACAATTTGTGTGATCTAGCAAGATACCCAAGACAGTAAAAAATTATGAGTTCTGGAATGAGCCACTCAGCAGAGGTGCAGTGAGCCCTTTCAGGAGCCTGATACATGAGAAAGGATTATTAGCAGCACTGTGGAGAGCGCCATATGTCATCTCTGAGCAGGGCACTGCTATTTCAGACTCTGCTAAAAATCAGAAGGGCAATAAATTTAGTGGTTACCCCATGTGAATCCTGCCCTTGTTTTCTAAGAGGGAGGTAAGGTTTCATATTTTTCCTATTCCAGTTACTGTTCTACTTCATCCAAATTTTAAACATTCAGATCTCTTCCAGTTTTGCTTCCTTGGACATGACTAAACTGGGAAGTCTCAGTTCCAAGCCCTCATTTAAAGAACGCACTGTATGGTCAAAAAATGTTTTAAAAAGTAACTCTAGTGACCTGTTGTTGTCAGGTACCATGGAGTCAACTTAGACTAATGGGGATCCCATCTGACAGAGCAGAACTGCCCTAGAGGACAGTAATCTTTATGGAAGGAGCCCTGTGGCACAGTGGTGAAGAACTCAGCTGCTAACTGAAAGCTCAGCAGTTCAGACTCACCAATCAACATGACAGTCTTCCTCTGCATAGATTATATAGCCTTAGAAATTCTATGGGGTTGTTCTACTCTGTCCTATAGAGCTACAACTGACTCAGTGACAATGAATTTTGTTTGCCTAATCTTTACGAAAACAGATCACCAGATATTTCTCTCTCAGAGCTGCTGGGTGGGTTTGAACTGCCAACCTTCCAGTTAGCAGCCAAGCAGTTAATGGTTACACCACATGAGCACCTTCCTAGTGGCCTTAACTAAAATCAAACCCATTGCCATCAAGTTGATTCCAATTCTTGGTCGCGCCCTAGGACAGAGCAATAGGGTTTCTAAGGCTTCAATCTTTATGGAAGCAGATGGCCACATCTTTATCCCAAAGAGTGGCTGGTGGGTTTGAACCACCATTTTTGGTTAACAGCTAAGCACTTTAACCACTGTGCCACTACAGCTCCCTTTTCTAGTGGCCTAGCAGAGGATAAATGACAAAAGGAAAGAGACTGCAAACCAAACAATGAGCCTGGGTGAAAAGGAAGAGATGGTTTGAAAGATGGCAGAACGACGCCCTAGTAAAACCTGATGGACACAGATAGCAGAGGAGAGGGAAGGCAAGAGGATGACTCCTAGGACTCCTAGCTGGCAGAATGAGTCTTCCTCTGCACAGATTATAGCCTTAGAAATCCTATGGGGTTGTTCTACTCTATCCTGTAGAGCTGCAATTGACTCAATGACAATGAAGGGAGATGAGAAGGTAAAATGGTCTTGGGGGCTGGTGGTTTGGGGGATGAGAGACTGCAACTGGTTTTAAGTCACTGAATTTTGCTGTCAGTGCCTTTGTAAATTCTAGGAGTTTAACCAGGGGAGTGTTAACCTACAGGCTGTGGGCCAAATCTAGATCACCAACTGATTTGAATGGCTCACCAACTAAGAGTGGTCTGAACTATTTTTTCCCCTCTTTTTCCTTCTATTTTTCAATCGCAGTAAAAGTACATATTAAAAGATTTGCAAGTACAGTAATTCTTAAATTTACCTTAAAAACAGAAGTATTTTGTGGCATGTAAAAATGATATGAAATCAGAGTTCAGGGTTCATAAAATCCTGTTGGAGCACAGGCACCTCATCTGATCACCTGTTGTCTGCAGTGATTTTTGCCCCACAACTGCAGGTTTAGTTGCTGCTGCAGAGACTGTCTGGCCTGCAAGGCCTCAATTATTTCCTATCTACCCTCTTCTAGAAAGTTTGCTGACTTCAGGACTTCAGCTATCTGGTTGAACGTTCTTAGTTTTGTAGGTCAGTAACAGTCAAATATTGGCAATTTCATAGGATTACACATAGCACACTGGTGAAGCAAAGGACAGAGACACAAGTTTGGGTAGAATTTAAAGTGAATTTAATCATTATTAGTGACATTAATTTTCAGTATTACTTTGCTGCTAACATCTGGGAGCCAACAAGTTTCTATTTCCCCTGTGGTGCAATGGATCATTTTTCTTTTACTGTCTTGCTCACCATTCTCTCACAGCTCTTACCAAACAACTGGGTGCATCTATGCAAATAAGGTGCTTATGGTGTCCTCCTCCACCCCCAATGGATAGCTTGCTACAAATGCAAATAATTTACATGATACACTTGTGGGGTTGGGCTCATGCAAACAAGCTGTATCCAACCCTAATGAAGGGACCAATCACCTCTGCCATACCACTACACTTAGTATGAATCATCCTAGAGGTGGAAAGGGAGGCCTCAATACCACCAAGAAGAACCGGAGTGGAGTGTGTCCTTTGGACCTAGAGTCTCTGTGCTAAGAACCTCCTGGACTCAGGAGACACAGAGAAAGAGAGAGCCGTAACACTGATGATGGTGCCAGATAGTGAGAAGTGGGCAGCAGAAAGAGGAGACAGGCAAAAGATTGCACAGTGGGCTTTCTGACCCATGGAGCAAGGTGGTTACGGTGTGGGCATCCCCACTAAGTGAAGAACTAAGCACCTTTGGGCAAGAGGTTTGGAGGCAGACTGGGTTGCTTCTGGGTACTGAAACTAGGCTTGCTGACCCATAGAGCTACAGAGCTGAGTGCCTTCAGGCAGGAGCTTGCTGGCAGAGTGGGGCACCCTTGGGCACTTATCAGTAAAGCTGAGAGCTCTGTTACTTGCTGAAGTAGGGCCCAGGGGCGGCTGAGAGACTAAGGGCCAGAAAGAGGTGTGCCTGTGGGCATGGCTGAAAAGAAGCTGCCCTGCTAACTGCTCTATGCTGAGTCATTTCTAATCCTGAATTGTAGCCTGTTACTTCTCTAATTAACTTCAGAATCACAAGAATTGTGAGTTCTGTGTGGTCAACGTGATGAATTAGCCGACCCGGCAGAGAGTGTCATGGGAGGGTCAACTGACGTCAGAATTGGTAAAAGGCTGGAAGGTGGAGCTATGACCGACCTCTGCCTCACAGTGATCAGCTATGTGCTGTACGTGTGGATGGTGAGTCTTCTCTTTCTTATGACGTTAGAGAGGGTCACACGCCTCCTTTATGCCATTTCTACATTCTTTTATCCCATAGAATTAAATGACTGAGGATTCAAAATGAGCACTGAAGATTGAAAGAAACCTTGGGATGTCTCCATGGATTGTCCCACGTAAATATCAGTGTTTTCTTCTTCATACTGGCTGTTTAGAAGTGGAATTTTAACTTAACAAAGATAAAAATCAGACAGCTGCCTCTAGATATGTCAGTTATCCTCTGGGTCCTCTTGCTAAGAGCCCTCATGTCACCAGTATCCAATGGCCTTACTTAAATGAAGGAAGTCTGTGCTCTGTGCAGCTGAAACAATTCCTATTGAAGGCTGAAAGTGGTGCTCTGTAGGGCCAAGTGCAATGAAAACAATGGCCTACTGAAAAAGGATTTCCAGTTATGAAAATATGCATTTTCAAAAGCAGAAAAAGCTTTTTCAAGATTAGGACAATATCTTTTGTATACAGCAGTTAGCTTCAACTAGCAATTAAGGAAAAAAATTAGTATGTTTGAAGCTACTACATTTCTAAAGATAAGGTTTCCTTTCTTTATTCCAGATACATCAATACTCTGAGTAATTTGGAAAAGAGCTTTTTTCAGAGCAAAGGGAAAGTCAATTTGAAATGTTTAGTTTTAGAACGCAAACTTTTAAAAGCTTGCAACTCATTAAATGAAACATGAAACCAAAGATAAAAATGCTGTAATCTCATCAGACATCAAATAGCTATGCAGAAATTCATTCATCAGCAGAGTCCTCAAAATCCCACCACAATCTTGATTTTCCTTTGCTGTGGGATAGTGAGCTGGACAAGGCTGGGCTCTAATGTTTTCCTTCTAAACCTTAAAGCGACATAAAAGGAGTAATCTGATATGAAAAAGATTGTTTGACGTTAAGAAGGGTAAAGCTCTATCCACAGGAATTCTGGAAAAAAATCTTAAGACATGTACAGTCATTCTTCATAGAAGGTGGAGGCCACTCATCCACCTACCCCCGTAGGCACTGGGCATTGGGTGACAGGACATGGATCATGCGGCATGGGGTAGGATTCTCTCCACTACAAATTTAGGAGGCAGATGAAAAACTAAAACCAGTTGCTGCCAAGTTGATTCTGACGTATGGCAACACCCTGTATGTCAGAAGAGAAGTGTGCTCCACAGGAGTAGACCGCCAGGCCTTTCTTCCAAAGCACTTCCAATCTTTCAGTTAGCAGCCAAACTAACTTTCCATCTGGAAAATCTCGAACCAGATTATCTGGGTTTGAATCCTGAATCAATCCATGGCAGATTTTTACCCTCTAAAACTCACTGTCGTTGAGTCGGGTCTGACTCACAGTGACCCTATGGGTAAGAGTAGAACTGCCCCATAGAGTTTCCAAGGAGCACCTGGCGGATGTGAACTGCTGACCTTCTGGTTAGCAGATGTAGCACTTAACCCACTATCCTACCAGAGCTTCCTGTAGCTGTACAGTTTTCTACAATGACTCTATCTCCCTGTGCCTCGATTTCTCTCCTGTGTCAAATGAGGATGGCACAGTACCGGGCAGTGTTTCGTTCTGTTGTACACCAGGTCGCTACGAGGTAGAACCTGCTTATCAGCACCTAACAACAGCAAATGAGGATACTTAACAGCATCTTCCCAAGAGGGTAGCTATAAAGATTAAAAACGTAACGCATTTAGAAAACAGTCTATTAGAAGACAACAGTTAAATGTGGTTTAGTCGGTCCATCCAACAACATAGTCAAAGCCGGTAACGCTAAACATGAGAAAAGTGTTGCCATTGTCTTCATGTTTTTGGCCCTATCAAGATTATACGTGAAGTAATTCAACTCAACATCCTGAGCAAACCATTCCGGCATTTTTTTTTTCCCATAGCAATTGAGATTTTAAAAGATGTATTATGTTCAAACAAACAATGCTGTTGTAATTAGTTGCACAATGGCCTATAAATGGAAAACAGGTATTGCAAGGGACTGTGACATGTCACATGGTGTCAGCATTCCAACAGCTTTTTTTCCCCAGGCAAGTAACAATATTACTGTGAGGGTGTATTAAAAGCAATAATTATTTTTTTGCCTCCCTGTTGCAATTTTTTAAAGTACACATTTTAACTTTAATTAGTTTTGGAAAATCTTCACCCTTGTGTTAACTAATTTGCAGAGTCTGTTTAGTTCCCAAATTAAAGCCTGGTTGTTATCTCATCAAGCATTCTTACCTTTTTCCTCAGATTCTGGGCAAAGCTCAGTTAACAATTCAAGCCTTCCTAATTTGCAAGGGAAAGAACATGCCACTGTAAACCTTGGTGGCCCAGTAAAGGCAATCTGGGTTCTATTTTAGGGAACTGATCTCTATCCTTAAAACTTTACAAAGTACAGTGAGGCTTTGTTACGGCCTTGAGTGAGACAAATGCATTGATAAGAATGTAAACTCTTTCAAATTAAATAAAAAGGGCAAGGTTAGTTGCCAACATTTTTCAATAGTCAAAGACTCCATAACATTGTCTGCTGTTTTGGTTAATTTTTCTCCCATCTCAAATCTTCCCACAAAGCAGGGAGTAGACATTCAATAAAATGTTCAGTGAATTATGAACAAATGCACTCTTTTCTGGATAACATCCCATGGATGGGGACTAGAATAAGTTCCAAATCCACTTATTGGTTTCTAAAAAGCTTAAAATATTTTGATTGAGTATTCCCATGAACTGTCTCCAAGGAAAAGAACTCTACATTCCAAAGGAAAAAGAATTAGTTAATGATAAACTCCTCTAAAGTGAGTCTTCATCAATTCTGCTCACACTCCTGTGTTATTTATCCTCATCCATAACAAGCTGCCTGTAGTTTGCAGAAGGCATCATGTTGCTACACACAGTTCTCTCACAAGTGCCTTTTTCCCTCTGTCTGGAATCACCTAGCCTCCTTCTTGTCTGACAAATGGCCACCTGTCCTTTGGACGTTTAGTTTACATACCACATCATCTTAAATCTGCTTCACATGCATTTCTTCAGCGTAGTTGTTAAAACACTATAATGTAACCAACCAACCATTAAGGAGTACTGTAGTTACACTGATGGAAATCACTAGAAACTTGGACTGGTACCCCCTAGGTGTGGTATTTATAGTTAAGTAACCTTTCACAAGTTAACTGACTTTTTTAACACTCAAGTTTCTTCAGCTATAACACTGGACTGTGTTATAGACTAACAGCATGAATGAAAACTGCTAAATGTGGCATAGGCCTGTTTTTATCTGTGCAGACCTCCTGTCTTTTCCACATCTCCTTGTACTCCGATCCTCCTTCATCTCGTTCGACACAAATGATTGGTCCAGGAATGGTTGGCTGACCCAGGCTGAGCCAATTAGGGTCCTTCTATAAAAAATGAAAGCAAACAACAGGGAAAAAAAAAGAGAAGAGGGGAAGAGAAAGAAGAGAAATGTAGCAGACTACAAAAGGGTATAGATTAGAAATTGTTGAAATGAGGAAGGGCCCGGTAAAAATTGGAGGTATTGAAGAAAGCCCCAGGAAACAACTTAATAGCAGAAAATACCACAGAATAATCTTACCTTTATCTTACAAAACACTGTCACAAGACAAGCCTGGGGGCAACCTTGCAAGTGACAGCCTGCAAGTGACCCCTAGACCTTGACCACATTTTACAACTAATAGGAGTTAACCAATCAATGTAAAGGTCAGTTCACCCTCCCTACTTTGCAATCTCACGACTTAAATACTGGGCGCTGAGGAAACTCCCCATCGCCCCCTGCTCTGTGTAGCTTGGGGTGCGTCCCTGGTGCACCAGTATTTTTCCTATTGGGCATATTTTTTTAATAAAATTTAACCTTTAAAGTAACAGTGTCGCATCTTGAAAATCGCGGACCCTAACAAAATAAAGAGAATCTTAATGTAGTGATATGCATCACTTCCAATTCCATTATTCTCAGACTTCTGTAACTTTCAAGCTAAGAAGTGTAACAACACTGAACTGTTAATATACTCTCATTTATATCATTATTATAAAATCATAGCATCTTAAACCCTGGTGGTGTAGCGGGTTAAGTGCTACCACTGCTAACCACAAGGTCAGCAGTTCAAATCCACCAAGGGCTCCTTGAATATTCTGGCCCCTAGGGTCGCCATGAGTCGGATCTGACTCGAGGGCACTTGGCTACGGGAAAATCTTACTAGATTTTGTATCTTAAGTGACTAGCAGAGTACCTGACCCACACAGCAGACAATCACATATGTATCAACTAAGTGAAAGGTTTACTGATTTCTGGAAAGAAATAGTAACTTGGGGTTAAAATGCTTACCATAAACTAAAGAATCTCTAGATACCACCCTGTCCTAAGGGAAAAAGGAGAAACTTAAAACCTCACTCCACCCTCCCCAAACCTGCCCTCTTGTTAAAACGAGTACATGTTTGACAGTCATGGCCAGAAAGACACAAAGAGGTACACCAGACCAAATGTCCAACTGGAAACACAAGAGTTAAGGTTTCAATCTGGGTTCTGAGAGCTCCAGCTCAGGCACATTTAGTCCCTGAATGTCTTCCACTTGTTATCAACTGAGTTCATCTAGTTTTACTGTGAGACAAGAAATAAATAAAAGAGCTGTATTCTATGAATAAATGTTAAATTCATGTAGAGAGCTATTCCTAAAGCTTACTGCCAGGAAACAATGGGACAGTTCACCACCCCAGCTGTAACTCTGGAATGTGGAAGAATTTACCTAAGTCTCAGAAATTGTTGAAAGTTCAAACAACTCCAAAATGAGGTAACTGTTTACCTTCCTGATGGCTTTTCAATCTACGCATTAAAATAGATCTCATTTTTCCCAGAATCCTAGATGTAGTTAGAAACAACAGCAGAATCAGGAGCATGAGAGAGGAAATCAGGAAGAAAAATTTTTCTTCATAAAAAGGGCCACAAGGGTCATTTTCATGTCATTATGACACTAAATTGCGTAGGGCTTTGGATCCTGCTTGCAACACATCCTTTCTGCATTGACAGTGTTGAAATGAGACATAAGTAACTCCATTTGGAGGAAGAGTGCAGTGAAAATTCAGGCTCCAGGAACTAACTTACCAGGAAATAACAAGAAGAAAAAATACCATAGGGTCATTACACCGAAACAGATACAGCCTGGAGGCAGCCTCACAAATAACCCCGGGAGGCAGCCTAGTAACACATCCACTAATGGAAATTCTATGTCGTTAACACATTCACCCACAGCTACATGTTTGCAACTTGCAGAAACTCTGTATGACCTCAGCCAACCTCAGCCAATCAATGCAAAGGTCTGCTCCCTCTCCCTACCTTGCAATTCCACAACTTAAATACTGGGTGCAAAGGAAACTTGAGGTCGCCTCCTTACTCTGCGTAGTTTGGAGTGCATCCCTGGTGCACCAGTCTTTTTCCTATTGGGCATGTTTTTAATAAAATTTAACCTTTAAAGAAATTTTGGGTCGCGCCTTGAAATACGAACCCCAACAACAGGAATATAAACTAATCAGAAAAGAACAAAACTTGTTCACATCCTACACTATCAAAATACACACTGTCTTACTTATTAATACATTTGTAATGGGTATATAGTCCAAGAGCTTGTCAATTAGGTGACTGACTAATTTGGTCTGTTCTGACCAAAGTCAGAATTAAATAACGATTAGAAAAACAAAGCCCAGCTGCCATGAAGTCAATTTCCACTAACGGCATACATATCAGAATAAAAAGTCCATGGGACTTTTAATGGCTGAGTTTTTCAAAAACAGATCAAACTTTTATTCTGTGGTGCCTCTGGGTGGACTCAAACTTCCAACATTTTGGTTAGCAGCCTTGCATGCAGCACTACTCAGGACTTACCTGGAAATATATGTAAAGCATAATCTACATAAAGCATAATACTAAATGCCTACAAGTACAATTTATGGCACTGTTCCTATGGAAAGAATATTCAGAATTCCAATCTCATTGTTTTGAGTGGTCCTCAAACTTACGTGTGCTTACATGTCACCTGGAAAACTTCTTATACACAGATTTCTGGGCCCTACTTCCAGAGAATCTAACTCAGCAAATCTAAGTCAGAGCCTGAGAATTTGCACTTCTAACAAACTCTGACATGGTGGTTATAATACTGATTCATATTGAGTAGGGCTGGCCTAGATGAAATATAGTTCTTTTCAGTATTTCCCTTGCAGCCTCATTCTACTGAGCTAAAAAATAAATATGCAGTAGCCCTAGTTTGTAAGTCTAACCAAAAGGTTAGCAGTTCAAGTCAGCCAGGGGTTCCTTAGAAACTCTATGGAGCAGTTCTACTCTGTCCTAGAGGGTCTCTATGAGTCAGAATCAACTCAACAGTTAGTACAACTAGAGTCAGAAGCTCAAGAGGCTCCTAGGGACAGAAATGGGGATTCCTCAGAGGGGTGAGTTTGTGGTAGCAGGAACTTGACGGCAGTAGAGTCTCTGGAATTGACAGGAGCTTGACGACTTCCACTGAGGAGGTCAAGGACAAGAATTCTGGGAGGGCTGTAACGGGGCTACTAGTTTCAGGGAACAGAAGTTTGAGTGGAGGTCACTGAGAGTCTACCACAAAGACTGCTGTCAAGCAATGAGTGGCAATAATAAAGCGTAAGGGGGTAGAGGGCAACGATACACAAGACGTTCCTGTCCAGTGGTGGAACTGGCTGTCATACAAAGGGGAAAAGGGTATTGTTTGTGACTGTTTAGCACATTCAACCTGGGAGGTAAATTACTATCTGGGGAAACCGCTCATAGGAAAGCTATACAATGTGTATTCCAAATTATGACCTACAAAACACTTTTTATGAGACAAAAAGGATTAACATAACATTTGTAAATACTTTGACTGAATGTTATCTCATTTGAGTATCCCAACAATAATTAGATAGATAGGAAAGGTATTACTTATAAATGAAAATGGAATCTAGAAAGGTGACTTAGCCTGGGGTCAGACAGCTACTGGGTAGTGAAGTCAGACTCAGGTCCCAATCTGATCTCAAAGCCCAGTCTCAGCTACTACCCTTATACCACAGAAGGAGTAGCCGAAAAGTTTTCAGATCCAGAAGGAAAACACGGAATCTATAGGTATGACAGAAACGAATACGCGAAGGATTTATTAAGAGGGCAAAGGGGCAGAAGGTACGAAAATGTTCAATGTCTAAGACATCTGACAAGAGGGTACTGATGGCCACTGACAACTTTTAAAAATCTGTATGTTAAAATATTCTCCCCCACCTAGACAAAAGAAAGCTTTAAGATGAAGAAGCACACTTAGCCTGAGCTGGTATTAGCTTCTACTGAAGTATTTCATTTTTCTGTCTTATTTAAAGAATAAGCAAGGACAGACACTTACAACAGTATCCACGCTAAACAGATTCTAACTTTAATCCAAAGGCGATGCTATTCAAAAACAACAGTAACCCAAAGCTGCTGTACAAGGAAGAATGAAAACAACTAACAAGGAAAAAAATTAGAGCAGAAGACTAACGGCCCACATCTACAATGGCCTCCTGCAGACTGAATCCAGTCGAACTAGACTGTGCCCGACAGCTCTGACAGGGATTACAACAGAGAGATCGGAAAAACCTAGAATTGCTGGCCTGATGGAGACTGAGAAACCCTGAGAATACAGCCCCCAGACACTCTTTTAACTCATTAATGAAGTCCCACTCTTCAGCCAAAGATTAGACAGGCCCATGATACAAAATGAGACTACAGGGCAGTGCCACCCAGGGGACAGGAGAGCTGGTAATAGGGAACCTGGGGTTGAGAAGGGAGAGTACTGACCTGATATCAGGTAACCAATGTCAAAAAACAATATATGTACTCACCATTTAATGAGAGGCTAGTTTGTTTGGTAAAACAAACAAACAAAAAATCCAAACTTGTGGGGTCAACTCTGACTCACAATGATCCTAAGGGACAGAACGGTACTGCTCCACAGTTTCTCAGGAGCACCTGGCAGATTCAAACTGCTAGTCTTTTGGTTATCAGTCAAAGGTCTTAAACGCTATGTGACCAGGGTTTCCAGTTTGTTCTACAAACCTTCATCTAAAGTACAAAGAAAGAAAAACTGCACTAAAAACCAAAACTTGTTGCCATCAAGCTCTCACAAATTCTGAAAAATTATAATAAGCAAATTATAGAGTCAATGGAAAAAAATAACTGACAACTTTCTAATTAGCTCCAAATCCAAAGCTGTATACCAAACCAAGCTCACTGCTGTCAAGTCAATTCTGACTCACACCGACCCCACAGGACAGAGAATTGCCTCACAGTGTTTCCAAGGAGCAGCAGGTGCATTCAAACTGCTGACCTTTTGGCTGGCAACTATTAAACCAGAGGTCTGCAAGGTACCACCTTGATATAAGCACAGCCATTTTAGAAGAAAGACTGACCTTCCTTTCCAGGAACTACACTTAGAGAAAAACCTGTACATTCAGGAGTGCCCTGAAGGTCACTTCCCATGTCATAAACTACCAGAGCATAAAGGAATGATAAACATCTCTGCTTACCCCTCTTACCAAACCTATACAGGCCACCTGGACGACAAGATAATGCCAGATAGTATATACAGACCCAGTTCAGTGACCATGCAACCTAGAAAGAAGATTGAGATAAGACTACCAGAACCCCTTCAAGGGGATTTCAAAATAAAGTCATAAATTCAACACTATATTTCCCTAGCCTAATAGCCCTTCAAAAACTCCTTCTTATAGACAGTAGACATAAAAGTTTTAGAGGAAGATCATTCCATCATTCCCCCATCTCTTGTGTGTCAATAAGCAATACACGTTTGATTACTATACCTCATCTTCTGTCTCAGAGACTGGCTTTGCAGCAGGTGGCACAAACCTGGAGTTTGTCTGGTAACAACCACACCTCTTAATTATTGTGCCACCAAGGCTCCCCACAGCTGTATAGACACTTGGAACTTTAAATTTATATATCTCCAGCCAAATACATTTTATTTACTGATAAAGTCAGTTTTAAACTTTTGTATTTCTTGTAAAACTCAGATTCAACCTAATCTCAACAGATTTTAATGAATATTTAAGAAAAAAAGAGACACACCCAAATCTTCTTATAATGATCAAAAGATAATTCCTCTGATGCCGACCCTCACTATATAGTCCACTTCCTTCCAAAGTCAATTATCAAAGAAAAAGTCTATAAAATTACAGTGTATCAGGTAAGATGTTCTCGATGGATTTCCCCACATGATAAAGGACCTGCTGATTCATGTCAACAGTGGAATAAACAGGCCTAAAGCTACTGTGATTTGTAAGGCAATGTCCTGGTTTTAGCCTTCACTTCCATCTCCTCCTGCGAATCCCCACACTTGAGCTAAGTCATGATGTCTGGCCATTTTCCCTAAAGCCCGTCTGTTCCTCATGTAAAACACTAGAGTCCAAGAGACAGAAAGTCAGGATTTCTTACACTCTAAATGGTCACCCATATTAGACAGAACATCTAATAAACTACAGGATCTAAAGCTGGAGAAGGCAGAAACTGAGCAGACTATTCTTCAGATATATCCAAGCAGAATCTTCTCTTAGAGAATGAGCAAAAAACAAGTTGTCCCAGCTCAAAATCCAAGAATCAGATCAGACTTTGAACAGCTGTGGTGGTAAAGTATTAAGTTCTTAATTAGCAGTGCTACAAGAAGGTGACAATGGGATTCAACACTGAAAGAACAATTTATTGTATTTAGGGCAGACTCCTTGGATTTCAAGGCTGTAAGAATCCAATCTTCCTGATACCAGCTAGCAGTTGACTTTTTTCATCTAAAGAATTCAAGCAATTCCAGATCTCTCAGTCTGACAGGAGCTGTCAAGTGGAAGGCAGCAACTGATTGATGTATTTCTGCTTCTTTTCATGCCTAGTAGTTTTTGATTCGATTCCAGACACTGAATTTTGCCTTCCTGAATGCGAGATTATTTTTGTACATGTATAAACAGTCTTGAGTTTTGTTCTGGGGCATATTTAAGTTACCTGGAAACAGTTTGATTCTTTCAGATTTTCCTTTTAAAATTTTTAGGTAGGACCGAGGCAGAATTTAATCTACATTGAATTATCCTCCACTAAGGCAAGACCCCTGTGAGTGCTGTATCCAACGCACCATGAATTACGAGGTGTTCTGGTTTGACCAGTGAGAATTGGCACTATATACTTGGCTCTGCAGGAGCAATGGAAACTTCCCTGTAATCTTTTAGTCAGCTACTTCTCCAGGCTCAGTGCACCTGAATTCCAGTGCCTGCAGAGCTCTGGAGCTTTCTGTGCTGCTCTCCTTTCTCCAGTACCTGTTTTGTGAAGCACCCTTGGTCTCCACAGAATCTCAGCTTCACCTCTTCAGCTCACACAGTGCTCTCAGTTGTGCTGCTGCCCTTTCCTTCAGAACAAAGCTGGAGCAGTTCTAGGGTTCACATCATTCGCTTCCCATCTCACAGAGATCACTGTTCTTTCCTGCCAGATGCTGGGTTCCGTAAACCATTGTTTCTTACATGTAGTCTGTTTTGGTTTTTTTTTTTTTTTTTTTGCTTTTGCTTTTGGCTTGTTTCAGGTAGGAGGAAATGGTTCATGTTATGCAATCTTGGCTGGTATGAAGTGTCCCAGGCTGATTTTCAAGAGGGAATCTTTGTCAACAATTTTAAAAAGAACTGATGCCAAGTAGGATCTGACATCATACCCAGTATCACATCAAAAATGACACTTGAGAAAACAAAGCAATACCTGGGAGTCACCTGGGAGGTCACAAGAGCTGGAGAGATCCTACAACTGACAGGTTACCATACATAAGGCTATTTCATCACAATAATCTGTTTTATCTCCATAGCTATGCGAATAACTTATCTAAGAATTATTTTGTGTCTTCCCTTCAGTTGGCTACAAATAAATCTAATGTATCTATCACTTATTAGAGCAAGATGCAAATTTTCACACGTCAGGTCAGACTCCAAGGCATTGGAACGGTCATCTGGCATCACTAATTCCTCAATACTTCCACCCTCATGAAAGACAACAGTTTAAGGTGTGCTGAGGTGGCAGGGCAGAGAGAAGAAAAGCTCTCTTGCTTTAACTCAGCATCTTCAACACCTAACAAAAGGGCTGGCACATGGACTCAAATATTTAACAAGTTAATGAATGAAGGAATGTTATTATTCCGAGAAACTATATATATAATACGAACTCCTTTTAGTGGTCCTATGGCAGCTTGGATGAAATGTGTAACTTCCCTCTTCTCTCTGTTACGAGCAAAGAAAAGACGACTGGTGGTTGGTATTTGGGTGAGAGTAAGGATAGCTGGGTAGGTATAAAGGGGAAAAGAAAGTAGTTGTTAGTCAAATAATCCTGATTGTTTTATTTTTTAAAAGTTTATTTTATTACCATATTTATTCCCATAATGGGAAAGATTATAAATGCCCCTAGAGATAAAATGTGTTCATAAAAGAGCCTCCTAATTTTTTTTCTTTAATTAGCTCTAGTTTCAGAGGTTTCCTAAATTTTCTTGCCATAAAGACCTGAAAGGGCTCTGATTTTTAAATGGTGGATTTCTTGTTGCATTTGGACAGAATGAGTACTGTATACCTCATATTTCCTTTGTATTCCTCTAAATATAGCTGCCTGACTTAAAAGCAGCTAGTTGTCCACAAACTAACTAGAACAGAAAATAACAATTAAGGCACTGTACAAATAACAGATTTGTTCCAAAGTATGCTTACGTAAGCATCTTGGTATGATATACAGTAATTTCCTGGGTTACTGACATCTGACTTACAGATACCTGGAGCACAACTTGCATTAGTTCTTAAATACTATGTAAATTTGCCCTTGCTTTGAAATGACTATATCAACCCTTACTATCAACAAACTCTTCATCACTGTCACCTCTACTTGTTACACGTCCAACTTTTAAACCATTGAAAAGGCTTCAGGCTTTCTTTGAAGTAACGCTAAGAAAGAACCTACAAATTTAATTCAAAGACATATGTAAGAATGGATCTCACTTGTATCCCGCGGACTCCCTGTATGTAAAACGATTCTATGTATCCTGGGAAATTTTAGGACACCTTAGGAAAGACAGTTGTAAAGAATTTACACCCAATCAGTTTTTAATGATTTCTCATTGCCAATCCAGCCTCCCAGGCTTTTTCAATAAATGAATTCAAATAGGAAACTCTCTTGCAGAGTTTATGCTGAGGGCTCAAGAACAGAACAAACCCGTTTCTGGTCTGACTTCAACACCCACTGAATGTCCAGCATTTTTTGCAGGGGATGGGGGTTCCCTTCACGTTGAAGTTCAAGCTCATTTTACCATGCTGTTGTTGCTGAAGCATTATCTTCAACCGTTTCTCCAAATTAGACCACTCAGGTTGCTCTTTGTACTTTTTCCTTTAACCCTCTGGGTATCTGTTGCCTTCGAGTCAATACTGACTCACAGCAACTCTGTGTGACCCAGTAATGTCTCCCAAGGTTTTCTAAGGCTGCACATCTTTAAAGAAGCAGACTGCCATATCTCTGTCCTACGGAGTGGCTGGTCAATTCAAACTGCTGAACTTTCAGTTAGCAGCCACCTACTTAAATGCTGTTAAGGGCTCCTTCAGCCCTCCATACTCTGTACATTTGCTGTGTTGTGTGCATAGGTTTCATGGTGGCAAGCACGCACCCAACACAGCACCTACAATAAAACAGTACTCATACAGTCATTTGTGAATACGAATATACGAACACACAGACAGACAGACAGACAGACAGACAGACAGACAGACACACACACACTCACCCTATCATTTTCTGCCAGTATTCAAACTTCTTTTGGGGCTCCAATTTGACCAACTGTTAGAGCCCTGGTGGTGCAGTGGTTAACGGCTTGGCTGCTCACCAACATGTCAGTAGTTCCAATCTACCAGCTGCCGCTTGGAAATCCTATGGGGTAGTCTACTCTGTCCTATGGGGTGCTGTGAGGCGGAATCAACTCGATGGCAGTGGTTTTGGTTTCAGGATGGGAGAACCCATTTTCAAAAAAATAAGTTCCAGTCTATGTTTGTTATAGATCCCCAAACAGACCACTATCCTCATGGAAAAGAATTCTATGTATTTTTTTAATGAGCTATTACAATGAAAAAAATATATCGTGAAGGGCCAATTCATATATTTTTATTCTTCCAATGTTGTCACATATTCAGATCTCACAGACAGAAGCAGTTTCGTGGCTTTTCTCTCTCATGAAGTATTAAATACAAGATGTCCTAATGGACAAATTATTAATTACTTTTATCAACAGCTTCTGTAACATCTTTTAAATAGCATTCACCAGGGCACAGTTTTTCTTAATAAAATCTGTATTGCATCAAATAATTTATGTTAATAAACATGATGTTAGAGAAGTGAGGTGAAACAAACTATGTGTTTTAACTGGTTTTATAGAAACCATGTTTATAAGCCACGTTATGCTTAATAATAAATTTTGTGACATTTTAAATAAAGTGCCACTTAATACCTAATACTTAAAACCTAAAGCAGTTTTTCTTAGTCTTTTTTTTAGTACTGGTTCCCTACAGATAAAAATTAAGCTAAATTTAAATTCTTTCTTGCAAGAGAAATCAAATTCTAAGGAAAAAAGATTTTGTGAGATAAGGGCTGAGCTTTGAAAGGCCACAAACCACTGTAACACCTAAGGCTTTTTTGCTCCTCCGAGAAACAATTTTTGCACCCTGGTAGGTGTTAACGTACCTGTTGAAAATGTATGATATAAAGGATTACAATGCTTTAACAACAAAATATTCAAAGTTTGGTAACAGGAGCAGCACTTAGTAATCAAGCAAATTTAACAGGCTCTGTCAGATGAATCTGCTCTGACCCATAGGGTAGATATGAATTGGAATTGAGTTGACAGCAGTGGCTTTTGGCTATAGGATGAAGCGAGCCCTGGTGGTACAGTGATTTATGAGCTTGTCTGCTAATCAAAAGGTTCAAATCCACCTGCCATTCCTTGGAAACCTTATGGGGCAGCTCTACTCCATCCTACAGCATTGCTATGAGTCAGGATCTGTTACTATAAGGCACAGGTTTAGGCTACCTGCCACAAGACCCAATACCAAGGCAAGGTTCAAGTTAAACGCCCAACAGGGTGGCAGGCATGCACCCAACACAGCACCTTGCATAAAACAGCACTTACACAGTCATTTCTGAATACACACACACCCTGATCCATTTTCTGCAAGTATTTACTTGCAGGTTTGTTACATGCCAGCGTGTAAGGGAGAGGGGGAATTCAGGTCCTCAGAGCCTATCCAGCTTCTTCAGGCAAGCTCAGTTTTTAATGTAGAGGTAGGGGTAAATATGTGGGCAACTAGGGGTGTGGAGGTTGACTGGGTGGAGGCTGGACTGGGTGGAGGCTGTCGAGGGAGAAGATATGGATCAGGAACTGGGTGGTGGTCATCTGGTGTCTCTGCTTGTTTGATGACTCTAAGGGAAAGTCTGTGAAGGTTTTATCTTGGTGACTAAAGAAATGGAGTTAAGTCTTGACTGCTTAGTTCTGTAACTTCATTTGAGAATTCCTTCAGATTGCTGGCCACATGACATCCAGCATCACTTTGTTTTCCTTGATGGCCAGTGACAGTGTGCAAGACTGTAAAGCATCGACCTCCACCCAGTCAACTTCCTCAATTGCCCATGTCTACCACCACCTACACATTAAAAACCTGGAGTTTGCCTGAAGAAAGCCGACAGGCTATGAGGACCCAAATTCTCCCTGTCCCTCACATATCAGCATGTAATAAACCTCTTGAGCATTTTCTTTGCCACTGTTTCAGTACTGGCTTTTGCAGCATGTGGTTTATGCCTGTGTTTTACAGTAGTAATTTGGGGGATCATCCAGGATTGCACCCACTTGATACTCGGTGGCCCAATGGTATGGTGTGAGACTGACTGATGAGCGGCTGCAAGAGGCCCATTTTCCTCTGGGAGAAAAAAAAGTCAGGTTTGTCCCATACCAACCACAGTACCACTAGTCCCAAAACCACACTTTCTTTTTAAAGTAAGTGACCCAAGGCATTCATGAGAGAAAAGGAAAAAAAAAATCCTCTGATGTTTGGTTTGAGTTCAAACCCACTCCCTGTGTAGTGCTCAGGGCTGAGCTAGGGAGCAGGGCCCAGTAGGGGCTCCATGCCAGGCCTGAGGTGTTGGGTGCTTTCCTGGATGGGTCTTTTTTTTTTTTTTTTTCCCCTTGCCTCCAGGTTTCCCCAAGTTGAGCCTTTCCCCCAGATAGTTCTTGGGGCATTGCCTTCAGGTTTACCCAGGGCTATCCTTGGGTACCAAGTTGATGAGCACAAAGTGCCTGGAAGGACTCTTGGGATCCTAGAATCTCAGTGAGTGAGGACATTTGGTGAGTAACAGAGCCAGCCCACGTTTTAAGAGGCTATGTAAGAGTGAGCCTTGGAAGTGAGTGCTATGTTTCCCTGATCTTGCACTGGTGTTCGCATCCATGCTTGCGTCCCCAGAACTGCCTAGGTGAGAGGCAGTGCTGGCTCTGTTGTGACTATTCCACTGCTGTACTAGACTCCCCACCAAATCCTGATATCCACAGGAGACTTGGCAACAGAGGTTGTGGGAGACTGGGAATGCTCAAAAGTTGTCTGGAGAAGCATTTCAAGGGGAAGTGGGGGCTGAAGCTAAAAAAGTCAGGAGAAGTGTTCATTAAGCTCACTTTAATTAAAAAAGGAACAGACTGCATGTGTATTTCATAAGTCAGGCTGTGTGTCTGTAAAGTGAAGCTGTGTGTGTGTGTGTTGTAAGGTGAAACTGCATGTGTGTGATAAAGTGACACATCTTCTGTGGGCTTGATAAGATAAATGCATTTATACTGTGGTTTTCTGTATACCTCTGAGAGGTTTTGGAAATGTCTTTTTCATTGTTGTACTTATATAAGCTGTTTGTGGGGATCCCAGATTTGTAATTTTCTGTTAAAAGTGTCTGATTCTTGTAGAATGAGTGTGTGATGTCTGCATTTGACTGTACAAGTTGGGCCTCAGGCCATACATTTGGCAAAATCAACCTCAAGATTGTTTCCCGTGTTGCCTTATTCAACATCTCTGTTTTTGTAAATCTTGCTCATTAAATGTCTTATGTCTTGCCATTACCAATGTGTTAGCCCCCCCATCCCCTTTTCTTGTCCCCTTTCCTTCAGTCTAGTTTTAAGATATTTCTTGCCGTAATTCTTTGAGACAGTCTTGTTTGGCAGGTCAGAAGAGGTCTTTCATGCTAAAATTCTCCTAATCAGGGGTCGGGGAGAGTCTTGCTGGAGCTAAAACAGGTAAGGGAGCCAAATTTCAAGTAGATCCAGACACACAGTAACTGGGCTTAAGAAAAAAACCAAAAACTTTACAGCGCTTGGTCAAAGTCATAGTTCTGTCTTAAAGAAACATAACAATTCCAAAACAGTAAAGGGGAAATTAATGATCTACTCTCCAGGGGCAGGACACGATCAGCCTCTAAAGTCATAGCTCCAGGAAGGCTTTTGAAATGCACTTTATAATTTGGTGGAGACCTGCTACTTCACTTTATCAGAAATTGGGTGACTCTAAATCTTAAAGGATTTGGATTTGAATTCACCCAATTTCTGATAATTAAATTAGTAATTCTTATTTGCTTTCCGTCTTTCAAAAAAAGGGTCAGTGATAGGATAATATCCAGAGGCCTACAAGGAGGGCCAGATAATACAACTGTTATTCAAATTTACACACCAACCACTAAGACCAAAGATGAAGAGGACGAAGATTTTTACCAGCTTCTGCAGTCTGAAACTAACTGAACATGCAATCAGGATGCATTGATAATTATTGGTGACTGGGGTGCAAAAGTTGGAAACAAAGAAGAAGGACTGGTAGTTGGAAAATACAGCTTTGGTGATAGAAATAATGACGGAGATCACGTGAAAGAATTTTGCAAGACTAATGACTTCTTCATTGTAAATGCTTTTTTTTTAACCAACACAAAGAGTGACTATACACATGGACTTCACCAGATGGAATATACAGGAACCAAACTGACTACATCTGTGGAGAAAGACAATGAAAAAGCTCCATACCAGCAATCAGAACAAGACCAGGTGCCGACTGTGGCACAGATCATCAACTGCTCATGGGCAAATTCAAGCTGAAACTGAAGAAAATTAGACAAATCCACAAGAGCCAAAGAATGACCTTTAGTATATCCATCCTGAGTTTAAAGACCATCTCAAGAACAGATCTGATGTGTTGATCACTAATGACTGAAGACCACACAAACTGTGGAATGACATCAGAAACATCATCCATGAAGAGAACAAGAAGTCATTAAAACGACAGGGAAGGAAGAAAAGACCAAACTGGATGTCAGAAGAGCCTCTGAACCTTACTCTCAAACATCGAGCAGCTAAAGCAAAAGGAAGCAACGGCAAAGTGAAAGACCCAAACAGAAGATTTCAAAAGGTAGTTCTGGAAGACAAAATTATGTATTATAATGGCATGTGCTAAGAGCTGAAAATAGAAAACCAGAAGGGGAAAACATGTTCTGCATTTCTCAAAGTTGAAAGAACTGAAGAAAAAATTTAAGTCTCATGTTGCAACAGTGAAAGATTCTATAAAGAAAATACTAAACAAATCGGGGAACATCAAAAGTAGATGGAAGGAATACACGGAGTCATTATACCAGAAAGAACTGGTTGATATTCAGCTATCTGAAGAGGTAGCATACGATCAGGAACCAACTGAGCAAAGAAGGTGAAGCTGCACTGAAGGCATCAGCAAAAAACAAGGCTCCAGGAATTAATGGTGTATCAATTGAGATATTTCAACAAACAGATGCAGTGCTGGAAGTAGTCACTCATCTATGCTCAGAAATTTGGAGGATAGCTACCTGGCCAACTGACTGGAAGAGATACACATTTATGGCCAAAGAAAGATTATCCAACTGAGTGTGGAAACTACCAAACAATATCATTAATATCATATGCAAGTAAAATTTGCTCGCGATCATTCAAAAGTGACTGCAACAGCATATTGACAAGTAACTGCCAAGAATTCAAGCTGGATTCAGAAAAGGACTTGGAACCACGGCTGATGTCAGATGGATCTTGGCTGAAAGCAGAGAATACCAGAAATATGTTTACCTGTGTTTCATTGACAGTGCAAAGGCATTTGACTGTGTGGAACATAATAAATTAAGGCTAAACACTGCATAAAACGGGAATTCCAGAACACTTAATTGTGCTCTTAAGGAATCTGCATATGGATCAAGAGGCAGTCTAAGACTGGTTCCTCAAGCCACCTTAAGTCGAATAACAGTCTTGAAAAATTAGTCTAATATTTTACTCTGGACACTGTTAGAAAAGTCTTTATGGCCATGAATTTTGTATCTTGATCTATACCACACATAAGACAAATGACAAAAGCTCAAGACAGAACCTCAACCCACACTTTCAGTTCGTGGAAGAGACCCTTAATGTATTTTTAATAATAAAGATTCTTGGCAGTAGAGGGTGTGGGGGGGCAAGCCCAGTTGTGGCTGTAGCCTTCTAAGACTCACCTCAAAGTTAAGCCAGTTGGCCCCAGAGACCATGACTTGGATCACCTCGCTGGTCAGTGAATACAGACCCCAGTTATGACAGGCGCGGTCAAAAACGAGGCCCCTGAAACGTGCCCTGAAACAGGATGTTCAGTAGACTTATCCCCCAAAAGGGGGCCCAGGTAGATAGACCCTGTACACTCTCTCAGAAGAGGAGTCTAAGAAACTGACCACTGATGGGGAGGGGCCCACGGCTTGTCTGCCTCCTGGCTATGCATCAACAACCTCCATAGAAAAGCTAAGGGTTACACTTTGACATGGGCTTGGAAAGTTAGGAAGTTAGACTTCCCTCGTTACCGGAAAAGCCCAAGAGTTTTGCTACCTGCTACAAAAAGCCAAATCACTGAGACAAGAGCTTTGGGGCGAGATCAAAGATTTTATGTGCAAGCCGGTGTTGCAAAGGGACAGGCAGATATTCTAATCTTCAAAGCCTGCCCAAATTGGTCAGGCAAAGTCTGAATATTGAAAGGGAAATACCACATGTAGATGTACGGAACAATGTGGGCAGTTGGCGGCATCTTGGGGTCAACTGAGTGGAGGCTGAATGGATGGAGGGGGTCGACTGTGTGGAGTACGTAGGTGGAGATCTGCTTGGCAGTCTCACAGGCGATCATCGCCACCAAGGGAAACAAACAAGTGCTAGATGTCATCGGGCCAGTAATCTAGAAGAGTAATGCTCAAACATAAGTTACTTCTCCATCTTCCCTGGCCTCCTACTTGATTCCTTTATCATTGCCTATGGTTCACTCAGTCTACAGTGGAGCCTATGAAGGCCCCACTCTGACAAGGCTCTCTCCTACCATCACTGCCTGGGATGTGGAATGTGGAGGTCATGTCTTTCCCTGCATTAGGGGTGCTCTGAAACACTGTCTCCCAAGTCCCCTTAGTTTCGACCACCCCTAAATGGAGCGTTTTTCAGACTCTGGTTTCAGTCTTAGACTAGAGAGCCATCTCCTCTACCTTAAACTGCCCAGTGGGCCCCACTCTCCAAGTCAGATTGTGTGAAGTTTTCAGTTTTACTCTTATGTCTGATAATACCTAACGGGGCCACAGTTAAACACACTCCTTTTCATGTGTCCCTGAATTCCCTGTTGAGTTGCTGGACAAAAATTACTCACTGGAACACAAATAAGACTTAAAATTGGTTATATTGCTGATTTGTGGATATGTACCAGAGAAATAGTCTGGTCACATGAAGGGTTTTGGATGTCGCCATGGCAAATACTGGGTTGTGTTGTTTGAACCATGACAACCTTCACACATGTGCAGCTCTGCCGAGTCAGGTTTTGAAACCCTGTGAACTGACTCCACACCACCCTCTAGAGGCACCTAAGTTGGTCCTCTTTACCACTCAGGTTGGTAAAGCCAGCTGCCTATAAATGATTTTGAAATTGGGAGCTTAAGATCAAGGGCCTGAGAGTCATGGTTTCGGATCACCCCCAATTCAAAGGGAAAGACATGACCTCCACATTCCACAAGTCCCAGACAGTGATGCTAGGGTAGGGCCTTGTCAGGCTCCACTATAAATTGAGTGAACTATAGGCAATGAATGACTCCTCTGGTCTTGATAAAACCAATGACAAAAGAATCAAGTAGGAGACCAGGGAAGATGGAGAGGTAACTTGTATTTGAGCATTTTTCTTCTAGATTACTGGCCAGATGACATCTAGCACTACTTTGTTTCCCCTGGTGGCAGTGATGGCCTGTGAGACTGCGAAGCAGACCTCCACCCACTTCCTCACTACGTGGGGCCCTTGGAGGCACCACTATAGACTCGGCCAACTACAGGCAATGAATGACTCCCCTTTTGTTCTGATAACTGAGCTCTAACTAACCATAGAGGAATTAAGCAGGCTAGTGCAGACAGGGAAGTAACGTGTGTTTGAGCCTTCTTCTTTCAGATTGCTGGCCATCACATCTAGCATCACTTTGTTTTTCTTGGTGGCCAGTGATGGCCTGCAAGATTGTGACACAGTTGATCTCCACCCATTTGACCTCCACACACCCTTAAATGCCCACGTTTACCCCCACCTACCCATTAAAAACCCAGAGTTTGCCTGAAGAAGGTGGACATGTTCTGAGGACCCAAATTATCCCGCCCCTTACAAGCCAGTAGGTAATAAAACTCTTGGGCCTTTACTTCACCCCATCTCACTCAGTATTAGCTTTTGCAGCAGGTAGCCTAAACCCATGATTCACAGTAATAGTGTAGGGCACAGTCCAAATATTCCTGTGTAAAAAAACTAAACCAAACTTGCCACTGCCAATGAGTTGATTCTGACTCACAGAAACTCTACAGCACAGGGTAGAATTATTCCATAGAGTTTCCAAGGAGTATCTGGTGGATTTTATCCGCCAACCTTTTGTTCAGTCGATGTAGCACTTAACCACTATCCCACCAAGGATTCGTACATAGGTACCAACAAATACATTTGGTCCTGTATGTAGGTACCAATAGCGGTTTCCTATGTAGCTGGTTAACTGGCTAATTTATGCTCATTATCAGCTGGGCAGGAAATGGGAAGAGGCTGATCTGCACTGAGTCCTTTATCAGTATCAGGTTAGAAGTGAAATGGCAAGTATTTTGTTTTTTAAAAATTGACTATACAGCTTTCCTGGTAAACATTTGTTTTTCAGCAACCACGTGGTGAGTATGCCAGTTCTCATTCCCACTGCCCCATTCATCTTGGAGCAACTGTGGGTGAACTAGCATTCCTTTGGCTTCTGGCTAAGTATGCCCATGCTTTCAAAACTCCTCCTTAACATTTCTAATCACAGTTTGCTTTCTTACACAACTGCAAGGAGAAGTTATTAATCTAAATCTTCCTCAAGGCCCTTTAACAGGTAAGGAGATACGGTAAACATTACCATGTATTTCAATGGCTGCTGACACTTTTCTTCCCCAGCAGTCACACTTGCTTTTGTTTTCTTAAAAAAAAAAGAAGAAGATGATTTTAACAGCCCCTCATGCTCTGTCAAGCAGTAAAGGGGCATGAGTAATTTTTTAATTAATAAAGTGTCAAGAAGGATATTATTTAAAAGCCAGTTTCAAGATGTTATTTCTTCCAAACCTCTCATCTTTAAACATTAAAAAGGTACTGTTAATTTGTTGTCATTTCCCTCAAATTATCATGCACAAATACAAATCAGCTAACAGTCTACGGGAATGAAAAGCTAAGTTAGTAACGAGAAGCTGACAATTTGAATAGCGGGAAATAAATACACAAATCCCCTAACCAGGGAGGAGTACCTTGCATAAATATAAGCCACAGATGATATTCCAGGAAGGAACAGAAGAGGTTCTTAAGGCAGTGACTTAGTTAGAAAATAACCCCCCAGGAAGGAAGCACGTGGTCTCCAATTCCAGTTCCTCATTAGCATTCATCCTGTAAACATGGGGAAATCAATATAGAAAGCAAGGTCAGATCCCCAAATACATTCAGGTCACAGCTACCTATGTATAATCAGTAATTTGTTCAAGTTTCTGACTCTCTTCCTGCTCCATAGGTAAACCAAGGCACTCCAATTTTTATTTTCCAAAAGAACCTGCTGTGGCTTGCATTCTAAACAGCATGATGCATTCTCCTTAATAACAGCACTGTCCACATGGAGAGGACGTTAACTGTCACAGGGAATCACAGAAAATGATCCTTTCCCATCTGCAACTAGTAATCTGAGCTCTGAATAGCTGCTCATTCACACCCGTTAGCAAAGTAATGGCCTAATTCCTCTTTCAAATTTGTCCTGCTAATTGTCTTATGTAACAATCACCAGTGAAAAGCCTTCAACATTTTGCATTCAAATATGTTGTTAGGAAGTAGATCACCTGAAGGAAAAGAAACAAAGCTATCATGTGACATCTGAGTTTGGCACCAGGCCCTCTCAGATCCTAAGTAACAAAACCCCTCATAGCAGGAAGGGGCACTTCTTTGTTGCTGTAACAGCCTCTGGCTAGGATTTCTTCAATAGGCTTCTGTTTCTCTTTGTAAATGACATTCAAGAAGTCAGAAATGCAGAACTAAAAAGGAATAAAAAGCATGGACTAACAGAGATCTTCATAAACTCAAGAAGGTAATGTGCAACTATGCAAGTATGTCCGTCCTTTGGGGTAGTGAGTACAGTTGAAGGCAACTAACAATTGAAACCTTTCAAAGGATTCCTGGCAGGGCAAAAGATCTTGATAAATATTCATCATAAAAAACCAAAAAACTAACAAAACAGACACACAGCTCAATGTCACTTTAATTGATGATTGTGGAAAATCAGAGCTGGGACTACGGAAATGAATTGTATGAACTGTCTCATCTTTCAGATGAGGAAACTGAACTACAGGCAAGTGTCCAAGCAAGGTGTCCAAGGTCACAAAGCAATGAACTCGATTACAAAGTACGGCATTCCAATCTAATGCTCTTATTCTACAGCTTACTGTTGAACAGTTCGGCAGACCTCTGTGTCCCTAATTCTGAAGGTAAAGGTTAAATTAACGAAAAAACCGTGACTTCTGCCTTTGAAAGCATTCTATTCCAATATTGCCTTCTCTAATTTACAGCAAGTTGAATCGTTGCTAGTAAGGCTTCTGGCCACATAAATGATGGAGCTTGGCATCAATGGACCAAATGTAGGAAAATGCAACCACACCTCTTCTAGTTCTTTAGCACTTAGTTACGTATTCACAGCACCTCCATACACATCATCTTAACCAATATGCTAGGAATCCTGTGAGGCAGGAAGGGCAGGCATCACCACCTCTATTCTCCCAGACCATACGGTGAGTTTCAGCCTACCTAACCCTAATGAAATACGGTACGACTGAGATGACATCAGAAATTTACAAACTTTACTAAACTGGGTTACAATTCCATTTTGTCCCCTTCCTACCCAAAGGAGCCATGGGGCCTCAGTCTTTTCCTCTGTGAATAGGAGATACCACCAGCACTTTCCTTCTAGGTTCCTACAGAGGACTCTACAGAACTTTTGCAAAGTGCGTGGCCCAGTGGCAGTCACTCACTGAATGCCAGCTGTCATTAGGAAGCACCAAAACGAAGCATTCATAACAAATCACAAATCACAAGTTCGGTATCCATAACTAGACGGCAGTTTTCATTTAAACTCCAGAACCTTCCGACATGGAGTTGACAACAATCAACTGGCCACAGATGGCATCTGTCACTTTCCTTTCCTCTATCTGTTAAATGATTTCTTACTGTGTTGACTCTGAAACTACTTTGTAGAAGTTGCTTCTCTATTTCCCCAGCACACATGTAGATTCAGAAGCAGACTTGTTCTCCAGTTAACTCCAGTAGTAGATACTTTTCCTCTAGAAGATAAACTGTATGGTTGTAGTGAAAGTGATGAGAAAATGAACTACCACTGCTACCACTGGCAGGAATCGGTACAGTCCCAACCCTCTACTGCTGGGCACAGACCCAACTGCCTCTTGGCTAGAATACCATACAGAGGACAAGAGGTGACTATGGGCAAACAGAAGAGCATATGCCTCTTCTAATCGGGGACACAGCTGTACGCAGCTCTAGCTGATTATGGGAACGCGGCTGAGTGCTGCCAAGTCTCCTGGCATTTCAAGAGAATCCAAGAATCTATATTATGGAATATAGACTTTAAAAGAAAAACAAAAACTGTATAGCTGAAACAAAATACAATAACACGCAAATCTAGTCCATGGGTTGTCAACTTTTCCAACTGCTGTTCTAAAGCCTTCTGAGATTTAGTATACCAAACAGCAGAGAAACTCCTCTCTGGAGTTTTCAAACCAGAAAAGCAGGCAAGAGAACCAGGATCACAAAAGTCCAGAGACTGGGGGTTCCTCAAATAAAAAGGGTAAAATCTTGAACAGAATCCAATGGAAAGAAGGCAGCTCAAGCAGCTTGGGAGTTATATAGTCAGATGACTTTTGGCCAAGGGATACTCCTTCCCAGGGGAAGGAAATGGGGCTCCTGTCTCAGGATGCTGACAGTGAAAAGACAGTGTTACTAGCTGGAATGCAAAACATTTCGGACAGGTTTGTGCACAAAAGCACAGATACAGGGGCTTTCTACTCACCACCAGTTGTTGTTCAGTCAACTCCTACTCATGGCAACCTCATGTGAGTCAGGGTAGACTTATGCTTCCCAGGATTTCCAACAACTGATTTTTTTCGAAGCAGATCACCAGGCTTTTCTTCTAAGGCATCTCAAGGACTCTCTGGGTAGAAACGAACCTCTACACTTGTGGTCAGCTGCTGAGTGTTAACCATCCGCTCCACACACGGTCACTACACCTTCATGCTCTGATTTAAGTCTATGTGAGCATCTGAGAGTGAGTCTCAGCCTACCTATTCCTAGTGAAATACACACTTGTGGGAATGCAGCTGAACCTTCTCTCCAAGACTGCAAGGCTTACAGACACGTGAATGATGTACGATCCTCAGTCCCCTTTCAAAGACTTTGTTTTTTATGATATAGCTCATGCCTTTTAAAATGTTATTTCCTTAAGGGCAAAATGGAAAAGGGCTTGAAATAAAAAGAAATGTAGAAAACCCTAGCAAGCTTGATATACAGCTTTCATAAACACATACAGACAGCTATATACCTTCCCTGATAAAATAAACCTAGTAGTAGTAAAAGGCCAGCCACTTTGATATTTTATTTAGCAACATATGACTCATGAAGTCGACTTTAAAGTGTGTTGAAAAAAATCCACCAGTCAGAGATGGCAATCATTCCCTCATACATTAAAGGCACAAATATGCTTAAGTCTCGATTTATCCTTTACTGTTTCATTTCACACACATCATTTCCAGTTTTTAAAATACTGGTGAAAATTCAGTAGATTTTTTTTTTTTAATGAAGACTTTTTTCCTCTCCAAGACAGTGTCACACAATCCTAAGAATTAGTCAGTTTAAATTCACTGAAACTCTAAGAGATAAAATTAATTCCACCTACACAGCTATACAAATAACTGTAACTCCAACTATCCCATTATTCACATGTGAACTTTATAACCTAAATATTTCTATTCAGACAATGTGAAGGGGTTTCTTATTCTATGGCTATCTCGCTGATTACACACATGCCATTTCTCAGAGATGAATTCTCATCCCAATCACTTTCATAATTAAGGAAATGTATCCATTATATTAACATGCTCTGAAAGAAAGCAAATACACAGACGTGATACTATCATTCTCTGTAAACCTAACTTAGGACATTTTCAGGTTTAATTGTTAAGAACCTAGGACTAGGGGATTGTTTTTGTTGGTGTTGTTTTAAGACACAGTAGCCTCAGCCAAACTGAACAAAAAGGAGGATCCAACACTACTATTTGGGAAAGAACTGGGCACTATTTAGAATTGTGTATTTCAAACAGAATCAACTGGACAGCAAGGGTTTGGTTTGGGGGGGATGGCGGAAAGACTGGAAAAATAGTAAATAATACGAAGGAATGAATACTTAGAGCCCTCCAACAAGGGGAGGACTTTGGCACTGAGTTATAAAGGCAGGTCTCCTACTGATTATTCACAAGATGGTTTAATTTTAAAGTTGGAAAGGGGCTTAGGGATAGTCTCTCATTTCACAGATGAGGCAATAAAATCTCAGAGGGTGACAAAGGTTATTACTGCCCAGTTAACGGGCAGAATTCAGGCATCAGGACTGGTGGAAGACTCATTATCAACCTGCGACATGCAGATGGCATAACCCTGTTTGCTAAAAGTCAAGAGGGCTTGAGACACCTACTGATGAAGACCAAAGATTATACCTCTCAGTATGGACTACACCTCAACATAAAACGAACATCCTCACAACTGGACCAACTAGCAACCTGAAGATAAAACACAGAAAAGACTGAAATTGTTAAGCAAGCATCTCATTTTACTCAGATCCACAATCAACATCCACGGAAGCAGCAGTCAGGAAACTGAATGACACATTGTACTGGACAAATCTGCTGCAAAAGACTTCTTTAAAATGTTAAGAAGCAAAGATGTCACTTTGAGGACTAAGGTGTGCCTGACCCAAGCCATATTTTCAATTGTCTCCTATGTATAAGAAAGCTAGACAATGAATAAGGAAGACCTATAGAGAACTGTGCCTTTGAATTATGGTGTTGGCAAACAATATTGAAAATACCAAGGACTGCCAGAAGAAAGAGCAAGCCTGTCTTGAAAAAAGTACAGCAGAATGCTCCTTGGAAGCAAGGATGGTGAGACTCTGGCTCAAGTACACAGGGTTACTGTGAGTAGGAACCAACTCGGTGGCCTCTAATGACAACAATGTCATCTCTAGTGCTTTTCCCAATATTGGAGGTCCCTGAGAAATACTGAGACAAAACCATACATGCAATGGTGGAACACAAGGGTCTTTTCTATCTCCAGTCATACACATCAATGTTATTATTGTTTTTCACATGAAAATGCCAGCACTGACACTTAGTTTCAAGCAGTGGTTCTCAAAAATGGTGATTTTGTACCCCAGGAGACATTTGGCAATGTCTCCATGATGGTTGTTGCAACCAGGTGAGGAAGATGCTACTGGCATCTCCCACAACACTGGCCCCAAACATCAACAGTGCTGAAGCTGAGAAAGTCTGGTCCAGTTACAGGCAATAAAACCAAACCACAAAATCAAACCCGTTGCTGCAGAATCGATTCCAACTCATGGTGACCCTACAGGACAAAGGAGAACTGCCTCACAGCATTCCCAAGCAATGACTAGTGGATTCAAAATGTTGACCTTTCGGTTAGCAGCCGAGCACTCAACCACTGCACCACTAGGACTCCACCGAGGCAATGCGTTTACACTAAGAAATGGAAACACAGCATTACCATTAAATCAGGGTCCAAAATGCACAAAATGAGGGCCAGTATCAGTGAAAAGAATCAGGAAGAGACTTCACACTTGAAGAAATAAGGTAATGTGTCCCTGGAGTGGCTGGCTGCTCAGTTGACATGTCATGTGCAACACGGAGATTTATGAACTGTGCTAACGAACACTTGCGGCTTTTTTTCTGGTCATGTGTGCTCTCTGAGACCTGCTCAATGATATTTAGGATTGTTCTTGTCAGTTTAGATCAAGTTATTTTGATTTTGCAGTAAAAAAATATACTTAGAATTAAATGAAAACTTTCTTACTGAAATTTATAAAGGAAAATTAAGTTTTGCAAATGTGAACCTCACGTTATTCCCTGTTACTGAGTGCCATCCAGTCGATCCTCACTCCCAGTGACCCCATGTGACAGAGAACTGCCTTGTCATCTTCACAACAGCAGATCATCAGATCTTTCTGCAACACAGCCACTCGGTACATTCCGACCTTTTTGGTTAGTAGCAGAAAACACTTTATTCCTTAGTTCTTTTCTTTTTGAGAAACAAGTTCTTAAATTTTGTTTTACAATAAATTAACCCTTACTAAAGCCACAATTATTACATAACAGCTGAACAGATTTATGTACACTGGTACAATACTAACCCACTGACATCAAGTTGATTCCAACTCACAGTGACCTCATAGTGCTTCACAAGTGTAAACCTCTACAGAAACCACACTGCCACACCCTTCTACCATGAAGCCACCGGTGGTTTCAAACAGTTGCTCTTTCAGTTACTAGTCAATAGCTTTAACTGATGCCCCACCAGAGCTCATTTATATACACTGGCACAATATTGGAAACCTTGGTAGCATAATGGTTAAACACTGCTTCCGCTAACCAAAAGGTCAGCAGTTCAAATCCATCAGGCACTCCTTGGAAACTCTAAGGAGCACTTCTACTCTGTCCTGTAGGATTGCTATGAGTTGGAATCAACACAGCGGCACTGGGTTTTGTTTTTGGCTGGTACAATATTGAAGTCCTGGTGGAACACTGGTTAAGTGTTTCCCTGCTAACTAAAAGGTAGGCAGTTTAAACCCACCAGCTGCTCCATGGGAGAAAGATGTGACAGTCGGCTTCCTTAAAGATTACAGCCTAGGAAACCCTATGGGCAGTTCTACTCTACACTGTCACAGGGTTGCTTAAGTGAGAACTGACTTCATGGCACATGCCACCAGCAACATTAGAGTCAAATAAATGTTCTTACAGTCAATGTTTGTAGATGATAATTTTTTCCTTTGTTCATTTTCTTCAATTAAGATAAGAAACTATTCCTTTCACTAAGAAGGGATTATAAAGAAGCCCCTTGAAAAAAGATCTTATCTTTTCAGGGTAATTAGTAATCTGAAAAACATCTAACGCAGGTTCAAGCCCTTCAAAAGGATTTCATTCCATCTACTCTGCCAGACTAGCTGCTTTGTTCAAGCTAGCTGGCCTCCAACCATCCCAACAAATTTCCATCCTGAGACACAACTGTTCATTCTACTCTCCCCTCTCCTACCTTTAATGCTCTGCATCCTGTCAAATACTGTAGTTTCTTTAGAACCTTGCTCCTGGTTTTAACCTGTCTGCTGCCCAAAGCTTCCCACGTGGCTCTCACCCTTATTTGAATTTCCATTCCATCCTTCTGGACCACGTATTTGGGCCCTTTTTTATTTCTTCCCTCCTTCCTAGTTATTCAGTCAGATCTGGTGGCTGAGTGCTGTATCTTCTAATCAAGAAGATGGTAGTTCAAATCTGTTGGGAGCCGTGGGTGAGCCCCCAGGCCCCGACATACAGGAAGCTTGTAGGGCTGAAAAAGCCCGCGCGCGCCAAGTTTGAAAAAGCCCGCGCCCGCGAAATTCAAAAGGCCCACGCGCGGGAAAAACTTCCTGCCTGATGTCACTGCCTTAGTCCTATGTATATCCAATCCCCAGACGACAACTACCTCACTCCAAATGTCACTCCATCCCTACGTCACTTGATCCCTCCCTTTATTCCTACCGCTATAAATATACCTCATTTTGATAATAAAACTGAGGCTTGATCAGAATTTTGTCTTGCTTTCCATTTTTCCGCCTTTCCTGTTTACTTTCACAGGCTCTCCCTCGTCCTTTCGTTGATTTGTCCCGCAGGCCGGGGCAAAACTGGCGCCTCAATGTGGGGCCCGAGGTACGGAGCTGCTAAAAGAAACCCACCACGGAGAAGGAAGTCCTGGCCAGGCGTCCTGAGCGACCGCACCGGGTGTGAGCTCACTCGACTGAAGTTTCCACGGGAAAAGCTGCCCGTGAGTCAAACTTGTCCTGATCACCGCGGGAGTAGCCGCCCTGCGAGTTTGGTCTGAAGAGGTAAGTGGTGGTTCTATATAGACATGGGACAGGAATTAAGTTCGCATGACTTGTTTCTTACCGGCATTGAAAAATCATTGGATAGGCGGAAAATTAAGGTGAAAAAGAAAGACTTAGCTCAGTTTTTTATGTTCCTATCAGACATTTGTCCGTGGTTTTCACAGGAAGGCACCATCAGCCCGCAAATCTGGAAACAGGTTGGAGATTGTCTGAATGACTATTATAAAACTTTCGGACCCGAGAAGGTCCCAGTCACTTGTTTTTCTTATTGGAATTTGATAAATGATGTCCTCCAGAGTTCTCATAATGCTCCTGATGTTCAACATCTCGCCCAGATGGGTGAAAAGGTTATGAAAGAACGGTCCCGTCCCCCCTCAGTTTCTCTTGATATTCCAGAAAAACCTCAAGCCTTTGGAACACACACACCCCCGCAAGGGAGTCATACTGACCCCCCCAAGGGGCTTCACCCGTCCCTGAGAGCTTACATTGATAAACCCGATTCTAACCCATTGTCCCCTGAGGGTCAGACCACTCTTGAAGAAAATGCTGCTCATTACCATGAGAATGCCTACCCCTATACCCTTACGGCCCCTGCCTTTCAAAGACCTCCTCCTCATCCTCCAGGCCCTCCTAACCTGACCGCCCCACCCCTTGGCTTGGAACCCAGCTGTCCTCCCCGATCGACTGAAAACTCCCTTGATCAGGATATATCAACGCTAGAAAAACTTGTAGCTCGCAGACACAGACAGTTAGATCTCCAAAAGGAGCTCCAAGCCCTTGAGCAAGAGCTTAACTCACTCCGCCTAGCCCAGGATCCTAAAACTCGATCCGGGAACAATGTGTCAAAAGGTGCCCCAGGCCGTCCTAGGACTCTCCTCACCTTTCCGGTAACTCGTAGCCAGCACAGGCAGATAGAGACTGAAATAGAGAGTGAAGAAGAGCAGGAAAGCCCTGGGATAGAAGAGGAAGAAACTGAAAATCCTGATATAGATGCTGTCCAACCTGACAGCCTTAGCCCCCAGAAATATCACCGCTTAAATGTGAAACATGTTAAAGACTTAAAAGCGGCTGTCAATAACTACGGCCCGACAGCCCCTTACAGTATAGCATTGCTTGAGAGCCTTAGTGACCGATGGCTTACACCTAATGATTGGCATTTCTCGGCTCGGGCCTGTTTATCAGGGGGAGACTTTGTTCTCTGGCGTACCGAATTTGCTGAACTGTGCCGGGAGACGGCCCAGCGTAACGGAGAAAGCCGGACCTCCCGCACCTGGACGAGAGATAAACTCTTGGGGAGGGCTCCATATGACACCAATGAGAAACAGGCAAATTTTCCCCCTGGTTTATTATCACAAATACAAAACGCCGGCCTTAGAGCCTGGAAACGTCTCCCCCCCAAGGGCGCAGCCACCACCTCATTGGCTAACATCCGCCAGGGACCCGATGAGCCGTATAGTGAGTTCGTCAGCAGACTAACCGATGCTGCCGAAAGGCTAGTGGGAGAAGGTGAGACTGGCAGTGCCTTTATCAAACACCTTGCCTTTGAAAATGCTAACCCCTCTTGCCAAGAAGCCCTACGACCTCATCGCAGAGGAGATCTCTCCGATTATGTCCAACTTTGTTCGGGTATTGGAGCCTCTCATGCTATCGGCGTTGCCATAGGAGCAGCGCTTAAGGGCTTGAACCCCAGCTCATTACAAAAAACTTGTTTTAATTGCAAGCAGCCTGGTCATTTTGTGCGCGAATGTTCCCTGGGAAAACAAAATCGTGGGCCTCCCTGGTTTTTTCAGATGGATCTTCCTCTGGTATTGCCGCGTGGGTTATAGACTCACAGGAAAACAGTGTCCAGTCTCCTTACAGGTCTGCCCAGCTTGTAGAGCTTTTCACTATCTTACAGGTCTTCACAATACTACATGATGTTCCCTTCAATCTTTACACCAACAGTGCTTACATAGCTCTCTCAGTCCCAGTGTTGGAAACTGTTCCTTACATCAAAACATCTTCCAACGCTGTGCTTCTTTTTCAACAACTTCAGGCACTCATCCTAAAAAGACAACACCCCTTTTTTATTGGACACTTGCGTGCCCATACTGACCTTCCAGGACCCCTCTCCGAAGGCAATAATCTTGCAGATAAACAAACACACTTGGTCCTCTCAGCTACCCTAGAGCCCATTACCAAAGCCCAACAGGCTCATGCTCTCCACCACCTCAATGCTCGTACACGCCGCCTTATGTTTAAAATTACCAGAGAACAGGCGAGACAAATTGTTAAAAACTGTCCTGCATGCGTAACTCTTCTGCCTCTCTCCCACCTAGGAGTTAACCCAAGGGGCCTGCTCCCCAATGAAATCTGGCAAATGGATGTTACCCATATTCCTGAGTTTGGTAACCTCAAATATGCCCATGTGACCATTGATACCTATAGTGGGTTCCTCCATGCCACCCTCCACAGTGGTGAGGCCTCTAAAAATGTTATAGCACATGTTCTCCAATGTGTTGCCATCATGGGGAAGCCCCAACAAATCAAAACCGACAATGGACCAGGATATACATCACAAACCTTTAAAAATTTCTGTAGTCAATTCCAAATCAAATATGTAACCGACATTCCCTATAATCCTCAGGGACAGGGCATAATAGAGCGAGCCCACCAGACCCTTAAGTATACCATATCCAAACTTAAGACAAACACTGTTTATTCCACTAAAGGTTCCCCTCGTAACCTCCTAAATCATGCATTGTTCATCCTTAATTTCCTACAACTAGATATTAATGAAAAATCTGCGGCAGATCGTCTTTGGCATCAAGAGACTAAAAATCAATATGCCAAGGTTATGTGGAAAAATCCCATAACCCACAAATGGCACGGTCCTGATCCGGTTCTTATCATACACACGCATGTGTGTATGATACTGCAGAAGGGGCCCCTCGGTGGCTACCCGAACGTCTTGTTAAGCCCATCAATGATAACCCCATTTCCAGGGAAAATACCCCTGAGAAGCCTTCTCCTCTTTTGTAGGCTGTGAAGGCCACCTGTGTCCGGCATTGCTGGAGTGAAATGCTGAGAAAACTCTGCGATATGGAAGTCAACAATCCATCACAGATAAGCTTTTTAACCTTCTTGTTAATCATTTTTCCTACATATGAAGGATTTGCCCCTACCAACCCCCATGCTCCTTTTAGCCTTAAATGGGCTGTTATAAACCTAAATGATAATTCCATACTTTATAATGCTAGTGACACCAAACCCTTAAACACTTGGTGGCCTGACCTTTCCTTTTGCCTTAAAGATGTCATCCCACGCATAAAAGAATAAGCCTCTAAACACATGCGCAACTTAGGGTTTTATGTTTGCCCCAACTATAATAAAGGCGCTCACTGTAGGACAACTGATTCCTACTTCTGCGCCAAATGGAGTTGCGTTACCTCAAGTGATGGAAATTGGAAATGGTCCACACCTTCTTCAGACCTCTTAAGTTTCTCCTTTACTAAGTATTATGATAAAAATGAAAGATTTAGTTCCTCTAAACCATGTAGCAAAGACGGATCATTCAGGGGTCATTAAGGACACAATGACTAACCTCAGAGAGCAATTAAATCAAAGACAACGAGAATGGGGAGGCAGCTCAGGACCGCTTGATTTTAACTTTACCGGAACTTCATGGCTTACTAATCTACTTCTCAGTTTTGCTGGCCCTGTTTTAGGAATATTACTGTTCCTGACCTTCAGCCCTTGGGCATTCAGAAGAATAACAAGCTTCATCAAACAACAACTAGATGCTGCACAAGCTAAACCTATTCCAGTTCACTACCATTGCCTGGCAGTTGACGAAGCCTATGCCATTGAAATGGGGTACCCTAGCTTCCTCCCCACGGGGACAGCATGAAAAGTAGAGGCATGCTTACCTCCTTACCAATCTGGCAAGAGAGGTATGGGTACTGGTGCGAGTGCGAAGCAAAGCATTGCAAGGGAAAGTTAACACTAACTCCTCTACGTTTCCCTGGGGCACACCTGGCTTGCATAGAGGTTGGTATCTATCTCAACATCAAAACGGCTCTGCCTCTCCTCCTCAAAAGATGCCAAGAGCCATAAGTTCTACACGGAGGAGCCTTGGTCAATACCCCCTCGCCCAGTTAAAGCCCACCTCCCATCAATTAAAACAAAAAGGGAGGAGATGTCGGGAGCCGTGGGTGAGCCCCCAGGCCCCGACATACAGGAAGCTTGTAGGGCTGAAAAAGCCCGCGCGCGCCAAGTTTGAAAAAGCCCGCGCCCGCGAAATTCAAAAGGCCCGCGCGCGGGAAAAACTTCCTGCCTGATGTCACTGCCTTAGTCCTATGTATATCCAATCCCCAGCCGACAACTACCTCACTCCAAATGTCACTCCATCCCTACGTCACTTGATCCCTCCCTTTATTCCTACCGCTATAAATATACCTCATTTTGATAATAAAACTGAGGCTTGATCAGAATTTTGTCTTGCCTTCCATTTTTCCGCCTTTCCTGTTTACTTTCACAGGCTCTCCCTCGTCCTTTCGTTGATTTGTCCCGCGGGCCGGGGCACAAATCTGCCAGGTGTTCCTTGGAAATGCTATGAGGCAGTTCTACTCTGTCCTGTAGAGTCACTATGAGTAAGAATCGACTCAACAGCAGTGGTGGTCCTCCGCCCCCACCCTGGTTATTAAGGGTCTCACTTCTAATAAGCTTCTCTCTCCAGTTAGAGATGAGTACAGAAGTGCCTATTTTTCAAAATCCCTATAAAGTTCAACTGAGCACTGAAACTGTTCTTGACCAGTAATAAATGTTTCACATGTGAAGAATGGAAGAAGGGTGGGACTACAGTGATGACAATGACTACTGGGTACCAGCTTACATCAAAGTCTTCAAAACGTTCAACTCCTCACAAGGCCCCTTTTCCCCCCAGCATGTGTTTATAAAAGCCAAATTCCATGGTGAACTCCAAGTATGCCCTCCAAGAAGACTATCATGTCAGTCAAGAGGGAGTGTGTCATTAGAACACAGACATGCTTACAGGAAAAGACAAAACAGACTTGTATGAAGCTTCTCTACTTAGCTATTCTTGCATCCCTTGATCTTAGCAGAGCCCCCCACCCCGCCCCGCCCTGCTTCTAATGGTCTTCTATCCAACTGGGATAAACACACACAAACAAACAAAAAAAACCTGAGATCTCAGCCCTTCCAGCATCCACACTGGAGCATTGACTTTGGCACTTCCCCACATCCACACCAAGCACCGCTGATGGTTTCACAACTTGTCCAAAAAGACACTTACTTCTTCTTCTGAAGAGTGGTGCCTAATTCCTTGAGTGTGGGCAAGGCTTCATAACCTGCTTTTATCATATAAAACATGGCAAAAGTATCAGTGAGCTGAGTAAGTAACAAAAGGCATCAAAACTTCCTCCTTGATTTCTCTTTGCTCACTCTGGGGAGGCCAGCTACCCCGTCATGAGGACACATGACAAAGAACGGGGGCTTCCTGTCAACAGCTAATACTAACCTCTGGCCATGTGAGTAGGCCATCTCGGGAAGGGATCCTCCTGCCCCAGGCAAGCTTTCAGATGGCTCTGGCCCCAGGCCAACATCTAGATGGCAACCTCATGAAGTCCTTCTACCAGAAACACGTTGATACACTGCTCCCGGATTTCTGGTCCATGGAAACTACGTGAGTGAGACATGCTATCAGTCACCAAGTCTGGGCAACTTGCTGCACAGCAATAGACAGTACAGTTGCCTTGCCCTCTCTCCATTCTGTCCCTTAGAATGAGCCCACGTCTAGTAGCCTAAGAGACGAGTGCCTCTGAAGCCTGTGTTAAGCAGTCCTTTCCTGTTCTGTTTCCACACCCCTTCCCTCCTGCCTCGAGATTTACACACAGTGGGCATTTCACAAATGTTTATGTTAGAAATACTTCCCAGTTCCAGCCTTGCTTGAAGACCCTTTACAACCCCCCCAAGATGCACAAAGCAACTGGCTTGATCCTCAGATGCTCACAGAATTTAAGACAGAGCATGGTAATTTACAATCTGCCTCCTGATTATGAAGAGTTGACTATTAATCCAGGTTCTAGATTTGGAGTATTAAATTTGGCTCAGACTTTTAATCTGCTAAGTTATAGCCTTGATGCCTTTATCTCTACGGTGCTCACCAGATAACTAGTCACTACACGTTACTAGCGGTGAAAATTCGATTTAAACCAGATGAATGGTCCTTCAAATTTTTGTCATGAAACTTGCTCCTTTGTCTTGCCTTTTGTCTATCTTGCTCCTGAGTTACCCTCCTGCCTCCTCCCACATACCCGTATTAGTGCTAAATATAACTGGAGGGAAACAAACACTCTATGCCAGTGACACAGCTGATATAATTATTTTAAATCAGCTGCTTCTTCCAGAAAGACCTTAGGAGTACATTTATCCAACAAAGAAAGCAATCATTCTTTTAAAATTTGCTTATGTTGTCCAAAGAATAGAGCTATAACCAAAATACACCTCTCCCCAAGTGCAATCCACAGAAGCTAGCATAATCTGTCCATATTGTGTTCCCAGGTGGATCCAGAGGGGTGGTTCTGTTTCTACTTTGCCTTCATGGCCTCAGTGTATCACCACTTCCAACAGGATATAACTAGTATTATGGGACCCCCGACAAGGTAGCAAGTAGTGTAAGGAATGAAAAGTCTACCAAATGCAGTGACTCCTATTCTGCTTCTTGTCTTGGCTTGACCTAAATCTCCAGTGTGAATGCAGAGCCTAAAAGCAATTATTATTTTTTTTTTTCCCTTAATACCAAGAACAGCTAAAGGGCAATCCGATTTCCTATAAGCCTGGTATCTGAAACTATGCATCTCCTCTGCTCATTCTACATTCCCACAAACGGAATTCAGAAATCAAGAGATTCATGACACAGTCCCTTTAAGGAACAGGTAACATCTGAAATGCGTGAGTCCCGTGCAGGTGCCTGCTTCCTGCTCCTGTGGTCAAAGCAGGTCTTCCTGCACCACTTACTGGACTTAAAAGTCTAGCACGCATCTTCTCCTGGTAAGATCTGCACTGTTCTGGTGGTGAAGAGGACACCAGTCTAAAGACAATACTTTCTGCCCTAGTCCCTCCCCCAGTTAAAACAAAAACAAAACCAACAGTTGAATTTAAAACTAGGTTGCCATCTATTCAACACCAATTTAGCCAGCCAAGTGCCCCTGAGTCAGATCCGACTCATGGCGACCCTTATTTAGGAACTCTGGTGGCTCAGTGGTTAAGAGCCACGGCTACTATCCAAAAGGCTGGCAGTTCAAATCTACCAGTTACTGCTTGGAAACCTGTGTGGCAGTTCCACTCTGTCGTATAAGGTCACTGTGAGTTGGGATCAACTCAATGGCAACATATTTAGACTTTTATTTGGTCAAGCATTCCTGTAACAACTAATCTCAGCAGGTAACGTGCTCCAATTTTAAATTTTAATTTGCACTAAGGTTTGTTCTAAATACATATATTAGTGTAATCCTCACAACTGAAAGTTGCATGTGATATTAATGATTCCATTTTATTATAGACATGCACACTGAGGCAGTGAAAGGCGAGTGAACTTGCCCTGGGTCACAAAGTAACAGAGATACAATCTGAACTCAGAATCCATGTCTTCATCATTATATCATGCTCTCTGTATGCTGCTTCCCTACTTCCACACCCTAAATAAAAAAAATCACTTCATCGAGTCAATTTCGACTCACAGCAACCCTATAGGACAGAGTAAAAGTGCCCACTGAGCTTCCGAGGACTGCCTGGTAGATTTGAACTGCTGACCTTTTGGTTAGCAGCTGTAGCACTTAACCACTAAGCCACCAGGGTTTCCACTTCCACCCTCCCAGCCCCGACCAAAATCACTATATACAAGGTCTCTTCTAAAACAGGATCCTATCTCCTGCTCAGAATTCTTTTAATGGCTTTCTTAGTGTACCTGAGATAAAATCTCAAGTTCCTTAAGCTGACCTAAAACTCCGGTTGAGCTGATCTGTGACTAAAACCCCTGTTTAGCTGATCCCTGACTATTTCACCAGGCAGGAGAGTATGCCCTCCAATTCCAGTCACGCTCCTTTTTTGAGGTCTCCAAACATATCATGGTATTTTCTTCTTTAGGGCTTTTGTACAACAACTTCTCTACAATTTTCTCTGGGCTGACTTCTGCTCACTCATTACAAGTTGCCTTACACTATCTTCATCTAGAGGGTAGGACCACATCTGGACATCCTGAGTACCCCGCACGGCATCTAGCACACAGTGCATGCTTATGTGAGTATCTGCTGAAAAAATATTTGAGGATTTACTATATACCAGAAAACATCCAAAAGTGTTGAAAGAGAAAACAACAACAAAAAATAAAACAATACAAAAATACCAAACAATTACTACAGCACTTAACCACTATACTACCAGGATTTCCAGAGCTGCCATCATGACTGAAAATATATGTTCACACAAAACCTTGTAAACAAATATTCACAATAGCATTATTCATAATAGCCCAAAAGTAGAAACAACCCAAATGTCCATCAACTGATAAACTGATAAGCATATTTGATTGTATATCCATACAATCAAATATTATTCAGTCATAAAAATAGACTACTGATTCATGTCACAACATAAACTTTCAAAACATGGGAAGTGAAAGAAGCTGATCATGTATTTTATGACTCCATTTATAAAGAATGTTCAGAACAGGCCAATCCATAGGTAGTGAAAGTAGATGAATGGTTGCTCCTGGCAAGAAAATCACAACCTGAAAGATTTTCTACTCAAGCTAAAAGCCATATACCTAAAAAAGCCATTTTAATTCTTAACAAAGAAGTGCTATGATGTCAACAGAAATATGAGGGTATAGTACCATAAACAGAGATGCTCCAAGAAAAAAAGTGTCCAGAATTTTAGATGCTGCATCACCGCCTGCCTTTCTTTAACTCCCAAGTCAGTGAGGTATAGACTTCACTACAGGGACAAGAAGACAGGGCATGTCCTTCAGTCTCAGATCTGTTTCTAATATTTTAATTCATCTGACATCAAGATGAATTTTAGAAATAACACAGACGGAATTTTCCTACTTTGGGTACCGTTTAAAATTAATGGATATCTACAGGTAGTCTACAAAAATGGCATAAGCTGGAGGCATTATTTCCCAGCTCAATCCTGCAACCAGATACTTTATACTCTACATGTATGACTTCCCTGTGTAGAAAAGGATAATTATATTTGCAAACATTTTTGCAGTCACCACCCAAAAGCAGTCAGTCACTTTCTTGCTCTCCAATGTCGATCAAATATATACCACTCTTAGACTAATCAGGATGTATGGAAAATTCTTTTCCCAGAGGGTTCTATAAATCCCCATATAAGAGTTATAGCATTCATAATACTCTAACTACAAATGAAATGCTCCAACCAAAATGTGTTATCAAGAAATTTATATATAAAGTATGTGCAAAGGAGGTACTCTGGACAGTTGCTGAATTAATTCTTGTGCCATTTTTAATTTACACATTACTTTCCTCATGTAATACATTAAACATTTCCAAAGAACTTTTATACAGACTGTTTCATTCAATCCTATTTGAAGACTGGCAAGAACACTATCAGTTTTATTTCAGTTTTATAGTAAAGAAACAGAAACAGACTTTGTAAAGGTTTCTAAGGCCACAGACCTGGTTCACAGCAGGGTTAAGGACAATATTTCAAGACATCCATGAACTGTCTTCCCAGGACAGTACACGGCCGTCACCTGGATGTGGTGAGGTAACTAACTGGAGCAGTGGCAGCATTTTCACATCCGTCAGGAGCTCAGCCCAAAGGAACTGCAGCACAGACCACTGACTGAGATGACCCAACGCAGCTCTGCACACCCTCCACAACCACTGATATCGCATGTGCCCGGCATCTGCTCTGTCCCTGGGCCTTCATGTTGATCAAGCTCCAGGTCCTTCATCCTATGGTGGTCATTTGCTGGACAATGACATTAAAATGATATGGTTTCCAAAGTGCATCATCCAAAAAATGACTAACCTGATCATTAACATCTCCCCAGAGGTAGGCCAAGATCATTAATCCTAACTTAAAAAGAAAAAGCAACTGGGCCACAAGGAAGTCAAGAGATTTATCCAAGGTTACAGAGCCACTATATGTCAGGAGAAGGCCAATAATCCACCTTTTTTTGGCTGCAATTTCTGAGCACTTCCTAGTTTAACACATTTGGTAAAATGATGCAGCACGAACTCATTCATCTATACGTTCATTCAACACATATTTCAGTACCTATGACACACCAGGCAGGGGCCCCGGTGGTAGAGTGGTTAAGAACTCAGCTACGACCACCAACGACTGCCCCAACAGGCAACACAACTGAGTCCCTGACGTACTGGGTGAAAAACAGGTGTGCAGTACTAGAACTCTGTTCAAAGACCAGACTTGATGATCTGACAGACTGGATGGTGCCCTGAAGACATAACCCCGGACCCACTGTTAGCCCCGAGCTGAAACCAGTCCTCTAGCCAACTTTTGAGATGAATACTGAACTAGACTGTAAGGCAGAAAATGACTGGCAAAGTTAGTGCTTCCTGGCTTAAGTACACGTGAGGCTGACTGAGCAGCTTCTGTCCAGAGGTGAGAACAAGGATAGAGGGGGACAGGAGCTGGTTGAATGGACATGGGAAACACAAGGTAGAAAGAAGAGTTTGATGACGTAGGTTGTGGAGAGCAGCTAGAGTAGCTGAGTGGAACGTACATGGGGTTTTATAGTATAAATTGACTTGGATTATGAACTTTCACTTAAAGCACAATAAAATTAAAAACAAAAGCAAACCCAGCTGCTAACCAAAGGTCAGCAAGCAGTTCAAATCCATCAGTCACTCCTTGGAAACTATACAAGGCAGCTCTACTCCATCCTATGGGGTCACTATGAGTCAGAATTGACTCAAAGGCAGTGGGTGTGCTGGTATGCATTAGGTACTACAAAAGATTTTTGGGCTACAGCAAAACAGAAAACAATCTCTAGTTCCATAAACTGTGCAGTTGTAGGGGACAGGATTTAAGGAGATAACTACCAATTGTTATAACTGTCAAAAACGAAATGAATGAAGGACCTATAAAAGAATATAACAAGTGGTCTTAATTTAGGTAAGAATGTTAGAAAAACAGCCAAACCAAGCGCCGTTGAAGTTAAAAGAAAATGTAGAGACTAGAAAAACTTTTACCTACAATATATGTGATGAGGGACTAATTGCTAAAATTTGCAGAAAATTTCAACATCTCAACAATAAAAAGCCAATCTAATAAAAAATGGACAAAGAATATGCACAGACACTTCACCAAAGTTGACACTCAGGTGGCTAACATACAGAAATGCTTGCAATCATTAGCTATTATTCCCACGGTCATCAAGTTAATTCCAACTCATAGGACTCATAGGACAGAGGAGAACTGCCTCAGAGTTTCCAAGGAATACTCGATGGATTTGAACTGATGGATTCGAACTGCCAATCTTTTCGTTAGCAGACACAACTCTTAAACTGTAGGGTTTCTCAGTAACTATTAAGCAAGATGCAAATCAAAAGTACCATCAGATACCATCTTACCCCAGCATTACTGGTACTAATAAATAAAAAACAAAAACAACAAATGTTGGCATGACTATGGGGAGACTGAAACCATAATACACTATTGGTGGGAATATAAAATGGTACAACCACTTTGGAAAATGGTATGGTGCTTCCTCAAAAAGTTGGAAATTGAAATACCACATGTTTTAGTCAGCTAGGGCTGCTCTAACAGAAATACCATAGAGTGGATGGCTTTAACAAAGGAAGGTTTATTCTTACACAGTCAGGTAGGCTACAAGTCCATATTCACAGTGTCTGCTCCAGGGGAAGGCTTTCCCTCTGTCAGCTCTGCAGGAAAATCCGATATTACATCAGTCTTTGTCCAGGGAGCATCTTGGCGCAGGAACCTCAGGTCTGTGCTGCTTTCTTAATGGTATGAAGTTCCCAATTCTCTGCCTGCTTCTCCGTCCTTTTATCTCTCATAGGATGAAAGGAATAAGGGTGGGGCAAGCCATACTCCAGGGAAACTCCCTTTACAGTGGAGCAGGGAGGTAATCTTATGAAGGGATTTACAGCCCCACCCTAATCTTTAACATACAGCACAGGAAAACTGGAAAATGGAGGACAGTCACAAGATACTGAGAATCACAGCCCAGCCATGTCGCTACACATATTTTGGGGGGGACACAATTCAATCCACGACACCATGTGATCCAGTAATTTCACTCCCAGATATACAACCTAGTGAAGAACCATAACATGAATAGACACAGCACACTCATTATTCACAACAGCAAAGAGACGGAAACGAAGTGTCCATCAGCAAATGAATGGAATAACAAACAGGGATATACAAACACAATGGAGTTCTATGCAGCAGGACAAAATAATAACAAACTTGCAAAATATCACACTAACATGGATGGAACTGGAGGACATCGTGCTGGGTGAAATAAGTCAATCACAAAAGGACAAATACTTTATGAGACCACTACTGTAAAGTAATGATGAAGTAACAACAAAAGATTTACATACACGAAAAAAAAAATCTTTGATGGTTACCAGGGACAGAAGATGGAAGGAGAGAAAACTACCAATTAGATAGAAGACATCAGTTTATATTGCGGAAGGAAAAGACAATATATAATATGTGGGAAATCAGTACAACATGACAAGGCAAAAGAGGGTACTGGAAGGAATGCAAGAATAAAGGGCAACAATGGTAACTACTAGAGCTTAGATAATTCTGCAGCTATAGAAATGACAATAATTTAAAAATAGATAAATAAGTAGATACACTAAGAAGTAGGGGAGGATGTAAGAGAGCACACATACCAAAAAAACACACCCACTGCTATCGAGTTGAGTCTGACATATAGTGACCCTAAAGGTCAGGGCAGAACTGCCCCATAGAGTTTCCAAGGAGCGTCTGACAGATTTGAACTACTAATCTTTAAGTTAGCAGGCGTAGCACTTAACCCACTAGGCCATCAGGGTGTCCAAGAGAACACAGCCACTGGCAAATATGTCTGGTAATGGGTATTTCTACGAACATGACTAGGTGCAGCTCACACACAGCACACAAGGGATAAAGGGAGGGAAGCATCTTAGACACGACCAAACACCTTGTGGAATGAAGTTCCTCGGCTAGAAGACAGAGGACCACAGACTTCAGGAACATCTTTGTCAACGGGTACAACATAGTACCAAAAGACTATGTTCTGCAAATCTACTTTGATGAGCATTGTCTGGGATCTTAAAATCTTGCAAGTGGCTACCTGGGATGTAACTATTGGCCTCTTAACGCCCAGAGCAAGGAGACTGAAGGAGACCAAACATTCAAGGGAGGAATTAGTGCAAAAGACTAGCAGACCACATGAATCACAGCCTACACAACTGAGCCTGAGGCCAGAAGAACTAAATGATGCCTGGCTGCCACTGCTAACTGCCCTGATTGGGACCACAACAGACAGTCTCACACACAGCGGGAGAAAACTGCAAAACAACAAAGCACAATCAAATACAAAAAAGACCAGGCTTATTGGTCTGACAGACTGGAGGAAAAGACCACAGCCCTGAGATGCACTTCTGACCTGGAAAGGAAGCCGTTCCCGGAGACCACCTCCCAGTCAAACCACAGACACGCACGTAAGATAAACAGTAACAACAGAGAGAACTGTGCTCTTTAGAATAACCAATTATAGGACTTCAAGAGGGTGGACAGTGCCCAAAAGCAAAGACGAGGAAGTAGGATGGGGTAGAAAATCAAGGCAAACGAAAATGAGGAAACTGGAGTTGAAATGGGGCGAGTGCTGACACATTGTGGGGAATGAAACCAAGGTCTTGGAACACTTGATGCGCAAATCATCACATGGGAAACTCATGTGATCTATAAACTGTCACCTACAGCACAAACAAAATGAATTCGAGAAAGCTTCTCTAAAGTCACATTTAAGCTGAGGCATGAGGTCAGTCAGGTGAACAGGCAGAGAAAACACTGGTTCTTGCAGAGGGAAGTAGGCAAGGACAGACACACACAAAGACCCTAATGCAGGAAATATTAGGGGCAGGGGTACTCTGCGGGAAGAGATGCAGCTGAAGTCATGCTCCAGTCAGATCACTCAGAGTACAGGCCTCACTCCAGGCTTTTTATAATTTGGGTTTTTATCCCAAATGCAACTGGAAGCCACTAAAAGGTTTTAAGCAAGGGAATGACATAACCTGACTTGCATTTCAGAAGCTCCTTTGGCTGCTGTCTGATGTAGAAAGTGAACTGTCAGGAGACAAGAATTATAATGCAGAGCCCATGAAGACCATGACAGTACTCTAGCCAAGACAATGGCTCGTACAGGGTGACGGCACCCTAAACAGGGAAACGACCACGGAAGGAGAATGAAGGTTGCCGGGCTAATCCAAAGCTTTGAGAACCTGGATCACCACTGCCTGATAGTCCAAGTCTATACTCTCAACATCTTCAATACAAATTTTCAAAGCAAGACATGAAGCTAAAGTGAAAGCATGCTTACATCATCCAGGTGATTGTGGCAGCTGGCTACCTTTTACGTGGCCAGCTGTCTCTGTGGTACTTCAAGTCAAATACAGAAGGCACTATCCCAAACACCACTGTCACAATCCTTCTAATCTATCACCAAGAGACCTGGGAAACTGGAACAGAGGCAACTCAAGACCGCTAAGAACCATTTCCTATATTTAGAGATTATTCCTTCTTTAGGAAGATTGAAGACCATAACTACTCTCATCGGCAAAGCTATGTTTTCAAACATCTTTTTCTTTTAAAGAAAATTAAGGTGACAATGTTACCTTAAGAACAGCACGGACACGTTTATACAGCTTCTGGGCTTTTATGTTAAGAACTAAGAATCAATTGCCTAGCCATTCCCAGTCCCAACAGTGAGCTGTGTCACACCTGTGCACTTACCCTTGGATTTCTACCGGATGAAAACTGAGGATGGAAAAGAATATGCAGGAGGAGGGGAAGAGGTACAAAAGCTCACTGGCAGATTTCAACTTTTCTGATCACTTCCTTCTACAAAACGGCAAGGGTCCCTTCAGCCCCGACAAGTCTCTGGTAGACACTGCTCCCAAGGCAGGTGGCAGCCATTTAGTTCCCAAGCACAGACGGGACCCACTTATGCATTTTATACAAGGATTCAAGCCTGGGACAAGGCTTCTTGTTTCTTTCTCGGAAGCAGCTATTTGGGGTTATAAAACCAATGAGTGGCAAAACACAAAATGGGAATGAATGTGGTTCTGGGCATCAAATTCTAAATCAGAAGAACATTCATGGGATGTAGAAGCTCCATGTAATCATAAAAAAAGAAACAGAAATCCTAATGAGTAGAAAACTAAGTGTTGCTATGGAAACCAAGGAGGCTGTTCAGATCTTAAAAGGTCACGGTAAAAGTTAAAAAGCGACAGAATCACTGGCAAATTTCCAAAGAAAATGCTTCTAAGATGACTACAAGAGGTTGGTGAGAATCAGTATGTTCAGTCAGTAATTCACAACCCAGAATGAATTGTGGAATATAGTTACTATACAGACAACAAAACTGAGCTTTTAGGGATGGACTTTTTTGTTAAAAGAGCATAAATATCTTTCATAGCAAATCAAGGAAAAGGCATTTCTGCTGCTTCAGGTTGACTGACTCATATTTGGCTTAAGAAAATTTTACAGACACCGAAATGAACAAAAGAACATTAATAAGGTGGAAAGATGACAAAAAGACTGTTGAAGAGCAGTTAGCTGGTTTAAAATAGGCTCAAGTCACCTAGGATGGTTTTATCATTTATTTTAACAACTTGAAAATTTTATTGCTAATCCACTGGTGATACACCTACAGAAGGATCAGGGAGAAATGGATATTATTAAAGTGTCCAAGGAGGTTCTCATCATAGTCTCACTGACCAGACAGCAAATGTGTTGCTGCTGTTGGTTGCTATTGAATTGGCCAGCTCCTGTGCACAATGGAAGAAAATGCTGCCTGGTCCTGAACCATCCTTACAAGCAGTTGTAGATTAACCCAGTGTGATCCATAAGGTTTTCACTGGCTGATTTTCAGAAATAGATTGTCATCTGGAATGGAACCATTTGGTAAATAATGACCATATATGCAAAGTAGAAACCCTGGTGGCATAGCGGTTAAGTGGTACACATGCTAACCAAAAGGCTAGCATTTCAAATCTGCCAGGCGCTCCTTGGAAACTCTATATGACAGTTCTACTCTGTTCTACAGGGTCGTTGGGAGTTAGAATTGACTCGATGGCAGTGGGTGGGTAGGTAAGTGGGTACAGCCAAAGCAGGCTAGTGAATGGCTGTACATCCAGCTCGAAGGGCTGACTCACACTCTCCCGACAAGCTCTTCACCCTGCTCTCACTTGAGGAACTCGGTCTATGACCTGATGGTGATACAGAAGGTGAAGTTACCACACTGGGGTGAGAAGAAAGCCAGGGGTGACAGTGAATTTCCTATTCTATCCAACCAGGACTCAATACTCTTCGCAAACAAATGAAATAAAGCAAGGACCAATAAAACTTTCTGGATTTTGGTTGGAAAACAAACTGCACAAATAAAGGAAAGAAGGCAGAAATTTGGGAGATATCAAGCAAAAAACAAAACCACCTTTAGAGTTTCAACAGACAAGGAAGCTCACTGTGTCAATAATAAACCTGCTCGGGGGGCTCCTGGCTCCTGCAGCACAGTGGGTTCCTCATATGTATCTTTGGCCTTTGGTTTACAATTCTTCCAGTATAAGTAGCTAGTCAGTCTTCCAAAGGGACTGATTATTTAGCATACAGACAATGCATCAAATTACCACCAGGATTAGTAGACCTTGTGAGAAATTACTATGCAAATACAGTGACTGCTGTCCACTGAGGAGACTGATCAAAAGTTCATGCTTTGGCTGGGAGAGCCACGCCTTGAAACAGAAAATAAGGGTGAATCCTGCAGAGGCTGAGGAGGACTTCACTGTGTCACGAGGAGCCTAGAGTGGAGCACATCCTCGGGACCCAGGGCCCCTGAACTGAGAACCCCCTTGTAGGCTGGGACAGGGTGACCTGTAGCACTGGTGATGGCATAAAAGCAGGGAAATGGTGGCACCCCAAGCCACAGACAGCCTAGCAGCAGAGAAATGGTGGTACAGCAGTATGAACAGTGGTAATTACAGGACTGGAAAGAAGGTGGCTGTGGTGGGCCTGCATCAACCGCAGAGAGACCTGACAATTGCGGGCAGGGGACTGCGGGAGCAAGGGGGTACATTTGGGCACTTGTTACTGGAGCTAAAGAGATACACCACTTGGCCGAGGGGGCCACAGGCCTTCAGAAGTCCCTCAGACTGGCACAGTCACGAGAAGGGCTACTGGTTGGCATGACTGCGAGACAGGCTATTAGCACATCTAGAGAAGAGTGCCTGCAGAAATGGCTGAGTACAAGCTGAGAGCCATCCTGGTTGGCTGGAAGCTGCCTTGATTGTAGAATTGTATCCTGTCTCCTGAGTTGTATCTTCTTATTTCCAAACTGATCCTGATCCAAACTTGTAACTTCTCCAATAAACTACATAATTGTGTGTATGCTATCTGTGAGTTCTATGTGGCCACTGCAACTAACTGTCAAACTCAGCAGAGAAGTAGAGCCTGAAGTCTGAATTACCACCATTTGAGGTCTTAAGAGAGGGCTGAAGACAACAATGAGATACCATCTCACCCCAACAAGATTGGCCATGATCCAGAAAACACAAAACAACAAATGCTGGAGAGGCCGTGGAGAAAGTGGAACCCTCCTACACTGTTGGTGGGGTTGCAAAATGGTCCAGCCTCTTTGGAAGGCAATCTGGTGCTTCCTTAAAATAATGGATATTGATATACCATTTGACCCAGTAATTCCACTACTTGGACTATATCCTACAGATTCAAGGCCTTTCACACCAATGGTCACATGCACCAGAATGTTTACCGCAGCACAGTCCACGATAGCAAAAAGATGGAATCAACCCAGATGCCCAACAATAGAAGAATGGATAGGTAAACTATGGTACATATACTCAATGGAGCATTACGCAATGATAAAGAATAACGATGATTCCAGGAAACATCTCCTAACCTGGTTTCAACTGGAAGACATTATGTTGAGTGAAAGTAGTCAGCGACAAAGGGACAAATACTGTATGAGACCTCTACGATAAGACCTCAAAAATAGACTTGTGTATAGAAGAAAAGACTCTTTGACAGCTGCAAGGGAGGGTAGGGAGAGGTAGGGGGGAGGGTTTAGTTTAGATAGTTACTAGAAATCTAGTTGGGAGAAAGCGGTGATAGCACACATTAGAAACAAGAACAACATTAAGTTGACTTCAGCATAACTTGAGTAGTCCTTCCATCTTAACTCAATACTGCAAGGATAGAGTAGCTGGGGCAGGGGGTGGGGGACCATGCTCTTAGGTGAATTCCAGGCCAATTGGCACAACTAGCATTTTGCTAAGAGAGCTCTCTGCACCCCACATTGGTGAGTGTGTCTGGGGTCTTAAAAGCTGCCAAGCTGCCATCCGAGGACACAGCAAATGGTCCCAACTCAGCAGGAACGGATGCTCACCAAGGGCCAAAATGACATGTGGTAAAGACAACCAAGAAGACAGAGAGACCCACAAGAGTGGGTGCCTACATTGACTTGGGACTGGAAGAACTGGATGGTGCCTGGCCACCACCAGTGATAGCCATGATGGAGCTCACAGAGAGGAGTCTCACTGGCAACACAAGAAGAAAAAGGGGTGCATCATGAGATCTCCACTAAAAGACCTCAATTGATGGTCCAGCGGTTTTGGGGTTCCTCTGAGAGCATGGTCCCCGGCCCTGATGCTGCCCTTTCCCATAAATTATAACAAAGGTCCACTCTTTGGACAGGAATGGATTGGACTTGGCAATGCAGAGTGACCATATATTGGAAGCACTTTGTGGTTATAAACATCTACAGGATTTCATCTTGCTGACCTCTGGCTGGAGGAAGGGGAGTGGGTGGAGAGCAGGGGAAAGGAGGTTGTTGGGAGGATGAGACATGTATGGAGCAGAGAGGAATAGTGTGCAGTCACCGGACAGGGAGAGCAGTGGAAGCTGCATATAGGTGGGCATGTAAATTTATACGTGAATGTACATTTTCACTCAGTTATGCTAAATTAAAAAAAAAAAAAAAAAGAGGGCTGGCTGCCACTTACCTTAAATTCTTAGTAACAAAGTACCACAAAGTAGGTGGATTTAAAGAATAGGAATTTATTGTTTCCCAGTTCTGGAGGACAGGAGTCCAAATTCAGGGCATTAAAACTATACCCTTGCTCTGTCAGTGATAGGGAGCAATCCTTTCTTGTCTCTTTCAGATCCTGGCACATCCATGCACTTCTTGGCTTATACATGGATTCCCACATAGTGTCTTCCCCCTGTATGTGACTACTTCTGTGTCAGTCCTTCTCTTTTACAAGACACCACTCTGTAGGAATTAGGATTAGGACTCACCCTACTCCCGTATGACTTAACAGATATATCTGCAAAGAAAAACTCTATTTCTGCAAACAGTATCACATTCACTGGGGGGGAAGTTGGGACTTCAGCCTATCTGTCTTAGTTATCTAGCACTGCTATAATACAAATACAAGTGGATAGTTTTAACGGAAAGAAATTTATTCGCTCACAGTCTAGACGAATAGAAGTCCAAACTCAGGGTGGCAGATCCAGGGGAAGACGTTCTGTCAGCTCTCACAGAAGGTCCTTGTCATCAATCTTCCCCTGGTCTAGGAGCTTCTCTGTACTGAAACCCCAGGTCCATAGGATGTGCTCTGCTCCCATTTCTGACTTCTTGGTGGTATAGTGTCCCTGGAAACACTGGGGCATAGTGGTTAAGTGCTACAGCTGCTAACCAAAAGGTCAGCAGTTCAAATCCACCACGTGCTCCTTGGAAACTCTATGGGGCAGTTCTTCTCTGTCCTACAGGGTCACTAGGAGTCAGCACAGACTGGACAGCAGTGGGTTTGGTTTTTGCCTTCATAAGGGCCCAGTGTCACTGCTCATTTCTTTTATATCTCAAAAGAGACTGGCTTAAGACTCTATCTTGTGGATCTCTTCAACAAAACTGCCACTGATCTATCTTGCAATCAACTCAAAGGCAGGGGTTGGGTTGAATCTATCTCATTAAGATCACAGTGATACAACTTACAATACATATGGAAATCATATCAGATGACAAAATGGTACACAATTACACTAGGAAGCATGACTTAATCAAGTTGATGCATATTTTGAGGGGACACAATCCAATCCATGTCAAATCTTTTTAGACACAGACACAATTTCAATCTGTAACACCACTTAATAGGAATACCACAGAAAAGACCGGTAAGATTTTGACACCTTAATGTTGGACATTATATAAGTGTCAATAACTCGTTTCTAAATTGTGCCCAGCTGCCTGCAGGCACCAAGTTTGATGATGTAACCACCACCTACTATATTTTAGCACTTATCCACATGCTATGGCTTTCCTTTAGCACAATATCAGCACAAGCTTGAGTCAGTCCTTATGGATGACTTAGGTAAAAAATTTTAAGTTCTTTTTGCTCCTATAAATACACGGTTGCCTGGTTTATTTGTCGAAGTCTCTTATCTCAGAAACAGGTATTTGGTGCTCCCTAATCTAGACTATATATGATTTGCTCTGATTAGAAATACAGTCTATGCTGAATCTGTGATAACCATTCTGCATGCATTTTCTTGACACAGTATTTTTAAATCTTGGCATTATCTTCCTTTTAGGATTTAACATACTGTGTGAGCAACCTGCTATTAACGGCTAGTCTCCTGGCCACTATGCCCACAGATGCACTGGGCCCATCTGCAATGTTTTCTGGTTACAGAACACAGACAAGAGATACTATTAACACATTCTCACTGCCGTGAACCACAAACTGGCTACCCCTCACCTGTGGAGCTGTCATGACTCCAGAGAGGGGCCTCATCACCTGCTTCTGTTACTGCCCAAGCCACTTCTCCAACCCAACCCCTCACTAATTGTTAACAGTATTTTAAGGAGTTTTTAGTGGAAGTTTACACAGCAAATTTGGTTCTTATTCAACAATTTCTACACATACTGTTCAGAGCATCATTGTTCACATTTTCCATATCATGTCAAATTCTCATCAGTTCCATTCTGGTTGTTCTAGTTCCATTAGTCTTGCTTACTCACCAACCCTCCACTCCACCCGCAGTCTGATCTTTGCCATTGGGTAAATGTTGACCATTTGGTCTCAAGTAGATGACTTCTTTTTCTTAAATATGCAAAAAGAGGCATAGTACTCATGGGTGATAATATTTATTTTATGAGCCAACCTGTTATTCAGTTGAAAGGTAACCTCCAGGATTACTTTTCTTGTCTGTGTTTTCCTTTTATGGACTCTCATACCCCCTCACCTTTGGTCACACCCAACAGTCTGAAATGCCTTCCCTGCCTCTTCCTTCCACCCAGTTGAGCTCTTCTCTCTTCTATGAGGCTCAATCCACAGCTATCTTCTGCCGCGCGAATATGCCCTCTACTCTTCTAGAATCAAGGCTTCTGACAAAGCTCTTGGATAGTGAATTAATATTACTCAAACAACTAACTTTGCACTTGGCTACTGGGAGGTGATCTCTAAGCCTTTCAGATGTCCTGCTTAATACGGGTGTCTTTGTTGGTCTAACAATGTGAATTACAGCTGGGGCTTTGGGTCATGTTATATAAGTTTGCTCTCTGAAGGGGCTGGAGACTACAGGTCAGCCACAAGGCAATCAACCATGGCTATGTGACCGAATCTAAAAAAAAGCTCAGGACAATAAGACCTTGGGTAAGCTTTCCTGTTACCTATATCCCTATGCCTATACCTATGTCCCTATACCCCTACACCCATGCCCCTGTACCCCTATACCTATACCTATACCTATACCTTGTACTAGAAGAAGTCAGAGCTGTCCATGAATCCAATGAGAGACAACAAACTGGAGGCTCTGTGTTTGGAAGCTTCCTGGATTCTGCCCCATGTCGCTCTTCTCTTGGCTGATTTAAATCTGCATCCTTTCACTGCAATAAACATTCATTGTAAGTATAACAGCTTTCAGTAAGTTCTATGAGTCATTCTAGCAAATGATAGAAACTGAGGTTGGTCTCAGGGACCCCCTATGAAACTTGCCACTGATGTAACAAATGAGGGTGGTCTATGCATGTTGCCAAACTAAAGCAAGCTGATTCTGCCTGTCACTGCCAGCCCAAATTCAGAGATGGTGTGGAGTTCAATGCTTTATCGGCAGATAGGCAGCAGATCCGGAGGGCAGCAAGACTAGTTTCTCAAAAAAACTGTCTAATTTCAGTTACATTTCTAGTGGTTTCTATAGCCGGAATTCAAAGGGGTAGGTGTTTGTTACAGAACAAGTTAGCACTCACAAGATTTTGTTGCATCATAAGGTTTCATTACATCTTATCAAACAGTGTGAATTACCCAAAATTTCATTATCTCTTTCTGAAGTCTTAATCAATTCTACTTCCTCAGAGATACGGAGAGGAATGCAGACCTGCTAGTCTGCTCTGAGGGTGGTAACTGAGGCAGAAGATGAAATGTAGCTTAATAACCTAAGTGACCTTTGTTAGGTTCTTACATTTACCACCATGGACAACTCCCATCTTTAGACTTCTTGTCATTTTGCCTCACCACATGGCTCTACGCCCAGAACCTAAACCACCACTGGGCACAGAACAGGCTATCAATAAATATTTCCTGCATGAATAAATGATTTTTACCTGTTCACCTCTCCCAAAGTTGTAATCTCCTTGATGACAGAAAGCATTTTGTTTCAAGGCACTCTACAGTAATAACTAACATCAGTTAAGATTACCATGTGGCAGGCACCTTGCTAAGCATTTTATGTAAAATATTTGCCTTATTTTTTTCAAAGTGTGAGGTATATACAGTTATGACTATTTTGAGATGAAACAATGGGGGCTTGAAGAATACAGACAAGGTTTGATTAGATTCTGATACTTTGCAAATCTGTTGTGCTATACTAAGTCAATGACTATGTTCCTAGGTTGTGTCCAGCTGCCTGCAGCTGTAGGCAGCAAATTTGATGGTACAACCACCACCTACTACAACGAGTTATTACTAACATAACACGACGTCAAGTGCTTTCCCTAATATCACACAGCTAGGAAGTGTGTGGAACAGAGGTTCAATCCTACATCCCAGACCATGGGAGATCTTTATTGTTTAAAATTTCTTTCTTTTCCTTTTTTTAAAATTATTTTTTATTTTTTTATTATGGTTGAATGAAAATGCGCATTCCTATATAAATTTGCATGCCCACCTACATGCAGCTCCCACTGCTCTCACTGTCCGGTGACAGCACACTCTTCCTCTCCACTCCATACATGTCTTATCCTCCCAATAATCTCCTATCCCCTCCTCTCTACTCAGTCCCCCGCCTCCAGTAAGAGGCCAACAGGATGACATCCTATAGATGCACAGAACCGTAAAGTGCACACATGATGTGGTCACCCTCTGTTGTGAAGTCCAATCCATTCCTGTCCAAAGAGTTGACCTCCATTATGGTTTATGGACAGGGCAGCATCAGGGCCAGGAGCTATGCTCCCAGGGGGTACTCCAAGGCCCCTGGACCATCAACTGGAGATTTCAGGGTGTATCCCTTTTGTTCTTGTGTTGCCAGTGAGACTCAACTTGGTGAGCTTCATCATGGCTATCACTGGTGGTGACCAGGAACCATCCGGTTGTTCCGGTGACAAGTTGATACAGTCACCCACTGATGTGGGTCTGTCTGTCTTCTGGGTTCTCTTTCCCCCATGTCGTTTTGGTCCTTGGTAATCATCTATTCCTGCTGAGTTAGGACCATGTGCTGTACCCTCAGATGGCAGCTTGGCAGCTTTTAAGACCCCAGACACCACTAACCAATGTGGGGTGTAGAAGGCTCCCTCAGCAAAATGCTAGTGGTGCCAAATTCCCCCAATTTGCCCTGAAAGGACGGTCCCCGGCCCACCACCCCAGCTACTCTGTCTTTGAAATATTAGATTAAGATGGCAGGAGTAATCGCGTTATGTTGGAAGTCAGATAGCCAAGTGCATGTTACGTTGAAGTCGAGTTAATACTGATCTAATGCCAGATTTCACCCAACCAAATTTCTATCAACTATCTAATCTAAATCCTCCCCCTCTTCACCCTCCCTCCCTCCCTATCCTTGCAGCCATCAAAAAGTCTTTTCTTCTATGCATGAGTCTGTTTTCAAGTTCTTATTGTAAGGGTCTCATACAGCATTTGTCCTTTTGTCGCTGACTACTTTCACTGAGTATAATATCCTACAATTGAAACCAGGTTACGAGATGTTTCCTACAATTATCGCTGTTCTTTATCACTGTATAGTGTTCCATTGAGTGTATATATAATAGTTTACGTATCCATTCCCTTGTTGTTGGGCATCTGGGTTGATTCCATCTTTTTGCTATTGTGGACTGTGCTGCGATAAATATTCATGTGCATGTATCAGTTGGTGTGAATGGCTTTGATTCTGTAAGATATATTCTGAGCAGTGGAATTACTCAATCAAACGGTGTATCTATATCCGACTTTTAAAGGAAACACCAGATGGCTTTCCCAAGAGGTGGCACCACTTTGCAATCCTACCAACAGTATAGGAGAGTTTGAATTTCTCTACAGCCTTTCCAGTACTTGTTTTGTGTTTTTTGGATCATAGCCAACCTTGTTGGGGTGAGACAGTATCTCATTGTAGTTTTGATTTGAATTTCTTTAATAGCTAATGATTGTGAGCATGTCCACTTGTGTTTTTGGCTGCCTGGGTCTCCTCTTTAGAGAAGTGTCTCTCCATCTCCCTTCCTCATTGCTTAACCCAGAGATGATACCATATTACTTTGAGCAGTTGATATTTGACAAAGGCCCTAAGACATTAAGCTGGGGTAAAAACAATCTCTTCAACAAATTGTGTTGGCAAAATTGGATATCCATGTGCAATAAATTGAAAAAAGACCCATATTTTACACCTTATACAAAAAACCAACTCTAACTGGATAAAAGACCTAAATATCAAATCTAAAATGATAAAGCCACTCCAAGAGAAAGTAGAAACAACAATGGAAGTTTTAATGCACAATGCAGACAGACTTCAAAATCTGTTGAACACACTACAAACAACAGAAGAGACGACAGATAAATGGGAACTACTAGGAATCCAACACTTTTGCTCTTCCGAAGACTTTATTAATAGAAGTAAAAGGCCACCTACAAAATGGGACAAAACATTTGGTAGCTATATGTTAGACTGATGTCTTATCTCCATAATCTGTAAGGTACTATGAAATATCAGTAAGAAAGGGAAATAATCCAGTTAAGCCTGGCTAGCCCTGGCTCTCACGGACGGAAGGTAAAGGCACCATTTTGACTTTTTTTTCTCTGTCTCGGCCAGCGGGCGGAGCTGGGTCTTGCCTAGCGGCTAGACTCAGACGCGCTGCTGGGGGGATAGACAGGCGAAATTCTCATATTTTGAAAACCACGCTTAGGACTCTGTTAATCTAGCCACTATGAGCCTTTCGTTTTGTATCTGTGTCAGCGGAGTTTGTACAGAATTCCGCAGTCAGTGTGTGGGACACCATGTTGGTACTGAGATTTTAGCGGGACCTAATTCTTAGCCTGGGAGCCAGCAGCTGCAAACAGGACAGTGCTTCTCCAACAGAAAAGCAGTAATTTTCCCACTGCCACCTACGTTGCAGGTCCTGCAACAGAAGCAGAGGAATCACTACCACTCGGCACCTTTAGCCTCCCTGTCTGCTGCCTGTGTGGAGGATGCCATCTTGGATACAGTGGCTGCAGCTGGACCTAATTCTTAGCTTGGGAGCCAGAGCCTGCCCACAAGAGAGCACTTTTCTAACACAAAAACAGTACTTGACGCAGTGTTGCCTAAGGCTAGGCCCTGTCAGCAGAAGCCAACAGGGCAGTAGCATTGCTGTATTCTGAACTAGTTTGTTATCATCTGGGGTTGGATATAGTGGCGCTTACTCTGTCAGTTGAGAAGAGGGACCTTTACACCTGAAAATCTAACTGACTTGTGAACTGGTCAGATACCCTTTGTTTTACATTTTAAGACAGCCTAGAGAAACATTTGCAATCCATCCTCAGAGTACCTCTTCCAGCCTCTACATACTCACATGGGACCCAAAAAGCAACAGACACTTGTGGCATATAAGAAATCACCCATGGCTTCAGAAGGTTACCAAACAAAGCAACCAAGGAGTTTTCCAGATGAAGAAACTTTATGAAAGCATCAGGTAGTGAATACCAAATGATTATATACAGAGTCCTTCTAGACCTTATACAAAATGCAGCAGAACAAAATGAAAAATTAAGCAAGCTGTTCGATCTGATGGAACACCAGTACTCTGAAATCCAGCAGATCAAGAAGAAAATCAAAGACATAGAAACTTCCATGCAAAGCCAAGAAAACAGAATGGAACAAATGGAAAGAAGAATTTCTGACTTGGAAGACAGAGCTACTGATGCCAGCATCGATGAGCAGAAATCAGTAAAAAGAAACAAGAAAAATGAAGAAACATTAAGAAGCATGTGGGACTCTATTAAGAGGAACAACCTTCGATTAATTGGAGTCCCTGAGCAGGGTGAGACATCTGAGAACACAGAGAGTATCACTGCTGAGCTGCTGAAAGAAAACTTCCCAGAAATCATGAAGAAAGAGAATATAGACATCTTAGATGCATATCGTACGCCACCCAATATAGATCTCAAAAGAAAGACTCCAAGACATATTAGAATCAAGCTTAACAAAATGAAACATAAGCAGCAACTCTTAAAGGCAGCAAGACTCAAGGCAAAGGTAACATTCAGAGGGAAACCCTGTAGGCTCTCGTCAGATTTCTCAGCAGAAACCATGCTGGCACGGAGACAGTGGCATGACACATTCAAAGCCTTGACGGAGAAGAACTTCCAACCAAGAATTATATATCCTGCAAAACTATCTTTGAAATATGAAAATGAAATTAAGACATTCCCAGATAAACAGAAACTCAAAGACTTTGTAAAAACCAAACCCAAACTACAAGAAATACTGAAAGAAGTTCTTGGCTCTGGCTTAGAATAACGAAACCACTAACTTTGTATTTTAGAATGACACACTACTCAATATTCTATTCTTTTAGGAAAGGCTCCAAAGTCTATCACAGCTTTGATGGATTCATGAGTGATATTGGTCTGTAGCTCTTCTTTCTGGCTGGGTCTTTCCCTGGCTTTGGTACTAGGTTTATGCTGGCTTCATAGAATGAATTTGGGAGTATTCCATCCCTTTCTATACTGTGAAATAGTCTCAGTAGTATTGGAAATAACTCTGCTCTAAAAGCTTGGTAGAATTCAGTGGTGTAGCCATCTGGGTCCAGGCTTTTTTGGTTAGCAGTTTTTTTTATGACTTTTTCAATCTCTTTCTTTGTGATGGGTTTTTATTAAGTTGTTCTGCTTTACCTTGTGATAATTTCGGTAGGTGATATGAATCAAGGAATTCGTGCATTTCCTCTAGGTTTTCAAATTTGTTAGAGTACAGTCTTTCATAGTATTCTGTTATGATATTATTTCTATTGGATCTGTTATGACAACTCCCCTCTCATTTTTTATTTGGGTTATTTGTTCCCTTTCCTGTTTTTCTTTAGTAAGCTTAGCCAATAGTTTGTCAACTTAGTTTTCTAAACTACCCTTTGCAAAAAACGAGTTTTTGGTCTTTTCACTTGTTTCAATTCTTCTTCTATTCTCTAATTCATTTAGTTCTGCTCTAACCTTTATGATCTGTTTTCTTCTGGTACCCGAGGGGTTCCTCTGTTGTTCTCTCTCTACTTGTTTAAGCTGTAGGGTCAGTTCTTTGGTTTGGTTTCTTTTTTCCTTCCAGATGTGTGCATTTATGGAGATAAACAGACTTCTGAGAACTGATTTGGTTGTATCCCACAGGTTCTGGTAGGAAGTGTTTTCATCCTTATTGGAACCCATAAATTTCTTTATTTCATCCTTTATTTCTTCTATAACCCATGGGTTTTTAAGCAAGATGTTGTTCAGTTTCCATGAGTTCCACTTTCTATCTATATTTTGTTCTGCTATTGATTTTGACTTTTATGGCTTTATGATCCAAGAAGATGCTTTGCATTAATTCAGTGGTATGGATTTTGTTGAGAATTGCTTTATGTCCTAACACATATTCTATACTGGAGAATGTTCCATGTGCACTGGAGAAGGTGTAGTTGTCCACTGATGGAAAGTTCTGTGTATGTCAATGAGGTCTAGTTGGTTAATTGTAGCAATAAAGTCTTCTGTGTCTTTACTGAGCTTTTTTCTAGATGATCTGTTAAACATTGAGAGTGGAGTGCTGAAGTCTCCCACTATTATTGTGGCATGATGTATCACAGTTCTGAATGTAGACAGTGTTTCTTCGATCTATTCAGGGGTTCTAATGTTAGATGCATAAATATTTAATACTGTTAAGTCCTGCTTGTGTACAGAACCTTTCAGCAATAAACTGTGTCCATCCTTGTCCACGATGGTGGACTTTACATTAAAATCTATTTTATCTGAGATTAGAATTGTCACATCTGCTCTTCTTTGTGTATTGTTAGCGTGATATATATTCTGTCATCCTTTAATTTTCAGTTTGTTTATATCTTCAATTCTAAGGTGAGTTTCTCTTAGGCAACATAAGGATGGGTGATGTCTTCTGATCCAAGATGTCACTCAATGTCTCTTTATTGGAGCATTCAGTCCATTCACGTTGAATGTAATTATTCATAGGTATGTGTTTAGTGCTGTCATTGTGGTATGTTTATTTTTGTGTTGATGTTTTCTCTGTTGTTCTTATTAATGTGTTCAGGGATGTTCTTTGTGAGTTGATTTTTCACCTTTGTCAGGGTTGGTTTTGTGGTTGTCGAGACTCCTGTATTATGTTTCTTGATTTGATTGGTAAGTTTCATCTTTATTGTGCTTTAGAGTTGCCCCATAACCCCCCTAAATAAACTATGTATAAACCCAATTTTAATTACTACTAGTCTTATCAACTTCCTCTCCATCTGGAAGGACTATAATGACTATAGTACATCTCTCTTTTTAATATGACAACACCATAGCTTTCATGATATGATCACTGGATCATTTCTTTCAGTAGCATAGCTTTGACTGAGTTTGGAGCCTTCCCTAACTAAGTATGTTTCTGAGTAATGCATCCTGTATTTGCTTATAAAATATAAAGTTAGTGGTTCTGTTCTTCTAAGCCAAGAGATTCTTTCAATATTTCTCATGGCTTTGGTTTAGTTTTCATAAAGTTTCTGAGTTTTTGTTTATCTGCAAATGTTTTAATTTCATTTTCATATTTGAAAGATAGTTTTGCAGGATATATAATTCTTGGCTGGAAGTTTTTCTCCTTCAAGGCTTTGAATGTGTCATGTCACTGTCTCCATGCCAGCATCATTTCGGCTGAGAAATCTGATGAAAGCCTACAGAGTTTCACTCTGAATGTTAGTTTTACGTTGAGTTTTGCTGTTTTTAAGAGTTTCTGCTTATGTTTTATTTTGCTAAACTTGATTATAATATGTCTTGGAGTCTTTCTTTTGAGATTTATATTGAGTGGCATTCGATATGCATCTTGGATATATGTATTCCCTTCTTTCATAATTTCTGGGAAGTTTTCTGTCAGCAGCTCAGCAACAATACTCTCTGTGTGCTCAGGTGCCTCACCCTGTTCAGGAACTCCAATTAATCATAGATTATTCCTCTTAATATAGTTCCACATGCTTCTTAAACCTTCTTCATTTTTGTTTCTTTTTTCTGATTTTTCCTCACAGATGTTGGAGTCAGTATCTCTGTCTTCCAAGTCAGAAAGTCTATTTTCCATTTGTTCCATTCTGTTTTCTTGGCTTTGAATTGAATTCTCCTTGACTTGTTCTTCATCTGTTGGATTTCAGAGTACTGGTGTTCCATCAGATCGAACAGCTTGCTTAATTTTTCATTTTGCTCTGCTGCATTTTCTATAACGTATAGGATGGCTCTCTATATAATCCTTTTGTATTCACCTTGTGATCGTTTCAGAAAGGTTTCTTCATCTGGGAAGTTCTTTGGTGTTTTCTTTTGGGGGCCTTCTGAAGCCATGGATGATTTCTTGGTTATGCTTTTCTCAAGAGTTTGTTGCTTTGGGGGCATTATGTGAGTCAACAGAGGCTGGGAGAGATGCTGTGAAGATGGACCACAGTTGTTACTCTGGGCCATCTTAAAATCAAAGGTAAAAGGTATCTGACAACTTCCAAACTCAGTCAGTGTTTCAGGTGTACCAGTCCTTATTCCAAGCTGGCAAAGTAAGCACCTCTATATCCAACTCCAGATGTTGTAAACTAGTTCAAAATACAGAAAGCTACTGTCCTGCTAGGCTTCAGCTGTCATGCCCCAGCCACAGGTGACACTGTGTAGAATACTGCTTTTCTGCCAGAAGCGCACTCTCCTCCAGGCAGGTCCTGCCTCCCAGCCTAGCTTGGTTAGGAAGTTCCTGTCACTCAATATAGATCTCAAAAGAAAGTCTCTAAGGAATACTGTAATCTAGCTTAGCAAAATAAAACATAAGCAGAAACTCTTAAAAGCATCAAGACTCAAATCAAAGCTAACATTCAGAGGGAAACCCTCCAGGCTTTCATCGGATTTCTCAGCCAAAACAATGCTGGCACGGAGACAGTGGCATGACACATTCAAAGCCTTGAAGGAGAAGAACTTCCAACCGAGTTCTTGGTTAGGTCCAGCTGAGGCATCTGTATGGGTATCTCCATCTCCCAGGGGAACAAGATGGTGTCCCGCACAAGCTCCCCATCTGCCTTGGTACAGGCTACTCAATGTCAGGAGGCAGAAAGAGTGGCCAAAGATGCTGAGATGCACAGAGTCCAAAGCCGGGCTCTCAAAACATGGCAATTTCACCTGTCGATCCCACCAGCAGTGCGTCTTGAGATTAGCTGCTAGTCAAGTCCCAGTTCCTCCCACTAGCTAAGACAGAGAAAAAAAAGTTAAAATGGCCAGTTACCTTCAGTCTATATAAGCCAGTACTCACCAAGAGCAGAGGTCAGCAAAAGACAGGAAGTCTTCCATTCAGTTGTTATGAAGCCCAAATTAACAGCCATGTCCCAGGGCTCACTGGGTGTCGAGATGGCTCCATTTAATTATCAATTCAGGTTTTGCTTTCCAGAGGGATTCACAGAGATGTGTGTTTAGTCTGCCATCTTGACTCTGCCCCTCTTTAGTCCCCCACAGAAGACCTTAAAGTACTCTGCTCACATGCAGGAAGGGGCCTCCCTGAGCCAGCAGCCACTGCTACCTATAGCTGTCGATTGTGCCAGTAGTGATCCCACAGGGTGAAATGCATGATTCACACCTTCATTCACAGAGAGAAACCATGCATAACACACTAGAAAAGACTGAAACTGCACACTGACAGAAAAATGGTTAACAGAGGCTTGCTTTGCCAGAGTAAATTGCAGCAGAGACCATAAACTGTTTACTATCACACTGTCTCTGTAGGAATTGGAGCTCAGACATCTTATATAAAGAGTGAGGAAATAAGCCTGGTGCACCCAACGTTAGTGTTTGCTACATTTTACTTACATCCTCCCCCACTCACATCCACCTTCCTACCTACTTCCTTTTTAAAATGTTATCTGTGTTGAAAAGTGGATACCTGCCCCTTAAAGTCCCCTTAGGGAGACCCTCTTGCTATATTGGTTAAATGCTATGGATGCTAACCAAAATGCTGGCAGTTCCAATCCACCAGGGGCTCCCTGGAAACTCCATGGGGAAGTTCTGCTCTGTCCTATAGGGTTGCAATGAGTTAGAATCAAGTCAAAAGCTTTTTTTTTTTTTTTTTACAATTCCTTGCCACCACTGCCATCGACTTGATTCCAACTCCTATAGCAACCCTATAGGACTGAGCAGAACTGCCTCACAGAGTTTCCCTTGGAGCACCTGTTGGATTTGAACTGCTGACTTTTTGGTTAGCAGCTGGCCTTTTAGTTAGCAGTCATAGCAATTAACCAGTACACCTCTAGGGTTTCCAAACTCTCCTCCAGGTGCTGAATTCTAACTAAATGGAAAGATAATCCACTCAGGCCTCTATCTGAAGCAGCCAAACCTCAGGAGAAAATAATAGTTTGATTCTCATTTGGAACACCTTATTTCAATTATTTTGTTGTTGCTGTTGCTCACTTTAGCTTTTAGTCAAGACAGAGGTAGCTTCAACACCTGATGATTTTGCTTGTAATTTGTGTTTTCAAGAACCCTAAGGTTCCTAAGAAAGGTCTCAGGGGAAGCAGCAGTCAGGGAGTGGGGAATTAGAGGTTTAAGAAAAATCTGCCTTGAAATAATGGTTCTGCTGTTGGGGTGGGGAATTGAAAACCACTGCCTGAAGGTATCAATGAAATAGAAATATCTTTCCCCATTCATATCACCTGTGATGACTATGTATGCTTTGTTCTGTTGGAAGCTTGTCTTTAAAATACACAAGTGGATTTTCATTATATATGTTTCGTCTCCCTCATTTTGTACCAAGTTGCCCTCTTGCTCTCATCCTGAGTGGAAAGAGTCATTTTAGTGGGTCACCAGTTAGGATGAAGGCTTTTGGTTGCTGTTGTTTTCTTTCCTTATCCTGCTAAGGAGGCTGTGGTCAATCTTCTCTTCCTCCACCCAAAATAACCGTAAGTGATGTAATTAAACCATGTGTTCCTGACCCTGGTTGCACACTAGAATATCCCATGGTGCTTAAAATATGGCATTGATGCCTGTCTCCTCTGCAGGTCAGTTAAGTCAGAATCTCTGGCAAGTAGAGTCCCAGCCTGGGCATTTCTCTTTTATTTATTTATTTACTGGTTTGTTTATTTCAGTAAATGAATAAAATTTCCCACATCTGTCAACTATCTCATCTATGATATACTCTCAACCCCCACTCCTGCCCTTGTAGCTATTATTTTCTTTTGTAGACAATTCTATTTTTAAATCCTTATAACAGGTGTCTCCTACAATATTTGTCCTTTTGACACTGTCTGATTTCACTCAGCATAATACCTTCCAATTGAAACTTATGTTTTCTAAAATCCACATTTTTTTTTTTTTTTTATCATAGCACCATGTTCCATTGAGTATATGTACCATAGTTAGTTTATCTATTCATTGTTGATGGGCATCTGGGTTGATTCCATCTTTTAGCTATTGTGGACTGTGCTTGTGTACATATGTCTGTGTGATAGCCTTTGTTTCTGAAGGATAAATTCTGAGCAGCGGAATTACTGGATGAAATGGTATATCTATTTCCAGCTTTTTAAGGAAGTGCCAGATTGCTTTCCAAAGAGGTTGTACCAATTTGGAATCCCACCAGCAGTGTCGGAGAGTTCCCCAGCTTGGGCATTTCTGATGAACAGCCAGGGAGAACTGAGTTAGGCAGTCCATCTTAATCTTTGCCAAAGGCGAAAGGTCACAGACCTGTAAAACATTTATTATTGAAGGGCTTTCCTTTTCAAAACCTGTTGATGTTAGGTGCTGTCAAGTTGTTTTATATATCACTCTCTATAGAATCCCTGCTGGAGTAGTAGTTAAGGGCTACGGCTGCTAATTAGAAGGTCAGAAGTTCAAATCTACCAGACACTCCTTAGAAACTCTATGGGGTAGTTCCAGTCCGTCCTACATGGTCCCTATGAGTTGGAATCTATTTGATAGTAATGCGTTTTATATAGCCCACTGCCATCAAGTTGATTCTCACAGTGACCCAAGAGGACAGAGCAGAACTGCACCATAGAGTTTCCAAGGAGCACCTGGTAGATTCAAACTGTTGACCTCATGCAGAGCAGCTGTAGAACTTAAACACTATACCACCACACTTTCCTAATGGGCTATAAAACTAAAGCAAATCCACTACCCTCGAGCTGAGTGCAACTCATAGTAACCTTACAGGACAGAACAGAACTGCTCCACAGAGTTTCCAAGAAGTGCCTGGTGGATTTGAACTGCCGACCTTTTGGTTAGCAGATGTAGCACTTAACCACTATGCCACTAGGGTTTTCAGTGGGCTATAGCAACCCTACATACAACAGAAGGAAATACTACCTACTCCTGAGACATCCTGCACAATCGCTGGCTGTGTCTGAACCGAATGCTGCAGCCACTTTGCCAATCCACCTCACGGAGAGTCTTCCTCTCTTTCACTGACCCTCTCTATATGGTCACTATAAGTTGGAATCAACTCGGTGGCACTGAGTTTGGTTTGGTTATCCTTCTTTACCAAGCATGATGCCTTTTCCAGGGATTGGTCCCTCCTGATAACATGTCCAAAGGACTCAAGATGAAGTCTGTACTTCTTCTAAGACAAATCTGTTCATTCTTCTGGCAGTCCATGATAAAGCAATCTTCTTCACAAGCACCAGAATTCAAAGGCATCAATTCTTCTTCAGTCCTCCTTATTCATTGTCTAGCTGCTGTATGCATATGAGGTGGTTGAAAATACCATGGCTTGAATCAGACATACCTAAGTCTTCAAAGTGACATCTTTGCTTTTTTAACACTTTCAAAAAGGTCTTTTGCAGCAGATTTGCCTGATGCAGTATGTTGTTTGTTTTCCTGATTGCTGCTTCTTTGGCTGTTGATTATGGATCTAAGTAAAATGAAATTCCTGACAATTTTCATCTTTTCCCTGTTTATCATGATGTTGCTCATTGTCCATTTGTGAGGATTTTTGTTTTGTGTGGATGTATAACCCATACCGAATGTAAAACCCATTCCTCAGTATGTGCTTCAAGTCTTCTTAGGTCTCAGCAATCAAAACTTACAAACTTAAAAAACTGACCTCTGGTCAGGGGAACATTTTTACTGTAAGCATGGTCATTTGACAGAAGGAGACAGGAACAAGTTCAAGTGGATTAAGGCTATAAATGTTTAGTACATACCTACGTGATACAATTTTGTAAATGAAACAGTAGAAAAACAGTCATTTTCTGAGTCAAGAGTAGACTTGGTTGCAACACAGGCTTAAAGGAGTCAAAAAATGAATTTGCAAAGATCACAAAGACTATGGGGCAGGCACAGCAATAGGTTCCCCTGTCCTCTCTTCTTTTGGGTTAATTCGTTCCCATTCTGGAGAACCCTCACGGCTTCCCTTAGGCCCAAGCCAAGCTTGAACTGGTTCTTTTCACAAGGGATTGTGATAAAACGTAAATTCTGATTCACTAAATCAGGGGTGGAAATTCAAATTCCTAGCAGGGTCTTGAACCAAAAATCATCCCTTAGAAGCCTAGGCCCCACGTCTGGATTCAGGCCATCCCCTCCTGCGACATTCCAGCAGATATTTGAGCTTGCCTGCCTGCCTGCCTTGCCTTGGAGGTGGTGCAGAAAACACATGCTCACTGCACTTGCCAGGGACACAACCCGACTTCCAATTTGGTCCATCGTGATCACTCTCTTAGTCAGCATTCTCAGCTCTACTCCTGCAACGTCCTCTTCTCACCCTTGGGTCAGTCACAAAGTCGGCCTTATTTGCTCCTCCACGCAAACTAGAAAATTGTGCAATCTGCAGTCTTAATGCCCTCACAGTCTTTCACTTGTCCTTGCTCTGCTCCACCTCTGAGTCATTCCAGCTCAGCCTGTTTGTCACCCCCTTTCCCCTTATCAGTCCCCTAGCTGTTACCATCCCCTTCTAGGCTCTTGCTCCACTTTCTCGAGATGATCTAATACTTTGTTCTAACTCCCATGTATATGTTGAGGACCCACAATCTTTCTTCAGTGAGATCTCTCATGTGTTCGCAGACCCACATTCAGGAGTAGAATATGTTGGGGTCTGCAGGCAATTCAAGAACTCAACAAATCACAACTGAATTCCACAGCTACTTCTCTGTAACGTCAAACTTTCTTCCACTTGTAATTCCATTCTCAGGCAACCTACACCTTGTTAATTCCAATCTCAGTCAACCTACACCTTGTTAATTCCAATCTCAGTCAACCTACACAGTATCTACAAAACTGCCTTGGTTACACAACTGGGAGTCATTTGTAATTAGTGGCTCTGTGGTGTGTCAGCATGGCTAGTCTAACCTAGATTCTCCAGAATTCCCTTCTAGTTATGTGTCAGACAGTGTGGGGTCGCAACAGAGATTCTCTCAGGAGAGATGGAGCATGAAATGAGGGCATGGCCATTTTGTGCACACACACATACCTTCTTCCAGTTACTCAAGCAAATACAAATCTTAGTGCTGTTGTGAACAGAATTTATAGATGTAACTGAAGTCCCTAATCAGCTGTCTTCAAAAGAGATTACCAACCTGTGTGGGCCTGACTTAGAGAAAGGCAAAGAGACGGACAGCGAGAGCGGAGAAATTGAAAGAGGAAGGGAGAGGATAGGAGCAGGGAGGAAAAGACAGAGGGAAGAAAGAAGGGAGAGACAATGGAGGAAACAGAGAGAAGGGAAGCAGGGAGAGCAAAGAAGAAGAGATAGGAAAGAAGAAAAAGGGAGAGAGACAAATGCTTATTTACCCTCTGGACTCAGGTTAAATATCTCTTCTGTTAAATTCTTCCCTTAAATCCTAAGAGAGAACTACTGTATTGAATGTTTCTGTATGTAACCTCCACTAAAATGCATACTTCCTGAGGGCAGAGACTATTACATCCCCAAGACCTAGCACTGAGCCTGCACTGTAGAATAAAGGGCCTTTCACTACCAGCCTTTTCCCTCCATCACGTTCACCTTTGCCTATCTTTAGCCTGCTATAAGATATGCAAGAGAGAAGTTGCTCATCTATTTCCTCCGAGCCTGAAACACATCACCACCACCAGTCATGAGGTTATGAGTCACGGAACAGGAATTCATAACTCCTAGCTGGACCAGTAGTATCCCATCCCATTGTTTTGTCTTTCCGGGCTCCACGTGTCTAGCTGGATAAATGGGCTCTGAGCCTATCTGAGGGGGGCGGAGGGGTCTGCCATCTCTCTGCACATCCGCTTCTGCCTTCACTGGTCCCAAGATTTAAATTGAGGAAAGGAAGTGTAGGTGGAAGAATGGTCCACTTAGGTTGGAAAACTATAAGCCACGCGTCTACAAGTAACCTTGACTGTAACTCTGCACTTAAGCACTAGGTGCTTTCAACACGTCTAATAAAATTGAACTATGATCCCAACATTAAAAATCCACTCCATATTTCACAGTGAGGCATAGGTACTGGCAGGGCTTAATACAAGCATTTCTGGTCTTTGGACAAATTCCATCAAAACAGCACCCCAAACCCACCTTAAACTTCTAACATGAGCAATACAGTTAACCATGTTTAATAACAGGGTGACATGAGATACTGGTGGTTCACTGGCAGAATTCCAGACTTCTATGCAGGAGACCTGGGTTTGATTTCTAGTCAATGTCCATGGGTTTGATTTTTGTCAGTGGTGACTTGCACATTGATGTGATGCTGAGCAGTTTTCTTTCAACTAGGAAAAAAGCCCCGGTGATCTACTTCTGAAGACCAGCCAATGAAAACCCTATGGATCACTATAATCTGATCAGCAACTGATTAGCACTGGGCAGGACAGTGTTTTGTTCTGTTGGGCACGGGGTCACCATGGGTTGACGGCCAATTCAATGGCAGTTAACAATAACAACAACTTACTGACAGTTAGAAGACAACACACTGGAGACAAGACTTAGACCTGTCATGGCAATTCATCAGCCGACACAATGCACACCCTCTGACCTCACCATCTCCACTTTCTCACCTATAAAATGGGTCTCCACATAATGTCAGTTTAAGCATTCGAAAATATCTTGACAGACCCCAAACCAGCCACTCTAAGAATCAAGCTCAGAAACTAGAGCGAGAGGTAACCATTTTCTCATATAACTGTATCTTTCTCAGATAGCTGGATTCCGTGTAGTGAGCCGGAGAAAGGACAGTGGAGTCTGAGGCCCCTTTCTCACACTCCCAGTGTTCACCTGCAGCCTTGTATGTTTGGTAACACCCTAACATTGACCTAACACACAAGTGGCAAAGCTTGAACTCAAACGTTGAGATTACACTCCCTACGGTACCCCCTGCCTCGTGCCAATTCAATGAGAATGAATTCTCTTGCAGACATCTGATGTGTCTCTGGCAATGTACTTCAAAAAATCATCCACTTAAAAACCTTGACACACATGGGGATGTCATAAGTTAGAATCAACTTGATGGTTACTGATTTATAAATAATTGATTTAATAAAGTTTATTGCTTATCATAAATTATCAGGTATCACTTCATCTTGATATATGATGAATGAGAGCATTACAATATCACATACTTTGATTAGATTCCAAGGCAGAGAAAAGGCATTAGTGGAAAAACCAGAGAAATCTGAAGAAAGTCTAAAAACCAAGTTAGGAGTAGGTATCTATTAGTTTTCTATTGTTATGCAACACATTACCATGTGCTTAAAACAGTACAGATTTATTATCTCTGAGATTCTGTAGGTCAGAAGGCTGGGCACTGTGTAACTAACTGATCTCACAGACTGAAACTGAGGTGTTGGCTACACTGTAGTCCTGAGTTTCGGGTCCTCTTCCAAGCTCATTTTAGACTGTTGGCAGAGCAGAACACTACTCTTTGCAAATGTAAGACTGAGGCCCACTATTCTGTTGCGAGCTGTTAGTCAAGGGTTGGTTTTTTATCTCCTAGAGGTCCCCTTCCAATGGCAATTCACATGGGTGCTTGCTTTCCTCTTGGCCACAGAACTTCTAAAAGTTTACTCCCAAATTTTTATCATCTTGAAGTGACAAATTAGGGTTAAGTAGCTCCTTACAAATAATATTTCATCATAGGAACATTTTAAAATAGTTGTCATTTACAGACAATTTGGAGTTCTCTAATTTTCAAAAACTCTATTTACAGACATACAGAGAAAATCCAGCAAAATTAGAATTACTGAAACAGAGGGCTTGTTGCAGCATTTTAATGTAGTTAACAGAGGATGAGATCATGCTGGCATTTCACAAAGGGGAAGGTTAACCTATGAGCAGGTTGGAGGGAAGAGACACAATTTACCTGTGAACCCTGGCAGTGGAGTGGTCCCTGGCAGTTGAGTGGTTAAGAGTTATGGCAGCTAACCAAAAGGCTGGCAGCTGGAATCTACCAGGCGCTCCTTGGAAACTGACAGTTCTCTGTCCTTCAAGTTGCTGAGACGGAACTGACGCAAAGGCAGTAGGTTTGGTTTTGGGGTTTGGTATGGATAAGGAAGAAATTTTAAAAATCTCTGTAAAGGGAGGGTAAGTAGGAAGACAGAAGTGTCTTAGAAATGGAGGACTCAATCAGGAGACTCAATACAAGAGACTCAAGTCTCTAGGTGGTTCAAATGGTTAATGTGCTCAGCTGCTAAACGAAAGGCTGGCAGTTTAAATATACCCAGAGGTGTCTTGAAAGAAAGGCCTGGTGAACCGCTTCAGACAAATCAGCTATTAAACTCTGATGCAGCTGACATACTTGGGGTCACCATGACTTGGAGCTAACTTTGTCTTAGGCCGAGTTCCCTAGAGAAGCAAAACTACTGATGTATGTGTGAGTGAGACGGAGAGACACATATATGAAAAAACACATGGAGATTATTTCAAGGAAATGGTCTATGCAGGTATGGAGGTGGGCAAGTCCAAAATCCCCAGAGTTTGGCTTGAGGCATCTGCTGATTGACATGATTGCAAGAGCTGATGAACTCAGAATTTGCAGCACAGACAAGAGGCTCTTGCAGCTGTGGGAGCTGACAACTCCCCAAATTTGGAGGTCAGGCAGCTGACTGACTTTTGGAGCATGTCCCAGGAACCAGAGGTCAGAGGACGACAAGCCAATGCAGGAGAGAGAGAGAGAGCGAGAGAACACTTTGCCAGAACATCCCCATATGTTGGCTTCATGCCATATACCCAAGGGAACGTCCCTTACATCCAATCACAGAGTGGAGAATAATTACCTAATACTGAGAATTATGGCATATCCATAACTTGATAAATAATGTCAACCACTACATAACTCTGTGGGAAGCGGGTTTTTTTATACAGGAGATTTGGCTGCACACAGTATGGATGTTGAGTGTAGGAGGTACCAGGTTCTTCACTCAGTGGACATGGACAAACAGTACCAACTTCCACAGACAGTCAAGTAAGATGACAGCACAAAATACACTTGGTAGCAAATGCTAAGCACAGTGGTCACTGCAGAACTGTATGTGGTTTCCAGTTAACAAAAGGGTAGCTTCTAGAAGTTCATTTCTTCAACTAATCTTTATTAAACACTATGTGCCAGTCACTGAACTACACTCTGGAATACGAAGACATCTAAGGCGTGTGTCCTGCGGTTCATAGCCAGTCAGCCAGACAAGAGGTCCAGGCGTATAAACCGATATTTAATAACCAATGTGACAAGGGCCAACAATTATTGAGCATTTACTGTATTAGACACTGTGCTTGGAGCCTTGCTGTTGTTGTTGTTTTTTTAAATTCATTCAGTAAATATTACCGAGCACCGACTAAGTGGTAGGCTATTTTAGGTACTTAGAACATCCCACTACAGGAGACAGAAGACACCCCACCTCTCACAGTGCTCATTGGATTTGTGGGAAAACAAGTAAATGAATAAAGAAAGAAATGAACAAGGTGATTTCAATCAGCAACACGTGCAGTGCAGATAATAGGAAAGACATGACTGAACTGGGGGAGGGTCAGAGATGTACCTAATGTACATGACAGTCATGAAGAGTCATCTGAAGTGGACAACTGAACTGGGACCCCAAAGACAAGACGGATCCTGCCGTGTAAACATGAGGTCCGAGTGCTACAGGGCATGGACTGAGCAACTGCCAAAGCTCCGAGGTGGAAACAGCTCTAGCACAGTCATATAACAGGCTCGAGCCATCTGAGCCAAGGGCAGTGTCTTAGTCCTCTAGGGCTGCTACAACAGAAACGCCACAAGCGAATGGCTTTAACAAAAAAAAATTTATTTTCTCACAGAAAAGCAGGCTAAAATTCCAAATTCAAGACATCAGCTCCAGGAAAAGTCTTTCTCTGCTGACTCTGGAGGAAGGTCGTTGTTGTCAATATTCCACCGGGCTGACAGTTTTTGAGGTGCAGAAACCCCCGATTCCAAGGGATGTGCTCTGTTCTCAGCACTGCATCCTAGTAGGCTGAGGTCCTCTACTCTATGCTTGTTTCCCCCTCCTTTAACTCCCAGAGAGACTGCCTCGAGGTGAGCACAACTGCCACCGCCTTCCCTCCTTAACATCATGAAGAAAGGATTTACAACATTTAGAAACATCACACAACACTGGGAATTAAGACCTCACCACATCTGCTACATGATTTTTTGGAGAACACAACTCAGTCTATGACAGGCAGGGCAGTCAGGAGCTAAGGAGCCAGATCACAAGTGCCTTCATTTTAAGTAAACTGGAAAGCACTAATGGTCTTTGAAAAGCAGTGACACACCTAATTTGCTTTTTTAAAAGACCATTCTGGGAGCTAAGGTGGTAAGATGGTAAGATGCAGGCAGACCAGATAGAAAGCTATATTGGAGTCCAGAAGAGGGATGTCAACCACAGTGGAGATGGAGAGAAGGGGGTGATTACGGGGTATACCTTAGAGGTAGAGCCAACAGATTATGTTCACGGGGTAAGACAAGGGAGGGAAAGAAGACTGGAATATAATACGAGGTCTCACAAGTCAGTGAATTTAACTGTTATAGGTGCTACAAACCTCATTGCTGAGTATCACTACGGTCACCGTCACCTTCAAAGTACTCCCTTTGGGAAGCTATGCACCAAATGCCAGCACCTGGTCCACCCTTCAAAGCAACTTTGGGACTCTTCCTGGAATGGCCATTGTGCAAGGTGGCAAGTTCGCCAACTTAATTGTATAATTTTAGCCAGTAAACAAAAACCTACAGCCTACTCAGCTGATCTGACCCTCAATGAGTTTTTTTCTTTTCCTGAAGATAAATACTGAAAGGAAGACATTTTGATGATGTTGAGGACATCAAGGGTAACACAATGACAGCTCTGACGACTGTTTCAGAAACTGAGTTCCAAAACTGCTTTGGAGGGTGGACTAGGTGCTGGCATAGGTACATAGCTTCCCAAAGGGAGTAACTGCAAAGGTGACTGTGGTGATATTCAGCAATGAGGTATGCAGCACTTTTTCTAGGGTGAGTTTGCAATTTAACTGGCAGTCCTCATACCTGGTTGGCCTTATGATTGGATGGTGGTAGCATTTACTGAGATTTATGAAACGAAGGGAAGGTCAGGGTTTAGGAGAATACACTATTACATCTTAAACATACTCTGCTCAAGAGGAGAAAACCAGCAGTAGGAATCAAGGGATTGTTTCATACCAGGCCCTAGAACTCAGGGATGGAGGCAAACATTTAGAGAGCAACAGCATGAATGGTATTTAAAGCAGTGGGAGTGAGAAAGACTTGAGCCTATCTAGACTCAAGCCCTGGTTGGTAAGACACAAAGAAGGAGCCAGCAGAGGACATTTTATAAGCAGCATTCAGTAAGACATAAGGAAACCGGGAGACTAACATTAGCCAAAATACGAAAAGAGAATTTCAAGAACGGAGTGGTCCTCTCTGCTACATATGCGGACAAATCCTGTAAAAAGAAAGAAGAGACAAGGGACTATTGTACTTTGAATACGGAAGTCACTGATGACATTACAAAAAGTAGTTTCAAAGGCACGGTTGGGAAGGGTGAAGACAACCAAGGGCTATAAAATCACAGACAATCGAGTAGATTCACGGTTTACAGACAACTTTAGATTGCCCATTTAATCCCACAGTGAAAGCCACTTCACCAATTAGAGGTGAAATCACTGGTCTGAAGTCTTGTAAGGAATGATGAAGCCAGGATGTCCTAGGCCTACCTTCTTAAACACTGATGTGGAACTTCCGAAAGCTGAATACAATGAGACAAGAGTTTGTAATAACCTACACGTATGGTTTGCAAAATAAAACACCCAGAATTTCTGGCAATATTTTCTGGAACCCACTGCCCAACTGTTGACAAGGGTTGGCAACCTAGGTACCTGCAGCCTCAACACATCTCCATTCTGGAGTCAGAACTTCAAAATCAAAAAAGGCTTTCAATATTTACATACATTGTTATATGAAGATAACAAGGATGAGTTCTAGTAGCACTTAAAACCTAAAGAGTCATTAAAAATTGACTTTATTTTGAAATCCTTCAAAAATGATACATGGAGTCTATACAACGCACTCAACACTTCACTTGATAAACTGGGAATATATAACGTATGACAGAAGAATTGACACCTGTGAATTGTAATGCTGCAGAATACTGAATCTACCACGGACTGCCAAAAGAACAAACTGGTCTCTCGGAAGAAGTGTGACCAGAGTGCTCCTATGAAGTCAAGATGGTAACACTACTACATCTTACATACTCTGGACATGTTATCAGGAGGGATCAATCCCTGGTGAAAGACATCATGCTTGATACAGTGGAGGGTCAGCAAAAAAGAGGGAGACCCTCCATAAGATGGATTGACACAGTGGCTACAAAAATGGCTTATGCTTACCAATGATTATGGTCACGGTGCAGGACAGGGCAGTATTTTATTCGGTTGTACACAGGGTTGCTATGAGTTGGAGCCAACTTGATGGCACCTAACAACAATAATGTATGAGCTGGTGTCATGATTCACTTGTGTATCCCCAAAAATATTTGTAGCCACGTGGCTGGGCAATGATTCCCAATATTTTATGACTGCCCTCCATACTGTGATTTTCCTATGCTATATGTTAAATGATTAGGGTGGGACTGTAAAACCCTACATAGGATCACCTCCCTGCTCCACTGTAAAAGGAGTTTCCCTGGAGTATGGCTTGCAACCACCCTTTATCCTTTCATCCTACAAAAGATTAAAAGGAACTGGAAGCAGGCAGAGTTTGGGAACCTCACACCATCAAGAAAGCAGCACTGGGAGAACAGCATGTCCTTCAGACCTGAGGTTCCTATGCCACGATGCTCCCTGAACAAAGCCTGAGGCAACACAAAGACTTTCCTCCAAGGATTGCAAGGGGGAAAGCCTTCCCCTGGAGTGGACATCCTGAATTTGGACTTGTAGCCTACCAGACTGTGTAAAAATAAAGTTTCCTTTGTTAAAGCCATCCACTTCATGGTATTTTCTGTTAGAACAGCACTAGCTGACTAAAACAAGCAATTAAAAGCTCAGCCACTAACCAAAACCTCACCAGTTTGAATCCACCAGCCACTCCTTAGAAACCCTGTGGGGGCAGCTCTACTCTGTCCTACTGGGTTACTATAAGTTAGAATGGGTTTGGTTTGGGGTATAGGAAACAGTAAGAAAATAAGACTAACTCATCCGCTCTAAGATTTGACTATTTGGAATGTGGAATTTATTTTCACATAAACATGATGTTAAATATAATCATCTTACTCTTACACATTTTCTATGGGAAAATAAATACATTCTGAAATGCACATGGGGCTTTGGACAGAAACATTCTCATCTTACCTGGACTGAAAACTCCATGAAAGCAACAACTTTTGGTTCAGTGTCTGGTAGGCATTTTATCTAAAATACAACAGATTATAAAATGAACTATCTTTTGCACACTACTAAAATAAGTGTTGTCCAGTAAGTTTATCGTAGTATTTTCATGTCACTTAGAATTGTTTTTATAATTATCAAAAAGGTGTTTAGAGAATTATAGTTTTATCATGTATTACTTAAATGAACAAAGAAATTAATCAAGACACCCCTAACAAGGCCGAATCTGACTCTGCATCACCTGATCTCAGTTGCTACTATTTTTTTCCCCACACACTGCTCTTTTTTGTCTCGGGGACTTTCTCCTAGATCCAGCAATCAATTTGCCAGTTTTGAGGCTGGTGCTTTTTTTTCTTACCAGGTGATGAAACATAAACTTTTCAGATAACCAAGGCCTGTATCTTGCCCAAGTGGTTCCTACATGGCTTAGTGACTGTTTTAGTCAGCTAGTGTTGCTTGGACAGAAATACCACAAAGTGGATGGTTTTAGCAAAGAAAAGGTTATTCTTACACAGTCCAGTAGGTTAGAAGTCCACACTGAGGGTGTCCACTCCAGGTGAGAGGCTTTCCCTCACTAAGCTCTGAAGGAAAGTCCTTGTGCTGCACCAGCCTTTGTTCAGGGAGCATCTTGGCCAGGAACCTCAGGTCTGAAGGACATGCTCTGTTCCTGGTGCTGCTTCTTGATGGTGTGAGGTTCCCAACTCTCTGTTTCCTTCCCTTTTATCTCTTGTAGGATAAAAGATCGAGTAAGTCGCACTCCAAGAAAACTCCCCTTACAATGCAGCAGGGGCGTGACCTTAGGAAGGGATTTACAGCCCCACCCTAATCTGCTTTAACACACAGCATAGCAAAACTGTAAAACGGAGGACAATCATAAACTATTGTGAATCATGGCCAAGCCAAATGACTACACATTTTTGTGAGGATACAGTTCAATCCATGACAGTGACTTTATAAATGTGTGAAAGGGCAGAGGTTGTGCAGTCATGTTCCCCAGAATTATAACAAGGACACTACACCTCTCACTGAGTTTATTCTTTGCCGCTCAGATATACTTTTGTGAAAGGTACCAATAACCCATATACTGGGGTGGGAGTGTGGTGCGCATACCCACAAGAACCATAACATCTTGGGGAAGAACTCTTTCTTGGAAATTGTTTTGTGGTTTAAGGTTAAGTTATGGCTGTTGTCAAGAAAACCAGCATAATCACAGAAGGGTATGAAATGTGCTGAGCTGGAGGAGAGATCAGTAGATTACATCAGAGATGTTTCGTCATGCAAGAAGTAGGATTTGTCATGAGTGTGTGGATGACTAAGCAAGGGAGAGACAAGTGACCTGATTCAATAAAGTGATGGAGAGAGGGACAAATGGAGGAAAAGGATGGATGGATGGTTAAGTATGTATATTTCTGCCTGGGAGATACCTGCAAGAGCACTTCACATATGGCCAACCTGAGGGTACAGGGCCGAGGCTGGGGGACTCTGACAGAGGGAGTCTACCAGCGTGAAGGGAAAAAATCCCAGCTATGGCTGTTACTTCTGGCCATCAGCAGTTGTCCAAAATATCAGAGCACATGCTCATGATCTCAATTTCTTCAGCACCTTTAACATTAGAGTCTTTCAAAAGAATGTTGGTGTTTTCACAGACACACCCAAACTCCGTGAAGGGCTGAATTACTGAACTGAACGCTGTGGAGAACATCTAGCTGAATCAACATAACATAGTTTATAAAAGAAATAGTCTCCATTCAACTTCAGTTACTGGTTTCTGGCATCTTAAATGCTTGTGAGCAGTCATTTAAGATACTTTCACTGATCTCACCCTGCTGGGAGCAAGGGGGAATGAAGGAAGCTAAAGAAACAAGGGGAAAGATCAGTCCAAAGGAGCAATGGACAACTGCCACAGCCTTCACCAGACTGAGTCCAGTACAACTAGCACCTAGCTACCACCACGGACAGCCCTGACAGGGTCATAATAGAGCGTCCCAGACAGAGCCAGAGAAAACCGTAGAACAAAATTCTAACTCACACAAAAAAAGAGCAGACTTAATGGCCTGACAGATACTGGAGAAATCCCAAGTATATGGCTTCCAGACACCCTTTTAGCTCAGTGGTGAAGTCACTCCTGAGGTTCACCCTTCAGCCAAAGATTAGACAGGCCCATAAAACAAAACTTGATGGGGCATACCAATCAACAGGCAAGGACTAGCAGGACAAGAAAGGTGGTAATAAAGAACCCAAAGTTGAGAAAGGAAGAGTGTTAACATGTTTAGGGGTTATTAACCAACTCTGCAAAACAGTATGTGTACTTACTATTTTATTTGTTTTGTAAACCTTCATAACGTAGGACAATTTTAAAGAAAAAAAGCAGAGTTTTGTCAGCATTTTCTATTGGCCTGAATGTAAAATTTTCCTCAATTAAACCACAAATTTCTAGAAATTAAGCAAGAACTATTCAGTCAGCAGGAAGTTTGATAAACTGATGTTCTATGCTTCAACAATGATCTTGTGCAACATATGAAATCAACACAGTTACTCCTTTGAAATTCTTGTCATCTCTTCCAAAGAATCTTGCAATTTCTCTTGCTTTCATTTATCTACTGTTATCTAGAGGTCACAGTTTTGCCCTAACTATCTAACTACATAATAAACACCACTTCAGCCACTTATCCCCCATTCTCAGGTCTCAAAGTCTTTTATTTTTTTTTGCAAAATACAGTAACTGATGATTTGTTTAATAAAGGTTTGTTTCACTAGTATAAAATTTGCATCCTGTTGTTTTGTTCCCATGACTTTCTACATATACAAAAACACTTTTTTTTCAGTGCCCAATTGTTATTTACACTTTTGAAGAACTATATACTATTAATCTCAACATGTGTATTACCAAAAATGTATATAAACAAAATTGCTATGTCTGCATTTGCACATTCACAGGTCAACTCTTGTCTGGCTAATGGCAGTACAGCACATCTTGATTTCAGAGGCATAAAAATGTGGAAGGAAATGTACATCTCAAAACTGATGGAATATAGTATCTGTGGCAGAAATAAGTACTCTCATTTCTATGAAGGATTGTTTCTAAAGATGGCTGCCAGGAATTCCTCGTATCTCTCTGTGTGTATAGCTCTCCTCCCATCAAGAGATAAAGTCTACCTACACACTACTACTTTTCCCCAATCTGGGTTGGTCCAGTGACTTGCTTTCACCAACAGAACATATTAGAAGTGACTCTATGCTTCAAGTCCAAATCTTAAAAGGTTTTACGGCTTTCACTTTTTCCCTCTTGTGAACCCATTCACCACTACCAAGAGTTTTAGGCTAGAGTCTTGACTAGGGGTTGGCAAACTATGGCACTATGGATCATATCTAGTCAGGGTCTGATTTTATACTGCCCATGGGCTAAAAAAGTTCTTACATTTTCAAAGAGTTTTTGAAAACCAAATATGCGACAGTGATCTTATGGGTACACAAATACAGAAAACCTCAAAGGTTGCTATCTGGCCTTTTAGGCAAAAAAACAACTGCACTCTAGGGCACACTACTGAATTATAAGAGACCGTGTGAAGAGACGGCTCAGCCAGCCACCAACCACCCCATCCACCTGACCTCAGGTGCCAGACATGTGAGTAAAGCCATCTTGGAAGATCCAGCCACAAGTGACACCTGTCAATACCCTGTGGGGCAGAAATGAGTCAACTTGCACAGCCCTACCCAAACTGCAGAATCATAAGCAAGTAAGGGGTTGTGTTTAAGTCACTAAGTTTTGGGATTTTATTTTGTTTTGTTTTGACTCAGCAACAGATGATGGACACAATTTCCATGTCTCATGGTAGAGGTCCCAGAGCAGGAGATTGTGTGGTAAAGAATAAAAACAGAAAAAGGCTATTGCAAAGGGATAATTGGGCTAAAAGACAAAAATACACACCAGCTAAGATCAAACAAGATCTATAGAAAATAAGGTTGTCAGAACAGTGGAAATGGGGCTGTACTAGAAAACAGAGTGCAAAAAAGAAAAGAACATTAAGACTCACATTTAACACCAGGCATGACTGCACCTCTGCCATAAACTAGCTTGGGTAAGGTACTTGGATTCTTTGAGGTTTTGTTTCTTTTATCTATGAACAAGGGCAGTACTACATCTCTCCCAGGTTATTTATAAGGATTCAACACAAGAGTGTAAAGTACCTTGCACAGTGCCAGGCAAATGATGGGCACACAACCTTACATATAACGTTCACTCTTTTTAAAATAGGGATCATGCCTATCCTACCTGAAAAGTATATTAGTAAGACTGAATTCAATAAAATACTTGAAAAGGTATTAAGCCGTATGTTGTCCCCAGCATCCACCAAGAAAGCTCCATACTCACGATAATCCCGTGCCCACAGAATGAAATGGCCTGGTACTGTGCCATCCCTGGGACTGGGCATAGATTGGACTACTCCAATCCATAGGCTTTTCCCTGGCTGATTTTCACAATCATCAAGTCTTTCTTCCTAATCTCAGTTTGGAAGGCAGGTTAATACCTACTCAGCATCCTAGCAACACGCAAGCTTCCACTGACAGATGAGCTGGGGCTGCACGTGAGGTGTACCAGTTGGTAATCAAACCAGGGTCTCTGCATGGAAGGCGAGAACTCTGCCACTGAAGCACTGTTGCACCTATTAAGCTCTATAGAGTAACATTACTATAATCTAGAAAAATTTAATTTACATTTTTTAAGGGTTACATAGCAAGTTCATAAAATTAAGTATATTTATCTGGCTGTTTATCATATTGTTTTTGTTATTTAAATCATTCTTCAGCTTTAGTTACTAACTTGTTACCCATCTCTATCTTCGGAATGGGAGGACAGCATAGGACCTTCCCCAGCCAAACCAGACGCATTGTTACTGAGGCAATTCCCATTTATGGTCGACCTTATAGGACACAGAACTGCCCAGTATGGTTTCCAAGATTTTGTAATTTTTACGGGTGCTGATTCCCATTCTTTCTGTGGTGCACAGGATCTTAAAAACAGAAATAAAGATTAGGGAAACTCCATTCTTAACTTTCTGCTTCAGCCAACAACCCCTTTATTTATCAGTGTGTTGCTTGTGCAGTTCCTTTAAATGTCTTCCCTAATGCCACCAGGACCTAGAACTTGGTATACCTCCCCAAAACAGAACAAAATCCATTACAGGTGAGTTGATTCCAACTCATAGTAGCCTTATAAGACAAACTGCTCCACAGGGTTTCCCAGGAATGCCTGGTGGACCCAAAGTACTGAATTCTTAGTTAGCAGGCACAGCTCTTACCCACTGTATCACCAGAGCCCCTGCTTGGTACACACGAGGTGCTGAACAGAGAAGTGAGGACATTCTAAAAGTCCTAGGAAGGATTAAGGAGAAAATGCCTTCAGTGTGATTTTTATACATAAGTTAGTGGAGGAGGTGGTTCATCTTGGAAAGAGAAATCTAAAAGGACAAGTCCAGTTAACAACCTTGCTCAAAGTTTCTAAATTTGAAGGGTAAGTGTAGTGTTCAGACCAGCAGTGTCAATACTACCTGGGAACTCATAAGAAATGCAAATTATAGTACCCCATCCCAGACCCACTTAATCATTTAATTAGGAATTATGGGGACAGCATCAGGAAATGATGGTTTAGCATGCCCTCCAGGTGATTCACGATAGTTACGAGCTTATTTGCTGACCTTTTGGTCAGCAGTTTGAATCCAATCACCACTCCTTAGAAAAATCCTACTGTCTTTTGAGACAATCACGAGTGGGAACTGACTCAGTGGCAATGGGTACCAGGTGCAGGAAATTCTGATGCACATTAGCTGATTCAGGAAAATGCATTTCTGTTATCAACTATCTCTGATAAAAAAAGTGCCAGCTTCTTTTGAGTTTCATAAACTAGCTCATTTAGATAACATGAGGTATAGACTAACCATTCCCATGATTGTTGCTTCCAAGTATTTTTAAAAATAACAGAACTTTCCCCTACCCTTCCCCTGTTATAAAAAGCAATTAAAATAAAACCGTAACACTTTGCAGTTCATACTACTTATATCAAAAGCTCTAGGCAAGGAATATTAAATGATGCTAATTTAAACATTACTGATTGTTAAATTTTAAAAAAAAAAACACTCATGGAGTCAATTATCACTCACAGTGACCCTAGAGGACAGAGTAGAACTGCTCCAATTTCCAAGGACGCCGGGTGGGTTTGAACTGTGACCTTCTCATTAGCAGACTTAGCCCTTATCCACTATACCACCAGGGTTTCCCGCTGTTGTATTAGAATAAGAAAATGAAAAGTCAAGTCCAAATCTTCTAGAAACACTATTTAATGAGTTAGTGAATAAATCTGACATGAAACAGTCAAGGGAAACCTAACTAAAATAGTTGCCATTGAGTAGATTCTGACTCATGGTGGCCCCCGTGTCTCAGAGCAGAAGGTTGCTCCGTACGTTTTTCAACAGCTGACTTTGGGGAATAGAACGCCAGGTCTTCCTGCCAAGGCGCCTTCTGGGTAGACTTGGACAGCCAACACTTACATCACGATAATACTTACAACACACGAGAACTGCCCATTAAGTTGACCAACTCATCCTACAAAAAGTGCTGTACACCTGACTGTTGAATTACCACTACAGTCACCTTTGCAGTCCTTCTTTGGGAAGCTATGCACAGGACACCAGCACCTAGTCCACCCTTCACAGCAATTTTCAAACTTTTTCTGCAATGGCATTAGAGTTGTCACTGTATTACCTTCGATGTACTCTTGAATGCCATCAAAATGTCTTTCTTTCAATATTTCCTTCATCTTCAGGTTAAAAAAAAAAAGTTACTGAGGGCCAGATAAGGTGAGTAGGGTGTTCCAACAGTTATTTATTTACTGGCTAAAAATGCCCTCAGAGACAATTATACAATGAAGTTCACAAACGTACCACCTAGCCACCGTGCACAATGGCCATTCCAGAAAGCATTCCAAAATTGCTCTCAAGGGTAGACTAGGCACTGGCACTGGTGCATAGCTTCCCAAGAGGAGTGCTTTGAAGGTGACCGCAGTGGTATTCTGCAAGGAGATATGTACCACTTAGAACAACTAAGCTTGCAGGCTGAACTGTCAAACCTGGTATCATTATGCACTGTCTGTAAGATCACTGCTTTGCTGTTAGCCCAGCTGCAGCATCCATGGACACACCTTGTTTTTACCCTAGACTTGGGCAGGATCCCAAACCAAGGGCAGCTAAACCTCAATGTGGCAATCTTCGTGGCCTGGCTCAAAATTTTAAGCTGGGGCACACAGATTATGTCCTTTACGAAATTTACACCAGCAAACACAGGAAGACTGTGTCAACCAGCAGTAAGAACTGAACAAGGAAAAAGAGTGAACTCTTGGGGTGCACCTGGAGCTGCCATAAAGGGCTACTGCAAAGGTCAAGTGATGTGGTGAACAGAATGTATTGGGAGGCAGGGAGAGCTAGTCAGCTGCAAGCAAAAAATACAGCAAATGTGTGGACAGAAAACTGCACACATGATCCCCAGGAAAGAGGAGACAGGGACAGACCCCTGGCCTACAGCACAGGTGGTCTCTGCAGGACTTCCCATCCCAGCCTGCGGAACAGCTCCACTATGAAAAGGCCCCACCCTTTGCCCACACCTGCCATGGTATCCGGGGAGAGGCACTATTTCGCACTAGCAAGGGTGCTAAGCTGCAACACATAATTACCCTTAAATGGGGGCATGCAATTCCTTATCTAGGAATTCATAATAGATACAAAATGTTTCCACGGTTAATTAAATGAATGATTAGAAAGGTCTAAAAAAAAAAAAGGGTGAACTGTTTTCTCTTTAAAAATAACCCATCTGCTTATCAAGGCAATGTTTTCTAAGCTAATTAAGTATGGAGCAGAAAATCCTCCATGCTGACGTTTTTAATTAATTCTTAATTATGAAAACCCACATATGTCTTCCAAGTGAGCAAAATCGTAGAGTGGAGGGAGACAAAGGAAAAAAAGGACGAAAAACACAGAACTCTTGTTTTTGTTACTCTTTAGTTAAAGTTATCAGATATAATAAACAGTTTTAAAAATATCTACCTTTAGGATGTTTTTCAAAACAGTGAGAAGACATGGATCAACATACCTTTTATTTAATCTGTTTTTCCTGGTCCTTACATGTTGCTAAGAGACAGTCTTTTTTGAGGCTCAAATACACAAATCCTTACAAATTTAGAAAACAGTCAGATTTTCAAAGAAGCTTCAAAGAAACATTCAGTTAGAGGTAAAAATTTATTTGGTAATGATCAACCTACATTTCTCCAAACATCTTCCTGAAACATACTATTAACGGTACACGGTGACTCGTGCAAATGTCAAAATTGTTCATCTCCAGCTATGGGGCAATCTGCTTTGTTAGCTTTACACACATTAAAAATTTGTGATATACCTTTCTCCTTACTGAAGCAGGGGAAACCATGAGAGAGTCAATTGTCAACTGAATGAGAAATGCCCTTCAAAACATTTGGTTTAAAACAATTATGGACCATTGAAGGGCATCTGTATACCATGACGTCTAGTATCGAGTATGTTCAGAATTTATTAATCACGACTAGGGATAAACTAGAAGCAAAGCACCAGCTTGTGGAGCTGGGAAAGGCAACATGCATTAACAGTGACATGCTGTAACAGTAATTGTCTGTTAATTTAAAAATTAAAATCATTTTGTGAAACAGACTGATTATAGGATCTTGGTATTACAAAAGACTTCTTTCCCTTAAAACTCTTTGGTGTGCTTATGTGATTGTTTTTTATTAAATACCTAAAGACAGTCTTAGGAAAGAAATAAAAAGGAATAAGGACTCTTGATAAAGATCAGAAATCCCTGACACAACCAATGGAAATCAACAGGGAAATAGCTAAATTTACAAGAAGCTTTCTGGTAAGCCTAGAGGCATGCTTCCATCTTTTGAAAGAATCTATCTTGATCACATTTTTAAATATCCAAGTACACAGTTCCGAGAAGAGTTTTTATAGGAATAACTACAATTAACCACAGGGAATTGCCAAGAGAGATGAGCTTTGCTGAGAGAAATCAAGAGCCTTTATTTGTGAAACACTAGATTCAACTATGAAGGTGACAAAGCTCCAGCAAACTCAATCTTTACTGAGCCTGCAGGCCTACATTTGCAAATCATACATCAAGATCCCAGAGATGCTACAGGCTACAGCTAAAAAGATCCCAGCTGCAGCCTTTCTTCTGTCACTCAGACAAGGCATTTAACTTCCTCATCCATTCGCTAGTCAGCCTGTCACACCGGGATGGCCTGAGTGCTGTTGGAATGCTGGAAGCTATGCTACCAGTATTTCAAATATGAGCAAGGTCACTCATGGAAGACAAGTTTCAGCAGAGCTCTCAGACTAAAACAGACTAGGAAGAAAGGCCTGGTGAGCTACTTGTGAAAATCAGCCGATGAGAGCTCTATGGATCACAACAGAATACTGTCCAGTATGGTGCTGGAAGACGAAGCCCCTAGATTAAAAGGCACCCAGAAGACCCAGTGGCTGCACCAACAAAGGAGAGGCTGTGAGCATCCAACAACTGTGAAGATGTGTAGGACTGGGCAACATTTCATTCTGTCATACGGAGTCCCTAGGAGGCAGAGCCAATCTGACCCCAAATAACAGCAACAACAGCATTTGGACGAGAGAGGAGCTCCACGGCCAGCACTGTCCTAGCATCAGTCTCATCTATCCTCCTACCAGTTTTCAATTTTACAAAGCACTGAGTCCAGAAGAGTGAACTGCCCAGAGTCACAGGAGACGTAACACAGACAGGATTTAAAACCTGAGTTACTTGGCTTCAAAGCCTTGCTGACTGCGTTGCAGCAAAAAGACTTGTCTAAATTTATGAGGGGTAAGAATCAGCACAAAGTGGGCTCCTGTGAGGTCGAGGTCAGACGTTATCTCTACTGTCCAACTTCTGTACTTCTCTGCCAGCTTAATTTGTTGCCATGACCACAAAGAACTCACAGACCACACTCACCATTATAGGGCTTACTAGGGAAGTAATAAGGTACAACCTGGGATAAGGCCCAACTTGGAAGTAGCAGGAAAATTTGGCATCAGAATTAGAAAGTACATAGGTGAGATGTGGAAGGCTCCCCCTGGGAGACAGCACATCCTCCCCCTCCTCAGCATAAGACAGATTCCCAAACAAGCTAGTTTCATCCATTTCAATCCCTTTCCCTTGTTGTGAATACCCTTTCTAAACAAGGCCCTAGGAAGTTACCACCTGTGATTATTGTGTATGATTTTCTGGGAACTTGTTAGAAAAAATTGCAAATTATCAGCAGGAGTCGAACCAGACCAAAGGGAAGGGGACAGCTGCTCTCAGCTGCGCGCACCCCCTCTGCCCTTGGCCTCCCAGCTGCTATCTGGCCCAGCTCATAGCCCGTGATGGCACTCTGCTTAGCCCTAGCTCTGCCACCAGGGCCCCTTCCTGGACTCTGCTATCTTCAGTGGCACCCACACTCCTTCAACCTCATTACAGCACTTGTAGCAGGCTTTCCTCACAAGAACCAAACCGCACTGCTTCACGCTTTTCTTGGTTTTGAGGTTCCCCTCTTAGACTCCTTTCTAAAAACCTCTGTGGGGTTGGCAGCTTATATAAACAAACTCCTTGTCAATTTCAAGGAATCGCCCTCACGGCAAGAGCACAAACTGGTCCATCCCCTCAGAGGACCACAAGTCACTCAATCCTACTGGGTGGAACCCGTGGTGGTGCAGTGCTTTAAGTACTGCAGTTGCTAACCAAAAGGTCAGCAGTTCAAATCCACCAGGCCAAACGAGCAGGCACTCCTCGGAAACTCTGTGCAGCAGTTCTACTCTGCCTACAGCACAGTTATGAGTCAGAGTCAGCCCAGTGGCAGTGGATTCAGTTTATCTGAATAGTAAATCAACCAATCTAAGACTGTGGTCCAGCCCACCGTTTTGGGAAAGTCACAACTCCATGCTATCTCAATCAGTTTAGGTCTGGCACAGAATTGACATTTTCTGCCAGCAGAGAATAGCCTCTTCCCTGTGTAAAAGTAACAACCCTCTGGGGAGAAAAGCAACCTAGGAGGTCCTCCAAGTGGTTTCTCCACAGAATTTGGGCAAAAATAACAACACTTCAGGGTGTGACGGGGGGAAAAAATCTCTCAAACTGTTTTTCCAAACAACCAAGGCAATATTAAAGGAATTCATTTTACCACACTGCCCACCCGCTATGCTAATCTCAAAAATTCTGTTTCCAAAGACTGACGACAAAATTTGAGCAACCCCTTATCAATGCTCCCACATATTTCTCTCTCCATATGCTGTGGTATAATTTCCAAGTCACAGCTCAGATCTTGTTTTCTCCAGCAAACTCTGGAGAGAAGCTCTTTGGTTCTCTCAGGACAAGGGAAAACACCAGGTCTGCAGAACACAGGGAGTCCCTGAGTGGTGCGCACACGGGTCAACTGCTCAACTGCTAACTGGAAAGGGGGAGATCCGCCCTTACACAACGATGGCTCAGAAGAAAAGGCTGGCAATATACCTGTGAAAACTCAGCCACCTAAAACTACAGAGCACAGTCCTACTCTGACACACACGGGGTCACTATGAATTGGAGTCAGCTTGACAGTAACTGACACAGAACACAGAGAACCTGCGGGCTACGAAATGCCAGGGTCTCCCATCTTCCTTTGCACGTAACCTGATCTATTTGTTGACATGTAGATTGCTCAGGTCCCTTTCTACCGTGCAGGTGACATCTGTCACTGGGTGTAGAGTACTGAGAAGGGTAGAGATTCCAGTCTTGCAAGTCTGGCACCCTGTAATGGCGGTGAAGAACCCTGGATTGCACAATGAATATTAGTATTCACAGACAGCATGTGTCCCCAGTAGGCACCAGCAAAATCTCCAAAGTCAGTTTTTCAAAACCCTTAGAAGGTAAGTTTACATTATAATGAAAGAATGACAATTATCAGCCAGAGTCCAACTGGTTCTCACAGTTCTATTTTTAAATTACTTGAATTAGAGGAAAAGACTGAGTGTCATTAATAATGGAACTTGCTGTCTAGTTTCCTAAAAAACCTTACCCCTTCATAGGCAAAATCTGAAGCAATGCAGAGAGAAACTGACAATTTATGTCTTCAGGCAACAAAGGCCATTTGGGTAAAATTATGTTTCTGGGCTTGTGGGGACTGTCAGTGGGCTCTGCTCTAAAATTATCTACATCTTTATAGGGGTTGCCTTTAAAAAGCAGAACCACATTAGTACCCAAACACTTAATGTTACAATGATCAAGCTGAATTAACAGAGCAGACGTGCTTTCCAAATGAGACAGATGGTTAGTTAGCATTCCTAACAGGTAAAGGCAATCCTTTCTATACATGATATCCAATGTAACATGCCATGGGAGGAAGCCCCTCACAGGTAGGTTTGAGCAGACAGCCACTTGATGCACCACCTTGGGTGCCTGAATACCACTGGCCCTTGGAGCTCCAGAAGGCAAGTACAGTAGGCTGTGGCTCCAAGTGAATGCCAGAAGACAAGTACTATCGGCTACAAATTCTGACTTACGCCTCCTAGATTAGAATGAAATGGGATCATATAATAGAAAACAAAGAAGAAATAATTTAACTATACCACGATTTGTTTATTTTTAAGGGCTTCTCTAAAACCAATTCAGAAAGACGAATATGCAGTACACAAAGAACGTTAAAATACGCTTTTTGAAAAGGTTCAAAAAAACCTTTTTTAAGTTTACAGAGCACAGACACTCTGACACAATTTGAACTTTTTTTGACACAAAGCTCACAATCCCAGGACCCTTTCTCACCTGCTCTGTAGCACAGCTTATGAGGAACAATGCTATCATAAGGCACCTCAAACCGCGACATCAGAATTCTGACTCATCCTTTTGTTGGCCGAGGTTCTGGGCAAGTCATTTAACTTCCTTTTTTAAGTCTTGGTTCTTTGTCTACGTGGTAATGATCCTGGTACCACAGAGTTACTTGTGGATTGACTGAGATTATTATTCTTAACCCAGTGTCTGGTACCAAAAGAGCCTCAGTAACTTGTTGGAGGCTCTCATGACAGCAATTATTACTATGAGAAGAATGACACAGTAATTATGGAAATAGAACAAGTCAAGGCCTTACTTTAAATGAAGTAACTATTCATGACTTTAAAAATCCTGCCACCTCTTAAAAGCCAGCAAGCTGCCATCCAAGGAACATCAACAGGTCCGAACATATTTGATGGTATGAAAACCATCAAAGACATGAGGAAAATGTAAGTCCAGGAAGCAGAAGGGTCCATGTGACGGGGAGACTACATCAGCATGAGACCAGAAGAACGAGATGGTGCTCGGCCACCACCAAGGACTGTCCTGACTGGGAACATAATGTTGAATCCCTGATTAAGCATTAAAAAAACGGGAGAACAGAACTAGAGCTCTATTAAAATAAAGATCACTTAATGGCCCGACTTCTTGGAGGGTCCTCTAAGAACACGGCCCCTGGAGCTGAACCCAGTACTGAAGTCAACTCTTCAAGTAAAGACTGGACTGGACTTTGGGACAGAGTGAAAAAGGTGGTGTGTGTACTTCTGGATTTAATATACACATGAGATTGTGCAACTCGTCCCTCTTTAGAGGGGCGACAGTAGGGTGCAGAAGCGGGGACAAGTGCTGGCTGGGGAGAAAGGAGGATCCTGCTGTCATCGGGGAAGGAGGACAGGCAGAGCTGCACAGAGGCATCTTTCACGGGTTTCTGTATGGCAAACTGACTCGGATTGTAAGCTTTGACTTAATCATAATAAAAGATTTTTTTTATTTAAAAAAAAAAAAATCCTGCCACCATTTGCGGATAATCACACAGAGCTACTTGCTAAGGTCAACAGGAACGCTTCTCCGTGGGGGTGCGGGGAAGGCCTGAGTTAACGCTACTGGGCTAGTATCTGACCACTGCTTTTTCACAGGATACTTAGGCAGCCACTAAATTATTGGCTTTTGGGAGACATAACCATACTACCCATTGTGGACAGCTCACTTTGTAAGGCCACTCTAAAGGTTATTTGTCAATCCCCTCACATGGACAGATGAGATAGTATTCTGAGTCAAGTCCAGCCCTGTGGCCACCACATTTCAGATACCATCAGGTTCAAAGCTCTTCCCATTTGATTCCTTTCGTTGGAGAAGCCTCGTCAACCTCATGTCTGGAAGATTCTGTGATGCTCTAGGACGAAAAGCAAACAGCTGGTAAAGGGGTGGAGGCCCGTCAGTGGCAAATACTCCTAAAGGGGAATACAGAGCTTGGGTAAAGACAAAGCAAGAGGAAGTCAAGTACATGAATGGTCCAGAAATACATGGAAATATTAATTTAAGACGTCCACCCTTGATGCAATCTCCTTCTCCATATTTTAATGCTTTTGTGACATCTGAAGGAATGGCAGAAAAAGAACAATAAATGAATACAATGAATTCTGATTAAGTAACAACAAATCCTGAGAGCCAAAGGTCACTTAACTGTAGAGGATAAGAAATCTGCCCATATTTTTCAACACATCACAGTAGAAAATGACTGAGAATACCTATCGCTCACTCCTTCCAAGTACTTAAAAAAAAAAAAAAGACATTAATAATAAACTTTACTTAGATTTGCAAACTTAACATGTATCTAGTAATAAGCATTGTGTTTGCTTTCACTGGACAGTGCAGCATGTGTAGAAAAGGGGTTATACAAATGGTATGGCCGGTGGCACCTGACTTCCTCTAACTTCCTGAGGAACGAGGAGACTCAAGGTCAGTGCTGATTACTACAGGTCAGAGGTCAGATACGCTGCTTCTCTCTGCCATCTTTACCAATTCTGACACCAACTATCCCTCCCATGGCACTCTCCACTTCTCTGCTGGGTTCAATGATTCATTGCAATGGCCACACAGAGCTAAGAGACAATACAATTATAGGGTTTATTAGGGAAGTAACCGTTACAATTCAGGGTCAGGAACATTCAGGATACAATTCTCCCATCAGGACAGCCTCTTTTCAGCTGAGCTTACATGCACCCCTCCCTGACCCTGACCCTGACCCTGACCCTGGCCCTGACCCTGGCCCTGGCCCTGGCCCTGGCCCTGGCCCTGGCCCTGGCCCTGGCCCTGGCCCTGGCCCTGTGCCGTGCTCAGATAAGTGTTACAAAGCTCTTTTAGCCCAGTGGATATGTGCCCCAAGGCACCCCATTCCACCAGCAAGCATCTACCCTCAGATGCTCAAACTTCAACTCCAAGGGTTAGCACACCTAGCTGCACACCAAGCACAGGGGGTTGGGGCCACGGGTATCATTCAGGCAGCAAGCCTCCTGCCAAAGGCACCCAGCTTTTTGGCTCCACGGACCAGGAAGTCCATCCCACCACGTCCTGCCACCATTCCTCAGCTTCTCTACCACTACTTCTCACTGCCTTCAGTGTTAGATTTCTCCCACTTGCTGTCTCCTGTTTCAGGAACTTCTCAGTGCAAGAATCCCATCGGTCTGCTCCTGGCTATCCTTTCCAGGTAGTGGTAGGATCCTCTCTACTCTGGAATTAGCACTCTTTTAAGGCACAACTGACCAATCTCCTTGGTGGGCCACAAGGGCTTTCTTTGTCCATTCCCACTCAATCACTTGGGTGTGAATCAGAAGACCACGGCAAGAACAGTCTCACAAAAAGGACCCATCACTCTGAAGGAGTAAACAGTCAAAAAAGAAAAAAGCGGGGGAGGGGGATATTGTCAAAACATTATTAAGCACTTAGGTTATGTACAAAGTCCAACAATTAAGTCTGTGAACTTAACTGTTCTAAGTGCTCGTACCTCACTGCTGAATACCACTACAGTCACTTTCGAAGTACTCCCCTTGGGAAGCTATGCACTGAAGGCAGTGCCTAGTCCACTTTTCAAAGCAATTTTGGAATTCATTCTGGAATGGCCACTGCGCACGGTACAAAGGCGGCAATAACTTAATTTATAGTTGTCTGTGACGGACTTCTGAGTCAGTAAACGAACTATACTGGAACACCCTCCCTATTGACCTGATCTGGCCTCCCGCTGACTGTTTTCTTTACCGAAAGATAAAGGAAATACTGAAAGAAAGACATCTTCACGACATTCAGGACATCAAGGATAATACAACAACAGCTCTGATGGCCATTCCAGAAAAATAGATCCAAAACTGCGTTGAAGGGTGGGCTAAGTGCTGGCGTCATTGCATAGTGATCTTCAGCTATGAGGTTTGCAGCACTTTTTCTAGGATGAATTCACAAACTTAACTGGCAGCCCTAACATGAACATTTAGTCAAAATCATCTGCTTCTAGAAGAGAACTGAGAAATCTAAGGGCAGCTCTAAAATGTGGTGCATACTTACAAGTTCATATTTAACATAATTACTGGGTAAATGCATCCCTGAGGGGATTCATTTCTTTTGAACCTTACTCTGTAACAGTATGTCTTAGGGGCTGATGAAACCTCATACCACAAGGAAAGTGGGGTAGAGAAATATAACACAAACCTGAACCGCTTAAAACTATTCATATTGCCACCAATTCAACAAAATTATGTGTTCTGCTGGCACTTCTCAAGTGGAACTGAGATATTTCTTGAAAAAAATTTTCAAAAACCCTACATCACAATTCAGCACTGTGTGACTGATTGCACAAAAAAAGACCACCAACAGAGCTGTGGTGTATCAGTTATGAGTGAAGCAAATATTTGTCATTAGCTAAATGACCATGAACTATATTTTCCTGCAAAGCCACAACTGACTCTTTCAGGGGGGCCTAAAAAGGGAAAAAATTCAGCAGTAGTGAAGTCTGCACATTTTGTCACATTCTGCAGGCCACAGGATGGCTGTCAGATGACAGGCAATGGAAGAGGATGCAGGAGGCACTACCCCATTCCTTGTAATGGGAGAAAGAAACTTCAAAACAACAACAATTTTGGTTGTTGCCCAGGACCACTGGTATGACCTCTGTGTCACAGTTAGGTCCACAGTCTTACTTTTTCTTACTAGTATACACAATACTATGGTTTTTAAAATTGAAGATATCTTTGTAATCAAATATTAATTTCTTGAAAAAAATCAATACAGACCTATGAACTTTAAAAGCAATTTTTCTGAGCTCTAATCTAGCCTGGGGTCAGACCACAGCTCAATGACTGCGGCAGGTATGGGGGGAGGCAAGGAACAGCCACACTCCCTGAGTTTAAATGCCGGTTCTTTTTACTTCGATGGCGGTGGGTCTGGGTTTAGTTTTCACTTACTAGTCATGTATTCCTAGTTACTTATCTTTTCTGGATCTGAACTGCCTCATCTACAAAATGGAGATAAACAACACCCACCTCATAAGATTGTTACAAAAATGAAATGAGACGGTATTTGCAAAGAACACTGGCACACAGCAAGCAACATGGAAGTGTTCTCCAAAGAAAGGAACCAGGGACTCTTAGAGGGTAAATAAGTATACATCATGGGGCTGGGAGGATTTAAGGATGGGCATGGTAGAGGGCAGTTTGAGAGTATCAGAGGTGATGTTGAAAGGATGAACTACTCTCTGGGATGAGACAGCATGAGCACAAAAATAACACATTAGTCTAAAAGTGAAAGGCATTAATCTGTAATGATATCCAACCAAGAAACGTCAACGTATACAATGAGGTGTCTTCAAGCAGAAGAAGAGTACATGTTTAATTTTTTGTTAATTTCGATAAACCCATGAGTGCTGGGTGTATGCTTAACTAGAAAAGAGTGAAGATAGGGAACCAATGCCAGTCCTAGGAAGGAAAGGCAATCGATGCCTGAGAAATCAGCAGTCAGGAAATCAGATAGCATACTACATTGGGCAAACTGGCTGCAGAAGACCTCTCTGAAGTGCTGAAAAGCAGAGAAGTCACCCTGAAGACTCAGGTTCACACGACTCAAGCCACGGTATCTTCTATCACTTTATATGCATGTGAAAGCTGGATAACCAACCAGGAAGACCGGAGAATTCACTCTGCTGACAAAGTGTATGCAATACACCACGGACTGACACAGCAACAAGCAAATCCATCCTGTAAAAAGAAGAGCCAGAATGTTCTTTAGAAACTAAAGATGGTGAGATTTTGGGATTGTGAGATTTCGTCATTAGCAGGGACCAGTCCCTGGAGAAAGACATCAGGCTTGGTAAAGAAGAGGGTCAGCGAAAAAGAGGAAGACCCTCAATGAGATGGACTGACACAGTGTCTGCATCTGTGCACTCAAGCACACAGGGACTGTGAGAACGCTGCAGGACCAGACAGGGTCACTGTGAGTACTAAGGGACCTGATGGCATCTAACAACAGCAAAAGAACATGCAATGAGTAAACTGATAACCAAAAGGCTTTAACACACTTCGTAAGACGGAAGAAAGAAAACTGAACACTGTGTGTGGAGATAATGTATTAGCGAAACATTCTACAAGGTAAACTACGTGCAGACTTCCTGCTTCATGTCCTGGGAAATGATACCCTTAGACGGCTCTAATAATTAGGGTGAGATAGTAATGAAGCTTATATAAGTGCCCAATGATGCAACGAGACCAGGCAAACATTCGTGTGACAGGACAATGGTCTATGAAGTGCCAACCACTCAAAACTTGGAGAATAAAACACTAAGGAAGGCCATGCTACAAAAAACTGGACTTGAATGCAAGGCACAGCTCAAAAATCTACTGATGTAACAAACACATGGCAAATACAAAGAGTCCAGCCATACGACCACTGGCTTGGATGTGAATCAACTTAGAGGTAGCCCCAAAGAGATCAGCTGGTAACGAGACCCTGTCACTTCAACTGGTCAGAGTATCTTTCTGATTCTGACACGGTTTCTGTAACTGTGAAAATATAATATTTCCATATCCCCAGAAAATGTATACCGCTCTAACACTTCTGCTGCTGTTGTCCTCTGTTGTCAGCAGCAACCCTGCGCCCAGGAGAACAAAATGCTGCCTGGTCCTGTGCCATTCCCACAATAGGTTGTGAATCAGACCTACTTGATCCACAGGGTTTCACTGGCTGGTTTTCAGAAGTATACCACCAGGCCTTTCCTCCTGCTCTGTCTGGATCTGGAAGCTCCACTGAAACTTGGTCAGCTTCACAGCAACGTGCAAACCTCCACTGACAGGCAGGTGGTGGCTGGGCATGAGGTGTCCTGGCCGGACACCGAACACAGGTCTGCTGCATGGAAGGCTATGATGATTCTACCACTGAAGACCACTGCCCTTTGGCTCTGCAAGCAATGAAAAGTTGCTGCAAACCTAGCAAAGTACACGGACAAGTTTAAAAACCACAAACGAATGCCACGGCACTGGTATTCTACAACAGGTTTAAGTGTGTTGTGTTCAAGTTTTATCACTACGGGATCTTTGGTGCTCTGTGTGCTGTTTACAGTGTTTGGACTGTTCAAAAGAATCACTGTAGTTTAAAATGTTAAAAGCAATTCCAGTCTGTAATTCTTGTTTAAATTTTTAAAATTAGGTTTCAGATATCAGTAATAGTTTAAGCACTAAAGTGCAAACAGTAGCCAGTGTCCCTCTCCATGAACAAGAGCCCCTTGGGTGTGAAAGAATACACAAAGTGGAACACAAACACAATACCCCAGGGTGTAAACTGGGTCTCTCCACAGGCAGGCCTCTTCAGGCAAACCGCAGTCTACTCCTTCCATCACAATGACCCCAAAGGAAACAAAAGCAAAGGCAACAAGAAGAAGAAAATGCTACACAGCTGACAGGACTTCATCTTTCAGTTTGTCTTTTAAAAGTAGGACATGAGGATAACTGAAAATTAACCACAACAGACTCTGGCTTCAGTTTGCTCCATGTGTGGTGCATGACAACAAAATCTTTCTTTCAGCTTTGAAATAACATGCATCTAAAATGAAAAAGAATGCGAAATGTGTTTACAGCAACGAAATTAAACACTGAGGTTTATTTAACACAGAAAGATGTGAGAGAGTGGCTGGGAGATGTTCTTAGGATTTCACTGACCCACTTCTTCCTGAGGAAGGGTTTAAACTAAGCCAAATCACCGCCAAATCCTTGGATCTATGTATTCCTGGGAACGATGCCTCATTTAATGTTTTTCCTTGGAAAGCCTGGTTAGTATTCTTTCTACAAGTCTACTTCCCCTCTCTCTGCCCCTTCCCATCTAAGATAGCAACAACAACAAAAACCAGGGTCCTTTCAAGTGTGTTCTGTGACTCATGGCAACCCATGGGTGTCAGAGTAAACTGGGCTCCACAGGGTCTTCAGGGGCAGACTTTTAGGAAGTAGATTGCCAGACTTTTCTTTGGAGCCACCTCTGGGTGGACTCAAAGCGGGCTCAAAGCATCAAGCCTTTCGATTAGCAGTCAAGCTCATTAAACTTCTGTACCGTCCAGAGACTTTCTACCTAACACATGCAATCTGAGTGCTCATGTATGGGAAAAAGGTGAGAAAGAGAAGCATTTAGCAAACCCCAGCACTTGCTTGGGAAGAACTTTCCATTTTCATTCATTATATGTATCTTGGAAGCTGGACAGTATCCTCCCCATTTTACAGATGGAGACACTGGAGTTCTAATGAAATGAACAACTTCCCCAAGTCATCACAGAAGCCAAGTGTCCAAGCACGTGTCCAGATCTGCCGCTAAAGTCTGCATCCCCTTGCATTGTCCTGTGCTATCTTCTAGTTCTCTGCTCCATTATTCACACAGAAGTTACCTGTTAACAGCTTCTCGAACTACACGGCAAGTCAAAAACATCTACTCTGAAACTCAGGACACATGAAACCAGCATAAATATACCTTAGGTCTAGCTCTCATTTGTTTTTATGACAGGTACTTCTCACATAAAGGGCCGTGTCACCGCTGGCTCTCAACAGCTGTGTGTTGCAGAGAATCTGAATGCGTACCTGTAGCAAGAGGCACAGATGCTCATTCTAATCTTTCTGCCAGCCAACCACAGGGTGATGATCCCCATACAGCCTGTCCTTCAGTTTCAAGTCAGGTAAATGGCGCCTAAGGAATCAGGACAGTGCAGTGTTTAAAAGGCTCAGCTACTAACCGAATGACTGGCAGCTGGAACCCACCGGCAGCTCTGTGGGAGAAAGATGGAGCAATCTACTTTTGTAAAGATTTAAAGCTTTGGAAACCCTGTGAGGCATTTTCTACTCTGTCCTGTACAGCTATTATGAGTCGGAATGGACGTGGCAGCAGGGGGTTGGGTTGGGTTGCAGCAGTACTCCCTGAGGCCGACAAAGAGGACTCTTCTCTTTTGAACTGCCATCAAAATGCTCTCTACATTCAGTCAGGATAAAGATTTTGAAACCCGCCTCTGAAGCTGTCACGACAACACCCATCAACATAATTTTTACAAGCTTGAGGCAGAAAAGAAGTGAATATTCCATTTATTTTAAAGTGAAGCACGCGAGAGAAAAATTAAATGTTAAGGACTAGAAGACAGTCGGCATATTGATTTCTTTACAATTACTATGCATAATATAACAGGTCACCAAGGAATTGAATTTTGCTTATTTTTGTTTCATTGTAAAAAGCATATCTGAGGAGACACGAAAAACATATTTCTACTAATTAGGATGTACTTTGCTACCTGCATTCTGAATCTAATCTATGCAAGTAGAGAAAAACAACCAAGTATGCCATGTAAGGCTGGGCAGGCTGTCCATTGTACAGACATGCTGGAGGAGCCAAGGTGTGCATCACGGCGGAGCCTGTGTCCACATGAAGGAGTGGGTTCCTCTTTTGTCTTCTCCCTTTCCTTCCATTCCAGGTGAAAATATACGCCCATTCAACCATTTTTACTTACGTAGTTCAACAGTTACCATTCTAGCTCTGTCTAACCATACTGCGTCCACTCTGTAAACTTAGTCCCTTAGCCCCTTCGAGTCTCAGCTGTGCTCTGAGGTTGCTGTTGTCACATACAGAGTGCAATGCTAAAGGCAAGTCATCTTGATCAGCTGAAGTAAACTATTTCGTTTGCAAATAATTTCGGTTTAAGGCTTAAAAATTGTTTCTAGGCATAGATTCAGCGGTTTACCCATTATCAAAGGATCCAGTAAGTCTGGTTTCCATGAGAATTTTAAGCTATGTTCTACATTTTCCTCCTTCTGATCAGGATCCACCTACTGGATCCCTGACCAAAACATTTAATAACAGTTGTCGGGCACTATCCAGCCTCATCTCCTGTGAGAAGCCTTTGCTGACCAAACAGGAGAGTGGTTCCATGTGTACGGATGTATGCACACAACTGTGTAGTATATATGTTATATATATGTGTGCATAAATGTGGGTATGTAAAGAGCCTTCATGCTGCAGTGGTTAAAGTGCTAGGCTGGTAACCAAAAGATTGGTGGTTCAAATCCATCAGCCACTCTGCAGAAGAAAAATGTGGCAGTCTGCTTCCTTGAAGATTTACGGCTTTAAAAACCATACAGGGCAGTCCTACTGTGTTCTACAGAGTCTCTACGAGTTGGAATCTACTTGGTGGCAGTGGGTTTTGAGCGATATGCAGGTGTATCTATTTATATGTAAGTGTACACATTCATATATATTCACATATGCAATAATGTACATGGGAGCACATACACAGATAGATACTTCTTTAACACGGACAGAACTTCTTCAACTTAAACAGAAACCTCACAAGACTGTTTGATGGATACGAAGTCTTAGGAACATAGTTTCAAGGGACAATTCAGTCAGCTGGCATTAGCACACCAAGCTTAAGTTCTACATCTTAGCTTGGGAAATAGTGTCTGGGGTCTTACATGCTTGCAAGCATCCACCTAAGACACATCTATTGCTCTCCATGTGTCTGGAATAAAAGATAGAAGGAAACCAAAAACTCAGAAAAGAAATAAGCCCACAGGACCACTAGTATACAGGAACTCAGGCCCTCATATACTCTGAGGTCAGAAAAACTAAATTAGGCAGTGCCAAGCTATCACTACTCACAGACAGATCCTGACACAATGGCAGCAAAATGTGGAACAGAACTTAAATTCTCAGAAAGCACAAACTCACTGGACTACTTGAGACTAGAGGACTCTTCAAGACTACTGCTCTAAGATATTCTTATAACCTTGAACCAAAACCATTGCATGAGATTATCTTTTATCTAAATAACTGACTGGCTCATAAAACAAGCCGTATCATCTGTGGGTACTGTGCTCCTTTAAAAAATCATCGATACAAGACCAAATGGTTGATACTGACTCAAAAGCGAAGACAAGAACGGAAGGGGATACGACATGAGATTAATGGAAATGAAAATAACCAGAATAGAAATGATAAGAAAGTTAAACTGAAAAATGTAACCAACATCACTGAACAAACTGTGTAGAATTAAATGGGAACCTAATTTCCTGTGTAACTTTTACCAAAATACAATAAAATACTTTGATTATTAGTAAAAACAATAGCAGCTCCCTCTTAAGGTTGTCGGGAAAATCAGATGAGGTAATGCCCTAGAAAGGAAAGGTCCTGAATCATATGTTCACTCGCTTGCCATAATCTTGATGGAATCTGACTGCCACTTCTTTTTCCTACAGAGTAGGTGGTAGGTTTGAATTGTCAACCTTTCGGTTAGCAGCTGAGAGCTTAACTACTACACCACCAGGACTCCTCACAGGTATCACTATCTTCCCTAAAAAATATCAACGATTCCTCTTACAGCCAGCTTTTCAGCTCACCTACCTTATTACTGTAAGGCATTGGTGGTTCCGTGGCAGAACCCTCCCCTTTCACACAGGAAACCCAGGTTCAATTCCCAGCCCATGTGTCTCACATGTAGCATGACCCATCAGTCAGTGGAGGTTTACCTGCTGCTGTAATGCTGAACACGTTTTAGCAGGGCTTCCACATTAAGACACGACGAAGGAAGGTCAGACAACCTACTTCCAAAAACCAGCCAATGAAAACCCTATGCATGACAACGGTCTGATTTGCAACTGGTCATGGGGATGGCACAGGACTGGGCATTACCTTCTGCTCTGTTAGGGGTCTACACAACAACAGTGAAAAATTTTACTGTCACTATGACATAGGCAGCTGTAGTGTGACAGCAACCATTGACAATTTCTTCTCTCTTTTCCTCTAGCTGTTTATATCCCAAATCTGGGGAGCCTGGTATACCACAGATGCTCAGATATGTAAGTAATGTCTTTCAGTTTTTATCCTGAAATCTTTATTCAAACCTTCCATTATTATTCACCTTGTTGCCTGTGAATACTTGATCCTCTCAAATACAGCACAGGCTCCTTGGTCAGAAACTGCTTTGGAACTGCACACGCTTTGCTGCCTTACTTGATTTTGCTCCTCAAACAAATCAGTATCGCTACAGGGAGATAACAGTTGCTAATACACAAGAAAGGCAAGAGACATGACCATTTTTATTACCATAGAGCATTTCTAAGGGACTGTTAAACTCTTTGAAACCCTGGTGGCACAGTGGTTAAGTGCTACCTCTACTAATCAAAAGGGCAGCAGTTCAAATCTACCAGGCACTCCTTGGAAACTCCATAGAGCAATTCTACTCTGTCCTATAAGGTCACTAAGAGTTGGAATCGACTTGACAGCAGTGGGTTTTTTTTTTTTTTTTTTTTCCTTTTTGGGGGGCTAAAGTCTTACTTCATCACACAGCCTCACCATCAGGCTAAATTTTCCCGGATAAAGTGCTGTAAGTCAAAAGGATGTAGACATAATCAGAATTTCCTCTGGAAATTATCATCATGGGCATCAGATTTCTGAATGATTGCCAAAGACTGCTATATTATTTTCTATCCGTTAATTATATACAGCATATGTGCAACTATATTTTGAATATATTCCTAATAAAAGGGAAACCCTGGTGGCCCAGTCATTAAGTGCTACAGCTTCTAAGCAAAGAGTCAGCAGATCAAATCTACCAGGTCCTCTACGGAAACTCTATGGGGCAGTTCTGCTGTCCTCTGGGTTTGCTATGAGCCAGAACTGATTCGACAACAATGAATTTGGGGCTAACCAAGGAGGAAACGGAGGAACTTTTTAAATAATTGTTACCCTCCCCTATTCGAATGACTCCCTCAATCCAGCTCACCGCCAATACACATCACTGACTAAAACCAACCTGTTGCTGTAGGCCTGACTCTGACTCACAAGACAGAGAACGCACTGCCTCCAGAAGACTTCCAAGAAGCAGCTGGTAGATTCTAAGGGCTCACCTTTTGGTTGGCAGCCGAAGCTGTTAACCATTGCACCACCAGATTCCACCACTGACTAAACTACCGACACATTTTTTCCATGGCCATTTCAGATCATGTAAATTATTCCTGAAGTGAGAAAAGGGTGAGAATAGTCACTCATCTTCCATGCAGGAGACCTGGGCTGCATTCTCAGCTGAAGTACCTTATGGGTAGCCACCAGCCATCTGTCAGCAGAGGATTACAACTTGTTATGATGCTGAACTGGCTTCAGTGCCACTTCCAGGCTAAGAAAAACCAGAAGACATGCCTGGTGATCCACTACCAAAAATTGGCCAGTGACAACCTTCTGGATAGTAATAATCTGGTCCGCCACTGATCATTGGGATAGGCCAGCACCAGCCAGCATTTCACATATGATCACTGTAAGTCAGAGACCAACTCAACAGCAGCTAACAGAACAAACTGATTAATACAAATGGACATAAACATTATGAAGTATTAACCTAATCACCATTTAATAATGTGTCCTGTGGGGCCTCTAGTGACCCCACTTCCCTCTCATTCTGCCCTAAATTTTCTAAGGGCAGAACCTTGCTTTTCTTATCGACTGTATACCCAGTATCTATCATATTACCTGGTTTAGAGTCAATGTCTACCAATCTTGGCTGAATAAACATATGACACTAACTTACCCAGGAAAAAGTCAATAACATCACAATTCAGAGTTAAGTATTTCTCCCATATTGTCCTTAACTTACCCCTGTGTGGCACTTATTATCTGACACATCAACTGCTTATCTCCTCTGCTGAATTAAGTTCTTACAAGCCAGGGCTTTGTCTTGGTTACTGTTAATTAAATCCCAAAGTCTTCTATAGCACCTGGCATATATGTTGACTATTCTTATTAAATCTTTGACTAATCCACTGCTTTCCTTTCGCAACTAAAAAAGGAAAAGATGACATCTATTTCATAATACTCTGATGCGCTTTCATTCTTCTTTCCAATTAGAAAGAAGTCCAAGCTGCACTGAAGGGGCTGCTGAACAAGGCTCCAGGAACTGACAACACAAACTGAGATCCGTCAGCAAAGAGATGCGATGTTGGAAGCACACATCTGTGCCAAGAAATTCAGAAGACAGCTACCTGGCCAACCAACTGTAAGAGATAGATCTATACGCATGCCTATTCCAAAGGAAGGTGATCCAAAGGGATACAAACATTGTTGAATAGTATCATTAACATCACATGCAAGTAAAATTATGCTTAAGATAATTAAAAAACTCTGAATCACTATAAACACTTAGTTTTTGTTCTAAAAAAGCTAACAAGACAAATGTGAAGAGTTTCAAGGTGATGCAATTACTAACCAAAATAATGACTAAGACAGTAAGAATTCACCAAGACACATCTCTGGAGACAGGCCTGATGATCTACTTCTGAAAGATCACAGCCACCTGAAATCTATATGGAATGTGACTCAACTCTGAAACACCCAGTGTTGTCATGAATCAGAATCCATTCGATGGGGTTTTTTTAACAAGACATATGTAGCTATTACTCACTACATGACAATTCACTTAAAAAAGCATCTACCATAAACGTAACTGGACAAGAAGGAAATACATCTCTGCTCCTAGAAAACCAACACAATAGAATTTTACTAAGGGACCTATGTAAAACTAAGATCCAAAGGCAGATTGCCCCCCAGCTGTTCACATAGATAGACACAGTGAGGCCTCGACACTGTCCAACTACTTCCACCTGGCCCTGTCAAAAACCATTAGCTCAGAAACAATACACGGGCATGAAGCACCTACCACGTCCTTTACAACTCTCCAATGTTACAATCACATTTTAAAGGAATAAACTAGACTCACAGAAGCATGTGATATAGGCAGGCAGATGGAATGATCAGAAGATCATTCAAAGAACTCAGAAGAGAGACAAGGGCTGAAGATAAACCCAAATGTCACAAAAGTGATACAGATAAAATCAGCAAGGGGATAGGATGACAAGAAAGGATGACAAGAAAGCACAAAAATAAAGTGTCTGACTGCTAAACGAAGGGTTGGCAGTTGAAACCCGCCAGCTACTCCCAGGGAGGAAGATACAGCAGACCTCTTCCATAAAGACCACAGCCTTAGAAACCCTGTAGGGCAGACGTACTCTGTCGTGTAGGGTTATTATAAGTTAAAATTGACTCAAAGGCGTACAAAAGAGAGAAGGAAGAAGTCTGAAGAGTCTGGAGAAGACTGATATTTAAAAAAGATTTCTGCTAAGAAAAATGAACTGTGCTGAGAAAATTAGAAAGCAGTCAGAAGGAAAGAGTCTCTGGAAGTTAAGGCATAAAAGAAGAGTTAAGACTGCACAGCTCAGCAATAGTGCCGGCTGCACAGCTCAGCAATAGTGCCGGCTGCAGTGACGTTAGAAACCTAACTTCATCCCCCCAATACATGTCAGAACACTAACCCCTACACCTGTGGGAATAACCCAGTTTGGAAGTAGGTTTTTCTTTGTTATGTTAACGAGGCCATATCAGCACACTGTAGGTCTTAAATCTAATCACTTCTGGGTTATAAAAAGAGCTACTGGACACTGGAGTAAACACGTGGGGCAGTGGTTGATGCCACTTGAAATTTCCAAAGAACTAAGAAATGTTGGGGCTACAGAAGCTCAAAAATATGAGGATCCACCTGTCCCCCCAACCTTCCACCCCTACCACTATCCCCTCCACCTCTCTAACCCTCCTCCCCATCTTTTCCCCCTCCCTCCCCTCCCCTTCCCTCCAAGCCCTACCCCTGCCACCCCCAGCCAGTACAGACGGCCCTCCCCTATAGCCAGTGCTTTGAATTTGGACTTCTAGCCTCCTACAGGAGCCTGGTGGCTTAGTGGCTAAGAGATCAGGCTGCTTACAAGGCAGTTCCTTGTAACCCTATGGGGCAATGCTACTCTGTCTTATAAAGCTGCTGGGAGCTTAAACCAACTCAGCAGCAAGGAGATTGGTCTGGGGTTGTGGTTTCGCCTCCTGAACTGTGAGAAAATAAATTTCTGGTTTTTAAAGCTACCCACTTGTGGTATTTCTGTTACAGGAGCACTACAAAACTAAGTGAGGACACGGAAGATGAACAAACTTTAAATCTGAACCTTAAAAGTCACAAATGACGTCTGGTGAGCATTTTTTACACAGCACGGACATAGAGGCAATGAGTGAAAACACCCCCAGTGTCTGAAGTGCACCCCACTCTCACCTTTCTGTGCACCCACACGTATCCTCCTCCCCACCCAGTCCACTGTCCAGCTGACTTCTGTAAGGCTCAGCTCCAGCTTCAATCTCCCATGAAAAGCCTTCTCTGACTGCCCCTGAAGCTATGTGACACTGCCTGGCACTCCCAAGATGCCCCATGATGCATCGCCACCATGGCACGTCACTTCAGTAGCTTGTTTAGAAGCATGGGTCTCCTGCTAGAGAACTTGAGGGAAGAGGTTTCTCTTTCTTATCTCCGTGTTGCTGGCACCTAGAACACAGCCCTCCCTGGTGGTACAGTGGCTAAATGCTTGGCTGCTAACTGAAAACAGTGCAAACTCCATAGTTTGAATTTAACCAGCTACTCTGCAGAAGAAAGATGCAGCACTCTGTGTCTATAAAGACTAAAACAAACAAACCAACACTGCCACTGAGTCAATTCCAACTGGAAAGCCTAAGCGGCAGTTCTGTTCTGTCCTATACTGAATCGACTTCATGGCCAAGGGTAAGGAATGGAATAAGGGAACAGTTAAAAAAAAATAAAGCAACATCATCTTAGTTGAAATACTACAAACGGAGGGCTTCAACAAAGAGATTTATTCTCTGGCAGTTCAGGAGGCTACAAGTTCAAATTCTGGACATCAGCTCCTGGGAAAGACTTTCTCTCTCTGTTGGTGCTCAAGGGAGGTCTTTATCATCAATATTCCCTTGATCTGGAAGCATCTCAGCACAGGAACCTCAGGTCCAAAGGACACCCTCTCCTCCCTGAGCTACTTTCTTGGTGGTAGGAGGTTCCCACCCGCCCTCCCCGCCAACTTTCAACTCTTATAAAATGTGGTACAGGCTACACTCCAGGGAAACTCCCTCTATGTTGGATCAGGGAGGTAACCTTAGTGAGAGTGTTACCCCAAATCAAAACCACTGCCATTGAGTCAATTCCGATACATGGCATCCCTACAGGGCAGAGAACTGCTCCATAGAGTTTCCAAGGAGCACCTGGCAGATTTGAAAATGACCTTCTGGTTAGCAGATGTAGCACTTAACCATTATGCCATCAGCATTTCCAAGGGTGTTACATAGTCCCACCTAATCCTCTTTAACATAATCCAATCTCGCCCCAATAACCACAGGTCAAGATTAAGACACACAACATATACAAAAATTACAAGTACAAAATCAGTAACTACACAATACTGGGTATGACGGCCTAGCCAAACGGACACACACATTTGGGGGGGACACAATTCAATTTATTACTATTTATTATTTTTTAAACAGTATGTTCAGTAATCTGATGGGTTAAAGTAGCCTAGAAGAGGGGGTGTTGTTACCACACGGTGCTTAGCAGCACAGCTCCAGGTAAAAGGGAAAAGCAGTGAGGAGAAGACGCCAGATGCTGAGGATGGAAACGGAGGACACGGGAGAGAAGACACAAACGGGTAGGTAGGTGTCAACGTTCAGCAAGACTATTTCTCCACCTGAGACAAAAAGAGGAAAGGGGATGAAGTCGAAAAGGTGCCAAGGTAGACTGGAAGATGAACTTGTATTAGAGATTCAGGAGAGTGAGAAGGTAAGACCCTTTGCCAACATAAAGTGAGGCAGGAACGGGATTGATAGTGTGAGCACAGAAGGCGTAGAAAGGCGCTGTGAGTCTCGGCAGGAAGTCAGAAATGAACTGACACACTGACACAACGTCACCTCTTCCTTTAAATATCTGGTCAGTCTCATATCCTGTCCTCCTTTTGAATTTACCCTCAAATCCACTCTTCCCTTCTGGTCTTATGACTCCTCCTGGTTTAGGCAATTAGCTTCCTGCCTAGGCTATTATGACAGTATAATTTGGTTATTTCCTGAACTCTGTTCCTCAAAATGCTAATAAGTTCATTTACTGAAAAAGGAGGGGGAAACTGTTTTCACAGTGAGATTAAGTTTAGGAAGTAATACATAGTCAGTCTGTCAATTTCGAATTCTGCCATTCACTACAGTGCACTAAAAGCTCTAGGAAATCCTACAGGGAAACCTACTTAACTCTTAACCAGGCAAGGTTACTGATTTTCTTCTCAAGGGGCACCTAATAAATACCTAATCAGATGCAATATGACAATCCTGGATTTTCCACCTTAAGTTTCTATGTGGAAATTTATGCCACACTGCCCCCATGCATCTGTCAGAATTGGCTAGGATATGCTGTGGTAATGAATGCCCCCAAATTTTATTGCCTTAGACAACAATTTTTGATCCCTGTAGATCTGAACAATCCCACAGGGTAACTGTCCACATTCAGTGACTCAGTGGACTGAGCCTCAATCACCTGCCTCAATTATTACATAAGAAGAAGACAATACTGGTGCGACTTCCAGTGACAATTGAGTAATAAGCCTGACAGGCTTCACTTCTACTCCCAGCACATTGGCTACAACTCATCACCTGGGCGCACCTGGCTGAAAAGGGAGCAGAAAAACGTGAAGTCTCCCGTGTGCCAGGTAAAGAAAAGAATCAACAGAAAACTGAACACTAGAATCTCTAGTATATACTTCTTTCTCATTACCAGTCGTTTCCCAAATCAGTCCCCTTAGTTTGTTAATTTTACATCTAGAGTATCTCCAACAGTCCTCTCTTTTTCCATCTCCTAGATCTACCAGTTTTGTTTCCCAAAGATATATCTCATTACGTCATTCCCAACACCTGCTACTAAAAAAAAAATCCTCATTGCTTCCAGTATAGAAGTCCCTATCATGGACTGAAATGCATTTCTTGAAAATATCTTTCAACTTGGGAATGCCATGATTGTATACCATGATAAAGGACTGTATTAGTCATCTACTGCTGCTATAACAGAAATACCACAAATGGATGGCTCTGACACAGACAAGTTTATGTCTGTCAAGAAATACATATGTCCACCACTTTGCCATGTCATTTCTCCTATAGGTTGTAAATTCTGAGACTACGATGTAAACAGATATATTAGTGGCAGTTATATTGACGAAATCTGAAAGACAGAGTCTTAAGCCAATCTCTTTCATACAAAAGACAGGAGGCAGCAGAGAGACATGGGGACCTCATACTACCAAGAAAGCAGCGCCAGGGGCAGAGTACATCCTTTGGACCTGAGGTTCCTGTACGGAGATGCTCCTAGTCCAAGAAAAGAATGATGTATCACAGAGACCTTCCTCCAGAGCCAACTGAGAAAAAAATCTTCCCCTGGAGGCAGTGCCCTTAATTCGGACTTCTAGCCTACTGGAATGTAAGAAAATAAACTTCTCCTTGTCAAAGACATCCATTTGTGGTATTTCTGTTGTAGCAGCAGTAGATGACTAATACAGTCCTTTATCAGGATATACAAAAAAAGTTTACAGTTTGGATCCCTATTTACCTTTCTGTCATGTCCCTAGCCTCTGTACCTTTTTTTTTTTTTTTAAGGTCTTACACTCTGGAGAAAACCTCACTGTTGGGGATTCAATTGCAATGAGTCAGAAATTTCAAGACAAAAGAAAAATTATGTTAGCGGTTTCAGTGTCCTTCTTACTCAAAAGCAGCATCCCCAAAGCAGTTTCTGCAGTCCTAAGGTGGGGTCAACGGGAGTTCTGTTTTGCTCCCAAAATTAGCACTACACCCTCAATGAATCAATCAAGTGGGGATCAGGCAGCTTTTAGCCCAGATTGTAGAAGAGCTTCTGCAGGAAATACCCAAACAATCCTACCAGAAATGAGAGGGTTTGTCTTCCTCATTATTACCTTTCCTGTAGTAAATATTATGGTCCACAGTAAACTGTCATTAGACCCACATCCATGACAAATCCCTTTCTGATCCTCAACCACAATATGTAAGTATACATCCCCAAAGCAGCCCAGTAGCTTCCCAGAAACATTTATCATTCAGATGTGATTCCTTCTACCATCAGGAAGGAATACAGTTCTCACAGTGAGGTTCCAGAGGCCATGCCTGGTAGACCTACTAAACAGTCACAATTGTATCAGCATCCCTCTTTCAACAAGAAGGAAAATTCTACGTCTGGTGCCAGGTAGTCCATGTGTACCTCCAAGTAGCCACAAAAAGCTATTTTAATTTCCAGAAACAGCTACTTTGATATTGTCACGCCTTTATTCATGTTACTGTCTCCCTTGAAGCTCTCCTCTGTTCACATTCTATTTTTCACGGACAGTGTCAGCTTTGCTAACGACCCTCCCACTCCCCTCACCTTGGCATCTGCTGAGCTCTCTCTGTATTTGATCAATTTCTTTATCATAGCAGCTCACTATATTACAGTTCTACACATACTGTCTCCCCTGCTCACCTACAAACTCCCTGAAGGCAGGGAATGCATTCTTTCGGTTTGGGTTTGATTTTTCAAACCCAAACCTCAGAGCCTTACAATCAGTAGAAGTTTAATAAATAATTCATTAATTCAGTAAAAGCTGAGTTAATTTAGTGTTCTCCTGCCAAAGCATGCTTTAGGTATTCCCAGTATGCTTTAGATACGTTACTAACAATGAGCATTGCTGAGCACGGTGAACCCATGTGTCTCAGACTGTAACTATTCAGTAGAACTGTGTTCCTCGGGGTTTTCAATGGCTGGGTTTCCAGCAGTAGACTACCATGTCTTGCTTCCAAAACACCTCTGGGTAGACTAGAATCTCCAATCCTTCAGTTAGCAGCCAAGCACATTAACCACATACATGATCCAGGGTCACTAGGAGCTGTAAATGACCCAACAGTAACTGGTTTAGTGGTTCATTTTTTATCATACTTTTTTTCTTTAATAAGTATAGTTTTGATAATCAGCTGTTTATTACACTAACGACACCATTTAAACACCTTCTGTTTGGGTTTTGGTATCTGTATCTCAAAATGCCTCACAAAAGGTTGAAAGCTATATGGAATGAAATGGAGATGGTTCCCATTTCAAATGACAAAATATCTAGTAAATTGTATTGACTGAATAACTATTTGGTTTCCTAACAAGCTGAGACAAATCACTGCTTTGAAATAAGATAAACAGTAAGTATATCTATGGAGAGGATACAGATTTAAGTTCAAACACTGAGAAAGGGTATGGTTTCTTGCCAAAAGGCTAGTCTAGCACTGTTTGAAATAGATCCTAGTTAACCCCAGAGAAAAACAGATGTTCAAGCAGGTCGGTATGAACCAAGGTTGTGAAAAGTAAAATAAATCAAGCCTATAAATGAGTCAGAGGGTCTCAAGAAACACATCAAGGAGGAAGCTGAGATAAGCAGAGCTCCAGCACTCATCCTCAGCCACTTACTCCTGGCGACCTTCAAGAAGCTAGTCACACTAGGTAGGTACTAGGCACTGATTTCAAATGAACCCATACTAGTTATCCACCACTTCAGAAACATGCAGCAGCTAAATTCTAACTGCAAAGTACCAACACTAATTAACATCAGAATGATCCTAAGGGCTGTGAAACGACAGGCCACCCTGAGATGCTTTAAATCAGCAAGCTTCTCGGCAATTCTTAAATATAATTTCACTCACGTGATTTTCAAAATCAAATTTCAAGTAAGACACTGTGTCCTCTAGTCTTAGGTCAGAGATGCTGAGAACAGCACGGCGACACAGTGACTACAGAATCACATATGAGTACAAGGTATCGATTAAAGCTACACCTAGTTCAGCTGCTTTCCACAGCAACTGAACTGCCAAAGAGGGGAGGATGTCAGCTCTGCGCCCAACGACAGATTTTGAGAGCCCCAGAGATGTCCTCTAGTCACCCACCTACAGATAACTGGAGGCATACAGGACAGACTGAATTTGTAACGAGTTATAATCTTCCTTTCTTTTCTTCCTGGAAGGATCAGTAGGTTCCCATCAATTTCCCTTTTTTTTCAACTTTCAGTGCATAGGCTACTGTACTCAGACACACACATATTTTGCAAATTAAAATTTTATTAGAGCAGAATCAGCTCTTAAAAAAAAAAAGACAATTCAGAGCGAATCAACAGCTTGCCACCACTCCCAAAATTCTACCTGTTCCTCTGGTAAGATTTTGAAACATATCTCCTTCTAGACAAATACCTAAAATCATAATTTTCCTGGACAATATAGTAACTGCATTATTACTTTAGAAGAACTAATCAAAAAAGCTAAAACTTACAGTCTTTTTAACCCAAGACAGGCCGTTCATTTTTACCTGGTTTACTGCAGGAAATGCAACAATGTTACTTACAATCTGTCTGATACCCATTCCTTCAATACTACAATTTAAGTAGGGGAAAGTAGGCTGTCCCCAAGGGAAGGGGATTAGTTAAAATTACACAACACTTGGTTTAGCAGGCTGTTAGGACTCAGAACCATGTATCATTAAATCAAGTGTAATCAGACTCTCATTTTCCTCCACCATTTGTTAAAATACATATTAGGGCAATCTATTCTTCAGACTTTTTTTATGATAAATGGTATCTGTCGTATAAGTTGAACTGTATACAAGGATCCTATGTTTAAAATAAGTCAGCAGAAATTATTATCAGCACACACACACACAGTTGTAATGATACACACACTCACAACACCTTGTAGCTAGAAAGACTCAGTCAATGGCCTAGCTTCATAAACAAACTGAGGATGAAAAAAGTGGCCCAGTTTGCTGAAGCCACAGGCTGTTAGAGAGGAGCCAGGACTGCCTCCAACTGCCTTTCTACAGTCTTAATCCCCTGCCATCACAATGCCTCCTATCATACTCTGCAAAGGATTTCATCTTTCCATGAGATTGCTTTCCCAAAAGGAGTGCAAGCTTCTTAAGGCTAAGACCTCTGCATATTTTGTCTCTCGGTACGTGTGACATGTACAGAAGATATATGATGATGTCAATGCCATACTCAATACCAGTCGTCAGTTTTGCCGGAGTGCTGTACGACGGTGGCCCACATGCTGCCACGATGCTGCAGCCTTCTCCTGGAGCTGAGGCTGACTCACGGCCAGCTGACTCGTGGCCAGCCCCACGTTTGTCAGAGCAGACTGGGCACCACACTAGTTTCAGTAACTGATTTTTCAGAAACAAGACTGCTAAACCTTTCTTCCGAGGCACACCTGGGCAGATTAGAATCTTTTGGCAAGCAGCCCAAAGCATGAACACTTTGCGTCATCCAACAATTCCCTGCTGGAAGCTATACCACTCAGATCTCAATTGTCAGTAGGATCCCCCACAGTGGACAACTTTCAGCAGAGTTTCTAGACTACACCAGGCTAGAAAGGCATGCCGTGTGATTCACTTCTGAAAATTAATCAAAGAAAGCCCTGTGAAGCACAGCAGAATCTTGTCTCATATATTGCTGGAAGATGGCCTTCCAAAGTATACAGCACTTAAAATATGTATTAGCTAAAATTGGACGTGAGCACACCAGCCATCATGCAGATGGTCCAGGGCCTGGCAAGGCTACTCCCTGTTGTGCACGGGGTCACCATGAGTCACCGCTAACTCATCGACAACTAACAACAACGACGTTAGATCACCCCAGAATTACTATCCAGTGTTCAAAGATTCGTACTGCAGCACTAACTCTGGTGAAATCTGGTCCCTATTATTTTTTATCATTGTCTGTGAAGGATGGATAATACCAGCCTACGTCAATTGTCTAGTATTCCTGAACACACATGACACACAAGCTCTTAAGAGAAGACAAAGTAACCTACACCTGGAAGAAGACCGCAGGGTATGCTCAAACACAGACTCAGGAATGACTACATTCACGACACAAGTGGAAGTATTATCCACCACACCTTTTCTCAGAGCAGTTCGAAAAACAAAGCAGAAAGTTACACTAACTCCTAATACTACATTCTCTACCAGGAGTTCTCAAAGTGTGGTCTCAGAAGCTCAGAGGGTCAGAAGATCTCCATGAGGTCAAAACTCTTTTCACCATAATGACAGGATATTACTTTCCTTATGTACCCTCATTCTCTCCTGAATATCACGTGGAGTTTACTTGTGAGTGGAGAAGTCACAACAGACTAAATGCATGAGCAGACAGAAGAATTCTTGGTCTTCTACTAAACCAGACAATAAAGAGATTTGCAAGTGCATATGATGCCACTCCTTCCTAAATAGCTCTTTGCTTTGGAAAATGTTATTTTTCATTAAAAATATGTTTATATGCCACAGGCTATATTTAAAAAATGAATTTTATGATTTTTTTAAAAGTCTCACCTTGAGTTTCTAATACAGTAAATATCACCAGCTATAACCCACAACAACACAAGCTCCTCAGGGTTGGTCTGAAAGCGAACACTAATGCAGGTGTAGGAGTTCAGTATTAAAAGTAATTTCAATCCAGAATTTCTTGTTCCACTTGGTTCACATCAACACATAGACGATTTCTAAAAAAGAATATACTGGCCTAAGTTGGACAGAGAGGGACATGTCCCGTTTATCTTGGATGTTTGGAACTTCTGTATCAAAAGTAAACCGCAAGCTTCATATGAATAATCCAATCCACTGACGGACTAAATCAAAGACTATCCTATTAATTTTGTACCTTGTACAGAGAAAGGATTGATGTGCAGACAACTTACGAATAGACAGGAAAAAAATACGCAGAGAATAGCCAAAGCCAAGTGCAGTCGAGTCGGCAGAGAAAAAAACTGAATGGTTGAGAAGGCAGAGAAAAGATTCAAGTTCAGAAACAGCAATGGGCTTCTGAATTTAGTTATACACAGATACACCTTTCACTCACGTATTATCAAGAAATCTACTTTTTCTGGTGGCAGGTGTTCTTACCTACTACTTACCTCCGGCTAGAGTTGGAAAGCTAGATGTGTTTTTTTCTCTTTCTCCCTCAGAGCAGCCCAGGTGCGGAACACACCATGCAGTCTCCAACAACAAACACTTACGGAGCAGATGGCTGTCTGTGGTTTGTGAGTGCTGTGATAGCTATCGGGACCCCACGAGTCGAGCCCATAATCTGAAATCAGCTTACGGAACAAAGGAGATCTTTCCTTCATTTGAAATTAAAAGAACTATACTGACTGTATCAGCTCCATATATTTAAGCAACAGTGTACCTGGTTTTGTATTAGAAGAATTTAAATGTTTATGCTCATGCCCACACCCTCAAGATTCTTCATTAAAGTTAAAACAATTAAAAAAAAAAAGAAGCAATTATTAAGAGTGTAGGGGCTTAAACTGTCCCTTAAAGGACATTTTTCTAAGTCCTAGATGTAAAAATGAAGCAATGTTTCTCAAATCAGTATACCTAGTTCACAAAAACATTATTTTGGTAAATTATCATAAAGTATACAACCAACATTTTTCACAACAACTTTCAATCTAAACATCGATGTCTACTAAGTATTAAATAATGCTACTAGAAATATTGGAAAACTCTCATTTTAATATTTTTCCCAGATAATCTTCACTTTTCAAATTATGGATTACAAAGATTTATCTATAATATTCATCGCAGTGTTATTAAATAGAAAAAAAAAATGGCTAACCCCTAAAACAGTATCTTACAACCATAACTGGAATGCAACACAACTGTTTTAAAAAAATGACACAACAGAATATTTAATCATAAGATGGAAACTTAGTGGAAAAAAAACTACTAATATGTAGAATGATCCCATTTTGTAAATAAATGTGTATGTACTTAAGAGACAAATATGAATTACTGACTGAAGCTAATGTTGGGTTTTAGCATTCGGGAATGATTTTTATGTTCTTCATGGTATTTATAGGAATTTTTGAAAGTACCTACAAGGAACATTTTGTAACAAGAGACAATAAGTACATCATTCAAAAAATTATGACCTATGACCCCAAGTCCTGACTGAATCAATGTCTCCTTCACTTCAACACACTAGCTGATATGTAAAAATGTTTTAAAACTATTCTCACCCAGAGTCGGTGGATGATCGAATTTTGTACAAGATAAACTTATGCCCAAGAGTCAAACTCCGCTAGAAAAAATACTATTCCCAGCATGAGTTTAATTAAACTTGCAGCTGACAAGCATCAGGCCTCTCCAGCAACTTGTAGCACTTTGGCAGACAAGAAAAGAAACATTATCTAAACACAAGTTTTTCAATAAAGAAAAAGACACTGCATAATCTGCAGTAATGTGCTCCAGGACAGCATTCCACTTTAGATAACAGAACAAAATGATCCTGACACTGAAATGTGAGCATACCTGGCTAAAAACTCAGGGTTGGTACAAAAGCCACACCTGTTAGCAGCATCTCCCAACTTACGGTCCAAGCTCCTTATGGATTTGAGAAGGAAGGCCTAAGCTAGTCTAAATATTGGAGAGGGGGAAAAAGCTAACATAAAGCAGACTGAGTGCAATAAGACTGCACACATGAACTGAAACAAAGATTAAATCTTTGCTTTTGGCTCAAATGTTATCAGCCCAATACAAGTATCACCAAGGTCTCTGAACTGACGAGAAGATATCATGTGTCTAGTTAATTTTTTTTTTTAAATGAGTAAACTTAATACTGTCACTATCTTGTGCTGTTACCTGTTACCGCGATGCTGAAAGCTATGCCACCTGTATTTCAAATACCTGCCAGGTTACCCACAATGGACAGGTTTCAGTGGTGTTTTTAAGACTAAGACACACTAGGAAGAAAGGCTTTAGCACTCTACTTTCGAAAATCAGCCGATGGAAATCCTAAGGATCATAACACAATACCGTCCAAGATACTGCTTGATACGCATCAGCATCCAGCGTAGCCTTCTGGGCGCAGTTCTACTCCTCACTCACGAGATCGCCATGTGTTATCATCAATTCATCAGCAACTAACAACAGCAATGATGCTGGAAGATGAGTTGGAAGGCACTAGAAATACACAGTGGCCACAACAACGCACTCCAGCACACCAATGATCCTGACGATGGCCCTGGACTGGACAACGTCTCACTCTGTTGTTCACAACATCACTCAAGAATCGGAGCTGACTTTACAGCAACTAACAGCCACAATACATTTTCAAAACAGCTTGCTAACAGAAATTTTCACAAGGAATCCATTCAAAAACTAAATAAATGGAGGAGTCCATGACAGTAAAAAGGTTGGGAGCAAGGACGTAAGGGAACCCACAGCCCAAGCTGTGGTGGAGCCCAGAACCCTGTCTAGAGTCAGGGCTTCAGGTGACATGCAAAGTACGAAGGGGCAGGTACCAGATGGCCTGTCAACACTGACTTGATGACCTCGGCCAGGAGAGAAGAGGACAGGCAGGGCTTTGTATATGTCTATACAATTTGCATCTAAACACCAGGATTTTTTCCCCCCTTAAACAAACACCAGCTGTTACGATCCTTGTTGCCAATGCTTCTCTTCTTCTCATTTGCTGCCTGGGCACTGAATTACCAGCTCAGCTCCAGACACCTGGTTCTAACAACAGGGTGACATTGCCCTCAGTGGCCTTACCCCAGGGAGTAAGGTCTGATTAGAAACAATCACAGAGGGGGCAGCCAAGGTAACATTTAATCTGGCTCTTCTGCTTGACTTGAAAATCTACCTTAAGGAAGAAATCCTATCCTAAAAATGTTCAGAAGAATTGTTCTGCTCTCTTCAACCATGTATTTAAGATTTCCTCCTCAAAGGCTATTTATTTGTAACAATATACTGTAGCTCCTACTACAGCAATACCAATTTGGTGCCTCCCCCTATACATCCTATTAGGGACTATTCCTATCCACTCTATGTTACAATTTGCTTCCTATTAAACATTTATTGTGCATCTTATATTTCTGCCAGCTGTGTGTCTGAAACAACATTCAAGTTCACTTTTTGAAAAGAGCACACAGTGGCTGTCAGTACACCACAGCTGACCACTTCAGTACAGCCATGCCTTGCATAATGTCCAGAATGCCAGCCAAGTGCTGTAATGTCCAGAATATTCTGTCAAATAGGAGGTTATGTGATTTGGACATTGGTTGAACATCATATTCATTTCTTATGGCAACTCTGACATAGCAGAATTGTTCCTCACCAAGGGACAGAGAGCACCTGCTCGGCTCACTGCTGTCTGGTCCCACGTTGATGACTATGTCCTGGGGAAAGGAGAGTAGGACTCTGGATACTCAGCCTTTAGGCAAGGCTCTGTGGCACTCAGGAAGCCATTAGGCACTCTGGACACTCAAGGGAGCCCTGCAGGTCATGTTCCCTGAAAATCAGATCTAGTGGCACAGGGCAAGCCCAAGCATGAGCACCTCCAAAGGGCAAAGGCAGCAACTCCCTCCAGGCTACATCTGGTTACATCTGCTATATTCCATTCTCTGGGAGTTCTGAACTTGGGGGACTACGGAAGTAAATTTACATGTACCCCAGGATGGAGGTTGGGAAGCAAGTAACTATACAGTAATTTAACAGACTGTAGTATTTTTACTTAAAAGATCAATTTATCATTTTAATTATTTTTTCCTTCACACACTTCTATGAGAAACCCTGGTGGTGTGGTGGTTAAGACCCACAGCTGGTTAAGGTGGCTGAGACCTCCCAGCCCTAACAAAAGGGCTGCCAATTCAAATCCACGCAGTGCTCTGTGGAACCTCTATGGGGTATTTGTATTCCGTATTATAGGGTTGCAATGAATCAGAATACACTTGACTGCAAATGGCTTGTGTTTTTTTTTTTAACACTTACATAAAAGTCGTATCTTAGTCATCAAGTACAATAGAAATGCTGTAAGTGGATGGCTTTAACAAAGAAAATTTTGTTTTCTCACAGAAAAGTAGGCCAGAAGTCCAAATTCAAAGCACCAGCTCCAGGGGAAGTCTTTCTCTGTTGGCTCTGGAGGAAAGTCATTGTCATCCATCTTTCCCTGGATTGGGGTGCTTCTGAGGTGCAGAGACCCCAGGTCCAGAGGATACACTCTGCTCCCAGTGTTCTTTCTCTATGACATAAGGTCCCCAGCTCTCTGCATGCTTCCATTTCCTTTATATCCCAAGATACTTCCTCAAGCACAATACAATCTTATACTTGCAATCCTGCCCCACCAACACAACGGCCACCCATCCTCCCATATTAACATCACGGAAGCAGGATTTACAACATATAAGAACATCACACAGTACCTATCCAAAGGACTATACACATTTTTTACGGGACAAAATTCAATCCACGAAAGTGCATATGGAAAAGAAGCACCACCTTTTTTTAATAGCTTAAATATTTCCTTGTTAACTCCCTGAGAGAGCAGTAGAGTACACAAATAACTCTGACCCTCTCGACCTGGCAAACAATTGATTTTCCCAAACACCTACAGCTTTGTGTTGATCACCTACACTGCCCACCCATCATGGCCCCATTACACCTGATAATAAGCACTCCAAGATACCCAGCACTTCAAGATACCCAGAAATGCTACACCTGAATCACTAACCTTGCTTTAACTCTCAAGTTCACTATCTTGAAAAATTTCCATTAAAGTTTGATTGTGTTTAAACCAAGAACTTAGGTAACATCCAAGTTAATTTTAAAAGGGATTATCTAATTCAACCCAATTCATGACTTGAGCCCTATCATTTAAAACTCCTTTGTATCTCCTCACTTCTAAGATGCTACTTGGAAACGCTGGTGATGTGGTGGTTATGAGCTGTCTGTCAAAGAGTCAGCAGCTCAAATCCACCAGGTGCTCCTTGGAAACTCTATGGGGCAGTTCTATTCTGTCGGATGGCGTCACTATTGCATCGAAATCAACTTGACAGCAATGGGTTAAGATGCTGCTTATGTTAAACACATGATACATTTAATCACTTTGGATAAAAGAAACACCACTACAGAAAATGTGCAGATTGATTTCAAGACTTACTGGGCTTCCAACACATTAAAATCTGAAAGGTGGGAATAAAAGGGCTTGGAGTCAAGAAAATATGATAATTTAGACAAGGTCTCAACTGTTATACTTAGGCAATGCACGTATGCTAAGAAAGTTCAATATAATTCAGAAAGAGAACATACTCACTTAATAGGATTATTTCTGAAAAATATCCAGAGTTCTCTGAAAAATATCCATTTATACAAAACCTGACGTGCTAATAATAAGTCCTTATCCCATAACTGGAGATTAGGCCTTCTTAGTTTCCTTAAACTCTTTTAGTTGGTATTTTGTTTATGTGGATACGATGTCTTTTTAAAATTAATGAACAATGAGGTTCAATGATTCAGTAAAGGTCACCAGGATCATGGAACACAGCATGAGTTTCAGTTCTCTCTGGGCCTCATTTTCCTCTTCTTTTAAACATGGATTAGAGATGCACATGTTTCAGTGCACATGACCCCCCCCAAAAAAGGCAAAAAACTATTGCCTTTGAGTCAATTCCAACTAACAGCAACCCTCAAGGACAGAGCAGAATTGCCCCATGGGGTTTCCAAAGAGTGGCTGGTACAGTCAAACTGCCAGCCTTTTGGGTGTCAGCCAAGTACCTATCCATGGCACACATGAGAGGCTCTGAATAATCATCCCAGTGATACAGGTATAAACTGATGATGTCTCTATTCTCTATAATACATACGGGAGCACAAAGCCTACTCAGGGAGATAATATAGCTAAGTATCTAAATTTCACAGCCATTTAGTGAAAATAAGTCAGAAATAGTGTAACAAAGCACTACACACTTACATTCCAGAAGACCCAAATGACTCCATCACAACAGAAAAACAGAAATTGAGTAGGTACTCGGACTTCCCTAAGCCTCCTCTAGTAGACACTATCTCCTTCAGAAGAGAAGCAGCACTGTAATGTCTTTATTCATCATAAGCATCCTTCAGATAACACATCCTACATTGTTTATTAAACAGAGTGCTCCTCAGATAGCATTCACCTGAATGGCTGCAAGCTGAGAAGAGTGCCTCAAGTTTTCGACAAACTATATACTGATTTAATTAAACAGGAACAAAGACAGCCCACCATGGTCAAGTCAAGTCAGAAAAGACTTGACGGCAGTGGGGTTTTATGAATCAGAATAGCAAAGATACGGGCCATCTATTTCTAGTTTTCAACTTGTCCCCATCTAAATCTCTCAACTGAAGACACTGGTGAGCTGCTAGCAGAACTCTCACCTTCCATGTGGGAGACCCAGGTTCAATTCCCAGCCAATGCACCTCAAGTACACAGCCACAATCTGTCAGAGGACATTTGCATGTTGCTATCTATGATGTCGAACAGGTTTCAGTGAAACTTCCAGACTAGGACAGAATAGGAAGAAAGGCCTGACAATCTACTTCTGAAAAATGAGCTAGTGAAAACACTACGATCCTAGGTTGCCATGAGTAGGAAGCTGCCATGACTTACCCAGCTAACAAGAGACACACCAAAGTCTCAGCACTCTCAGGACCGTAAACTTGGCAGCTAATGGCAAGTCTGACTGGAAAAGAATTGAGTTTGCTTAAACGCACCAAACATTGAGATTCCAAATTTCCCAGAAGGATCAAGGCATTAAAAACAAAGAAAAGTCCTCAGTGCAGGTCTCTTCTAAACTTAACAGTCCATGCTTTCATTTTAAATAATTGAATTCAATCTCCCATCAAGATAATTAAATTTCAAAAAGGACACAAAAAGGAGGAACACTGTAAAATTTTCCTAATGACAACAATCCACAATAGGGCCAAAGCCTCCTGCATGGTGGGTATATAATAATGCCTTCACTCACTGAATAAGAGAAGTCTATTTCCTAAAAGAAGACAGCATACATTCAAGAAAGAAAATTACCAATCATTTATCCAAATTAAGGAAAACTGTAACAGCCCTTCTTCTTTTTTTTTTGTTGTTATCAAACGTGGAGGATTATCTGACATCTTTCTCTAAAAATAATTTACCCTGAACAATAACATATTTAATATGCACTTTTAAGTTATCATTGGTATTGCTGTAACTGTTATTAGCAAACATGTGGGAGGTGGTAATTTCAAAGAGGATGTATGTCTACACTGGAGCTGCAATGCATGATGAACACATCCTCTTTGAATAGTTCAATCCTCTCTGAAGCATGCTCCAGTCTTTGAAGGAAAATGTTCCTGTTTCCTAACAAAAGAGCAGCCTGGGAGTTCCACTTCAAAGGAGACAATTTCATCATAAAGGGAGACAATTTCATCTCGAAAGGGAGAAAAGTTTAGCCCACTGTTTTAAAATGGGAAATTAATGCTGCCAGCAAGTTACCAGAAAGATGGTAAAATATCTTGGGGCTACCAGGGGCTTTTGACTTATGCTGCAAATACATGCTTTGTACAGCACTGTTAAATGAGACTCCAACACTTTCTTTTTATCTTTACACAAGAAGTAGAGAACCTCAAGGTTCTTCATTTGCAACAGTTAAACAGGAAGTTCCCAGGCAGGAGTTCTGCAAAGAGGTATCAGGAAGAGGGATGGGCAAACTACAAGATTACAAAAAAAAAAAAGAAAACAAACCACAGGGGTAAAAAAAGGCGAGGGGATTTCTGAGCTTTGGGGAAAGAGGGAAAATAATGGCTTCTTTGTCATCACCACTCCATATCAAACTAATGCTCTTTATTGGTAATTGTTAATCAGTGCCAAAGACTGGGGAGACAGAACAGCCTCCAGCCAAATGATTCCCGAAAAAATCAAAATACTTGTAGGCTGTTTGCTCGATTTAAATAGGGCTGTTTCATAAAATATTTCACAAGTTGAGACACAAAGAACCAATATAATATGCATTTAACAGAATCTCTAAAAGTAGCAATTTTTTGTACCCATGCCCAGAGGTATACCTTTTTTCATAAGACAGGTATGGGGGGGGGGAATTTATGGTTTCCTTTTAACTGTAAGGTAAGTAAAACTATGTTATACATAATATTCTTTCACACAAGCAAAGAAATATAGAAAAAACTTGAATACGATGCTTTAATCGAGTATTGTTCAAAAACACTAGTGCATTCTCTGGCATGTTCTACTCGTTCGTTTCAGCACACACTTAATGTCATCTGTATCATTAAGCCAAACTTCTCATTAATGGGAGAAATGAGAAGAAAAGGGTTAAGTTTAAATGGCCTCTTAATCCACTAAGAAATAAACCAATACCCCGGTTTCTCCAGTACAGGGGACAACATGGGTGCAATGTAACCATCCTGTGGAGAGAGACAGGAAGCAGCTGCCCTACTGTGTTTCTACGTCAGACTCTGTTGCTTCCCATAGGCTTTCTCTGAACAGACCTAAAAGGCTAAGTTAATGATTTCAAAAATAAAAGTTGCTCATGCAGGCTTTTTTGAAAGATTTTGCTCAAGTGGATGCCGTCACTGTAATGCTTTACAACACAGACCATTCCCACTGCCACCGAATCAAATGCAACTCATAGTGACCTCATGGGGCAGAACAGAAGGGCACCGCCCCACAGAGTTTCCAAAGAGTAGCTCGTGTATTTGAACTGTCAGCCTTCTTGTTAGCAGCCACAGCACTTAACCACTACACCATCAAGGTTTCCTTACAACACAGCAAATAACCTTTAACCAAGCAGTCAAACTTTTCAGTCATCATAGAAAGTCTTTTGAGGAGCCAGGAAATTCTACACAGCACAATGCCAAATCAAGGGTTTAAACTAAAAAGACCAAACCCACTGCCATCGAGTCAGTTCTGACTCAAATAGCAAACCTACAGGACAGGGTAGAACTGCTCCAGAGTTTCCAAGAAGTGCCTGGCAGATTCGAACTGCCGACCTTTTGGTTAGCAGCCACAGCACTTCACCACTATACCACCAGGGTTTCCAGAAAGGGGTTTACTACGTATCAAACGAACGAACGAATGAATGAATGTCTTCAGTTTTTGGGCTGCCAAGTTTTACAGGGATTACTTAGACTAAGTCTCTAGTTGCATAACCTGTAGAGTATCTCTTCTTGAAAGCGAATGGAAAAAAATGTCAGGTGCCGTGGAGTCAGATCCAGCTCACAGTGACCCCACGGACAACACAATGAAATCCTGCCCAGTCCTACGCCATCCTCACAATCACTGTTATCCAGGAGTCCATCACCATAGCCACTGTATTAATCCATCTTGATAAGGGACTTCCTCCCTTTCACTGACCCTCTACCACGTATGATGTCCTCCTTTAGGGACAAGCCACTCCTGACAACATGTCCAAATGAAATGAGACAAAACCTTGCCATCACTGCTTCCAAGAAACACTAGATGTACTTCTTTGTTCTTCTGGCACGCCCTGTTCTCCTCTGCCCTATGGGGTCCCTGTGAGTCGGAATCAACAGGACGGTGCTGGGTTTGGTTTTTTATTTTTTTTGGTTTTCTGGCAGTCTATCATATGTTTAACATGCTTTGTCAAAACCATAATTCAAAGGCACCAATTCTTCCCTGGTCTTCCTTAGTCACTGTCCAGCTTTCACATGCATACAAAACATCTAAGAATACCATGGCTTGGGTCAGGTGCATCTTAGTTCTCAAAGTGTTATCTTTGCTTATAAAAGCAAAAACAGACCCTGTGAAGGCCAACACTAGAAATCAACTGTCCTCCCTCCAATACCACAAACACCAGGAGAGGCCAATTTTTCTTCCTCTGAAAGGGTGGGAATGCGACTCACACTGTAGAAGTAAACAAACCACTTCATATTCAGCCTCCACTACTAGCCCCACTCTCTCACCAATCTTCCTACCTATTTCATCCTCTCAGGTACCTTCTGCAACAGTAGAAGACAACCTCCTCCTTCAAGCAGAAACAGCCCTTAGTGAGGGAATTGGTGGTGTTGTGGCTACAAACTGACGCTACTAAACAAAAGGTCGATACTTCAAATCCACCAGCTGCTCTTTGGAAATCCTGTGGGGTAGTTCTACCATCTCCTACTGACACAACAGGGACACTTCTGACAGATCTCAAAATAGTCTTGGAGCTTCCTATTTCACTCAGAGTAAAAGCCCAAAGCCCTCTATTTGCCCTACAAGATCTGGACAATCTTTCCCTCCTCCAATATGCTACCATCGGACTATATCTCTTGGCTATCTATCCATCATCCTCTCTGCTGCTGTCATTCTGGCCTATTTTCAAGAACACCAGGCATGCTCTTGCCTTGGGACTTTTTTATTTTTTTCTTTTCTTTTGCCTGGTAGGCTCTTCCTCTGCCAAAGTCATTGTCTGCTTAAATGTCACACCATCAGACCAGGCTTTCCTGACCACCTTGTATAAACCACCACCCTAGCTATCTCAATTTCCTGACCTTGGTTTTCTTCACAGCACTTATCATGACCAGACACGTTGTTTTTTGTTGTTAGTTGGCACTGAGTCTGTTTTGACTAACAGTGACCTTACACACAAGAGAATGAAATACTGCCCAGTCTTGTACTATGCCCACATCAGTTTTACACTTAAGCCCACTGTTGCAGCCACTGTGTCAAACCATCTCCTTGAGGGCCTTCCTCTTTTTTGCCGACACTCTACCTTACCAAGCACGATGTCCTTCTCCAGGGACTGATCCCTCCTGACAATATGTCCAAAGAACATAAGACAGTCTCGCCATCTTTGCTTTCAAGAAGCATTCTGGTTGTACTTCTTCCAGAACAGAACTGTTTGTTCTTTTGATGGTCCGTCGCACATTCATTCAGTACTCTTCTCCAACACCACAATTCAAAGGCATCAATTCTTCTTCTGCCTTCCTCATTCATTGCCCAGCTTTTGCATGCATGTGATGCAACTGAAAACACCACAGATTGGGTCAGGCGCACCTTAGTCTTCAAGGTGGCATCTTTACCTCTCAACATGAGTTGTGAAATGACATCAAAAACATCATCCATGAATCAAGCAAGAAGTCACTAAAAAGACAGGAAAGAAAGAAAAGACCAAACTGCATGCCAGAAAAGACTCTCAAAGTTGCTCTTGAATGTCAAGTAACTAAAGGAAAATAAAGGGATGAGGAAGTGAAAAAAACTAAAGATTTCAAAGGGCAGCTCAAGAAGAAAGTATTATAATGACATGCAAAGGGTTAGAAATAGATAGCCAAAAGGGAAGGACACACTCAGCATTTCTCAAACTGAAAGAAGTGAAGAAAAATATTCAAGTCTTGGGTCACAAGACTGAAGGATTCTACAGGGAAAACATTACACGACTCAGGAAGTATCAGAAGAAGATGGAAGGAATACACAGAATCACTATGACTAGACATACTATAGGTAAACTCTCTGTCTCTCCACAACACAATCTACACAAGGGCTGTATCCACAGAATCTACAAGAGTATCTGGTACAGATTACTTAATATTTAAATGAATAAATCTACTGTCTCTTCCTTCCCAATGAAGAAATTCCATTCATACTAACGCTCTCTGAACATGTCAGCTTTCACATTCTTATTTCTGCCTTCTTGAACCTCAGAGAAGAAATTCAAGTCATGTTCTCAGGTAGCTGTTCTACAAATATTTGAAGACTGCTACAAGAGAGAATGTCATGCCCCACAGACACACCTCCTCCACCCAGCATGAATCAAAGTTTAAACCAATCCAAACCAGTTGCTGTCTCAGAGCAAGACTACAGGACATAGCAGAACTGCCCCTTACAGCTTCTAAGGCTGTGATGGAGACCAATGATCTCACCTTTCTCCCAAGGAGTGGCTGGTGAGTTCAAACTACTAACCTCTAGGTTAGTAACTGAGCACTCAACCACCACATCACTAGAGCTCTTAACCAAGTGTTAGAAATATATATTAAATTTCTTGAAAAACAATTTCGTATCTTCTAAAAATAAAGACCTCTGCAAAACACTCTTGTCAGTCCTGGTCTTCTATGTAGCAATGGAACCAAAAACCATGGTGATGATTTTAAAATACATCCACAAATTTTCTGAATACTTTTCTCTTCAAGAGGTAGAACTTTATTCTCCTACCCTGAAATATCTGGACTTAGTGACTTGCTCCTAACAAAAAGAATATGGTGAAGGTGACCATACATAAACTTACGACTCTAGGTCACTAAACTCTAAGCCCTCACTGCTTCCTGCTTATACTCTGACTGCTCAGTCTAGGGGATACCAGCCACCACGTTGTCAGAACACTCAAGTTGGCCTGTGAAAGGGTCCACATGGCAAGAACTTTCTACTTCCCTTTTCCTCCCAGCTCTGAAGTATTCTGCCAACAGTAAAGGGGGTGAGCCTTCTCAGAAAGAATTCTCCAGAGTCAGGAAAGCCTTCAGATGACCGCAGCCCTGTTGATTCCTTGACTTTAACCTCCCAGCTAAGGTGTTTTTGGTTCCTGCGTCTAAGAAACTGAGTGAGACACTCGTTTACTGTTTTAAGCTGGCTAAGTTCACGGTTACTTTGTTATGGGTAATAGATAACTAACACTGTTTGATGAAGATCCTGTAGCAAAGTTCAGTATTGCTGGTACCCTTCTGATCACGGCATGTTTCTGCTTGTTTTTTCTCTTTCCTATTTCAGTCGTTTTGATAATTAAGGATGTATTTTTGCAGGAAGATAAACTATGATGCAAGAAAGTGGCATAACATTTCACAGAAATGGGGTGAGAGAGGTAGCAAGGAAATGTTAGCGGTTAATCCTGGGTAGAGATGGATGTACATAATTTAATACATAGAAGGGAAGTAGTTAGGTGGTATGGGCTCTGGTGTCAGACTGCTTGGGTGTAGATACAAGCTCTGCTAGGATCATATGACCCTGGGCAGGTTGCTTAACTATTTGTTGGCTCAGTGTTCTCATCTATAAAAGGGAAACAACAGTGCCTCCTCACAGGGCTGTTTCGAGAATCAAATTACATACTACAAAGTGTCTGGAACAGTGCAGGCACTAAACAATAAACACTGAATAGCCAAAAGCCAAGTGCCATCGAGTTGGATCTGACTCATGGCGACACTGAATATGTTAGCTATTAGTACTGCTAGGCAGATATTTAACAAGAATGGTGTAATTCTACGTGTACTGACTTGGAGTGATGTTCACCATCTAGTCGTGTGTGAAAATGTTACAGAGTAACATGCTTATTATGAGCCCAGGTAAGGGGAAATAAAACATTAACTCACATGTAACACAGTTACAGGTACATTCAAAGAGGTTTGGAACGGTAGACATTACCCAAATACTGACTCATCATACTCCTAGAGTAGGAACGGTGCTTAGATTTTTTATACACACCTTTGCTTAAATTAAAATAGTAGTTAAGAGGTGGGCTGGTAACCCAAAGGTTGGCGGTTCGAATACACCTGGCACTCTCTGGAAACTCTATGGGGCAGCAGGACTCTGTCCTACAGGTCACTATGAATTGGAATTGACTCAACTGCAACAGGTGAGGTTTGGATTTTTGGTTGCTTAAAGTGATGAACATACAACTTTTCATAACTAATTCAGAATATTTACGTATTCAGCAGAGAGATGTAAACATTTTAATAGTGTCCTTACTAATCTTCAGGTCAGACATTTCTTATGTCCTGGTCTAGAAAAAGATAAGCTTTTTAGAGATAAGGAAACTGAGACCCTGAGAGGAAGCAGTAAGACCACTAAGCACCACCCCCTCTACAGGTCTCATTTTAGATTTCCTTATAGTCTTCACAGCCTTTGACACATCATGTGCCTATCACAAGCATCGAAACACCGCGTGCTTTTTGTTTGTTTGTGGGGGTTTTGGGGTTTTTTTTTTTTTATCCCTTTTCTTCCCACCTACCAGAAACCCTGATGGTTTGGTGGTTAAGCACTGGTCATCTAGAAGGTTAACAGCTCGACTGCAACAAGGGCTCTTTGGAAACTCTATGGGGCTGTTCTACCCTTATGCCAGCCAAGTGCCGTCGAGTCGGATCCGACGATAGCTGTCAGTCAGAATCGACTCGACGGCACAGATTTGTTACCCACTACCGCCTTATCTGGGATTTACCTTTCACTGTGTCCTAACAGCTTCCAAGTTCACTGTATATTTATGTTCCTTCCTATCTCTCAAAATATTCACCATCTGCCTGCTTCCTGGCCTGCCCCTGGTAAACTCACTGGTATTAAAAACAGGCTGAACACATCCAGGGATTTAGTAGGCAAGACCCCAGTTTATGTAACTGTGGGATGGAAAATGCCTCCGAGTTGCTTTCTGTCTTGCAAAGGGTCCAAATGAGCTGTTTGAAAAAAGGTTCTTCTTTCAAGGAACAGCGCCTGGTGTGTTCTCCTTTACACAGGTGTTTGCTTTTGCTTTATCCTGGAAGTTAGTGCTATTTTGTATCTCCCCCTCCCCAGCATTCGCATCCTCAGTCTGACTCTTATTATACGTTAATTTTTTACTGTTTCAGCACCCATCACAATCGTTTCCTTTCACACTTCTGTCTTCTATGGTTTCTCCCCATTTACATTTATATGTATAAATTTACATTTATACGTATAAAAAGACAGGACTAAATGATGAGAGGCTAAACGGTGATGCGAAAATTAGAGATTCCAGGGAGCCTTCCACCGGAACCTGAACGTCGGAAACCTTGCTGGCCCGGGGGGTATCCGGGCCACCAGAACAGGGTCAGCATCAACACGCTCAGGCGTCGGGAGAATTGATTGGTTCCCGCAAGAACCAATCAGCGAGCGAGAACAAGCACAGGTCGGGGAGGGCCACGTTCACAGGAGGCATGAGTTAAGTAAAGGGGACAGGTGCTCCAGGGTTTAGCATGCTGTTTTTATTTTTATTTTTTTAACCGAACTCGACCTTATTAACCTCGAACTCTGACATCCTGAATCCCATCTTCAGGGTTTCCCAGTTTCTCAAAACTGAAGTAATAGGTAACAGTAGGAAAACATTACCTATCCTATCATTCATAAGGTGGTCACTGATAGTGGAGAACTGGCCGTGGAATAGGGGTAGGACATTAAAACTCTCCCTCCTTTTCTACCTCCACTCCAGGTCGTCAATCAAATTCAGGTGTCTCTTGAAACAGCAAATCATTCAAACGCTAGCTTAACTGCCAGAACTGATTATCACGATGGTATCATTAAACACTTCAGAGAAATCTGCCCATCTCCGCCAGAACTGGAGGACAGAGTACTGGCAGTTACCGAAAAGCAGGGTTTCACCACCTGCTAAAACAGCAGCGAATGAACTCGAATCCTGGACGTCAGAAAACTGAGGTCTTCCGTAACGCACAACCACGCACGCGACGCTGCCACCCCCAGGACCCGCACACCCGTCCCCACGTCGCAGCGACAGCTCCTCTAAGCCTCTACCCCTCGAACTCTTCAGGCGGGGACCCTTTGGGGGAGGGGGCGCAGTTACCAGATTTCCCTGCTGTGTCTCAAACTTAAGCAGAGCTGTAGTACACACTTTACTGCACGAGTCACAGCGTCCAGATGTTCAGACCTCTCCAACCTCAGCTTTCCCACGGTCGGTCAGGTGCCCACTCTTCCACCACCACCCATTCCGGGGCTGGAGCCGCCGTGTCCTAGGGGCTGGGGGGAGGGGAAGTGAGAAAAGGGAAATGGCCAGCCAAAGCCGTCAGCCAGGTTAAGTAAAAAGGACCCCGCCGAGGCCTGAACGCCGGCAACCAAGGAGAACGCTGGAGCCGAGACAGGAAAGCTGGAACCTTGCGGGGGAAGGGCGGCGAGGACAGCAGGGGCGACGCCGGTGTCGCTGCACTCACTCTGCGTAGCCAGTGGCCCAGGGCAGCCGCCGGGTCTCCTTGAGAATGAGGATAGGGCGGGCGATGTGGTCAGCGCTGCACTCCACCTCGTCCTGAGACAGCCCCAGGAACTCAGGCCGCCCGTAGCGGAAGCGCAGGGGCAGGTCCGAGCCTCCGCAGCCGCCGCCGCCGTGCTCGGAGCCTGAGCTGCCAGCCATGATGCCGCCCATGAAATTGGCCACGGCAGATTTCACTCGAGTGAGCATATTACTCCGGCGCCCGGCAGCAGGAGTGCGAGCTGGAGACGGCGGGGGCCGGGCGCGGCGCAGCGTGGGGCATGCAGGCGGCGCCGGGCGCAACGGACAGCGGGGCAGCTGGAGCGCGCCGCGCGCGGCTCCCGGAGCTCAGTGCTGCTGCAGGGCGCAGAGCGCCGGCCTCCCGCGCTCGGTGCCGCCGCCGCCGCCTCCCCCCGCTACACTTCCGCAACCCAGAGGCATGGAGCAGGCCCGCCCGGCCGTGGCGCTCCGGGAACTGCGGGCGGCCGTGGCAGCAGAGCCCTTCCCCGCCCCCTGCGCCCGGCTCCTGCGTTTGCCGAGCGGAGCCCACCAGCCGAGCCAGCTGAGCCGCCGCGACCGCTGCCACGGCTACCGTCGCCGTCGAGTCATGTGATAATCAGGCTGCGAAGGCTCGGGCTGCTGCCGCTGCGGCCCTGGCTCAGCCCCTCCCCTGCCGGCCGGAGCGGGGCTCGCGCCAGGACCCTGACCTCCTGGGGGAGGGGGAGCGCGGCCGGGTCGGTACCTGGCAGCGGGGATGGGGGCGCTGTGAGCAAGAGGTGTTAGGGCCGGTCAAGGAGAGCGCGGCAGCAGGGAAAAGCCAGTGGAAGAATTCACTCTGAAGAATGTCGCCTTTTCCTTAAGAAGGAAACTTCGGGAGCTGGAGGGAAAGGCGGACAGGTGAAACCTTGGTGGGACGGCGCCAAGTCCTGCGCTGGAGAGAAGGCATCACCTAGTGCACGAGACTTGGAAGAGCTTGGAAAGAAAGAGCCACACCGACTGCACGAGAGTCATTCAAAGTTTTCCCCTAGGTATTTCTAGAATTTTTTTTTTTTCTTTCATTGCTAGCGCACGCATTGTTATCTGCGGGGCACATCCACTTTCAAACCTAGTGTAAGCTTAATGGCGAATTAAACAAAAGAGCTGTAAGAAATTGGAAGCAAGCGCTGTTTTACCCAGAGCTTGTTTAATACATTTATATATCATTTTTTAACTCCAGCATATCGATAAAGCAAAGGTATCTTTTCAAAACTGCCCACACTTACTCCTGACACATTTAATACAGTCTTGTTTTATTACTCCCTATCATTGTTACAAAATTACCTAAGGGCACTACAAAACTAAAATCTAAATACAAAAGCTTAAGTGTTCAAATACAACACTTAAATGAAATGTTAAAAGTAAAAATGAAAAAAAAAAAATGCCTGCAATTTAAATGTGTTTGGCGATCTTACATTTCAAAAAGGAAAAACCGTCTGGGAAAATCCTGATAAATGTGCTTCTTCCAGGGTAACATTTGTGAATATTGGCCCTTTTTATTAAAAAAAAAAAAAAATTTTTTTACAAGAAGAGTTGTATCCTGTTCCTATGTTTCCCGCTGCCCTCCAGTTTACTCTGACTCATAGCTACCCTGTAGAACACAGTAGAACTGCCTGGTGGCGTCGGCAAGGCTGTAACTCTGTGGAAGCCGACTGCCACCTGTCTCTCCAGCATAGAAACCGGTAGGTTGGCAGTCCTGACCCTTTGGTTGGCAACCGAGCGCTTAGCCAACGGCTAAGCTCTTGTTCCTGTGTTAACCTACCATTTAATTGGTCAGGATTCAGTGTTACTGGTGTAGTTTCACACAGGGCAGCTTACTTACCTTCTAAAGCAAATACAGACTCTCATTCTTCTTGTGGAGAGAAGCGGAGTTCACAGGTGTCAGGTGAGAAGATAACTCTCTGAAGACAAGTCGTTCGTGGTACGGAAGCCTCAGCAAACCTCGTAGATCCTTGTTCTTCAACATCTTCAATACTTTGGAAAAATGTTTTACCCTCTGAATTTTTTCGTGAATACTCGACTTTACTATTTACCAAATGATTATGTAACAACAGTGTTTCAACCTTTCAGTGAAATACCTATCACTTCCTTTTCGTAATAAAGAAACTTACTTTGGCCCATTTTTTCCCTCCAGCTTTCTTAAAATTGTAGGAGGATTTTAAGTGATTCATACTCTACTGTCTTCTCAACCTTCAGTTAGTTACACTGTAAATTTTTGAATGGGAAATTTCTGGTTATCTATGCAGTGGTCAAACATCCAACATCCCTCATAATCTGGTATCCGTGGAGGCTAATAAAAGTTTAGAATGCCTCCCTCAAGCTTTTATTGCAGAATTATTACCATTAAAATGATGTTTTAGAGTACTCCGGTAACATTTGCCAAGCCAAGTGCCTTCGAGTCGGATCCGGTAACATTTAGTGAGTTGAATTTAATATGATCCTCCCTACATTTCCATTTATGGCAAGGCTTGAATTTTTATTTTTTAGAAAAAATTAAATTTGTTTTCAGATTGATTTATTTATAATTTAAAAGTAATACTAAATCATGGTAAATAATAAATAAAATTGTGTAGAATTGACAAAGTAAAAGACTGCATAACAGGTCCCCGGGGGACGACCAATGTTAACATTGGCTGTAAGCTTCCAAAATTTTTTCTGGGTAGGATATTTAGCACAATTGAATCTGGCAACATTTGTCAAGTTTGTGAGCCCATGTTCTGTATCTAGGAAGTTACCCCACTGTTTCTCTGTAACCTAATGATAACCTATCACTGTAACCTATCATGAGAGTTTATGTACTTTTACTTTGCATAATAAAATTTGCTCTACAGAACACCATACCTGTTTTTTTATTTCTTTATTTTTGTCCTTGTGATTATTTCCATAGTAGGAGTGTTCTCAGCTAATAAACTTACTATTGTTTCTTTATACTCACTGTTAGATCAGTCTCGCCTCACTATTCCCACCCCCAGAATTTCACAGAGAGATATTTTCCATGAAATTTGCTCCTAGATTATGTCATTGTAGCAAGAAACCTGATATTTCATTCTAAGGCCTAGTGCTTCAGCTACGAGGTAACTCCTGATTTAAACAGGGTGGTCATTTCACTTAAAGGAACCCTTGAACATAAGTGCCTTTTGCACATGCTAGAGATGCAGATTCTGGGATTATCTGCACTTCCCGATTTAGGATTAAGGATCATTTTCAATGCAAATGTAGTAGTAGTCAGGAATTGAGATATACTTAATTTATTTGTGCCAGACTCGCACATGCCCTAGGCATCAACAGATACCCTTCCTCTTTGTCCTCTTTCACCCTGGAAAAAGTGAATCTGAGGACTTTAGGGCATTCACTTAAGGCGTCAGCTTATAACTTTGATGCTCTTCGTGTAAACATGAACATCTGTAGGCTCGTAATACCATGATTTGGGACTACTTGGTGACTCTGTGTCACCAATAAGACTGCTTTTGAGAAAGAAACTAATTTTTTTCAATGAGAACATTGGAATTCCCCCCAAATATTTGTTAATTATAAAAGGAAAAATAGTGGCTTTACAGTAGAATAACCTGGCAGAACTACCTCAAACAAGTGATCAAGGTTACCATTGCAGTAGTAAAACATAATCAGTATCGTTTAACCGCTGATATAGGACACATCACCTTTGTGGCATTCTTCTCCAAACGTTCATAACTTCTGTATAATTGTGAGAAAATATGAGATGAATGCAAACTGAGACATTCTATAAAACAGCTGATCAAATAGCTTCAAATGTGTCAGAGTGCTAAAAGAATAGAAGGAAGAATTGTGAGTTGGAAAAGACAAAAGTGAAATAACTGCAATATTGTAGCAATATGTATTTCTTAGTTTTGATGACTGTACCATGATTGTGTAAGATGTTAACCTTAGGAAAATCTAGAATGAAAAGTTAAGAAGAAAAAGGAAAGCATCAGGGACATTTCTGGTTTAAATAGGAAGCAAATGCTAATCTGATCAGGAGAAAGGTGAGCAAAGCTTATCCAGGGGTCACCACTCCTGCAGCTCTAGGTCCACGCCTCTATTTTCGTGCTAACCTCCTTTCACCGTAATTAGTGGTTTACTTACGTCTTTCCACAGGGTTAGCAAGTTCTTACTCATATCTCTGTATGTCCGGCACCGAGCCTCATGCCTAACAAGTAATGGGATTCAGTTGGGAAATTAATGTTTAAAAAAAAAAAAAATCCCATCAGAAAAGAAAGAATATAGCCTGTTGGAATCACCAACTGTTTTATTTATGTTCCTTTGTTTTCTTAAAGGTCTTTCTCACCTTGTCCCTTCAAATATTTGTTGTCTATAAGTAGAGCTGCTTTAAACAATGGGATCTGACAAGGTGCAGTTTAGCTGACTTCATTTTAGTATCCAGATAAGTGATAACATGGTTAACATGTTATTGTCCAGGTCTCTGCTTCACACTAAACTGATAACCTGATATATATTGTGAGGTAAGGTATGAAGTTAAAATTGTTTTTACTTGAGAAACGATTTAGATTCTGGTTCTTCAGAAAGTCACATGACTTACTGAATGCAATTAGTTTCTCGTAGTAAACAAAACCATTTATAAGTAACAATCTTCTTATGATCAAGAGATTTATAGCTAAACTTTGAGCACGTAGGTGAAGTGTTAGCAAAACTTACATCTATCAAATGCAAATATTGCCTGGATTGCAAATACCTGCATTAGGAACATCCATATAGTCAACCAGCAGCTTCTATGTGGCTTTTCCTATTAGAGTGAGACTTGTGAGAGCCAGAACTCTAAGGATCTGCTTTGTTTTTCTGGCTCTCCCAAATTTTACACCTTTGAGAAAATGCAGTCTTAACCACTCTTCTGTCACTTGTTTTAGTTGAAAATACTTAAGTTTCTCTTCTCTGACAGGTTTCTTCTTTACACAGGTTTTGGCTTTTGCAGGTTTTATTGTACTTTTCCATTGTCCATCTTCTGTTGACTCAGTGTGCACATTGTCTAGACTGCAACCACTGCTTTGTAACTGATATGGGAAATATGTAAACCAGAAACTGGTCCTCAGAATGCTTAGACCCACAACATCTACTTTAGATTAGACTCTGAAATGTTTTGATTCCCAGAATACTTAATATATAAAACAGAAAATAATCATTCCTATTTCACAGTGTAGCTTCAACCATCAGTGAGATATTAGATGTTTATGTAACTAATGTTGATCATCACCATATGTCAGTCCGGTTTTCTTGCTGTGGTAGCTTGCCTGTTGCTGTGGTTCTGGAAGTTTTGCCACTGACATTTCAAATACCAGCAGGATCACCCTCAATGGACAGGCTTCAACTGAACTTCCAGATTAAGACAGACTAGGAAGAAGGACCTGGCAGTCTACTTCTGAAATAACCAGCCAGTGAAGACCTTGTGAATAACAGTGGAACACTGATATAATGCCAGGAGATGAGCTCCTCTGGTTGAAAGACACTCCAAATATGAGTGGGGAAGAGCTGCCTCCTCAAAGTAGAGTCACCCTTAACAACACAGATGGAGTCAAGCTTTCGAGACCTTCACCTGCTGTCTAGCACAAATCAAAATGAGAAGAAACAGCTGAAACATCTGCTAATAACAGGAATGTGGAATGTGTGAAGTATAAATCTAGAAAAATTGAAAGTCATCAAAAATGAAACAACTCATAAACATCAGTATCCTAGGCATTAGTGAGCTGACATGAACTGGTACTGGACAGTTTGAATTGGAAAATCATATGGTCTGCTCTGCTAGAAATGACACATTGAAGAGGAATGGCACTGCATTCACTGAAGAAAAAAAAAAAATTTAAGACCCATCCTGAAGTACAAAGCTGTACACCTACATGGAACACCAGTTAATACAACTTCTATTCAAATTTATATGCTAAGGCGAAAGATGAAGAAATGGGAGATTTTCACCAACTTTTGCATTCTGAAATTGATTACACATACAGTCAAGATAATAATTAGGGGATACTGGAATGTGAAAGCTATAAACAAAGGAGTCATAGATGGAAATTATGACCTCAATGATAGAAATGACTCTGGAGATTACATGACAGAATTTTGCAAGGTCAGATTTCAACAACAGGAATGGTTACTATACACAGGGACTTCACCAGATGGAATACCAAAAAACAAATACCAAACCTGCTGCCATCAAGTCAATTCTGACTCAGGGGAAACCTGTAAGACAGAGTAGAACTACCCTATAGGGTTTCCAAGAAGCACCTGGTGGATTCAAACTACTGATCTTTTGATTAGCAGCTACAGCTCTTAACCACTAAGATTTCCAGATGGAATACATGGGGATTATATCAACCACATCATTGTGGAAAGAAACAATGGACAAGCTTAGTATCATTAGATAGACTCGGGCCAGGGGCCAGCTGTGGAATGGACCATCAATGGCTCACATGCAAGTTCAAGCTGAAACAGAAGAAAACTAGAAAACATCCACAAGAACCAAATTGTGACGTTGAGGATATCCTACCTGAATTTAGAAGCCACCCTAAGAACAGATTTGATGCACTGAACCCTAATGACCAAAGCCCAGAAGAGTTATGGAATAGTATCAAGGAAAACACAAAAGAAGAAAGCAAAAGGTCTTGAAAAAGACAGGAAAGAAAGTACCAAAATTGATACCAGAGGAGACTCTGAAAGTTGCTACTGAACATAGAGTAGCTAAAGGAAAAGTAAGAAATGGTGAAGTAAAATGGCAGAACAGAAGGCTTCAAAGGGTGGCTGAAGAAGACAAAGTATTATAGTGAAATGTGTGAAGACCTGGAGTTAGAAACAAAAAGGGGAAGAAGATGTCCAGCATGTTTGCCTGTGTTTTGTTGACTATGCAAAGTCATTCAAATGTGTGGATCATAACAAATTATGAATAACATTGCAAAGAATGAGGATTCTAGAATGCTTCATTGTGCTTATGAGGAATCTATACATAGACTAAGAGGCAGTCTTTTGAATGAAATAAGGAAATACTGTGTGGTTTCAAGCCAAGAGAGGTATGTGTCACGGTTGTATATTTTCACTGTGCTACTTCAACTGAGCAAATTGTTGCAGAGAAGGTGGCCCTAAACAGAGGCAGCGACACACCAGTCTAACGGTCCACTGGAGTTTATTGGAAGAGAGAGAGTGGGGTCTGAGTTGAGAGTGGCTCAGTCTGCCTCTCCCTAGCATGGCAGGTTTTTTATAGCTTTAAAGTTTCAGTGAGGTAATGTGGGGTGAGGGGGTTTATGGCTTGATAAGGAAAGCTGGGTAGCAAGAAATTCTGGTTAGGGTAAGGAAGAAGTGTTGAGTTAGAGGGGAAGGGCTAAGGTTTATTTATGGTCAAGATTTTGATAAGCGCAGAGCTTTCAATTAGGACGGTGAGGAAGACAGGCTGAAAGTCGTTTGTTTTATGGTTGTACCAGATGGAGCATACCAGGCTGTTTTTGGTCATATCTGTGGGGCGTGCATACCAGGCTGTTTTCAGCTAATGGTGAAGTCTGATGATTGGATAGGATAACCTCTCTGAACTTCAGGGACAGATTTCATTCACAAATAATCTGGGAATCTGGACTATATATCAAGATTAGAGGAAGACTTATTAACAATCTTCGATATGCAGATGATGAAATTTTGCTTGCTGAAAGTGAAGAGGTCTTGAAGAACATACTGATGAAGATCAAAGACCATAGCTCGCATGAGGGATTATACTTCAACGTAAAGAAAACAAAAGTCCTTGCAGGTGAACCAGGAAGCAACGTGATAAATGGAGAAAAGATTGAAGCTATCAAGGATTTCATTTTACTTGGTTCCAAAATCAGCACCATGGAAACAGCAGTCAAGAAACCAAAAGACTCATTGCATTGGGAAAATCTGCTGCAAAAAAGCTTTTTAAAGTGCTAAAAGGTGAAGACGTCACCTTGAAGACTAAGAAAAAGGTGACTAAAGGAAAAGACTAAACAAAGTGGTTGGTGGTTTGTACTCAATCAGTGGCTCTGGGGCAGAAAAGTCCTGGATATCTGTTTCCATCAAGATTATGGCTTAGAAAACCCTATGGAGCAGTTCTACTGTCACACGTGGTCATGTGTCAGAATCAACTCAGTGGCACACAACAATGACAACAAGGATATTGTTCACCATATCACTTCTGTGGTAATGAAAAATTGAAAGAGATATTAACTTTAAGACATGATTCCCATCAAAAAACCCACTGAGGTCAAGTTGATTCTGACTCACACTTAAAAGTCCCTCTGCTTCATTAGATACACTGTGGAAAGACAGAAGAATTTTGAAAAAAATATACATATTTTAAAAAATTTACCAATTTTTAAAATAAACAGGTTAAGAAATGCATGAATGAATGCAGGACTTATAAGAGACCTTTTCATCTATAAATTTAAAGAATTCCTTCAAAACTAGATTTTGTGCTATTTCTCTTCTGGGGATTTTTTAAAAATTTTACTTTGAGTGAAAGTTTAAAATGCAAATCAGCTTTTCATTCAACAATTTTGTATATAAATTGTTTTGTGAAATTAGTTGCAATCCTCATAGTGTGTTAGCGCTCTCCCTCTTTCCCTTTCCACCCTGGACTCTCAGTCTCCATTATCCAGTTTGCCTGTCCCTTCTTGCCTTCTTGTCTGTGCTTTGAGGCAGGTATTGCATGTTTGGTTTCCTATGCTTAATTGAACTAAAAAGCATGTTATTCATGTTCTTCATTGTTCCTTTCGGGCCTGTCTAGTCTTTGGCTGAAAGCTGGACTTCAGGAGTGGCTTCACTTCTGAGTTAGCAAGGTTTCCAAAGGTCCATAGTTTCACAAGCTTTTGGGACCTCACATGCTACTTACCAGGATAGGTTGTAGAACATTTTCTTTATGTCCCATGGTATGCCAGTTGAGCTGGGTGTTCCCCAAGACCATCTTCTCTACCCTTCAGCCCTAGTAACTCAGTCCCTCAGGGTATTTGGATTGTCTAGGAAGCTTCTAGCCTTGGCCAAGTTTTGCTGACTTCCCCTGTACAGATTATTTCTGATTTTCCATTTTACAAGAAAAGGCTGGCCCTGTTTCCAAGATCTTGAGAGTAAAAATAAAAAAGGTCTTATTCTTAAGGAATTATATTTTGATTATTCTCTGTATTAGAAAATGTCACCATACTAGAATGATTTCCTCTCTCATTCTTTTCTGGAGCTATTTTGTCCATTTTTTTCTCTTTTGGTCATGTGGGATACTGTTGGTTTTTTCCTGCCTTTTAGTTTTTCTGTCATTCCAACTGCTGTCCACAAGTTTCTCAGCAGAAGGATTTTTCTCTGGAAACTCTTATTTACTGCTTTGTTTTAGCTTAGGAGTCAGTCAGAAATACTCCACTGCTTAGTCAGCCACTCAGTTTGAGGGTTAGATTATGGGAGGATGGCAGCCCATAAAAGGCAGTAGTTAACCCTTCATGGGAAAGCCCTTGAGCTGTGACAGTCTGTGGAAAACTGCATAGTGGACTAATTTTCCCATAGAAACCATACAAAGGCACCTCTGGCTCTGGTGAGATATTTTGCTTGTTTGAAGGAAAAAAATTTTTTTTTTCATATTGACAAAGGGAGACATAGCATCACTCTCTTAGACAATCACTGTGTTCCTAGGAACTGGATACCAGAAAAATTTACATAATACAAGAACGCTCTGTAGAGGAATTACCAGTAAGGATAGTCCCTAATGGAGCCCTGGTGGCGCAGCAGTTACGAGATCAGGTGCAAATCAAAAGATCAGCAGTTTGAATCCACCAGCCGCTCGTTGGAAATCTTATCGGGCAGTTCTACTCTGTCCTATAGAGTCACTATGAGTTAGAATTGACTCACTGACAATGGATTTGGTTTGGGGCAGTCTCTATTCGGTGATGAGGAACAAAACATAATTCTGAATTGTTACAGAATATTTGGTTATCTTAAGTTACAGAGAACCATGACTATAACATACTGCTGTTTTTAGAATTAGTGTTTCTTGTCAATAATCATGTCAATAATCAAATTAAACTAAGTATACATTAACAATCTGACCAAGTAGATTGTGTGTCTAGTTTTCTTTTTGAGGAAAAATTTGTAGTTACCTGGAAAAATATAGAACCTTGATATAGGATAGAATTGAAAACCAGCAATTCTTCATCACTGCTTTGTAGATGCTAGAAGCAGAGGTTGTATAGTGGGACAAATTTGCCCTCCACGCTTCCTCCCTAATTGTACCCGCTTCTATCGTCAGAGACCATCCCTAAATATGCTGTCTTTGGAAATCATACTGTCCTGGGCTGTTGCCCTCTCATTGTTCTCTGGATGCTCAGACTGTCTCAGCGCCTTCCCTCTCTCTCCCCAAATTGAAATATGTTTGTTCTCACAGCTTGGTGCCCAGTTACCTGTGTCTAGTTTCCTCACAGTGAGCTGAATCTCCAAGTCTCTGCTACTCTGGTCGGGAGAAAGGGCCATGATGGTCTTTCTCAGTAATTTATATAGACAGTGCTTGAAAATACATATTCAGTAGCTGAAATAACCAAGTCATACAGATTATGATCAAAATGCCATCTTATCTTTGTCTCCTACAGCCTTTTAAGTTGACTACAGATGGAAGGGAGTAATTTTCCTGTGATCTTGTTAATAAAAATAGTTAAAAACTTGGACCTAAGGCAAAACAATGACTGTATGTTCTTTCTAAGACATAGTAGACCGTTATCTAATATGCACATCCACAGAATACTTAATTTTCTAGAAGGTATACCATTGTTTTTCACTCTTGATTAGACCCACACTTCATGATGTTACATGTTACCTTTTAGATTTTTGTCTAGTAAAAATGCAAATAATTTCTATTTGATATGAAAAAAAGACCCAAAATGTATAGTCTTATTGCTGTGTGTGAGCTTAGATGGTTTAGTACCTATCCTAGGAATATCCCAACTCTCTACCTTCATTCAGTTACTGTAACTGTTTAGTTTCTCAAGTATTCTTTAAAACAATATTCTCTCACCAATGAATGAAATAAATTTGCAATTTGTTTATTCTATAATTGTGTGCCATATTATCTTTTGAAAATTATATATTTACAGTGAAGACTGAAGCTGTTGTATCTTTTCCGGTCACTCTCAGAAAATATAAAAGCCCCGTAGTCAGTATTTTTGAGCCCTGGTAGTCCAGTGATTAAGTGCTTGGCTGCTAATGAAAAGGCCAGCAGTTCAAATCCACAGAAAACTCTGTAGGGTAGTTCTACTCTGTCCTATAGGGTCGTTATGAGTCCAAGTCAAGTTGATGGCAACAGGCTTGGACACTTTTGGTAAAAACAGTTTTAGTACAGAAATTAAAATGTCCAACCTTATTTAATTATTAAAATTCAGGACTCCTCTCCTCCAGCCTGGGCCTGCCTCAGGACTGAAGTCTGCAGTAGAAAAAGGGAGTGTAGTTCTTCAGCCCTATCCTCTTTATACTTGTGACATGAGCTGTAGTTTAGACCCTGCTGGGCTCAGAGGGGTGGGCGATGCATGAAGAAAGGTCAGGTTCAAGGCTTGCTTGGCTCAACAGGTTTGTACTCTCTACAATGAGCGGACAGTTAACACTGACATAGTCTCTGCTAGGTCCTTCTGTCCTGCAGGTCCCTTGGCTAGGACAGAGAACAATCTACTGAATCCCTTCATCAGCCCCTAGCCAACCAGGGAGTTCACCTCAGCTTCTTCCTGTAAGAGAGCTTAGTCCCCTCCAGACAATTAGGCAGGATGCAAAACAACCTAAATCATTGCTCCTTGGGAATGCACATCCATTGAAACCTCATGAAACTCTGGAAAGGTGGGATGATCCTACCTCATCAGGCCTCTCCCTTCTCTGTCACGAAGTGGTTAGCCCTTTCTCTCACTGTCTAGATTTCTTAGGTGGGAATCAGACCTGTGTTCAGAGCCACTTGAAGCTTTTTCATCAGTGAGTTAGGTACTGGTCCTTTGTGTCTCCTAATGCAGGGAACACAGTTCTCTGAGTAGTTCTCTTTTTCCCACCCTAGGTGGGACGGTGAGGCAGGGCCTCTGGACTATCCAAAGTAATCTTTTTACCAACCCAACTCCTGCCTACTCTCTAAGCTCTTTATATGATTTTTATTTGGCTAAGGAATCCAAGCACTGTGGAACAATTTCTCTGTTCACTTTTCTTGGTAAATCTGTGAATGGACATAGTGATAGTGGATTATCTCACAGTTGCTTTGCTACTTTGATTCCTACCTCAAAACTGAGCGAGAAAGGATATTATTGTTATTTGAATATTTAATTGTGCTTTGGAAACCCTGGTGGTATAGTGATTAAGTGCTGTGGCTGCTAACCAAAAGCCCAGCAGTTCAAATCTACCAGGTGTTACTTGGATACTCTATGTGGCAGTTCAACTCTGTCCTATAAGGTTGCTATGAGTTGGAATTGACTCGACGGCCGTGGGTATTTTTGTTATTACGCTTTAAGTGAAAGCTTACAATTCAAGTCACTTTGCCATATAAAACCCCCCCCACATATCTTTGTGCAACTCTAGCTGGTCTCCCCACCCTGTGACAACATACTCCTGTTTTCCACCCTGTACCTCCCAGTATTCATTCAGCCTGCTCCTCTCCCTCCCTCTCCACCCACCCTTCTCACCTCTGAAGTCTACATTTAAGACTCAAGTATGTATTTAAGCCAAGAAGCACACACTTCACCAGCATCGGTCTTGTCTTAATAATCCACTCCAATCTTTGTCTGCAAAATTGGCTTTGGTACTGGTTTCAGCTGTGGGCTAACAGAGATTCCAGGGGTCATATCCTCAAGGGACCTTCCAGGATGTCAGACCATCAGGTCTAGTCTTTTAATAGAGTTCTGTATCTGTACTACATGAGATAGTCCATATTGTTTCCCTGTTAGGGTAGTCATTGGTGGTGGCTGGGTACCATTTAGTTCTTCTGGTCTCATGCTGATGTAGTCTCTGGATTATATGGCACCTTCCGTCTTCTGGGCTCGTATTTTCCTTGCGTCTTTGATGTCTGTTGTTCTTGTCTGCTCCAGGTAGATTGGGACCCATTGATACTGCTTGGATGGCAGCTTGCTAGCCTTTAAGACCCCAGATGCCACTCACTGAAGTGGGATGCAGAACATTTTCTTTAAAAAGTTATGTCAGTTGACATAGATGTCCCTCGACACCATGGGCCCCAAACTCCTGCCCCTGCTATGCTGTTTTTCAAAATACTGTGTTATGTTTAGGAAACCTCTTAGCTTTTGGTGTAGTCCAGCAGTGTTCATCTCCCTGCATGCTGTCACTTCCTTCACTTAATCCAATTCTTGCCTACTATCTAATCAATGAACATCCCTCCCTCTTCTCTCCGCTCCCTTGTAACCATCAAAGATTATTTTCTTCTGTGTTTAAAACTTTTCTTGAGTCCTTACAGTAGTGGTTTCATATTCGTCCTTTTGTGACTGATTAATTTCACTCAGTATAATGTCTTCGAAATGACTCTATGTTATCAGATGTTTCCCAAGATCATTGTTGTTTTTCATCATACCATAGTTTATCCATTCATCTACTGATGGACACCTAGCTTGATTCCAACCTTTTGCTTTTGCGAACAGTGCTGCAATAAACATTCGTGTGCGTGTATCTATTCATGTGACAGCTCTTAGTTTTCTGGAATATATTCCAAGCAGTGGGATTGCTACACCATATGACATTTCTATTTCTAGCTTTTTAAGAAAGCACCAAATTGATTCCAAAGTTGTTGTACCATTTTATATTCCCACTAGCTGTGTAGAAGTGTTCCAGTCTCTCCACAACCTCTCCAACATTTATTGTTTTGTGCTTTTGGCCTTGTTGAAACTGATTTGACATCAGTGTTTTTATTTTTGGCTTGTTGGGGTAAGATAGTATCTCATTGAAGTTTTGATTTGGATTTCTCTGATAGTTAATGATTGTGAGCATTTATTGTGTGTCTTTTAGCTGCCTAGATGTCTTCTTTGGTGAACAGCTTATTCATCTCATTTGCCCATTTTTTAATTGGGTTATTTGTCTTTTTCTTGTTGAGGTTTTGCGATACCTTGTAGATTCTGGAGATTAGATGCCAATCAGATTCATGGTTTCGAAAATTTTTTTCTCGATCTGTAGGTAGTTTTTTCACTATTTTGGTGAAGTCCTTGGATGAACATAAGTGTATGACTTTCTGATTTTTAGGAGTTCCCATTCACCTGTTTTCTCCTCTGGTGTTTGTGCATTGTTAATAATATTTTGTAGTCTGTTTATGCCATGTATTAGGGTTCTCAGTGTTGTCCCTGTTTTTTCTTCCATGATCGTCATCATTTTAGATTTTTTATTTAGGTCATTGATCCATTATTTATTCATTTATTGTGATTGAGTGAAAGTGTACAATCCAGTTCAAATTTGCATGCCCGCCTATGTGCAATTCCTACTGCTCTCCTTGCCTGGTGACAGCACACTACTCCTATCTGTTCTATACATGTCATATCCTCTTAACAATCTCTAGTCCCTTCTTTGCCACTTTCTCTCTCCCCTCTAGTAAGAGGCCAGTAGGACAACATCCTGTCGATGCACAGAACCATAAAGTGTACACACGATGTGGTTATTCTGTGTCACCGAGTCCAATCCATTCCTGTCTGAAGAGTTGACCTCAGTAATGATTTATGGACAGGGGCAGCATTAGGACTAGGGACCATGCTCCCAGGGGAAACTCAAGGCCCCTGAACCATCAATTTCAGTCTTTTAGTGGAGTTCTCAGTGTGTACCCCTTTTTCTTCTCATGTTGCCAGTGTGGCTCAACTTCATGAGCTCCATCACAGCTAGGTCGTTGATCCATTTTGAGTTAGTTTTTATGCATAGTGTCAGATATAGGTCTTGTTTCATGACTGCGATGGATATTCAGTTGTGTCAACACCATTTGTTGAGAAGACTAGTTTTTCCCTAGTTCAGGGACTTTGAGCATTTGTCAAATATCAGCTGCTCATCAGTGGATTCTCTGTTCTATTTCATTGATTAATTTATCTGTTTTTGTACCAGCACCAAGCTATTTTGACTACCGTCACAGTGTAAAATGGGTTCTAAAATCAGGTAACATGAGGCCTTCCACTTTATTCCTCTTCTTTAATAATGCTTTAGTTAAAAGCTTCGGAAAGGGGCTTCTTCCCTTTCCATATAAAGTTGATCTTTTGTTTCTCCGTCTCATTAGAAAATGCCATTGGAATTTATATTGGGATTGTGTTGTATATCCATAGATAGCTTTGGGTAGAATAGACAAATCCACGATATTCAGTCTTCTTATCCATAATCAAGGTGTATTTCTCCACTTATTTAGGTCTCTTTTAGTTTCTTGTGGTAGAGTATTGTAATTTTATATAAGTCTCTTACATCTCTGGTTACATTTATTCCCAAGCACTTTATCTTCTTGCAAGCTATTGTAAATGGTATTGATTTGGTGATTTACTTTTTGAGGGTCTGTCTCTTCATTGAAGTAAAGGAATCCAGTTGATTTATTTATGTTTATCTTACCAACTGCCATTGAGTAGTGTCTGACTCATAGTGACCTGTAGGTCAGAGTAGAACTGCTCCATAACGTTTCCAAGGAGCACCTGGAGGATTTGAACTGCCGACATTTCGGATAGTAGACATAGTACTTAACCTGCTACGCCACCAGGGTTTCCATGTTTATCTTATGTCCTGATAGTTTACTGAACTCCTCTACTAGTTCCAGTTAGTTTTTCTGTGGATTCATTACAATTTCCTATGTATAAAATCCTATCATCAGCAAATAGAGATACCTTTGCTTCTTCCTTACCAACTTGAATGTCTTTTATTTCTTTGACTTGTCTGATTGCTTTGGCTAGAAACTCCAGCAAAACGTTGAATAAAAGTAGTGATAATGGTGATCCATATCTAGTTCTCATTCTCAAGGGGTGTGCTTTTAGACTCTCTCCATTTAGGACAATGTTGGCTGTTGACTTTGCATAGATGTTCCCTATTATGCTGAGGAATTTCCCTTTTGTTTCTATTTTACTGAGGGTTTTTAACATGAATGGGTGTTAGGCTTTGTCAAGTGCCTTTTCTACATCACTTAATAAATTCAGGTCGTTCTCATTTTCTGTTTTGTATAAGTGGTTGACCATATTGTTTTACTAAGGTTGAACCATCCTTTCATCACTGATATGAATCCTACTTGGTCATAGTGAATTATTTCTTTTTATGTTTTGTTGAATTCCATTGGCTGGAATTTGGTTGACAAATTTTGCATCTAAGTTCATGAGAGATACTATTTTTTGGTGCTGTCTTTGCTTGGGTTTGGTAGCAAAGTTTATTGTCTTCCAAGAATAAATTTGGGAGTATTCTGTTTTTTTTATATACAGTGAAGTACCTTCACTAAAAGTGGTGTTAAGTCTTCCCTGAAAGTTTGGTAGTACTCTCCAGTGAAGCCATCTGGGCCAGGATTTTTTTCTGGTTGGGAGTTTTTTTTAATTACTTGTTTGATCTCTTCATTTGTAATGCACTTATTAAGTTGTTCTACTACTGTTTGTGCTAGTTTTGGTAGGTAATGTGTTTCCAGACATCTGTCCATTTCCTCTAGGTTTTCAAGTTTATTAGAGTACAATTTTTAATAGTATTCTATTGTTATTCAATTAATTTCAGTTGGGACTGTCATTATATCGCCCATCTCATTTCTTATTCTGATTATTTGCTTCCTCTCCTGTTTTGTCAGTTTGGCCAATCATTCATCATTTTGTTGATCTTTAAAATAAATAAATAAATAAATAAACAACTGCTTTTGGTCTTGTTAACTTAATTGTTTTCTGTCCTCAAATTCATTTAGTTCTGCTTTAATTTGTGTCATCTGTTTTCTTCTGATGCTTAAGGGGTTCTTCTGTTGTTCTCTTTCTACCTGTTTGAGTTGTAAGGTTAATTCTCTGATTAGAGCCCTTTGTTCTTTCTGGATGTGTGCATTTATTGAGAAAAAATTGACCTCTGAGCATTGTGCTTGCTATGTCCCATAGGTTCTGGTAGGATGTGTTTTCATTCTCATTTGATTCTATGAATTTCTGTATTCCATCCTTGATTACTTCTATAACCCAGAAGTTTTCAAGTGAAGTGTTTTTCAGTTTCTACCTGCTTCATTTTTTATGCTTGTTTTTTCTGCTATTGATACAGACTTTCGTGGCTTTATAGTCTGAAAAGATGATTTGCAATATTTCAGTGCTTTGAATTTTGTTAAGACTTGCTTTATGGCCTAACGTGGTCAGTTCTGGAAAATATTCCATATACATTGGAAAGGAATGTAGACTCATCTGGGTGGCTGGGTGGAGTCTTTCAGGTAGAGTTGGTTGATTGTGGCATTTAGATCTTTTGTGTTTTCATTGAGTTTTTTTTTTTTCTGGGTATTCTGTCCGTCACTGAAAGTAGTTTGTGAAAATCTCCTACTATTATTGTGGAGCTGTTTATCTCACATTTCAATGCTGTTAGAGTTCGTTTGATGTATTTAGAAGATGTATTTTGGGATATGTGAATATTTAATATGGTTTTGTCCTCCTGAGGTATTAACCCTTTAAACAATATATAGTCACTTTCCCTGTCCATTGGGGTGGAGTTTACTTTAGTGTCTATTTTGTAAGAAATTGATGTTGCCACACCTACTCTGTTTTGAATGTGGTTACCTTGGTATATGTTTTTCTATCCTTTGAGTTTCAGTTTGTTTGTGTCTTTAAGTCTAAGGTATGTCTCTTGCAGATGCAAATGGACAGATGGTGTTTTTCATCTGTTCTGCTACTCTGTCTCTTTATTGGTGCATTTAACCTACTTATTTTCAATGTAATTATGGATAGGTATGAATTTAGTGCTGTCATTTGGGTGCCTTGTGTGTGTGTGTGGATGCCAGTTTTTTTGTTCCACTTAATTTTTTGTGCTATGTTGTTTTTCTTTGTGGATTTTCTTTTCATCCTTTACATTGTTGTTGGTTTTATATTTGCTGAGACATCTTGATTTTGTTTTCTGTTTTGATGTGTAGGATTGTTACTTTCTGTTGCAGTTACCTTAATATTTACCCAGATATTCTAAGTTTAAAGTTGTCTTTAATTTCTTTGTATCACCTTGACTTCATCTCCATCTGAAAACTCTGTGAACACAATAATTTGTCTCTCTTTTTGGTATAATCTTGTCATCATTTACATACTGAGATCCCTGTTTCCCTGTTTTTAGAGTTTTATCTTTGATTTATTTTGTGGTTTCCCTATCTATGCTAATATCTGGATGCTGCATTCTTTTCTGAGTATATATGTGATGTTATTGGTCTTCTAATCAAAGAACTTCCTTCAGTGATTCTGGTTATTAAAGTTTGTTTGTTTTTTTTCAAATTCTCTAAACTGCTGTTTTGCCATCATATTTGAGAGACAATTTTGCAGGATATATAATTTTTCATTGAAAGCTTTTTTTTTTTTTCCTTTCAAGGCTTTGTGTATGTCATTCCATTGCCTTTTCTGCCAGCATAGTTTCCACTGAGTAATCCATCTTATTGATTCTCCTTTGTAGCTTATTTTTTGTTTACTCCTAGCTGCTTTTAAAGGCCTCTCCTTGTCTTTAATTTCAGTAAGTTTGAAGATAATATATTTTGATGTCTTTCTTTTGGGATTTACGATATGTAGAGTTCTATGACCATCTTGGATAAATATCCTCTTGTCTTTCATGATATGAGGGAAGTTTTCTGCCAACACGTCTTCAAGAATTCTCTATTTTCTGTTATGCTCCCCCTGATTCTTGTACTCTAATTATTCATAAATTATTCCTCTTGATAGAGTCTCACATAACTCTTAGTAATTTTTAATTTTTTAAACTCTTTTGACTGATTTTTCCTCATATATGTTGGTGTCAATTGTGTTATCTTCAGTCTCACTGATTCTGCATTCCATTGACTCAATCCTGCTCCTTTGATTTTCTGTTGAATTGTCTAATCCTGTAATTTTATTGTTAATTTGCTGAATTTCATATCATTGTTGCTCAAGTATTTCTTTTATACTTTTATACTTCTGCACTTTGCCTAACCTTCCTGGTATCTTGAAGAGCTCTAACCATTACTCTTTTGTATTCTACCTCATATAATTGCAGGAATTCTTCATTTGGAATTTTTTTTTTTTTATCTTTGTTTTGGTTATTTTCAGAAGCCATGGTGGTCTGCTTCTTTGGAGGATTAGAAATTGATTGTTGTCTCCAAGCCATCAGAAGTTTGTTGCAATTTATTTATGTTTGATTCTTGTAGTCTGGCTTATATTTGTATATATATGTATTTTAAAAGTGTTTTTCTGTATACAAGTAGTATGGTTGTTTGAGCTAGTTTGATTGGAGCCTTAGAAATTCCAATGGCATGTCACTGAGTGGTTTTCACTGTGAGCACTTTGAGAAAGTTATGAGGACTTCCAGGTTTTGGGATGCTGTCAGACAAATTTTTCTCTCCCTGCTTTGTTTCCCTCTGCAAGTCTGGGAAAATAGCTCAGGGCACACACAAAGATGTCCCACTTCCAGTCCAGATAGTATATCAGAGTTTAGCACCTGGTGCAGAGCAGTGAAAGGAGGGGAGGATGCTGGAGAAATGGAGAGAAATGAACGCATAGGAAAGACTGGAATCTATTAACATCCACAAGCACGTAGCTGATGATGCTCAGGTGAGAGACCTTTGCAGTTCTGTAGGTATGGCAATCCAAAGCTCAGCTTGCCTCTTGAGAAATATGTACTCTGCTCATGGTATTGCTTTCCTCAGCCATCCGCTCTTCTGCCACAGCTCTGCTTCGCTAGCAGAAACAAGTCCCTCTGTGGAGTGCACATTTATTTCTGGCTGAAGTAGTTGCTTCTGGACCTGCTCTCCTCTCCCTGTCATGCTGTCTGATCGCTCAGATTTCTCCCTGATATACAGGGTTCCTAGACTGACCTATGTAATCTGTTCAGCTGTTTTCTCCAGTTCTTTGTTGTTAGAGGACTCACAGAATACATGTAACTACTCCTACATCTTAACTCTGCCTCTTAGAAAGAATATCATTCTAATGTCCTGTTACATTTATATTTAAATTTACCTGAAACAAGAGGCTCTAATTGTGAGAATTTTAGACTCTGTAAACTCTGTACCATGTCTGGAGATTTTAGACCCTTTGTAGATTTTAGACTCTGTGCCACATTTGGGGAAACTGTGATGACTTAGTGGTTAAAAATACAGATGCTAACCAAGGGTTGATAGTTTAAATCCACCAGGCATTCCTTAGAAACCATACATGGCAGTTCTACTCTGTCCTTTAGGGTTACTATGAGTCAGGATTGATTCGCCAGCAATGAGTTTTGTTTTTATTTTTACCATATCTAGGAGAGGCCTTGGGATTGAAGCGTACCCAGCAGGCAATTGTCTGATCATCCAATTAGTAAAGTTGTCTTTGGAATAAAGGCAGAAGCTTTATAAATATGTCCATTATTCAGCAAAAGGCACACAGATTTTCCTTTGTACACATATGATAGATAAGTGTACATGAAAAACCCTTGTTTGTCATGGCCTTGAGGTGGTACATTCATCTCTTCAACTTTTATTTATCAATTGAACCAACAAATGAGGCATGTGCTAAGTACTGGGTTTTATAGTTGTGAGCAAAAAAAGTATGTCACCTACCTTCTAGAAGCTAGAAACTGAGTTGTATGTTAGAGTTTATTGAATTCTCATCTCCTTCTCCTCTTTACTGTCTAACTTTTACTCAGAGAACTCTTAAGCAACTATTATTCCTCAGACTTCTTTCTTTTCTGTCCCACATACCCTTGCCTTTCTTCATATTGTATGTCCTTTGAGATACTGTATTCAGCAGAGATGTGAATTATGACTCTTACATACTGAAATGACCCTGTAAAAAGTTGTATTTTTAGTATTTCTTCCTTCACAACCTTGGGATTGTACTAAAAAGAGTACTTGCTTTTTTTAGCTAGACCTGGGTTTAAAGACCAACTCTTACTTATTCATTTATTTAATTTGAAAATATTTCTACTACTTGTTAGTAGCTTGTGACTTGGGCAACTTAATCTCTCTGAGACTCAGTTTCTTCATCTGTAAATAGAACTAATATTGACCAGCTTCAGTTGTCATATAAACTAAGATATGGCTGTAGATGTGCCCTAAATTGATTCTATTAGGAGCTTCCTGTCTTTGTATCCTGTTGATGGGGCCCTCCTCCCAGTCAGGATACATGGCTGAGGAGCATTATTAAAGCATCTTTATATCTGCAGTGTGATGGGTCACTTTTGTGTGGCCTGTCTAGCCATGGTCTTGTAACTCCCACCTGGTCACCATACAGATAAGGCAGTTGTGGCCTGCCAAGGGAATTGGTCGGTTCTGCTATCTCACTGAGCTTAAAACTGATCACCCTACTGGTGAGAGAGAGTGGATCCCACCAACACCAAGGAAGAACAGCCAGAAACAAAGGGTGTATTCTTTGGACCTGTGATCCCTGTGCTTGAAAAGCTCCTGGAACCAGGAGTGAGAGAACGAGAGAGACAGAGACAGAGGGAAAGAGAGAGAACTCGAGCATCAGTGTCAGAGAAGCAGTGTCAGAGACGGTGACAGAAGGCTACTTGGTGGGCTTCCTGGTCCATGAGCTACAACATTAAGTGTCTTTGTCCAGGAGAGTTGTGAAGGAGTAGGGTACTTCCAGGCGCTTGATGGAACTAAGTTTGCTGAACACAGAGCTATTGCTGAGCGCCTTTGAGCTGAGGCTTACTGACAGAGTAGGGAACCTATGTGCACTAGTCAGCAGAGTCAAAAGAGCTTTGTAATGCTTACCTGAGCAGAACAGAGGTTGAAGGCCAGAAAGGCGTGCCTGTGAGTATGGCTGGGAAGAGGCTTTCTGAATGGAAGAACTGTATCCTGATCTTGAATTGTAACCTGCTGTTTCTGTAATAAACTCCATAATCATGAGTATTGTCTGTGAGTTTTGTGTGGTCATTGTGATAAGTCAGTGAAACCAGCAGAGAGACAGAGAGTGCAGTGAGAGGGACAGCTGGTGTCAAAATTCATAAAGATGGAAAGAGAAGGCCTGTTTGATCTCTGCCTCACAGGAATCTGCCTTGGATTGTTGGTCTTGGTTTCCCTCCCCGCTGGTAAAACCCTGGTGGCATAGTAGTTAAGTGCTACATCTGCCAACAAAAAGGTGGGGCAGTTTGAATCTGCCAGCTGCTCCTTGTATACTCTATGGAGCAGTTCTACTCTGTCCTTTATCATAGCTATGAGTTGGACTCAACTTGATGGCAATGGGTTTGGTTTTTTTGGATTTTGTGAAGTTAGACGATGTCAGCTACCACCCATGCCATTTTTTACAGTACCTTGTATTTTTTATTTGTTTGTTATTGTGGTAAACATGCCAGCATACATGTAATAAAACACATATCATTTTTGCATGTACAATTCATTGACATTAATTGTTCTTTATGTTATTCAGCCATCACCATTATCCATTTCCAAATTTTTCCATCACCTTTAACAGAGCTCAGTGTCTACAAAGCTATGTGTCTCTTTTTCCTCTCCTTCTTGCTTACTTCTAATAACCATTAATAAGCTTTTGTCTCTATACATGTATACATAATTTATATCAATGAGTTCATGTAATATTTGCCTTTTTGTGACTGACTTACTTCACGCAACGTAGTGTTTTCAAGGTTTAGCCATGATCCAGCATGTATTGGCACTTCATTTTTCTTTGCAGCTGGGTTGTCTCCTATATTCTTAAGATTAGGAGTAGTTCGTTGTATTTACCATTTGGAGCATGAATTATCTTCTTTTGCATTACACACTGGAGTTATATGTATGCATTTTACTCACATTTTAGATAGCGACTTAAATAACTGTGCTGCCTCAGAGACCTGAGTAAAGCTACTGTGTTTTCTTATCTACTTCCCACCTCTTCTCCTAATCATTTCTATAAGATGCTTGTAAACACTCACAGGATCATTAACTTGGCCCTTGTTATTGTTGTCAGGCGCCATCCAGTTGGTTCTGACTCAGTGACACTGTGTACAACAGAACAAAACACTGCCTGGCTCTCCATCATGACCACAATTGTTATGCTTGAGCCCATTGTTGTAGTCACTGTGTCAATCCATCTCATTGAGGGGCTTCCTCTTTTTTGCTGACCCTTCACTTTACAAAGCATGATGTCTTTCTCCAAGGACTGATCCCTCCTGACAACATGTTCAAAGTATGTAACACGTAGTCTTGCCATCCTTGCTTCTAAGGAGCATTCTGATTGATCTTCTAACACTGCTCTGTTTGTTCTTTTGGCAGTCCACAGTACATTCAATATTCTTCTCCAACACAAAAATTCAAAGGTGTTAATTCTTGTATCTTCTTTATTCATTGTCCAGCTTTTGTATGCATATGATGTGATTGAATATATAATGCCTAGGGTCAGGTGCACCTTAGTCTTCAAAGTGACATCTTTACTTTTCAACACTTTAAAGAGATCTTATGTGGCAGATTTGCCCAATGCAATGCATCTTTTGATTTCTTGACTGCTGCTTCCATGGGTGTTGGTTGCAGAACCAAGTGAAATGAAATCCTTGACAACCTCAGTCTTTTCTCCATTTATCATGATCTTGCTTATTGGTTTGGTTTTGAGGATTTTTGTTTTCTTGATGGTGAGGTGCAATCCATACTGAAGGCTGTGATCTTTGATCTTCACCAGTAAGTGTTTTGAGTCCCCTTCACTTTCAGCAAGCAAGTTTATGTAATTTGCATAATGTTGGTTATTAATGAGTCTTCCTCCAAACCTAATGCCTCATTCTTCTTCATATAGTACATCTTGTCAGATTATTTGCTGTGCATACAGTTTGAACAGATACGGTGAAATGATATAACTCTGACTGACTGACAACTTTCCTGACTTCAAATCACAGTGTCCCTTTATTGTGTTTGAATAATTGCGTCGATCCATTTACATATTCCTCACGAGTACAATTAAGTCTTCAGAAATTCCTTTTCTCCACAATACTATCCATAATTTGTTTTGATCCACATAGTTGAATGTCTTTTGCATAGTCAGTAAAACACAGATCAACATCTTTCTGGTATTCTCTGCTTTCAGCCAAGATCCATCTGACATCAGCAGTGATATCCCTGGTTCCATGTCCTCTTTTCAATCTGGCCTGAATTTCTGGCAGTTACTTGTCAGTATACTGCTGCATCTGCTTTCGAATGATATTTAGCAAAATTACAGCGATATTAATGATATTGTTGGTAATTTCTGCATACAGTTGGATCACCTCTCTTAGTGGTAGGCATATGAGTTCTGGCAATTAAGTTCATGAACTCATCCTAGAGAAACTGCTACATATCTCATTGCTGAATATCACTATGGTTGCCTTCATAGTATTCTCCTTGAGAAACAAGGCACCATGCCAGTGCCTAGTCCACCCTTCCAAGCAATTTTGGAACTCTTTTCCTGGAGTGGCCATCAGAGCTGTCATCATATTACCCGTGGTATCCTGAATGCCATCCTTCCAATGTTTCCTTTATCTTTGGGTACATAAAAAAGTTACTGGAGATTAGGTCAGATGAACAGGGAAGGTGTTCCAATACAGTTATTTGTTTACTGGCTAAAAACTCCCTCATAAACAGTACCATGTGAGCCAGTGCATTGTCTTGATGCAAGAGCCATGAGTTGTTGGCAAAAAGTTTAGGTTGTTTTTGTCTAACTTTTTCACACAACCTTTTTAGCACTTCCAAGTAGTAATATTGGTTAACTGTGCAGTTGGTCTGAATGCATGATCAACAATCCCTCTGATATCAAAAAAGTTTAGCAACATTGTTTTGGCTCTTGATTTGGACTGATGGAAATTTTTGGTTGTAGGCTTTGTGCACTTTGACACTTTGTTTCAGGGTTGTACTGGTACACTCATGTTTCATCACTAGTAATAACATGACCCAAAATATTGTCTTGCCTCTCCAAAAGGTCTTGGCAAACTTTGACTCTTCTTTGCTTTTGTTCATCTGTGAGCTCCTTCAGGACCATTTTCATATACATCTTTCTGATGTCAAGATTTTCAGTTAAGATTTTCCTAACTGTTTCTCTATTGATTTTTACTTGGTGTGCTGTTTCTCACAGTCAGCTGACAATTTTGATGTACAATTTGATGAATTTTTGCAATGCTTTCATCAGTTCTGCTTGTTATTGGCTGTCCTGACCTCACTTCTTCAGTGATGCTTCCTTTCCCCTCAGAAAAACATTTCATCCTCTTGTACACTTCTGTTTTCTTCATAGCATTATCCCCATAAACTTTGACTAACATGTCCCTGATTTTACTTCCACTCTTGCCAAGTTTAACAAGAAATTTAATGTTCGTTTTTGCTCTAATTCAAGCTCTGACATTCTCATGAGAGCACACAAAAACAAGCAACAACAATAATGACCGCCACTCAGCAAGATACCTACACATATCGTTGTGAACACAGCTGTGAGATACTGTTATATAAAGGTTATAAGGCCTTCCTGAGTTGTTTGTACAGTGCTGCCAAAGTAAGTGCATAGTGGCAAGTTCGTGAACCTAATTATCAAACCTCATAAACATAGATCTCTTTTAGTTGGATTACTTCTAGTGCTGTTTACATTTATCAAAACATTGCAATTGATATTCTATCAATTCCTGATGCCTTGTTTTTCATCTGTCTTTAGTGCAGCTTTGAATTCTTCCTTCAGTACTATCAGTTCTTGATCATATGCTACCTCTTGAAATGGTTGCATGTTGACTAGTTCTTTTTCGTACAGTGACTCTGTGAATTCCTTCAGTTTTCCTTTGATGCTTTCTGCACTGTTTAATATTTTCCACATGGAATGCTTCATTATTGCAACTCAAAATTCGAATTTTTTCTTCAGTTCTTTCAGCTGCGATATGCAGAGTGTGTTCTTCTCTTTTGGTTTTCTACTTCCAGGTCTTTGCACAAGTTATTATAATAGTTTACTTTGTCTTCTCAAGTTGCCCTTTGAAATCTATTCAGTTCTTTTAGTTCATCATTCCTTTTTTTTTTAGCTACTCAACATTCAAGAGCAAGTTTTAGAGTCTCTTCTGACTTCCACTTGTTAATCTTCTTGCTTTTTTCAGGGATGGTGTCTTTGATGTCATCCGACAGTTCATATGGTCTTTGATTATTAGTATTAAGTGTGTCAAATGTTTTTCGAGATGGTTTCTAAACCCAGGTAGAATATTCTCAAGGTTGCACTTTGGCTGTCATGGAGTTTTTCTAATTTGCTTTAGTTTTGAACTTGCATGTGAGCAACTGATGGTCTGTTGCACCCTCAGCACCTGGCCTTGTTCGGACTGATGATATTGAGCAATTCTGCTGCCTCTTTCCACAGATGTAGTTGATTTGATTCCTGTGTATTCCATCTGGCAAGGTCCATGTGTATAGCTGCGATTTATGTTGGTGAGAAAAGGTATTTGTACTGAAGTAGTCATTGGTCTTACAAAATTCTATCATAAAACCTTAGCATTTTTTCTATCCCTAAGACCTTATTTTCCAACTACTGATACTTCTTCATTTCCAGCTTTTGCATTCCAATCACTAGTAATTATTAGTGTATCCTGACTACATGTTTGATCGGTTTTGAGCTACAGAAGCTGGTAAAAATCTTCAGTCTTCATTTTTGGCCTTGGTGGTTGTTGCATAAATTTGAGTAATAGTCATGCTAACTGGTCTTCCTTTTAAGTGTATGGTTGTTATCCTACTGATGACAGTGTTGTCCTTCAGGATGGATTTTAAGTGTTCTTTTTGACATGGAATACAATGTCATTCCTCTTGAAACTGTCATTTATGATACAGTATATCATATGATCATCTGATTCAGAATTGCCAAAACCAGTCCATTTCAGTTTACTAATGCCTAGGATACTGATGTTCACATATTCCATTTCATTTTTGATGATTTCCAGTTTTTCTAGATTCATGCTTTGTAGGGTCCAGATTCTGATTATTAATGGATATTTGCAGCTGTTTCTTCTCATTTTTAGTCATGCTAAGTCAGCAAATGAAGGTCCCAGAAGCTTTACTCCATCCAAATAATTAAGGTCAACTCTACTTTGAGAAGGCAGCTCTTTCCCAGTCATCTTTTCAGTGTCTTCTAACCTGGGGAGGCTAGTCTTCTGGCACTATATCAATGTTCTGTGATATTCATAAGGTTTTCACTGGCTGATTCTTTCCAGAGATAGACTGCTGGGTCCTTCTTCCTAGCCTGTCTTAGTCTGGAAGCTCAGCTGAAACCTGTCTATCATGGGTGGTGCTGCTAGTATCTGAATACTGGTGGTATGGTTTGCAGCATCACAGAAACATGCAAGCCCCCACAGTACAACAAACTTATAGACAAGTGGGGGAACTTGGTACTTAAATGGCACTAAATAACATATTTGACCATTACTCCCAAAGTTTGCCCAAGATTTGTTCATCAAGCCCTTCATGTGTATCAATTCACAACCAGTCATCAACTAAGTGATGTTTCTGAAGGGAAGATAGAAAGCACTATGACAATCTCATGGCATCATTTTATAGACATGAAACTTGATTGCTTCAGTATCTCCTGATTTCAACCCCAAGGTATTATCAGATTCACAGATTATGAACTCCCACTACACCCCTAGAATAAATGCATCTTAAAATTTTGTGCCCTAGTTGCCTTAATTGGCTCACTCTGATTCTGGTCCTGCTTCTTTTTATATTGAAAATAGTATCATCTTCAAACATATTGTGTGTACCCTCTACCAGTTGCTGTTGAGTAGATTCTAACTCAGTGACCTTACAGGACAGAGAAGAACTGACTCATAGGCTTCTCATGGCTGCAATCTTTACAAAACCAGGCTACTATATCTTTCTCCCACTGAGCAGTTATTAGCTAACCACCGCCCTTTGTGTTAGCAGCCAAGCATTTAATCATTGTGCCACTAGGGTTCCTTTTGTAGTCTCTTAAAAAAAACAAAGCAAAACAAAACCTGCTGCCATTGAGTTGATCCCAACTCATAGTGACCCTATAGGACAGAGTAGAACTGCTCCACAGTGTTTCCAAGGAGTGCTTGGTGAATTTGAACTGCTGACTTTTTGGTTAGCTGCCAGAGCTCTTAACCACTCTACCGGGAGTGTACCTATCTCATATTATTTCTTGCTCTTTTCTCTTTGTCTTTCTCACTAAACTATGAGTTTTGGAGACCATTAATTAGGCCTTTTATGTACATATTTCAAAGGGTTGGTATAGTGTGAAGAAAATAACAAGTATTTATTAATATAAGTTGAATGGACACACTGGCAGATGAATCTAAATTGTTTTCTGAAGGTTTTTCTGATCCCTCCAATCCACAGTGATCTCTCTATCCTCTGAACTCATAAGACATCATCTGAGCAACCCAAATCAAATGCATTAAATGTGTTAAATCTTGCATACTAATGTGATTTCATGTAAGTCTGTATAACATTTCAATTTTTTAAGGCTCTGTCTTTATAACCAATTAAAGTTTGGCAAAAACCAATTTGTGAACTTCTTTAAGTTCTCTTAGCAACTAGTGGAGGATTCTGTACATCAGAGGCATACAGCAAATGGTTTGCCAACATACAAATGATGAGCAAATGAATAAATAAGTGGTCTTTTTCTCATTGGGAAACTGACTTCAGCAAATTTTATAACTCTTTTACAGTCTTAGCTTGCCCGCTAACTAGGTAAGTGACTGTATACAAATCATTTTATCTCTCCATACTTCAGTTCTTCATATGCACAGTGGTGGCCTCTGTGTTTCTGAAAGCATCACCAGTTTTGTCAACTTTAAAAATCTATCATGTAACAGTTCTACAGGAGTTCAGTTATAAAGTTTGCTACTAGAATACATTTGTCATTTTAAAAGGAATTATCTAAATATAATTGGTAAACCATCTGGAAATTATGAGTAATGTGTTGTTTGTTGTTAGGTGCTGTTGGGTTAGTTCTGACTCGCAGTTACTCTGTGCCACAGAACAAAACACTGCCGTTGTGTCTGAGCTCAGTGTTGCAGCCACCGTATCAATCCATTTCACTGAAGAGCTTCCTTTGTTTTGCTGACCTTCTAATTTACCAAGGATGCTGTTCTTCTCCAAGGACTGGTCCTCTTGATAATATGTCCAAGTATGTGACATGAAGTCTTTCCATCCTTGCTTCTAAGAAGCGTACTTCTTCCAAGACAGATTTGCTTGTTCTTCTGGAAGCTTATGGTGTACTCAGTGTTCCTTGCCAATACTGTAATTCAAATGCATCAATTCTTCAGCCGTTCTTATTCATTGTCCAGCTTTCTCATACATGCCAGGCAATTGAAAATACCATAACTTGGATCAAGCTCAACTTATTCCTCAAGGTGGCTGTCTTAGTCATCCGGTACTGCTCTAACAGAAATACCACAAGTGGCTCGCTTTAAAAAGAAAAATTTGTTTTGTCATCATCCAGTAGGCTACAAGTCCAAATTCAGAGCACCAGCTCCCAGGGAAGTCTTCCCAGGGAAGATCTTTGCTGTCAATCTTCCCCTGGATTGGGAGCTCCTGAGGCACGGGAATCCTGGGTCTTTTACCAAGAATGAGCTTTGCTCCCAGCACTGCATCCTGGTAGCATGAGGTCCCCAAACTTTCTGCTGGCTTCTCTCTCCTTTATAGCCTAAGAGATTACCTCAAGACGCAAAACAATGTAATACATTGAGTCCTGCCCCACCAACACAACTGCCACCCATTCTCCCTCGTTAACATCATATAGGCAGGGTTTACAACATGCGGGAACACCACACAGTACCAGGAGCCAAGGCTCACCCAAATGGCTGCAGACATTTATTGGGGGAACACCATTCAATCCATGACAGTGAAATCTTAGCTTTTTGATGATTTAAAAATGTATTTTACAGCAGATTTGCCCAATGCAATACATCAGTTGGTTTGACTTCTACCTCCATGGATGCTGATTATGGATCCAAGTAAAATGAAATCCTTGACAACCTTAATCTTTTGTCCATTTATCATTATGTTGCTATTGGTCCAGTTGTGAAGATTTTTGTTTTCTTGACATTTACCATTTACTGAAGGCCATAGTCTTTGATCTTCATCAGTAAGGGTTTCAAGTCTTCTTTCAGCAAGCAGGTTTGTGTCATCTGCGTATCTCCACTTGTTCTAGATCTTCCTGTAGTACACTAGATCTACTAGTAATATTGTGCTGAAACTGCCTTTTGTGAGGTAGACTGGAAATTAAATATCTAATATATGAAGTAGGAGCACTGGTGGTACAGTGGTTCAGAGCTTGACTGCTAAGCCAAAGGTCTGCAGCTCCAATTTACCAGTTGCTCCTGGGAAACACTACAGGGCAGGTCTACTCTGTCCTATAGCATCACTACGAGAACGAACTTAAGGGCAATGACTGTTTAAAACATAAATATACATAGAATTAAGGTGTCTGTAGGTGGCAGACAGGTGACTAAGTGTTCAGCTACTTTCTGAATTGTTCATAGTTTGTACTCCACCCCCCACCCCCCAGCCCAGAGGCACTTCAGAAGGAAGGCCTGGTGATCTACTTCCAAAAGATCACATCCATTATAACCCCTCAGAGGGTAGTTCTACTCTGAAACACATGGGGTTATGGGAGTTGGAATCAACTGAACAGCAACGGGTTTGGTTTGAGATACAGAACTAATAATATTTCAAGCATTCATATTAATTTACAGTATTATTTCTATGGGAAAACTCATTCAGCATTCTAACTTGAGTGTCAAAAATGAATCTCCCAGATCAGTACATAAAGAAGGAAAACAGAAGGGAATGGATTATTCCCACTATTTTAACCACAGTACTTGAAAAAAAATCAAACATGGCAACTTCAAATTTTTAATCTTTATTCTGAATGTCATTAGCATGTAACAAGGTCAATCACTGTTTTATTATTTCTAGAAGATATAGCACATTTTAAAAAGTGCTTTAAGTGAAAGTTTACAATCCAAGTCTATTTGACATACACAGGCTTACACACACATTGCTACGTAACCCTAGCTGTTCTCTCCACACTGCGACAACATGGTCCTTCTTTCCATTGGGAATTTCCTGTAGCCATTCAGCTAGCTCCTGTCTTTCTCTGTCTTCTTATCTCACCTCTGGACAGGAGCTACTCAGCCTCATGTATCCACTTAAGCCAAGAAGTACACTCTTTGCCAGTATCTTTTATGTCTTATAGTCCAGTCCAGCATTTGAAGAGTTGGCTTGAGGAATGTTTTCAGTTCTGGGATAACAGAGAGTCTCGGGGCCATGTCTTCTGGGGAACCTTCAGTCTGTTGGACCGTCAAGGCTGGTCCAACAGAGTTTGAGTTCTGTACCACATTTTTCTCCCACGTCATCAGGGTCTTTACTTTGTGTTCCCTGTCAGGGCAGTCATTGGTGGTAGTTGGGCACCATCTAGTTCTTCTGGTCTCACGCTAACATAGTCTCTGAATTATGTGGTGCTTTCTTTTGGGCCTGTGTTTTCCTTTTGTCATTGATATCCTTCTTTCTCCTCTACTCCAAGTGGATTGGGATCAACTGATACTTCTTAGATGGCTGTCTGCTAGCTTTTAAGACCCAAACACCTCTCCTGCAAACAACACTTCTTTTTAAATAGCCAGTTATATTGTTGTGTTCTTATTTAGCTATTTCTAACACTTACTTTTCTTCTGTAAAATAAATGAAGACTGAAAACGACTTGTTAAAAATTCTTTAGAGAAATCCAAGTAACCTTCTAAGAGACTCTTGGAGAAAGATTTAACTCTTTTTTTAAACCTGGCTTTGTCACACTATATTCAACTCTACACGTTCCATTGTTGAAAGTCAAGGAGATTTGCTATGTGAGTGATGGCCACGTTTGGTAACTAAATTAATCATGTTGTCATGGGGAAGTATTTGGTGGGTCTTTGCAGTCCCATACCATCCTGAGAATTTGTCTTTTGGAATAACGTTCTAAAGTTTTCAGCTTACAACAACTAACCAACATGGAAAGCAGCCCTGATGGTGCAATTGTTAATTACTTAAACTACAGTTCATGTGTTACATGTCTGAATTTCCCAATAGCCCCTTGTAAAGTTGTTAGGGGCCAGCAAGTTGGTTCCAACGCATAGCAACCTTACGCACACTAGACCGAACACTGCTGGGTCCTGTGTCATCCTCATAATTGCTGCTTTGCTTCAGTCCATTGTTGCAGTCACTGTGTCAGCCTATCTTGTTGAGAGTCTCCTCTTTTTCTCTGACCCACACTCTGCTTTACCAAACATGATGTCCTTTTCCAGGGACTGGTCCTTCTAACTACCCAAAGTATGTGACAGTCTTACCAGGAGCATTCTAGTTGTACTTCTTGCAAGTCAGATGTGTTTGTTCTTTTAGCACTGTTAAATACATAGAAAGTAAATGATAAACAACATGTGATTAATCACCTAAAGATAAATTAGATGAAAACAATTAGATGAAGTTTTCTCAAAGTGTGTTTGACTCCTAAATGTTTTGTGGCAACCAGCATTTTACCTTTTGTCCCAGTTTTCTAGATACTAGTTTTTTGTTGCCACCTCTATACACCGTCAGTTACACTAGAACAAGGACTGTGCAGCATTCGTATATCCCAGGTGCTTAATAAATATTTGTTTAATGAATAAAATAGGCCCAAGGTACTTTTTTAAAAGCATTTCCTTGAGCTTGGCAGTTTAGAAAAAAACGGCAAATTGTCCTGTCTTCTTGAATGTTCACGGTTGCACATTGGCAGAGGATGTCTCCAAGAAACACACAGTTAAAGAATTCTGTTTCAAGTTGGTTATACAATATTTTTCAAATTAAGTTGACCAAACAACCACTTCTCTATTTCTTCTCTGAAAAAAAAAAATCTGTTACTGTCCTATGGAATTGTTGTTGAGCAGACACTCTTGGGAAAGTAAAAAAATTTTTTTTAAATCTAAATACAGCATTTAGGCCCTAGTGGTACAGTAGTTAAAGCTCTCAGCTGTTAATCAAATGGTCAGCAGTTTGAACGTACTAGTCTCTCTCTCTGAGGGAGAAAGATGTGGTAGTCTGCCTCCATAAACATTTATAGCCTTGGAAACTCTATGGGGCAGTTCTGCTCTGTCCCTTAGGGTCCTTGAGTTGGAATCAGCTTGCTGGCAGCTGTGTTTTTTGTTTGTTTGAATGTAGCATTTGCCATATGATGTGTTACAATTACAGATGCCAAGAAATAAGCCCTCTTTTTGAAACCTTTCTTGGAGAAGGAACTTAAGAGTTCTAAAAGATGGAAACCAGGATGAGGCAGTTCTAAAGTAACTCTATCACCTACGTGAAGGAGACTGCTGTGTTTTTCTTTGTCAGGGTGTGACAACAGAAGGCTTTCATTCAAGACAGCCTGCCGGGTTGAGGAGCATTATTTGATTTGTGTTTTTCCCATATTCCGCTATGAACTTCACACTTACTTATAAGGACTGTGGGAGAATTAACTTTGTAGGGCTCACAGGATTATAGTAAGGGTGAAAGGTTAGAAGTTATGCCTGTGAAAGAAGATTCAATGAAATGATTTTATCTAAAGGGACAACAAAAATACTAAGGAATGGCAGATCTAATAAAATGAACTTCGGCAAGCTACTAGTCCATGTGAAGTAGGTCTCTGTGTAGGCTGGTAAGCCTGTAAGTCCAGAAATTAGCCCTATTTAATAATTGACTGATGTTAGGTCCAGTGGAAAACCTGATGGGATATGGTTAAGAGCTACAGCTGCTAACGGAAAGGTTGGCAGTCCGAATCTACCAGGTGGAACAGTTCTACTCTGTTCTATAGTGCCACTGTCAGTTGGAATCAACTCAATGGCAACACATTTAGTTTTTCAATTTTTAAGTCCAGTACCAGCTCTCATTCCAGAACCAGCAGCAGCAGCAGTCATCTCTGGCTCAGGATTAATGTCACAGCTACCCTCACGCCTTTTTAGAGGTTAACATTTTGTGTTTCCTTTGCGTTGAGCAATGCACAAGTGTATTACATGCATCAGCATTCACTCACTAAAGCTCTGACCTAGGTTCTTATGATACATCAGTGAATAAAAAACAGACAGCTCTGTCTCATGAAGTTTATACACTAGCTGTTGAGAACAGACAATAAACAATATACATGCATTAAATAAGTTATATAGTATGTAGGTAATAAACGTTATGGAAAAAATAGAAAGAGGAAAGGTAGATTGAGACTGTGGTAGCGGGTGAGGAGCGTGGCCGGCTGTAAACCTAGAGGTGGAGGTTAAAGTGGATGAGGTGATGCCGGAGCAAACACAAGGGCACGTGTGAGCAAAGATTTGAAGTCCTTGCGTGAGTTAACTCCGTGAGTACTGCAGGAAGACCAGCTGGAGCAGAGGGAACAATCAGCGTAAAAGCCTTGTCAAGACGTGTTTGCTGAGTTTAAGGGCGAGCAAGAGGTCATTGTGGTTAGACGTTGAGCCCTGGAGGCTGATCCTGTAGGGAAGGAGTTTTTCTTTGCTTGGAGAGAAACAGAAAGCCACTGGGGAGTTTGAACAGAGGGCTGCTGTGTCTGCCATGTGTGTTCAAAGGCTCCCTCTGGCTGGAGGACAAGAGCCGAGACAGTGAAATGAGTAGGTGGTGACTGCTAGTATTTAACAACACACAGAAGAGCAAAGAATAGAACTGAGGCGAAATGGTACTAGGGCAGTTGGTAAGAAAAGATCAGATTCCAGATACATATTCTAGAGCAACGGGGCTACCTAAAAGTGTCTGTGAGAAAGGGAAAACTCAAGGGTGATTCTAAGACTTACAAATCTCAATGAATTCTCCTTCAAAGGGCACGGTATATCATCACTGCATTTCACAAATGAGGCTTACAGAGATGCTTCAATGTGTTCAGCTAGTAAGCACCAGAACTGGAACTTTACCCCAGATTTGTCTGACTCCAAAGACAGTTCCTCCTACCCATCACACATAATGCACGGGACAGCTGTGAACTGATGGTGTGTCCCCTGCTCACTCAGTGCCTCCCTTAAACACCAGGTCTCTGCAAACTCTTTTCAATGCTTTAAACACTAATTCATTAGTATTACATTCCTGTCTCTCAACCACTTCTTTGCTTCAAACCCCCAAACCAAACTGATTGCTATCGAGTCAATTCCAACCCATAGTGATGCTATAGGACAGAGTAGAATTGCCCCGCAGAGTTTCCAAGGAGTGCCTGGGGAACTTGAACTGCCTACCTTTTGGTGAGCAGCTGTAGCACTTAACCACTACACCACCAGAGTTTTGTATTTCACAAACCTGCTGCCTAGTTTTCAAAGGCTCTTTGATCACCTAGACATCCATGGTTGGCTTGATTTTTCCCCATACCTTGGACTTAATTTAGATTTCCAAGAGCTTTCATTTCCCTATTGACAAGGCTTCACTTCAGATGGATTCCTGACCACTTTTTTTTAAAAAAGTGTAAAACCTTTTTTTAAAAAAAGGTAAAACCATGAGGAGGAGGGGCGCGTGTGACAGGGAGGGCTTTACTAGCAGGGAAGTGTTTAAGGAGACAGGAGAAAAAACGTCCCCTAACGCTCTCCCTGTCCACTGTGGGAGAGAAAGATATAGAAGTAGCCACCAGCTTGGAGGACTCCAGGCAGGATGGATTCTGATATGTTGATTAGACACCTGGCCTCAAGGTGTTTCTTTCTTTAACCTAACCCAGAGGGGGTCCTTTCTAACTTACTTTACAGCTTCAAGCAAACTTTAATGAGCTAACAGCCTTATCTTAACAACCAGCACCACATTTCCATCTACAGAGGGTACTGTCACTATTGGGAAGACTCTTTTGACACCTGCTCAGAGTAGAAGGAGAGGTACCTGATGGCTAAGGGGTCAGCTACTCAAGCTTCAGAGGAGGGTGAAGAAGCCCACACAATAGACAGAAACAGATGGGAACAAAAGACTCTGGTTTCAGAAAGAGGATAGGATGCGGGAGAAATGAACAGAGATTGACAAAAGAGGGCTCAGAAAAAGACAAGTTGAAGTTGCGCAGCTCGGGACATGGTGTGGTGCTCTCCATACTTCCTTATCTCAAACTGTAGTAAAATTTGCTTGTCCCCCAAAGGTTGGTGTGAATGAAAGTGGCTGTGGAACTATTAAAGAAGAGGCTCAGTTTTTGATTAGCGACTTCATAGTGCAGGAGAGGGATCAAGTGGAGTACACAGAGCCCAAGAGGCACAAGGGGCAGACAGAGCTTTGGCCATGACATAAAGCAGGTTCAAGGCGAGTTTATCAAGATCTCACAGGCAAGAAAGTTCCTAGCTGATGTCTGGCTTGTTCCTGAATACATCAACGAGTAGAACCTTTTTCTGCTTATGTTCTTGTATCTCAATTTTCTCTGCCCGAAGAAGACTCTAACATCCCAAGTTCTATACTTTGAAATCTTGTGCAGTGCAAATCCTAACTTTCTGGAAAACTTGATCATCCTGGAACGAAACAAAATTTCTCTTATCTATTGCATATGTATCATAAACAGACTTTTATTGTTATTTATATTCTTCAGTTAGATTTTAAATTTCTAGAGAACAGAGATCATATTACCAAACACTGTTAGAAATAACTAAATCACAGTAGTATCCTATAGCAGATATCAATATTTTTTAAAAAATTAAGAAGGTTAAATTTGATAAAAGAAAAATTGAATTCATGGAAGTATACACATGTATGTATGTATTGCTTTGTCTTCAGTAACCAAATACTCTTCTATCCTGACTTTCCTCCTTCCCCACCCATCCTGACACCGCCTAGCACTATTTTACTTTAACACTTAGCAGCACGTATTGGATTACATGTCTCTGTGTGTTTGTTGATAGTCTGTCTCCTGCCACTAAAATGTAAGCTTCATGAAAGTGGAGACTATGTTTTATTCTCCGGTTTTATCTCCACTGTGTAGAACTGTGCCTGTTGGGTATGTAGTTTGACCCTCAATAAATATTAGATGAGTGAATCAATAGCCTTGGATGATATAACTGTGTTTATCTTTCTACCCTGGCTTTCAATGAATTAATAGATGTATACATTGTACATTGTTTCGCATACCCAGGTAAATCACTTAGAACTTGGTATGCAGCTTCAGTGTCTGTGAATAGAAATAAACAGCCAAAAGAAAAGCAGCAAAGAGTTATCCTTTCAAAAAGAAGTGTGATGTTCAGGTTTGAACTTTACAGTGTAATTTTGTGCAATCATTTCTCCCATGGGTTAACATAATACAGATGGGTTACAATATATCAAGTTGTACAGTTAGATACATGCAATTTATTATGTAATAATTATTATTCAAAAAGGAAGTTAAAAGAATTTTAAGCCACTTGTTACAGATCGAATTTTTTTGCCTACTGAGGTAAATCACTTAGAACTTGGTATACAGCTTGATATTGGAATCCCTGGTGGTATAATGGTTAAGCGCTATGGCTGCTAACCAAAAGGTTGACAGTTTGAGTCTACCAGGTGCTCCTTGGAAACTCTATAGGGCAGTTCTACTTTGTTCTATAGGGTTGCTAGGAGTCAGGATTTATTCAATGTCAGTGGGTTTAGTTTTTTTAATCAACTTGACTAGGCTATGATTCTCAGTATTGTGTGGTTGTATAGTATTTTGTGACCTGATATAATTTTCCTATGTGTTATAAATCTTAACTTTATGATATTAATGAGGCAGGATTAGAGACAATCATGTTAGTTAGGCAGGACTCAATCTATAGGATTACATTACATTTTGAGTCAATCTCTTCAGAGAAATAAACAAAAGGAGTGGGACCTTATACCACTAAGAAAGAAGAACCCAGTATAGTGTGTGTCTTTTGGACCTGGAGTTCTCACACTGAGAAATTCCTAGACTCACGGGACAATTGATGATAAAGACTTTGCCCTAGAGCAAACAGAGAAAGCCTACTCCTCTAGCTGGTGCCCTAAATTAAAACTTCTAATCTCCTAAACTGTGAGAGAGTAAACTTCTATGAGTTAAACCTATCCGCTTGTGGTATTTCTGTTATAGCAGCATTAGCTAACGAAGACAGCACCTAATAGGCTGAAACCATGAGTTTTAGTTTAGTTAGCCGCTCTCTGAAATGCCTAGTAAAATGTCACATATGCTCTGAAGACTAATATTATTGCTAAATCTTTTGACTCAATTATCCTTCATCAGTTTTCCTAGAACTATGAATTTTAAGTATTTTCTTGACATCAGGAACAATTAGGATTGACAAATATTTCTTCAGTTTCTCTTCTGAAACAATAGAGATCCGCTGTAATAAGTTTATAATTAGGATGATTTTAACAACTACCCAGGGACAAGGCAATTCTCTATTTTAACAAATAAAACAAAGTTTAGTAAATTCTATAAAAATGAAGTACTTCAGAAAGACAATGTAGTCAGACTAGTTTTGTGCCACACAAGTAAAACATTTAACTGACTTTTGCTTTTCTGGTAATAGTAATAATGCATGATCTTTAGGTAGAATTTCACCTTAGTTCCTTGCTGATAACAACAAAGTATGTGTTGCATATTAAGAATGGACCATACTCCATGTACCAAGTACTTCATACAACTGCTTTACTTAATCCCACAACACCACTGGGGGAAGTAATTTGCTAATTAAGTGTTATTCTTAAGTGAGGGACTTAGAGTCAGATTAATGATTCTGTCAAGCTCATAAAATCAGAAATGGAGGCAATATTTGAATTCAAATCTGTCCAATATTAATATGATTTCTTTCTAGTCCCAGGTCTCTTGGATTGCGCTTTCAGAAATGCCACGAACTTGACAATACGATTGGATATAGTTAAATTAAAATGTGAAGTAATTACGTTTTTTAATAGACTTGAAAAAAGTTTTTCACAGATATTTAAAACGGTCTGTTTATTCATAATAAAGTCAGAAGCTACTGATATATGTGTATTCCTATGCTTAGAATCCTTTAGCATTTAAAAGAGGTTTCTTCCCTTCAAAGCATTCTGTATTCTAATTCTCCTCTCTCTTAATATATTTTCTTATGCCCAGGCTGCTAAATAAAGCACACTGTATTGCTGAAGCTTTTACTGGTTCTTATCTCAGGTTCCAATAGGTTTGGATATTCTCAGTGTGACCTGGAAATTTCCTTAGAGGCAAAATAATGGGATCTGGTCTAATTCTGTGGAAAGTTCCTCTTATGTGGGGGTTTTCATTTTTTTTTTCTTTGACTCTTGCCCACTCTTTTTCTTCTACTTTAAGCATTCTCCCCCAGTGATTTTCAGTCTCCATGACCACATGGAAAAAAAAATCCTGCAGTTTCTCAAGGCATGAGCAGTACAAATGGCTGCTCAGAGCTCATAATATAGGTCTCCCAAACCTGGCGGCTAGTGGTTCAGTGCTACGTCTGCTAACCACAAAGCTGTAGTTTGAGTTCACCAATTGCTCCTTGGAAGCTCTATAGAGCTGTTCTACTCTGTCCTCGAGGGTTGTTATGAGTCAAAATTGACTTGACAGCAACAGTTGTTACTGCAGCAGATTTTAAAGCATGCAAGAAAGAGAAAGACAAAAATGAGGTGGTAGCCTAGAGGTTTTATTCATGCAAAACTTGTGTATCAGTATTTTACTTGGCACTTACTAGACTCAAGGTCAACTCTACAGAAAGCTTGGAGAAAAGGCCTTTTAAAAAAAATTCATGAGAGTGTTTTTACTAACACATTATAAAAATTTAGTTAACGGTCATATTGGCAACCAACATTTATTGCTGTGGTGAATTAGACGACTTCTTCAAATGCAAGTATGGAGTCATTCATTTGTATGTGCTGTATGGGTTAGTTAAAAACAGTGATCACAGACCCACTCTGTGAAAAGCAGAGCTCTTCAGATGGTGGCTTTCATGTGGCAGTTTGTAGAAGCATGAACTACTATCTTGTCATAGAAAAGCACTCATATTGAGTAGGGAACAGCCAGGACACATAAAAACACATTAAATAATGAAGGGCTGCCTATAGAAACCCTGGTGGTGAGTGGTTAAGTACTACCTCTGCTAACCAACAGGTTAGCAGTTCAAATCTGCCAGATGCTCCTTGGAAAGTCTATGGGGCAGTTCTACACTGTCCTATAGGGTGACTACAAGTGGGAATCAACTCAATGGCAGTAGGTTTGGCTTGGGGTTTTATGATTGGCTGGCATAGACCAAGGGGTACACACATGTTGCCTAATGTGAAAAGTAATAGAACGATTCATGAGATAGATGGGACTTGGTCTTGGCTCTAGAAAAGAAACAGAGTTCAATACTTCATTTACTTGGTGGTTAATGAGTTCTTACTACATGTAAGTATTATGCAGGAGATTTTCAAGATAAGACAAAAATGACATAACTCCTGTTCTTGGTGGGCTTCTATGCAGATATTGACATAGCTAAGAAACCAAGGAATTCAAAACAATACTCAGGGGCTCAGAGTATATTTTTAGTTCTTTGAACTCTTGCGGGTCAACACTGCAGGCTTGGGCCTCTCTTTTAAGGTATTTAAACTTGGGCCCGATACAGTAACTTCTTATATCCCAGTCAGCTGAGAGAGTAACTTTTACCCACCAGTGAGAGCAAATTGAGGATTGACATGTAGCAGTTACTGATGAAACATTTTCTAAAATGAATAAATGAGTCCTTATTTTATATAGTAAGAGGAGCATTAAATCATTTTCTATGTCTATGATGATCTTATGAGTGTTTTAAAGACTATTATTTTATAACCTGAATTTCAACCCTGAGTAATTTAATTTTAGTTTTAATACCAGGTGTAATACTCAAAGAAAACACAGGTTTCAAACTGTAACAGATTTATATTGAGATGCAAAAGTATTTACTTAGCACTTACTGTGTGATGATATTTTCTTTCAAGCTAACTTATTTCCAAAACACATTATTGCTAAATACTGGTTTTCAGGTAAAAGTTTTGCAAGCATTACTTCTTCTCATGGCTGTAATTATGTTTTTACCTAAAACACTGTCGTTGTTGCTGCGTGCTGTCATTTGGTCCTGGTTCACAGCTATCTTGTACACACAACAGAACAAAACACTGCCGAATCTTCCTTCTCACCATCACTATGCCTGAGTCCATTTTGCAATCACTGTGTCAATCCATCTTGTCGAGGTCTTCCTCTTTTTCAACGAGCCCCTACTTTGCTTGGAGCCACAATCAATGTCCATAGAAGCAGCAGTCAAGAAATCAAAAGATGCTTTGCACTTTGAGAATCTGCTGCAAAAGACCTCTTTAAAATGTTGAAAAGCAAAGATGGCACCTTGAAGACTAAGGTGTGCCTGATGAAGCCATGATTATTTTCAATTTCATCACACGTATGTGAATACTGGACAATGAACAAGAAAGACAGAAGAATTCACACCTTTGAATTGTGGTGTTGGAGAAGAATGTTGAATGTGCCATGGACTGCAAAAAGAACAAACAGATCTGTTCTGGAAGAAGTACATCTGTAGTGTTCCTTAGATGTAAGAATGGCGAGACTATGTCTTACATATTTTGGACGTGTTGTCAGGAGGGGTCAGTCCCTGTAGAAGGGCATCATGAATAGTAAAGTAGAAGGTTAGCAAAAAAGAGGAAGACCCTCAATGAGAAGGATCGACGTGGTGGCTACAACAAAAGTCTCAAGAATAACAATGATTGTGGACATTTCACAGGACTGGGCAGTATTTTGTTCTGTTGTACATAGAGGGTTGCACGAGTTGGAAATGACTCAATGGCACCTAACAACAACAACAACTTCCACTACTACTAGTAATACTTTATCAAACATCATGTCCTTCTGCAGGGATAGATCCTTCCTGATGCTGTTGTTAGGTGCCGTTGAGTCAGTTCTGACTCATTGCAACCCTATGAACAAGAGAATGAAACACTGCCCAGTCTTGCACCATGTCCGCAATCGTTTTTTATGCTTAAGCCCATTGTTGTGGCCGCTGTGTCAATCCATCTCATCAAATGTCCTCCCCTTTTTCACTGACACCCACTCTACCAAGCACCATGTCCTTATCCAGGGACCTATCCTTCCTGACAACATGGCCAAAGTATGTAAGATGCAGTCTCGCCATCTTTGCTTCCAAGGAGCACTCTGGTTGTACTTCCAGAATAGATCTGTTTGTTCTTTTGGCAGTCCATGGCACATTCAACATTCTTCTCCAACACCGCAATTCAAAGGCATCAGTTTTTTCTCTGTCTTCTTTGATTCTTCCTGATAGCACGTTCAAAGTATGTAAGACATTGTCTCACCATGCTTGCTTCTAAGGAGCATCCTACTTGTACTTCTTCCAAGATGAATTTATTTGTTTTTTGAGCAGTCCATGGTATATACACTATTCTTCACCAACACCACAATTTAAAGGTGTCACTTCGTTTTCAGTCTTCCTTATTCATGGTCCAGCTTCCTCCTGCATACCAGCACTCCCAATTAAGTTCACAAACTCATCGTAGAAAAAGTACTACATAACTCACTGCTGAATATCACTATGGTTACCTTTGAAGTACTCCCTTTGGGAAGCTATGCACCAATGCCAGCACCTAGTCCACCCTTCAAAGCAATTTTGGAACTCTTTCTGGAATGGCCATCAGAGGTGTTGTCATATTACCCTTCATGTCCCAAATATCTTCAACATGTCTTCCTTTCAATATTTCCTTTATTTTCAGGTAAAGAAAAATGTCCCTGGGGGCCAGATCTTGTTAGTAGGGAGGGTGTTCCAATACAGTTGTTTACTGGCTGAAAACTCTCCCATTGGCAACTATGCAATTAAGTTCACAAACTTGCAACCCTGCCACTGTGCACAATGGCCATTCAAGAAAGAGTTCCAAAATTGCTCTGAAGGGTGAACTAGGCCCTGGTGTTGATGCATAGCTTCCCAAGGGGAGGACTTCGAAGGTGACCTTGGTGATATTCAGCACTGAGGTCTGTAGCACTTAGATCAGTTACGTTCTCAGGCTTAATTGTCAGACCTCTTAAGTGGCAATTGAAAATACCTTGCTTGAGTCAGGTGGATCTTAGTCTTTAAAGTGATATCTATGCTTTTTAATCTTTAAATTTGGAAATCATCTGCAGGGCAGTATTAATTAAAGGCAGTGGAACAGATGAGATTGACATGGGAGAAAAGACAGAAGTAGTCTGAGAGTTTGCCCTTATTTACAACTCGTAAATTCTTCAGGATGTAATGCCCAGTGTCGTAATCCTAAAAACCTATTAAGCAAATTAAGTTTTAGCATTTAAACACTACTTACAATAACTGAGTAAACAAAAGATAAACTACCTGAATCACATTCCTTAAACATTTTAATGTTTATTTAATCCTCCTAAGCATTTCAGTATCACCAGCTTGACATATCAGTATCTCCTAGATGTTTCAAACACTTTAAAACTGTTATATGCTATTTATGACTATAAAATGTATCTTACACCTTAAATTGCATTGACTGTGGATTTGCTTTGTTGTTTCATTATTCTTATTTTTTGACAAGTCTAAAGTAATTCTTATTTTTATATTTTCCTTGGGTTGCATCACTCTTAAGAAAAAATACCTCCTTGAAGTAGCCTAGATGACGGCTTGTGGGTTACTATTGTTGTTGGGTGCCATTGATTTGGTTTTGAGTCGTAGCAACCCTGTGTACAACAGAATGAAACACTGCCTGGTGCTGGGCCGTCCTCACAATCCTTGTTATGCTGGAGTCTATTGCTGGCAAACACTGTGTCAGTCCACCCCTATGAGGATCTTCTTCTGTTTTGCTGACTCTCCGTGAAGCATGACGTCCTTCTCCAGGGACTGACTCCTACTGCTAATATGTTATTTTGTTCATTTCAGTGGTAAACATTTTAAAATTTAAACGGCTGAGCCAGGCAACCACTAAACTACTTTGATTTTATAGATTTGCCTTTTCTGAACATTGAATGTAAACTGAATCACACAATGTATAACCTTGTATGTTTGATTTCTTTTATTTATTGTAATGTTTCTGAGGTTCATCCATGTTGCAGGAAGGATCAGTTCATTATTCTACTGATGAATACTGTTCCATTGTATGGGTAGCACATATTTTATTTCTCTCTTCACCAATAGATGGACATTTCAATTATTTTCAGTTTTTGGTTATTATGAAGAACGTTGTTAAGATAACTTATATCAACGTCTTTGTATGGATGTTTTCATTTTTCTCTAGTACACACTTAGAAAGGAAATTGTAGGTTCATATAGTAAATATACTAACTTTTTAAGAAACTGCCAAACTATGTTTTTAGTGCAGCTGCAGCATTTGCATTCTCTCCAACAATCTTTGAGGTTTTCTTCCAGTTTCTCAACATTCTCTCCAAACTTGTTATTGTTTGTCTTTTTATTTATAGCTATTTAGATGATTTCTTATTGTGGTTCTGATTTGCATTTCTATAATGATTAATGTTATGGAATGTCTTTTTTTTTAGCTCAGTAACCATTTGCATATCTTCTTTGGCTAAATGAGAAAACTATTTAAACATTTGGTTTTTTTTTTTTTTTTTTAAATCTGGGACCCCTTTCAAAAGTTCTTTTTGCTGAGGTTTATGGAAGCTGCTTGGATTCTTGGTTTTTTTAGACTGTTTTGAATTGTGGTAATATATATATTATGTAATTGTCTATTTGACAATTTTAATGCATGCAATTCAGTGGCATTAATTACACTGACAATGCTGTACAACCACAATTATTATTGCCAAAAATTTTCACCAATCCCACTGCAAACTCTCAACCTATTAAGGAATAGTTCCTTGTGCTTGTCATTCTGCAGACCCTTATAACTTGTAACCTACTTTCTGCCTCTATGAATTTGCCTACTTGAAATATTTCACACAAGTGGAATCATACACTGTTTGTCCTTTTGTGTCTGGCTTGAGGGAGCCCTTGTGGCACAGTGATTAAGCACTCAGCTGCCAACCAAAATGACTATGAGTCCTGGTATAAACAGGCTGCAAAATATTACTAAGAATGCACAAACAGCTGAAAAGAACATAGACAAATGGGAACTACTAAAAATTAAACACTTATGCTTTTCCAAAGACTTCATCAAAAGAGTAAAAAGGAGGCCTGCGGACTAGGAAGAAAAAACTGGCAGCCATGAATCTGATCAATACCTGATCTCCATAATCTACAGGGCACTGCAAAATATTATCAAGGAGAAGGCAAATAACCCAGTTAAACAATGGGCAAAGGATATGGACAAAAACTTCTCCAAAGACATCAAGGAAGCCAAAAGACACATGAGGAAATGCTCATGATCATTAGCTACTAGAGAAATCCAAATCAAAACTACAACGAGATACCATCTCATGCCAACAAGGCTGGCATTAATCCCAAAAAAACAAAATAACAAACACTAGGCGGGCTGTGGAGAGATTATAACTCTCCTACACTGCTGGTGGCAATGTAAAATGGTACAACCTTTTAAGAAAACAATTTGACACTTTCTTAAAAAGCTAGCAACAGAAATACTGTATGATCTAGCAATCCCTCTGCTTGGAATATATCTTAGAGAGACAGGAGCTGTAGCACAAACCAATACATGTACACAAATGTTTATTGCAGTGCTGTCCACTCGATGACATTTGGCTTGGCATCCGCTTAGCAAAAACATAGAGTCAACCTTGATGTCAGTCAACAGACAAATGAAGAAACAATGATGTATTTATACAGTGGAACACTACGCAGTGATAAAGAACAATGATGATTTTGTGAAACATCTCATAATCTGGAATCATCTGGAAGACATGCTGAGTGAAATCAGTCAGCAGCGAAAAGACAAGTACTGTATGAGACCACTGTTATAAAGGCTTAAGAAAAGGCTTATAGACATAAGAAAATAACCTTTGATGGCTGCAAGTTGGGGGCAGATGCAGAGGGGTATTCACAGACTAGATACCAAAAACAAACCCACTGCCATCAAGTTGATTCTGACACATAGCAACCCTGTAGATCAGAGTAGACCTGCCCCAGAGAGTTTCCAAGGAGTGCCTGGTAGATTCGAAATGCAGACCTTCTAGTTAGCAGACATGGCACTCAACCACTATGTAATCAGTGTTTAGATAGTTGATAGGAATTTGGTTAGGAAGGTCAGCACAACTGTACTACACCGTAAGCTAAATGGTTTTCTAAATATAACCCAACATTTTAAATGACAAAAGAGCAGAGACAGAACTCTGGGGACCATGGTTTCAGGGGACACTGAGGTCAATTGGCACAACTGGTTTTTTTTCTAAGACATTGTTCTGCATCCCACATTGGTGAGTGGTGCCTGGGGGCTTAAAAGCCAGCAAGCTGCCATCTGAGGAACATCAGTGAGTCGCAATCTACCTGGAACAGATGAAAACCAAAAGCACCAAAGACATGAGGAAAATACGAGCCCAGGAAACAGAAGGGTCCGTATGACTGGGAGACTATATTAGCAAGAGACCACAAGAGTTAGATGGTACCTGGCCACCACCAAAGACTGCACTGACGGGGAAGACAACGCAGCATCACTGATGAAGCACAAGAAAAATGACAGTATAGCACTAGAACTCTATTAAAAAAAAAAACAGACTTGATGGTCTGACATCCTGGAGGGTCCCCTGAGAACATGGCCCCGGGACCTGATACTAGTCCAGAACTGGAACCAGTACTGAAGCCAACTCTTCAGACAGAGATTGGACTGGACTATGGGACATAGAGTGATGCAGGTGGTGTGTGCACTTTTTGGTATAATCTTTATATGAGTCTTACTGGTTTCTTTTTAGAAAGGAGAGCAGAGGACGGAGAGGAGGCGACAAGTGTTGGTTGAGTGGATACTGGAAGTACAGGGTGGATAGTAAGAATTTGCTGTCATAGGGTGAGGAGAGCAGTTAGAGTTATGCAGAGGCGTGTGCTTGGGGTTTTATATGGCAAATTGATTTGGATTGTAAACTTTCACTTAATCACAGCAAAAATGAAATAAAACAAAAATCTGGGATTCCGACCCTCTAGCTGCTCCAAGGGATAAAGACACAGCATTCTGCTTCAGTAAGGATTTACAGCCTTGGTAACACCATAGGACAGTTTTACTGTGTCCCTTAGGGTTGTTACGAGTCAGAATTGATTTGACAGCAACAGGTTTTTTTTTTTAAATATATGGCTTGTTTTGCTATGGTGGCATAGTGGTTAAGTGCTATCTCTGTTAACCAAAAGGTTGGCAGTTCAAATCCACCAGGCTCTCCTTGGAAACTCTGTGGGACAGTTCCACACTGTCCTATGGGGTCACTATGAGTCGGAATCAATTCAACAGCAGTGAGTAGGTTATTTTGCTGCTTTCCTTTTAATTGCATAAAAATATTTCATGTATGTGTATACTAATTTTTTGTTGTTGTTGTTAATTCACTCATCCTTTGATGAACACTTTGGTGGTTCTCACACTTTGACACATCCTGCTATGAACAATGGCAAACAAGTATCTGTTTGAATTCCTGTTCACAATTCTTTGATTACATACCTAGGAATGGAATGGCTGGGTCATGTGGTATTTCTGTTTGACTCTTTGAGGAATTGCCAAACAGCTTTTCAAGGAACCCCACAATTTTACAATCCAATCAGCAATACAGGCAGGTCCAATTTTTCCACATGCTTACAAACACTTGTTATCTTCAGTTTTTTTTTTTTTAATTATAGCCATCCTGGTTGTTGTGAAGTGGTATCTAATTGTGGTTTTAATCTGAAACTTCCTAATGACTACATGTTGAGCATCTTTTTATGTACTGAGTAACTGCTTGTGTATCTTGTTTGGAGAAGTGTCTATTGAAGTCCTTCGCTCCTTTTGTTAAATTGGGTTTGTTTGTCTTTATATTTTTGTTGTTGACTTGGAAGAATTTTTTACATATTGTGGGTACTAGACCTTATTCAGACAAATGATATTCAAATGTCTTCTCTCATTCTATGGGTTGTCTTTTTACTTCTTTTATGTTATCCTTAGATATACACAAAAATAAGTTTTTAAAAACTGTGGTGAAATAAACAGACCTAAATGTTCTGTTTCAACCACTCTTAAGCACATTATTCACCAAGTTGTGCAACTGTTATCACTACTGATTTCTAAAAGTTTTTCATCACCCCAAACAGAAATGCAGTATCTCTTAAGCAATAACTCCCTGTCGTCTCCTAACGATAAACTTTTGTCTCTATGAATTTGCCGGTTCTAGATATTTTGTATGAACTGGAGTCATACAATATTTGTCCTCTTGTACCTGGCTTATTTAACTCAGCATACTGTTTTCAAGATTCATCCATGTGATAGTTGGTATCAGAAGTTAATTTCTCTTTATGGCTGAATAATATTTCAGTTATCCATTTATGGACATTTGCATTATTTTCACCTTTTTGCTATTGTAAATAGCACTGCAACAAGCATTGTCATACATGTATCTATTTGAGTTCCCCTGGTTTCAGTTGTTTTAGTACATCCAGGAATGACTTTCTAGATCATATAGTAACTTTGGGATTGAATGTCACAAACAATTAAGTGCTTAGCTGACAAGTGAAAGGCTGATCATTTGAATACACTCAGACTTGAAAGGCTGGACATCCTAATTCCAAAAGACCACAGCCTACACTGAAACACATGGAGTCACTATGAGTCGGAATCTAAGCCAATACAACTTTTTTTTTTTTTAATGTTAATGCTAAGTTTAACTTTTTGAGAAACTGCCAAACTATTTTTCCATATGGGCTGTACCATTTTGCACTTCTGCCAAAACTGGATGAGAGTTCTAATTTCTCCACATCCTATTTAACACTTGTTACCTTCCTTTTTTCTGATAATAGCCGTCCCAGGGTAGTGAGCGGTATCTCATTGTAGATTTACTTGGCATTTCTGTAATGAATACTGAGATTAAGCATCTTTTTGTGCGCTTGTTGACCATTTGTGTATCTTCATTGGAAAATATCTGTTCAAACTCTGTGCCTTTTATTGTTGAATTGTATGAGCTCTTTACATAAAACACAGTTTCTAACTTTAGATCACTGTAGTTTATTCTTCACAAATCAGGCAGAACTATCCCTGTAAGTCATTTCTTACTCAGAAACCTCCAATGACTTCCTGTGTCACTCCAGAAAAGACAAAATTCTTACTGTCATTTATATGACTATATGACCTGACCTCTAGGAACCTTCTTGACTTCATCTTCTGTTTTTCTTCCTGCTACTTACTCTGTTGTAATCAATGACCTTCTTTCTGTTCTTTGAACATATTTCCTGCTATTCGCAGCTGAGCTTTCTCTCCTCGTGTATCCACATGCATTGCTGCCTTACATACTCTGAATCTCTGCTTACGCTTATCAGACTAGCTTTTTCTGACTTTCCAATTTTCACATGAAATCCACGCCTCTGTGCCGTTTTTCTAATCCTCATTCCACTTTATCTTCATAACCTTATCACAATTTGTTGTATTATTCATTTATTCATTTATTTACTCATTGTTGGAGCTGCAGCTATTAACCAAAAGGTCAACCATTCAAATCCACCTTCTAATTTCTGGAAACTATACGGGTCAGCTCTGTAATTTCCTATTAGGTTACTATGAATTGGAATTGATTTGATGGCAATGGGTTTCACTCTCTGTCTCTACTAACTGTAAGATAAGTGCCATAAGGGCAGATCTTTTTGCTTACTTCTGAATTTCTAGTGCTCACAGTGCTTGGCAAATGGTTGGCAGTAATAAAGATGTACACAATGAACAAATGAATGAATGAATGAATTGAAGTTTGACTTTAACACAATTTCAAATCAAATACTTAATTCAAAGGACAGTGAAATATTTATAACCATGGCATTTACCAGAGATTGTATTTTTTCTTTCTCTTAGAGTTGTCTTTCTAAAACCTGACAACTTAAAATTCATGCCACTTAATTACATTGAGACTCTGCTGTAGATCTATGTTTAATACCAGTAAAAGTCACTCTTGTAATTTTATAATTTCAGTGAGTAAGTGATAGTGATATTGTTCCTGTCAACACATTATTTGCTGTTAGAATAGACTAGGCAACAATTTACGTGGGGTGAACTGGAGTCTGAGTTCTGAGTTTGGAAGCTTGAGAGAATAAAGACAATGATGGCCATTCATCAGGTGTGATCTACTTGTTGCTTCAAGGTGGAATATTCAACAGGAGAAACAGCTGAAAGGATAGCAGTTATGGTATGCCAGGGCATTAGGAGACAAGAAAAAGGAAGTAAGTTTTGCTGGAAAGAAAATGTTTTGTCTTTCCAGTTTTAACTTTCCACACTTTTCTCAATAGGGAAGGACTTGATAGTCTGTTTTATAACCCGGAACACTCATGGGGCTTCATTTACCATCGAGAGAGATTATTGTACTTCAAAAAAGATCTAGTTAAGTGGATTTATAGATTTCATCTTTTAGTTTCAACTGAATGAATTCTTGCATTATTAAACAAACAACTCGAGAAGTTTCTTAAAAAGAAATTAAGGATAGAAAGGTAACAGATAATGCATTCATATGCAAAAACCAAGCTGACATTTTTCCTACTTCTAATAAAAACTTTTCCTCACCTATGCAGTTAGTCTGCTCTTTATTCAAGATAGAGGTGATGCTTTAACAAAAATTGAAAATGAAACTGATTTTAAGATCAGTTTTTATTCTGAAAACGTTGAAACAAGCAGAAAAGTATGTTCATCATCCAAATTTTATCATATTTACTTTAGCTATCCCTTCCTGTTGGTGTTTTTACTGATGAAGTATTTTGAAGGAAGTAAAGTCCTCATTACACTTCCCCCGACATACTTCAGTTAAATGCATCTACAGAATGGACATTTTCTTACAACTACAATGTCATTGCTACAGCTACCAAAATCAGCAGTAATATTATGGATTTATTTTGTATATCCTTACTCACTTTCTTTGGTTTAAAGTGTATCTTCTTTTTCAGTCAATTTAAAGGACTCAGATGGTTTAATAGTTAAGAGCTCACCTACTTAACTAGATAGTTAAGAACTCATCTACTAACCAAATGTGGGCAGTTTCAATCTACCGGTCACTCCTTGGAAATCCTAGGAAACAGTTCTACTGTGTCTTACAGGGTCACTATGAGTGGGAATCAATTTGACAGCAGTGAGTTAGTGGTGTGATTGGCCTTTAACTGAAAGATTGGTAGTTCCACCTCACCCAGTAGGTCTGCAGGAGAAAGAATTGAGAATCTGCTCCCACAATTGTTGTTGTTAAGTACCATCAAGTTGGTTCTGATTCACAGTGACCCATGTACGACAGAAGGAAATGCTACCCTATCTTTCACCATTCCCTCTTGTTAAACCTTAAAGATTACAGCTTAGAAAACCTTCTGCGGCCTATCTTCTCTGCCACATGGGATTGTTAGGAGTTGAAATCAATTCAACAGCTCTCAACAACAACCATCACCACCAACAGTTAATTCAAATAAGAATCCAAACAAAGGCAGTAACTGATTTTAGATGGGAACTCATGTATGGAGGAAGCACTTTGAAAATAGATGTTTGAAAATGTGTACATTGTTATGTGATTTTGTGCTGAAAATAATGTAAGCATTTCTCGCTCTAAAAATACCGTCACTGCACTCTTTTCTGTTGGAGATACCTCTCTTCCTGTTGGACTCCACTGCATTGCCTATGCCCTTTACCATCAAGTCAGTTCCAACTCATAGTGACCCTATAGGACAGAGTAGAACTATGGTTAGCAGATTCAAGATGCTGACCTTTTCGGTTAGCAACTGAGGGCTCTTTAGCTAATGTGACACCAGGGTACTGCCTATAGGTGCCCTTTTTTGGTCTTTTGTCGGAACGACGGAAATTTGTCCAGCCTTGTCTGGGTTGTTTACTTACAGGGAAGGCTGTGGGGCTATGAGGTCATTGGGGCTATGCTGCAGTGACAGTGTGGGACTTCTGCTCAAGCTCAGTTACTCTGGGGCTCTCGATAATTCTCCCTTGGGTGGCAAAGGGCATGGACAGGCATCCTGGAGGAATCTGCTTCACCCGGACATACTGTGCTTGACAAGGACTTTGTAACTGATGTAGACATCAGAATCTTCTTGGGTGGTAAGCAGTTACTCCACTTCAACTTCGTAATCTTTTCTCCCAGAGTGGCCAGGACTAGCCCCATGACTATGTCTTGCTCTCCTTGACAGAAATGTGCACCCCCTCTATGAAGTCCTCACTGGTACCCTGCTTCTTGCGGCAGGAGATGTGCTGCAAGTGGATGGGGATGTCCCAAAGTCCAGCATTTTCATGTTCATATTTTTGGGCTTTGGGTTATCCAGGACACACAGCACCCCAATACTGTAAAGATATACTTCTCTGCTGAGCAGATGCAGAAGTTCAAAGAGGCCTTCTCCTTGTTTGATGGGCCTCAACTGGAGAGAAGAAGATCACTTACAGGCAGTGTGGGAACCTGTTGCAGGCCCTGGGCCAGAACCCCACCACCTCCAAGGTACTGTACCTACACGTCTTTGACAGCCTTCTGGGAATGCCTGCTGTGGCTAGGTGCAGAGGGAAAACTTGCCTTCCAGCCTGATAGCTTCTGAGCTTCTTGTATTACTACCTGCCATATTAAATATTTACTTATTCATTTACTTATTTATTGTCTCTTATTGGTGGCACAATGGTTCAAGCACTTGGCTGCTAATTAAAAGGTTGTTGGTTGGAATTACTAGCTACCTTGTGGGAGAAAAGACCTAGCAATCTGCTCCTGTAAAGATGTTAGTCTGGAAAAGCTTATGGGACAGTTCTACTTTCTCCTACAGGGTCATTGGATGCAGGAATAAGCTCAACAGTACACAACAACGTTACTTACAGGCTCCTTCAGGCTCTTTTCATCTAACATCTAGTGGAAGCCTTGGTAGTGTAGTGGTTAAGTGCTATGTCTGCTAACCAATAGGTCAGCAGTTTGAATCTACCAGTTGCTCCTTGGAAACACTGTGGGGCAGTTCTATTCTGCCCTATTGGGTCACTATGATGGCAGTGAGTTTGGGTTTTGGTTTAGGTAACCACGACACCTGAAGGTTTAAGGTATCTTCTTGGGAAAAAGTACTTCCTTTTGACAGTTTTTAGAATTTCAGCTGCTTTGGGTTTTTCAGGTGAGTTATAACTCCACATGTCTAGAACACCCTCCTATTCAGTAATTAACAGATACGTGTCTTATTTAGCTCATCCAACCTCCTATATTCCCAAGGTGTCCCAGTGCAATTCTAGTGAAAGGACATCCAAAGGAAGAAAACTGACAGGAAGGAAGGGAATGTTTGGTTGGGTGTAATTACTGTTACAATCAACTCAGGTTTCTGATGTGGTTTCAATTCTGGGATGTGTTCTTTGGAAAACGTCTGATGTGAGAGTGCTTGACTTCTAAAATTATACCTAATGTAGACCAAATATCATAAAACCTAGCACAGGGGGATTTGACTTCCTAATGTCGACAGAGCCTTAGATAAACAAACTCATTGTGATACTTTTAGTTCTGTGCTCAACTCACTTTAGAGTCCCCTGGTTCCATTATAATTAATTATTTATTGAAACCCATCTATGTACTTGACTCTGAACTGCCATAAATGAAAATCTAGACCTTCCCCAGGGAACTTCCAAGCTAAATTCTGCTGGTTAATGTCCTGGTACTATTGGGCAATGGATTGGTCTACAGCTCAAAACTGGTCTCTAAAGTTAACATTAATCATGAAAACCTTGAAAAGTGATTATCAATGCATTAGCTCTCAGCCAGTATTAGAATTTGTTTTTCAAGTGTCAAGTCAAGTTGATGGTAACACTCTTAGCTTATACTTCATAGTATTACTATATGGATAAACTGATTTGATTTCACGGTTAGTAACTAAATTAATAGGTAAATCAAAATCACTTGTCTTCACAAAGGACAAGCCCCATTAATAGCTATGTCTATAAGTGTGTGCTATTTATTTATAAACTGGGCCACCAAGGAAATTTTGAACAGTGTCTCATTACGATTAGGTAAGCCTTTTAAAGTTCAAATGTTGCAAACTGTCGTAGTGGCATTATCATCTATAGACTGCAACATAGGGCTCTGGGGCTTTGCTAGAGCAAATGTCCTCCTTCCCTTTTTTCAGGTGGAAAGCAAGACCCAGAGGGTTTAAGACATGTTCCAGCTACAAATGCAGAGGTATTCAGTGGCAGATGAGGCAGGTCAGGTGTCTGTCCAATTTGCCTGTGACATCTGTTGTTTTTTTCAGACCAGTTGGTAACTCCTTTCCTCCTGTAACAACCTCAGCGTTGGCTTCTTTGGGACAGGACTCATCTGCACTGCTAGTGTGAGGACCCTCCATCTGCCAGTGAGGTGACTCCAATTCATGGCAACCTCGTGTGTGTCAGAGGAGAATGGTGCTCTTTCAGTGGCTGCTTTTCCACAAGTAGATCACCAGGCCTTCCTTCTGCGGCATCACTGGGTAGATTCCAACCTCCAGTCTTCTGGTTATTCGCCAGGCATGTTAGCCATTTGCACCACACCGGACTTGAGTTAAAAGAGGCTTCCTTGCTTTTCTCCACCCTGCCCCTGACCACAAAGATGTGACTAGAGGTGGGCTGGTCCTATTCTCTCTTTAGGGCATGCAATGTAATCTTCAGTTATGACACACAGGGATGCAAGGTGCCTGGACCTGAGACATCTTACAGCAGGATAATAGAAAAGACCCACGAGCTTCTTCCTGCAGCTGCTGGGGCCCCAGGAGATGAGCTGGTTCCCCTGACAATAGAGTTGTTCCACAGTTCCTTCTGTTTCGCTTCTTAGAAATAAACACAGTAAATATTTTTTTTATAAATCATGCACAATTTCTTTCAGATATTTTCAGGCACACAAACCAGTCTACGTATCTTTTTTAAATTATACTACTCTATGTCTTCTTCACTTGACAATTACTAGGTTATAATTCCTTTCTGGGAACTTTTGGGGCTGGTTGAATTTGGGAGATCAGAATTTTTGAACTGTAAAGTGGTAATACGGCACAAATACCAAATATCACGCAACACCCCCAGTGGAGTCTGTCACATCATTGCAAAATCACATACCTGAGCCATTGTTTGCATTTGAAGTGCGATAAACTAAGACTGTAGATATCCTAATACCAGATGAGAACAGTGCATGCTGCCAAGTGAGTTCAAGACTGGTCAGATTTTGCCACCAAGTGAGTTTCAAACAACTTTTAGTTTGTAGAGTGTTATGAATTTTGGAGTTGTGGTTGGTTTCCAAATCAGTTCTTAGGAGTCCCTACATGGTGCAGGTGGTTCAACACTGGACTTCCCACTGAAGGGATGGTGGTTCTATCCCGCTCAGAGACACCTTGGAAGGTAGGTGTGCTGATCTGCTGCTGAAAGTTTACAGCCTTGAAATCCCCACAGAGTAGTTAGTACTACACTGTACAGATGGGATTGTATCAGTCAGAATCCAACTCGGCAGCAACTAATGAACAATTTATGGTTCCTGCTCATTATTTTTCATGTCTTGTTCGATATTCCATCAGATGGAAGCAAGATAAGTTATTTAATTAATCTTGCATTGATTGACATTTTGGCTTTTCTGATTATGTCAGCCCCGCAGATCACACTTTTCCCTTCTGTAACAACCTCAGCATTGCTTCCTTTAGGGCAGTAGTCAACTTTGTGTGTTTATTTCAATGTGCTTGTGCAAATACAAATAGTTTAAATGTTTAAACAGAAGTAATTTGAGGGAAATGCTGCTGATTTTCATTTTTTAGTTGCAAATGGTTTGTCCTGTTGTTGAAAGACAATTATGTAGAAAATTAGTTCTAAGTCTGATGATGGAAAATATCCTTCTATGGAGGAAAGAATTGAGCCTTGAGAGCCAGGACCCAGGTTCAGTCTCAGGCCTCAACAATTAACAATGGCAAGTTCCATTTTTTGCAGAAGCTCAATTTATAAAATATAGAATTGTGATATATGATTGGAATCAATCAATCTTGAGTTCCTATGTATAAGCACTATTCTAGCAAATATTAGTCTGCACATTCCCACCTTTTAAAAGCTCACTTAGTTTACCTCTTAATGGAGGATCTTATAAAAACGGAAGGAAGGATAGACATTGCTGAAAGAGAGAACTAAATAAGCCAGGAGCTGGGTTGCTTCTTCCCCCATTTCTTTCCCCTCTTTTTATTTTCTCTTCTTTCTACTTTTAGTATAGCAGTAGAAGCTATACCGTTGCATGATTAATATATATCTTTGTTTGAATTTAATAAAGATACTGTAGATAATATCTCCTTTCAGGGTACGTTATTTGGTCATTTTATTTAATTCTCTAAGTTACTTTCATTCATTAGTTTTTTAGTGTTAATTTCACAATGGCTGATTAAAGCAGGGATCACTTTATTGTCAAAACAAAAACTTATTCAAACTAGCTTAAGTCAGAAACAAAAAATAAGTTAGAGCTTTATTCAAAATAAATGTATCCCAGGGAGCAGTGGCAGGTGGTTTAGTGGTACAGTTCTCACCTTGCATGTGGAAAAATCTGGGTTCAATTCCCAGACAAGGAATCTCATGCACAGCTATCACCATTCTGTCAGTAGAAGCTTCTGTGTTGCTATGAGAAGGTTTAAGCTGAGCTTCCAGACTAAGGTGGACTTGAAAGAAAGGCCTGGGGATCTACCTTAAAAAATTAGCCGACAAAAACCTCACGAATCACAATACTCTGATCTGCAACCAATCGTTAGAATGGTGCATTTCTTTTCATTCTGTTGTGCGTGGAGTCACCATTAGCTGGGGTGAATTTGACATCAGCCAGCAACAACGACAAAAGTACCCCAAGTAACTGCAGAGTAATGGTTAGAGAGAGGTCTCACAAGGCACTAGAACTGGAAGTCTGTAGTTTCCTGCTCTGTCTTTTCTGGAATGGTTGACTTTTTGGACTCTGTTTTTCTGTGTATATCTGCTTTATTTTTCCTAGGTCTTACTCTAAGTTATTTTGCTGTGCTCTGGCATACATGTGTTGATCCCAACCTCTGCTTTTTTTCTGATATTCCTGCTTAAGCACTTATTAGAGATACAGTGGAGTCTAGGTTTGGTATTTCAATTCTAAAATCCTAGAAGAGATTCTGATTGGTCCAGCTTTGGTCATATACAAATCCAGTGTCCAGTCAGCAGTGGTTAAAAGAGAAACAGAGCTACATCCTACAAAGCTAGCTACCATGGCTTGGCTCTCAGAGAAGTGGGTGTGGGAACAGGCTTATTCCAGAGATTGCTGTTGTTAGGTGCCGTCAATTCAGTTTTGACCTATAGCAACCCAATGTACAACAGAACGAAAGACCACCTAGTCCTGTACCATGCCCATAACTGTTTTTATGCTCATGCCCATTGTTGTAGCCACCGAATCAATTCATCTTGTTGAGAGTCTTCGTCTTTTTCATTGATTCTTCACTTCACCAAGCATGACATCCTTTGCCAGGGATTGATCCCTCCAGAAAACATGTCCAAAGTATGTGAGACACAGTCTCACCATCCTTGAATCTAATGAACAGTCTGCTTGTACTTCTTCCAGAACAGATCTGTTCATTATTTTAGCAGTCCATGGTATGTTCAATATTCTTCTGCAACACCACAATTCAAAGTCGTCAATTTTTCTGTCTTCCTTGTTCGCTGTCCATCTTTCACATGCATACAATGCAACTGAAAATATGGTGGCTTGTGTCAAGTGCAACTTAGTCCTCAAGATGGTATCTTTACTTTTCAGTACTTTAAAGAGAGCGTTCCTGGCAGGTTTCCACAGTGCAATGCATCTTTTGGTTTCTTTACTAGTGCTGCCATGGGCATTGATTGGGAAACCAAGTAAAATGACCTCAGTCTTTTCTCTGTTTGTGACATTGCTTACCAATCTAGTTGTGGGGGTTTTTATTTTCCTGATGTTGAGGTGCAATCCATACTGAAGGCTGTGGTCTTTGATCTTCATCAGTAATTGCTTCAAATCCTCTTGAAGTTTTGGCAGTTCCTTTTCAATATACTGCTGCAGTTGCTTTTGAATGATTTGTAGCAAAATTTTACTTGGATGTAAGATTAATGATATTATTCAATAATTTTCACATTTGGTTAGACTGCCTTTCTTGGCAATAGGCATAAATATATATCTCTTCTAGTCAGTTCCGTTGGCCAGGTAGTAGCTGTTCTCCAAATTTCTTGGCATAGGCAAGTGAGCACTTCCAGTGCTTATCCCAGAAAACCAAACCAAACCCACTGCCGCAGAGTTGACGCTGTCTCATAGAGACCCTGTAAGACAGGGTAGAACTGCTCCATAGACTTTCCAGGGAGCATCTGGCAGGTTCAGATTGCTGACTTTTGGTTAGCAGACTGTTAGGGCAGCACTAGCTGACTAAAATAGAATGGACTGGCGCAATAACATGCTTTCCTCCAGAGCTGACAAGGAAGAAAGCCTTCCCCTGGAGCGGACTTCCCGAATTTGGACCCGTAGCCTACTGGAATGTGTAAGAATAAACTTTCCTTTTTTAAGGCCGTCTACTCTGTGATATTTCTGTTAGAGCAGCACTAGCTGACTAAAACACAGACATAGCACATAGCTAGTGTGCCACCACAGTTTTCCTTATCCTGGAAAGTGCTCACAATTTTGACACAGAACAGGTCCTTGGTACATACTTGTTTAACTTAATATGTTATGCTCACTATTATGGTTTGTGTAAAAGGTTGTTGTTAGGTGAGTTGGTTGGTTCTACTCATGATGATCCTACATTCAACAGAATGAAACACTGCTCAGTGCTGTGCTGTCCTCACACTTTTTGTTGTTTGAGCCTATTGGTGTAGCCACCCTGTCAATCCATTTCATTGAGGGTCTTCATCTTTTTCTGGCCCTCTGCTTTACCAGGGACTGATCCTTCCTGATGATAACTTCCAAGTATGTGAGACAAAGTCTCAACATCCTTGCTTCTAAGAAGCATCCTGGCTGTACTTCTTCAAAGACAGATTTGTTTAATTTTTTGGCAGTCCACAGTATATTCAATTTCATAAAAATTTATATATTTCATGAAATAATCCTTTCTAATACCCTTGATTTCTTTCTTGAATTGCTACTGTAATAATTTAAGCTGAAGGTAGGATGTAGCTGATGCATGAATATAGAAACAAACAAAATAACTGAAGTGCTATTTGAAGACTTCACTTGAGAAGCAATTCTTTTTTTTAATAGCTTAATAAGTATGTTAGGCTTGATTTGTCAGTCTTTCATTTGGGGTGAAATTTGTTTGATGTCTTACCATTAGCAAAGGCACAGCACGTGAACCTGAGACATTCTAATAAAGATCAAACACATCACCTTTCGTTGACAGGTCCTAATTTGTGTACAGAAGAAAAAGAAAAGATGGGCTTAATAAAATCATGTTAGTTCAGAAGTGTGTTAATTAATGGAGTTTCTAATTGGTTTACCTTTTTCTTGTTTTTAACTTTTGCCCAAAGTCTGCTGATTAATCGTGATTGCTTTGCTACACAGCGCTGGAGAACATCTGAGAACATAATCACCGACCTGGGGGAGTAGGGCCTACTTTAGGAATTGAAGCTTTCAAAACTTTATAGCAACTCCTGTGACAGAAACCACAAGGAAGGCCTTGGACAGAGTGGGAGAAAATTGTAGAACAAAATTCAAATTTGCACCTACACCCACACCCGCAGACCAGACTTACTGGTCTGACAGAGACTCGAGGAACTCCCAAGGCTCTTCCCTGGCCACCCTGCTAAGTCAGAACTGAAGCCACTCCTGAAGTCCACCTTTCAGACAAAGATTAGACGGGCCTATAAAACAAACAATAACATATGTAAGTAACATGCTTGTTAGTTCAATCAAGTATACAAGACCAAATAGGCAAAAATTGCCCCAAAGCAAAGTCAAGAAGGCAGGAAGGGACAGGAAAACTGGACAAATGAATACAGGGAACCTAGGGTGGAAACGGGCAGGATGCTGACACATTGCAGGGATTGTAACCAAAGTAGCAAAACAATTTGCGTAAACATTTTTGAATAAGAAACTAATTTGTACTGTAACTTTTCACCTAAAGCACAATGAAATTTTGAAAAACGAAACACAAATAGTCGTTGTGTTAGAGTTCCAGCAGAGAAGAGCGTGTCTAATAAACTTAACACAAGTGCTAATGAAGGGTCCACTTTGGAGACTTGCTGGGGTTAAGGGAACTGACTGAGGGTGGTGACACACTCAGAGAACTAGTATTAACAGAAAGTTACACCCCAGGGTCCAAAGGGTGAAGGGAATAGTATTTCTGGGGCCCACTGAGAGGTTGAATCATGGAAGAGGAGCTGCCACACAGTTGCTGTGGCCATTCCGGGAATGGATAAGTACCCTGGCACTTCCCATCTGCATCCTCTGACCTCCTTCCCGTACCTCATCTTGACTGAATTCAACAATAGCCAGAGGTTAAGTGAGGCCAGACGACACAGTCCATAGAGGTCAGCATTCTGGGACACAAAATCCAGACAATAATCTATACAGAAAGATGGAGAATGACTAGGACAGTCTGAAAAGATACAAAAAGCAATAGTTTTACATAATTAGTGGTAAACTAAAATTAAAAAGCAGTCTTTGGTGTAAACACAATAAAATGGTGTCTTAGACTATATTCTGCAGAGGAGCAAAATCAGTGAAGCACCTACATATAAATATATGTAGAAAAAAAATTATTTCAAGGAAATGGCTCACACAGTCATGGAAGCTGGCAAGTCCCAAATCTGCGGGTCAGGTATCAGACTGGTGTCTCCTAACTGGTGTGCTTGTATGGACTGACAAATAAATCCCAAATTGATAGGGCAGAGAGTAGGCTCATGGGGTTGTAGAAGACAGCAAATCCCTAAATCTGCAGGTCAGGTAATAGGCTACTGGTTCATGTCCCAAGAATGAGAGGTCACAGGATGACGAGGCAATGCATGATGCATGACTGAGAGAGAGCTTTGCCAGAACATGGCAGACCATCATTTTAATGTGATTCCAAGCACAACAGAGCAAAACAGTGCCTGGTCCTTTGTCATCCTCACAGTTGCCAATGTTCTCAAGTCCATCATGTATTATAACTTTAATATAAAAGAATAAGTATAAAATCAAAATAAAAATTATTGAGCCAATTTACACTTTTTATGTTACCAAATTTTGTAATTCACTGTGTGTTTTACATTTACAGCACTTATCAATTCAAATGCTAAATTTTCAATGATTAAAGTGAAATACAGCTGTGATTAAAACAATGTACTTGTGTTTATTGGGACATTCTGGTTTTGAAAATTTAAAAGTAACTTAATCTGTTTTTAAAGAGACCTGTTGTCAACCCTGTTCAGAAAGTACTTAGTTAAGAAAAATCAAGCTAGTTCTTTTGCTGTCAGCAACATTGACCAAGGTCATTGTAGGTCATGGTGGATGTTACCTGATCTGTACTAGCTCCATCACAAGTGTTGAGTAGCCACATGTGGCCAGTGGCCATTGCATTGGACAGTGTAGGGTTTAAAAATATATACTTAAAAATATATATTTATAATATAAATATATCATATGTATTTTATGTATTTTATTTTATGCTGCTATATATTTTAAAAATATATTTATGAAGGGTAAGATTAAAGAGATCTGAGATTTCAGTTTATCTTCTGCTAACTGAGCTTGAACTAAAAGAGAATTCTATCACGAATAATCTCAAGTCCATCATGTATTGTAACTTTAATATAAAGTGCTCAGGTGTTACTCAGAACTCCGCCTCTGGTGCCTTATGGTTGACAGTGCTCCAGCTGGTCTCACTGGTGCCAAGTGAGTCTTTCTGACAGCAGCCTCCTACAGCCTTTGCAGACTGAGCCTGTAGTGGTAGTGCTGCTTGCAGCTGTGCAGTTGTGACACTTGTCATGTACTGATAGTCCTATGGAAACCCTGGTGGTATGGTAGTTAAGTGCGTCACTAGCCAATCAAAAGGTTGAAAGTTCAAATCTGCCAGATACTCTTTGGAAACTCTACGGGGCAGTTCTACTTTGTTCTGAAGGGTTGATATGAGTTGGAATTGACTCAACAGCTGTGGATTTGTTGGGGTTTTTGGTTAATAGTCCTATGACATCCTCCATTACCTTAAATGACCTTGGTCAATGTTGCCAATAGCAACTGACTTGCTTTACGTTGTTCAACCCACTATTTTCCAAATACAGTTGAACATCAAAGTGAAAGCAAAATATTGCCCTCACAGTGACCACGTAGGACAGAGTAGAATTGCCTCACAAGGTATCCAAGGAGCATCTGATAAATTCAAACTGCCAACCTTTTGGTCAGCAGTTGTAGTTCTTAACCAGTATTCTATCAGAATTACTTCCATCTTTTATTACTTCTTAGTCTCACTATTGCTGTGTTTTTAAATTAATGTTAACCTTTGTAATTCATATTCAAATAACCATTACAATATACTTTTTGCTTTCACATGGTTCTTTTAAGTTTTTTGTAACCATATGAGAAGTATATGTCAATTATTTTAATATAATAGCATATATATATGTATACATATATGTTGCTGTTAGGTGGCAACGAGACATTGTTTTGGGCAAATTGTGCCATTGAGTTGGCTCTGACTCATAGTAAGTCTATGTAGAGAAGACTGAAACACTGCCCAGTCCTGTGCCATGCCCACGATCCTTATGCTTGAGTCCATTGTTGCAGCCACTGTGTCAGTCCATCTCTTTCACGGTCTTTCTCTTTTTTGCTGACTCTCCACCAAGCATGATGTCCTTCTCCAGGGACTGGTTCCCTTCATGATAACACGCCCAGTGTCTGTGAGATGAAGTCTTGCTGTGCTGGCTTCTAAGGATACCAGGTGTTCTTCCAAGACAGATTAATTTTTTCTTCTGGCAGGCCATGGTATAGTCAATATTCTTCACCAGCACCATAATTCAAAGACATCAATTCTTCTTTGGTCTTACTATTCCATTGTCCAGCCTTGGCGTGCATATGAGGCAATTAAAAACCTGACTTGGGTGAGGTGCACCTTAGTCCTTAAAATGACATCTTTGCTTTTTAACACTAAAGAGCTCTTCTGTAGCAGATTTGCCCAATGCATTATCTTGTATGATATGTATATCTATACACACACACACGTGTGTGCGTATAGATATCTATACACACACACACGTATATATGCGTGTGGGTGTTTTTGCATATAAGCATAAAAGAAGCCCTGGTGGTGCAATGGTTAAGTACTCAGCTGTTAACTGAAAGGTTGGCAGGTTGAACCCACACAATGACTCTGCAGGGGCAAGAACTGGCTAACTGATCCCATAACAATTATAATCCAGAAAATCCATGAGAAAGTTCTTCTTGTCCCATGGAATCGCATTAAGTCAACACTGATTTCATGGAAACTACCAACAAACAACATGTACCAGTTACAGCTGTAAACATTTTATTAACTCATTTACTGCATACCACATTCCTATAAGATAGTTCCATTAATGTCATTATCATTCTACTTTATAGGTTAGGAAATTAAAGTATGGAGTTAGATCGCTTTTGTAAGGTTACAAAGCCAGTAAGTACTAGCTTTTGGATTCAGGTCCAGGCTGTCTGCACCCAGAGTCCATTCCCCTGTTATACTACACTATCTTGAGGTTTTAAATGAAGATATCACAACTAGGAGGAGTTACGTGAACTGTCCAGGGACCCACAGTCTGTAACTAGTGAAGCCACTGTTCTAACTCAGGTTTTTGAACTCTAAGTTTAATATCCTTCCTCACTATTCTATGTTTCTTCCATTAGTTATGAGTTGTGTGACCTTGGTCAAGCCACTTAACTTTGTGGAACTTCGTTTTCCTTGCCTGTGAAACGAGGGTTGTGGGAAATATACTAATACTCTGTTGGAAATATACTAACACTCTTGACATGACCACGGCCATCTTGAGCCGCCACGGTGTTGCTTATCACAACTCTGCCTAACCTTTTGTACTGGGGACATGAGATTAACATCTTGAGTCCTTTAACCTAGAAGTGACCTAATAGTACATCCAGATCAAGGAGATAAGTCACGTAGGGACACGGAAAACTGTGAGAAAACAAAGGGTGTGGAAAAATGCTCCCACTAAGATAAGAAACTAGTCAGATCTGGATGTCTTCAATTCTTTAACTTTAAAGAGCTTAATCTCCCCTAGTAAACACTATAAATACTTCAATAAAACTCAGTTCTGGGCTCTCGGCGGCGGTGGTTCTTAGCCCCCTGATACTACTTTAGCTTGTCTTGTTTCTTTCTTGTCCTTGGCGTTGCCACTGCCTTCGACCCTATTCATCAGAGAAATTCTCTGACAGAGGGTAATATATACTTTATAAAGTTGTTCCAAAAATTAAACAAAGTTAATATAAAATGTTTAGCATAGTCCCTGACACACAAATGGATTTCCCAGAAAAAAATCTCTTTATTCTAATAATTTGATAAGATTAGACTTACTCAGAACGTATGAGCTTTGAAAGTAGAACACACGTGAAAGCAGAATTGATTTTACGTAATTCATGTTCCCTAAACCTCGGCATGTGTGTTCAGATTTGGTTGGCTTTAGAACTAGATTGTTGTTGTGTCTACGGAACTACTTTGGTCCTTAAAATCCCAGTACACATAAGCCTCTTTTAAAAAATTAGATGTTCTGTGTGTATTTACTGTCTTAAAATAACTTTTTTATTTCCAAATCAAAATTTAAATGTGAATTAATACTGGAAGATTCTGTTTTCTCATTCTAATATAAAGTCTATCGACCTGATTTAATCTGTTTCCCCATTTTCTCTTCAAGCTTTGATTGACAGAATCAATAGGAATAATCAGGTTAAGTAGTAGAGCTCTTTCCTATTTCCTCTGAATAACATTGTGGTGTATTTGTCAGACTTGAAAGATATGATGGAACATGGTGTAAATGTGCCCTAGATAATGGTAAAAGGTCTAGACAGTAAAAAGTAAGAGCTAGGGATATTTTGAATTCATAATGGTTAGAGATATTTTTATAATGTAGATAGTAGTTGGAAGAGATCAATGGAACTAGACTGTTAGTGTTTTTTGGAGCTTGGTATGCATTCCAATGTGTATGTAGAGTTTTATGCAATGCCCTTTACTGTCATAGATCGATTTCTGTCCCATCTACTACTATCATTCCAACCCACCTACTCTTACCTTTACTATGACACCAGCCTCTTGATCCTCAATGTTTCAGTCATATTACACTCCTACTTACACAAATGAGTTGATTACTCATTTCCCTCAAGACAAAATCCAAATTGCTTAGTCTGACATTATTACTATAAACTTTACACAACACAAAATACAGTGATTCATTAATTTACTTATTGAACATAAGCTTGTTGCCATTTTTCCTTTCCCATTCCTTGTCCTAAACTTCAGGCATAGAGATGGAGGTCATGGTCATCACCCTCAAAAAGTTTGCCTTTTAGAGTGGGAACCAACCAAGCAAAGAATCATTAACAGTACAGTGTGATAAAGAGAGGACACTGGAAGGTTGGACGAAGGGCACTCAACTCATTTACATAGAACTTCCAGTTTTTGTTGTTGATCAACTTTTCCAGCTTACCTCTCACTACTTTGTTCAAATTCTGTGTGCTCTGTTGAGCTACTTGTAGTTTTTCTGAATACCATGTATCTACTCACCTGTCTGACTTTGATCATGTTGTGTTTTTGCATGCTCAGTATCCATGTCTTCTGTTTGTTCACTCAACCAGCATGAATTGAACATATGTTGTGTGCAAGGCTATATGTGTTCTCTGTTGTCAATGAGTGAACAAAAGAGGTACATGAAGCTGACAGTGTTGCTTTCCTAATGCCCTCATGCTCTCTCTAAAACCTTTTTACCCTGGTTAAGAGTCAGTCTTCCCCGAACACTACAGCCTATGTGTGATTGTTCTTGAGCTCCAGTGAATTTGTTGTCACATGTCAAATCTTACAGTTATTAGAAAATCAATCAGTATTTGCTGGTTGACTAATTTATTTGTATTACTTAAACAATGGATTCATTTATCCATAATAATGGAAACAATAGAATGGAGCTCTCATAGGGGAAATTAAAGTTTTAGATTATTTTGAAACTTCTTATTCCTTTATTTGGGTGATAGGAACATTCCTGAGTGTCTCTTTCCTCATCTATCAAATGAGCAAACTGAATGAGAATTCCTATCTTTCAGGTAGACAATCACATGTTTTTAACAAGTCCAAGAGTTTGGTATGATTCAGTAAGCTAGATTGAGTTACTTTATGTTTTAATTCTAATGCTCACAGGTAGCTAGAAGAAAGGCAAGGAGACCGAGGTATAACAGGAAGAAGACGAAGAAGAGAAAGGGAGAAGACCCAAGGGCTTCTCCAGGAGAGGGCTGTAAACTTTCGGCAACAAAGACAAAGACCTTTCTTTGCAGAGTATGTGTCCTTTTCAGGGTATCTTTTTTCTTACTCCCCAGTCAGAATTTATCAACAGCTGGATTTGTTATTAACCCTTTGTGGTGTTGTTAGATTCAGACTCATAGCAACCTTATACACAGCAGAATGAATTACTGCCTGCTCTTGCGCCATGCCCACAATTGTTTATATGCTCAATCACATTGTCGCAGCCACTGTATCAGTCCATCTGATTTAAAGTCTTCCTCTCTTTTGCTGACCCTCTACTTTACTAAGCTTGATACTCTTCTCCAGGGGTTGATCTTTCCTGGCAAGTTGTCTAAATTGTTTAAGTATAATACACTTACGCAGAATCCATATACTTGAAATGCAATGGCTTGCTTGGGAGTGGAAATTATATGACTGATGTCCTAATTCTTCCAATATACTTTTCAGATAGTTAAGTAAAAGAAGTTTCAATAACAAAACAAAACAAAACAACAAAAGAGAAATTAAAGCCAAGCCAAGTGCCGTCGAGTTGGAAAGAGAGATTATATCTTTGTAAATACTTTTTGATGAAGTTCATTGTAAAAGTACCCCCAAATTACTCTGGGTTCTGACGTATTTCTTATAGGAAAAGATTGAAGGTGAAGTTTACCTTTAAAATAATGAGTAACTTGTCCTCCTATTTATAGCATGCTGCAACTTAGTCATCTTCTGAGATCTTTCTCAAAATATCACTGTATAACATTCCTTCTTAACAATTATCACAGTTTTAATTCTATGTTATGTTTGTATGATTCTTTAATATCTGTGTACTTTATGGAAAACCCAGAGGCGTATTGGGTTAAGTGTTACATCTGCTAACCAAAAGGCCAATGGTTCAAATCTGTAAGGAGCTCCTTGGAAACTTTATGGGGCAGTTCTACCCTGATGTGTAGGGTCACTATGAGTTGGACCTGACTCAATGGCAGCGGGTTTTGAGTATATTTTAATCATCATGAGTTAGGAAGCCTGGCTAGTTTGCTCACCTTTATATCCCTAGCATCTAGCACAGTGGCTGGCATATAGTAGGTGACAACAGATCTGTATTGAATGACTTGTCTCAATTTTTTTTTTTTTTTAGGAAAGAAGGTGGGGCTGGGAAACCCATTCCTGCATGTATTGTTACTCCAAGTTTTGCTTTTTAATTGTGATTAAGTGAAAGTTTACAGTGTAAGTCAACTTGCCCTACAAACCTCCAAGCACCCACCTCTATGCAACTCTATCTGCTCTTCTCATCCTGTGGCAGCACACTCTTCCTTTCTACCCTGTACTTCCAGTATCCACCCACCCAACACTTGCCCCTCCTCTCTACCCTCTCCTCTTTAGAGAGGAACCAGTTGGACAGCCTCATGTTTGTATAAAACCATAAAGTACACACACCACCTGCATCACTCTATGTTTCATAGTCCAGTTCAATCTCTGTCTGAAGAGTTGGCTTCAGTACTGGTTTCAGCTCTGGGCTAGCAGCAAGTCCAGAGGCCGTCTTCTCAGGGGACCCTCTAGGTTTCAGACCACGAAGACTGGTCTTTTAATAGAGTTCTGGATCTGCAGTCCCTCTTTTTCTCATGCTTCCTCAGTGGATTCTACATTGTAATCTCTGTCAGAGCAGTCTTTGGTGGTGGCCAGGCACCATCTAGCTCTTCTGGTCTCATGCCTACATAGTCTCCCAATCATATGAACCCTTCTGTCTCCTGCACTCGTATTTTTCTCTTGTCTTTGATGTTCTTGGTTCTCACCTGCTCCGGATGCGATGGAACTAATTGATGTTCTTTAGATGGCAGCTTCCTGGCTTTTAAGACCCCAAGTGCCACTCACCAATATGGAATTAATTTGCCCACATATTTTTGAAGATTCTTCTCTGGAATTCTTTTCAGAGACAGTTTCCCAGAAACGAGAAGAAGAGAAAATGGCTTCCTTGATTTTCTTTGAAGAACATCAGGGACTTCTCTTTTGGTCGGCCTCCCATTTTAATTCCTGTCTCCCTGGTTTTTCTTTGTTGCACTTAGCTACTGTCAGTGAGCTTTCTTTTGGTCTCTTCCCCGTGCAGATGAAACAAACAATGTAAGCTACCCACACAGCTGTATTGATGCTGACAGCTCTAAGATTCTGGGCGGGGCCTTACGCAGGGCCAGGCTGAGGGACTAAGGTAAATTAGAGCATTTGAAATACTCTAGCCCTGAATAGCTTCATCTGGTGGAACCCCAGTGCCATAGTGGGTTAAATGCTACATCTGCTAACCAAATGATCAGCAGTTCAAATCCACCAGGCACTCCTTGGAAACTGTATAGAGCAGTTCTACTCTGACCTCTAGGGTCACTATGAGTCAGACCTGACTCAATGGCAGTGGGTTTGGTAGTGCTTACTGCAGTTGTTGCTGTAAAAACCTTTGTTTATTGTTAGTTGTTGTTAGGTTGGCTCCAACTCATGGTGACTTTAGGTATAAAGAATGAAATGTTCCTGAGTCCTGTGCCATTTTCATGGTTCTTGGTATGTTTGAGTCCATTGTCGAGGCTATTGTGTCAATTTATGTCGTTGAGGGTTTCCCTCCTTTTTATTGTCCCTCTTCCAAATACGGTGTCCTTTTCTAGGGACTTGTCTTTCCTAATGATGTGTCCAAAGTTAGATGTGCTAAATTCTTACTTTCCTTACTGCTAAGGAGAACTCTAGATATACTTTTTCTAAGACTGATTGCTACATTTTTTTTGATAGTAAATGATATATTCCGTATTCTTTGCCAACATCACAGTTTGAGTGTATCAGTTCTGTCTTAAAGCTTAAGTGAGCATATTTAGGTGAGTAATATGAATCTGTATTGATGAAAGCTTAGGACTCAAGTTTTAAGGATACTAATTATAAGATTGTTATGACGGTATTATGAGATGACTTAAAGTGAGTTGATAGTATTAACAGTAATTATTTGGGTAGGGGAGGCTGGATCTACAGAGGACTTTAACCGTTTTGGAGACCCTGGTGGCATAATGTTTAAGTGCTATGACTGCTAATCAAAAGATTGGTAGTTTGAATGAACCAAGAGCTCCCTGGGAACTCTGCGGGCAGCTTTTCTCTCTCCTGAGTCAGAATTAACTATGGCGTGAGGTTTTTTCTTTAATTATTCTATATATTTCTATAATACTTTAGTTTCTTTTTTTACAACAGGGGTATACTACTTTAATAATTAAAAGAAAAGATATACAGAAAGTATTTTTAGGAGCCATAAGGGAAATGATGCCTTTAAGTCATTTAAAAAAATCTACCAATTACAAGAAACTTCAAAAAAATAACATAAATTTTAATGAATAGATAATAAAATATATACAGTTAAGGCTCTTAGAAGTGTTTTAGCAGCTGGTTGGGCTTCAGTGTCCATTTCACAGATGTTTCTGTTCTGCAAGCTTTTCCCACACTTATAAAGTACATATTCTTCCCACAACTGTTCTATGCTGCTTGGTTTTGGGGGACATTCTCTTATGAGGTGGTCTGCATGCATCCTATATACGGATCGGACCCCCTCCATACCTACAAGTCACTCATCAATCCAAGATTTCCCCTATAGAGAAGGATATGGACCAGCTCTCCCCAAGTAGAAGTACCTGAAATTTCCCCTGCAGGGAAGGCTATGGGCTAGATTTCCTCATGTGGAAGTTGTGGCATAATCCAGAATTCCCTTGTAGAGATTTTGCTCCCACTTGCCATCTCCTCAGTCTCCTGTCTGGCTTACCAATTGTTCAGTCATACACCAGTAACATGACATCTCCAAAAATGGAGAGCTCCAAGAGACTGAAGAAAGAAGCAGGCAATTCCAGGGTGGCAGCAAAGGAGTTTATTAGGGAGACTTACAGCAAAGGCAAGTCCTGGAAGGAAGTCAAAAGCAGATTTCCATGCCCTGCAGTGGGAGGGTATAGGTTTTATAGAGGTGGTCAATAGTGGCTACATGCCAGGGAATTACAAAAGGATGACTTAGCAACCGGCAGTAAACTAGTGGACTACAAGAAAGTGCTCATATTTGTCCTTGTAAAGTCTGTTTATACTTTACTAATGACATATTCATTGCAAATACCTTTTTCAACAGCATAAACGGTGGATCTCACTAAATGAAATATACCAGAATCATATTAACTATATCTATGGAAAGAGATCAAGGAGATGCTCAATATCATCACTCAGAAGAAGGCTAGTGGCTAACTGTAAAACACCATCAACTGTTCATATGCAAATTCCACTTGAAGTTTAAGAAATTTAAAACAAGTCCACAAGAGCCAAAATACAACATTGCATATATCCCACCTGCATTTAGAGATCATATCAAGAACAGACTTGATGCATTAAATATTAATGACCAAAAACTAGACGAGTTGTGGAAAGACATCATACATGAAGAAAACAAAACATCCTTAAAAAGACGGGAAAGAAAGAAAAAAAAATACCAAAGTGAATGTCAAAAAGTACTCTGAAAGTTGCTCTTGAAAGGAGAGTCACTAAAGCAAAAGGAAGAAATGGAGACATAAAAGAGCCAAACGGAAGACTTCTAGGGGTAGTTTCAGAAGACAAACAAGGGTATCTTAGTTTTCTAGTGCTGCTATAATAGAAACACCACAAGTGGATGACTTTAACAAAGAGAAATTCATTTCCTCACAGATATATAGGCTAAAAGTCTAAATTCAGGGCATGAACCCTAGGGGAAGTCTGTCTGTCTTTGTTCTGGAGAAAGATCCTTGTCATTGGTGCAGGGATTCTGGTTCCAAAGGATTCATTCTGCTCCCTGCACTGTTTCTTTTCTGATACTATGAGGTCCCCAACTTTCTGTTTGTTTCTGTTTCCTTGATATCCCAACAGATTGCCTCAAGGCACAACACAGTCTTATAGACTCAGTTCTGCCTTACTAAAACAACTGCTGTGCATTCTCCCACAGTAAGTCATAGAGGCAGGGTTTACAACGTACAGGAATTATCACAGGAATCATGACCTAACCAATTTGCTACACATATTTTGGGGGAGGACACAATTCAGTCCATGAAGTGGGATATGACTTCTGATGTCAGAGGAATCTTGGCTTAAAGCAGAGAATACTAGAAAGATATGTACTATGTTTTATTGACTATGCAAAGGTACTTGACTGTGTGGATCATAATATATTACAGAAAATATTTCAAAGAACGGGAATTCTGGAACAGTTAACTGTACTCATGACAAACTTGTATATAGACTCTCAACAGCCATTTGAACAGAACAAGGGAGAAAACATAATTTAAAGTCAGGAAATGTGTGTAAGGGTTGCATCCTTTCCCCATACTTATTCACTCTGTATTTTAAGCAAGTAATCAAAGAAGCTGAACAATAGAGGGAGCCCTGCTGGGGCAGTAGTTAAATCACCGCTGTCGAGTCAGGTCTGACTCATAGCAAACCTAGAGGTCAGAGGAGGGCTGCCCCATAGAGTTTAAGAGGAACTCCTGGTGGATTTGAATTGCCGACTTTTTGGTTAGCAGATGTAGCACTCAATGACTACGACACCAGGGTTTCCGAGTAACTAAGAATTCAGCTGTTAACCAAAAAGGTCAGCAGTTCTCATTGACCAGCTACTCCCTGGAAAACCTATAGGGCAGTACTACTCTGTTCTATAGGATCCCTTTAGGCAGTTCTACTCTATTCTACATGGAGTTGAGTTGAAATAAACAGGTTTAGGTTTTTTTTCAGTATATGAAGAACATGGCATAAAGATTGGAGGAAGACTCATTAACGACTTGTGATATGCAGGTAACATAACCTTGCTTGCTGAAACACATATTGAAACTGAAACAAGAGAACTTGAAACACATATTGATGAAGATCATAGACCACAACCTTCAGCATGGATTACACCTCAACATAAAGACAGCAAAAATCCTCACAACTAGGCCAATAAGCAACCTCATGATAAACAGAAACATTATTGAAGTTATTGAGAATTTCATTTTGTTTGATTCCACACTCAGTGCCCATGGGAAGAGCCTTCAGCAAGTCAAATGATGCACTGCAGTGGGCAAATCTGCTGCAGAGGACCTCCTTAAAAAGCTAAAAAGTAAAGATGTCACTTTGAGAACTAGGGTGTACTTGATCCATGCCATGACATTGTCGGTCACTTCATATACATGAGAAAGTTGGACAATGAATATGGAAAAGTTCAGAAGCACATTTGAGAGCTTTGCAGGAAGAGCTACAGTTACAAAGGGATGTAGGGTTACTATGAGTCAGAACTCACTTGACTGTACCTAACAGCAGTGGAGCATCAGCGCTGGAGAAAGACTCATTAGCAACTTGTGATACGCTGATAAAACAACATTGCTTGTTGAAAGTGAGGAAGACTTGACGTATTTACTGATGAAGATCAAAGATCATAATCTTCAATATGGAGTAGACCTCAACAGAAAGAAAACGAAAATGTTCATAAATGGACTGATAAGCAACAGCATGATTGTCAAGGACTTCATTTTACTTGGATCCACAAGCAACACCCAGGGAAGCAGCAGCCAAGAAATTACATGACCTGTTACACTGGGAAAATCTGCTGCAAAAGACCGCTTTATAATGTTAAAAAGTAAAGATGTCACCTTGAGGATTAGGGTGTGCCTGAAGGAAGCCATGGTGTTTTTCAAATGCCTCATCTGATAAGAAAGCTGGACTATGAAAAAGGAAGACTGAAGAAGAAGTGATACATTGAAATTATGGTGTTGGTGTAGAATAGCAAATATTCCATGGAATCTCAAAAGAAGGAACAAATAAATTGTGGAAGAAGTGCAGCCAGAATGTTCCTTAGAAGCAAGAATGGTGAGACTACATCCCTCGTCCTTTGGACACATTATCCAGAGGGATCACTCCCTGGAGCAGGACATCATGCTTGGTAAAGTGGTGGATCCATGAAAAAGAGAAAGATCTTCAATGAGATACATTGACACAGTGGCTGCAACAATGGGCTCAACCACAGAAACAATCGTGAGGATGGCACCGGACAAGGAAGTATTTTGTTCTACTGTCCATAAGGTTGCTATGAGTTGGAACTGACTCAATGACACCTAACAATAACAACCTGCAGGATACTCATACATGTATTTACATATGTCTACAGGTCTACCTAAGCACACGCATGCACTCGTGTGTTTACCTTCCCATAAATGTATCTACCTGTGTGTCCACACACAAGTATTTTGGGTTTTATTACAGTGACTGTTGTAAAATTAAATTTGTTATAGATTATTAAATTAATATTGACTTTCAACTCTCTGGAAAACTTGGTGGCATAGGGGTTAAGTGCTATAGCTGCTAACCACTTAAAATATTGGCCTTAATTTCCAGAATAGGTTCAATGATCTAATGCGACATCAAAGAAATGTTGCTGGAAGTAAAATATCAGCAAACATGATGAGTATATGTTGAAACATCTCAGTGCTGTCAATCTAGCTATTTAATATCATTTATTGGGATTCTTTTGTATTCTTCATTAAAGACTCAAATATTATTTTTCAGATTTAGGGTGTTTAATGACAAAGTGAAAAGGATGATAAATGGATTATAAATGTGTTATGTTCTGTTTTATTATTTCCTTTTCTAAAATGCTGCTTTTCTCTAGAAGCATATGTAAGTTTATGGGGAATAATACAAGTATATGTTAAGAGTATTTGTATTTTGTAAAGAGCAATAAACAAAACTATAAGAAATAATATTTTACATATGTAAGTTAAAAAATCCATTGTCATTGATTCCAACTCCTCATGATCCTATAGGACAGAGTAGTACTGTCTCCTAGAGTCTCCAAGGAGTCCCTGGTAGATTCAAACTGCTGACCTTTTGGTTAGTAGTCACAGCACTTAACCACCACTCCACCAGGGATTCCCCATATGTAATTGTTACTCTTTTTTATTATTTATCAGTGTTTAGAAAAATCTTATTGAGAAACTAGCAATCTTTCTTAGTTCCTTTTCAAATGTTTAATATGGTGTAAGGCAGGTCTTTTTTCCTCTGGAGTATCCAGTACGGTGGTAAAAATAAAATATTTCAGAAACCTTCCCATGCTTCCCCCACTTCAACTTACTGAGAATAAAAGAAGAGTTGATATGAATCTTATCCTCATATTTTCTGAAAGATTTCAATCTATGCAAATCATTCTTTCATCAGAAATGACATCTCTCATTGCTGGAGGACTTAAAAAGGAGAATTAATCTATGCCCTTCAAATGCTGGTTGAGGCTAAGAGAACATTTTTCAAGGATCTAAGAAATAGTGAAGTTTGTAGAATTCAAGAGGAAAAAAAATCTATATTCAACTAAATATGTTTTACTTCATCTCTCTAAGTTTTGTGTTTCTGACGCTGCTTGTTCAGCTACTGGGGTATTTCTGAACTCTTTCTAATCATTGCCTGACTGAAAAAAAATCTCTTTTCTTTTATGCTACTCTCCTGAAATTTTGTTGGAAAAAAACAGATAATGAGGAATATAAAGGCTACAAAACAGGATGCTAAGGATCAGAGCTGTGTCTTTGACATACGGAGCAGCCTAGGACCCACGTGATTTAGGGTAGGTTACAGGAGAGACTCAACATTTGCCCGACTACCCAGTGAGTGTAATGTCCGTATTACGTTGATAGTTTCATCTACTAACCTTTCCTGCTTTCTTTGGCGGGCAGGCCTACGGCTGTTTGTGGAAGAAGCATACTACTACATTCCTGAAGACAGTAATCATGTGTTCCTTTCTCTTGCTAGGTTTCTGTTAGACTTGGTAAGGCTCAGAGTGGCTGCCCAGCAGACAACTACAGGTAGGCCTGAATTTCAATAACTTATCTCTGTTTCACGATACACAAAACATTGGTATTCTGGAAGCCCACTAGGGGGATAAGTGCTTGGAAAGGGGTGTAAACATACTAACACTGAGCTTCTACTGTATGGAAACCTCCAGACAGTTTAGTGGCCGTACTGAATTGTACGGCCAGTTTAGTACGTGTAGTGGTTACAGTCCTGGGTAGCACAATTGGCTAGGCACTAGACTACTCACAGAAAGGATGGTGGTTTGGAGCCTTGAAAGAAGGGCCTGACAATCTACTCTGGAGTGATTACAGCCTTGAAAATTCTATGGAACAGTTCTGCTGTGCACACATGGGGCTACCGTGGCTCAGAATCAACTCAAGGGCAACTGTTTTTGTCTGATTGTTTATAAGTAACGGTGATCAAGACAGACCAGGGTCTGCTCACATGACGAGCTTACTTTCTGAGATGGGACATAGGCAAAAGCATAAAAAAATGAATAAAGAGGAGAAGAGAAAGGAAACAAAGGAAGGAAAAGAAAGAAGTATTGGATATGGTAAGTGCCAGGGTGATGAGATGGAAAGATACTAGCAGGGAGAAACCAAATGGTCTTTCGGAGGAGGCAAAACTGAAACTGGGAACTAAATGACAAGAAATTCCACTTTTGTAAAGTGCAAGGAGAAGAATATTCCAAGCAGAAGAAAAAGCTAGTGTAAACGTCCTGAACGGGAATAAACTCAGTGTGTTTGTGGAGCGCTTCTGTGGGTAGAGTAGAGAGAGAAAAGAGAGAGTGGTCAGGAATGAAATCAGAGAAGGAGATTGGGGGCCAATTACAGAAGACTTCCCCAACTGGTATTAAGAGTTCTGGTTTTATCTCAAAGGTGACTGTTGTTGACTCAAAAGCAAGTTTGTTCTGCCTATTACTACAGGCAAAATTCAGAGATGGTGAAAAACTCAAGCAATGCTTTATGAATTGATGAGCATGTGAATTTAGGACAGTGAAAATGGTTTCCCCAAGACTGTCCCAAGACTTCTCTGTCTTGTCCTAAGATTGTCCCAAGCCTCCAAGACTTCTCCAAGACTGCTTGAGTTACAATTCCAGTAGCTTTTGTAGCCAGATTACAAAAGGATTTTCATCTGGAAAAATGTCAAACCTTTCAATGGCAGTTGGCTGGCTATCACAGGATAGAACAGGGAGTTACAAGATTGCTCTACATTTTATTGGATAATAAAAATTACCCCAAATATCATTATCTCCCTGAAGGTTTGAAATAATTGATTTACTACCCTGAAGACAGGTAAAGGAATGTAAATCTGTTGAGCTGGTTCAGGGTATAAGACAGGGAATGAAATGTAGTTTAGCAATCCATGGATTTCAGTTGGGATAGGGATCTGATGAACATTTTCAAAAGGTCACAATGCATGCTTTGTGGAGAATTTTTTTTGTAAGAGAGCAAAGGATACAATTTGGAAGAATGAAGACCAATGAGGAAGCTGTCACCGTAATCCAGGTGAGCAAGGATGAGGGCTTAGCCTAGGGTAGTGGTTAGGGAAGAAGCAGAGAAGATGACCAATTCAGAACATGTTTTGATGGCAGAGAAGTGAGGACTAGCTGGTGGATTGGGGGTGAGGGTAGGGACAGGGTGACAGAAAACAATCAAGCTGAAATTATACAGTTTTGGCTTGAGAAACTAGGTGAATAGATGGATCAGGTTGTTCTGAGAATCTAATGAAGACACTAAGTTAAGTCATTGGATACATGAGTCTTAAGTTTCATGAGTAAAACAAACTGGAAGGTTTGTTGTGGCCCTTGCCACCATGTAGATGTACTTTTAACCAGGAGGTTAAGTGGTACCTAAGAAAGTGTATAAAATAAAACAAAACCCACTGCTGTCAAGTTGATTCCAACTCATAGTGACCCTATAGGTCAGAGCAGAATTGCCCCATAGAATTTCTGAGGGGCACCTGATGGATTTGAACTGCTGATCTTTTAGTTATCAGAGGTAGCGCTTAACCACCACACTACCAGGGTATATGTATGAAAAGAGAAGGGGGTTGGGGACACAGCACTAAGCTGCTCTAGTATTCAGAGGCTAGGAAAAAGCAGAGTCAAGAAAGATATCTGAAAAGGAGCAGTTCAGTGAGATAAAAGGATCAAGTGACATCATAGAAGCCAAGAGGAGATAATTTAGGGAAAACTGAGTGGCAATGTGTTAAATGCTGTTGAGTGAGGGCACACAATTGACCCACAGATTTGGCAACGTGGAGATTGATAACAATGTCTAAGGCAGGGTTCCTAGAGAAGTAAAACCAGTAACATGTATAAATACATATAGCAAGAGATTTATGTAAAGGAAACAGTTCACACAGTTGTAGAGACTGAAGTGCCCCAAGTCTCAGATCAGAATACAAGCATCATACAGCCACAGAAGCTGATAAACACAAGATCAGCAGGTCAGAGATTAGAGTTCCAGCTCACAGGCTGTGAAGATTGGCAAATTCCAAGAAACAGGCAAGACTGAAAGGTTTCTGCTGATTCATGTAGCTTCAGGGGCTGGTGAACCCAGGACCAGCAGGTCAGGAATCAGGACTCTTACAGGCTGTGAAGATCAATAAATTCCAAGAGCTGCTAATTCAAGTCCCAAGAATTGGATGTAAAAAGACAAGACAGTGGCAGCTGCTGGATCTACAACAAGCCAAAACCTTAGCAGGGAGCCTGACGGGAAGTAGGTGGTGGAAGACAGAGAGACGAAGGCCGAGGGGTTGGTAAGCCACCATAGTCCCACCCCTGATGGTACCACAGCACATTCTGTCTTCAAGGTGACCACTTTATGCAGCTGCCAAAACACTAAGAATCATGGCCCAGCCAAGTTGACACATGATCTTAACCATTACAGTTCAGCCCCTGTCAACTTGCCATCTGTACACATCTCACCATACAATGCATAATCTATGCATAAACACAATAGCAAATTCATAATTATGTCTAAAATGATGTAACTAACACATGTATAACAAAATTGCACTAGCCCCATTTATATCTTATATTTCATAAGAAAACAAAAATATCTGATGCACTGTACATACAAAGTAGAAATACTCATGACAATTACAGTCCTTGTTTCTGCAACTGATCATGTGGCTGTAATTGGTATTTAGAACTACCTTCTTCTATAACCCATTTTGTATTCCCTTGGACCTCAGCAAGCACCTCAGCTGGTCATGGTTTCTTGCCTGGTAGAGTGACTCAAACCTTTATTCCTGAAGGATCTAGGCTATTAGCAGTCATGTTGAAATTGGGTTGTTGTAGTTTTCCATTGACTAATCACAGGACACAGTATTACTAAGAGGCACCCTAAGGAATTCCTTCATTCCAGATATGCTCTTCTTGACCTCCACTGTATAATATCAATCAGATTTCCTCTAAGTGACCAGGATCAATTGTACTAGCCAATATGGTAACTCTGTTCTCTGCCTGTTGATTCAGAGGCATAAGAAGCCCAAAGTGGCCTGGTGGCATTTTTAGCTTCCAGAATGTCTTATCCACCATCCTTTTGTGTTATTGCACACAACATTGCCTCTTATCAAGGGACATCAGTGATGTGTCTACAGGTGGGAGCATTCTTCCTTTTGGGATTAAGACCTCTAGACTTACAAAGCATAAGGTCATGGGACAGGAAGCAAAAATCTTGAAAGTGGGTTGCTAGAGGTAATAGTGAGTGGTGCTACTCCCATTTCTACCCCTTGATTCCCTTGATAAATCCTAGCTGTGGGAGAAACAGCACCATATGTTGGACTCTGGCTTAGAGTATATACAGCCTCCTGGAGAACATTTCCCAGTCTTGCAAGATATTTCTACCTAGCTAATGCCATCATTTTGTCTATCAAACTAGCTGCTTCAGGATGATAAGGAACATGGTAAGGACCAATGAATTTCATTAGCATGGGCTCACTGCCATACTTCGTTTCTTGTCAAGTGAGTCCCTTGATAAGAGGCAATGTTGTGTGCAATAACACAAAAGGATGGTGGATAAGACACTCTGAAAGTCCATGGGTGGTAGTTTTAGCACCAGCATGACATGCAGGGAAGGCAAATCCATATCCAGAGTAAGTGTCTATTCCAGCAAAGACAAAATGCAGCCTTTACCTTGATGGAAGTTGTCCATTGTAATCAACTAGCCAGCAGGTTGCTGGCTGACCACTTTGAGAAACGGTGTCATATCGAGGTCTGCGTTGGTCTCTGCTGCTGGCAGTTCAGGCACTCAGCAGTGACTGTAGTTAATTTTCTTGTTGCCTGTTTACATTCTTTCCCTTCAATTTCTCCCATTTGTAGTGGAAATGTCTAAATGTGCTTTCTTGTTCTTCACTGTACTTTGGAAGCAGATAATTTATGCTAGAGATTTCACAGCTGAAGAGGAATGTCTAGAACTTGCATTTTAAGACTTCTGCTATGATGGGGTGAACATGTTTTATATGTTGCAAGGATGTGATTTTTTAAGGAACAAATGGTGGCATGTCATGGATTCTACTGTGTGTCCTCCCCTCCCCCATCAAATGTGCATAGCAATTTGGCTAGGCCATAATTCCCGGTATTGCATGATTTTCCGTTGTGTTATAAACGCTGCCTCTATGATGTTAATTAAGGAGGGAGGGTGAGCAGCTGTTGAGTTGGTGGAGCAGGACTCAATCTGTGGGACTGCACTGTGCCTTAAGGTAATCTTTTGGGATATAAAGGGAAGAGAAGCAAGCAGAGATCTGGGGACCGCTTACCACCGAGAAGTAGTGCTGGGAGCTGAGCATGTCCTTTAGAAAGGACCACTTAGTCCCTGCATCTCAGAAGCTTTTAATTCAAAGGGAGATTGACAATAGAGACTTTCTTCCAGAGCCAGCAGAGAAAGCCTTCCGTTGGAACTAACACTTTGAATTTGGAATTCTGGCCTACTCGACTGTGAAAAAATAAAATTTCTCTTTTTTAAAACCCATCCACTTGTGATATTTCTGTTCAACCAGCGCCAGATAACTAAGGCAGAGGACAATCTTTGTGGCATGGTGCAGGCTAAGCCACATTTGGCGTAGGTCAAGGATATAGAGGAGTCCCTGGGTGGCGCAAACTGTTAAGTGCTTGACTACTAGCTGAAAAGGTTAGCAGTTCAAACCCATCCAGAGACATCTCCGACAACAGGCCTAGCAATCTGCTTCTGAGAGGTTACAGCCTAGAAAACTCTATGAAGCAGTTTTCCTCTGCACACATGGGGTCATCATGAGTTGACGCCAACTTGATGGCAACTAACAATAAGGATGTAGAAGTAGGTCCCTTGACTAGGGACAATTCTTAGGAGAAGTTTGCAGTCAAGGGAGCTTTTTGTTTTGTCTTCCTGTTTGCTTGCTAGTTTTTTTTTAAATCAGAGCTTAGGAGTACATTTGTATGATGATGGTTGTGTAAGCAAAAGTCAGTGTTTAGAACACAGTGAAATATAACTTCTATAGAAATAGGACCCTGGAATACAAAAGTTGGAAACAAAACAGGGGAATCAGTAACTGGAAAATACTACCTTGGTGACAGAAACAATGCTGGAGATCGCATGATAGAATTCAAGACTAACAACTTTTTCATCACAAATACTTTTTTTAACCAACACAAATAGTGACTGTACACATGGACCTCACTGGATGGCATACACAGGAACCAAATTAACTACACCTGTGCAAAAAGATGATGCAAAAGCTCCGTATCAGCAGTGAGAATAAGACCGGGTGCTGACTGTGGCACAGATTATCAATTGCTCATATGCAAATTCAAACTGAAACTGAAGAAAATTAGAACAAGTCCACAAGAGCCAAAGTATGACCCTGAGTATATTCCTCCTGAGTTTAAAGACCATCTCAAGAACAGATTTGATGTGTTGATCACTAATGACCAAAGAATTGTGGAATGACATCAAAGACATCATCCATGAACAGAGCAAGAGGTCATTCGAAAGCTGGGAAAGAAAGAAAAGACCAAATTGGATGTCAGAGGAGACTCTGAAACTCGCTCTTGAACACTGAGCAGCTAACGCAAAAGGGAGGAATGGTGAAGTAAAAGACCTAAACACAAGATTTCAGAGAGCAGTTCAAGAAGACAAAAGAAAGTATAATGATGTGTGCCAAAAGCTGGAAATGGAAAACCGGAAGGGAAGAACACATTCATTATTTATCAAGCTGAAAGAGCTGAAAATAAAAATTCGAGCCTTGAGTTGCAATAGTGATGGATTCTACAAGTAAAGTATTAAATGACTCAGAGAGCATCAAAAGAAGATGGAAGGAATACCGAGAGGCATTAAACCAGAAAGAACTAGTCGATGTTCAGCCATTTGAAGAGGAAGCAAATGATCAGGAACCAATGGTTACTGAAGGAAGAAGTCGAAGCTGCATTGAAGGCATTGGTGAAAAACAAGGCTCCTGGAACTGATGGAACATCAACTGAGATATTTCAACAAACAGATGCAGTGCTGAAAGTTCTCACTCATCTATGCCAAGAAATTAGAAGGACAGCTAACTGGCCTATTGAGTGGAAGAGATCCATATTTACGCCCATTCCAAAGAAAGGTGATTGAAGTGAATGTGGAAATTACAGAACAATATCGTTGATATCACACTCAAGTAAAATTCTGCTCAAGATCGTTCAAAAAGCGACTACAACAATATGTTGACAAGGAACTGCCAGAAATTCAAGCTGGGTTCAGAAGTGGACCTGGAGCCAGGGATATCATTGCTGATGTCAGATGGATCTTGTCTGAAAGCAAAGAATGCCAGCAAGATATTTACTTGTGTTTCATTGACTATGCAAAAGCATTCGACTGTGTGGATCACACTAAACTATGGCTAATATTGCAGAGAATGGGAATTCCAGAACACCTAATTGCACTCTTAAGGAATCTGTATATGGATCAAGAGGCAGTCACGTAAACAAAACAAGGGGACATTGCCTGGTTTAAAGTCAGGAAAGGCGTGCATCAGGGTTATACCTTTTCACCATACCTTTTTAATCTGTATGTTGAGCAAATAATCTGAGAAGCTGGATTATACCAAGAAGAACAAGACATCAAGACTGGAAGATGACTCATTAAAAACCTGCATTATACAGACACCACCACCTTACTTACTGGACATGAAGATTTGAGGCATTTACCGATAAAGATCAAGGACCACAGCCTTCAGTATGGATTGCACTTCAACATCAAGAAAACAAAAATCCTCACAACTGGACCAGTAAGCCACATTGTCATAAATAGAGAAAGGATTGAGGTTGTCTATGATTTCATTTCACTTGGGTCTACAATCAATGCTGTTGGAAGCAGCAGTCAAGAAATCAAAAGACACATTGCACTGGGAAAATCTACTACAAAGACCTCTGCAAAGTATTCAAAATAAGAATGTCACGTTGAAGACTAAAATGCTCCTGACCCAAGCCATAGTATTTTCAATTGCATCATATGCATGCAAAAGCTGGACTGTGAACAAAGAAGACAGAAGAATTGATGCCTTTGAATTGTGGTGCTGGAGAAGAATGTTGAATGTACCATGGACCACCAAAAGAACTAACAGATCTGTTCTGGAAGAAGTACAACGAGAGTGTTCCTTGGAAGCAAAGATGGGAAGAGTGCGTCTTAACACACTTTGGACATGTTGTCAGGAAGGATTAGTCCCTGGAAAAGGACATCATGTTTGGTAGAGTGGAGGGTCAGTGAAAAAGAGGAAGACCCTCAAGAAGATGAATTGACACAATGGCCACAACAATGGGCTTAAACATAAAAATAATTGTGGACATGGCAGTGTTTCATTCTGTTGTTCACAGGGTCGCTATGAGTTGGAACTAATTCAACAGCACCTAACAATAACAACAACAGAAATATGAGATTTAAAACACCACTTGATCCCTCATAATAGGTCAACAGTTTTCTGTGGGAAGAAATTCTCCCATTTTAAATTTGGAGACTTTGTTAGTTCTCAAACAGATAGAAGTTAAGTATCTTGTGAGAAACATCTTCAGAAGTCAGGCTTGGAAATTCACTCCCTAAACTGCTTCCTTATGCAGAGAATGGAAAGAATAAAAGAAAGCTCTATTGCTTTTCAAAGGTTAATGCAGAACCATAGACTCATAACAAAGTTATTTTCACAAGTAGATATTTAGGGAGGAATCTGATTAAAATCGCTGGGCCTGTTAAAGTCTATCATTAGAATTATTGTGCCAATCCATCTCACAGAGGGGCCCTTACCCTGCCTGACCTTCTGCTTTACCAAACATGATATCTACCTCTAGGGATTCATCCTGTCTGATGATGGGTCCAAAGCAAATGAGTCAGACAATAATCTGTTACAATCCATAAAGTTTCCACTGGCAATTTTCAAAAGTGGATTTTCAGAATGTTCTTCTTAATTTGCTTTAGTCTGGAAGCTCCACTGATGCTTGTCCGCCATGGGCAACCCTGTCTGTGTTTGAAACAGTGATGGCACAGCTTTCAGCATCATTGCCGTCACAGCACAAGAGACTTACAGAGGGGCAGTGGGTAGATGGAAAAAGGAAAGCCAACGCCAAGTATTCCATATTCTGAGACATTTCAGAAATCACGATTACAGACAGGTTGTGGTAGCCAATAGCAATTTCACAGAAAACTTGGAGATGGCTTATGGGAGGAGTTCAAATGTTTAGGTAGCAAGATAAATCTTAGGAAAATACAGATAGTATTTAGGGATCAGCAAATAATCAAGACTAACTGCGTTGAAGGGACTGTTAGGGGATTACTACATCGGGGTAAAACCCACTGCTGTTGAGTTGAGTCTGATTCATAGTGACCCTAGGAGTCAGAGTAGAAGTGCCTCATACAGGTAAGCAGAGAGAATGTCACTGATGTGATTGTTTGAATGTCAAGGCAAGAACTTAGTCTTAGAAGAATTTGGTACAACTGGAAGTTTTTTGAACAGAGTAATGACCTTTGCATTTCTTTTTTATACCAAAGTGTGCCTTATGCCTTAGACTTTCTTTAACAGTTTCATAATAGGGGCTTTCAGAGTGACCAAGACAAGAGTCTTGGAGAATATAAAAATGAAAATAACAGTAATAGTGACCATTGTCCTTTTTGAGAAGCATTATGTATCACGTACTGTGTTACGTGGTTTTCCTTTAGCTGTCATGTGAGTTCTGCAAGGCAGATATTGCTATCCTGATTGTAGAGATAGAGAGAAAGGCTCAGAAATTTTTTGTAGCCACGCAGCCAGTATGTGCAGAAGCCAATATTTGAATGTAGTTTTCTCTGCCTGCAAAGCCAGAACATCTCTTGCCTTTGAGAAATGCATAGTCTTATTAGGAAGATAGGAACAATAGCTCTTAGTAAGTACTACCTTGGCCCCTACTAAGTCAAAACCAAGCAATTACTCCAGGCCATTCTTACCTGAATTTTGGCCTCGTTTTCCAGTTTAACACTCCAATTGTTGTACAGCTTGGAGCTCTAAGCCGTTAGCCCACCTGGCTAGGGCCTTGATAGCCTTTCTAGACCTTGTCAGATTCTTCTTGTTTCCTGTTAGTTGTGCGGTTAACTGGGACCCTCCTTAGGTTTTGATCACTGGAACCAAAATGTCTACCCCAGGACACTACCTCACAATTTCAAAGATTGCCATCTGCACTGTGGTCAATGCAGTTGGCATCAAGTTGTTTAGCCTTACTTTAGATTTTGTACATTTCTGGAATTGGACCACCACAGACACTGAGGCCCTGAAGCCTCATACTGCGTATTGGAATTCTGGCTCCATTTTTAAGGGCCAGAGGAGTTCTTGCCTCTGGCCCGGTTCTTCAACATTTCTGCCTTCTTTCTAGTTCCTAGTGGTTTGAATGACTAAGGATATAGTAGCATTCCATTTATCTTAGTATAATGACTATTGAAAACATGAGAAGCTCACTCAGAAAAAGTGTCAGAAGCAGATCAAAGAATTATCAGAAAACAAAGAACATACGCGTTCGTTCATTCAGCCAGTCACTGTCAACTATTTATTGAGCATCTAGATAGGACAAACAGAGCCAGTTGTTGGGACACATGAGGCTCCATGCTCAGAAGGGCCTCATACCTGATTTAACACTTTGCTGTTGTCATCGTAAAGTTTGTAATAATTTTAATGTGTTTGTGTTTTGTAAGTAAAGTCCAACGGGATAATGGAGCACGTGGAGAGTAGAGAAGATAAATGTTATATGTGTCTGTTCTATCCCTTGCCACCCCATCTACATAGAGCGTTTGTCATGTTCCGTGATGTTTAGGTCAGCTAGTGCTGCTCTAACAGAAATACCACAAGTGGATGACTTTAAAAGGACAAGTTTTGTCACAGTTCAGTAAGTCTGAAAGTCCAAATTCAGGATGTGAGCTCCAGAGGAAGGCTTTTTCTGCTGGCACGGGAGGAAGGTCCTTGTTGTAAATCTTCCCCTGGACTCGAAGCTTGTGAGGCACACAGACCTCAGTCCTTTCCAAATGATGTGCTCTGCTCCTGGCATTGCTTTTTGGAGGTGTGAGGTCCCCAACTCTCTGCTTGCTTCCCTTTCCCTTTATCCCTTGTAGGATAAAAGATGGTGCAAGCCATGCTCCAGGGAAACTCCCTTCACAATGGAGCAGGGAAGTGATCTTGGGAAGGGATTTTCAGTCTCACCCTGATCCTCTTTAACATACAGCCAGGACAATCACAAAAAGGAAGACAATCATAAACTATCAGGGATCATGGCCCAGTGAAGTGGCGACACACATTTCTGGGGAGACATAGTTTAATCCATGACATGTGAACACTGAATTCCAGTGGACCCATGATACATGGGAGTTCAGTTGAGATCCCAAATGTATACAAGGTGAGCATATTACATCTACAACTGAGTATGTGAGGGTGGTAAAGGCTTTGAAAGTCCTTGTTTCCCTTTGAAGTAGAAACTTTCTTCAAAAGTAGAAAGAAAGCCAGCCAAGCTAAATGCCGTTGAGTTGGAGAAAGCAATGATGTTCTAAGAGCTTATCGTTTCTTAGTTTTGTTACTTAGACTGACAGTGATGATATAATAACGGAAAGATAGGGCAACCGATAATTCCTTTCCCCTCTAGTCATTTCCGTAGTGTTGGTAGAATGTGCAGGTGTTGAGAAGTGAAAAATAAATTGGGGATAGTCACGTGCAACATTTCTATTGTTCGAATAGGAATGAAATACACATGCAAGTATGAATCATGAAATATAAACTGCATAATTTTGATGACTTCCCATAAGAGGTGCAATTACATTCAGGTTTTTAATTGACAATACACAATATAAAGATGAATGATAAAATTTGTGCTAATAATTTCCAATTTAAAATGTTCTTAAAATCATATGAAGTATCAAATAAAAAATACCGTGGCTGGAGAAGAGAGGAAGACTTATATTTAAAAACCCTCAACAGTATTTCTTTCTCACTTTTTGAACAAGAAGTATTGCATTTTGCCCCAGGTCTCACAAATTATGTAGTTGGCCAAGGAGCCGGGTACTGTGTTAGGTAATAGAAGGATAATGATAAATAAGAGGTATAGACTCTACTCTGATGGACTTTATATAACAGAGGACATAATTACACATTACATTTACTATAAGAGATATAAAAAGAGGTACAGTGTGCTACGAGAATATATTGTGGTCAGCATTGTTGATTGCCTATTCGACAGTTCTCCCTTGCCAACAAAATCTACAACCCAAACTGCCAGATCCCCACTCTACCAGTAGAGGTATTTGCTTATTCCTGCCCGGTGGGTTCTGAGTGGAAATCTGTGGGTACAGGGACACTTTGGGGAAATATTTTCCTCACTGATAAACAGAGAAGTGTTCTTTTCTGTTTTGGATATTGTCATGTGAGTGTTAGTAGCTGAGACTTGACCAAGGTCATCTAAACTGCTAAACTACATTCCATTCCCTGTCCCAACTGTATCTACTGACTTATGTTCCTTTTCCTGTCTCTTGGATAGTAAATAAACCTTCCGGGAGGTAATGAGTTTACTTTGTTTGATAAGATGTAAATGAATCTTGTGACTCCCTGTTCTGTCCTGTGAAAAGATTTGACACTTTCCAGATGTGAATCTCTCTGTATCTGGCTCCTTGAATACTCTGGGGGTCAGATCTAGCCTGGCCCCTAGAGTCGCTGTGAGTCAGATCCGACTCAAAGGCACTTAGCTTGGCTTGGCATAAAAGCTGATGGAATTGTAACCCAAGTGAGATAGGTTTTGGAGAAGTTATCCTCACTGTCTCCCAGGCCTGCATGCTTATCCGCTAATAAAGGATTAAATCTTTTCCCTCATCTCTGAATCTTGGCTGTCAGTGACAGGTGGGATGAACTTGCTTTGGTTTGGCAACATGAGGACATGATGCTTTGTGCTGTGGCAGCCAACTTGTGAGCATGAGGGAAAGCCCCAAAAGGACAGAAACCTTACCTAGAGTTTTAACATAACTTTGAGCCTCGGAGTCAACCGCAGAACTACTACATAGTTACAGAATTATTGTCAAACCAAAAAAAAAAAAGAAAAGAAAAAGAAATTACACCAAAGTTGCTGAGGTGATTCCCCTCTGTGAGAATTCTTGTTAGGTGAGGAAAAATAATTCTTATTGTAAAAGATACTTTTAGTTGGGTATTTACTGTGTTATTTGCAGCCAAGATTTCCTAACTGATACATCCAACCTAGTTTAGATAATTAGGGAGGCTTGCCCTGAGGAAGTCATATTTGCATATACCTAAAAAACGTAAGCAAGAATCAAGTTTTCAAAGATTTGGACTAACAGCTCTCCAGGCAGACAGAATAGCATACTGGAAGTATTCTGAATCAGAAGAGTGCTTGTCATATTTGAGAAACTAAGATTCCAAAGTTTATCAACACTCCAGGCCTCAGATTTTAGAACATACCAGCACGCTGATGACTTCACCCTTCTTGTAGATAATGTTGATAAGCTTGTCTTTGCTACTCTGTAAACTGTCTGAGAAACCTCAGCCTACACAAAAATCCAAACCCATTGACAGTGAGACAGCTCTAACTCACAGTGACCCTATGGGGCAGAGTAGAATTACCCCATAGAGTTTCCAAGGAGCACCTGGTGGGTTTGAACTGCTAACCACTTGGTTAGCAGCTTTAGTGAAACCCCCAATCAACACTCTCTCCCCTCCTTCACTGTCTTGTTAATGCCCAGCTTGTCTGCAGTGATCTCAGGAAATCATAGCACGTGGTGGCTCCATCCACTACACCTACCCAACCTAGACCTTAGAATATGGCACTCTGAGGAGATCATGTCCTTCATCAGACCCTGGACCCAATCATCACTGGAAAGGAAGATAATTCTCAGCAAACCTTCTCATGGGAGACCATCCAAAAAGCCATGATGCAAGATGATGTAACATCTGGACCTCCAAATACGGCCATGGAAGGGTTAAGGGCAGAGCATTCTGATTCGGAACTCAATCTCCGGGTGCCATTGGAAATAAAAACCTCTTGAAGCTCCTGGAATGATGAGCACATGACATGATTGTTGCTAGACCTGACGGTGCTCCTTGCCTGCACAGGCAACGGACTTGCCACTTCATGTTTTCTTGCCATTGGTGTCCATCTTATTTCAACTGGCTAATAAGATAGGACGAGAAACCGAGAGGTATTTGGTAATAGCTCTTAACCACTACACCACCAGGGTTTCCCTCAGCCGACAGCACTTAGCGTATCAGCTTCTTCACAAAGAGCTGGTAGCAAATCAGTTATCTTTGCATTTTCGTTGACAGTTTCTGCACCTAACAACAGTGAGAAGTGAGGGGCACAGAAGTCGCTGGAATTTTTAGCAAACTGTAAACCTTTTGCTTGTGACCCTCTTGTCCCATTAAGCAAAGAAAATAATGTTAAGGTTGCAGTGAGCACAATGTGTCAAGTCTGTGGAGGTGTGCTTCTGTAGATATACTTAAAAATATTTTTATGGAAGACTTGGATGATTCCCCAAATGGCAAAAATAATGAGGATAGCAAAGTCATAAACAGTGTTTGTGTAATTGCAATTTTAATGGTTAGAATCCAATCAGCCTCTGTGACCAAGGTGTGGCTGGGTGTGTGATGATTCTCACAGACAATGACACCTTAAGGAATAAGGATGTCAGAGCCATTCTCATCATTGTGTTTACCAATATCATCATCACAATCATCAGATTCAGTCCCAGGAGGGAGAAGATGTGCTTTACAAAATAGATTCATACCTCAAAAGTCCATTAAACTGCAATTACACAGTGGTAGTGATTTTCTGTAATTTGAGGGAGGAAGGAGATGAAACCTTGCATTCAGAAAGGAAGGGGGAGCAGAAGAAGACAGAAGGAAATGGTTTATTATTTTTTTAAATTTATATGACACCTGGCAACATTACGGAAACATTATTGCATTAATCCTTGTAATAACCATATTAGTCCTAAGCTTGAGAAAAGGAAATTGATGGAATGAGGTATCTAAGTGGTTTGTCAACAGAGAGAACAAACTAGGGGCAGCCAGAGAAATAAAACCAGAGTGACTGATTTAATGAGTGGTTATCTCTTAGCTTTTCTTTTGGTTTTTAAACTTTGGTACAGATTAGGTGGTAAATTAAAGATAATAGACTGGGGACAAAAATCAGCTGCTGGCCTTATAACATGTTAAACAAATACAAACAGTTGGCATGATCTATTGGTCCAATAATCTAAGGCAACTCAGGAGAGCTGCTCACTCAGAAGCAGCCACATGGGTCTATTGTCAAAAGGAAACTTCCTTCCCTCCTTCCTTCCTCTTTCTTTCTAAAAATATTTTATTGGACTTTAAGTGGAAGTTTACAGCCCAAGTCAATTTGTCATACAAAAATTTAACTATGTAACTCCAGCTGCTCTCTCCACTCCTTGACAGCACACTCCATCTTTCGACCCTGTACTTCCCATGTCCATTTGATCAGCTCTTGTCTTCCTCCACCCTCTCATCTCTCTTCTGGACAACAGCTGCACAATTTGTTTCTTGTATCAACCTAAGCTAAGAAGCACACTCTTCACTAGTGTCATTTTATGTCTTATGGCCCAATCCAGTCCTTCTTCGAAGAGCTAGCTTTGGGAATGGTTTCAGTTCTAGGATAACAGGGAGTCCAGGGCCATGTCTGGTTCAAAAGGAGGATTTCTGACTCTACTAGGTATTTCAGAGGACTTTTGAAGAAAATCCAGTGTGAGTATTTAACTTGAGCAAGAGTGGTTATTTGTAGGCTTTTTATGTTAGCACTCTCTCTCAAACATTAATTCAACAAATATTAGTTAAGCATCTATTATGTGCTAGATCAGGTGGTAAACCCTGAAGCTATAGCAGTGAATCAACCAGCAAGCTCCCTTCTCTCAGGGAGCTCAAGAAAGAGACAGGAAATAAACCAGGGCGGAAAAGTGAATGGCATATCAGAGAGTAGTGGCTCCTGAAGGAGCTAGAACAAGGTAAAAGGAAAGAGAATGGGTATAGAGGTTTGGGTCCTTTGAATAGGAGGATCAGGAAAGGAGTCTTTATAAAAAGTAAACTATGAGTGAAGACCTGTGGGAAAATTCAGAAAGAGATTCAACAAGTGCAAAGGCCCTTGGATAGAAATAAGAACATCATGGAAAAATCGTTGTAACTGGATTGTAGTGAGAAAGCGGGTAAGTAATAGAAGATAGAGTCAGAAAGCTATTTCTTCCTTCTGCCCTCTGTCCGTTCCTCCTGCAAATATTGAGTACTACACGCCAGTCCATCTGTTAGGTGCTTTTTCCAGTGAAATTTCTGTGCTGTCCTTCTCTGGAGTTATAAAATTGAAGAGAAAGGATGCTCTGCCCACTATGTTTCGGTCTCCTGTATTGGTGCTGCCTGTCCTGTAGAAAAAGACTTTGATACACTTTTATAGAAAAAAACCTAACACATTATTCCAGGTCTATTTTCAAGGTAATTTGTGAAATGGGAACAAAACCAGCACAGTTTGTTCCCGTGAGCCTCTAATAACCAAATGCTTTCATACTTGGCACATTTTGGCTTCCACAAAGGGATTCTAATTGAGGGGATTTTTGTGAAATCAGCATTTAACTTTCTGAGACACTCATTCTGCAAGTGCTTTGTTAATATTGTAGGCTTCGATATAGAAAGTAATTTGAATAGTGATTCTGAAGAGAGGCTCAACTAATCTCTGTGTGGGCATCGAAAAATGACAGAAAGTCTCTATCCAAATGGAAGCACAAATTTGTGCAGTTGTGGACTTATGATCAGAGTATAAACCCAAACCACTGTGACTGATATCCCGGCTCAAAGGCTGTGGCCAACGCCCTGATTGTGCCCTGAGCTTTAGAAATCTCAAAAAGACCTGCAGATGAAATATTCTTTGCTGCTCACTTTTTTTCTCTTTTGGTTTGATTTTATGATCACTTGAACCTATATGTCAAGAAGTCCCTACAACCCTGGAAACACCAGCAAATCTTACTAGGGAGAAAAACAAGTACATTAAACAGGTATTAGAATTAAATGAACTAATATTTGTAAAGCTCTTAGTAAAGTACCTGGCCCCAGCTGGTCTGCTTATGTGTGGACTGGCTGTTGGCAGGAGGCCCCAGCTCCTTGCCACTGTGGACCTCTCCAAAAGGCAACTCAGGAGGTGGCAATCAGCTTCCCCCAGAGGACTGAAATGAGAGAGAAGGGAGAAATGTGCCACATCGTTTTTTAAAAAAATTAATTAATTAATTAATTTTAATTTAAGATGACTGAGTGAAAATGTATATTCCCATAAAAATTTACATGACCACCTATGTGCAGCTTCCACTGCTCTCCCTGTCCAGTGACAGCACACTATTCCTCTCTGCTCCATACATGTCTCATCCTCCTAACAGTCTCCTTTCCCCTTCTTTCTACCCACTCTCCTTCCTCCAACCAGAGGTCAGCAGGCTGATATCCTATAGATGCATAGAACCATAAACTGCATCCAATATATGGTCACTCTGCATAGCCAAGTCCAATCCATTCTTCTCCGAAGGGTGGACCTTTGTTATGATTTATGGGCAAGGGCAGCATCAGGGCCAGGGGCCATGCTACCAGGGGAACTCCAAAACCACTGGACCATCAATTGAGGTCTTTTAGTGGAGATCTCAGGATGCACCCCTTTTTATTCTTGTGTTGCCAGTGAGACTCAACTTAGTCAGCTCTGTCGTGGCACCATCCAGTTCTTCCAGTCCCAAGTTGATATAGACAACCACTCATGTGGGTCTCTCTATCTTCTGGGTTGTCTTTATCCCATGTCACTTTGGTCCTCGGTGAGCATCTGTTCCAGCTGAGTTGGAACCATTTGCTGTGCCCTCGGATGGCAGCTTGGAGGCTTTTAAGACCCCAGACACCACTCACCAATGTGGGGTGCAGAAAGCCCTCTTAGCACAACACTAGTTGTGCCAACTGGCCTCGATTTCACCTGACAGCATGGTCCCCTGCCCCCTGCCCCTTGCCCCAGCTACTCTATCCTTGCAGTATTGGGTTAAGATGGAAGGAGTATTCAAGTTATGCTGAAGTCCACATAATATTGTTCTTGTTTCTAATGTGGACTATTACCGATTTCACCCAGCCAGATTTCTAACAACTATCTAATCTAAACTCTCCCCCTCTCGCTCTCCCTCTGTCCCCTCCCTTGCAGCTGTCAAAGAGTCTTTTCTTCTATACACAAGTCTGTTTTTGAGATCTTATCATAGAGGTCTCATACAATATTTGTCCTTTTGTCGCTGACTACTTTCACTCAACATAATGTCTTCCAGCTGAAACCAGGTTATGAGATGTCTCCTGGAATCATCATTATTCTTTATCATTGCGTAGTGCTCCATTGAGTATATGTACCATAGTTTACCTATCCATTCTTCTGTTGTTGGGCATCTGAGTTGATTCCATCTTTCTTGCTATCGTGGACTGTGTTGTGATAAACATTCTGGTGCATGTGTCCATTGGTGTGAAAGGCCTTGATTGTGTAGGATATATTCCAAGTAGTGGAATTACTGGGTCAGATGGTATATCAATATCCATTTTTTTAAGGAAGTACCAGATTGCTTTCCAAAGAGGCTGGACCATTTTGCAACCCCACCAACAGTGTAGGAGGGTTCCACTTTCTCCATAGCCTCTCCCGCATTTGTTGTTTGTGTTTTTTGGATCATGGCCAACCTTGTTGGGGTGAGATGGTATCTCATTGTTGTCTTGATTTAAATTTCTTTAATAACTAAAGATCATGAACATGTTTGCATGTGTTTTTTGGCTGCCTGGATCTCCTCTTTAGTCAAATGTCTGTTCCTCTCTTTTGCCCATCACTTAATGGGATGATTTATCTTATTCTTATTGATATTTTGTAGTATCTTATAGCTTACGGAGATCAGGCATTGGTCTGACATAGAGTTGCCAAATATTTTTTCCCATTCTGTAGGTGTCCTTTTAATTCTATTAATAAAGTCTTTGGATGAGCAAAAGTGTTTGATTCTTCATAGTTCCTGTTTATCTATTTTCTCTTCTGATGATTGTGGTTTGTTTGACAGATTTTGGAGTCTGTCCACGTTGTGTATTAAAACTTCCATTGTTGTTCCTACCTTGTCTTAGATGAGCTTTATTGTTTTAGGTTTGATATTTAGGTCTTTTATCCAGTTGGAGTTGGTTTTTGTATAAGGTATACGATATGGATCTTGTTTCAGTTTATTGCAGATGGATATCCAATTTTGCCAGCACCATTTGTTGAAGATACTGTTTTTACCCCAGTTTAATGTCTTCGGGTCTTTGTCGAATTATCGGCTGTTCATAGGCAGATGATGTCATCTCTGGGGTCTCAATTCTGTTCCATTGATCGATCTATCTGTTCTTGTACCAGTACCAAGCTGTTTTGACCACTGTGGCAGTGTAGTATGTTCTAAGAGGCTTCCCAGTGTGTTCTTCTTCTTTAGTAGTACCTGCTTATCTGGGGCTTCTTCCCTTTCCAAACAAAATTGGTGATTTGTTTCTCCATTTCATTAAAAAATGACACTGGAACTTTATTGGGATTGCATTATACAAGTAGATTGCTTAACAATGTTAAGTCTTCCTATCCATGAGCAGGGTAGGTTTTTCCATTTATCTAAGTCTCTCTTAGTTTCTTGTAGTAAGGGCTTGTAGTTCTCTTTGTAAAGGTCTGTTATTTCTCTGGTTAGATTAATTCCTAGGTACATTATCTTCTTAGGGGCTATAGTAAACGGTATTGATTTGATGATTTCTTCATTAACAGTCTCGCTGTTTATATAAGGGAATCCTACTGATTTACTTATGTTTATCTTGTATCCTGAGACTTTGCTGAACTCTTCTATCAGTTTGAGTAGTTTACTTATAGATTCTTCGGGATTCTCTGCATATACAATCATATCATCTGGAAACAGAGAGATTTTGACTTCTTCTTTGCCAATGCAGATGCCCTTTATTTCTTGGTCTTGTCTAATTGCTCTGGCTAGAACTTCTAGTACTATGTTGAATAGGAGAGGTGAGAGAGGGCATCCTTGTCTAGTTCCTGTTCTCAAGGGAAAATCTTTCAGTCTCTCTCCATTCAGGATGACGTGGGCAGTTGGCTTTGTATAAACGGTCCTTATTGCGTTGAGAAATTTGCCATCTATGCCTATTTTGCTAAGAGTTTTAGCATGAATGGGTGTTGGACTTTATCAAATGTCTTTTCTGCATCAATGGACAAAATCAGGTGATCCTTGTCTTTTGTTTATTTATGTGGTTAATCACATTAATTGTTTTTATGATGTGGAACCAGCCTTGCATCCCTGGTATGAATCTCACTCGGTCATGATGGATTATTTTCTTGATATGTTGTTGCATTCTGTTGGCAAGAATTTTGTTGAAGATTTTTGTATCTAGATTCATGAGTGATATCGGTCTGTAGTTCTCCTTCTTTGTTGGGTCTTTCCCTGGCTTTGGTATCAGGGTTATGCTGGCTTCATGGAATGAGTTTGGGAGTACTGCATTCCTTTCTATACTGTGAAATAGTCTCAAAAGTATTGGAGATAACTCTTCTCTAAATGCCTGGTAGAATTCTGCAGAGAAGCCATCTGCGCCTGTGTTTTTTTTGGTTGGCAGTGTTTTGATGAAGTTTTCAATCTCTTCCTTTGTGATGGGTTTATTAAGTTGTTCTGCTTCACGTTGTGATAATTTGGGTAGGTGATATGAGTCAAGGAATTTGTCCATTTCCTCTTGGTTTTCAAATTTGTTAGAGTACAGTCTTTCATAGTATTCTGTTATGACATTTTTGACGTCTGTTGGATCTGTGGTAACAGCTCCCCTCTCATTTCTAATTTGGGTTATTTGTTTCCTTTCCTGCTTTTCTTTTGTAAGTTTAACCAGTGGTTTGTCAGTTTTGTTGATCTTTTCAAAAAACCAGCTTTTGGTCTTCTCAATTGTTTTTCTATTCTCTAATTCATTTAGCTCTGCTCTAATCTTTATGATCTGATTTATTCTGGTGCCTGAGGGTTTCCTCTGTTGACCTCTCTACTTGTTTAAGCTGTAGGGTTAGTTCCTTGATTTGGTTTCTTTCTTCCTTCCAGATATGTGCATTTATGGAGATAAACTGACCTCTGAGCACTGCTTTGGCTGTATCCCACAGGTTCTGGTAGGAAGTGTTTTGGTTCTCATTAGAATCCATGAATTTCTTTATTTCATCCTTGATTTCTTCTATAACTCATGTTTTTTTGAGCAAGATGTTGTTCAGTTTCCAAGAGTTCACTTTCTATCTATGTTTTTTCTGCTATTGATTTCAACTTTGATGGCTTTATGATCTGAGAAGATGCTTTGCAGTAATTCAAGATTTTGTTGAGCATTTCATTATGTCCTAACACATGGTCAATTGTGGAGAATGTTCCATGTGCACTGGAGAAGATGTAGTTGTCTGTTGATAGGTGGACAGTTCTGTATGTATTAGTGAGGTTTAGTTGGTTTATTGTGGCAATGAGGTCTTCTGTATCTTTACTGAGCTTCTTTTCTAGATGATCTGTCCAGTATTGAGAGTGGAGTGTTGAAGTCTTCCACTGTTATCTTGGAGTCATCTAACTCTTATTTGAGTGTAGTCAGTGTTTCTTCGATGTATTTAGGTGTTTTGATATTAGGTGCATAAATATTTGATATAGTTGTCTTGCCTGTGTACTGAAACTTAAAGTTCCATAGTGTCCATCTTTGTCCACGATGGTGGATTTTACATTAAAATTGATTTTGTTTGAGATTAGTATTGCCACATCTGCTCTTCTTTGTTCATTGTTAGCTCGATATATATTCTTCCATCCTTTCATTTTCAGTTTGTTCCTATCTTTAGGCCTCAAGTGAGTTTCTTGTAGACAACATATGGATGGGTCATGTTTTTTCATCCAAGATGTCACTCAATGTCTCTTTACTGGAGCATTCAAGTCATTCACATTCAATAATTATTGATAGGTATGAGTTCACTGCTGCCATTGTGATATGTTTATTTTTGTGTTGATGTTTTCTCTGTTGTTCTTATTAGTCTGTTCTGGGACATTCTTTTTTGTGAGTTGATTTTTCACCTTTTTCAGAGCTGGTTTTGTAGTTGTTGAGACTCCTGTGTTGCATTTCTTGAAACGGTATGATACATCTTTGTTGTGCTTTACAGCTGCCCCTATAATCCCCCATAATAAACTATATATAAACCCAATTTTAATTACTACAAGTCTTGTCATCTTCCTCTTCATCTGGAAGGACTATAATGACTGTAGTACATCTCTCTTTTTAATATAATGGCACCGTAGTTTTCATGATGATCCCTGGATTGCTTCTTCCCGTATTAAAGCTGTGATTGACTTTGGAGCCTTCCCTAAAGGAGTAGAGTTTTGGGTAGTGTGTCGTTCTAAAATATAAAGTTAGTGGTTTTGTTTTTCTAAGCCAGAGCCAAGAACTTCTTTCAGTATTTCTTGTAGTTTTGGTTTGGTTTTTACAAAGTCTTTGAATTTCTGTTTTTCTGTGAATATCTTAATTTCTTTTTCATATTTGAAAGATAGTTTTGCAGGATATATAATTCTTGGTTGGAAGTCCTTCTCCTTCAAGGCTTTGAATGTGTCATGCCACTGTCTCCGTGCCAGCACCGTTTCTGCTGAGAAATCTGATGAGAGCCTACAGTGTTTCCCTCTGAATGTTAGTTTTGCTTTGAGTCTTGCTGCCTTTAAGAGTTGCTGCTTATGTTTCATTTTTTTAAGCTTGATTCTAATATGTCTTGGAGACTTTCTTTTGAGATCTATATTGGGTGGTGTATGATATGCATCTGAGATGTATACATTCTCTTCCTTCGTGATTTCTGGGGAGTTTTTTGTCAGCAGCTCAGCAATGATACTCTCAGATGTCTCACCCTGTTCAGAGACTCCAATTAATCAAAGGTTGTTCCTCTTAATAGAGTCTCACATGCTTCTTAACCCTTCTTCATTTTTCTTGTTTCTTTCTTCTGATTTCTGCTCACAGATGCTGGTATCAGTAGCTCTGTCTTCCAAGTCAGAAATTCTTTTTTCCATTTGTCCCATTCTGTTTTCTTGGCTTTGCATGGAAGTTTCTATGTCTTTGATTTTGTTCTTGATCTGTTGGATTTCAGAGTACTGGTGTTCCATCAGATCGAACAGTTTGTTTAATGTCTCCTTTTGTTCTGCTGCATTTTGTATAAGGTCTAGAAGGGCTCTGTATATAATCATTTGGTATTCACTTTCTGATGCTTTCATAAAAATTTATTCATCTGGAAAACTCCTTGTTTGCTTTGTTTGGGAGCCTTCTGAAGCCATGGGTGATTTCTTTTATGCCACAAGGGTCTGTTGCTTTTTGGGTCCCTTGTGAGTCAGTAGAGGCTGGAAGAGATACTGTGAGGATGGACTGCAGATGTTTCTCTAGGCTGTCTTAAAATGTAAAGCAAAACGTATCTGACCACTTCCTAAATCAGTCAGGTTTTCAGGTATAGAGGTCTGTCTTCCCAACTGGCAAAGTAAACACCTCTATATCCAACCCCAGATGATACAAACTAGTTCAGAATACAGCAATGCTACTGCCCTGTTGGCTTCTGCTTACAGGGCCCAGCCTTAGGTGACACTGTGTAGAGTACCACTTTTCTGGTAGAAAAGCACTCTCCTGTGGGCAGGCTCTGGCTCCCAAGCTAAGAATTAGGTCCAGGTGTGGCCGCCATATCCAAGATGGTGCCCTCCACACAGGCAGCAGATAGAGGGGCTAATGGTGCCAAGAGGTAGTGATTCCTCTCCTTCTGTTTCAGGGCCCCCACCATAGGTGGCACTAGGTAAATTACTGCTTTTCTGTCAGAGAAGTAGTGTCCTGTTTGCAGGTGCTAGCTCCCAGGCTAATATTTAGGTCCTGTTAAAATCTCCATAGCCAACATGGAGTCCTGCACACAGGCAGTGTGATTCCATACAAACCCCGCTGTGGCAGAGATAAAAGAAAAAAAAAAACAGGCCCAGAGTGGCTAGATTAAGAGAGTCCTAAGCCTGGCTTTCAAAATATGGGAATTTCGCCTGCCTATCCCCCCAGCAGCACATCTGAGTCTAGTTGCTAGGCAAGAGCTAGCTCCCGGCCAAGACAGAGAAAAAAAAAGTCAAAATGGTGTGTTTACCTTCAGTCTGTGAGATCCAGGGCTAGCCAGGAGCAGGAGTCAGCAAAAGAGAGGAGAATTTTCGCTCAGTGGTATGAAGTCCAAATTAACAGCCCTGTGCCGTGTCCTGGGGCTGATTAGGTGATCAGAAGGCTCCGTTTGATTATCAATTCAGGCCATGGTTTCCAGAGGGATGTAGGGAGATGTGTGCTTAGTCTGCCATCTTGACTCCATCCTCCACATCTTTTAAGATCTAGTTTTCAAACTCTCAGCCTTTGTAACATTCCAGTTTCAAACAGTTTATATTGGTATTTAAAATAGCTTCAGATTTTCCAGTCTTGGTCATAAGGTTTAACCAAGGTTCTTACAAGATTTAATGTTTTTATTTTTAAGAGCCAACTCTTTAATCCATCTGGAATTCATTATTATATATAAGACAAGGATCTAATTTTGCTTCTCCTTAACAGCTAGAGAGTTAATAAACCAAACCATATATGCTGTCATCGAGTCGATTCTGACTCATAGTAGGACAGTGTAGAACTGCCACTTAGAATTTCCAAGGAGTGTCTGGTAGATTTGAATTGCTGGTCATTTGGTTAGCAGACATAGCACTTAACCACTGTGCCACCATGGTTTCCAGAGAGTTAAAAAAATAAACCAACAAAAAACACTGCTATCAATTCAAATTCAACTCCTAGTGACCCCATAGACAGGGTAGAACTGCCCCATAGTGTTTCCAAGGAGCATCTGGTAGATTTGAACTGTCAATCTTTTGGTTAGCAGCTGTAGCACTTAACCCCTGTGTCACCAAGGCTTCCAGGGAGTTGAAAGTCAACATTGATTTAATAATCTACAAGAGATTGAATTACCTTTATCACTAGCTACTGTAGCATGCCAAGCCAAGTGCCATCGAGTCATACATGCATAAAAAGAAAAGTTGCTATTGTGTTGCTTCTAATTCATGACAACCCTCTTATGTGTCAGAGTAGATCTGTGGTCCAGAGGGTTTTCAATGGCTGATGTTTTACAAGCAGCTTGACGGACCTTTCTGCTGAGGTCTGTCACCCGTAGAGGCCCTTGTGAACAAAGTTACAGGCCTATGTTATGACAGGCAGAGGCATCTCACCCGTGGTATATTTTTAGCCTACTGTCCTTGATAGTATTTTGCTTCCTAATTAAATCTTCCTCAAAAAATACCCCCTCCTCTCCTGGCACGAGGATCAAGGAAGATGTCTTCTAAGAGGGGCTTTACGACCCCCTCGGCCTATGAAAAAATATTGGGAAAACCTGACCAGGAACTCCTAGGAAAAAGAGCTCAGAGGAATGAATTCCAATGCAGCACATGCCCAGCCTGAGAGCACTGAGGCCGGCTCAACCCTGCTGGCTTCTCTCCACTGCACATCCCCCTTCACAGATGATAATCAGATTTCAGAAAGGCTCTGGGAAGCTCCCCAAGGATGGCCACACCCCCCTCACATAGCCCTTAGAATATAGATATTCCACTCCCTACATCAGGAAGACAGATAGGCTTCCAAGTTTATTGTGTTTGGTATGGCAAATAGAAAAATACTAAAGAAATAACCCTTCTTAGAATAGTTTAAGAGAAGCTTAGAGTGAGGGATGGTGGACACTCATTGTCCCCACAGGAAGAGATAAGAAAGAGCAAGGAAGGAACAGATAGAGACTGTCAGAGTATAACTTTTTAAGATGAGTTTATTCTCTCTTCCTGCACCTTTGACCTCGAGGATATTTGTCTTGGGCCATTACCTAAAAGACTCTAATGACTGACATGAAAAAGGACTTCAAGGTATTGATTCTTTGCTAGCCAACAGAGAGGACCCTAACAATTAACATGAAAAGAGACCACTGTCTCGGGCCATTACTTAGAGGACCCTAATGATTAACATGGAGAGAGACCACAAGGTACCCACAAGGTACCCACTTCTTGCTAGCCAATCACTTACGTGGTCAAAGTACAGCTACCTCATTGACTATAGAAAATAAAGGAAGACAGACCTTGACGGGCTGCCATTCTCCAAAACTCTTTCCTGCCTCTCTCAATTCTTTTTCCCGCTGATGCCGTTTCCTCCCTCTGTGGGGCCCCGAAAAGGTTGTTGGGGCTGGCTCCCAGCACCTTTCTTCCAGAGCACCTTGAGGTTGATTGGAACCTCCAACCTTCTGGTTAACAGAGGAGTATGTTAAGCATTTGCACCACCAGGGACTCCAAAAGTAGCATATAAGTCCCATGAAAATCTCAGTGACTCAACACAATAGAAGATTATTTCCTTTTCATGACACTCCAGTGTGGCTATTTCTAGGTGGGCGGCCTCACTGAGTGGTCTCCTCCACCCAGTGATTCAGAAATCCAGGATCCTTCCATCTTGTGGGGTCTCTATCTACAAGATGATGCTTTAGAGGCAACCTTGGTAGTCACCACTACCAAGTTAACCAGTTAGCCAGAAGTGGCAATGAAGATAGAGCACCAGACATGGAAGGTGTTTATGGACCAAGGCTGGAGGCACACAATATTTCCATGCTCCAGAATATACCAGAGTTCACATGCATGGCCACACCTAAGGAGGCTGGGAAGTATATTTTACATAGTGCTGCTGATCGGTCAGTTTCTATGCTAATACCACTTTATTCTAATTATGGTAACCTTACTGTACAAACAAAGCAAACTCATTCCCATCTAGTCGATTCTGACTCACAGCAACCCTATTCCGCTATTTCTTAAGCCACTCTTTAAAATACAGTAAACAGCAACTAAAAAAGCAGATGTCTCTTTGTTTCTGGATAAAATGGAGAAATTTGGGTAATCCTAAATCCCTTTATCAGTAAAAGTAATTTTTATGAGCCCATAATACTGTTTGTCTAGGACATACTGGTTTTTAAAAGTATCACAAAGCTGTTATCCTTTTTAATAGAACTACCAGTAAAGATTAAGATAAGGGTGAAGTAAGCAAATGACACAGAATGTTAGTTTTGCTAATCCGTTTATAAAACCAACTTTTTTCCTTCTGTTAGTCCCATCCAGTTTTTATTTTGTGTAAGAAATCAACCACATGAATTGATTTAGAAGATAAAAAGCTTTGAAAATCTCTTATAAACTTGTAGATGCTTTACTTGTATCTCCATATTTTGCCCCTTCCATCCCCTCTCCTCCCTAGAGAAAAACTTCTTTATTTTGAAGGACAAAAGTAACATCAAGATCTGTGGTTGAAACCATTATGATTATAAAAATTGATGAACATTCCTAAAAATGTAAGGAATATGTTCTCTGGTTAACGGTTTGAAGGGATTGCTTATGGTAATACCAGTATCTTTCTCATTTCTCTCAAAAACCTACAAGCAAGGTTTATTTGAGGCTGAAATCAGTTATTCAGCCCATTTCTAAAGTGGTAAAATGCATATTCACCTACATAATATGTAGGGAGGATTCTTTGGTGGTGGTTTTTGTTTCTTCTTGCCTTGAAAAGATAACTCCCTGCCTGGTATCATGTTAAGGGTCACTAAAATCATGCTGCCCATGTCACTTTCCATTTTCATGTGGGTTTGCTGGCTGTTTGTTTGTCTGGAAGAAGATTATGTTCTCCGCCTTGAGACTGACTTTGAAAATGAAGCAAACCACATAAGTGAGCATAGTCAATTATACACACTGGCTAAATCCAATACATTGTTGGTTTCTCTGCTGCTAAGCCTGGGTCCAAGATCCCAAATCAAAAGCAGAGATGCTCGAGGGATATTTCATGACTGCTGTGTGTGTTCATGTGCATCTAATGTAGAAAAAAAACTTCAAAAACAGAATTTTGTTTATAGCAATATAGAAGTCATTCATACAATTAAAATGTATAGAACTAAAAGTCAGTTTAGTAATGCAAAATGGTTCAACACTGAAAAACCAACCCTGTTACTGTTGAGTCAATTCTGACTCATAGTGACCACATAAGACAGAGCAGAACTGCTCCACAGAGTTTCCAAGGAGCAGAGGGCTGATTTGAATTGCTGACCATTTGGTTAGCAGTTGTAGCTCACCATAGCCCTTAACCACTATGCTATCTGGTTCTGCAAAATGGTACAGCCCCTTGGAAAGTTTGTAAGTTTTTAAAACAAACTAAATATACATCAAACATAAATTCTACTCCTAAATATATACCCAAGAGAAATGAAAGCATATGTCTAGATATAGACTTGTACGTCAGTATTAGTAGCAACAGTATTCATTGAAACAGCCCTAACCTGGTAACAACTGAATGCTTATTAACCGGTGACTAGATTAACAAAAGTGGTATATCTATCCAATTAAATGCTACTCAGCAATGCAAAGGAGAAAAGTACTAATACATGCAACAACATGTGCCATCTGAAAAACAGCATGCCAAAAGAAATAAGCTCAATATGAAATGGCATGGTTCCTTTTATATATAATTTTTAAAAAGGCAAATTGATAGCAACAGAAAACAAAGATTTTTTATGCCTGGGGTTAGGAATAGGGATTGAATGGGAAGAGAGACAAGGAGACATTCTTAGGACAATGAAAACAGTCCGTATCTCGACTGTGGTGCTGGATATATGTGTGTATGTATTTGTCAAAACTCATGAAATTGTACTCTGAAGATGAGTTAGTTTTATTATTTATTCATATAATGAATTATGCCACAATAAAATTGTTAAAAATAATCACACATAGCTTGTAAGAGAAAAAGTCTTTCTGGTATTTTGCTCATTGTAACTACCAGTTGTACTGCTTATATGGCAAAATTGAACAATGTGTGCTGATGTTTTAATAAATAAATATTTATTATGTTGTAGCTAAAGGAGTATTAAATTAAGGTGAGTCATTTTATTTGTGTTTGCTTATAGACACATCCTTAACAGGGTAAGGAGATGGTGGACATTATTTTTTTTTAATATTTCTTATTTAATACATTGATTATGTTGGCACATGATAACCCAAACAGTCATTATGGTTACTTTTCTTGGCTCTTTCCTTATTGCTGAAATCTATGTTGCAATGAGACTAGCATCTTATACTTCAGGGAGTGTAGAGACAAAGGTTGAGAAATATCCTTTTACCAATATAAAGAGTAGAAAGAGCTTATTTGTTCATTTAGTTATTTATATTTTTGCCACTATAACACGGTGCTTAAAATCTCTGCACTACTACATACAGTTTCTTCTTAGATTTTTCAGTATTTTATCCTTTTGCTTTCCAGTGTTTTCTAAATCAAATTCTACCCTATCTGTATGTCTAAGTAGAGTCATATTTCATTTTGGAAAATAAAACAGCCTTCTAAAATTAAGATATTTCTCTTACCCTTGGTTCTCTGTGTGGTCTACTGTTATCAGCAAGAAATCATCAACAACACCCTGTAACAGAAGCAGGACCTGACTGTAATACTGAGGGTATGGCTGCAGTGTGGGTAAGGAGCCATGGTAAGGTAAGGAAAGGCACTGAGAAGCGTTATCCTGCAACTCCCTGAAGGCTGGTTTCCCTAGTTAGGCCATTGATGTTTCTGCTGTGTATTGCTCGTTGCTTGTTTCATTATGACTTTAACAACAACTATGTAATGCATAATTCCTTCAAAATAATTGAAAAGGCATCATTTTGGGAAGCAATAACCCCTCACATCTTCTGTCTCCTCTTTTTCTCTTATGTTGTTACATACATATGAAAACAAGCTAATACAGCCCTAACCTTATACCTGTGCATGTGCTGCGCTCATGCTTCTTTTTTCCTTCTGTCTTCAACCTGGCTAACCCTCACTCTATTTGTCTTCAAGTCTCAGTTCTGAGATACTTCCCATGACCTCTGCTGACAGAGTTCATTAGTTCCTCTTCGGTAGTCTAACTGCTTCTTGTGAACTTTTCATTCCCTGATAAAGATCTGTGTTTCGTAATACCTAGAGCAATGATAGTGGCCAAAATGTTGGTTTCGTGGTAAGAGTTGTCCCTCCATGTGGGAGGTCCACCCAGGTTCAATTCTCAGCCAGTGTACTTCACACAAACCTACCACTTGGGATGACTTGTTGCTATGATGCTGAACAGATTTTAGTAGAGATTTCAGACTAAATCACATTAGGAAGAAAGGCCTGGCTATCTATTTCCAAAAACCTTATGACCACAATGGCTCAATCTGCAGCCAGTCATGAGGATAGTACAGGACCAGGTAATGTTTTCATTAGTTGGTCATGGGGTCATCATGAGCTGAGGGACTACTTGATGTACTTGATGGCAGCTAACAGCAATAATGGAACCAAACCAACAATAAACAAACCAACCAACTGCTGTTCAGTCATTGCAACTCGTAGTAATCGTATAGGACAAAGTAGAACTTCCCCGTGTGGTTTCCAAGGAGCATCTGTTGGATTTGAACTGCCAGCCTTTTGGTTATCAGACATAGCTACTAACTACCGTCCTCCCAGGGTTTCCAACCACAGAATAACGATGGGTAAACTGTAGGCTTCTGAAAGAGCAGAGAGATTAATGAAAGCCCAGCAGAGTATACTTAGTAGTTGTTCAAAAAATATTCTTTTTGTGATTCAGTGTCTTTTTAAAAAAAAATATTTTATTGTGCCTTAAGTGAAAGTGTATAGTCAAAAGTAATTGGTCATACAAAATATACACACACATCGCTACATAAGTCTAGCTGCTCTCCCCACACTGTGACAGCACACTCCTTTCTACCCTGTCTTTCCCATGTCTTTTCAACCAGCTTGTGTCCTCCTCTCCCCTCTCATCTTGCCTCTTGACCGGAGCTGCCAAGTTATTCTCAAGTATGTGGTTCATTTGCTGAATTGACATCATACATATAGAAAACAGAATGAATATTATTGTCAGAAAGCCAAGTCTAGGCATTGTGAGTATAACTGCTACATCTTCATTTACCAGCTTTAGAGAACAAGATAAAATCACATTACTCTTAGCATTCAAACAATAGTGACTTGTAGCCTCCAACTGGCAGATTAACATTTTACTATGAGTAGGCTTTTCTCAGGGTTCCTCTCTCCAGGTGTGAATAAAACTCCATGATCAGTCTTGCATTTGTCTTTTGTCTCTGATCAAAATGTTTAAGCTTAGAAATACCTCTCAAAGCCGATTTTCAAGGCTGTAGGGTCCTAGAGAAACTCTCCCCCCAGGTCTCCACTGTTTCCTCAGCTATACCTCGGAGCTGATAAGAGAAGAGGCTGGGTTGCTGTTGGTGGCTGCTGTTGAGTAGATTCTAAGTAGGTCTGAACTGCCAACTTTCAGTTAGTAGCCCAGTGTTTAACCATTTGAGCCCCCTTACTCCTAGGATTATTTAGTAGTTGAGATAGTCTGAAGAAATACCAGGACCTCTGTTTCAGAGTCCCAGCCTGCTTCAGTTCCTAAGAATGATGGCTCTCCAGTGTCATGCCCATTCAAAGATGTTCTCCAGTCAAAGCTGCCTGAGAACCAAGCATCACAGTTATGATAGGGCAGATTCAGAGCCTTTTCCAAGCCTATCCTTTGGTCTGGATGGCAGATGAAGGAATCATTCTAACATAGGCCACACTTGACCCAGAATGAACTTATCTCCAACTTTGGAAGGTAAATTTGCTATCCTTATTTCTGAATACTCATTTCATGTTCCTTTTAATGTATGGTAATAGAGCTGGAATTCAGACAAGTCCCCTTGAAACTGGAAGTCTTTGATGAGGAACTGAATTCTTTCAGATTTGAGATTACTAACAAAGCTCCAGAGTAACAAGGCCTTTCTGAAATAAGCAGGCTAATATGAATGCAGCTCCTGATTAGAACAATCAAAGGGAATAAAACTGGTTTTCTGATGCCCAGAGGCAAAAGCATTTAAAGACAGTGACCCCGCTGGGAGCCCACCTGAAAAAGGGAGACTAGAATGGTTGTTTATGAATGATTCAGGTCAAGGAGATCAGAGGAAAGTCAGAAAGAAAAAAACTCCTTCAAACTTCTAAAGGTGGAGGCAGGTTTAGGCTGGCTCCAATGCCCAGGGCTTCCCTGGCTTCAGAGAAGGGCCTTTCTTATGATGTTGATCCTGGTAAGCTGGACAGTGCAATGCTCCTGGCTCTGGGTCCTCATTACCATATCCCATTGGGAAGACTTGCCTGTGTTCCTACAATGGTATAGCTTTTCCACATAATTCTCATTTTACGTTAAAAGCCTCTGGGTTCTCAGAATTACTATGAAAAATTTCTGCAGCAATAATGATTTTGAAGTGTATCATTTTCAGGCTTGTGTATAATTTTCAATACCTTCTAAATTTATTTCTTAGCATTTTGGAATGAAAGCTGATATCTAAAATTTGATTCTACAGAGCACTGAACATCACATAACGATTCAATTTAAAAACTTGGTAACGTTTTATCCTCTATTTTATAAGTAAGAAGACTAAAGATCAGAGAGGTTGCAATCTATAGTTATACTGCTGGTAAATGGTAGTCACTGGTCTGTGTATTTCAAAAACCTGTGGGTTTTTTTTTCCCCAAACATTTTAAGAATATCATGCATATTAAAGAATATAAATAAATAAATTTTAGAAAAGTTTTCAGTTACATGGCTGGACACAAGAATCATTTTCTCCTGGATGATCAAAAAATTCATCATATTGTCATAATCCCTAAGGGTTGTAATGTTAGTAGATGAAGGTCAACTGGAATGCTAAACTATATTTCATTCCCTGTCGTATCACTGTCCTGAAATGAATCAACAGACTTACATTCCTTTACCTGTCTCCAGGGAAGTAATTCAATTATTTCAAATCTTCAGGGAGGTAATAACACTGTTTGATAAGAGGTAAAGGAATCTTGTAACCCCTGTCCTATCCTGTGACAAAGTTTAACATTTTCCAGACACAAATCCCTTTGTAATCTGACTATAAAAGCTACTGGAATTGTAAACCAAGCAGAACAGTCTTAGAGAAACTACTTTCACTGTTTCCCAGATTCATGTGCTTGTTTCTTATTAAAGTATACTTGATCTTTTACCCCATCTCCAAGTCTGGCTGCAGTGACAAGTTGAACAAACTTGTCTGTGGTTCAGCAACATTTCCAGTGACAGCTGCAGAACTTTGGGGACCTCTCTGGTAATTTTTGCCCAGAGTAGAGCCAACTTCTCTCTCCTCCAATTTCTTGCTGCACTTCTAAAAGCCCTCAGTGAACAGGCAGATGACTGGCCGAGCAACTGAGGAACTCCAACCAGGGCCACTCCCTGGGGAGGTCTGAAGGGCTGGCTGCTCATGTTGCCCCAGTAACTCTTGTCCAGATGGGTGAGGGTATCTATCTGTTCCATTCAAAGGCCAAAGATAAAGTTTATAAGATATTTGCAGGCATAGGTCTAGTATTTAAGAGCCAATAGGATGCTGCCACTAGAAGACTCTTGTGACAGGATAAGAGGTACACGGAACCAATGAGGAAAACATCTGTCCTCTGCAAGACAAATTCCATGCAACACAAGGAACATATTTGTCCAAGCAAAACACCCTCCCATTCACTTGGACCTCCACTTCCCTGGTAGGATAGAAGCTGGATTCCTCAGCCTCTTCACTTTTCCTCCTTTCTTCTCCAGCTTGGTCTAGGGTAGAAGGACTTGCTTGGAGGAATCCCCATTGTCCACCTGGACCAATGAGACCAGAGGTGGGGCATCCGAACACTCTAAGCAGCTCTGCCAAGAACATTTCCCTTAGGAGCATTTGAAGGCCAGTCATCTGTGCCCATTGTCATCTCATGAATCTGAAAAGGTTCAAGCACTTTATTCTGGTTGTGCACAGAGAACTCAGGTTCTCATCACAGTTCAAACTTCTGTCTCAGTTCTGTCTGTTTGGTAAGAAAGGAATGACTGTCCCAGCTAAGAAAGTTTTATCTGTATCTGTATACTTGATAATATGGGAGAGAAGGCCTCTGTTTCTAAGAAAAGCCCAACGGGGTGGATTCTGTCTGGCCTGTCTATCTGGTCTCTATAAGGGTACCTCCTGTGTTTCAGCCAGCTAGTGCTGCTCTAACAGAAATACCACAGAGTGGATGGCTTAACAAAGGAAAATTTATTCTTACACAGTCCTGGTAAGCTACAAGTCTAAATTCAGGATGTCTGCTCCAGGGGAAGGCTTTCCTCCTTGTCAGTGCTTCAGGAAAGTCCAGTATTGCATCAGTCTTTGTCCAGGGAGCAGCTTGGCACAGGAATCTCAGGTCTAAATGATGCACTCTTCTCCCAGTGATGCTTTCTTGGTGGTGTGAGGTTTCCAATTCTCTGCCTTCTTCCCTTTCCTTTTGTTTCTTGCAGGATGAAACGATTAAGGGTGGGGCAAGCCATGCTCCAGAGAAATTCCTTTACAGTGGGTCAGGGAGGTGATCTTATAAAGGGATTTACAGTCCCACCCTAATCCTTTAACATACAGCACAGCAAAATCACAAAATGGAGGACAATCATAGAATACAGGGAATCATAGTAACATGATTACGCCTATTTTGAGGGGGGGACACAATTCAATCCATGACACCCTGTGACTAAAGATCAAATGAAGTTTTGCTGTATTATGGCCTGGCCAATGTACCAGCTAGTCCCTGGAGAAAGGAGGCCATTGAATGGATCCATAAAATTATTTTACCATCCTGCTATTAGAGCTGTTTTGTCAAAATTCAGGAAAGTATGCACTAAGCTCACTTTAATTAAGGTGTGCCTGGTAAAGTGAAGTTGTGTGTGTGTGGAAGGGCGGCCACCTGTGAGTTTATCATTTTTAGTGTGGTTTTGTATTTGCCTTTGTGAGATTTTGGAAACATCTTTTTCGTTGTTGTACTTACACAACCTGTTTGTGGGGACCCCAGATTTGTAATTTTCTGTTAAAACTGTCTGATTTCTGTAGACTGAGTGAGTAATGTCTGTGCAAGACTTTGCAAGTTTGGCCTCAAGCCACACATTTGGACAGTTGAACCTCAGGATAGTTCCCCCTCCACCAGTGTTGTCTTATTCATGTCTGTGTTATTGTAAAACAGTCTTTGTCTGCTAAATTTCTTATGTCTTGTTATTGCCAATGTATACAATTTTGAGATATTTCTTGTTTTAATTCTTTGGTACAGACTCATTTGACAGGTCAGAAAAGGTCTTTCATGCCCAGATTCTCCTTATCATGAGTGAGGGAGAGTCTTTCTTGAACTAAAATAGATAAAGAAGCCAAATTTGAAGTAGATCTAGACATACTGTCACTGGCTTGGAACAAAACAAAACCAAGAAACTAACTTTACAGCCCTTGGTCAAACGGATAGTTATTTTCCTAAGGAACAGTAACAATTCCAGAACAGTAAAAGGGAAATTAGTGATCTTTTGCTCTCCAGGAAGAAGAGGGCAGGGAAGATTCAGCCTCCGAAGTCACGGCTCTGGGGAGGCTTTTGAAAAACTTTTTATAATTGGGTGGAGAACTTTTTAAGACAAGAAGCAGATAAGAATTGCTACTTTACTTTGATTATCAGAAATCAGGTGGATCCAAATCTTAAAGACCTACAGTGTTTAAGTAACATTTATTTCAGCTTTGGACTTTAGTGTGATTGAATTAATAGTTAACTAGTGTAATGTAAATTTGTATACTGTTTGCTTTTCAAGCAACAAAAATACATGCTACATAAGCCTAATGAACAAGTTTATTTTTACTATTTAAGGATATGCTATAAAAGTTTTTGGGGTTTTTTTTTTTTTGAAAATATTTATTTGGTCTGGTTAAAGATTTTGTTTGTCCAATAATTTATTGGTTTGATTTATGAGAGTTCTAAGAACAATAACTTTAGAAAAATTGGTTTTTCTGCTGCTAAATAATGATTTTCTGACTTCTGAGTCAAATGGTTAATTTATTCCCTGATGGCAAAGATTTGCTCTCCTGGAGGTGTATTTTAGCAGATCTCCAAAACGTGGTCCCTAGGCAGAGAAGTTCCGACATGGTGCAAGAAGTACAGCAAAAGACCACGAAGGTTGTATCCAAGTTCCTGGGAATAATCTATGACACCTACCTTAAGTAAACTGATGTGGACCCCCAAGTGCCTGGAAATCAGAGATTAATAAACATGACTTTTTTCTCCTAAAGACCACCAGACATCCAGTGAAAGCTACAAAAATTGGACAGTGCTTTGGAAATGAATCCTGCCCTATTGGTGGAAACTGCATTCAAGGTATTTTAATAACATGAAATTCAGGAAGACCCAAGCTGCCACCAAATTCTTGGAAACAACATATAGTAAGGGAAGCAAAGGTTCCTGACAAGGATCTCAGGGATGGTGAGACACAACTTGGGAGAAACAGTGCACATATTGCAAAGAAATAAGGTACTAGAAAAATGAGTGCCCTAAGAAAGAGGTTGCCAGCTCTGGTAGAACAGGCCACCAAGTGGCTGTGCTGTCAGGAATGGAAGATGACTAAAGCAGCCTGAGGCAACAGCTGGAATTAACTACTGGCATTGTAATTGCACTCCAGGAGCCTGGGGTAGAATTAAGAGTGGAGGGACAAAAGGTGGATTTCCTAGTAGATACTGGGGCCGTATAGTTGGTCCTCCATAACTCCCTTTTACGACCGACTACTCATACAGTACCGATGATGGAAATAATGAAGCCATTGGAATACAAGTTTTTCCTACAGCCTCTTGACTGTCAAATTGGAGAAGAGCAAGTGACTCACCAGTTCCTGTATATGCCAGACTGTCCTGTCCCATTATTAAGAAGAAACTTATTGTCTAAACTTAATGCCCAGATTACATTCTCCACTGAGAAGAGCCTCCAGATGGGAGTACCTCCCTCGTGAAAATGCCTGGCAGCTCCTGATTCAGCACTGGGAGCTAGAGCCTGACAAGCCAGGAGAAATCAACAATCAGAGAGTGAGCAAAATCCTGGGCATCAGATAGAGACCACACACAGCCTGGAGACCATGGTCATCATGAAAGGCTGAGAAGATGAACCATGCTTTAAAAAGACAGATCTCCAAACTATGTCAAGAGACTCATTTACATTGAGATTAAATCTTGCCCATTGCCTTGTTTAGAATCCATGTTGCCCCTAGAAGCAGGCTCTAATTGAGCCCTTATGAAATTGTGTATGGGAGACCCTTCCAGTCTGCCTCAGTACAGTTTTTGCCATAGGCAGAAAATGACTTTAAAGTTCAGAAACATATACAACACCTCCAACAGGTTTTGTCTTTAATACACCAGTTTTCTCTCCCCAGGTCTTCACTTTCCCCCTCAGAAAATTTACATTCCTTTTTGGCTGGATTGGCTTTCAGCCAGGAGATAAGGTTCTTTTAGAATCTTGGAGAAAAGGGCCTGAAGAACAGCTGACAGAGTAGTGGACTAACTCATGATAAATCCTCTTGTTCACCCCCACTGCTGTGAAATTGGCTGGACTGAAGGCCTGGATACGTCATACCCAGAAAAAGCCATACGCCTCAGCGGACATGGACATGACAAATCCTGACCACGAGTGGTGGACCACTACTCCCAGAAGAAGAACTAGGATAAAGTTCAAGAAATATCTTCCAAAATCCTTCCTCTCTACCTTAGACTCAACTTAGTTCTAGGACTTTCACAATACATTGTCCCTTTCCATCAAATGAAAATGTATAGACTTATCTTACACAAAATGTGTGTTTCTGATTTCTGTCCAGCAGGAGGTACTTATGTTAAACAAACTTTTTGATTGGTATATGCACCCCTCTGGAGCTGATTGGAAATTTTACCTTGTTCAGATATGTTCAAAAAAAATCACTTATGTGGGTATCAATAATTGGAGATCAGTTAAGAAACAAAAGGATGGAGAGATGTTGCTGAGCCAGCATGACACTGTCACCTCTAGTTAAACTGTGCCAGATTTTCGGGATGTCTTTCCTTCTATTACGATCTTAATAACCCCACCTCAAAAATAACAAGGATGGTTTTTGCTGTGTGGAAATTGGGCCACTCCATATGTCCCTGCCAGTGGTATGGGGGGACCTTGTTCCTTGGGGAGGTTTATCTCATTTCTGTCCCAGAGTTAAGACATCCAAACTAACCATGCCTGAACTGTAAAAGAGATTAACTTTCTTGAAGATTGCCATAGTGACGTACATCCGTTCAGTCCAACTGAATACATGTCCTTGTCCCTTTTTGTCATGCCTACCATGGTGATAGGTTTAAATATTGAAATTAATAGGCTAGCCTGTGCCATGGTTAAGGCCTTAAATACTACTTTGGAAGCCATAAGCTCTTTAAGTGCTGAGTTGGGACAACTCACAGAGGAAGTTCTGGAAAACCAGGCAGCTATAGACTCCTCAGACATAATCATGGCTGTGAAGCTCTTAAGGGGATGTGTTATTTTAGCCTGTCCCACAGTTCCAAACTGATAGAGAACAAATTAAAAGTGGTAAAGGATATCATGAGTAACATCAAACAATGGGAAGACTTCTTCAGATCAGAGTCTGAGAAACTATTCTCATGGCTCCCCAACCTAGGTTGGCTGTGCATACTAATAATGCTAATTATCTATGGATTATTTGTTTGTTGCTGTATAGAATGTGCACCCTGCCTCACAACTAACTGTACCACATGCTGTAGAGAGCCAGCCCACAATCCAAAATTTGATCCTAGTTAATGCTATAAATCAAAACAGTTATTTTCACTTAAAATTCATTTCATAGATGTGAAATTGGTGATTAAGAGTGGAGAGTGTTAGTGGATGAAGGTTGCCTGGATTGGTAAAATATACTTCATTTCTTCTCTTATCACTGTCCCAAACTGAATCAACAGATTTACATTCCTTTACCTGCCTCTGGAGAAGTAAATCAATTATTTCAAACCTTCAGGGAGGTAAAGACATTGTTCAATAAGATGCAGAGTACTCTTGTGACAAGGTTTGAAATTTTCCAAGTGCAAATCCCTTGGTAATCTGGCTGTAAAAGCTGCTGGAGTTGTACCACAGTCAGAATAGTCTTGGAGAAATTGTCCTCACTCTTTCCTAGATTCACATTCTTGTCTCTTACTGAAGCCTACCTGAGCTCTTTTCCCTGTCTCTCAGTCTGGCTGCAGTGACAGGTGGCATGAACTTGCTTTTGGTTCAGCATGACTACAGTACAAAACCCACAAATAATTCTACACCTTTGGTAGTGAAGGGAGCTCTGATTTTGAAGTTAGAACACATTTCTAGCAAAAGCAATGTCTCAATATGGCAAACGTAAATTAAACTTCTCAAAGTAACTCTAGTAGATGGAGCCAAAAAAGACAGAAATCTAGATTTTTTGGGGGGGGGGTAACTTTTTTCAAATAAGTAATCATAATAGTTGGAACTCTGGTAACACAGTTGTTAACAGCATGGCTGCTAACCAAAAAAGATATCAGTTCAAGTCTACAAGCTGCTTCTTGGAAATGCTACAGGGCAGTTCTACTCTGTCCTACAAGGTTGCTATTAGTCAGGATCCATTGGATCACACCGAGTTATCTTATTAGCCAATAGTTGTTGGGCACCGATATGATAAAAAGCACATTGAAGGGTCAGCTAGGCACTGACAATGGTGCACAGCTCCTCCAGGCGAATACTTGAAGGTGACTATAGCACTTTTTCTAGGATGAGTTCACAAACTTAATTGTCAGAACTTATACAGTGACAGCTCTGATGGACATGTTTGAAAAAGAATTCTAAAATTGTTCTGAAGGATAGACTAGGCTCTGGCATCAGTGCCCAGCTTCCCAAGGGGAGTACTTTGAAGGTGACTATAGTGATATTCAGCAATGAGGCATGTGGCACTTTTTCTACAATGAGTTCACAAACTAGTCATATCTCGTGTGTGCCAGACATTGTGTTGAGGATCACATTTAATTCTTGCTTGAATCCATGCATTAAGAAGAATTTTTATCATCAAGATCCCATTTTACAGATGGAAAAACTGAAAGTTAATAGTTAAATTTCACCCAGTGTCCTGCTGTTGGTAAGAGGTGGAGCCAGAGTTTAACTATAGTGCCTGCTCTCTCAGTCAAAAATTTACTATATGTATTTACTGGTAACAGATCTAACCAATAATCTATTCTTTGAACAAGATAATTTTCATCACAGTGAAAATTTGTTGTTATCAACACTGTAAAAGGATGCAGGTTTACAATTAAATAAAAACATCTTTGTTTAATAAAGAGCTGTCCACGTCCACCTTTCTCCTAACTGAAACGGGAGAATGAGTATATTTTGTATATGAATGAAAGCTGCCAAAAGGGCTTGGTTTGCGAGGTCCATAAAGACATGGAGGAAAGAGAACCCAGAAGACAGAGAGACCCACGTGAGTGGGTGCTACATTGACTCACGACCAGAAGAACTGGATGGTGCCTGGCCATCTGATAACTGCGATGGAGCTCACCAAGTTGAGTCTCACTGGCAACATAAGAATAAATAGGGGCGCTCCCTGAGATCTCCACTAAAAGACTGCAACTGATGGTCCAGGGACTTTGGGGTTCCCCTTGGAGCATGGCCCCTGGCCCTGATGCTGCCCATCTGTAAATCATAATGAAGATCGACTCTTCAGAAAGCAATGGATTAGACATGGTGACTCAGAGTGACCATATTTTCTGGGCACTTTATGGTTCTGTGCATCTATAGGCTAGCATCCTGCTGACTTCTTACTGGAGGAAGCAGAGTGGATGGAGAGGAGGGGATAGGAGACTGTTGGGAGGATATGACACGTATGGAGCAGAGAGGAAGAGTGTGCTGCCACCAGGCAGGGAAAGCCATGGGAGTTGCATATAGGTGAGTGCACAAATATATATAAGAATGTACATTTTCAAAAAATGCTTAAAAGAAAAAAAAAGTCTTGGTTTGGAGAAAAAGGGCTGGTCAGACATATGCTATTCAGTAATTGAAGGAGAAGCAACTCAAGGTACTGCAACAGAAAACTTTTCAAAGAAAGCTGAACACTTCAATCATTCTCATACAAAAGACACAGGGGCTGGAAGTCAATCGCTTTTTTTTCTTTTTGGAGAAAATGAGTGCAGCTTTTGTCAGCAGGTAAAATTCCAGTGGAGACTCTGTGCTTCTTCTAGGCAGAAAATAGGTACTGCGACCATTGCTTTGTCATTAAGGTCTTTCCATGTCATGCTGTATGTCTGGTGGATGATGTCACTGGCCTCCCAAACAAAAGTAACTAGGGGTACCAACAAAGTTGCAAGGTGTGGCTGGATTGTTTGTGTCTTCTGTATTTGCATTGCTGGGGTATAGGCCAAGTTATTGACTTGGTATTCATTTTGCTGGATGAGAAGGCAAATGGAGTTTTGGAGTTTCTAAACTGCTAAGAGCTATAAGGCAAAACACTGGGACAGGAAACTATACAATACAGGAGTTAGGTATGTGAACTGAAGTACCTAGCTGCTTGGGATTGTATTTCAGTTCCATCTCTTTGAAAATATTGTTGTTGAAAGGTTTGTTAAATCTGAAGTTTGAATTGTTAATGATATATAAAGCAACAGGAACAGTACACAAGTAGTTTTAGCTTAACCAAACACAAACATTTTTTCTCTCTCTCTAACGCACGCACACACACACACACACACACACACACAGTCTCTTTCTGTCTTTCCAGGCTAATCCAATTTAATGTTGCTAATATTCTTCAAGATTTTCATAAATGGCGTAAATGTTTCTTGATAGTATATAAGGGCTTGTTATGGATTGAATTGTGTCACTGCAAAATGTGTGTCAACTTGACTAGCACATGTTTCTCACTATTGTATGGTTGCCCACTGTTTTGTCATCTGATATGATTTTCCTATGTGTTATAAATCCTATCTCTATGATGTCAATAAGATGGAAATAGTGGCAATTGTGTTAATAAGGCAGCACTGGATTTTCTTGGCTAAATGTGAAGTGCCAGTTTTTTATATCCTTAAAGGTTGTGCCCATTAAGTCAGTTTCTAAACAAATAAATTTTAGAGATTTAGCAAAGTAATAAAAATTAATAAGCTTCAAGATCAACAGAAACATTGCTTCTGAAAATTAGATTGAACGGAGCGCATTATAGCTGTGGTGATATGGCACTTAAAAGCTTAGGCTGCTGTCAGCAGTTTGAATCCATCAGCCACTCCTCAGAAACTTGTCATATAGGGTCACTGTGAGTCAGAATCCTCTTGAAGGCAATGATTTTTTTTCTTGGTGTAGGCAAGTAAGCACTTACAGCACTGCATCCATTTTTTTTTTTATGGTTAAGTGAAAGTATACAATCCAAATCAATTCCACATGCCCACCTATCTGTAGCTCCATCTGTTCTCATCCTGTGACAGCGCACTACTTTTTTCACTTTATACTGTCAGTACCTTCTTAAAGAGCACCTGTCCCCTCCTCTCTACCCTCTTGTCTCCCATCTAGAAAGAAACCAGTAGGATAGCCTCCTATAAATGTATAAAACCATAAAGTACACATACTACATGCTTACACTGTGTCCCCGAGTCCAGTCCATTCATGTTGTGTAATGTGAGCAAGTAATTAACTTTGAAACCCTAGTTTCTTTAACTGTACTACATGGAAACCCTGGTGGTGTAGTGGTTAAGTGCTATAGCAGCTAACCAAAAGTCTGGTAGTTCAAACTTGCTGGGTGCTCCTTGAAAATTCCATGGGGCAGTTCTACTCTGATGTATATGGTCACATGAGTCGAATTTGACTTGATGGCAGTGGCTTTAAATGGTAATATATAAAAAGATGAGTCATAAAATTGCCATTTTTGCAGAGAAAAAGCAGTCAAGTACTCTATATGCAACATGATTCTATCTAGTTGTAAGGAAAAAAGGTAGGGGTGCTGCTCTAGCAAATACCTAAAATGTGGAAGCCACTTTGAAACTGCGAATGGATACAAGATTCAGAAGGAATGAAGAAGGTGCAGATGGTGAGAAACAACAGAGGACCGGCAGCAACGGCAGCAGCAGCAGCAGAACCAGAGGCAGTGCTGGAGCCGACCCGTGCAGCGAGAGCGGTCAGTGCCTGCACAGAGATTGCTTGCGAAACAGGGTGCCTGCGAGCACTTGAATCGGTGGAGCTGGCCTTGCTGACCCACGGAGTGAGTGAGTTGAGTGCCTTTGGGCAGGATGCTTTCTAGCAAGAGTAGGGTGCCTCCGGGCACTTAAATCAGTGGAGCGACAGAGATTTGGAACACTTGCCCGGCAGGGCAGATGTGGGCCCGAGGCCCGGGCCATGCGGCCATAGGAAGCTGAAGCTGAAGAGACACAGCGTGAGTGGCTGAGCTGCCTCAGTCTCAAAAGGTATGGCCATGACCTCAGGGGTTTGAAAGGGTGGAACCAGGGCGTCCTATGTGTGTAAGGGTGGAATTGCCACTCAGTTGGACTTAGCGTGCTCCTAAAGCTTATGGGGCAGAGTTTCTGTCCAAGGGGGCCTTGAAGGCAGAGTTGTAGCATGGGGCTGGAGGTCTCCACTCCAAAACCAGAGAGTGTGGCCGATAACTAGAGTCTGGAGAGCAGGGCTGTTGTGCAGAATGTCTCAGAAAAATGTAAGAGTATTTCCAAAGCTCTCAGGGCTAATATAATGTATTCTGTTGACTTGCCTGTTGTCTGTTAATGCCTTCTTTTCCTGCAATTTCTCCCATGTGTCATGGAATGTCTAACTTGTGCCTATTCTGCCATTGTGCCTTTAGAAGCAGATAGCTTACCTTCTAAGTTTCACAGGTGTAGAAGAATTTTTGTATTTTGGACTTGGAACTGATTTAAGACTTCTGTTGTATGGATAGACATGATTTTGCTATGGTGAGATGAATGTGTTAAATGTTTTTGTGATGTGATTTTTGGGTTGTCAAAGGGTGGGATGTCATGGGTTGAATTGTGTCCCCCCAAAAACATGTGTAGCCACGTGGCTGGGATATGGTTCCCAGTATCTTGGGACTGTCCTCCATTGTGTGGTTTCGCTAAACTGTATGTTGAAGGACTGGGGTGGGGCTGTAAATTCCTGCATAGGATTACTTCCTTGCTTTGCTGTAGGGGGAGTTTCTCTGGAGTATGGCTTGCCCCACCCTTAATGCTTTCAGCCTGCAAGAGATAAGAAGGGAAAAAGAAACAACGAGAATTGGGAGCCACTTTACCATCAAGAGAGCAGCACCGGGAGAGGAGCCCATCCTGCAGACCTGAGGTTCCTGCACCAGGATGCTCCCTGGACAAAGACTGATGCAATGCCAGACTTTCCTCCAGGGCCCACAAGGGGAAAGCCTTCCCTGGAGCGGTCATCCTGAATATGGACTTACAACCTACCGGACTGTGTAATTACCCTGAATACGGACTTGCAACCTACTGGACTGTGTAAGAATAAACCTTCCTGTGTTAAAGTCATCCACTCTGTGGTATTTCTGTTAGAGCAGTCCTAGCTGACTAAAACAAGTAATGTATTTAAAGTTTCTGTCATAGTTACAGGTACTTTCTAAGTGTTTAAGAAATGATAGCCATTACTAATGACAGTGATTACGACGGTTATTACTAAGTGATAGTTATTATGTTAACGTAATTCTATCATGTTAACTACAGAAGAAAAAAATATTTTATGATTTCTCCATATAATGGAATAAGACTCAAATCATTAAAATCATGATTATGAAGGATATGAAATGATATAATAAAATGTGATAAGTCAGGATCTAATATCGAACACAATTTCATCCCAATTTTGAAACATATATGCAACTGTATTGTCCATTTGGATATAAAAAAGACTGGAAGAAAATATATAAAAATGTTAATATAATCACCTCTGGATCAATGATATTGTGATATTTCTTACACTGTTTTTTCTCTTTTTTTTTTAAACTTGTGCTACTTTCATAATCAAGAGAGATATCTATTTCCTTCCCTGTTCCGTGCAAGATAAAAAAATACCAACAAGAGTTCTTGTCATATACAGGAATAGCATCCTATGTGATAAATGCTAGTTAGTTTTCCAATTAAAAAATTTAAAAATAGTGCTTTGGGAATTGTTTTTTTAAATTATTTTAGTTATTTATATTTAGTTTGCACAGAATTTTTATATGTGTTGGGAAGGACAGGGCTAAAGAAAAACTTAATGGGCCAGTGAAGCAAAACAGAAAATTAAAAATTTAGGCTTTATGACCTGGCACAAGAATTTAGTTTAAGAAAGGATAGGTAATCATTTACCTGTGGAATTAACAGGCTGTCAAATAAGACTCTCTGACTCTTCATTCATATCTTGTGGGAGAATTTTCTTTCCCAGTTTTGTGAAGCCTTTCTACAATTAACTATGCTTTTGGAGGTGTCTCATAGGTGACACAAAACGTATCTCCTGGAGGATACAATTTTAGGAAACTTTCAGGAAGTCTTATCACAAGAATACCATGGAAAAAAAAGGTGTCTACAGTGCACATTTGTAAAGTCCTTTGTCTAAGCTTGTCTCATTATGATCCCACAAGACAAACAAAGAATGGATTACTCCAGCCATTTTACAGAATTAAAAAAAAAAAAGATGGAGTGTATCCCATGGATAGAGCACAGTAAGGATTAGAACCTAGATTCTTCTTTCCTGGTCATAGGCTTGTGCATTTTGACTGCTCAGGGTGTTTTTTTTTTTTTTTTTTTTTTTTAGAGTGCATCTTAGGATATCTTGTAATACAAGGAAAAGAGAAACAACAACAACAAAAAAAAAGAGTAAGGAATGAATGAAAATTGTAACACTTGATTAACTGTTATATTACTTCCTGTGTCTGAGAACATACCAGTTTGAAGCAGTAAGAAAACACAAATATTCAGGTTACTTTATATAGAGATGTGTAATGTTGTTTCTAAAACTACTTGAGTAAAAAAATAGATGATGGAAAGGGTTTTTATACATAATTATAGCTGTGCTTCCTGTCAGTTACATCACTATAACTGGAGGTCTGGCAGCTTCTCCTTTTCAGTTGTTATAGAAATATAGACACAAAGTACAGAATTGATTTTTAGAAAAGGACATTTACCAATATTTAAAACACTTTATTCTCAAGATATTTCCAGCATTAACCCTTTCCAACCATAAGCAACCCTCCTAGACGAATTGTTAAGCAGGAGAGAGAGCCCAGGATAGCTAGTCAGGACAGCTAAGTTACTGGCCACCAGAACATGTGACACCCTAGACAAACAATATAATGTTACTCGGTTTGAGTTTCCTTTTTCTGTAAAGGCTGTGGATTAGGCTAATCTTAACTATGGTTGCAGGACATGTTGCATAACTTTTTACAAAGGCTGACTGACATCCTACCAGAGCTAATTTAACTGGTCTATGTGGATTCCCTCGAGAAATTCCAATACCAAGCAGATTTAAGAAATACTGGTGCAGGTGATCCCTAAGCTGCCTCCAGCTCTCAGATTCTATGGTCTTGTGATTCTACTTCTTCTCTACACATTATCTCCCAGCAAATCTAACAAGATGCCATCAAGTTGATTCTGACTCATGGTAGCATCAAGTGTATCAAAGAACTGTGATCCATAGGATTTTCAATGTTTGTATTTTTTTAAACAGATCACCAGGCCTTTCCTCCAAGGCACCTATGGGTGCACTCTAACCTCCTTTCAGCACGTTAATGTTTGCACCATCTAGGGAGTCCTGTAGCAAACCAGGAAGATTTATGATCTCACCTTTTCTCTCTACCCTTTGTATCACTTTCTGGTCTTCCTCAGGGTAATGATTTTCAAACTTTATTGTCTAGTAGTGAATAAAGCCACTGCTGCTGAGCCGAATGGATTCTGACTCCTAGTGACCCTATAGGTCAGAGGAGAATTGCTCTACAGAGTTTCCAAAGAACTCCTGGGAGATTTGAACCATCTACTTTTTGGTTAGTAGATGAAGCACTTAAAAAACCACTCTGCCAGCAGGGTTACCGTAAGTAGTGGTTAGCTTGTTAAAAATGCAGCTTCCTAGAACCCACCCCATGAAATTCCAGCTCACTAGACCTGGGGAGCTGCCCAGGAATTTACATTTTTTCACAAGCATCCAGATGACTCTGAGGTTACTGGTTGAGAACCACACATTGAGAAATACTGTAGAAGGTGTAATTTGTAACCCCAAAGATGAGGTCTTCACTTTTGCCTGGAGTATCTTTGGGACTCTGATTTACTCTGGAATATAGGTTTTGGATAAATTATGAAGTAGATGCCATGATTCTCATAGCTCTGAGCTTCCCTCTCCAGCTGAGCACCAGTCCTGCAGCCAGGAAGCTGGCTTTCAACAGAATCTGCTCTGAATAAGAGAGCACTTTAGAATCCAGGATACACAAAGGATTTCTATAAATAAATGGAAACGTGCATAAAAAATTGTATCAGCTGGCAACTCACAGAAGAACAAACCCAAAAGTGAATAAACATTCACAGTATTCAGACAAACAAACATTAATGAGAGAATGAGATACCAATTTTTACCTATCACATTAGTAACCATTTACAAAAGTTTGATAATATCAAGTGTTGGGGAGGACTATTGGGGACACGGGAACTCTCCTACATGCATGGGAGTATGTTAGCTGGAAAGTGCAGTCCTGGGCAATTTGATATCATCTATTAAATACCATTAAGGTCTCTCGGTAGTGCAAGCCACTTGTGGTTGACTACTAACCTAAAAGGGTTCAAACCCATGAAGTGTGCTGCAGAAGAAAGGACAGGCAATCTGCTTCTGTAAAGATTGCAGCCAAGAGCATTCTATGGAGAAACTACTCTGTAATACATGGGATTGCCATGAGTTGTAATTGACTACGTTGCAACAGGTTTAGTTTGGGTTTATTAAATATGATTGTGATGCTAAAAATGTAATTTCACTTCTCAGCATTGACTTTAGAAACACAGGAATGCAAACAAAATAGGCATGTTTAAGAGTGGCTTCATAGTAGAAAGAAAATGTAAAACATCTACGTGTTCATAAAGAACTAATTACCTAAATAAACTGTGGTGTAATCTTAGTTAATACTATGCAATAATTAGGAGAAATGTGGTAGATATTCATACCTACTTGGGTAGATCTCCAGGACTTCCTGCTAAGTGAAAAACCTTGTCACAAAGTGCTATTCACTGCGGTAACTTGTCTGCAAGATGCCACCATCAATTTTCTCCCTCTGCACACATTCAAGCAGACGCTGGTAGCACAGTGACTTAAGTGCTGCGCCTGCTAGCCGAAGGGCCGGCAGTTGGACTCCACCAGGTGCTCCTTGGAAACTCTATAGAGCAGTTCTACTCTGTTACAAGCTCTACCGTGAGTCAGAATGGACTCAACAGCAGCGGTTTGGGTTCGGATACATGTATGGCATTCCCCATTGACCGTCTGAGTTTATTGTTGCCCTCCCCCTGATCTGGGCTGACTTTAACGATTTTCTTTACAAATAGATGGTGACAGAAGGGGTTGTGGAACCTCTGTGGCTGAGTCTTAAGAAAGTCTACAGCTTCTACCTTGTCTTTTGGAACAAGTTCTTGCAAATCTTGTTTTGGAAGGAAGCCTTTGAGAGGTAAGACGTCTGATTCCCCTGAGGGTGTCATGTGTGGGGAAACTGAGACGCGGAGCCTCCCTGGTTGTTTCAGCCACCCCAGGAGAGGCCACAGACCTGTGAGCAAAACTGTCCTCTTGGAAATCAGGGAGCTCGAAGATACTATCTTGAGGAGAACCAAGGCATACGACCCCGGTCTAGCCATCTGAGTAACCCCTATCCTTTAAAAAAATTAATGAGGTAAAATTCTCTTAATGTAAATTAAGTTTTAAAGTGAACAACGCAATGACATATATACACTCACAGTGTTGTGCAACCACAAACTCTATTTAGTTTTAACACATTTCAGTCACTTGAAAGTAAAGCTTTACATAAGCAGCCATCTCCCACGCCTCCCACTCCCCCCACTACTCAGCTCCTGGCAACCACTAGCCTGCCTGCTGTCGTGATGGATTTATCTGTTCTTGATAGTTCATATAAATGGAATCATATAAGGTGTGATCTTTTATGTCACTTCATTCCTTAGCACATTGTTCTGGAGACAGACACATGTTGTAGCACGTGTCAGTGTTTTATTCCTTTTCCTGGATAAATAATTTTCCAGTGTATGTATATATTGCAATTTATCTATTCCCTCGTCAGTTGGTAGACTGTGGGGTATTCCCACCTTTTGGCTACTGGGAAGAGTTCCGGGATGAGCAAGGCCGTGCCTGTGGTTGCTTGAGTAAGTGTTCTCAATTCTTTTGGGTATATACTTAGGAGTGGAAGTGTGGAGTCATATGGTGATTAGATTGAACTTTTTGAAGAATTGCCAAACTATTTTCTATAGCAGTTATGTACTTTTACCTTGTCACCAATCACCACTGAATGAGGGTTCCAGTTTTTCTATGTCCCCACAACACTTTTTTTTTTAATGGCCATATATTAGTGGGTGTAAAGTAATACCTCATTGTGGTTTTGATTTGCATTTCTATAATGATTAATGAATATCTTTTCATGCACTGACTGGCCGTTTGTATGTCTTCTCTGGTGAAATCTCCATTCAAGTCCTCTCCACATTTTTTTTTACTTGGGCCACTTATCTTTTTGTGGTTGAGTTGTATTCTTTGGTTGTTGTATTCTAGTATTTTGGATACTAGATACTTAGACGAAACCGTGGTGGTGTAGTGGTTATGAATGACAGCTGCTAACCAAAAGGTTGGCAGTTCAAGCCCAGCAGATGTATCTTAGAAGCTCTATGGGGCGGTTTTACTCTGTCCTATATGATTGCTATGAGTTAGCAACAGGTGCTGGTAGACTTTTATCAGATACATGATTTACAAATATTTCCTACCCTTCTGTAGGTTGTCTTTTTACTTTTTTGATAATGTCATTTGATGCATAAAAGTTTTTAATTTTGATCAAGCTTGATTTTTTTTTTTTTCTTTTGTTGCTCAGGCTTTTGACATCATAGCTAAGAATCTATTACCAAACCCAAGGTCATAAAGAATTACTTCCAAATTTTCTTCTAGAAAATTTTAGTTCTTGTACTTACGTTGCTGATTCATTTTAAGTTAGCTTTTATATGTGGTTTGAGGTCTCGTATATGTGGATATCCATTTATTTCAGTACCATTTGTTGGAGAGGTTATTCTTTCTTCCACCCTTATTCTTTTGAGTCAACTAAGTTGAGGACTCAAACACTGTCGACCAGAGAGAAGCTGCCCATGCTGTACACTGCCCAAATTCCTGACCCACAGAACTTTGGGCTTAATACTGTCTGCTTGTTTTTTAATATATTGGTACATTTTGGGATGATTTGTTATGTAGCAACAGATAACTGGAATACTTACATTCACACTACACTTTAAAAAAATACAAAAATACTAGATAATGTATGTAATCTTTACAGAAAATACCTGGACTTGCTATCTACAAAATCTAGAGGAACAAACCCTAAACGAATCACAGTATTTATGCCTGAGTTAGAGAGGAGGTCAAGTAGGACTGTGCATGGTGGTCCTTATCCTTAAGAGAGACTTTTAAGTCAGGAATTCAGAAATGACTGTGTTGCCTCAAGTAACAGAGGTTTTAATTCAGGGACTTACATGTTTACAAAAAGAAAAGGGATACATCAAGGATGATTCTAGTGCTCAGGTATGCTATTATCTTTCAGGACAGTCAAGAAATTGCAACAACTGTAGGCAAGAACTTGGGATGGTCGCCTCTACCTGGAAACCCAAGGGAAATGGCTGGAGGTTGCTTCAAAGCCTCAACATTCAAAAGAAAGCGCATATATTTGCGTGCCCTGCCTGGTACTGAGGATGTCACTTCTGTTTCTCGTCTTCCTTCCAGACTTTGACTAAGTGCCCTCCCATTAATGAAATTTAACCCAGTTGGCAAATGGTTAAGAAAATGCAGAGTTTGTCCTCAGATGCCAATAGAAGAACCTTTAAAAAGAATTGTGACAGATTAGCCTTCTAAAATGATGCAATTTTAAAAAGTTGGCAACTCTTCTACAGAGTTATCATAAACATATAAGAAAAAACACTAATTTTCAGTAAGCATTTGTTCTTGCAGCTTTTTCTTTTTCACAGCAAATACTGAAGTATCAGTCAGACTCTTAAAGTGATTCCATGATCCTCACCTCCAGATATTCGTGCCTTTGTGTGATCACCTTCCCTTGTGCGGGGGGGGGGGGGGGGACCTGTGATTTGCTTCTAACCAATAGAATACTATGAATATGATGGAGGTGCATGATTGTGTGTATGTGATCACTTGATTACATCACATGAAATTGTAGCATCCCTTTCTTTGAGCTCTGTCTCCTTTGCTGACTGTGAGAAAGCAAGAGGCCATATGTAACAAATCCATGTGGCAGAAACTATAGACTTCTATGAAAGAAGTGGATCTTTCCACAGTCCAGCCTCCAGATGAGAACTCAGCCCTAGATTACACCTTAATTGTTGTTGTTGTTGTTGGGTGCTGTCAGGTGTGTTCTGATTCATATGCAAAACACAATGAAACACTGTCCAGTCCCACCCCATCCTCACAACCAGTGCTGTGTTTGAGCCCAGTGTTGCAGCCACAGTGTCAATCCATCTTGTTGAGGATCTTTTTCAATGACCTTCTACTTTACAAAACATGATGTCCTTTCTCCAGGGACTATCCCTCTTGATCACTCTAAGGTAAGTGAAATGAAGTCTCACCATGCTTGCTTCTAAGTCACATTCTGGCTGTACTTCTTCATCCTTCTGGCAGTCCATTGTATATTCAGTATTCTTCATCATCACCACAATTCAAAGGTGTCAATTCTTCTTTGGTCTTTCTTATTCATCGTCCAGCTTTCACATGTGCATGAGATGATTGAAAACACCATGGCTTGGATCAAGTGCACCTTAGTCCCTAAAGTGACGCTTTGCTTTCTAATACTTTAAAGAGATTTTGCAGTAGATGAGCCAAATGCAACACATCTTTTGATTTCTTGACTGCTGCTTCTGTAGGTGTTGACTGTGCATCCAAGTAAAATGAAATCCTTGACAATTTCAATCTTTTCTCTCTGTTTATCATTATGCTGCTTATTTGTCCAACTGTGTAGATTTTTGTCTTCTTTATGTTAAGGTATACTGAAGGCTGTGTGTAGTTTTTGTTCTTTATCAGTAAATGCTTCAAGTCTTCTTCACTTTCAGCAGGCTAGCAAGGCTTTGTCATCTGCACATTGTAGGCTGTAGTGAATCTTCCTCCAGTTCTGATGTTGAGTTCTTCATATAGTCTGGTTTTCTGATTACTTGCTCAACGTATGATTGAATAAACATGGAGGAAGGCTACAACCCTGGTGCACACCTATCCTGATTTTAAACCACTCAAAATCTATCCCCTTATTTTGTTTGATCAACTGCCTCTTGGTCCATGTACAGTTCTTCATCATGAGCACAAGTAATGTCCTGGAATTCTCATTCTTTACAATGCCAAGCCAAGTGCTGTCAAGTCGGATCTGACTCAATATTATTCATAATTTATTACATACATTGGAGTGCCTTTGACTGTAGCATTCTGAAATCCTAAACTGATGATTCAGTAAACCTGTCCTTGGACTCCTGTGCCTGAGAAGTGAGACAGCACATGAATGTTGTTTCACACAACTCCAGAGGGTTTTCAGTGGCTGATTTTTCAGAAGGAGTTTGTCAGAACTCTCTTCTGATGTGCCTCTGTGTGAATTTAAGCTGCCAACCTTTTGGTTAATGGTCAAGTGCTTAACTGTTTGTGTCACCAAGAAACTTTTTGAACTAAAACAACCTTCCCCAAGTAGATCAAAGGCTTAAAGAGATTTTTGTTAAGAATATAAGAAACTAAAAGACAATATTAACAATACAAACAATTAACCTACAAAAAATAGTTGCGATGACCTTTTACTAATAGCAACTTTTTGTTGCTCATGCCATGAGATGAAAAATAATGAAAATCTAGTCTTATGCAATGAAATGCAAAACTGTGAACACTATTTGAAATATAAATTTGCATCTGCTATCTTTAGTAATGAATCTTCATTATAAATATACTTTTGGGTGGTGACTTTTCTAGTTCCTATAGCCATTGAAACCAAGTGTATAAATAAACTTGATGTCAAATCAGACTTTTACATGACAGAAACCAAAAAAGAAAGTTATGAAAGTACTCAAAAGTGCTTTTGTAACCTTAAAAGCAAGGAAGACATAAACTTATTCATTTTGTAACTGTTTCAGTTCATTTAAATATTCTGTTCTGTATTCCAAAATGTATGTAAATATTTGTGACTTATAGATAAGTTATAAACAAGGAGGTGAGTGTATTCATGTATTTTCTATATTCTGTTGCATTGATAGCACCAAATGTTAGTATAATGATTTGTATGGAGATAAAAAGGATTCTTTGTGTCTATAACAAAGGAAACAAAACAAGCAATTATTAGGCATTTTATCACATGATTAGTTTCTAATGTTTAATTTTCTATTTTTGAAGATGTTCTAAAATGTCAATAATATATTTGAGTATTTATAATTTATTATAGTGAGTGCTTATGTATTCTCGTGCTCGGTACAAAATCAATTTGTTTGAAGATCCCTGCTCTAGTGAGTTAAAAATACCTGGCTGTATCTGGAATTGAATATTGGAGTTTCTCTGCTGCTCTTCTGACTTATGATGTAACCAGGAGTTTCTCCAGGCTGGAGCTGGTGCCCATCACTGCCTTTGTGTGTGTGGCCTGCAGAGTGTACGGAGGACAAGGAGACCAGGTAAGTTCCTCTGAGCACATATTTCTTGATTAATTTACTCAAGGCATTGTGGGAGAACAAAGAAGGGAAAGACTAAATTCTTGCCCCAAAGGAGCTTACAGTATCATTGTCTTCAGAGAGAAAGACAAAAATAAGCATATGTGAGGTGCAATAAAGTAGAGACAATAAATATATTAAGATGATAGGCTATAAAGAAACCCTGGTGACATAGTGGCTAAGAGCTATAGCAGCTAACCAAGTGGTCAGCTATTCAAATTGACCAGACGTTCCTTAGAAACTCTATGGGGACAGTTCTACTGTGTGCTGTAGAGTTGCTATGAGTTGGAACTGAATAGATGGCAACACATTTAGTTTGGTTTTAGATGGGCTATAAAGAAGTTCTCTTGGCGTGGTAGTTAAGAACTTAGTTGCTAACCAAATGGTTAGCAGTTCAAATCCATTAGGTGCTCCTTGTTATCCCTATGGAGCAGTTCTACTCTCTCTTATAGGGTTGCTATGAGTCAGCATCGACTTGATGGAAATTGGTTTGGTTTCTAAAGGAGTCCCTGGGTGGTTCAAATGGTTCCAGCACTCAACTAACTGAGAGGTTGTATTTTGAACTCACTGAGAGATATCACAGAAAATAGGCCTGGTGATCTGCTTCTGAAAGGTCACAGCCTGAAACATCCTATGGAGGAGCTGTACACATACGGGGTTGCCCTAAGCAGCAACTAACTGAAGGCAGCTAAATGCAACAACATGGGCTGTGAACTAAGCTTTGGGCCTGTGCTACATAATGCTTCTTGTTGCTGTCCTGCTGTGTAAAACAGATAGACCTCTGTACATACCTCAAGCAACATTCAGAAATCAAAATAATTAAAAGTCTAGAAATCTCCATTTTAAAAGCTTTAGCCTGATTTTTTTCTCCCATGCAAATAGTAATGATAATATTTTAACTCCAGGCTAACTCTACTGGAACTTATGCAGAACTTTTAAGTTTTAAACTGTATAAAAAATGATTTGTCACAGTACAGGAAGAATCTTCTTTCCATGGGCAAAGCATTCTTTAGGTTTCTTTGGCAGTTGTTATTATTTCTATGTCTTTGAAGATTAAGAACAGCTCTCCTAATACCATGTGTTGATTCCTATGTAACTTCCTTCCTTTGTTCTTAAAAAAAAAAAAAAATGCATTGGAAAGTATTGAATAAGCGGGAGTTTACTGACCTCTGATGGACAGAAACAAAACTACTGCTTTAACACACTGCATGTAACAAGGTTAAAACGCTCTTAAAAACTAATTTAGACTATAAGGCAGTTAAGAATAACGGGGCAAGAAAATGAAGACCACAAGATGTCGTATTCTTTTGTCAACTAAGATTTTATCCAGATCAGCCTAGACTGAGCTCCATCAGATGACTGTAATTCATTTTTAAAATGCTTCAGAGTAATGTGAAAGTGTGTGCTAGTTCAGTCTACGCTCTAGGAGTGATTAGCTGAGATTTGAAGTATCCTAATCAGAAATCTGGATCCCCAGGATTCTCCATTGGTTGACGAGCTCAGCTGACGATCAAAAGACTGAAAGTTGGAGTTTACTCAGGAGAGCCTCAGAAGAAAAGCCCAGAGATTTACTTCCAAAGATAGCCGTCATTGGAAACTGATGCAGCACAGTTCTACTGCGGGACCCATATGGGGCTGCTACGAGTAGAGGACTACTGGTCAACCGTAATCAGAAATCCACACCTATGGTGGTTTATTGGTGCTTCAAAGTCTGCTCAGAAATCCACATTAAAGAGATGACTGGTAGCAGTTCTAATATAACTAAATCAGCAATAGTCTCTTAAAGAGATTTTCTAAACATTTCCATGGAGAACTGACAATATCTGAGATGGGGCAGATGAGCTGTATTATTCAGGCATCCTAGCTTTTGCATCAGTAGGGTGTTAGTGTTTGCATGTAGAGCACAATTCAAAGTGCATCTGCCTTTTAGCCTGGCATACCTGGGATAACAAAGTAGTTAGGAAAGCTGCAGCCCTCACCTACTTCTAATCTTTGAAGACACCAAGAGTTAACAAGGAAAACCCGGCTATTGTAGAGCAGCTAAATTGGGGTAGGTCCATTTGTTACAAGTTATCCATCTTATGGGAACCCTGGTTGCACAGTGGTTAAAGCACTCAGCTGCCGTCCAAAGTGTCAGTGGTTCGAACACACCAGCTACTCCACAGGCTAAGGTTGAAGCAGTCTACTGCATAAGACTTACAGCCTGGGAAATCCTATCGGTCAGTTATCCGCTGTACTATAGGGTCTTTAGGAGTCAAAATGGACTCGATGGCTTGATTTTTGTTTCTTGGGTATCTATCTTACTCTTACTCTTCAAAATTTGACAGACGTGATATGAAAAGCTTGGTAGTTTCTTTTCCTTATGTTTTATACCAGATTTAGTCGAGACAGTCCTCCTAACTTTTATCATAAATCCCATCTGTTAAACTTGACACACTGAATGTAGTTAAGAAGAAAAATTAACTAATCTCAAACAATATTGTATTTTTTCAGTAAAGTTAGCTCAAAACAACAACAACAACAACAAAGATAGGTGATTTGAAGAGCAGTTGGAAAGTAGCATTGTTTTCTGTATGTTTAAATAAACCTGGGAAGTTCTTCGGACATTTTAGCGGACTCTCATGTGGCCTAAAGTGCAGATGTAATTTATATGGGCAAAGAGTATTGTATGTTAGTGCTACTGTTCGTCGGTTTACTAAAAGAAGGGAAAAAAATAATGATAACGTTGAAATGGTGCTATTTTCTAAAAATCTTGTTTCATATAAGCAGACATACACTTCAAAGATAGATTTATATCATATGTACAAAACGAATTCGTATTGCTTTGAAACTTCACCTAGTACTCAAAAGTTGGCTTTGCAGGTCCTGTGAGACTTGGCCTCAGAGCATCTTTTAGCCTCATCTTTCCTCCCCATCCCCCTTATTGACTCTTCTCCGGTTCACTGGCCTCTCTGCTGCTCCTTGGACACTCCAGCACCCTACTTACCAGGGCCTTGCTGTTCCATTCCCTGAAATATTCTCCCATCTTTGCTTTTGATACCTCTTTCTTTGTTCAGGTTCCTGGCCCAGTGTTCCTCGGAGAGGCCTCCCCTGACAACCTTAGCTAAACTTGTGCCTCTTTAGCCCCATTACTTGCTTCATTTCCTTTATAGCATTTCTCTTTCATATTATGTATTTATTTGCTTGTTGTCTGCCTTTCTTACTAGAAAGCAGAATCTATAAAGGCAAAGAATTTGTTTTATTCTACTCTTGGTTGGCACGTGGTTTGCCATTAGCCTGAAGTTTGGCAGTTTGAACCCACCCAGAGGTCCCACAAAAGAAAAGCCCAGTGAACTGCTGTGTAACCATGACAGCCCAAGAAACCTTATGAAACACTTACAAAGTTTAATAGGTGGGGTCAGGATGAGCTGGAATTGACTCAGTGGCATTGGGTTTGGTTATATGGAGTTTACCTTTGTGCATTGTTTTTGGTGTTGTTGGTGCTGTCTTAGCCAGTGCTGCTGTGCCAGAAATACCACAAGTGGATGGTTTCAAAAGAGAAACTTTATTTTGTCACAGTCCAGTGAGCTAAAAGTCCAAATTCAGGGTGTCACCTCCAGGGGAAGGCTTTCTCTGCTGTTTTTGAAGGAAGGTCCATGTCGTCAATCTTCCCCCGGACAGCAAGCTTCTGAGGCACAGAGACCTTGGTCCTTTCCAAAGGACATGCTTAGCTCCTTGCACTGCTTTCTTTCTTGATGGTATGAGGTCCCCCACTCTTCACTTGTCTCCCTTTCTTTCTTTGATACCCCAAGAGGCTGCCACAAAACGCTCCCATACACTGAGTCCTGCCCCACCAACTCAAGGCCGTCCACCTTCATGAACATCACAGAGGCAGGAGTTATGGGCTATGGAAACTCACACAGTACTGGGAATCCTGGCCTAGCCAAGCTGCTGCACACACATTTTTAAACGCATTTTGGGGGGAAGACAAAATTCCATCCATGACAGATGCCATCGAGTCAATTCCCTTTTATAGTGACTCTATACAACAGAACAAAATGCTGCCCCATCCTGTGCCATCTTCACAGTCTTCGTTACGCTTGAGCCCACTGTTACGGCCCCTGTGTGAGTCCACCTGATTGAGGGTCTTTCTTTTCTGCTGACCTGCTTTACCAAGCACGATGTCCTTCTACAGGTACTGATCCCTCTGGGCAACATGTTCAAAGTATGCAAGATGCAGTCACACCATCCTTGTTTCTAAAGAGCATGCTGTTAAACTTCTTCTAAGACAGAATTGTTCATTCTTTTGGCAGTCTATGGTTCACTATTCTTTCCAATACCATTATTTAAAGTCACTAATTCTTCCATCTTTCTTATTCCCAGTCCAGCTTTCTCGTTCATGTGATTGAAAATACCAATTGCAGCTTTTTGAGAAACCTGTAGTCGGAACAGCCAGCTAGGCTGAGCCCAAATTCTTGAACCTCAGAAATTATGACATAATAGCTGTTTGTTGTTTTGTACCACTAAAGATTTGTTACACAGCAATAGAGCAGTGAGTTTGGGGGAATTCAGGGCTTATCAAGAAAATAGACATGAAAAGCATTGCACAAGAAGCTATTTATTGGGACTAATGCATTAACAGCTGGTGTCAAGAGGGATCAGTCTCTACAGAATGACCTCAGCTCCTGCAAAAGGAGGTCATCCAGAGCCATCAGAAGAGGAAGAAGATGTGAAAAACCCCTGGAAAGAGGGGGAGGGAGGTGGTACTTTTGTGTAGCTGATGTCATCCTGAAACAAGGTAGAAAACGACTAGTCAGAGAATTTTGAAGGCAGCAGCGTCTCACGGTCTTTATAACCACAGGATTTTATTCTACTGAGGGTGAGCAGATGTTGGTATTATTTCACGGGTGTGTACAGTAGGTACTGTGGGCACTCTCTGAACCAAAAACACCACTGCTGTTGAGTCAGGTCTAACTCATAGCAACACTATAGGTCAGAGTAGAACTGCCCCATAGAATTTTCAAGGAGTGTTTGGAAGATTTGAACTGCAGACCTTTTGGTTAGCAGATGTAGCAGTTAACACAATATGCCACCAGGCTTTCCACAGGCAGGCTCTAAATGGTTAAAAATCTGCTTATTTGGGCTCTTTTAAAAATCATTGGACATACATAAATTTGAGCTTGGGTTCACTGACTTCAGCTTGCTATGAAGAAATAAACAACTTGGGGTGAATTACCAGAGAGACCATGTTTGACTTATTTATATGCAAATAGATAACTAATACCAACTGCCAAAGGAGACATAGTGGGATTTGGGAATTCAGAGTACTCAGAGTCATCTAAGTCTGTCGAGTTCTCAAACCTCCTTCTTCGCTGTCAAAATCCTGTCTTTCATATAAAGAGTCTGATGAGCCTTGGAATTAAGCCAAAACTGTCATTCTGTACTCTTCAGGATTGCATTCTGATTGATTTTTCAGATACATGAGTCCTATGGTTTAGGAATATAAGAGATTCATTTATGTTAGTCAAAGGAGACCCCTGGTCTTCTGGCCATGTTTTAAAATGAGAATTAAAAACCCCACATCCATTGTTTTCTTTCTAACACTTCAGGGCAGTCTTTATATCTCCTATTCCCACTTTAATTACCATGCAATCTGTTAAAGCTTGGCCTGCAATAGGCATGATTATGGACTGCATTGTGTGCCCCCAAAAGATAAGCTGAAGTCCCAATCCCATGTAGAGCGAACTTGATCTTACTTGGAAATGAGATCTTTGAAGATGTTATCCGGTAAGTTGATAGGAGATTGCACTGGAGTAGGGTGGGTCTTCATGAAATCTGGATGATGACTGTCATGGATTGAACTGTGTTCCCCCCAAAATCTGTGTAGCAATTCAACTAGACCATGATTTCTGGTATTGTGTTCTGTTTCTCCATTTTGTAAACTGTGCCTCTATGATGTTAATGAGGGTGGATGGGCCCACAGTAGTGTTGGTGGGGCAGGTCTCACTATGTAAGATTGTTTTGTACCTTGAGGCAGTCTCTTGAGATATGAAGGAAAGAAGCTAGCAGAGAAATTTGGGGGCCTGATACCACCCAGAAGCTGTGCCAGTAGCTAAGTGTGTCCTTTAGAATGGACTGGGATCCCCGCACCTCAAAAGTTTCCAGTCCAGGAGAAGATTGATGACAAGGACCTTCCTGCCGTGCCAGCAAAGAAAGCCATCCCCTAGAGCCGACACTCTGAATTTGGACTTTTAGCCTACTGGACTGTGACAAAATAAAATTTCTCTTTTTAAAGTCATCCATTTGTGATAATTCTGTGAGAGCAGGACTAGCTGACTAAGACAGGGACCTTATAAATGAGAACAGACACACAGAGACAGAAAAAAGAAGGCCACATGAATGTGTGTCTATAAACCAGGGAACACCTGGGTCTACAAGAAGCTGGGAAAGGCAAGAAAGGACCTTCATCTAGAGAGTTCCAAGGGAGCATGGTCTGGCTAATAAGTTGATTTGGAACTTCCAACCTCCAGAACTGTGAGACAATAAGTTTCTATTCTTATAAGTTACCTGCTTTGTGTTACTTTGCTACAACAGCTCTAGGAATTAACACCCCCAAATCACTGCCAACCAGTCCATTCTGACTCATAGTGACCCCATCAGACAGAGTAGAACTGCCCGTAAGGTTTCCAAAGCTGTAATCTTTATGGAAGCCGACTGACAGATCTTTCTTCTGTGGAGCGGCTGGTGGGTTTGTACTGCTGACCTTTTGGTTAGCAGCTGAGGGCTTAACCAATGAGCCACTAGAGTTCTTTATTAAAGAAGTGCTTTATCCTGAGAAATCAAATAGGTGATGGTTTAATTAAAAAAAATTCAGTTGCGCTTTATTTTTTTCCTTGGAGAATGAAGGTTTATTCAAACAGATATAAACAAGGAGACAGTACACAACAGGTGAGAGGACACCCTTTGATCACTACACTCACGGGACCAACCTGGGGGAGAAGAGGAATCCAAAATGATCAGAAGGGTGATGAGCTCACTGACTGGTCTTAGCTGCCACAGGAAAAGCCTAGGGAAGGAAGGTGTGGAAGCTGCTAGTGAACTTCAGAGATCTGCTCCAAGAACCTGAAATGCCAGGTACCATAGCAATGGAGGGAGTAGCTGGTTTCTGGAAGGGGGAATCAGGAAGCACTGGAGGATGTCAAGGGGCAAACCTTAAGATCCAGTCTTCACTGGCTGACTTCAAATGCCCTCTCTTCTCTGAAGCCTCCTGAATCAGGTTTAGCAGACCCTGGGGGCAAATTTGGACCATCCTCCCTAGTTGATTGCCCTAGATGAAGAAGGCAAAGTAGCCCCTCAGGAGTGCACTGCTGCCCCTCGCAGAAGGTGAGGTGTATGGACAAGAGCAGCAATAGTGCCATTTCTAGCCAAGTAGTAGACTGGGGTCCCTGCAATGATGTTTCGGCAAGGCCTCTCATAGGACCTGGATGAGGCACGGTAGCAGCCTGCAGGTAGGCTCCAGCCCCCAGTGGGTTGACACTGAAGCAGCAGGAAGTGACACTGGAGGCACCAAGGGAAGTGCTTGAGTTCAGCGATGAGCCTTAGGAGAGAAACAGAGACGGGACTGGACAACGGTGGCCCAACGCAGGAAGGGTCTGCTGAGCAGTACAGTCTGGTCTTCACCCCCAGCACAAGGAGTCTTCTCCCTGCCATGCTTCTCTGTCACCGAAAAGAGCTCTTACTGCTCCAGAGGCAGCAGGTTTCCTAGTCTGGGCAGCTCTTCAAAGTCTTTGGTTAAAAACATTTAAAATGTAATTCTTTTGCAATTGTTCCTACCTGTATTTCTCTCAGAGAAGTCCATCAGCTCAGGGTCTATCATCCCAGAAGCTGAGGGGAGCAGTGGCAACACTATTGTGAGACTGGGCAGCGTCAGAAGGTAGGGACTCTGGTGTATTCTGTCTGTCTGAACACAAAAACACACAAAGTTCTAACAGCTTTTAAGAATGCTGTGAGCATCTGTAATGAATGAGGGAGAAATGAGAAGCGCAGAGTGGAGATCTGGGCTCCATCAAGACAGGATTCCAAAAACACTAGTTGAAAGACGCTACAGTAGTGGAGTCCTCCAACCCTAGTAGAAAGTAGTGCTTAAAGAGCCAGCCCAAGGATGCAGAGTTGGAAGCCTTCTTACGATTCTCTGGAATTCTGAGCTCTGGCCACTACCTGAAAAATAGGCCGTTTCATGAGAGAAAACGTTCACTTCATTCCTTTGCCTTCCTTTCTTCAATCTTAGAAATGAATTAACAACTGGGAAAAGATACAGGTGTAACCCAAAAGCAGCAAAAAGAATTTTCTCAGTGCCGTTAGTCACTTAGTGACTACAAAAATAACTTCAGGTGCCCCATCACTTTGTAGGCCCAAACTTGCCCAAGCCAGAAATATACAGAATCCAACAAGATTTACATGAGGAAGACACATAAATGGTAGCTTTAGTTAAAACAACAACAACAACGACAAATCACTGCCATTTAAGCATTTTTAAACTATAGAGACAGCAGAATCACGAGTTCTCGGTGGTGGGGGGGAGGGGAGGCTGCAGTGACAACAGCAGCTTATTTATGAAAGTCTCCCACTGCACTTAAACCTATCAAACAAGGCTATCCCAGTCTACCATAAACCAGATCAACAGGACTCTGAATATGTCTTCTCTCTCTTAAAGGCCACTGACAAGAAAGCACCTATGGCTTTCTTGCCTTGACTGAGGCCCACAGACACGAGAACAAGAGCTATCTACCCAACCGAACCCTTGCACAAAGTTACTAGGCTTGCAGCTATTTTAGATTGAATAAGCCCTTCCTGTGGTTGGAAGCAACCACAAGAAACTCAGTAGTAGCATTTTGTCTTTTAGGTTTTATATCCTACCCTGTATATCCTATACCTCTGCCCTCAGGTCCTTACTCCCAGGATGCACAAGGGGAAAGTCTGGGGCAGGAAGCCTTGGGACTCTCAGTTCTGGGGTCAGTGGGAGAGGGACAGCTGGGCTCAAGCTCTATTCGCGACAACTCATGCTATGGCTGCTTCTCCCTCTGCCACCTCCCTGCAGCGCACCTCTCACTCCTGACATCTGTTTCTCCATTCTCCATCACTTGGCTTTCTGTCCTGATTGTCTGGTGGAGAGGTAGCTGGCCTAGCAAGAGAGCGGAATTCTCCTTTCAGTGGGTAAGGAAGTGCCTGGCAGGAGGCAGGTGCAGGAGCTCATTCCCTAAAAGATGGGCAGAGGCTTTGTATCCATCTGTCTCTACATGCACAGTCAGGTCTTACAGGAGACTGAGTTGAAAAGCAGGGTGTAGGCTGTTTTTTGTTTTTTTTTCCCTTAAGGATTCCCGACCTTGAGATTGGATTTACTGCCCCTTCCTAGCCTAGCCCCCTGTTGTCCTTCCACAAGAAGGAAAATTATTTCTGACAGCGTGGGTTCCCTGGAAAAGGGCCCAAACAAGTCAGGGCAGGTTGCTTTGGACAGTCACGGGGAGCTTTGCCCTTCCCCACCCCCGTACAGCACACACACACAGCCCTGACCTCCGTCCAGGCTGCGTATGTGTGCACAGGTGACTCAGGCACACGCAGCCACGAAAGTCTCAGTGACAGGTCTTGCTAGATGCAGGGGTACCAGAGGTCAAAGCCTGGGGAGAACTCAAGGACCCCAGTTCTGTCTCCCCCAACTAACTGCATGTGTGTCAAAAGGCACTGTGTGTCCAGGGTGGGGTGGGGAATTAACTAAGTCCTGCAGTGCAGAAGGCAGGGACCACCCCGTCTGTATCAAGGTGTCTCAGTCCAGGCACAAGTGACACGGTGGGCCAGCCGTTCCCTGTTGTGGGGGCCTGTCTTGTGCACTGTAGGGTGTTGAGCAGCATCCCTGGTCTCTACTTACTAGATGCTAGTAGCATACCCCAGGCATAACAATAAAAAATGTCTCCAGATATTGCCAAATGTCCCTTGAGGGACAACATCACCTCTGGCTGGAAATCACTGGTCTCTAGGTGAAGAGCTGACCACCCACAGTGGGGAGGGTGCTAATGGATTCAGCAAAGTTAGAGCTGCCCGGGCTCTGGGCTGGGTGCAGCGATGTGTAATGGGGAAAAGAGTGGCCACGGGACCCAGGGCAGAGAGAGATATCCTCTAGCAGTCAGGAAAGCAGATATTCCTGAAGAGCTGCAGCTGTGAAGGACACTTCCTCAGTTGTGCTGGTGCTAGTAGCGAGCAGAGTGTTAACCAGAAGTCACTAAGCCCGTTCTTCTGAAACTCGCCAGGGAAGACCTACTCTACATCCAAATTTGACTCAATGGTGGCTGGCTTCCAGGGGCTGTGGAACTGTCTCTTTCAGGAGTCTAGGTCACGTCTCTGCTTCCTAAGGCCGATGTCTGGCCTTCTCTCCCAGGAGGTGGCCGGCAGGAGGAGGGAAAGCCACTCCCACTGCCTGTTTAGTGTTCTGCTTTGCTCCTTGCCCAGCCCTCAAAATATTCCACACAAAATTTAATTCAGAAAAGAAATCCACAAAATTTAACATTTAAAAAAGGCAAAGTAGACAGGCGCCACTGTTGAGCTGGAAAGAATAGATCCCATGGCCTGAAGGAGTATCCATTGTCCCTTGAGTCTGCTGGCCACTGCTCTCCTCAACAGAATCACTGGATGAAGTCACAGGGGTGTGCTGAAAAATGTAAGCTCCTTGCACAGCTGCAGCTATTGGCATATACATACCTGGGCTGCTAAGGGAGAGGTGACCGAGTTGCTGGGTAAGAGGTCCCATCAAGGAGGCAGGCTGGAGAGAAAGGGGGTGATTCCTCCCTGGTGTCAGAACTGAAACTGAAGGCTACATGAGGTATGATTGGTGGTGCATCCAAGATGCGTTAGGTACTTGTAGAGATGTCTGAGTCACTATTTGGTGAGACGGAAGATATGGAGACAGCGCAGACTGAGCAAGCATCCGGCTGGGAATGATGCTATAACAGGCTCAGTAAGACCCGTTCTGAAGAGCTGTGGTAGGGTCATAGGTCAAGGCCATGTCACCCATGTCTCCAGTCCTTGGCCAGACCTGTCCAATCTGCACAAATTTTCCTTGGTTCTGCCATTTCTTCAGCCCACCATCAGCAAATTTACAAAGCAAGGGATTAGATGGGGCTGGTACCCATTAGTTTCCATTAAAGTGGGTGATGATGGCTTCACACTTCTCTGTGAACTCTGTCCTTGCAAAGCTCACCCTCGTGCTCATTCCACTGGTACCTCAAAAGATTCAGGTGGAGACAACATTCCCAGAGGGCTTCAGCCTCCCCTCCAATTCTTGCTTATCCATGGACAGTGGGAGGTCTGAGATGTATAAATTTGCAGGGTTCTGCTCCTGTTGCTTTGCTATCTGGGCTTGTACACCGTTAGCTTTCAGCACTGTTACACCTTTCTTTGCTGCTAAAGGACTGTCAAAGTCCACAAAGCCATAGATTTTGCGTTTGTTTGTGGTCTTGTCCAGTATTGCCTTTGTGGAGACAATCTTGCCATATGGCTGACATAGCTTAACGAGGTCCTGGTCAGTAGTGCCTGGCTGCAGTCCCTGGATGTACAGGTTGGTTTTGCTCAGCTGGTCACTTCCACTGCTCCCACTGCTGCGGCTAGGGTTACTGTTGCTTGGACTGGGCCATACCATCTGCTGAGCCAGTGACACATACGGCTTCTTGTTGTTCTTGTTATAGCCAAAAGTCAGCATCCCAGGCCTGGGAGTCACTGATAGCAACATTTTCTCTTAATATTTGGGAGCTGAGAGAGAGGAGAGAGAGGAAAAGGAAGGGGCAAGAGAAAAAGAGGGAGAGCAGTGAAGGAGAGGGAGGGGGAGGAAAGGGGTGGACAATGAATAAGGAAAACCTAAGAAGGTGAAAGTTCACAGAGCAAATGAGTTTCTCATTAAACAGAAAATACACAAATCGTTATCTGACGTTGCTTACCAATTCTGTGATGTGTCAATGTTCTCCTGTTCTCTGCATCACTATTGGGTAGACAACAAATGTTTCGGTTTTTACATTTTTACATTTTGAGTCAATTCCAACTCAGAGACCCCATAGACAACAAATGAAACACTGCTCAGTCCTGTACCACCCTAACAGGGAGGGTGCCCATTGTTGCAGTCACTGTATCAGACCACCTTGTTTAGAGACTTTCCCTTTTTCACGGACCCTTTACTTAACAAAGCATGATGTCCTTCTTCAGGAACTAGTCCCCGCTGACAACATGTCCACAGTGAGATGAAATCTCAGCACACTCACTGCTAAGGAGTATTCCAGCAATGCTTCTTTTAAGGCAGATTTGTTTGTCCTTCTGGCAGTCCAGGGTATATTCAATATTATCTGCCAATACCATAATTCAAAGGCTTCAGTCCTTCTTAGGTTTTCCTTATTTATTGTCCAGCTTTAGAATGTATTAAAAAAACAAAATGAAACACTGTCTATGAGTCAATTCAGACTCATACCAAATCCTAAAGGACAGAGTAGAACTGCCCTGTAGAGTTTCCAAGGAATACCTGGTGGATTTGAACTGCTGACCTTTTGGTTAGAAGCTGTACCTCTTAATCATTATTGCATTTCCAATAGTACCCATCTTCAAATCCACCCTGATCAGTCAATCAATCCCACATTTCTGTCCTTGAGGGTCTACTTGCTGCAACTATTTCTGGCAGGTGGGCTAGTCAGCAGGGTTTAGTGCAGGAAATAGTAATAACACTAGGTACTTTAAGCAGAGGGAGATTTAACACAGGGACTAAGGGGTCTACAAAACGCTTGGATGGGCTGAGGGAATATAAATCAAGAGCCTGTCCCTGGAACTGCCGAGTTTAAAGAGCATTCATGGATTAGGAAAGTAGAATCTTCAGTCTAATGCTGCCACTAACATACTCGTTTTCCAAAATCCCTGTAGGTGATGATTAGACATCAGAACAATGTGTCTGACCATCACTACTGACTTTTGATACCCTCATCTCTGTGACTTTGGTAATCAAGAGCCAACAACAGAGAGATGGTCCTGCTCTCATTTCTGTCTTCTAAATTTCATGCAATTGCATCTAACTGGTAAAATCTAATTTGTATGTAGAACTCTAGCTGCCCATTATTCCGGAAAATATGCTTCATGGTTTTTTAAAATTTTTTTGCTGGCTACTGAAGTTCAGAGAAACCCACTAGAGACCCTCAGATGGCTGCTGATCACAGTAGTCCAAAAAATCTGTGGTAGGCATGTAAGATAAAGTTCTGCATAGATTTCAGAAGGTAAGCCAACCTCAAAAACTCATTTATTGTCCCAGACAAAGAACTACTGCTCTAGAACAATACTGGAAAGTATAAAGTACTTTATACTTGAATAAAATACATTGCTTAATCTTATCCATTCATTTATTCAATCCATGTTGACTGATCTGTAAAGAGGCAGGTAGATCTTAGGAGTCCCTAAGTGGAAAAAACAGTTAAGCACTGGGCCACTAACTAAAAGGTTGGCAGTTTGAATCCACCAGAAGCACCTTGGAACAAAAGCCTGGCAATCTATTTGTGAAAGATCACCACCACTGATAACCCTATGAAGGACAGTTATATTATAAAACTGAAATGTGGATTTATCTTGAGTTGGAATTCAGCACAAATGTAACATTTGTTACTAAAATCTGGAGGAAGCTAAGAGTACCCTCAAAGCAGCTTTACAAAAACCTTATTCAATGGCTAAAGAATTTTTAGTATTATATTTTTATTACTATATTTGAAAGTCGGTTTCCAATTATTGCTCTCCCTTCCTATTATATATTTGTAGATTAAATTTTGACTATTTTAACTGATTTAACTCACTACTTTGATATCAATATTTTAGTTTACCCACAGTCTCATCACAGTATAATTCAGGTACTTGGCAAATATTTTAAAGCATGCATTACTGTGTTCCAGGCACTTTGCTAAAAATAAGGTGAGATTTCTACTCTCTTGAAGCTTGCAGTCTAATAAAAAATAGATATGTAGTTACTCAGTAATTAATTCATTACAATCTTTGATGAGTTGTTTGAAGGAAAATTACAGGGTGCTGCTGAACAGTCTGTTGGCCAACTTGGCCAATTTGGCCTGGTCCTTCTCTAAGGAAGTGACATTTACAACTGGGACTTGTTGAATGAACTGCCATTGGCCACATGAAAAGGAGTATGGAGAGCACTGTAGGCAGAGAACACCTCGTGTATTAAGAACTCAGAGGCAACAAAACCATGGAGTGTTTGAAGAACTGAAAGGAATTGGGTAGTTGGGAAAGGCAGTCTGAATATTTTGGTGTATGCTGTAAAGTACAGATCAAAGACATGTTGAAATATCAAGTGGATGTGACATGTAGGTTACTATGAGACATCATTGACGTCTTCTGATGGACCCTATAGGTAAACTTAGGGAAAACAAGAATTGGGAAACTATGAATTTTCAATTGAGAACAGATATGAAAAATTAGAGATCCTCATGGACAGCTGTGAATGCAGTCCCTCATCTTTTTTTTTTTTTTATTTAACATAACTGAGTAAAAATGTATATTCACATATAAATTTATATGCTCCCCTATATGCAGCTTCCATTGCTCTCTCTGTCCGGTGACCGCACACTATTCCTCTCTGCTCCATACATGTCTCATCGTCTCAACAGTCTCCTTTCCCCTCCTCTCCGTCCACTCCCCTTCCTCCAGCCAGAGGTCAGCAAGATGATATCCTATAGATGTATAGAACCATAAAGTGCTTCCAACATATGGTTACTCTGCATTGCCAAGTCCATTCCATTCCTGTCCAAAGAGTGGACCTTTGTTATACTTTATGGGAACGGGCAGCATCAGGGCCGGGGGCCATGCTCTCAGAGGAACCCCAAAACCGCTGGACCATCAATTGAGGTCTTTTAGTGGAGATCTCATGATGCACCTCTTTTTATTCTTGTGTTGCCAGTGAGGCTCCTCTCTGTGAGCTCCGTCATGGCTATCACTGGTGGTGGCCAGTCACCATCCGGTTCTTCCGGTCCCGGGTCGATGTAGGCACCCACTCTTGTGGGTCTCTCTGTCTTCTCGGTTGTCTTTACCGCATGCCATTTTGGCCCTCGGTGAGCATCCGTTCCTGCTGAGTTGGGACCATTTGCTGTGTCCTCGGATGGCAGCTTGGCAGCTTTTAAGACCCCAGACGCCACTCACCAATGTGGGGTGCAGAGAGCTCTCTTAGCAAAATGCTAGTTGTGCCAATTGGCCTGGAATTCGCCGGAGACCATGGTCCCCCACCCCCCGCCCCAGCTACTATATCCTTGCAGTATTGAGTTAAGATGGAAGGAGTACTCAAGTTATGCTGAAGTCCACTTAATGTTGTTCTTGTTCCTAATGTGTGCTGTCACCGCTTTCTCCCAACTAGATTTCTAGTAACTACGTAAACTAAACCTTCCCCCCCTTGCCCTCCCTCCCTCCCTCCCCTCCCTTGCAGCTGTCAAAGAGTCTTTTCTTCTATACACAAGTCTGTTTTTGAGATCTTATCGTAGAGGTCTCATACAGTATTTGTCCTTTTGTCGCTGACTACTCTCACTCAACATAATGTCTTCCAGTTGAAACCAGGTTAGGAGATGTTTCCTGGAATCATCGTTATTCTTTATCATTGCGTAGTGCTCCATTGAGTATATGTACCACAGTTTGCCTATCCATTCTTCTATTGTTGGGCATCTAGGTTGATTCCACCTTTTTGCTATTGTGGACTGTGCCGCGATAAACATTCTGGTGCATGTGTCCGTTGGTGTGAAAGGCCTTGAATCTGTAGGATATATTCCAAGTAGTGGAATTACTGGGTCAAATGGTATATCAATATCCATTTTTTTAAGGAAGCGCCAGATTGCCTTCCAAAGAGGCTGGACCATTTTGCAACCCCACCAACAGTGTAGGAGGGTTCCACTTTCTCTACAGCCTCTCCAGCATTTGTTGTTTTGTGTTTTCTGGATCATGGCCAATCTTGTTGGGGTGAGATGGTATCTCATTGTTCTCTTGATCTGAATTTCTTTAATAGCTAAAGATTGTGAACACGTCCGCATGTGTTTTTTCGCTGCCTGGATCTCCTCTTTAGTGAAGTATCTGTCCATCTCCTTTGCCCATCGCTTAATTGGATGGTTTATTTTCTTCTTATTGATATTTTGTAGTATCTTATAGATTATGGAGATCAGGCGTCGATCTGACATAGAGTTGCCAAATATTTTTTCCCACTCTGTGGGTGTTCTTTTAATTCTATTAATAAAGTCTTTGGATGAGCAAAAGTGTTTGATTCTTAATAGTTCCCATTTATCTACTTTCTCTTCTGTTGATTGAGGTTTCTTTGACAGATTTTGGAGTCTGTCCTCATTGTGTATTAAAACTTCCATTGTTGTTCCTACCTTTTCTTGGATGAGCATTATTGTTTTAGGTTTGGTATTTAGGTCTTTTATCCAGTTGGAGTTGGTTTTTGTATAAGGTGTAAGATATGGATCTTGATTCAGTTTATTGCAGATGGATAACCAATTTTGCCAGCACCATTTGTTGGAGATGCTGTTTTTACCCCAATTTAATGTCTTAGGGCCTTTGTCGAATATCAACTGTTCATAGGCAGATGGTGTCATCTCTGGGGTCTCAATTCTGTTCCATTGATCAGTCTACCTGTTCTTGTACCAGTACCAGGCTGTTTTGACCACTGTGGCAGTGTAGTATGTTCTAAGGTCGGGTAATGAGAGGCCTCCCAGTGTGTTCTTCTTCTTTAGTAGTACCTTACTTATCCGGGGCTTCTTTCCTTTCCAAACAAAATTGGTGATTTGTTTCTCCATCTCATTAAAAAATGATGCTGGAACTTGTATTGGGATTGCATTATATAAATAAATTGCTTTGGGTAAAATAGACATTTTCACAATGTTAAGTCTTCCTATCCATGAGCAGGGTAGGTTTTTCCATTTATCTAAGTCTCTCTTAGTTTCTTGTAGTAAGGGCTTGTAGTTCTCTTTGTAAAGGTCTGTTGTTTCTCTGGTTAGATTAATTCCTAGGTACTTTATCTTCTTAGGGGCTATCACAAATGGTATAGATTTGATAATTTCCTCCTTAACAGTCTCGTTGTTGGTATAAAGGAATCCTACTGATTTACTTATGTTTATCTTGTATCCTGAGACTTTGCTGAACTCTTCTATCAGTTTGAGTAACTTACTTATAGATTCCTTGGGTTTCTCTGCATATACAATCATATCATCTGCGAACAGGGAGATTTTAACTTCCTCTTTGCCGATGCAGATGCCCTTTATTTGTTCGTCTTGTCTAATTGCTCTGGCTAGAACTTCTAGCAGAATGTTGAATAGGAGAGGTGACAGTGGGCATCCTTGTCTAGTTCCTGATCTCAGGGGAAAGTCTTTCAGTCTCTCTCCATTCAGGATGATGTGGGCAATTGGCTTTGTATAAATGGCCCTTATTGTGTTGAGGAATTTGCCGTCTATGCCCATTTTGCTAAGAGTTTTTAGCATGAATGGGTGTTGGACTTTATCAAATGCCTTTTCGGCATCAATGGACAAAATCAGGTGATCTTTGTCTTTTGTGTTATTTATGTGGTTAATCACATTAATTGTTTTCCTGATGCTGAACCAGCCTTGCATCCCTGGTATGAATCCCACTTGGTCATGATGGATTATTTTCTTGATATGTTGTTGTATTCTGTTGGCAAGAATTTTGTTGAAGATTTTTGCATCTAAGTTCATGAGTGATATCGGTCTGTAGTTCTCTGTCTTTGTTGGATCTTTCCTGGGCTTAGGTATCAGGGTTATGCTGGCTTCATAGAATGAGTTTGGGAGTACTTCATCCCTTTCTATACTGTGAAATAGTTTCAATAGTATTGGGGATAACTCTTCTCTAAATGCTTTGTAGAATTCTGCCGTGAAGCCATCTGGGCCCGGACTTTTTTGGGTTGGCAGTGTTTTGATGACATTTTCAATCTCTTCCTTTGTGATGGGTTTATTAAGTTGTTCTGCTTCACGTTGTGATAATTTGGGTAGGTGGTATGAGTCAAGGAATTGGTCCATTTCCCCTAGGTTTTCAAATTTGTTAGAGTACAGTCTTTCATAGTATTCTGTTATGATGTTTTTGATTTCTGTTGCATCTGTGGTGACAACTCCCTTCTCATTTCTAATTTGGGTTATTTGTTTCCCTTCCTGCTTTTCTTTAGTAAGTTTAGCCAATGGTTTATCGATTTTGTTGATCTTTTCGAAAAACCAGCTTTTGGTCTTTTCAATTTTTTCAACTGTTTTTCTATTCTCTAGTTCGTTTAGCTCTGCTCTAATCTTTATGATCTCCTTTCTTCCGGTGCCCGAGGGGTTCATCTGTTGTTCTCTTTCTACTTGTTCAAGCTGTAGAGTTAGTTCCTTGATTTGGTTTCTTTCTTCCTTCCCGATGTGTGCATTTATGGAGATAAGCAGACCTCTGAGCACTGCTTTGGCTGTATCCCATAGGTTCTGGTAGGAAGTGTTTTCGTTCTCATTGGAATCCATGAATTTCTTTAATTGATCCCTGATTTCCTCTATAACCCATGTTTTTTTGAGCAAGATGTTGTTCAGTTTCCAACAGTTCCACTTTCTATCTCTGTTTTTTCTGCTATTGATTTCAACTTTGATGGCTTTATGATCTGAGAAGATGCTTTGCAATAATTCAATGGTATGGATTTTGTTGAACCCTCATCTTGTTTAATCGCAGGGTAGAGATGGCTAAGGACCCAGAACAGGACCTGATTACAAAGGTTGCAGAGTTGTAACGCAATAGGTGCTCACCCAGACAGCTCTTACATTCAGAGAAGAGAGAGATTTGAGTATACACGGATAAGACTAAGAGATCTCGTATCTCTGCTATGATATGTAGTGATAGAAGCTATTTCTGTCCTCAGAAATAATATGATCCTGAGGGATCCTGATTGCCCTGAGAACCCAGAACATTTCCTTCTGGTCCAATATGCTGATGATGGCATAATGTTACCTGGACCTGGTGAGTAGTAAGTAGTAAGTGTACTTAGTAAGACATGTATGCATCAGAGGATGGAAGCTAAACATGGGGAAAGGCCAGAGGTCACCATATCAATGAATCTTCTAGAGGTCTGATCTACACTGGAAAATTTAAAGTGAAAGAACTCCATATATCCACAACATATAAAAAGACACATGCTTATTGAAACTGCTTGAATTTTAAAGCACATTTGCTGCATTTGAATATGATATTGAAATCCACTTACCTACTAGATTGAGAGTTTTGAGCAGGACTTTGAACAAAGAAAATTTCTTTAGCTGGCCTAGGCTGTGTCAAAATATAACTTCTATTTGAGCCTTATGAAATGGTATTGGGAATGTACATATTGGACAGAGGTGCTGTATAGAGCCTCTAGCAGTAGAAAAATCAATCAGTAATATAATCAGTGTAATAATACAATTAATATTATATAAGAAATATAATCAATCATTTGGAAAATAAACCATAGAGTTTCAAGCAAAGCCATGTTGTCTTCTGCAGACTATTTGAAATGCTTTCCCTTGCTTTCTATGGGCCTTAGATAGACACAAAGTCTGATCATGAGACATGAAGCCACTATGCAACTTGAGGTGCTCCTCAAAAACTAGGTACCATCTATTTAGCAAAATCATAAAGTTGGGTTATGTACAGCAGCCCTTCATTATTAAATGTAAATATGTATATGAGACTCAGCTTGAGCAGGCCTAGAAGACACAAGTAAATAGTACAAGTTACTCAAATTCTCATGCTGTTTCCTTCTGTTTTATCACATCTCCCTTAATGCATACTTGTACCTGTGATCTCAAGGGAATTCACAATGACTGGCTAACAGAAAAGGAAAAACTGTGGTCCCTGTTTATGCGCATTGGGATCAGCCAGAAGTGAACAGTTACTGCTTTTCAGTGCTCCTGAAAGACGGTGGAGGAAAGTCTTATTGCATAAAATTTTGAGCAGATATCTATTTATCCGCTCTGTTGGAAAGAAAAATACCTGATCCTATACTGATCCATGAGCATGGGCTAATGGATTGACTGGATGGTCAAAGACTTGAAAAGAAGGGGTTCATTCTACCTCCTTGAATCCAGTTACACCACTGTCAGTTGCTCTCCAGTTGATTCTACCTCATGACGACCTTGTGTGTCTCATAATAGAACTAGGTTTTATGGCATTTTCAATAAATGATTGTTTGGAAGTAGCTTGCTAGGCCTTTTTCTCAGTTTCTTATGATTGAATTGGAAGCTGCCAACATTGTGGTTAGCAGCTGAATGTGTTAAGTGTGCCAACCAGGGATTCCAGAAACCAGTTGTTATTTTTAGATGCTGCTTAGTTGATTCTGGCTCATAGCAACCCCGTGTGGACTAGAATGAAACACTGCCTGGTCCCGCACCATTCGCACAATCATTACACCCACTGCGTCCATCCATCTTATGGAGGGTCTTCCTCTTTTTTGTTAACCCTCTACTTTACCAGGCATGATGTTCTTCTCCAGGGACTAGTCCCAGATGACAACATGTCCAAAGCACGTTGAATGAAGTCTAGCCACCCTCACTCTCAGGAAGCACTCTGGTTGTGTTTCTTTCAAGACAGAGTTGTTTATTCTGCTGGTAGCCCATAGGGTATTCAATATGTTTCACCAACACCATAATTCAAAGGCATCAATTCTTCCTCAGTCTTCCTTATTTATTGTCCAGCCTTTGCATGTGTAAGAGATTATAGAAAATATCACACCTTGGGGCAGGGGCACCTTAGTTCCCAAAGTGACATCTTTGCATTTTTAAAACATGGAAACCAATCAGGATTGACTCAATGGCAGTGGATTTGGTTTTGGGATTTTACACCAAAATTGGAACCCTGGTGGTACAGTGGTTAAGAGCTTGGTTGCTAACCAAGAGCATGGTTGCTAACCAAGAGCATGGTTGCCAACAAAGAGCTTGGTTGCTAACCAAGAGCTTGGTTGCTAACCAAAAGGTCAGCAGTTCAAATCCATCAGCCACTCCTTAGAAACTTATGGGGTAGTTTTATTCTGTCCTGTAGGATCACTACAAATCAGAATTGACTTGATAGCAACGTACTTGGTTTTTGTGTGTATACCAAGATTGAAGCAATGATTGTAAATAATAATTCTTGAACTTAATAAAAAAGCATTAACATTCCTCCTGGAGTTAAGAGGTACTTATTCATGAGGACTGATACACATGCCTGCATAGGGACAACTTTCATATCACTTGCTATATATGAGGTACACCCTGAACTGGGGTGAAGTACAACTTGTGCAAGGACATGTGGTGGCCTCAAGCCTATCAAGTAAACATTTCTATTCTTCTAACAACATGAAGGTCATTCTCTCAAGCACATCAGAGTAAAATTCCAGTACAGTGAATTGCCTGTTGATCAGAAATGCTGGCTCAGTCTTGGGGCTAATTCTGTCATTGCCATTGACAATATAATGAGCTTCTTTTTGTTGTTGTTTCATTTTGTTATCCCATATCCTTCAGATATTGCAGTTTTTCAATAAATATGCCCTGAATTCAAGTTACCCATTATCTAATTCCTCCTTCATTAGCCTCATAGAGGCAGGATTTACAGCATCTAGGAACACTGCACAGTACTAGGAATCATGATCTAGCCAAATTGCTACATACAATTTTGGGGAGACACATTTCAATCCATGACAGTACTTTCTGCAAATATTTGGATGTAATAAAGCTAAATTCTGTTTTTAAAAAAGCATGCCTCCCTTTAAAATCTATTTAAGCTGAAGTCTCAGCCTATTACGTTTAAAGCAAGGAAAATAATTTTGATAGTATAGCTAGAGTGTTCTCCTTGTGTCAAAATACTTTCACACTAACCCTGGGAAATGAGTTCCAATGGAACTGCATACATTTAAGTTTTAAAGTTACCTTGTTTAGAAATGTGCAAATTTGCAAATAAAAGTGAATGTTGAATTGCTTAAAACCAAAAAACCCCACTGCCTTAGACTTGATTCCAATCTTAGCGACCCTATGCACAGAGTAGAACTGTTACATAGTTTCCAAGAAGCACCCAGTGGATTTGAACTGCCAACCTTTTGGATAGCAGCAATAGCACTTAACCACTACATCACCAGGTTGAACTGCTTTAAGACTAAACAAAATAAATGAAGGCAGGACTCCATTTGGAGGTCTTTGTGAAAATAGATAGATTCCAGACCTTTCATATGATAAATTGTTGGCTATTAAATTGTCTACTGTTGCTAATAATATCAACTGTCAACTATTAATTTATTGGTAACAACTGAATGAAGAGGGATCAACCATGTCCTGGCAAACCCAACTGCCCAGTAAACATTTTTTTAAAACTGAGCACTGATGTCAGCAGTTTGAGTTCACCAGATGCTCCTTGAAAACTTTATGGGGCACTTCTATTCAGTCCTATAGGGTTGTTACGAGTCAGTGTAGAATTGATGACAGTGGATTTTGTTTATTTGTTTATGCAGATATACTGATCAGGGAGAGTGAGGTGAGGAGACACAGAAGCTCATAATTCAGTGTGGAATTTCTTTCCTCTGTATCAATCTAACAAACATATGCGGGCACTCAAGTCCAGGCAACTGGAAGTGTAAATTTAAGACATTATTATGCCACTGTATGTTATGTGACAACAAGTCTCACTTTTTATAAGCAATGAGGTTAGTAGTTTTTAAACTTTAGTCAGATCAGGGAATCAATCTGAGATTATCTCTTTGAGGCTCTGTTTTCCTGAAATTGCTGCCAGTACTAAATGCTATAAGAGACTTTGGCCATAAGGTAGAAGTTGTTCTGTGTTATGCAAGCATGAGAAGGATTTCATTCAACAAATTAATAGCCACTGGAGGAACAAAGGGAACAGAATAAGAAAAGCCATCCCTGTTTGTCTTACCCTGAAACTCTGAAGCCAGTGATTCTCAAGCACTCCCTGGAAGCCACCTTAAATCTTCTGTCTTCCAGTGTCTCTGCCATGGGTTGGCAAACTATAGCCTATGGGTAAAATCTGACTAGCTGCCTTTTTGTGCAGCCTGTGAACTAAGAATAGATTTTTACTTTTAAAATGATTAGGGAAAAAAAATCAAAAGAGGAAGACTATCTCATGATAAGTGAAAGTTATATATAATTCAAGTACCAGTGTCCATAAATAAAATTTTATTGGAACACAGCCACTTGTTATATAAACTGTTTGTTTGTATATTGTCTATGCTTGCTTTCATACAACAAAGGCAGAGATCAAGAGTTATGATAGAGATTGTGGAACCTGCAAAGGTTTATGTGGTTTAAGAGGGAACTCTGTCCCTGAAATACAGGGAAGTCATTGAGAGGACACTCTGTCCCCGAAATGGAGGGGGGTTGTCTTATCTCATGATCAGACTTTGCCATTAGCTGAAAACAGCCTGGTATGCATGCCTCACAGGTACGACCAAGAACAGCCTTGTGTGCCCCACCAGGTGTAACCCTAAAACCGTAAATGACTTTCTGCCTGTCTTCCTTACCCTTCTAATAGAAACCTCTGCCCTTATCAGAATCTTGACCATAAACAGACCTTAGCCCTTCTCCTAATCAACACTTCTTCCTTACTCAGACCATAAATCCCCTAACCAGGATTTCCTGCTACTCCTCTTCTTTTCCTTATCAAGCCATAAACCCCCTTACCCCGCACTACCTCACTGAAAGTTGAGAACTATTAAAAAACACCTTTAGATGAGGCATTCTCATCTAAAACCCCACTCTCTTTCTCTTTGAATACATTTCACTGGGCCCTTGGACTGGTATGTCTCTGCCTCTGTTTCAGGCTGCCCTGTCCCGAACAGCTTGTCATAGAAAAAAAAAAAAATTTTGCTGATCCCTGGTCTACGCATCTTGCTAGAACTGCCTCTGACAAATGATTTTCCCTTGTTTTCAGATACCCAGATCTCATGAGAGTATCACTCATTGGCAAATGCCCAGAATCTCATGGGAAAATACTTCTGGGAAATGTTGCCCCTGAATTCTCCTCTGGGTTGCAGAGAATTAGTGGCGTTTAGTTGACAACAAATAGTTTACAATACTCATAGAATCGTGGAATTTTGGATCTCAAGAGAACCTCAAACATCATCTGGCTCAAGCTCCTTGAGAAAACAGAAATTTTGGAGTCAGGTGATATGTATTTAAATCCCAACTTCACTACTTAAAAGCTACATGGCCTTGGACAAATTTTTTAACTCTCCGAACCAATTTTCCTTATAGCTCTTGGTGCAAATAGTTAAGGGCTTGACTAGTAGCCAAAAGGTTGGTGATTTAAACTCACCCAGAGGCATCCTGAAAGAGGGGTCTGGAAATCTTCTTCTGAGAGGTCACAGACTCGAAAACCCTATGGAGCAAGTTCTCCTCTGCACGAAGGAGGTCCCCGTGAGTAGAAATCACTGAGAGTCAGAATCGACATGATGGCCACTAACAGTGACAGCAGTGGTAAGGTCTCGGAGAAAACTTGTAAAAATGCCTGTCGGGTGAAGAACTAATTTACTCAAAGAATTTAAACTTTGCTCCCGATTCCTGGAAAATAACCTCTAAATACTTGAAATTTCTCAAGTGATTAGAATGTCTGTGCTACTAGGGGGGAACTCCAGACCACATCTGATATGGTAATAAGTCGACTGGCTGTAGGGCTCGAAAACCCGCTACCTATCAGCCTAACGTCCACCGGGGGAGGACGGCTGGAGACTGACTTCAGCCTCATGGGCAGTGAGTTGATCAATTCTGTCTGTATAAGGAAATCACACTAAAATCTCTAGACACCGAGTTCTGGTGGGCTTCCTGGTTGGTGATAGACATCAGTGCACTGGGAGGATAAACTTCTCTTGGGACACAAAAGCTCTTTGTCGAGGACCGTCTCAGACCTTACTTTTTGTATCTGTCTTCATGTTGGTCCTGATATGTATCCTTTATAATAAAACTATAATCCTAAGTATAGAGTTTTCTTGAGTTTTGTGAGGGCTTCCAGTGAAATATTGAACCCAAGAAGGTAGCAGGAACCTCTGAATTCTTAGACAGTTAATCAGATGTGCCAGTATTTTGGGGAACCCCAACCTTGTGGCTGGTTTACTGAGGGGTTAGTGGGAAACCCTGAATCTGAAGCCAGCAGGTCAGAAGTGGGAGCTTCCTGGAGACACTCAGGTTTGTGACTGGTACCTGAAGGCTTAGGCTGACTTGGTGGAACAGGCAGAGTATAAACAGCTGCATCTTAAACATAACCTGTACCATTTTGTTTCTTAACTCTGTCTCCAAGTGTGAATCCATTGCTTTCCTCAGTTTTTCCTATAATCTATGTTCTCTTTAGGGCTGTGGAAAAACAAGTGATAATATAAAAACTGTAGAAGAAAAACAAAGGAATCTTATAAAACAAAGGAACTTACCAGACAGCCAGTCCACCTCTGGGCCTAAAATACCAATTAAAATTTTGCTATTGTTGTTATTAGGTGCCATTGAATTGGTTCCAACTCACAATGACCCTATGGACCACAGAGTGAAACACTGCCCAGTTCTGCACCATGCCCATCATCCTTTTTTATGCTTAGGCCCCAATTACAATATCAGGACTATCATGAATTAAACAGCATCCCCCACAAAATGTGTGTAGCCATGTGGCTGGGCCATGATACCCAATATTTTATGACTGTGCTCCATTTTATGATTATCCTGTGCTGTATGTTAGAGGACTAGGGTGAGTCTGTCAATCCCTTCATAAGATCTACTCTAAAAAGTTTCCCTGGAGTATGGCTTGCACCATCCTTAATCCTTTAATCCTGCAAGAGATAAAAGGAAAGGGAAGCAAGCAGAGAACTGGGAACCTCACACCACCAAGAAAGCAGCACCAGGAGCAGAGCACGTCCTATGCCAACATGCTCCCTGATCAAAGACTGATGCTCTCCTCCAGAGCAGACAGAGGAAAGCTCTTCCACCGGAACAGACACCCTGAATGCGGACTTGTAACCTGCTGGACTGTCTCAGAATAAACTCTTCTTTGTTTAAGCCATCCACTCTCTGGTATTTCCGTTAGAGCAGCGATAGCTGACTAAAACTAGGACCTACAAAACCAATTAAGATATCAACAAACTGGGCTGTGACCATTGTGACTACCTAAAGAAGATTAACTTTCTAAAAATTCCTAGGACTCATAAAAACTTACCTCCTTCTATAAAACCTTCAGCTAGTCTCCATATCAGACAGGCGGATTGGGGAGGAAGCTATCCCTTCCGCCTCCTGTGTACCTCATGTAACAAACGCCTTGCGTCTCATCTTAACCCTTGTCTCAAAGATTGGCTGTTTGCGGCAGGAAGGATGAATTCAGCTTAGGTTTGCAGAGACACTGGCAGTCTGGAGGACTGTACCCTTTTACCTGTGAAATGTGGCCTAACTAGGTGATTTGCATCAGAAAACAAAGAATTGCCTTTATAGCTAGTGCCAGGACAGAAAAGAATACATGTTGGAATGCTTAATTCAGAGTAGTGCTCAAAACATGGTAGGTATAAAAACAACAATTTTAGAAATTTTTTTTGATAAGTTCACTGAAAATCTATTATTATTAAGCTGATGTAGGGGGAAGGAAAAATTGCCACTGTATTAAAAATAGGGACTTTGATATAGGAGCACAGTGGTAAATTTATATCAGGAGAGATGTCATTTTCTTTTGGAAAATGCATTGAATGCTCTTTTGAGAATGAAGAGTGAGGCCCTCCAGAGCTTAGTCTGTGAAGAAAGTGATGAATTGTCCTGCAAAATAATAGGACGACAGAAGAGGAAAAGAGGAGCGAGCTGGGAATAAGAGTGAAAATATTTCTAGAGAGGTTGGTCAGTGCCAGGTTGTTAAAAACTTTCAGTTTCATGCAAAGGAGTTGTTTAAAGCCACAGAGGTAGTTAATGGTAGAGCTGGAACAAGAAACACATTTCTGTAAAAGCACACCACTTCTCTGGGAACTCACGTTTTTATTCGAACCACTTTCAGTATTAAATGATACCTTGGGAAACTAAACATTACCCAGCTCTTTGGGTAACATCTGAGATTCTCAGAGGGCTGTCTGCTGAATCTCTGGAATAATACTGTATTTCAGACAGTCAATTAAACATTTATGTGCCAATAGAAAATAGTTTACAATTAAGTTTCAGAGAAGACTTACGGCAAAACAGCCAGGAACCACAGTATTGTTGCAAACACGTCAAGAAAAAACAGCCTTATGCTTAACTATGTTTGGTGTTTTGTAATGAGCAAATGTGTTCTTAAATTTATTGTTTCCTTTTGAATCAACAAATACCTGTGATCTTATCCTCCCACACTTCTTATTTAACATGAAGCAACTGAGAAATGTACAACTTTCGCAGTTTTTAGAAACCAGGAAAGCTTGAATTTTTCAAGTTATGATATCTACCATGCTACACTTTGTTTGAACTTGACTTTAGTCACTTATCTGAGAGACATAATCCAAGACAAATAAATACACACAATGAAGAAATGGACATTTGAAAAGGTCCCCCTGCCCCCCATGTTTTGTTTGTGATAAGGAGGAATTCTAGTCTTTGCTGAAAATGTCTGGAGTTTCTGCTGGGATCAGTCCTTTAAGGTTTATGTATGAGAGGATAGACAGATTATAGATTACAGATAGTTGATATGTAGATTGATGATAGACAGATGATAGACAGGTAGGTACATAGACAGACGACCGACGTCTGCCGTTAAGTCTACTCAAGACTTAGGGCAGCCTGACGTACAGCAGAAGGAAATGCTGCCCTGCACCCTCTTCATGACTGTGCTGGCCGGGAGGGTGCTCAAGTTCATCACTGTGACTAGCGAGTCAATCCACTTCACTGCGGGTCTTCCTTGCCCTCACTGGCCCTCTCCACCAAACGTGATGTACTCGTCTAGGGACTGATCCCTCCTGACAAAGTGCCCAAAGCAAGGGAGATGGACAGTATTTGGTTGTGATCCGCAAGGTTTTCATTGGTTTGTCTTCCGAAGTAGATAGTCTGTCTTAGTCTGGAAGTACTGTAAAACTGTCCCCTGTGGATGGCAGTTCTGTAATTTGAAACACTTGTGGTGTAGCTTCCAGCATCACAGCAACATGCAAACTGCCACAGGAGTACAAACTGAAAGATAGCTGGAGAATAGGAACATATACTAGAAGTTTATTTCAGTCTCCCATTTCCAAAAACTCGGGACAAATCTAGTCATTGTCATTGTTGTTAGGTGCTGTCCAGTCATTTCTGACTCACAGTGACCGTATGCACAACAGAACAAAACACTGCCCAGTCCTGCATCACCCTCACAATCGTTGTTATGCCTGAGGCCACTGTAGTAGCTGTTGTGCCTACCCGTCTCTTTGAGGGTCTTCCTTTTTTCACTGATCCTCTGCTTTAGCAAGTATGTTGTTCTTTTCCAGGGACTGATCACTCCTGATAACATGTCCAAAGCATGTGAGACATAATCTCTCCATCTTTGTGTCTAAGGAGCATTCTGGTTGTACTTCTAAGACAGATCATTCATTTTTCTGGCAGTCTACAGTACATTAAATTGTGGAGCAACATCACAATTTGTTTTAGTCAGCTAGTACTGCTCTAACAGAAAATACTACGAGTGGAAGACTTTATGAAGAGAAATTTTATTGATGGAGCTGACTCGTGGGCAGTCTGGTAAGCCACAAATCCATTTACAAACTGTAAGTCTATTCGGCAAGAGAATTTATCACAGTCCAGTAGACTGAGTCCAAATCCACTGAGAGCATCTCGGCACGGGAACCTCAGACGCAGAAGATGTGCTCTGCTCTTGGTGCTGCTCTCTTGGTGGTGTGAGGTTGCCAACTCTGTGCTCACTTCTCTCGCTTACATCCCATAGCTGGTAACTTGGGTGCTGCCTCACCAGCACAACTGCTGCCCGTTCTCCATCATCTGTATCACAGAGGCAGAATTCACAACACGTGGGAGGAATTGCACCATTCTGGGACTCACAGCCAAGGCAAATCAATACACCCGTTTTTGGGGGGACACAATGCAATCCATGATGCAATTCAAAGTGTCAATTCTTCTTCAGTGTTTTGTATTCATCCTTCAGCTTTGGAATGCATATGAAGCCACTGAAAACACTATGGCTTAGGTCAGGCACACCTTAGTCCTCAAGGTAACAACTTCATTTTTCAACACTTTAAAACGGTCTTTTGAAGCAGATTTGCTCAGTGCAATGTGTTGTTTGATTTCTTGACTACTTATTCCATGTGTGTTGATTGTGGGTTCAATTAAAATAAAATCTTGGACACCTTTAGTCTTTTCTCTGTTTACCGTAACGTTGCTTATTGGTTCAATAGTGAGGATTTTTGTTTCTTTCATGTTGAAGTGTAATCCATACTGAAGCCTGTGGTCTTCGATCTTTATCAGTAAGTACATCAAGTCCTCTTCACTTTCAGCAAGCAAGGTTGTGTCATCTGCATACTGCAGGTTGTTAATGAGTCTTCCTCTAATCCTAATGGCCTGTTCTTCATATAGTTCAACTTCTGAGATTATCTGGTCAGCATACAAATGGAGTAAGTATGGTAAAAGGATACATACCCCGACTTACACCTTTCCTGACTTTAAATCATGCAGTATGCCCTTATCCTGCTTGAAATACTGCCTCTTAGTCTTTATATAGTTTCCTTATGAGCACAATTAAGTGTTGGGAATTCCTGTTTTACATGTTATTGTCCGTAATACGCTATGAGCCACACAGCTAAAGGCCTTTGCACAGTCAGTAAAACAGGCGAACATCTTTCTGGTATTCTCTGCTTTCAGACAGGATCCATCTGACATCAGTAATGATATGAGGTCAGACAGTTAAGTCTGTGAACTTATTGTTCTAAGTGCTTCATACCTCATTGCTGAATATTACTATAGTCACCTTTGAAGTACTCTCCTCGAGAAGCTGTGCACCAGTGTCAGTGCACCCTTCAAGCAATTTTGGAACTCTTTCTGGAATGGCCATTGCACACGGTGGCATGGTGGCAAGTTCACCAACTCTGTTGTGTAGTTGTCTTTGAGGGAGTTTTTAGCCAGTAAACACGTAACTGTATTTGAACACCCTCCCTACTCACCTGATCTGGCCCCCAATGACTTTTTTTTATTTAAACATAAAGGAAATATTGAAAGGTAGACATTTTGATGATATTCAGTGCATCAAGGGTAATACAATGACAGTGCTGATGGCCATTCCAGAAGAAGTTCCAAAACTGCTTTGAAGCTTGGACCAGGCACTGGTGTCATTGCACAGCTCCCCAAGGAAGGTACTTCAAAGGTAACAATAGTGATATTCAGCAATGAGATGTGTAGCATTTTTTCTAAGATGAGTTCATAAACTTAATTGTCAATATTTGTATGCTTGTGTCATACATGGACTTGTGTTCCCCAAAAATATGTGTAGTCACGTGGCTGGGCCATGATTCCCAGTATCTTGTGACTGTCCTCCATTTTGTGATTTTCTTCTGCTGTATGTTAAAGGATTAGAGTGGGGCTGTAAATCCCTTCATAGGATTACCTCCCTGCTGCACTGTAAAGGAGTTTCCAAGGAATATGGATTGCCCTTCCCTTAATCCTTTCATCCTATGAGAGATAAAAGGACAGAGAAGCAGGCAGAGAATTGGGAACCTCCCACCATCAAGAAAACAGCACCAGAAGAGCCCATCCTTCAGACCTGAGGTTCCTGTGCCAAGATGTTCTCTGGACAAAGACTGATGTAATACCAGACTTTCCTCCAGAGCAGAGAAGGGGGAAAGCCTCCCCTGGAGCGGACACCCTGAATCTGGACTTGCAGCCTACCAGACTATGTAAGAATAAACCTTCCTTTGTTAAAGCCATCCACTCTGTGGTATTTCTGTTAGAGCAGCCCTAGCTGACTAAAACAGCCTGGTACCATGTCTTCTGAATCTGGCTTGAATGTCTGGCACTGCAGCTGCTTTTAAATGATCTTCAGAAAAATTTTATTCACATATGATATTAATGACATAAAAAAAAATGAAACTCAGTGCCACTGCATCAATTCCAACTCATGGAGACCCTGTAGGGCAGAGTAGAACTGCCTCATAGAGTTTCCAAGGAGCACCTGGTGGATTTCAGCTGTCGCCCTTATGGTCAGTAGCTGTAGCACTTAAGCACTAGGCCACCAGGGTTTTCGTATTAATGACATTGTTCTATAATTTCTACATTTAGGTTGGATCAGGCACCTCTTCCAGCTGGTTGATCAGGTAGCTGTCTTCTAAACTTTTTTGGCGTAGATGAGTGAGAACTTCCAGGGCTGCATGCGTTTGCTGACACATCTCAGCTGGTGTTCAGTCAACCCCTTGAGCCTTGTTTCTCACCAGTGTCTTCAGTGCAGCTTGGATCTCTTCCTTCAGTACCACAGCTTTTTGATCATACGCTACCTCCTGAAGTGGTCGGATATAGACCAATTCTTTTTGGTATGGTGATTTTATATATTCCTTCCATCTTCTTTTGATGCTTCTCGTGTCATTTTTTACCTGAAGAATTCTTTAGTATTGCAACTCAAGGCTTGAATTTTTTTTTCAGTTCTTTCAGCCTGAGAAATGCTGACATGTTCTTTCCTTTTGGTTTTCAAACCCAACAGTAACAGCTATTTCTCTTCTTTCCTACTTACTGGCTGCTATTATATTTTACACCCCCTCTTCTTCCATTGGAAGCCCTGGTGGCGTAGTGGTTAAGTGCTACGTCTGCTAACCAAAACAGTTGGCAGTTCTAGTCAGCCAGGTACTCTTTGGAAACTCTATGCGGCAGTTCTACTGTGTCTATAGGGTCACCATGAATCAGAATTCACTCATGGTACTGGGTTCTTTCTTCTTCTTCCATCAGAAACCTTGGTGGCTAGTAGGTTAAGTGCTATGTCTGCTGATCAAAGAGTTGGCAATTGAAATCAGCTAGGTGCTCCTTGGAAACTGTGGGACAGTTCTACTCTGACCTCTAGGGTCACTATGAGTTGGACATGACTCAATGGCAGTGGGTTTTTTGTTTTTTTGTTTCTTCTTCCATCACCCTACTGCAGCCCTTTGCTGCTGTAGAGCTTCATGTTCTTGGGACTACCTTTCATAGCTCTCATTTATTTTTCCTTTGCTTCTTTGTTCAAGATTTGGTGGGTCTGGTAGATTAAATTATTGGTTACAATTTTGTATCTTTATTTGTATCATGCACACCTTGCCATGATCTTGTGGAAGATCAATTCTATTTCACTGCTTGAATTTGGGCTCAACCCTGAGACTTGCTTTGATCAGCAGATGTAACCGATACAAGCAGAGACTTGAAATAGGTTTGTGCATGTAGACTTGTCATCATCCATCCAGGAAAGTGCCATATGAAGAACATGTGACAGCTAGCTCTCTAGTCTGAGGAGGATGAATGGGGTTGATCTGGGCCCACCCAGCACTTGGAACCAAGTTCAGTCAAACCCAGTTTATGTCATCTGACACCAGCTAACTGGCTTACAGAGAATATTTAATTTGTTTTAAATTACTAAGTGTTGAGGTTTTTAGCTACATAGAGAGAGAAAGGTCTGAGCAAGCTATTGTTATTTTAACAATCCTGACTGACATTTGTGCAATGTGAGGACAGACAGGAAAGAGAAGACAGCAAGGAAGACCAAACTATCTTTAAGATTTGCTCTCTTATTTTTGTTGGTGTGCTGGGGAAATGAATTTGGTTTCCAAATTACCAACTGAGAAGTTTCCTGTTTTGGCCTCTCCTGCAATTCTTTGGAAGTACTTCAGAGGTAGTATGGCTTGGGATGGCCAAGAAAGAGCTAGAGTCTGTACTTATATCACATGGAAGAGGCCCTCCATGAGGAGAGCTGCATTTAGTAGCAGTTGGCTTCAAACTTGTTGGGTATTCAGAGAATTAGACAGCAGACATCCATTTTCTTAAGGGACTAAAGAATTTCCTGGGAGTCAGTTTATCTTTTGGTATCCCCAGATAATCTAAAAAGAAAGACAGAAGTGAGGGACAATTCTCATCATCTTGGGTTGTTGTTTCCTTGGGTCTGTCCTAAAGCCAGTCCTTATGCCATACTTGCTTGTGTCCTCATTAAGTCAGAGTGATTTTAGTGCAGGGACTGACAAATAGGTTGGCAGAATAGTTGTTAGGTGCCATCTAGTCATTTTTCTACTCTTAGCAACTCCATGTGACAGAGTAGGACTGCCTCACAGGTTTTCTTAAGCTGCATTCTTCATGGGAACAGATTGCCAGGTCTTTCTGCTGTAGAGCCACCAGGTGAGTTCAGATGCTAACCTTGCAGTTAACAACTGAGCCCTTAACCACTGTGCCACCAGGGTTCCTTAGCCCATTCCTTAGGAACTAAGTGTCTTAGGCTGGGTTTTCTAGGGAAGCAAAACCGGTAACATGCGTAGGTACAAGGAAAGATTATAATGTGTATAGATAGATAGATAGAGATATAGGAAACAGCTTACGCAATCACAGAAGCTGAATGTCCCAAGTTCTGGCACAAGCCTCACGTGGCCACGGAGGAACCCAAAGTCAGCAGGTCAGAGACCAGAGTTCTAGATCACTGGTTGTGTAGGTCAGTGGATCCCAAGCTGGTGGCGAGACGAAGTGGCAGAGGCTGGCAAACCCAGGATTGGCAGGTCAGGGAGAAGGACTGTCAACTGCCGACTATAAGGACTGATGAATCCAACAGCTGCTAGTTCAAGTCCCAGAACCAGACACCAGAAGAAGAGAGCAGGAGCTCCTGGCTATGTGAGCAGACCAGCGGTAGTAGTGGAAGGTCCAGAGATGAGAGCCGAGGGGTGAGGAGCCACCACAAATCTTGCCCTATCACTTAATACAGCAGCCAAATATGGAGTTGCCAAGTTGACATAATCCTGACTACCACAGTCCACCCCTTGTCAATTTGGCATCTGCACATATCTCACCTCACCATCCATAGTCTCTGAAGGAGTATAGTCACAAAGTCATACTTTTGTCTAACACAATATAACTAACACATGTACAACTGAAAATGCATTAGCCCATTTACATCTTATGTTTCATAAGTAAACAAAATATCCAATACATACATACAAAGCAGGCATACTCATAGCAATTACAGTCCTTGTTGTTGGTCACATGGCCATAACTGATATTTAGAACTACCTTCTTCTACAACCTATTCTGTATTCCCTTTGCCTTCAGTAAGCAACTCAGCTGGTGATGGTTCCTTGCCTGGTGAGGTGACCCAAACCTTCATTCCTGAAGGGTCTGGGCTATTATCACTCATTTTGGAGTTGGGTTGCTGTAGTTTTCCATTGACCTTAATCACAGGACATGGTAGTACTAGGAGGTGTCCTAAGGGGTCTCTTGCATTCCAAACATACTCTTCCTTACTTGTGTTATGTAATATCAATCCAATTTCATCTTCATAGTCAGGATCAATCACACCGGCCAGTATTATAACTCCCTTCTTTGTCTGTTGATTCAGAGGTACAAGGAGCCCAAAATGGCCTGGTGGCAGCATTCCTCCCTTCGGAACTAAGACCTTTAACCCTGTAGAGCATAAAGTCATGGGGACAGGAAGCAAAAATCTTGCAAGTGGGTCACTAGGGGTAACAGTGAGTGGTGCCACTCCCATTTCTGCCCCTAGATTCCTGGACCCATGAATCCTGGTGATAGGAGAAACAGTGCCATATATTGGATGCTGGTTTAGAGCCTACACAGCCTCCTGGAGAACACTTCCCCAACCCTGCAAGGTATTGCCACCTAGCTGGCAGTGTAATTGTGTCTTCAGGAGGCCATTCCATCGTTCTATCAAGCCAGCTGCTTCAGGATGATGGGGAACATGGTAAGACCAGTGAATTCCGTGAGCATGGGCCCACTGCCACACTTCATTTGCTGTGAAGTGAGTCCCTTGATCAGAGGCAATGCTGTGTGGGATTCCATGACGGTGGATGAGGCATTCTGTAAGTCCACGGATGGTAGTTTTGGCAGAAGCATGTCGTGCTGGGTAGGCAAATCCATATCCAGAGTAAGTATCTATCCCAGTAAGGACAAAACACTTTCCTTTCCATGATGGAAGCAGTCCAGCGTAATCAACTTGCCACCAGGTTACCAGCTGATCACCTCGAGGAACAGTGCCATATCGAGGACTCAGTGTTGGTCTCTGCTGCTGGCAGATTGGGCACTCAGCAGTGGCTGTAGCCAAGTCAGCCTTGGTGAGTGGGAGTCCATGTTGCTGGGCCCATGCATAACCACTGTCACTAGGATCTAGTGAGAGTGGAGAAGTAATGATGATATGCCATCAGTAAAACCTGAAAGAGCTTTTATCCTAGAGATTCTGTAGGACCTGAGGGTACCAGGATCAATGACCCAGTACTTCATATCCCTTCCTCTAATCAGCTCTGACACGTAAAGGGGCTGCAGTGCTACCAGTGGGAGGCAGTGCCTGGAAGCTGTGGTAGCTGCAGATGTGTCTGCTGAAAGTCTGTGGTACCTGGAAGACACCATGAGGTGAAGGGGGGAAACTGTTACAAAGGGGAAGCAGAGAGAAGAAACTGGGCTTACGTCAAGGCAGCCAGAAGGTCAGTTTATTTCATTTATAGGCCCAGTTAGATCATGTCTGGAAATTGCTATGAAACCTTGGGAGGTGGACTTCTTCAGGGGGGTGGGATCCCACGTGGTTAGGCAGAGAAAAGAATAAATAAAAAATAATACTGCTCTTGAGAGCTAAACATTTTTCATAGATTATATCATTTAATTCTCACAATCACCTTATGAAGTACACAGTAATTTTGTTCCTATTTTCCAGATGATAATTTTGAGGCATATGTAATTTAATTGTCCATAGTCAACTGGTCAGCAAGAAAAGAATCTGGGTGTAAAACTCAAGCAATCTGATACGGGTGCCCACGGTTTCTTACTTTGTATCATGTATACTTTCGTATTTGTGAGAACTTAGAAAATTAAAGTTAAAAAATTAATAGGCGCAATCTGTTTGCTCTGACGTAGCCCACAGGGTTGGAAGTCCCCAGTGTCACATCTGGTGCTCTGAGTCAGCATCTACACTATTCCCAGTGAAGGGCATGCATGTGTTAACTATAACTAGTGCAGAGAGAATACTATAATTATACTACAGCCAGTTAATCTTGGGGATAAGAATTACACAGAGGTGTGCATTAACACAACAATAAAAGTCATGCTTAGCATCTGCATTTTCTTTTCTCTTTTTGGACAAGGAGAGTCTTGGAAAAATAAGCACAACTTTTATGGCTTCAAATTTTTCCAGTGGCAAGAGATCTGTGTATGAGAAAAAAGGCAGAGAATTGGCTGAACTCTGTTGTTACACTGATATGTGGAAGCAAACAAACTCACAAACGAGATGACTGTCCTATTTCTTCAACAAAGCTAAAGCAAAAATATGTCCAGTAAAACTTCATTTAAAAATTATTGTTCTTCTGAAGAATTAGAAATGTCTTTACAATCAGATTCCTCATCACCACATATTCCTTTGAAAATACAGCTTTCTATTCATTTACCTTTTAGGAAACGTTTTTGAAGCGAGCCTCTGTGACACAGCACTAAAGGGGGCGTCTGCTAACTGGAGTGTCAGTGGTCAGAGACTACCAGCCACTCCTCGGTGGAAAGACGGCACAGTTTCCTTGCATAAAGATTCCAGCTTTGGAAACCCTATGGGGCAGTTCTACTCTGTCCTATAGGGTCACTATAAGTTGGAATTCCACTTGACAGCAGTGAGCAGTGGGTTTTTCTACTCTTTTACTTTTAATAAGTGAACATTATTGAGTGACTATGAAGTCTGACAATTAAGTCCGTGGCCTTAATTTTTCTAAGTGCTGCATGATTTGGCTGAATATCACTAACATCACCTTTGAAGTACTCCCCTTGGGGAGCTGTGCACCAGTGCCAGTGCCAGTGCCTAGTCCACCCTTCAAAGCAATTTTGGAACTCTTTGTGGAATGGCTATTGGGCATGGTGGCAAGCTCACAGACTTAAATGTATAGTTGTCTGTGAGGGAGTTTTTAGCCACTAAACAAACAGCTGTATTGGAACACCCTCCCTCTTCACTTAATCTGGCCCCCAACTACTTTTTTCTTTACCCGAATGAAGGAAATATTGAAAGACATTTTGATGACATTCAGTACATTAAAAGTAATATGACAACACCCCTGATGCCCATTCCTGAAAAAGAGTTCCAAAATTGAAGGGTGGTCTAGGCATTGGCATTGGTGCATTGCTTCCCAAGGGCAGTACTTTGAAGGTGATCGTAGCAATATTCAGCAATGAGGTATGTAGCACTTTTTCTAGGATAAGTTCATGAACTTAATTGTCAGGCATCATATGTAGGGCTAAGAGGCACTCTGTATTGTTGACATAAAAAATGAAAGGCTATCACAGTCTGTCATGGATTGAATGTGTTCCCTAAAAAATCTATAACAATTCCTGACGTTGTGTGCTGTTCCCATGTTGGAATTTCTGCCTTTATGATGTTAATGAAGGTGGATGGGCATCTGTTGTGTTTGTAAAGCAAGATTTAAAGTCTAAATTTGTTCTGTGCCTTGAGGTAGTCTCTTGAGTTTAAAGGGAATAATCTGGAAGAGAGATCTGGGAATCTCACACCATCAAGAAAGCACCACAAAGAGTAGAGAGCGACCTTCAGACCTGAGGTTCCTGTGCCAAGATGCTCCCCGAACAAAGACTGATGCAACACAAAGACTTTCCTCCAGAGCCAACAGAGGGAAGGCCTTTTCCTGGAGTGGACACCTTGAATTCAGACTTGTAACCTACCGGACTGTGTAAGAATAAACTTTCCTTTGTTAAAGCCATCTATTTGTGGTATTTCTGTTAAAGTGGCACTAGCTGACTAAAATACAGTCCAGAAGCTCGTGGAGCTTGCATTTAGTGGAAGAAAGAAGTGAAAGTGCAGATGATTATTCGAGGTACAAGGATGAGAATCATGATAGATAAACATGTGAGGTATGATGTTACTGACCTATAGAGTGTTACCGAATTATTTAAACTCATCTCTGGAGTCAGGGAAAGTCAGGAGCAAGAAAAACGTTCTTGAGTATGGAATCCCCTTCTGAGTATTACAGGACAGACGAAGTTAGCCAAGCAAAAGAGTGGCATGCGGATTGGTGGCAGCAGGTATTACGGTGCGTGGAGGCGGGTGAACAAACAGGCAGGCGAGAAACACCTCTGTGTGTTAACTGAACGACAAGTACTACAGAGCTGCTGGAGCTTAGTCTGGGAGGACAAGGCTAGGGTGGTAGCCAGGAATGAGCTCTGGGGAGGCTGTGTGCTCAGCTGTGTACTTAGCTGACCAGAGACAGTTGGAGCCAGCAGGAGCCAGTAAGAACCAGTCAGTTTTGTGAATATATAAGGAGGAGACCCTGGTGACGTAGTGGTTATGAGCTACAGCTGCTAACCAAAAGTTTGGCAGTTTGAATCAAGCAGGCACTCCTTGGAAACTCTACAGGGCAGTTCTGTTCTGTCCAACAGGGTTACTATCTATGAGTCAGAATTGACTCTGTGGCAGTGTGTTTGGCTTTTTGGTCTAGAGAGATTTTCAGAAAGTTACATTTAATTCAAGTGAAGAAAGTTTTGTCTTGTTTTTTTCCTGAGATTCCATTGTGTATGAGCCTGTACAGTTTTAAATTGTCCTTCTATAAAATGATTGTGATAGAAGTGTTTTCTTTCCTTTCTTTCTGTAATTTCCCTTTCTTAACAAAATGTAAATTGCAATGTGAGGCACTGATGATCAGTGGTCAAGTTCTCACCTTCCATGCAGAAGACACAGGTTCCACTGCTGACTAACATGTAACAAGTTCAGGGACTGCCTGACCCTCGCTGGAGGCTTGTGTGCTGCTACAACACTGAACAGTTTTCAGCAGTTTCCAGACTAAGAGGGAATAGGAAGAAAGGCCTGGCAATCTACTCCTGAAAAAGCAGTCAATGAGAATCCAAGAGATCACAGTGGTCTGATCTGTAACCAGTCACGGGATGGTACAGGACCAGGCCGTATTTTGTTCTGTTGTGCATAGCATCAACACTGAGTCAGGGCCTACTCGACGGCAGGTAACAATAACAACAGTGGGCAGCTTGGTATAAGTTCTTAATTCTCTGTTCTTTAAAGAGAAGGCTCTGAGAACTGCGAGCCAGTGGAACCTGGAAGATATTTAACCGTAGGAAGTTGTGACTAGATGCAGACCTCAGACAGCTTCTTCGGCTCTCTGGGGGGTACATATGACAGTGACAAGCCTGAAGGAAAGCAGGCCATTTATAAGGTTATTGCTCTGACCCTGGGGGAGATGGTGACGGCTGGCCTGGGAAGTTAATTTTGATAGAAATATAGCATGGAAATAAGATTAAGAGAGAGGCATGAGAGGCTGCTGAAACTACCGTGGCCTTAAATGAATGGCCTATCTTTGAATTCAATAGGCAGTACTTAAATTAATATATTAAAAAATATTCTTAACAGTTTTTACTTCAGGAGCAGACAGCAAACTGTCTTATTCTCTCTGAAGTGATTTTATCTTATCCTCTTCAAATGCTAATATTGCTGCAAGATAACAAGAGATGGGTGATTTTCAGTAACCTAAAGTAGTAAATACTTAGAAGAAACTAGTTGATGCAAGTACAACAAACACCAAATTCATCAGGGATGTCCCTGATGTGACATACCTGAGTGATATACACTATTAGATACGTCAGTGATATATTAACACCACTACTGTGTGAAAGGCGCCTGGGTGGCACAGCAGTTGAGTACTTGGCTGACAGCTGAAAGGTTCAAATCTGCCCATTGGCCTGTGGGAGAAAGACCTGGTGATCCGTCTCCGTAAAGAATACAATCTAGAAAACTCCATACGGCGCTTGACATGGGGTCATTGTGGGTCGAAATAGACTCCACGGCACCCAACAACAGCATAACACACCATATGAAAGATCTTTGCTGTGGGTGTAGTGAATATTTTTTGTTGTCTATGCAGCATCAATTCTGATTCCTGCACTCTTTCCAGGGTACTCTGATTTTTCTTTGAGGGAAAGGTAGTTCTCCCTAATGTGCAGCAGCCCTGAAGTTTTTGTGCAGTTGACCTTACTTCTAGTTGTCTATCTCTAAAAGGGTGCTTTAATTATCCATACTGCAGGGGGTCGTGGAGGGAACCCAGGTCTAAGTCAATCAATATGTGGTATTGCCCTGGCCACCAAAACCAAAAAAACAAACCCACTGATATTGAGTCAATTCTGACTCGTAGCGACCCAACGGCTCTGGCCACAGTGTGATCTAACTAGTGTGATAATCTGTAGACTTATATTTCCTGGATGTGAACAAAGAAGCATACAGTCAGGTAGCCGTTTTGTGATGATGAGAGCTGCTGATTTGAAGACTAATCAAAATGAGAAAGGGAGGGGAACCAAGACAGCTGCAAAGAAACAGAGTCTGAGTCCTGACCAAACTGCCTAAAATTGGAAGTCATCAAAAATGAAACAACACATAAACACGTTTCTCCTTTGGACTTTCCTGTTACACGATCCAGTAAATCTCCGTTTGTTGTGTGTCAGCTTGTGTGTTCCTTTGTTGGTTGGTTGCTGATGGAAAGTAAAAAGTTTAGTTCTATTTCCTTACGTTTACATGAAAAATATGAACTTTGGTTCTCTTTCCTTAAACCAAGTTGCAGAAAGATGAAGTTTCCTTCGTAACCTCTTTGTGGCAGGCAATATTTGCAAGACAAACACACATATATATGTTGGTAGATATTTCACTCTAAACACTTGACATTTCCTTTCAGACACTACTGGAGGAGAAAATGAGACGGCATTCATTGCCCGAGAGAAGGGGAGAAAAAACTTCTGGGACTGTGGGTAAGGAAGTGGAGAGAGACTGATCAGAACTTCCTGATTCCTTCCCTGACCAGAACCACCTGTGGGAGGGCTTCGCCTGGATGTTAAGATATCATTTGAGGTATATGGGGTCAAAGGTTGGAGTCCCCAGATGGTGCAAATGATTAATGTGCCTGGCTGCTCACTGAAAGTTTGGTGGTTCCAGTCTACTCAGAGAAGTTTAGGAAAACGGCCTAGTGACCTACTTCTGAAAAATCAGCTATTGAAAATCTTGCGGAGGACAGGTCTATTTTGGTACACATGGGGTTGTCATGAGTTAAGATCAACCTGAAGTCAATTAGAAGTGAAAGATTGGTGCTTGAGTTTAAGACTTACCAACCACTGGAAATCAGTCTAATATTAACGAGTCTGAATGATTAGTGATTGATTAGTAATTATTCTGTCAGGCATTTTGGTGCATGAAGGACCAAGAGACTTTCAAGGGGAGGTAGTATTCTCTGGGAAAATTGATATAATAAACAAAATCTCTTCATGTATCTGTCACTTTGTCATACTGGGGTAGCTTGTATGTTGCTTTCGTGCTGGAAGCTATACCACCACTACTGAAATCCAGCTGGGTCACTCATGGTGGACAGGTTTCAGCAGAGCTTTTAGATTAAAACAGACTAAAAAGAAGAAGCTAGTGGTCTATTTCTAAAAAAAAAAATTGGCTGGTAAAAACCTTATGAATAGCAGTGGATCATTGTCTGACACAGTGCAGGAAGATGAACCCCTCAGGTTGGTAGATACTCAAACTATGACTAGAGAACAGCTGCCTCCTCAAAGTAGAGTTGGCCTTAATGACACGAACAGAGTCAAGCTTTTGGGACCTTCATTTCATGATATGACACAACTCAAACTGGAAAGAAAGAGCTGCAAACATCCATTAATAACTTAAATCTGGAATGCATGTCATATGAATCTAGTAGAATTGGAAGTCATCAAAAATGAAACAACACATAAACATTAATATTCTAGGCATTAGTGAGCTGAAACAGACTGGTATTGACCATTATGTATCAGGAAATCGTATGGTCTACTATGCCAAGAATGACAAATTGAAAAGCAGTGGCATTGTGCTCATTGTCAAAAAGAACATCTCAAGATCTATCCTGAAGTATAAGGCTGTCAGTAATAGGTCTACATCCACACATTTATAAAGAAGACCAGTTAATCTGACAATTATTCAAATTTACGCACCAACCACTAAAGCCATAGATGAAGAAACTGAAAACTTTTACAAACTTTTGTAGTCTGAAATGGATCAAACATACCATCAGGATGCATTGATAATTACAGGTGACTGTAATGTAAAAGTTGGAAGCAAAGAAGAATCAGTAATTTAAAAATACGGCCTTGGAGATGGAAATGACCCTGGAGATTGCGTGATAGAATTTTGTAGGATCAATGACTTCTTCATTGCAAATGTCTTTTTTTCACCAACATAAACAGCAACTATATATGTGTAATTTGTAAGAGGGAATACAGATAAGTTGAGATTGAAGGAAATTAGAACAAGTCCATGAAAGGCAAAGTATGACCTTGAATATATCCTAACCGAATGTAGAGATCATCTCAGAAGCAGGTTTGATGTACAGAATACTAATGACCAAAGACCAGACGAGTTGTAGAATGACATCAAGAACATCAAACATGAAGAAAACAAGAAGTCATAAAAAAGACAGAAAAAACAGAAAAGATCAAGACGAATGTCAGAAAAGACTCTGAAATTTGCTCTTGGATACAGAGTAGTTAAACAGACGAAAAGATGAAGCAACAGAGCTGAAGAGAAGATTTCAAAGGGCAGCTTGAGAAGACAAAGTAAAGTATTATAATGGTGAAAAGATACAACCCTGACGCACAGCTTTCCTGACTTTAAACCACAGTATCCTGAAGACGAAGTCCAGTATTACAATGGTGAGTGCAAAGACCTGGAGACAGAAAAAAAGAGAAGAACACATTCGGCTTTTTTCAACCTGAACGAACTGAACAACAACAACGAAAAAACAACCCTTGAGTTCCAACATTGAATTCTGTAGGTAAAATACTAAATGACACAGGAAGCATTAAAGGAAAATGGAAGAAATACAAAGTTGTTATACCAAAAAGAATTGGTGGACATTCAACTGTTCCAGGAGGCAGCATGTGGTCAAGAACACAAGTCCAAGCTGAACTGAAGGCATCGGTGAAAAAGATCTCTAGGAATTGACAAAATACTAACTGGGGTGTCTCAGTAAATGGTTGCTGTGCTGGACGTGTTCACTCATTTAAGCTAAGAAATTTGAAACACAGCTATCTGGCTAACAGATTGAAAGAGATCCATATTTTAAAAGAAAAAATGATCCAACAAAATGTGAAAATTATAGAACAACAACATTAATGTCACATGCAAGTAAAATTTTGCTGAAGATCATTCAAAAGCAGCTATGGTAATACATCAACAGAGAACTGCCAGAAATTCAGAGGGGGATGTAAAACAAGGGATATCATTGCTGATGTCAGATTAACCCTGGCTGAAAGTAGAAAACACCAGAAAGCTGTTACCTATGTTTTATTGACTATGCAAAATTATTCAACTGGTGTGGATCTTAACAGATCATGGATAACATCATGAAGGATAAGAATTCCAAAAGAGTTAGTTGTACTTATGAGAAACCTATACTTATTCAAAGAGGCAGTTGTTTGAACATGGCAAGGGAATACTGTGGTAAGCTGTGTGTCAAGGTTGTATCTTTTCACCATACTTATTTGAACTGCGTGTTGAGAAAATAATTCAAGAATCCAGACTGTATGAAGACAAGGGCATCAGAATTAGAAGAAGACTCAGTAACAATCTAACTTATACAGATGACATAACCTTGCTTGCTGGAAGTAAAGAGGACTTGAAACACTTACTGATGAAGATCAAAGACCACAGCCTTCAGTATGGATTATACCTCAACATCAAGAAAACAAAAGTCCTCAAAAATGGACCAAAAAGTAACATCATAAGTGCAGAAAATATTGAAGCTGTCAATAATTTTATTTTACTTGAATTCACAATCAATGCCCATGAAAGTAACAGTCAAGAAAACCAAACGATGCACAGCCTTGGGTAACTCTGCTGCAAAACACCTCTTTAAAGTATCACAAAACAAAGATGTCAGCTTAAGGGCTAGGTTCACCTTGTCCAAGCCGTGATATTTTCAATTGCCGCATATTCATGTGAAAGTTGGAGAATGAGTAAGGAAGACTGAAGAAATACTTAGGCTTTAAATTACGATGTAGGTAATGAATATTGAATATACCACGGAGTGCCAGATAAGTAAACAAGCCTATCTTGGAAGAAGTATAGCCAGAATGCTCATTAGAAGGGAAGATGGTGAAACTTCATCTTGTATGCTTTGGATCAGTTATCAGGAGAAATCAGTCCTTGAAAGGAAAACATCATGTTTGGTCTAGTACAGGGTCAAAGCAAAATAGAAGACCCTCGATGAGTTGGACTGCCACAGTGGCTGCAACAGTGGGCTCAAGCATAATAAGTGCTGTGAGGATGGTGCAGGACAGAGCAACGTTTCATCCTGTTGTATGTATGACTCAGAACCGACTCGATGGCACTTAGCAAAATCAGCAACAATCAGAACTTTAATTTTTAGAACAAAGAAATGGTTTCCAGTACTGTCCTACATGGATTTATACCTGGTTCCTGAGATGGGAAAGAGGAGGATATGGATAAGATATGAAATAAACTGACAAGGGGGCAGGGAGGAAGGGAGGGAGGGAGGGATGGAGGGAGGGAGGGAGGGGGTAGGGAGGAGGAGGGGGGAGGGAGGGAGAAGGGGAGGGGAAGAGGGGAGGGGGAAGGGAGGGGGAAAGGGAGGGAGGGAGGGGGATGGGAGGAGGCAGGCAAAGGATGTGGCTAGGCAGGACTGACTTGCAGGTACTGGTTGTTGCCATGTTTTCATGAGCCTGGGTGTCACCTGGTGTGGTTGTGTCTTTGACCCAGCCAGGGTAAAGATGACCGCAGAATGCTGACAATTAGTTTACAAAAATTCTGTGATGATAAACAGAGGTCAGATAACAACAGGGAATACAACTAGAAAAAAATCAACTAGAAGGAAAGGTTGCAATTTCATATGAAATTGCTAGTGCCCCAGATATTTACTAGATGTCAAATTCCTTTGCCAGAAAAATACAGGGGAAAGGGTTTTATTGCCCTCTAGTGCAGACTGATTCTGATTTAGTGGTTTTGTAGTAGAACGCCAACAGGTTCTTTTCTCAAAAGAAATTCTGGTGCTCATGTGGACAACTGTCTTGATGGGATGGTAGCTGTCAAGTATACTCTAGGCAATCTCTCTCCAAGGTGACACAGCAGAAAGACTCTCAGACTAAATGATGATGCTGCAATCGATGGTTTGACAGGTCACTGCAAAGGCTGCATTGAGAAGAAGGGAAAGAGGGTAAACTGACACACTTAAGATGAATACAGGTAAGGGGGAAGAGCCACACTGTGTGTTACGTACCACACAGTTGTTCAAGTTCTTTCTCTGTTTTTCATCATTTGTTCTTAACGGTGATGTGTTTACAAGGATGGAGCTGGGTTTGAAGGAGGACACTCAGAAAGCTGAACGGGTCTGGCATTAACATGCATCTGTTCACTGGAGAGACACAGGGGAACGGATGCCAGGCCGCAGCTCACCAAATACTTTGCTGTGAGCTTTAGCTCTCAGGCAGAGTATGTGCAAGGCCAGAATGGGACACCAAGGTTGGCCAATCTAGAGCTGACGTACCTGTTACTCTTAAGGTGGCTTGATTTGTACCTTGTGATTAATTCCTTTTACCTTTTTCTCTCTACAAGCAAATGCTCTTGTTTGTTCCATTTTTTTCTTTTAAGTAAAATCATGCATTGTATCATTCCACTTTAACACAGATTGCCAACTATCTTATAAATGCTGCCCACATCTCACAAGCTACTTGCTTATTCATTACCATAAAGCCTACAAAAGCCAGAACCTGTATGAGGTGGAAACCTGTCAGAGAAGAATATTTTCCACTAAAACGAGGGATAGAAAGTGGTAAGACTGCACCCTGCCAAAAGTAGAAAACTTCTGAGGCTTGGGAAGACCAAGGCAGTCCCACTAATCCCTGCCTCTCCCAGGTTTCACTGTATCTTTATTTAGTGTATCATACTAATTTTATTTTTTCTACTTGTGTGTGTTGTTTGTGATAGCAAAACTGAATATTCTCAACCAATAAAACAAACACACGTTACAGATACAAACTTTGCTGCCTCCTACAAAGAGAGCATAGTCATTCTCACTACCTTCTATAATTCAATGAAAAAAATAGGGAATATAAACTAAGAATAAGGTGCATGGCCTGTGCTGTCATTAGCTGCTGCCAAGTCAGCACCCAAATCATGGCAACCCCATATATAACAGAGGGAAACATCTAGACACCTGGAAATTAAAGGTAACCAAGGGAAGCAGCTGCTATCACCTTTTATTGTCAAGCTCTCAGCAAAATGTTTGCCATATAGTACCTTTTATAGCCCCCACAATGAACCCTTGAGGCGAGCATCTATTCTACGGGTAAGGCAACTGAGCCTTGAGAAGGAAGGTGACCTGTTCAGGCTCAAGTGACAAAGGGATAACCCAAGACTCTGACTCCTAAATCCATCTTCTGGTCACTGAACTAGGCTCTTCCATTCCCAGACCTCCAGGAGTTCCATAGCTCAGCGCCTGACCCCTCCCTCACCCCTGAATATGTCAGTGTTTCAGTTCCTGCAGGAAGCTCCAGAAGGCTTACTTCTCATGTACTCATTTCAAACAATAATGTGGCATTTAAATCCAGGTCACATATGAAGTAAATTAGATTACTAATTTTAAAAGTTAAAATTGAAAGCCCCACCATCCGTTTGTCAGTTTGCTGTGCTGTAAGCGGACTTGTGTGCTGCTGTGATTAGAGAAGCCATGCCACCAGTACCCCAAGGACCAGCAGGGCGACCCATGGCAGACAAGTTTCAGAGGGGCTTTCAGGTGAAGACAGATAAGGAAGAAAGGCCTGACATTTACTTCCAAAAATTAGCCAATGAAAAACTTACAGATAATAACAGAATGTTGTCCAATATAGTGCTGGAAGGTAAGCACCACCCCCCTCCAAGACTGGACCAAAAAAACCAAATCCACTGCCAGCGAGTCACTGCCAACTCATAGCAACCCTACAGGGTGGAGTAGAATTGCTCTGTAGAGTTTCCAAGGAGTGCCTGGAGGACTCAAACTGCTGACATCTTGGGTAGCAGATGTAGCCCTTAACCACAATGCCACCAGGATTTCCTTCCAGGTTGGAAGGCACTCAGAATGCACAGTGGTTACTACAAAGGACTCAAGTGTATCAACGACTGTGAAGACTGAACGGGGCCAGGCAACATTTCATTCTGTTGTACTTGAGGTCGCCATGAGTTGGAGCCTACCTGATGGTGACTACAGTAACAACAATTTAAAACATAAGGCAGAGATACGATAGCACCGTTGACTGGATAGTGAATATAAATGGGTTGTGAAAACTACATGCCAGAGGAATGACCAAATTGCTTAGCCAGTGAAGGAAGAAGAGTAGCCCGACACAGAAGACATAATATTTATGAGGACAACCTGCACGTGTGAAGATATTACACCTTTCCGAGTCATTTCTAACCAGATATTATATGTATATTATTTCTAATCTGCACAACTACTCTGAAACATGGCTATCTCAGATGGGAAAGTGAAGCTGGTTAATAGTCTGCTCGAAGTCTCTCAGCTAAGAAGAGTGGGGCTAGATTTTGATCCCAGCTTGTCTTAGTCTGTAGACTCTGCTCTTCTTACCACACTGACCTGCACAGATGGGCCACAAAAAAGAAAACTGCTACAAAAGCAAATATGTAGATATCTTTGAAAACAGAAGATGTGAAATTAAAATTATAAGGAAAAGAACATTGGAGAAGTGATAAAGAAGCAATCACTTGCATCTTTGCTTATCCAGTTTCAGTACAGTAAATTTTCTATAACCTGACATATTTACAATGCTTCAAGGACTAGCTGGGCTTTTTTTAAGCTAAAGGCAAAGGTGTCACATCAGATTATGTTTTTTTAAAATTTTGTAATTTTTCACTCATGTTTCACGGTCCAAGAATATAAGAACTCTTGGATACTCAATACCAATCTTCACTTCTTTGCATCCACGAATACCAAGCTTTATACCAAGCTTTTACAGCATTAAAAACTTAAAAAGAGTCATAAAACATGACCAGAGTTGGAGCCAGTGATCATTCATCAGTTGTACCTATTGCCAACCTTTTCAGATCTCTGAATTATCAAACTGAATTCACTGGAATTTCTTTTAATTTTTTTCACTTCTTTCTTTGAATTAAATTTATGGCCCACTGACTGTATACTATCTTGCATTAGCTTCTGATAGCTAAGATAGTTGTTGTGATAGATATCTCATACCACAGCTCTTGTTGACAAGCTTAAAATTAGCAAAAATACATCTAATGGTTTCTAACATTATGGAGCTATGTTCTTCATGGGACACAAAGTGAATTAATGGCAGAGTGAGACTACAACTGAAGTGGGGATATGTAAGAGAACTGTCATAAATAGGCCTCCACAGAAAACTGGTCCTGCATCTAATTTCTGTTATTAAGAATTGCCTAACATATCATCCTAAAGCAAAACCCATCATTTTAGGCATACAAGCTCAAGCTCATTGCTGTTAATTTGATTTTGATTCATACCGACCCTGTAGAACAGACTATAAGTGCCCCACAGAGTTTCCAAGGAGTGCCTGGTAGATAAGAACTGCTGACCTTTTGATTAGCGTTCATAGCTCTTGTTCACTATGCCACCAGATTTGCCATCATTTTATGCAGTAGTCTTTAATCGGTGTATGTAATTGGCCAGTACATTTAGTTACCTGGGACTATGTTCTTCCCTCCCCCCACAGCAAAATCATGTTGAAAAACTCATCGTGAAGTCATGTAATATGAAAGCTGACATGTTAAATATATATTGCTGAGCTTTCATGGCTATGGTAGAAAATTGTCAATTACTACTTTCAAAAATGTTCAGACTAAAAGTAGAATTTTTGAGCTTTGATTATTTAATTGCTCGTGAGTGGGAGCAGCACCAGAACTATTTTATGAGAAATGATAGGCTCTGTCCAGAGGGACACCTTTGGCCTATTTTTGCATAGAAGTTGATTGGTTCTCCATCAAGACTTAAGTCCTGGTTAAAACCAAAAAACCAAACCCACTGCCACTGTGTCAATTCTGACTCACAGCGAAACTGTAGGACAGAGTAGAACTGCTCCGTAGAGTTTCCAAGGAGAGCCTGGTGCATCTGAACTGCCAACCTTTTGGTTAGCAGCCATAACTCTTAACCACTATGCCACCAGGATTTCCAAGTCCTGGTTAGATATCTTGATTTTCTTACAAAAATATACTTTCTATCTTCTCGATAGCACTTGGCTATCTTCTAATCAGCTGCTTGTAAAATCTTATTAAACAATTCTGCCAGGAAACAGAACTTTAAGCTCCTGATAACCAAGCCCTTTAAGGAATTCCTTAGGAAGAGGAACCCACTTATTCCCCTTGATAGTCTCAGCTCTATTCTTGAATCAGAAACCCTGATGGTGTAGTGGTTAAGTGCTATAGCTGCTAACCAGAAGGTTGGCAGTTCAAATCCACCAGTAGCTCCTTGGAAACTCTATGGGGCAATTCTATTCTATAGGGGTTCACTATGGGTTGGAATCGACACGATGGCACTGGGTTTGGTTTGGTTTGGTTTATTCTTGAATCAATCAGATCATAAGGGATCACATGGTGTTGATGCTCAGGAATTGCACTCGGAATTGAGTTGGGACGTTGCGCTCTTGTATTCTGTTTGGATATAAAACAACCACAGGATGGTCAGTGTTGAATATATAATCCACTAGCAAAGTTCGTCTCTTTCACTGTGCATACAACTTACATTGCCACTCTGGCTTTGCTCGGGGAATAATGGCAGAGGCAGAATCCAAGAAATTTCACCTTATGGTTTCTTGATCTGGGTCACCATTTGCTGATTGATTTGCCACTCTGGTAATTCGCAACGGATATGTTGGTGACAATTGAATGTTTATGGAAGAGTGTTACTTTCTGAACATCTACTGAAAGATATTTCCTCCTGGAGGTTACTCTGTTTTCTATGTATCTCCTCCTATAATTCTCTCTACGGCCTCCTTCCACAGTCTTCCACACTCATTGCCACCACCTTCAGACAGTAATCTTTCACTGAATGATAATAAACTCTGACCCTAGAACCTTCTCAGGTTTTAGTTTGGATCTCAGCATGTCTCTATCCATGCTAACTTCTACTGATTTCTCAGGAGGGAGCACTGAACTTTGCTAACAGGTCAGGGAGGGAGGAAGCGGTAGGTGCTCCATGTCTGCTTGAGATATCTAACCACCAGTCTTAAGTAATCATGATATATAGATGGAACGTCTGTATCTGATGTCCCTCCATTGAACTGGACCAAGTCTAACGCTATCTATGCTTTCCATTTGAAGTGAACATCATGCTTTCATATCCTTCTTCCTGTCTCAGATCTCAGCTTTGCATCTCTTGAATCCAGTTGCTTGAAACACAACAAATCTTTTAAAGAAGACCTCCACAGGGACATGTATCAACTGTTGGTATGAGTGTATAATGAATCAAGACCAGTTCTGCACGCCAAGGCTTTGCAAAAACGTAACAACACCAAACTCTACAACAACACATAACAGTTTGCAGCACAACAATTCTAAATTCAGCTGAAGTTAACCAACTTGTTGAGCATAAAAGCAATAAAGCCCAGAGAAATTTGGGTCTACAGTTTATATCACCAAACAGAACACACGACTACTGTCTTTTTCCAGAAGCAGAGTGGGTTCAATCACATAATCGAAAGCCTCTTTGTGTGATTACTACTACTGCTCCATACCACAGAACAGGGTTTCTGAACTCTGGTGCAACTGAAATTTGGGACTGGAGAGTTTTTTGTTGCTAATCTGCAGGTAGGGGGCTATGTATGCACTGTCTGACGTTCAGTAGCATGCTTGGCCTCCACCTAACAGTGGAGGCAATACCCCCTCCCCTCCTAACCAAGTTGTGAGAATAAGAATGTCTACAGACATTACCAAACGTGATCTGGGGTGTAGAATCTCTCTCAGCTGAGAACTTTGCCATCAAGAATAACTATAGAGAATAATCTATCTTAAAGGTGGACTGACGTGTCTATGTGTAGAAAATACAAACTGTAACTTTTAATTGACAGCCTTTGACCCAACTTCATTCATTAGGTTTCTAGAATTTGGGGCCCAGCCTTATCTAGGGTATCTGCTAAATGGTTTTATCTTTTAATTGTGATGTCCGCTGCTGTTGAGTCAGGTCTGACTAATGACGACCCTAGAGGTCAAAGTAGAACTGCCCCATAAAATTTCCAAGGAGTGCCTGGTGGATTTGAACTGGTGACCTTTCGGTTAGTAGATACACAACAGGGCTTCCTTAGTTTGTGATAGTGAACCAAATACGTAATTTTATACTTGTACACTGAAGCACAAGCTCCAAGGTCCATGAAGGCATGGCTTTTTCTTTATTGTATTTACTTTATATTTCCAGGGCCTAGAATGGTATACAGACATAAAAGACAATCAATTAAAAATGTGTAATAATCAACAATTTTAATATTGAATGAACAAAAATTCATATTTTCCAATATTAAATAATAACATTGTTGTAACAGGCAGTGTCCAGTGGGTGGAGCCTGTATTGCATTTTGTGAACAGTGTGAGCCAGGGAAAATTACAGAAAAAAAAAACTGATGCTTTCCTATCCTTAGGTCAGTTTTAGGAGGTTGTATGGAAACTGCAACAGTTTTTTATTTTCTTTAAAGTGCATTGATTGACACTCAAATCAACCCCATTTATTTGGTATTTGTGTTTGATGAACAGTTTTTTATTTTTTATTATACTTTAGATGAAGGTTTACAGAGCAGATTAATTTCTCATTAAACAATTAATACTTGTAATTGTTTCGTGACATTGCCAATCCCATGACATGTCAACACCCTCAGTTTCACTACCTTGGCTTGGCCATTACCGGCTTTCCTATTCCCTCCCCACTTCTTGTCCTTGCCTGTAGGCTTGTGTGTCCATTTAGTCCTGTGTTGTTTTACGGATCTGTCAAGTCTTTAGCTGAAGAGTGAACCTCAGGAATAATTTCAGAACTGAATTTAAAGGATGTATAGGGGCCACATTTTTATAGTATCTCTAGTTTCTGTCAGACTAGTATGTCTGATCTTTTTTTGTGAGTTTGAATTTTGTTATGTATTTTTGATGAACAACTTTCTAACAGAAAATTTAAGTCCTTTTGTTACTTGAGTTAACATCAAGTGAAAGTACTCTTCTTGATGTAATTCAACTAGGTGGTTAAATTTATTGCATTTCTTTTTGAGTAAAAAGTAGGAGTGATAAAATGAGAAAAATCCACTTAAAAGAGAATGAGAGGTAAAAAAAAAAAGGTGGCAAAGAATGAAGCTGAATGCTGTGGTGATATCTTCTGAGGAGAAAAAGATTCAAAACAGTTTCCCTATCACCTACTTAAAAGACCTGGCATTTATGTAAATGCAGCAAACTTGGCATAATCTATATGATTTGGCTTTCTTGAGTCATTTGCTGAAGATCCTCAGGTTACTAGATGCTCATGCCTGTTTGATTCTCTGTGTCTGTACTAACCTGTCCTATTTTTTACCCTCCTACTCTGGGAAATCATGGTGCTATAGTGGGCTAAATGCTGTGTCTGCTAACCAAAAGGTCGACAGTTTAAATTTACCAGGCGCTCCTTGGAAACCCGATGGGGCTGTTCTACTCTGATCTCTAGGGTCACTATGAGTCGGACCCTGCTTGAAGGCAGTGGGTTTACTCTGGAAGAACTTCTACTGTGTTCTCTGAAATTCGTTTGTCATCTGCAAAATTTCTATGTCCTTTTACCTCTTTTCTGAAGTGCCTTTCATTCTTGGCTCTAAAGGAAACCGGGTTCTTTCTTAGGACCCAGCTTGCCCTGTCACTGCCCTAGGCTGTTTTCCCTCCACACTGCTGCTATCACTGGGCCTGCAGGTGCCATAGGGGCTTGCTGATTCTTCACTGCCGTCCTCTAAAACCTCCAGTTTTTACGTCCCTGCCGTTCCACCGCGTTCCACAGTCTCTCTTTGCAGTAGTCACCTACTGCTCCCTGTCTCACTTCCTGATTCCATTTATTTTTAGCTCACTGTGAAAAGTTTTCATTCTTTCAGTATCCATGTAAATGATCTTTTCAATGCCCCAGGCTTACATGGTTTCTCTCCTCCAGGGACCTCGTCCTCTGCTTTACACAGTCACTCCCTGGCGTGGTCATATCTTTGCGTTTTCCAGTAACTACGCTGCTACCTTAAGCTCTTCCTTATTCACTGCCCAGCTTTCACATGCATATGAGCCAGCTTAAAATACCATGACTTGGGCCAGATACACCTCAGTCTCCAAAATGATATATATATATATATGTATATGTATGTATGTACATTGCCAAGCCAGCCAAGTGCCGCTGAGTCGGATCCGACTCATGGCGACCCTAGGGGCCATATTAAAGACTTTAAAGAAATCTTTTGCAGCAGATTCACCCAATGGAATATATCATTTGATTTCCTGATTGCTGCTTCTATAGCTGTTAACTGTGTATCCAAGTACAATAAAATTCTTAATGGCTTCAATCTTTTCTCCATTTACCATGATGTTGCTTGTTGATCCAGTTGTGCGGAGTGTTGTCTTCTTTATGTTGAGGTGTAATACATGCTGAAGACAGGAATTTTGATCTTCATCAGTAAGTTAGAACTGGCTCAGTGGCACTTGATAGTAACAATGTCTTTTTCTTTTTAGAAAAATATTTTATTGTGCTTTTCAAAGTTGAGTCTCACAGGCAACACAAAAATAAAAAGGGGGGCATCCTGAGATCTCCACTAAAAGACTGCAATTGATGGTCCAGGGCCCTCAGAGTTCCCCTGGGAGCATGGCCCCTGGCCCTGATGTTGCCCGTGTCCATAAATCATAATGGGTGTCAACTCTTTGGACAGAAATGGATTGGACTTGGTGACACAGAGCGACCATATTATGTGTGCACTTTATGGTTCTATGCATCTATAGGATGTCATCCAGCTGACCTGTTATTGGAGGAAGGGGAGAGGGTGGAGAGGAGGGGATAGGAGATTGTGATGAGGATATGACACGTACAGAATGGAGAAGCAGGGTGTGCTATCGCTGGGCAGGGAGAGCAGTGGGAGTCGCTCACTGGCAGGTATGCAAAGTTATATGGGATTGTATATTCTCACTCAACCCTAATAAAAAATATATTTAAAAAATATTTTATTGTGCTTTAAGTGGAAGTTTACAGTCCAAGTTAATTTGCCATATAAAACCCACAGACTCCCACCCTGTGCAACTCCAGCTGTTCTCCCCATCCTGTGACAGCACATTCTTCCTTTCTATCTTGTACTTTTCATATCCCTTCAGCCAACTCCTGTCCCCCCACCACTCCCATCTTACCTCTATACTGAAGCTGCTCTGACAGCCTCCTGTATATATTTAAGCCAAGAAGCACACACTTACTAATATCGTTCAGTCTTTGTCTGGAGAGTTGGCTTCCGTACTGGTTTCAGCCCACAGAGCCTAGGGGCCATGTCCTCAGGGGACCCTCCAGGATTTTGGATCATCAAGTCTGATCTTTTAATAGAGTTCTAGATCTGCACCCTCATTTTTCTCACATTATGCTAGGGACTGTACATTTTGTTCCCTGTAGGGACAGTCATTGGTGGTGGCCAGGCACCACTTCATTCTTGTCTCATGCTGATGTAGTCTCCAGATCACATGGCACTTTCTATCTTCTGGGCTCATAACATTGTCTTAAAAAAAAAAAAAAGTTATACAGATTGACCTACATGTCTGCTGAAACTACAGTGTCTGCTGAAACCACAATGTCTGGACCCCTGCTCCTGCTGCTTTGACCAACCTTCGAGATGTTGGGTTATATTTAGGAAACCTCTTAGTTTTTGGTGTGGTCCAGCAGACTACAACATCTTAAGTTCAGTTTCAAACATTCACTTTTCTGCCACTACCTCCTGTCTTTCTAGGTCATTTTTTCTAACACTGTGTCTTCCCCTTGCTAACCTTACAGGACCCTTGATCCACTGATCTACCCATTTTTTTTTTTTCCTTCCCACATGCTCCTTTTGATCTCACTTTACAGCCTTAGCTGGTATAGATTTTATGCTTAACATTACACTAACTCCCCTGCAGGCTCCGCTATTTTCTTGCCCTTCTGCCATACTTCATCATCATTTGCACCTAGAAAATCCAATCCTAGTTAAGTCTAGCTCTCTGCTTATTCCATGCCTAGTTGCAGCTGAACATGACTGGATAAAAACCAATAGCCATGACTATTGGGCTCCCATGAAATTTATCATCTCTACCCTTAGTTTAAAACCCTGGTGGCCTAGTGGTTAACTGCTATGTTTGCTACTCAGAAAGTTTGCAGTTTAAATCTACCAGGCACTCCTTGGAAATTCTACAGAGCAGTTCTATTCTGGCGTATACGGTCACTGTGAATTGGGGTTGACTCAGTGGAATTGAGTTTGGTGGGGGTGAGCCCTAGGTGAACTCCTACAACTGACAATGTTCCACTGCGTCTCCTTCATCCATTCAGGATCCCATTTTTCTAGACTGTTATTTTTCAAATTGTCCATTAAAAAATTAAATAGACTAAGAATAAAACTTAGAAGAGTCTCTATACTATACAGAAAGAGTGTTATCTCATGACATGTTTGTTTCAGGTCTCTGTATATATACATGTGTGCTAGATTGATTCGGAAATGTGCTCTATGTTAAAAAAAAAAAGTTCAAAAACACTGTGCTAGACAACTCCACATCTTCTCCTCCTTCCTCTAACTTCTATCATCTCCTTCATCTTCTCACTTGCATCTGATGATCCTGCTTCCTGTTTTAAGATTATACGAATCAGAAAAGAAATTCTTTGCATGTACCGATATTCTGATTCCCTTCTGTTGCTCTCTGCATCCATAAGTCCAGTGCCCCCACTTTGAGAAGTTCTCTGTTTCTCAAAGACATGCTTTGTAATTTTCCATGATTAGTAAGAACCTTATTCACATGTTTCCTAATGCATTCAGTTTTTCTTCACTACTAGATCATTCTCGTTAATATCAAACATTTTGTAGTAGTTCCAATCTTAAAAACAAATATCAAAGTTCAACAAACCTCACTGATGTCTCCCTAGCTACTGTGTCATTGCTCTGCTTCCCTTTTTTAGTAAAACTCTTCCAAAGAGTTGTCTACACTTGCTGTCTCCAGTAACTCAATTCATATTTTAGTTTGTATTCCAATGACAGTTTAGCCCCTGCATTCCACCCAAACTCTGTTTATCAAAGTTATTAAAATAACCAAACAAACCTGTTGCCATTGAGTCAATTCTGACTCATACAGACCCTGTAGGACACAGTAGAACTGCCCCATATAGTTTCCAAGGAGTGCCTGGTGGATTGGAATTGCCAGTCTTTTGATTAGCAGTCATAGCACTTAAGTGCCACTCCACCAGAGTTTCCATCAAGGTTGTTAGTGGCTGCAATTTTTGAAAATCCAATGGGCTTTCCTGAGAGAGAGCACTGTCTACTCCTCGAAACGTTTTTCCCATCAGAGTTTCGGGAAACCAAGTGCTCTTCATTTTTCTCCCACTTCACTTTCTACTTCACTTGTCAGCCTCCTTCTCTGAGGTTTTCTTCTTTTTCAGACTTCTTAATTTTAGAGTGCCTTAAGATTCAGTCATTGGCCTTTTTTCTCTTTATACTTACCCCTTTGGTAATTTCATCTAGTTTTGATATTTTAAACACAATTTATATGCTGAGAATCCCCAAATTTATAAACCTCAGACCTTTCCGTTGAAACTCTAACTCATATGGCCAATTGCCTACTCAGTCTCTCCACTTGGGGACTTAAAAACATATCAAATTAAAATTGAATGCCTGATCTGCTCCTCTCAAGGTCTTTCCCACCTTAGGTAATGGTAACTCCATAGTTTCTGTCACAGGGCAAAATCCACAGTGCTTATCTTCTTTTGTATACACATGATTTGATTTATATTACCAAATCCCATTGACTCTGTCTTCAACATAGACCTGAACTCAACCATTCTTTACCACCTTCACAGCTTTCAACCTGGAACAGTCACTGTGTATAGCAGGTATTAAGGATATAAAAATGAAAACATATGCTTAGTCTAACTCATTTGGTTAATAATAATAGAGCAGATTAATGTCATGATGAAGGAATAATCATAGTAGGATGATTAGGAAAAACTTTTTAAGTAGAATAGCATTGGAATTGGGTCTTGAATTATGAGCAGAAATTATCCAGGTTTATGCAAATAGAAGAGTGGTCTAGGCAGGGAAAGTAGCATGTGCAGGACATAGAGTTACAATCTGATCTAGAAATGGCAAGGCATTTGAGACAGTTGAAAATATTTCCCCATTTGACATGCCCTAACTACTAATAGTGGAGAACTTAAAAGAGAGCTGGAATGTTGATATTCTCATGAAGCATTTTGAGTTCACTTAGTGGCAATTTTGTAGGTCAAATGTGTGTCAAACATGTTATATAGTCCTATCCATGATATCTTGATGAATGGCTCTGTTACTCAGTCACATATATAAATAGTGCTGATCTCTGAGTGATTGTTTTTACCCTAGTCTATGCATACTATCGTGCACTGTACTCAGAGGATGAAATAAATATAAGCGTATTGTCCTAACTCTGTTATTCTTCTCTTAATGAATTCAGCAAGCATTTGTTGAACATCATCAATATCTTCACACTGCATGAAGTGTTGTAAGAGATTTTTTTTAAAAAAGTCAAAGTTCTTAAGAAAATGATATGATAGAAAAATAGACCAGAAGGCCAAAAACAAACAAACAGCCCATAAGACTCAAAGATTCTAACCTTCATAAGGTGGTTATTCAGGAAGTGTTAAAACATAAATAAAACAATAATGCATCATAATTAATTATCAGGTTTCTAAATATTTGCAGTTTCAAGTCCATGTAATTAATCTATCAATTTGAGAAAGATGTGGCATGAAATCCATTTTTCCTTCCCACCTTACAGCTTCAGAGAATGAAACATTGCTTTGCCTGTTCAAGACCAGTCTCCCCCCCAGCCCCTTGATCATAATCTGCTGTTTCCTCTGGGACATTGCTTCATCATTTGTTCACTCACGCATTCACTTAGCAGACATTTGCTTGGCATCCGTGTGCCAAGCACTACACTGTAGCTGGAGCGAAAAAAAAAAAAAAGAAGAAAGAAAGAAAGAATAATACAACTCCTGCCAACAAAGAGATCATAGTCTAATGAACAAAAGTTTACCTTATCTTTCCTTTGTCATCTACTTTTTGTCTTCAGTGGCTTCTTCCCAGTTACAAACAAAATCACAGCTCTCTTATCTTAAAATAATTTTTCCTGCAGCCGTGAAATCATTGTTTCTCCATTCTGCTCATCTTCATTATTATCCTAGTTTTTTTCCTCCTTTCTTATCCAGGTTTTTTCAAGGATCATCCTATATTCACTGTTTCTCATACTTCACCTGCCTGTTACTAATCAAACTCTGCAGTTTGTCCTCAGCCTCACATCATTCCACTAAATCCCATCTGCCAGCGTCAGCCCCAAGGACATTCGTATTGGCAAATCCAGTGGTTATTCTGTCTTTATCTTTTTGGATTACTCTGCTGCATTTTTACTCTTGATTTCTTTCTTCCTCAAGCTCTACATTCTTGGCTTTATGAATGACTCCCTCTGGCTATGCAACTTCTTCCTGCTTCTTTTGTTTGTCTTTCTAGGCTATGTCTCCTTTGCTTCTCTTCTGTTCTTTGGTTTTGGTTCTTTGCTGCTTCTGCAAGTGCTCTGCTCAAACAATCTCATTGCTTGCTCTCCTCAAGAAATCTCTCTTATAATTTTAGATTTCTCACCCTAACTACATTAACATGAATTATGTATCAAATTGCCTGCCAGATAAATCTTCTAGTACATCAGACTATCTGTTGGTTATACCAACTTGATGTCCCCGGATACCTTACTCCTGCATGTTGAAACAGAGACTGACTATCTTCCTCCCCTCACCCCAAGCTTTCCTTCTCCATCATCTCATTTATGCAAGCTTCCACACAGAGTCATTCCAAACATCTCTCTCTCACTTATCCTTCTTCAAATTTACCAAGCCATGGGGATCTTACATTTATTTATTCTCTGAATTGATCCCCTCCCCTAAGTCTCTAGCATCACTGATCCATTATTGTTGGGTACTGTGGAGTCAATTCTGTGTCACAGCAACTTCATACAATAGGGTAGAACTACCTTATCTCATTTTCTTGGCTATAATCTTTAAGGAAGCAATTGCCACAAACTTGTCTTACAGAGCCACTGGGTAGGTTGGAACTACTGTTTTTTTTTTTTTTTTTGTTTGTTTGTTGTTGTTGTTTGTTTTGCTTTTAATTCTATTGTGCTTGGGTGAAATTTCAGCACAAATTAGTTTCTTATTCAAAAATTTATACACAAAGTGTTTTGCAACATTGATTGCAATTCATGCAATGTGTCAGCATTCTTCCCCTTTCCCAAGTTATACCCCAAGTTACTCATGTCCATTCATCTAGTTTTCCTGTTCCTTCCTGCCTTCTCTGCTTTTGGGTAGGTGATGCCCGTTTGGTATCATATACTTGAATGAACCAAGGAGCCCAGTCATGTTATCGTTTGTTTATACCAAAAAACCCTGTGCTGTCCAGTTTATTCTGACTGTCACACAGTGGTCTTATATGACAGAATAAAACTGCCCCAGAGGTTTTCCAACTATCAGCTGGTAGATCTGAACTGCTAACCATGCGGTTAGCAGTTGAGCCAGAGCTCTGTTTGTTTTATAGGTCTGTCTAATTTGGGGCTGAAAGGTGTACTTCGCAGGAGTGGCTTCAGTTCTGAGTTAGCATGGCATCTGGGGGCCATAGTCTTAGGAGTCCCTCCAGTTTCTTTCAGACCAGTGAGTGTGGTCTTTCTTTGTGAATGTGAATTTTGTTTGACAGTTTTCTTTGACTCTGCTCTGGACCATCTATTGTCATCGCTGTGAGAATAGCCGATGTTAATAGCCTGGTGACATCTAGTTCTTGGCTCAGGCTGGTGGAAGCTGTGGTTTACGCAGTCCATTAGTCCCTTGGACAAATTATGTTGCTCATATCTTTGGTTTTCTTTGTTCTCATTTGCTCTGGATGAGAAGGGACCAGTAGATGTATCTTAAAGGCCACTTGTAAGTTTTTAAGACCCCAGATGCTACTCAGCAAAGTAGGATAGAGGACACTTTCTTTATAAACTGTTATGCCAATTTACTTAGATATTCTTAAGATCATGGTCCAAAGTTCTCAGTACCAGGAACTCTACCCGTCAAGGTTTTTGGATGTGTCTGGGAAGCTTCAATGATCTGCCAATTTTTTGATTAGTAGCTGAGTACTTAACAGCTTGTGCAACCAGAGGTCTTCATAATGCCTTTAGTTCAAGGCAAAAGTGAAGATGTCACTTTGATGACAAATGTGTGTCAACTTGGCAAGGCTAGGATTCTCAGTATTGTGCTATTGTCCACTGTTTTGTCATCCACTGTGATTTTCCTCTGTGCTATAAATCCTGTCTCCATGATGTTATGAGGCAGGATTAGAGGCAATTGTGGTAACGAGGCAGAACTCAGTCTACAAAATCAAGTTATATCTTCAGTCAATCTCTTGAGATGTAAAAGAGAGAAGCTCAAAGAATGAGGGGGAAACCTCATTACCACCAAGTAAGAGGCGCGTCTCCTTGGGAGCTAAGGTCCCTGTGTAAAAATCTCCTAGAGAAGGAGAAGACTGATGACAAGGATGTTCTCTCAGAGCCAACAGGGAAAGAAAGCCTTCTCTTGGAGCTGGTACCCTGAATTCAGACTGCCAATCTCTTAAACTATGAGAGAATAAATTTCAATTTGTTAAAGCCGTCCTCCTGCAGTACTGCCGTTATAACAGGACTAGAAAACTGAGGCGGGGCTGAAGGTGGGCTTGACTACAGCCGTGGTCTTTTCAATTGCTTCATATACACGCAAAAGCTGGACGACGAAAAAGAAAGGGAGAAGAATTAACGCATTAGGAAACTCAGTGTTGGTGAAGAATATTGAACATACCGTGGATTGCTAGAAGAACAAAGATGAATCAGTCCTAGAACAAGAATATAAGAATGGTGAGAGGGCAGCTCACTCACTTTGGACCTGTCACCAGAAAAGGGCAGTCACTAGAAACAGACATCATGGTTGGTAAAGTAGAGGCTCAGCAAAAAAGAGGGAAGCCCACAATGAGATGCACTGACACAATAACGATTAACAGTGAATCTAAACATAGAAACCATCACGAAAATGGCACAAGACCAGGCAACATTCCATTCTATTATACATAAGGTCACTATGAGTCAGAGCCTACTGGGCAGCGACTAACAACAACAATTACAACAACAGTTGAAGCCGTCATTATGTCTTGTTTTATATGACTTACAGCTTTTTAGCCTATGGCATACTGTTTCACACTTCCATGACAGTACTTGCATTGTTCTCTTGCCCTGAAGTGTTCTCTCTAAATTTGGTAAACTTACTCATCTTTCAAGACTTGTTCAAGGGTTATCTCCTCTAGGAATTCTTACCTAAACTGTGCACTTCTATGTGACTACATTGATCTTGAAAAAGAAATTATCTACTTACACGTCTTTTTCCCTTATCAGAGGTGATCCAACTGAAAGGTGATCCAACAGAATATGGAAATTATCAAACAGTGTCATTAATATTACATGAAAATAAAATTTTGCTGAAGATAATTTAAAAAATGGTTGCAGCAGTAAATCTACAGGGAGCTGTTAGAAATTCAGGCCAGATTCAGGAGAAGATGTGGAACAAGGGCTATCATTGCTGATGTCAGATGAATATTGGCTGAAAGCGAAGAATACTGGAAAGATGTTTACCAGCACTTTACTAAGTGTGCAAAGGCATGTGGCTATGCAGACTGTAACAGATTAGAGATACAGTGCAAAGAATGAGAATTCCAGAACACTTAACTGTGCTTGTGAGGAACACACACACAGACCAAGAGACAGAACAAGGGGATACTACACAGTTAAAAGTGGGAAAGGTGTGCATAACAGTTGTGTTCTTTCACCATACTAACTTATTCTGTATGCTAAGCAAATAATCCATATATTACATAAACTGAACTATAGGAAGAAAAATGGGCCATCAGCATTGAAGGAAGACACATTAACAACCTATGATATGCATGCAACATAACTTTGCTTACTGAAAGTAAAGAGGACTTGACATACTCGCTGATGAAGATTAAAGACTAGAGACTTTGGCAAGGATTGCATTTCCACATGGGGAAAAAAATCCTCACATCTGAACGAACAAGCAACATAACCGTAAATGTAGAAAACATTAAAAATATTGAAGTTTTAAAGAAGTTCATTTTACTTGGATCTACAATCAACATGCTTGGAAGTCAAGAAATTAAACAAAACATTGCACTGGGCATATCTACTACAAAAGACCTCTTTAAAGTATTGAAAAGCAAAGATTCACTTTGAAGACAAAGGTACGCTTGACCCAAGCCATAGTGTTTTGAATAATGTCATATACATGTGAAAGCTGGATGATGAATAAGGAAGACAAAAGAGTTGATACATTTGAACTGTGAAGAATATTGAATATACAGGACTTTCAGAAGAATGAACAAATCTGTCTTGGAAGAAGTACAGCCAGAATTTTCCTTAGAAGTGAGGATGGAGAGCCTTCATCTTATTTACTTTGGACTTGTTATAGGCAAGGACCAGCGCCTGGAGAGAGACATCATGTTTAGTAAGTAGAAGGCCAGATAAAATAGGAATACCCTCAATGAGATGGGTTAACCCAGTGGCTGCCACAGTGGATTCAAGTGTAGCAATGACTGGGAGCATGGTGCGAGACTGGGGAGTGCTTTGTTGTGCATAGAAGCTGACTTGACAGCCCCCAATAACACCTCATCAGACAAGAACTAGTATGAGGCTAGGAACCATGCTTTATTTGTTTTGTGTATTTATCTTTATTCACTCTGGTACCTAACACAGTGTTTGGCCTACCTTAGGCATAAGTTTCTTGAGCTGGAAATTCAAAATGCATGTATCAGGATATAGGTTGCCCACCATTTTCTGCTTCTCAAGTTTGTTAGGAAGCTGCTGTCCCATTGACAGTGAGTGTGTCTGCTAAGTAGGGTCTTTTATGATCATTTGAAGCTAAAGAAATGAGAGTGTGCCACAAACTACTGTTTTTACAGTTTATGTAAAACACAAACTACTGTTCTACAGTTTTTACTGTTTTTGTGCGGGACACACATGACCCAATGAACTCTGGAGGACAGTCGAGGGTAGAATTAGGTGTACAACATTTGTCCCACTGGTTTCTAAGGATAGGCTTCTGGGAGCAGGCAAGTTTAAAAAAAAAGTCCTTACTACCTACCAAAAATTCAGACACACAGCATGTTTTCGTTAATAATGACAGATGGTGTCAACCCCAAACTCAAAGCAAACAATAATTGTATCTTGAAAGAGATATTGTACATGTGGCCTCTTAGGGATCCCAGAATCATAGGTGCTGTCTTGGCCTCAGTGAACTCTCTGTCTAGTGGTAGTACTATATACCAATAAACAAGTAAATAAATAAAATAACCAAACCCATTGCGTTGAGTCAGTTCTAACTCATAGCAACCCTATAGGAGAGAGTACAACTGACCCATAGAGTTTCCAAAGAGCATTTGGTGGATTTGAAATTCCAGCTTTGTAGTTAGCAGCCATAGCTCTGTATCACTACACTACCAGGGCTGCTAGTACTGGACACAGGAAGGGGCAAACATGAGTCAGCATTGGTGCTATAGGAGAGGCAAGCACAGAAACTTAAAGAGCATGGTAGGAGAATGATATTGTAGATATGAGTCAAAGGTGATGAGGCAAGGCAATCTGGAGCAGTGACTCTGAGCTGAATTTTGAAATATGAGTAAGAATTAGCCTCTCAAAGAAGTTGAAGGCCTGCCAGGAACAGCTTGTGCAAAGTAGGAGCAGCTTGGGCAAAGGCCCAAATAAGACAATTGTGTATTTTAAGGGCTTGAGTTTATGGTGGGTCTGGGGTAAGACAGGGAAGAAGTAGAAGGGGTAAGTAGACACTGAGTGTTGAGGTTTACCATGAGGGCTATGTCACATAGGAAAGGCTTAGACACAATGTGGTGATACTATGCTACATATTTAAGAAACTGAGACATAAAGCGTAACACAAGAAAATGGCAAGAGGACTATGGATTGTTTTGTAGAAATATTCTAAGAGGAGAAGGGTTAGTGAGTCATTTTCTAGTCTCTATTTCTTGTCACCATTCCATATTTCTTGGTTGAGCTCTATCTGTAGTTCATACTCAAAAATGAAGTCCAAGAAATCCTACAATTTCCCACAGGACCAGTGGTTCCTGTAATAACTATTCTTACGACATTTGCTGGATATGATCAACTTTCTAGTCTCCTATTTACAGATGGGCAAGTCAGTGATTTTCTTCTGAACAATCTGAGCCCTCAGAACTCTGTACAATTGCCGCAAAGCAAGATAATGGCTAAGCCAGCACAGAAAGAAAGGGGGTCTGTCACAGAGCTGTTTCCTGACTGATGCACTATTTTCTCCCATGTGAACAACTGCTATTGTTAAGGGCCACTGAGTGTATTTCAACTCCAAGTGACCCCATTTGACCAAAGAGAACTGTTCCAGAGGTTTCTCTAGCTATAAATGTCCTGGAGCAGATCATCAGGTCTCTCTTCCGAGGAGATATTAGGTGGGTGTAAACTGCCTACATTTTGGTTAGCAGCTGAGCACTTAACCGTTACACCACCTTGGCTCCTTCAATATGAAAGCGATGTGAAGTATTCTTTTTTTCCCCCAGAATAACCTTTACGCCACCCTGGCTCCTTCGATATGAAAATTATGTGAAGTATTTTTTTTCCCCCAGAATAACTTCCGTTCTTCAGAACACTGTGTAATGTGATTTGAATCGAAATAATTACTCACTGAGCAAAAGTGGTCAAGATGTTTCTATTGGTTGCATAGCTCTGCCTTCAGGCCCTGAGATGTGACTCCGTCAGAAGAAGGATAATGAAAGAATGTATTTTTAGAATTGCATAGATGTGTAACATCCTGTCTCAAGATTTCATTTTCTGTACCATGTTTCAAAATTGCTATGAATTAGAACATGCTCCTTTCAAATGGAAATAATGCTACCTGTTTATCAACCATTTGTAGATGCAGCTTCTAACGTGAGTTTGACCTTCGGGCTCCTTGAAAAAACCAGGCAGGCACCTTCCTTTTCCGTAGGCTTAATTGTGTATGTTGAGATTCTCTGAGTAGATTTTGATTTCTCTTCTATTTGAATGGCACTTTTTATTTTTATTTTTTCTAGATCTACCTATAAATAAGTTATCATATTTTCCCCAGCACAGTGGCTGTACTTTGGCTAGTAGTAATAAGTTAACAAGTGATTAATACATAATTTAAAATTTTTAAGTAGGCTCTATTTTAGAATAGTTGTAGACTTACAGAAAAATGAGTAAAGATCAGTGTTCCCACAGACACCGAGTTACCTCTGTTATTAGCATTTGACATTAGTATGGCATTTGTTACAATTAATGAGTCAGTATTAACTATAACCCAACCTACTGCTATCAATTCAATTCTGACTCATAGCGAACCTATAGGACAGAATAGAGCTGCTCCATAGAGTTTCCAAGGATCCCCTGGCAGATTTGAACTGCCAACCTTTTGATTAGCAGCTGTAGCACTTAACTATAGTCCATAGTTAATTCAGACTTTCTTAGTTTTTGCCTAATGTTTCTATCAAGAATATGATGATATACAGTCATCATCTTCAAGGCTGCTCTTAGGTGGGATAATTTCTCAGACTTTATTTTTGATATTTTGAGAGTTTTTAACAGTCCTGGTTAACCATTTTGTGGGATGCTCCTGTCTATTTGTCTCATGATTACACTGAGGCTGCGGTTTTGGCGAAACATAACAGGGGTGAAGTTCCTTTTTTGTCACAGCATATCAGAGGTATGTATTATCAAAGTTATTTATCCCTGCTGATATTAATTTTAATAATTTCGCTGATGTTTATCAGAGTTTTCCACTGGCAAAAATCAAAAAAACAAAACCCACCACGGTTGAGTCAATTCTGGCTCATAATGACCCTATAGAACAGAGTAGAACTTTCTGTGATTTCCCAGGGAGTGCCTTGTGGATTTGACCTGCTGCCTTAGTTCCCTTCCTCCTATACTGTAGTCTTTGGAAGGATGCTACTATGTTCAACCCACACTCAAGGAGTGGGGGCTTATGTTTTGTCTCCTTGAGGGCCAGAGAATCCTCATAAATTGCTTGTATTCTTTTGCAAGGGAGATTTACCTCTTCTTCCCCATTTATATATTTACTTAACTATTTTATTAATACCAGTACCAACATGTGGATTTATTTTATATTTTGAGCTATAATTGAGTACTATTCTGCTTATTTTATTGCTTAAATTGTTCCAGCAGTTCCTGTGTCCTCTTGACATGCTCCCGTGAGTGAAGCAGTTTTTTTTTTTTTTTTTTTTTTTCTACAGCACATGCTTACTTTCTCAGTATACTAGATGCTCAGGGTCCTTATACATTTACTGCCTCAGTCCCAGGATCAACCATTTCTCCACAGCACCATAGTTCCTTTTATGGGAGAATGGCATTAGATACTAACATCTGGATACTAGGTGTGTTCACTGCTACCAGATGTCATTGCTTCTAGGCCCTCTCAGCTGACAAAGCAAGGAAATACATGTGTATATACTAGTTTGTGTAAACCCTGGTGGTATAGTGGTTAAGACCTATGGCTGCTAACCAGAAGATTAGCAGCGTGAATCTACCAGGTACTCTTTGGAAAACTTATGGGGCAGTTTTACTATGGCCTATAGGGTCACTATGAGTTGGAATCAACTTGATGCAATGGGTTATACTAAAAATATTTATAAATATTTTCATATGTAATCTGTATTTTTACTATATTTATGTTAAATATAGTTGTATACTGATGTCTTTAATCCTTTATCGCCTGAATTATTCTAGCCTTCTATGGTTGCTTATCTGTAAATTCCTTCACCCAAAGTAAGAAATCTGATTTCCACAATTTACTTAACTATTAAATTCTAACATACCTGTGTAACATCATCAGAATTGTTAGCCCATACCTCCATGGGAAATAACTTTATCAGCTAGTGTACAGTGCTTGTGTGCAGTTACATTTGCCTTTACTCTTGCAGACCCCATTTATTTCCAAAGTCAGTTAAGTTGAGATCTTTTCCTACTACCCCGCACACATGGGGTCACCATGAGTCGGAATTGATTCAAACACCAACTAACAATAACCATATATGAGCTATATGATGACTTTGGAGTCAGACTAGACCTGAGTTCAAGTACTGGCTCCTCTTGTTAATGGCTGTGTGACCTTGGACAGGTTGTTTATACAATCTCAGCTTCATATCTGGCCTCTGTAAAGTGGGGCTATTTTGATATTAGTAGCTGCCCCATGGGGTTGTTGTGAGGCTTCACTAAAATAATGCATATAAAGTACTTAGCACTATGCTTGGCACAGGGTGAAAATTGTGAATGCTACTCTCACTTTTATTTTTCTAGGAAAAGTGTTGAATGAAGTCTGGCATATTTTCTGTATATTGGTTTATTTGCCCTAATTCACTTTGTAATGAGCTGTTTACTAACTCCAGATTTTGTGAGGCTGATACTAGTGTCAAATAGGTGAAGCTTTCTGAATGAGGCTTCGATGGAAAGAATGTGGTGTCAAGATTCAATCTGAAGGCTATATTTTACAGAAATGAAAGAACATTGTGAAGTTTAATTTTTCTTCATGTGCATGTGGACAAAGAATTAGGGAAAATACCTTTTATTAAACTTGAAAGACATGGATATATTCTTATCACATTTTTTAACGGATGTCACTTGAGTTCCAAGTGCATGACATTTTTATGTAGCAACAGTAATGAGAAATGTCAACTATATAAATCTTTTCTTTCTTTAGAACACCATTGAAAGCTATGTATTTTAATGTCAGTGGGTTAGTGGAAATGTACACAATGGGGGCTAGCTAGGTCAGCCTCCAATTTGTTGAGTTACACGTCTCAGACTTTAGTATGGCTTCCTGCAGCAGCCCACAAGCCCCAACACTCTAAACTACTCCACACCGTTTTTCAGACACACTGTACACCATGGTATTCTTGCTTATTTTTTCTTATCTGCCCACCCAAAGTCTGCACATTATTCAAGGCACAATTCATGTACCACTTCCAGCATAAAGTCTTTCTTGGTTGCCCTATTTTGTGCAAATAACACACATCATTAGTTGTTTTCCTAGTCACCCTCCACCAGATATTTTCATAATTGTGCTATGTGTGTTTATGTGAAAAGAGAAACAAAAACACCATCCCTACAAAAATACTTTGGGGAGAGGAGAAATGGCAAAGTCGGGGTGAAAAAAGTGTAACACATGTATTATGTTTGTAAAAATACGTTACCTCAGCTTGTATTAGTTTTTTGTCTGAGTTTATGGAATTTACTATTCATACATTATTAAACAGCAGAGAGGTTGATTGTATGGGGACCCTCCAAATCTGACCCAGTTGTAAGAATACTTTCCTTCCACAGCCTCCCTTTTCAACATCTGCAGTTTCCTGAAGTATCTAGCAATACAAAGTTCATAGGACCATAATGAGATATTTGTAAGTACTTTCTACATGCCCGGAACTATGCAAAGCACTTCGCATATATTGCCTCGTTTTCTTTTCACAGAAGTCCTACAGGGACTATTGGTGCTATTAGCCCTGTTTTACAAGTGAAGAAACTAAAGCTTAGAGACATTCAGTGACCTCACCCTTGCCCAAGTTTACATAGCTTGTAAAGGAGAGATTTTGGATTTGAAAAACCAGATGGTGACTTCGTAGGTTACCAGCATCAGAGTTCTCTTCACTCTTCTTGGCTTCTCTTAAGACTTTGGGAAAGAAAATATTTCCTCCCTTGCAGAAAATTCTTGGAGTTTTTAATTTTGCAGAAAACAACTGGGGCTCCTGGCTTGTGCTAATCATTTATTGATCACCATGCTGCCTTAAGCTATTTAAATTCTCAAAGAGTATTTCCTTCAATTCCTTACAAACTTTTGTAAGAAAAGCCCTATTAGGGCACCGCGTATTCTCTGCAGTGGCTACTGAATGAAGTAGTTTGAAAATGATTCCTGGGAAAGTATTTGCTATTTTTTGCCCTTTATTGATTTATTTTCCTAGATATGCTTGGAAGATTTGCTTATTCAACCTGAGCTGATCTTTCTGCCAGATTTTATGAGTCTTTAAAGTTCTAGTTTTATGTTATTTCAGACAAGAGCCAGGTTGCTGAAGTCCTCTGAATTGTCATGAAAGTCCTAGGTGATCCAAGACCACATAATGGACAAATCTAAAAAGTAATGTTTTTATTACTTTTTAATTACTAGGACATTCTCTAGCATTTGTTTCTGCATCAGTTGAAGAGACAAATTCCAAGAATTAGGGACATTTCTCATGCTTGTTATGAAAGATGACATTTTAATTTTAACTGTCATCCTGAGATCCAGATCACATATAACACATGATATAATAATATGAATGATTATGATGTTTTAAATGAGAATTAGTTATTATGCAGAACAAAAAATTTTTTATAATACACCTACTCTCACAGTGTACAGCTAGTTAGGTGATTATCTTTTACTTCTGCCTATCCAAGTTAGGAGACTAGTTATGATGATAACTATCATTATATAGAGTTATCATCATAGCGGTATCACTATAGAGTTATAATTATCACCACAGAGTTATAATGATAACTATAATTATATAGAGAGTTATCATTGTAGAGTTATAATGGTAACTATCATTATAGAGATAGATGATTTTCCTGATGCATGTTAAGATTGCTATCTTGACGTACAAAGGTAAATATAAAGATACCAAAAGTTTTTACCCATTTGACTGATAGTAGACTGGCATTGTGTTGAGAATTCTGTTTGTGCCCAGACTCCCAGAGGAGAAAAGCCATAATTGATCAGTGGTTCCTAACACAGAGTGGCAGTATGTATCTGTGTTTGAATTATTTCTTAGTAGTGGAAGTGACTTTTTTCTGATTTGTGGTCTTTTCCATTTTTTCTTGTTTGACAAATGGGTTATGTCAACAAGATGGCCCACAAGTGTAATTGTCAAAGATAGCGCAGGTAACAGGTGTACCCAGAGAACAATTTCTGATCTTACTTTCATTGTGACTGAACTTATATAAGTTCAACAATCAGAGACAAGCAAAGACAGTTAACTTAAGAAATGGAACAGGGGAGCTGGATCATAAAATTGTCCTTTGAAGCAACCTTTGCCTGCCCCACGTGTCCAGCAAGTCAGTGGTTATGTCAGTAAAATACATATTTTCATGGTACAGATCACTGCAGAATCAGTGAATTGTGATAAAAATTGGGACAAGAATAAATTGTACAGTATTCTTTTTAGTGTGTTCTGATTCAAAAGCAATTGTCATCCAAATCCAATTTCAGAATCATTATTTTTGTTGAAAGAATACTAAATATAAAAGTGGAGGTTCACAGCTTGAGTTCCTGGTCTGATGCTGAATTTATCCAGAGAGCAAACAACTGACATTTGGAAATATTTTTGTTTATCTGTCCACCTAGAAAACCATCCTCTAGAAATCACTGTAAGGGGATCATACAGTCTTTAATCCTTTTTTTAAGTTTTTCATGCCATATTTATGGTTGAAACAAAGATTCATACCCAATTGCAAAGTAAGTGCAGTTCTGTAGGGAAACAAAATGCCCTATTGCCATCAGGTTAATTTTGACTCATAGTGACCTTACAGAACAGAGTAGAACTGCCCCCAGAATCTCCAAGGACCATCTGGTGGATTTAAACTGCCAACCTTTCGGTTAGCAGCTGCAGCATCTAACCATTACGCCACCAGGATTTCTTCTGTGGAACAGAAAAATGCAATTTGCCTACTTACAATTTTATTCAGAAAATATTTTCTTTTTCCACATCATTTTAAATTTTTTTGAATTGTTATATTTCAGTTTTCTGTTTTATACAATTTGTATACTGATTTTATGTATTTCTTTGATACTTCCAAATTCTACTTGAAGTGTGTAAAGATGATCTGTCATTGTCTCTCCAAGAAGACTGTATCTTCCTGTTCTGACATTTCTTAAATATTTTTCTTTTTTGTTTTATATTCCCAGTCTTCCCCACTGTCTCTCTTGCCCTCATTCTATGCTTTCTGGATGAAATCTAATGTAATGTTAACTCACTGTCATGGATCAAACTGTGTCTCCAGAGAAAGGTGTGTAGCCACGTGGCTGGGCTGTGACACCCAACATTTTATGACTGTCCTACATTTTGTGATTTTCCTATGCTATATGATAGAGGACAATGCTGACACTGTAAATCCCCTCATGGGATCTCCTCCCTGCTCTGCTCTAAAGGGAGTTTCCCTGAAGTATGGCTTACACACTTTATCCTTTCACTCTATCAGAGATGAAAGGATAGGGAAGCAAGCAGAGAATTGGGAACCCCACACCACGAAGAGAACAGCATCAGGAACAGATCGCGTCCTTCAGACCTGAGGTTCCTGCACAAAGATGCTTCCTGGACAAAGACTGACTTCACACAAGAGCTTTCCTTCAAAGCCAATGGAGGGAAAGTTTTCTCCTGGAGTGGACGCATTCAGTTGAGACTTGTAGCTTACTGGACTGTGTAAGAATAAACTTTCCTTTGTTAAAGCTATCCACTTTATAGTATTTCTGTTAGAGCAGCACTAGCTGACTAAAACGCTCACTGATAGCACACTTAGAATTATTTTTAGGGATTTATCACTGCTCAACAAACCACATCAAAATCTAGAAGCTTAAAGCAGCAATTCATTATAATCTCAGTTCTAACTGGGCTCAGCTGGGTAATTTTTGCTTGGGGTCTTTCTTGCCATTGCATTCTGATGTCAGTTAGGGTTGCAATCATCTGAAGGTTGTCTTGAGCTGGTGGTTCAAGACGACTCAATTACATGGCCGAGCAAGTTTGTGCTGGCTGTTAGCTGGGAAATCCTATGGGCTTCTCCCAGCACGGTGGCTGTGTTTCAACACTGAGTGTCTCAACAGTCTCGTGACACCCAGGCAGAAGCTGCACGACTATGTATAAGCTAGGCTTGGAAATCCTAGAATGCTGATTTTCATCAGAGTGTATTCATTGAAAAAGTCATCAAGTCCAGCCTACATTCAAGGGGGAGATAGTTAGGCTTCATCATTTGATCGGGGAGCAACAAGGCTGCAATGAAGAATACCTGGTAAGGGAAGTATTTTGGAATATATATTGTGCCATCTTTGTATTCAATCACTTAAAAGGTATAAGTTGTGTCTTCTACACTAAAAATTTATTGGTTAAAGTGTCTGGGCCCTTGGAGGATAAAAATCAGATTTCTTAAAGACTTTAAAAATTTCGGGGAAATGAAATTCAGTTGAAAGCAAACACCAAGTGGATGTTTATACACAGGACAATTAAGCTGCATATATCGGAAAAGATCACTGAGTCAGGAATCACAAGTTGAGGTAAACTTTAATAAAGTAAAGGTAAGCCACTTTAAATCTCACATACAAACCACTTTACCTCTAAATGTCATACTTCCCATTTACAAACTGTGAGTTTGATTTGATCAGCGGTTTTCTACCTTGGTTCCACATTAGAATCATATGCAAAGCATTTATAATATATATTTAATTCCCAGAAACCATCCTAGACAAATAGAGGGTGGGTAGGAGGGTGATGTTATTTTAAAAAATTGTATGTATGTGTAATTTTTGATATATCATATTTTTACTTTGTCTTCTTGAGCTGCCCCTTGAAATCTTCTGTTCAGTCCTTTTATTTCATCATTTGGCCTTTTACTTTAACTATCTTACATTCAACAGTAAGTTTTAATCTCTTTGGATACCCATTTTTTTTGTTGTTTCTTTCTTGTCTTTTTAACAACCTCTTGCTTTCTTCATGTTTGATGTTCTCGGTGTCCTTCCGTAGTTCATCAAATCTTTGGTCATAGTGTGCAGTGCATTAAATCTGTCATCGAAATGGTCTCTAAACTCACTTGGGACATACTGAAGGTCATACTTTGGCTTGCAAGGACTTGTTATAATTTTCCTCAGCTTCAGCTTGAATTTGCTTATGACCTGTTGTTGGTCTGTTCCACAGTTAGCCCTGGCCTTGTTCTGACTGATAATGTTTCCATCACCTCTTTCCAGAGATACAGTCAATTTGATTCCTGAGTGTTCCCTTTGGCAAGGTCTATGCATGTAGTTGCCCTTTATTTTGGGGGGGTGGGAAGGGGGGTATTTGCAATGAAGAAGTCACTGGTCTTGCAAAATTATTTCATGTGATCCCCAACATTGTTTTTTATCACCAAGGCTGTATTTTCTAATTACTGCTTTCTCCTTTGCTTCTAACTGACATGTTCCAATCACCAGCAATTATCAATGCATTCTAATTGTGGGTTTGATCAATTTCAGAATGCAGAAATTGGTAAATATCTTCTATTTCTTCACCTTTGGGTTTAGTGGTTCGTGTGTAATTTGAATAATGTAATTTTAATTGCTTTTTCTTGTAGGCGTACGGACATTTTTCTATCACTGATACATTGTACTTCAGGATAGATCTTGAAATATTCTTTTTGATGATGAATGGAATGCCATTCCTCTTCAAGCTGTCATTCCCAGCATAGTAGACCACATGATTGCCTTATTCAAAATGAATAATATCAGTCCATTACAGGTCACCAATGCCTAGGAAATCAGTCTTTCTGTAGTCTACTTCATTTTTGATGATATTCAATTTTCTTGCATTCATAATTCATACAGAAGAACATAAGATTACAAAAGGCAGTTTGTGAAGACAAAGTAGAGAGTTATAATGATATCTGCAAAGACCTGGAGATAGAAAACCAAAAGGGAGTAACATGTTCAGGATTTCTCAAGTACTGAAGAAAAAATTCAAGCCTCAAATTACAATGGTGAAGGATTTTATGGGGAAAATATTAAATGACACAGGAAACATCAAATGAAAATGTAGGGACTAAACAGAGTCACTACTCCAAAATGAATTGGTTGCTGTTCAACAATTTCAGGAGGTAGTATAAGATCAGGAGACAAATGTCGCTGAAGGAAGAGGTCCAAGCTTCTCTGACAGTATTGGAGAAATACAACAGGGGAAGAGCGGCCTCCTCAAAGGAGAGTTGATGTTAGTGCCCAGGTTGGAGTAAAGCTTTTAGAGCATTTATTTGCTGATGTGGTACGACTCAAAAATGAGAAGAAATAGCTACAAACTCCCTCCCATTAATAATTAGAATGTATGATGTATAAGTCTAGGAAAGTTGGAAGTCATCAAAATGGAATGCATAAAACCAGTGCCCCAAGCATTACTGAGCTGAAATGAACTGCTACTGGCCATTCTGAATGAGACAGGCATACAGTGTCTGACAATTAAGTCCACGAACTCATCCTAGAAAAAGTGCTGCATACCTCACTGCTGCATATTGCTATGATCACTTATGAAGTACTCCCTTGGGAAGCACTGACACCAGATCTCAGCCCACCCTTCAAATCAAATTTTTAACTCTTTTTCTGGAATGATCATCAAAGCTGTCGTCATTACCCTTGATGTTCTCAGTGTCATCAAAATTTCTTCCTTTCAGTATTACCTTTATCTTCAGGTCAAGATAAGTCATTGAGGGGACAGATCAGGTAAATGTGGAGGCTGTTCCAATACAATTATTTGTTTACTGGCTAAAAATTCCCTTATAGACAACTCACAAACTTGCCACCTTGCCACCGTGCACAGTGGCCATTCCAGAAAGAGTTTCAAAATTGCTTTAAAAGGTAGACTAGGCACTGGCAGCAATAAGGCACGTAGTACTTAGAATAATTAAGTTCATGCACTTAATTCTTGGACCTCGTATGGTCTACTATGTAGGAAGTAAAGAGAACTGGCATTGCATTCATCGCCAAAAAGAACATGTCAAGGTCTATTCTGAAGTACAAGCTGTCAGGGATTGGATTATATTCGTACAGTTACATAGAAGACCAGTTAATGAATATTATTCAAATTTACACACCAACCACTAGTGCCACAGAAGAAGAAACTGAAGATTTTTACCTACTTCTGCAGCCTGAAATTGATCAAATGTGTAATAAAATGCATTTCCAGTTAGTCCTAGAGGTAGTCATTTGAACAGAACAAGAGAATACTGTGTGGTATAAAATCAAGGAAGGTGTGTGTCAAGATTGTACTCTTTCACTATACTGTTCAATATATATTTGAGCAAATAATCTGAAAAAAACTAGACTATGTGAAGAAGACTGTGACATCAGAATTGGAGGGAGGCTCATTAACATCTGTGATATGCAGATGACATAACCTTGGTTGATGTAAGGCAAGAGAACTTGAAAACCTGCTGACAAGCATCAAAGACTAGAGCTTTCAGTATTCATTACACCTCAACACAAAGAACATGAAAATCCTCATAACTGCCTCAGTAAGCAACATCATGATAAATGGAGAAAAGACTGAAGTAGTTAAGGATTTCCTTTATTTGGATCAATAATCACTGCCCATTGATGTAGAACTCAAGAAATGAAACAATGTATTGTGTTGGGCAAATCTACTGCAATAAACCTCTTTAAAGTGTTACAAAGCAAAGATGTCACTTTGAGAGCAAAGGTACACCTGACTCGAGCCATGGTATTTTCAACTGTCTCATTTGTATGCAAAAGTTGGACAATTAGTACAGAAGACCGTAGAAGAATTGATGTCTGTCACTTATGGTGTTGGCAAAGAATACTGAATATACTATGAACTGCCAGAAGAATGAACAAAGCTGTTTTAAAAGAAGCATAGCCAGAATATTCCTTAGAAGTGAAGATGGACAGATTTTGTCTCACGTACTTTAAACACATTATCAGGAGGGACATGTCCTTGGAGAAAGACACCATGCTTCGTAAAGAAGAGGGTCCACGTGAAAGACGAAGCCACTCAATGAGATGGATTGATACAGAGGCTGCTATGATGTGCTCCAGCATAGGCAATGACTGTGAGGATGGGGTGGGACTAGGCGGGGTTTCGTTCTGTTGGAACTGATGGGAGGGCACCTAACAACAACACAGCATTAGTTGTAAACTAATATTTAAAACTTGGAACAGTTTCTCAAATGTAGCTCTTGGAACAACGAGTCTTGGTTTTCCCAGAATTTTAGTACTGAAAGTCCTACTTCTTGGAGAACTCTTCCTACTTTTAGTCTCCTGCCCTTGTAGAGCTTAGAGTAGGGATCATTGCACATAATGTAGACAATGAAGGAAATTGATCTTCGTTGAGGTATCAAGCAGATAATTAGATGTTTACCTGGCTTCTGCCTCTATAGTAACCCTGCAAAGTGGGTGGTTTCGCTTCACTGATAATGCTGCTGAAATTTATGGTAGTGCAGTCTTTTCTATTGCCATATAGAAAGTACAAGAATGGAGGTTCAGCTCCAACTGTTTCTCCATCTAAAATTTGCAGTCTCCTCCACAGCACTCCTCAATAGTGAGGTTGATTTTTAACTCAAGTCTTAAATTGTTATCTGACTTTGTAGGTTCTTTGAAAAGTGTTTCTGAGTAAGCGAAGTAGGAAAATGAATTCTAGCCCAATGGACCACTACAACTGAGCTCTAGTTAGTGAGTTTTCCAGAATAGATTCATTCAGAGTTAATACCCTTTGCCTTCTTGCCTGTCTCCCAGTACAGGTGAGGGCCATCCAGACACTACGGTACTCCATCCTCTGTTACATGTGGCTATTTCACAACAGCATCTGACTAGTATTGCACCACACAGCTGGGTACCATATCCTAGCTAAACTGGCACACAAAATTAACCATAACATTTCTGTAATTTCCACCTAAGACATGTTGTTGTGTGCTGTCAATTTTGACTCACAGTAGGCCCTTAGGGCACAGTAAAACTGCCCAGTACAGGCAGAACCAATTTCAAGTCTACCTAGAAAGTCTTCATTCACTAGAGGCCCATAGACTACAGCTGGAGTTCCACTAGATGCAAACAGCCTCCTGTAATTCCATTGTAGCTTTCCAGGTGAGAGAGTGATATTTGTGATTTTCAATGCATCTTGGTTAATTGTATTGTACAGTGGCCCATCTGCTGTAAATGATACATTAATGAAGAACAAAATCATATTAGAGATGTCTCATTATGTTAGAGATGCTATTATCTGTCTCAGTTTACTGTAATAAGACAGATTGTAGAAACTTTAAACTGCTCCTCCGTTATTGGAGAACCTCAGGGGAGAAGAGGTTTAAGTGAGTGAGATAAATGGGGAACTAAATCACTGACTATAACTACAGACTCTGAAATGCAACTAAAAATAGTCTGTTATTTTTTTTGTTATGATTGAATGAAAATGTACATTCCCATATAAATTTACATGCCCACCTATATGCAGCTCCCAGTGCTCTCCCTGCCCAGTGATAGCACACCTCTCCTCTCTGCTCCTTACTTGGGCTGCCTGTTTTTGAAGACTGGATGTGACATCAAGGCAAATATGGGGTTAATACTTTTGTAGGAGCTCCTTCTGCAAACACTATGAGAAAGCTAAAGGTAATCTAAAAAGGTTAGTTGTTAGTTATTAATTGAACATGTCAAAGAAACCCAAGTTATGTAATAGAGTAAGTTCTTTGAGAATGATTTTGTATTTCCCAAATCTGGGGATATCTATAGATAACTTTTAAAGACGGGACAAAAGGAACAAAGCAGAGATGAGGAGAGTAGTGCATGGTTTACCCGTCATACACTAGGAACTTATTTCACATTTGGTAAATCATCTCAGTCATTGAAAATATAAATAACATTTTATATTTCCACATATGTTCCAGTGGCAAAGTAACATGGCAAGCATATTTTTGCTTCACTGACCTTTTGTTCCTTGCTTTATGTTTGTTTTTGTTGCTGTTAGATGCTGTTGAATTTGCTCTAACCCATAGTAACCTTATGTATAACAGAATGATTCATTGTGGCTCATGCTAATTTTTTTTGAGCAAATCAAAGATTTATGGATTATTAATCTTCAGTGAGGGCCATTGGTCTTCTAAGAAGACTACTACATCATGAGAGGGAGAGTTGAAGACACTCTGAATTTTGGGAAGAGACAATTGAGTGAATACGAGAATCATCTTTAAATATTTGAGGAAGTTTCAAGTGGAAGAGAGTGCATAATTGGGATCTCAGGTGGAAGTTACAGGGAGATTATTATGGTTAATTTTATGTGCAAGCTTAGCTAGGCTATGATACCCAGTTGTGTGGTCAAATACTTGTTAGATGCTGTAATGAAATAATTACATTTAACTAAATTGGTTGTATTTAAGTAGATTATACTCCATAATGTGGATGAGCCTTATCCAATCAGCTGAAGGCCCTAGGAGCAAAAAGGTAGGGTGTATTCTGCCTCCACACTAAAAGTAAACATCTTGCCAGAAATTCTCCTCTTCACTCTTTTAATTTCCAGCATTTCCTGGACCAGTAGATTTTGGACTGGACATCTACCCGAAATTCCTTAGAATAAACCTCTGTAAAGAATGCTAACTAAGACAGAAACAGATTTCTGTCTTAGTATAAGGCAACTTTAGTATAAGGCGGAATATTTCACTAGGCTCTTACAAAGTGGAATAGACTGCATGATGTGGTAGTGAGTTTTCAAGCACAGCAATTGACTGATTCATTCGTTCACTCAATAAATAATTACAAGTCCAAATCACGTGCCAGGCCCTGCTCTGGATTCTGGGGATATAGTTAAAGACAAGAAAGACAAGGGCCCTGATCTCATGGGTCTTACGATCTCGTGGCAATTTTTTTTTTCTGTAAAGAGTTTTGCAGTTTATCAAATGTATCTCTTAAAATACTAGTCTTGGTGTTCCCAGAATTTCAGCCTGGAAAGTCCTATGTCCTGGAAAACTCTACTTTTAGTCTCTGTTTAAACTATTGAACTCTGCCAATCTAGCACATGAGCAGTCATAGATCAGGGACTGGCAAACTGTGGTCCACATGTTTCTGTAGATGTTATGTTGGAACACAGGTTCATTTGTTTCCATATTGCCAGAGGCACCCTTTATACTACAGTTGTAGAGCTAAGTAGTTGTGACAGAGGTGAGAAGGCTCACCAAGCATAAACTCTTTATTATCTGATCCCTGCCATAGAAAACACATAAACAAATGACTGTGATTATGTTCCAATAAAAGTTTTTTATTTATGAACATTGAAATCTGAATTTCCTATAAATTTCAATTACCATAAAACATTAGTCATTTTTAATTTTTTTCAACTATTTAAATGTGTAAAAAGCATTCTTAGCTCACGGACCATACAAGAACTGTGGGGGGGCTGGATGTGGCCTGTGGGCCACAGTTTGCCAATCTCTTTTCTCAAGTATTTTAACCAACTTGTGTATATTAATATTATGCATGTTAGTAAAATGTCTGTTATTGATCAGAGATATTTCTGATAAAATTCTAGCTATCCACTCCTCCTCCTGCCCATCACCTGTCTACCACTCCAGTGTAAAGTCCTGCTTAGAACATCTGAGCACACCTAGAATGTGTCTTAACCTGAATAACACACATGTGACATCGCACTATGCTGAAGTAAAGTACATTAAAAATAGCATTTAAATACACAGAGAAGTTTAACTTTTTTTACCTCATTGCTCACATTTTAGGATTTGAGGCATACTTTGCATAAGTGAAAAGGGTCATGAATCTCCCAAACCAAAGAGTTATTCATTCAGAAGCTTTTCTTTTTTCTACTGAAATAGCAACTTTTTTTGTCATGTAACAGTTTAAATCAAGTTGCAAATGGCCAAGTAGAAAAAAAAAAAGTAAGATGATTTTGATGTCAGGTGGAAATGCCAGGTTCTGCTCAGTGGAACTCATCTTAGCCAACAAAAGGGAAACAGAGGTGGGAGAGTAGAGAGTCACCTTTATTTTGTCGGGCAAGGAGAGGAATGGTTGGTGCTACTGCCTCTAAGATTGCTTAGTCAGGGTGAGGGAGAAGATTCCTGCTAAGGGGTTTGTTAACAAGCAGGAAGTTCACACAAATTACATCAGCATCATTCTTAATCATACTGCTCAGGCACAATAAGGTTTACATACAATTTCATGTATCACATGTTCAAAAAAAGGCAGTTAAACTTCACCTAGAGACAGAGAAGTTACCATGTATGACATCTAAAAGGTTATCCTGGATATTAACACACTGCTTGAATTGGTTTCAACTGATTTCCTTAATTTGGGGCGGTGGTTAAGGAGACGGGAAGCAGGATTTTAACGTAAAACTATGGAGTGTTCTAAGAAAGCTACTCGAGGCAGGGAATTTCCCTCAGCCTGGGGATCTCTGTCTTAATTTGGCTAAGAGAGTAAAGTGACTGATAGGAGTTAAACTGTATCCTCCTTAAAAATATATGTTAAAGTTCTAGTTTCTGTAAATGGAAACCCTGGTGGCATAATGGTTAAGTACCACAGCTGCTATCCAAAAAGACCAGCAGTTCAAATCCACCAGCCACTTCTTGGAAACTATAGGGCATTTCTACTCTGTCCTATAGGGTCATTACGATTCAGACTCAATTTGATGGCATCAGGTTCAGCTTTTTTTTTTTTTTGGTACCTATCAATAGGACCCTATTTGGAAATAAGGATTTTCTTTTGTTATGTTAATGAGGCCATACCAAAGTGGGGTAGGTTCCACTACTAGCTACTTACAACGTGTAAAAAGCAGACAAGATGTAGAGACACACACAGGGGGATGGCAGATGTGAAGGAACCCTAAGAAACTCCTGGGGATACTAACAGATAAAGACTTAAAACTATGTCCTCAATTCTGACCTCTAGTCTCCTGAACTGAATGGCTGATCCAGTAACTGCTTTCAGGTACTGCCTGAATATATTTTTCTGAAATAATTATCATTTTTTTTCCAAGGATAATTTTTTGTCTTTGTCAGAATATACCAACTGTTTGCCAAAAGTCTCTTAGTCAGGTTGTGGAAAATCCTTTTATGCTGTCTTTATCTCCTCTCCATCAAGTGATCTCTCTTGCACTCATCAAAAGATATAATTTTTTTGATATTAAAAATCTTGTTACTTCTTCATGCATTAGTAGATTTAACTGTGAAAATGAAAATTACTTTTGAGTAATAAAATCATCTGCCTCTATTTGATAGATTAGAAGTGTTTCTTATCACTTGTTCTTATTTTTCTGATGGGTTAGCTCCTGCTGCTTTGATGATGCTAAAACCCATGAGTGTCTGGCTAACAGGTTTATTCCTGGAAACTTCCCATGAGAGGCGACTGGGGTGCTAAATGGATACCTTGGCAATGATATAGCCCTGGGATGGCCTTAAACCAAATTGTTTAGAGCAACATAGTTCTCAAATATACAAGATGACATTGTCTTAACTCAAACATTTGTTTGCTTTCAGATTAAGACACGTATCTGTGTTTTACGAAATGAGGGATGGGGTTGGGATCCTCACTGACTTCAAGCACTGACTGCTTGCCAAAAAAATTTCTAGAGAATAGTCAAGTCACTTTGACTAAGGGAACTAGTGATGTTCATGGCCTGATCCTTATCTACATGATCTTCATGGTAAAATTCCTGTCATTTTTACATGAAAATGTGAGATTTTATCAGTAAAATTTGTTCATATGTGTCGTGCCTTGAAGAATACAAAGTCAGTGCTCAGTGCTAACATCTGCACAAACTCCCTACTTCCTACTAAAAAGACATTTATTTTGAAACTAGAAGGATTAATTTTGCTTTGAGAACAAAAGTACAAACTTGTTGATTATGGGTCATGGACAAATGCAAGGACAGTGACGTCATCATTTATAAAAAGTGACTTAGCTGTTGTATACACAATTACCACTCTTTTATACATGATGTCGATTCCCTTGACCAACTTTTGCAAGGTTATATATTTTGGAAAAATTCAAATCTTGTTTAAATACAGCTCTCTGCCAACTCTGCCTGGATCCAAGCATCTAATTGTGGGTACAGAAAAAGCACATGACCAGGAAAGCTGTGTCATCTTCATTTGTCTGCACTAACCTCAACTCATCCCTGAAAGCGTCCCAGAACCTACTGCACTTCACTCTCCCTTTCACTGTCCTCCTGTCTTGAGACTATTTTCTTACACCCAAGAGGGTGCCGAGAGGTACTAATGAATGATGTTGGACTGGGTAGTATTCAGTTCTGTTATACATGGGTCACTATGAGTCAGAGCTGACTTCACGGCACTTAGCAAAAAAAAACAAATAAATGTGTAGTTTTTCTTGTTGTTAAGTGCTTTTGAGTCTTTTTTGACTCATAGTGGCCCCGTAAGACAGAGTGGAACTGTCCGTAATGCTTTGTCTTTCTCCTGAAGAGCCACTGGGTGGGTTCATACCATCAACGTTTATGTTAGCAGCTGAGTGCTCAATGGTTGGGACCAGTGGGGCTTCTTAAATAGAGGTGAGGAATGTGAGAATAATTACTGTAAGCACTTTCTAGAGATGTACACGCACACACACACACAGACACACACACACATGCACACATGGTCTGACAAGTCTACGAGCTTAATTGCTCTAGGTGCTGCATACCTCACTGATGGATATCACTATGGTCACCTTTGAAGTACTCCCCTTGGGAAGCTAGGCACCGATGCCAGTGCCTGCTCCACTCTTCAGTTTTGGAACTCTTTCCGGAATGGCCATTGTGCACAGTGGCATGGTGGCAAGTTTGCCATCTTAATTACATTTTTGTCTGTGAGGGAGCTGGTACGTGAATAACTGTAATTGAAACACCCTCCCTACTCACCTCATCGGTCCCAATGAGTTTTTCTTTACTGGAAGATAAAGGAAATATTGAAAGGAAGACATTTGGATGACATTCAGGGTATCAAGGGTAATACAACGATAGCTCTGAAGGCCTTTCCAGAAACAGTCATTTATACACATATACATATAGGCATACACATACACATACGTGTACATATGTATACATGAGGCTAACATGCCCCACATTCTTTTCAAAAGAATTAATCACTCAGTATGTTGATGGGAATTCATAACCCTGCAAAACCAAACCCATGGCCAAGGTGAGTTGATTCCAACTCAGAGCAGCCCTATAAGACAGAGGAGAACTGCCCCACAAGGTATTCAAGGAGTGGCTGGTGGAATTGAACTGCTGACTTTTTGGTTAACATCCATAGCTCTTAACCACTGTGCCATTAGGGCTCCATGTAATTCATAGAGATCTTTAATTACAATCATTCTTTAAAAATATCATCCAAACAAGATTTTCAAATAAGTATCCTTAAGCCTGTTTTTTTCCCAACTGTTGCAAAATAGCTAAAAATTCTCAGTGATCAAAATTTATGTAGCTGTAAGTTTGTACACAAATCTCAGAATTCTCTTTACTGTAATTCTCCTAACTTTCTTGGAACTTAACTACCCGTCTACCTTTCCAAATGTATATTTAAAAATCTTTGTAGCATTTTATATTTAATGTTTAGTTTTTTATTCTTTCAACTAGTATTTAATAATGAAGAGTATTTTGTTAAACAATATCATAAGTGGAACCTTCTTACTTGTTGTTAGTTGCTGTCCACATGATTCTGACTCACAGTGACCACACAGGTGCAGAGCAGAACTGTGTTCCATAAGGTTTCAAGACTGTGACCTTTAGGAAGTAGATTGCCAAGCTTCTCTGGGAGGCTTTGAACCACCAGCTTTTTGGCTAATAATGGAGCTCTTAACGGTTCATACCAGGGACTTCTCTTCTACGCTATACATGGGGTAGTAATATTAGAAAACTTACTGTTGCCACCACTCAGTTCAAAAAGTAGTATGTTGTTCATTAATTATGTCTTTATTAAAAGGTGCAAGACTTTAGTAAAATTCTTGCCAACTGAGCCTTATTATTAAATGTGTAGCTATATGCAAACGTGACTCAACAGCAGTGGGTATATGCTAAAACACTTGGCACTACCATTTGTAATGGTAAAAAACCCATGTTGCCTGCCAGCTAGAGTTGTGTTTTTGCACAAGTGATAAAATTGGCAAAAAATAGTTTTTTATATAAGATAATTTTGAGTGTTTAATATTGAGAATCCCTTTGCAGCTAATGTACATAATTGTGAAAATAGTATTTTCTCTAGATTTTTCATTCCATATGGTATTCATCCTCCTAGTTTATCAATTTGTGCATATTTGTCCAAATGCTATTCATTATGCAGCTGATTTTTGACTTTTTTTGCATCTCATTGTCTCTGAAAATATTGTTGCTCAAAAATGAAAGACACGACCTTGTTTTTATTTTTGTAATCAGACTAAAACGTTTATGCAGTTGAGAAGATTATTTTTCCTTAATATTATGTGCCTTACCATATTTCATGATAGTTTGTATTATTATAAAAGAAAGAATACATTTATTCTTCCGATTACAAGATTTTTAAAATAGTTCACCTAATCTTGATGTTTTCATTTTCTGGTTAGAGAAACATGCTGAAAGAGTAGATATACGGATAAATAATTTTTGGTGGGTGAATGTTTAAAACTCGGTTTCATAGTCCAATTAAATACTGAAATGTAAATTATACTTTTGTTGTCATTAGGTGCTGTTGAGTCACTTCCAACTCCTACTGACTCTATATACAACAGAATGAAACCCTGCTGGGCCCTGTACCACCCTCACGATCATTGCTCTGTTTCAGCCCATTGTCGTAGCCACCGTGTAAACTGGTCTCATTGAGGGTCTTGTTCTTTTTCACTGATTCTCTCTTTTAACAAACACAGTGTCTCTCTCTAGGGACTGGTCCTACCTGGTGGCATGTGTAAGGTGCTTGAGATGGAGTCTTGACATCCTTGTTTGTAAGGGAGATTTCTGGTTGTATTTCTTCCAGGACAGATCTGTTCATTCTTTTGGCATTCTATGGTATATTACTTTTTCTTCATCAGTACCAGTTTAAGGGTATGAATTCTTATTTGGTCTTCCTTCTTCATTGCTTAGGTTTCACATGCATAAGAAGGAATTGAAAGTACCACAGCTTGGTTTAGGTGCACCTTAGTCTTCAAGTGACGTCTTTGCTTCTTAACACTTTTAAAGAGGTCTTTTACAGCAAGTGTGCTCAATGCCATGTATTTCTGATCTCTGGACTGCTACTGGCATGAGTGTTGATTGTGAATCCTTGTAGAATAAAATTTTGTGACAATTTCCATTTACGTACTTTCTTTCTTTATCAAGAAAGTTGTATTTTGGTAGATTCAAGCTGCTGACCCAAACTCTCAATCACTGTGACATTATGGTTCCATGAAGTTGTATAAAACATTATAAAACATAGTCTGAAAAGTAGGTTCATATCTTTGTTACTGACAGCTACCAATTCAGAATGAAGGTATATGGCAGTTTTGTTTAAAAAAATAAGTGGTACTGTCATCAAAAATGTAATTTTCTGAAATGTTGAACAAGTTTTAGTAAAGTTTTCCAAAAAAACAATGCAAAATCTGACTTTGGCTCTTATTAGAACTGTTTTCTTATAATACTTATAGGTTAACTTGTATATTAATATTGCAAAACATATTGTTTTATACGTAAAATGCAATTAGGTTCTAGGCTCACATAAACAAAAACTGGCTTCTCGCCTGACTCAGTGTTCAGAGGATGAGTCATCAAAAGTTACACGGGATATGGAACAATGTTTTTCTTGGATATAACAGTCTTGATGCTCCAATATGTCTCAACATCTTGACCCCCATTTGTTATTTGCAAGTAGCAGGACCTTTTCCTCAAATTCAAGCAACTCACTGGCACCATCGTTTTCGAAGACACCTCATAAAGCGTAAGTTCCACTGAAAATCACTGAGATAAGCTACAGTAAATACTATACTATCTTAAATCATCTGCCCCAAAATATATCCTGGGGCCTAGGAGAGGTTCCCAAAAGGCATTGATGAGCACAGATGGACATGTAATTCTTCTGCAGGTGACAGCTTTTCGAGGTTTCACTTATCAGTAAGCTCTATTAAGTTGTTTTAAAGATATACATTAAACAAATTGGTCATAAACTTTTTACTTTTGCACAATGTCAGATTTAGAGAAAAATTGTGAAGAGATGAGTTCCCATATACCCAATACCTTGTTTTTCCTGTTATTAATATTGTGTATTTGTTGTATTTGATTAACAAATATTGATGCATTCTTGTTAACTATAGTTTACACTTTTTTCTGGTTTCCTTAATTTTATCCTAATGTCCTTTTCCTGTTCCCAAATCCCATCTAGGAGATCACATTTCATTTAGTGGACAGATCTCCATAAGTGCTTCTTGGCATGTCAGTTTCTCAGACTTTGTTTTGACAACCTTGACAGTTTTGAGGGATACTTGTCAGGCATTTTTTACAGTGTTCCACATGTAGGATTTCTGCGGTATTTTTCTCATGATTTAAACTGAATGTCTTAGTTAAATTGTACTGCTCGAACAGAAATAGCACAAGCAGATGATTTTAACAAGGAAAGTTTATTCTTAACAGCCCGGTATGCTAGAAGTCTGAATTCAGGGTGTGAACTCCAAGGAATGCACTCTCTTTGTGTTGGCTTCTGGAAGAAGGTCCTTGTGTTGCATAGTTTTTCTTTGGCCTGGGAGCATCTTGGTTCAGGAACCTCCAGTATGAAGGATGCCCTCTGTTCCCAGAGCTGGTTTTGTAATGGTATGAAGTCCCATACTCTCTGCTTGCTTCCCTTTCCTTTCATTTCTTGTAGGATAAAAGGTGATACAAGCTGCACTCCTGGCAAACTCCCTTAGTAAGGGGGTTACAGGTCCCCCCTAATCTGCTTTAACATAATCCAATCTATTAACCATAGACAGAGATTAAGGCTTACAGCATAGGAAAACAAAAAAATGGAGGGCAATCACACAATACTGGGGATCATGATCCAGACAAATTGCTACATGTATTGTTTGGGGGGACACAATTCAATCTGGTTTTGGGGGAAGAATATGACAGAGGTAAAGTGTCACTTTCATTAGCTCATATCAGTAGTGCATACTATCAACAAGACATATTACTGCTGAAGTTGATATTGATCACATGGAGGAGGTGATGCTTGCAAAAATTCTCTTTGTAAAGTGTAAAGTTTCTCTTTTTCTGTCTTATAATGTTGTACTTTCTGGAAGAAAGTCGCTATGTACAAGCCACATTTAAGGAGTGGAAAGTTACCCTCCACCTCCTTAAGGGTAGACAATCTACACAAATTATTTGTAACTCTTTTTGACAGGAAGATTTGTCCTTTCTCCCAGTCATTCATTCATTCCTTTGTATGAGCATGGACTCATGGATATTTATTATACGCTTTGAGTCATAAATCAACATTATTTTATTTATCCTGTTGCCCATGTTGTTGCAGTTTTGGCTATTGGAAACTCTTTCCATTGACTCTCGTGCTCCCTTGGCATATCCTCATTATTATATGTGCCTGTGTGTTTTAGTGCTTCCTTTCTTTCTGACCCTGTCGGAGGCTTCAGGCTCACTTTCTGTATTTCCTGCCCAAATCCTAGTACCAGATATTTTCCCAAGGAGCTCTGGTTTCATTGGAGACTAGTGTTAGTAGCCGAGATCTGGGTGCTATGTATGCTCTTTTTTACTGCAGTATTGTTTCTCCTAGGCACTTTTAACTGACAGAGCAAGGAAATACGTGTGCGTGTACCAGTCTATACGTATACGCATATCTGTAAACATTTCTATATGTGATCACCTGTATCTATATTGGGCTAAATGTAAGTCCACACCCATGGGCAAATTAACCAGTAGCCAAGGTACTCATAGGCTTGCAGTAATAGCAAGATATGAATAGCCTTATTTGTGTTTACATTACTAACCGGTAGTGCACAATTTCACATTTTTACCTCAATTAGTAAGCATAAGTAAGCCTGTGTGCACCTTGCTTATTGGATAATCTGTCCCCGTTAATACTTACGTCTCTAATTTTAATCCATTACCAGATGGATCATTCTAGCTTTCTACTCTCACTTTATTTGTAAGTTCCCATGCAAGAATCCTGGGTCCTACTATTTACCAAGCATTTACTTAACTGTCTACTTTTAGTGTACACATTATCAGAATTGTCAATCCATACCCCTTTGGGAAGCAACTTTATTAACCAGAGCACAGTGTCTGTCCCCAGTTTTCATTTTGCCTTGAATTGTACCAACTCCTCTTATTTCCTGATTTACTTAGTTAGCATCCTTTCCCCACCCCTTCAGTGCGGTTGCTTCATAAATTTGTAATACAATTAGATTTCTTTATCTCCTTCTACATTCCATCTTGGGATCCCTCAACCTCCTAAAAGATTTTTGTTCTTTAGGCATAAAGAAAACCAAACACACTGCTGTTGAGTTGGGTCCGACTCATAAGGACCCTAGAAGTCAGAGTAGAACTGCCCCATCGAATTTCCAAGGAGTACATGGCAGATTTGAACTGCTATTCTACTGGTTAGCAGATGTAGCACTTAATCCACTACACTACCAGGTTTTCCTTTTTTAGGCATACTGAAGTCTAATATGGAAAAAGCATAATGCCACGTATCCACCATTACAGTATCATACAGAATAGTTCCACTGCCCTAATTGATTCTCTGCACTTCATCTACTTAATGTTCCCCTGCCCCAGCACTAAGTCCCTGGAAACCACTTATCTTTTTACTATTATTGCAGTTTTGCATTTTTGTCATATAATTGAAACCACACAGTATACTACTTGTTCAGACTGGTTTCTTTCATGATGTATTTTCCATTTAAGATGTGTTCATGTCTTTTTGTGGGTCGATAGCCCATATCTTTCTACCACTTAATAATATTACATTGTACTGATATACCACAGTTTGTTTACTCATTCGCTTATTGATGAACATCATAGTTACTTCCAGTTTTTGGTGATTGTGAATAAAGCTGCTATAAACATTCATGTGAAGGTTTTTGTGTGGCTACAAATTTTCAAATCAGTTAGGTAAACACACAGGAGTGCAACTGTTACCTATGTTAGCTTTGTAAGAATCTACCAAACTGTCTACCAGTGTGACTATAGCATTTTACAGTTATATCCCCAGTGGATGGAAATTCATGTTGCTTCACTGCCTTGTTAACAGTTGGTGGTGTCATTTTTTTTTTTTTTAGATTTTAACTATTCCAGTATTTGTGAAAAAAAATCTCATTAAATAATTTGTACTTATTTAATGACAAATGATGTTGATCATTTTCTGTGCCCTGGTCCTGCAGCTGCTTCCTGTTTATCCAACCTCCAGTTCTTGAGACTTGAGCTAGTACCTTACTTACCAATCTTGGGGTTCCTTGATCTTCACAGCCCATGAAAAAGAATCCTGTTCCGTGACCTGCTGATCTTGGGTCCACTGGCCCCTGTAGCTAAGTGAATCAGGAGATGTCTCTATCCTTATCCATGGACTTGAGACATTCCAGCTGCTACAATTGTGTGAGCTGTTCTCTTGATATAAATCTCTCTCTGTATGTTTATATGCTTTACTGGTTTGGGTTCTGTACAGAATCTGGCCTAAGACAGTGATTCTATATGACAGAGTAGAACTCTGCCATAGAATTTCCAGGGAGCAGCTGCTGGATTTGAACTGCTGACCTCTTGATTAGCAGCCTGGTTAGCAGTTGTAGTTCTTAACCATTCTACTACCAGGGCTCCTTGGGTATATGTGGTAGGGCAGAAATAGGAAATAGTCTTCCAGTCTTGTAAGTGTTGAGTGAGAAGCTAAAAGGGAGTTGGAGAAAGGTACTAATAATATGGGTGCTAATAAAATGTTAACAACCAACTTGTTGTGGGAGAAGGAGGGCAGGCTGCCTTGACTTGTGGCATTCGTTGATTTCCTTGGTGTAAATACTTCCACTACAGCCAATACCACCCAGGCAGAAGGAAACTTATTCCTGGTTCTTGGTTGGGGTGTGCAAACATCCTTGAAGGAGCAAGAGATGAGGATGGTTTATGATTTAATATTAACCAATGGGTACTGATGACCAGAGACTATGTTTGTTGTACTCCGTTTCCCTTCCATTTGCCTCATGCCTTGAACTTTCTAAGCTCCTGAAACTATAGCTCAGCCCTAGCAAACATGGGAAAATCCCAGCAAAAACTGGGACTATGATTTTATCATTTATACTGGTAGAACAGAAGCTTGGTGTTAAACATGAAGTTGCATTCTAGAAATTTTTTCTTGTAAATGGGTCCTGGACAACTATATATTTTATTATACACAGTTGTAGAATTTATAACCACACTAAGGCAGTATTATAGTGAAGATACCCATGCAACATTTTTTTGTGTATTTCACAATCTGAAAGCAATCTAAAAAAAATAAGATAGCATCTCTTAGCATCCTGAAGAATTGGTTTTCAATGAAACAAATTTGTGGAAACCCTGGTGTATATTTTTCCATTCTCTTGCTACACACACACACACACAATTAAAAATATAAACACTATAAAATAGGAATCATAACAGTCAAATTATTTAGAAATTTTCATTGTTCACTTAATATATTGTGTACGCATATAGTTTGAGATTATTAATGGAAGATTTTCTGCCTTTAAAACACTTCTAGAACTAATTGGGGGCAACTGAAGATTTAAAGACATGATGAACACTGCCTCTTAACCTCTTCTCTGCATCACAGCACAGGTTTGGAAATAACTTCTCATTTACTACAACTGGGCATCAAAAGAACAACTTAGTAGGTTAGCAACTGCTCAGCTAAACAGAAGCTCTCCAATATTGGAAAAACTCTGAAAGAAAGATTTCTCTGGCAGATTGTGATTTATTGGTCAAATCTAATGACTTTCTAAAACTATCTCTAAGTCAGTCGATTCTGCAAGCTCTTCCATTTTATCCTGTTTGTTGAGATTCTCAGAAAGGAAGGGTGTATGACTATCCATGATCACAGCACAGATTTATAGTCTCTCTCCGTCACACGTACATGTGAGTGACAATGCTCACACACACTGCATACACAGTATACACTCCCGTGATAACCTAAAATTCTGTATTCTTAACACACTTCCAAAAATCACTATTATTATTTCTGTTAGGGTAGTCTTAGATTCTTAAAGCTACTAGAATACTAAAATGTAGACACCACCCCCCATCTCTAGTAAGTGTATTTTATATACATGAATTTTAGATGAAGTGATCCTCTAGTTTTGTGGAGGGAAACAAGCTACAGCATGAGTGCAGTAGAGTGAGCCCAGGCTGAAGAACCTGTTACCAGTGGAGGGATTAGAAGCAGCGACAGCTGAGTCTCAGATCACCCTCTCAGAGCTCTATCAGGGCCCAGCAGCTGGATAGGAACTAAAAGCTCTGCTGGTGATAGTGACCCCAAGGCATCTGTCTACTTAGTGGATTGAAAGTTTAAGTCACTGGGATACCAGTATTTGATGAAAAGTTCTGGTTTTAAATGGGAGAAAGGATGTGTGTCCGTCATAGAAAGCTTATTAAAATTACAGTGGTTGCTTTATTCTAATTTTATTTTAAGCATAGTTTAATGATTATACTACAGACTCGTGTTTTATTTTATTGATAATAAATATTTAATAATAGTAACAAATTATCAAATTTCAAATAATTGTGCTATCTTCCTCTGAGAGTTAAGGCCTGGAGGAAAGCTGAACTTTTGTTAAATGCAGCTAATTAAGTCACTTGAAAAGTGACAGGTGAAAACCAAACAAATTTAACCGTGAGGACTACATATTAGCTCCTTAGGCAGCAAAGGCCACATCTTATTTCCTTTTTTTTAAAATAAGCTACTAAACCTAGTGCCAAACAATTTGTGGCACTCTGTGTAACTACCTAAAGTGTAGATTTAAGTAGAATTTTTTAGTTTATAATGGAAAAATCTTAGGTAGGAGAGAAAAAAAACTAACGTCTTCTTGGCTTTCAGAGTAAAATACATTTTGAAACTGTCCTGGGGAAGAAATTCCTAAATTCTCCTCAGTAACCATTGTGTTGTGATCAGATAAAAGCCACAGAGCTAAATCAGTGATACGTAGATCGCTTCCAAAAGCATGAATTTGTTTTGACAGCCTTTGATTTGTTGTATCACCTCATTGACATACCCTTCAACCAAAATAATTTTCTGTCTACATTAGGTCAAAATAAAAATTACTGACTATTTTTACTTTCACCAAAATGCTTTAAAAATATACCCAGGAATATAGCTCAAAATGATAGTTCTTTTGCCACTCTATTAATTTTTTTTATTATTTCTTAAAATTTTTTATTAATTACAATAAAAGAATAAAATTTCTAACATCTATCAATTATCTCATCTGTGATAAACTATCAGCTCTCACTCACCCATGTAGCCAACACAGACATTTTCTTCTATGGATAATTTTCTTGTTAAGTCTTTATAACTGGGATATCATACAAAATTTGTCCTTTTGACACTGATTGATTTCACTCAGCATGATATCTTCCAAATGAGACCACATTATGAGATGTCTTCTAAAACTGTCATTGTTTTTTATGAGAGCATAGTGTTCCATTGAGTATATGTACCATAGTTTGCTTATCCATTCATCTGTTGATGGACACTGAGGTTGATTTCAACTTTTTGCTGTTGTGGACTGTGCTACAACAAACATTCGTGTACATGTGGCTGTTTGTGTGACAACCTTTGCTTCTGAAGGATAAATTCTGAGCAGTGGAATTACAGGATCTAATGGTATATCTATCTCCAGCTGTTTAAGGAAATGTTAGACTGTTTTCCAAAGAGGTTGTACCATTTTGCAATCCCACTGGCAGTGGAGGAGAGTTCTAATTTCTCCACAGTCTCTCCAGCATTTGTTGCTTTGTGTTTTTTGGATCATGGCCAACCTTGTTGGAGTGAGATGATATCTCACTGTAGTTTTGATTTGAATTTCTTTAATAACTAATGATCGCGAGCAATTCTGCATGTGTCGTTCAGCTGTCTGGATCTCCTTTTTAGATAAATTTCTGTCCATCTCCTTTGCCCATCACTTGATTGGATTATTTATCCTTTTCTTGTTGATATTTTGTAATACCTTATAGATTATGGAGATCAGACGTTGGTCTACAATAGAGTTGCCAAATATTTTTTCCCATTCTATAGGTGGTTTTTTAATTCTTTTGATGAAGTCTTTGGATGAGCAGAAGTGTTTGATTCTTAGTAATTCTCATTTATCTATTTTCTATTCTATTGAATGTGCTTTGTTTGTCAGATTTTGAAGTCTGTCTATTTTGTGTATTAAAACTTCCATTGTTGATCCTATTTTATCTTGGATGAGCTTTATCATTTTAGATTTTATATTTTGGTCTTCTATCCAATTTGAGTTGGTTTTTGTATAAGGTGTGAGGTATGGGTCTTGTTTCAGTTTTTTTTGCAGATGGATATCTAATTTTGCCAGCATCATTTGTTAAAGAGACTGTTCTTACCTCAGTTTAAAGTCTTAGGGCCTTCATCAAATACTAACTGTTCATAGGGGGATGGTGTCATCTCTGGGGTCTCTACTCTGTTCCTTGGTCTACATTTCTCTTTTTGTACCAGTACCAGGCTCTTCTGACAACTGTGGCAGTGTAATAGGTTGTAAAGTCAGGTACTGAGAGGCCTCCCCGGGTGTTCTTCTTCTTCGGTAGTGCTTTACTTATCTGAGGTTTCTACCCTTTCCAAACAAAGATGATGATTTTTTTCTCCATCTCATTAAAAATTGTCACTGGAATTTGTATTGGGATTACGTTACATAAGTACATTGCTTTGGGCAAAATAGACATTTTCACAATGTTGAGTCTTTCTATCCATGAGCTGGATAGATTACTCCATTTATGTAAGTATCTCTTAGTTTCTTGTGGTGAGGTCTTGTAGTTCTCTTTGTAAAGATCTCTTATTTCTCCAGTTAGATTTATTCCTAGGTATTTTGTCTTCTTGGGGACTACAGTAAATGGAATTGATTTGGCGATTTCTTCCTTAATAATCTCAGTGTTGGTATAAAGAAATCCTACTGATTTACTTATGTTTATCTTGTATCCCGATACTTTGCTGAACTCTTCTGTTAGTTCCAATAGTTCACCTATGGATTGCTTTGGATTCTCCGTATAAAGAATCATATCATCTGCAAATAGGGAGATTTTTACTACTTCATTGCCAATATGGATGCCCTTTATTTCTTTGTCTTGTCTAATTGCTCTGGCTAGAACTTCTAGCACAATGTTGAATAGAAGTGGTGAGAGTGGGCACCCTCATCTAGTTCCTGTTCTCAAAGGGAATTCTTTCAGTCTTTCGTCATTCAGGATGATGAAGGCAGTTGGCTTTGTGTAGATGCTACTGATTGCATTCAGGAGTTTCCTCTCTATTCCCATTTTTCTGAGAGTTCTAAGCATGAATGGTGTTGAACTTTGTCAAATGCCTTTTCTGCATCAACTGACAAAATCAGGTGATTCTTATCTTTTGTGTTATTAATGTGGTTGGTTACATTAATTGTTTTTCTGATGCTGAAGCAGCCTTGCAGCCCTGGAATGAAACCAACTTCATCATGATGAGTGATTTCTTTTTATATGCTGTTGAATTCTGTTGGCTAGAATTTTGTTGAAGAGTGATACTGGTCTGTAATTTTCTTTTTTTTTTTTTGAGGGATATTTCACTGGCTTTGGTATCAGGGTTATCCTGGTTTCATAGAATGTTGGAAAGTATTCCATCCCTTTCTGTGGTGTGAAATAGTCTCAATAGTATCGGAGTTAACTCTTCTCTAAAAGTTTGGTAGAATTCTCCAGTGAAGCCATTTGGGCCAAGACTTGTTTTGGTTGGTAGATTTTTGATGACTTCTTCAATCTCTTCCTTTGTGAAAGATTTATTAATTTATTAATTCTAATTGTGATAATTTTGGTGAGTGTTATGGATCTAGAAAATTGTTCATTTCCTCTAGGTTTTCAAATCTGTTAAAGAGTACAGCCTTTCATAGTATTCTGTTATGACATTTTTTATTTCAGCTGGGTCTGTTGTAACAACTCCGATCTCATTTCTTAATTGGGTTATTTGTATCTTCTGCTGTTTTTCTTCTGTAAGTTTAGCCAACAGTTTATCAATTTTGCTGATCTTTTCAAAGAACTAGCTTTTGGTTTTGTTAACTTTTTTAATTGTTTTTCTATTCTCTGATTCATTTAGTTCTGCTCTAATCCTTATAATCTGTTTTCTTCTGGTGACTGAGGAGTTCTTCTGTTGCTCTCTTTCTACTTGTTCATGCTTAAGGTGAATTCTTTAATTTTGGCCCTTTCTTCTTCCCAGATGTGTGCAGTTATAAACTGACCTCTGAGCACTGATTTGGCTGTATTCCATAGGTTTTGGTAGGATGTATTTTTGTTCTCATTTGATTTCATAAATTTCTTTATTTTGTCCTTGATTTCATCTATAAACCAAGGCTTTTTGAGCAACATGTTGTTCAGTTTCCATAAGTTTGAATTTCTACATATGAATTTTCTGTTATTTATTTCAACTGTTATAGCTCTATGGTCCAAGAAGATACTTTGCAGTAAATCAGTGGTTTGGATTTTATAGAGAATTGTTTTATGACCTAACCCATGGTCTATTCTGGAGAATGTTCTATGTGCATTGGAGAAGAAGGTGTACCTATCCATCGATGGATGAAAAGATCTGTATATGTCGATAAGGTCAAGTTGATTGTTGCAATAAGATCTTCTGCATCTTTACTGAACTTTTTTTCTGGATGATCTATCCATAAATGAAAGGGGACTATTGAAGTCTCCAACTATTACTGTGGAATTATCTATCTAATTTCTCAGTGTTGCCAGTATTTGTTCAATATATTTAGGTGCTCTCATATTGGGTGCATAAATATTTAACATTGTTAAGTCTTACCTGAGTATTGAACTTTTCCGCAATAAATAGTGAACATCCTTGTCCACAATAGTGGAATTTACATTAAAATCTGTTTTATCTGAGATTAGTATTGCCAGACCTGCTCTTATTTGTATAGTTTTAGCTTGGTCTATATTATTCCAGCCTTTAATTTTCAATTTGTTCATATCTTTAAGTCTAAGGTGTATTTCTTGTAAGCAACATATAGACTGGTTGTGTCTTTTGATCCAGGATGTCACTCACTGTCTCTTTACTGGAGCATTCAGTCCATTTACGTTCAGTGTAATCTTTGATAGGTATGTGTTTAGTGCCATCATGTTAATGTAGTTACTTTTATGTCAATGTTTTCTATATTGCTCTTAATGTTCTCTTCTGGGCCATTCTTCTTTATAGGTTGTTGTTTCAGTGTTAGTTTTGTGTTCGTTGAGACTCCTGTATTGCATTTCTTATTTTGATACAGCCAGCCAAGCCAAGTGCCATCGAATACAATGCATTGTTAATTTGCTTTATGGCTACATGTATTATCCCCCTTAACATACTACTGCATAACTGTTAAACTTCCTCTGCATCTGCAGTGTATCCTTCTTTTAAAGTGATGGTATTATAGTTGTCATGATATGATCACAGATTCCCTCATTTTTCTACTGAGCTTTGATTTAGTTTTGTGACTTCCCTAACTGATTAGAATTTTGGATGATGTGTCCTGAATTGTCACCTTATACATTTAATGGTTCTGTTTTTCTAAGGGAAGAGCTCCTTTCGATATTTTATGTAATTTGCATTTAATTTTTGTGAAGTCTCTAAACTTCTCTTTATTTTGAAAAGTCTTAATTTCACCGTTATATTTGATAGACAATTTTGCAGGATAAATAATTCTTGGATGGAAGTATTTTCTCCTTCAGGGCTTTGAATGTGTCAGTCCACTGTTTTCTAGTCACCATTGTTTCTGCAGAGAAGTCAGACAAAAGCCTACAGGGTTTCCTGCAGAGTGTTAACTTTTCTTTGAGCCTTGCAGCCTTCAGAAGCATCTGTTTATGTTTCATCTTATTAAGCTTAATTATAAAATGTTTTGGCACGTTTCTTTTTGGGTCTAGCTTTCGTGGTGTTTGATAAACATCTTGGATACCTATGTTCTTTTTGCTCATAATCTCAGGAAAGTTTTCTGTCAGCATCTTTACACCAACGCTCTCTATATTGTCGTTAATCCTCCCTTGTTGAGGAACTCCAATTAAACATAAATTATTCCTCTTCATGGAGTCCCACATGTTTCTTAATGCTTCTTCATTTTTCTTATTTCTTTTCTCTGATTTCACCTCATAAATGCTGGTGTCAGTTACTCTGTCTTCTAGGTCACTGAGTCTAACTTCCATCTGTTCAATCCTACTCTTCTGGCTTTGGGTAGAATTATCCAATTCTGTAATTTTGTTATTGATCTGATGTATTCCATTAAAAGTTGGCAGCGTAAACAGATGTGTCCTCATTTCCCTCTGAGAACCAAGTCCTGTCTAATATTTGTTCAGAGCACTGAACATTTGGGGAGCCCTAGCCCTAGGATCTACCATATTTGCCTAGGCACCAGTATCAGACTAATCTTCCCCTCTCAAAAATGATCCAGCAGCCGTCTGACCTCTGCTTCTGCTGTTTCATTGTATCGGAGAACTGCAGCTTCCGCAAATGGCAGGTAACGTACTTTCATTGTCAGCTGGCAGGTGGACTCTGCTTCTCCTGTTCAGGCCAGCACATTGGACAGCTCCCAGCTCCCAGTTCAGCACCTGGACAGCTCCCTGCAAAGAGGTGCAGTTTACATTTAAGATTGAGAGGCCTATGTATTTGCCTGGTGATCTGTTGGTTGAGAGGCCTGGCATCTTTTCCTCCCACTCTTCTCTGACCCACATTGCAGAGTCGGCTGACAGCACCCAGTTTCTCTATAAGCAGAGCAGCCTCTTTGCCACCCAATAAGTGAGTCTTCCACACTTGAGTGTCCACCTGGGGGAAATCACTAGAGTATTAGAGACAGCTGGTAACCAACAATTCTCTTTGATCCAATACCAGAAAAATCAAACAGTATCTAGATGGCACACAGGCACCAGACCATAATTAGTCATTTAAAGAAACAGTCTTCAAATACTCTAGAAAATTCTCTAAATAAAGACTCAAAAAATTTCCCAGAGGAAGAAGACTTTCTGAATCTGTCAGACACTGAACACAAAAGATTTATATATAGAACCCTCCTAGAGATTAAACATAATGCAGTAGAACAAAATGAAAAATTTGGTAAGCTATTTGAACTAATGGAACATCAACAATCTGAAATATAGCAGATCAATAACAAAATTGCCCCTGTACTAATATGGATGGTATAATATTATGCATTCCTTCATTTAACCAGTTGGTCATTCATTTATCCACTTACTTATAAACAAAAATTGATTGACCACCTTTTCTATGCCAGCCACTACAAAGGGCATGGTATCAAGCACAATAATGTGTATGTCAACTTGCTATGAAAACACAGAAAAGAAATCAAGAAATAATACATCATGGGATTCATGGGATTTAAGATCTATACAGGGAATTAGCGGTCATTTAATCCAATTTCTTTATTTTACAGATCAGGAAGCCAGATCCCAGGAAATTAACTTGCCGAATGTCACACAATTAGATAGGTGTAATGAAAGGGACTTTGTGTCGTGATGTTTAATCATTTGCCTGCCAACCATAGGTACTCTGCTAGAGAAGGATGCAACAGTCTACTTCCATACAGATTTACAGTCTTGAAAATTCTGTGGGGCAGTTCTGCTCTGTCGTATAAACCCATTGCCATAGAGTCAATTCTGACTCATAGTAACTCTACAGAGCAGCGTAGAACTGTGCCATAGAATTTCCAAGCAGCACCTGGTCTCTTTGAACTACTGACCTTTAGTTAACAGATGTGACACTTAACCACTACATCACCAGGGTTTCCACTCTGTCCTATAGGCTTGCAAATAAGTAGAAATTCAAGTCTGTTTCCATAGGTTTGCCTTTGGTTTTAACAAAGCATAAGGAGACCTGTTGATGAGTGGTTAAAGCTCTTGTCTGCTTACTAAAATATCAGCAGTTTGGACCTACCATCCACACCTCAAGAGAAAGATCTGGCAGTTTGTTTCTGTAAAAATTTATAGCCTTGCAAACACTATGGGGCAATTCTACTCTGTTCTATAGGGTTATTACAAGTTGAAATTGAATTGTTTGATTTCTTTTTTTTTTGGTAATGATTTCACTAATGAGGCCCATTAAGTGAGTACTTAAAATAGCATCCTCATTTTAGAAATAAAGAAACTAAAGTTTCTGTCAGTTTGCTGTACTGTGGTGGTTTATGTGGTGGCTTATGTGTTGCTGTGATGTTGCAAACTATACTACTGATATTTCAAATGCCCGCAGTGTCATCAATGCTAGACAGGTGTCAGGGAAGCATCTAGACTAAGACTAGGAAGAAGGACCTTGAAATCTACTGCTGAAAAAAATGGGCCAGTGAAAACTTTGTGATATCAGACAAAACATTGTCTGATATGGTGCTGGAAGATAAGCCTCTCAGATTGGGAGACACTCAAAATGGCAACTGTTGAAGGACTGCCTCCTCAAAGTAGAGTTGACTTTAATGGCACAGACAGAGTAAAGCTTTGGGACCTTCATTTGTTGATGCGGCGTCACTTGAAATAAGAAGACCTGCCAACATCCATTAGAAATCAGAATGTGGAATGCACAAGTAGCCAGCCAAGTGCCATCAAGTCGGTATGAATCAAGAAAAACTGGATGCTGTGAAAGTGAAATAGAATGCATAAATATCAGTATCTTAGGCGTCAGTGATTTGAAATGGGCTGATACTGGCCTGTTCGAATTAGGCAATCATGTGGCCTACTATGCCAAAAATGACAGAATGAAAAGGAATGGTGTCACATTCGTCATCAGCAAGAATGTTTCAAGATCTATCCTGAACTACAGACCTGTCAGTGATAAAAAAATATTCATAAGTCTACAAGGAAGACCAATTAGTACAACTGTTATTCAAATTTACGTACTAACCTCTAATGTGAAAGATGAAGACATTAAAGGTTTTTACCAACTTCTGCAGTCTGAAATTGACCAAACATGCAATCAAGATGAACTGATAGTTACTAGCAATTGGAATGTGAAAGCTGGAAATGAAGAAGAATCAGTAGTTGGAAGATATGGCCTTGGTAATAGAAAGGACACTGGAGATCACATGATAGAATTTTGCAAGACCAACAACTTATTCAATGACCTAAATGCAACCCTGCATGTGAACCTTGCCACGTGGAATATACAGGAATCAAATTGTCTATATCCGTGGAGAGGTAGAGAGGGCCAGTCAGAACAAACCCAGGGCCGGCTATGGAAAAGATCATCAATTTCTTATGAGCAAGTTCAAGGTGAAGCTGAAGAAAATTAAAACAAGCCCAGAAGAGTCAATGCACAACCTTGAGTGTATCCCACCTGAATTTTAGAGACCATCTCAAGGATAGATATGATATAATGAACATTAATGACTAAAGATCAGACAACTTGTATGATGACACATCATACACAAAGAAAACAAAAGATCACTAAAAAGATAGAACAGACCAAAAATATCAGAAGGGACTCTGAAAACTGCTCTTGTATGTAAAGTAGTTAAAGCAGAAGGAAAAAAATGGTGCAGCAAAAGAATTGAACAGAACATATCAAAGGGCAGCTTGAGAAGACAAAGTGTTATAAAGAAATGTGCAAAGACCTTGAGTTAGAAAACCAAAAGAGAAGAACATGCTCAGCATTTCTCAAGATGAAAGAACTAAAAAAATAATTCAAGCTTTGATCTGCAGTGCTGAAGGATTCTATGGGCAACAAACTGAACTACGCAGGAAGCATCAAAGAAGATGGAAGAAACAGAGTCACTGTACCAAAAAGAACTGTCAATTTTCAGCTATTTCAAGGGTAGTATATGGTTAAGAACTGATAATACTGCAGGAAGAACTTCAAGCTGCACTGAAGGCACTGGTGAATAACAAGGATGTAGAAACTTATAGAATACAAATCAAGATGTTTCAACAAATGGATGTGATGCTAAAAGTGCTCATTCGTTTATGCAAGGAATTTGGAAGACAGCTGCGTGGTCAGTCAACTGTAAGAGATCCATACTGAGGCCCATTTCAAAGAAAGGAGATTCAGTGAAATGTGGAAACTATCAAACAATATTATTAATGTCATACACAAGTAAAATTTTGCTGAAGATCAGAAAAATATGGTAGCAGCAGTACATTGACAAGGAAGTGCCAGAAATTCAAGCTGGATTTCTGAAGAGGACACAAAACAAAGAATGTCATTGCTATGTCAGATGGATCTTGGATGAAAGGAGAGAATACCAGAAAGATGTTTACTTGTGCTTTCTTGATTACACAAAGATACTTGACCATGTGGATCATAACAAGTTATGGGTAACACTGCAGAGAACGGAAATCCCAGAACACTTATTATGCTTATGAGGAATCCATACATGGATCAAGATGGGTCATTTGAATAGAACAAGGGGATATTGCATGGTTTCAAATCAATGTCAGGGTGAAACCTTTTACCATATTTATTCAAACTACATGCAGAGAAAATAAAAAGAAAGAATTGTCTTTCTTGTGAACATCTATAAAAACATGCCAGATAAGGTGGATTATATGAAGAAGAACATGGGATCAGGATTAGATGACTAATTAACAACTTGCTTTATGCAGATGACACAACCTTGCTTGCTGAAAGTGGAGAAGACCTGAAGCACTTACTGATGAAGACTGAAGACCACAGCCCTCAGTATGGATTACACATCCACATGAAGAAACCACAAAGCTTCACAACTGGGCCAATAAGCAATATCATGATAAATGAAGAAAATACTGAAATTGTCAAAGATTCCGTTTTACTTGGATTGACAATCAACACCCTTGGAAGCAACAGTCAAGAAATCAAACAATATATCACATTGGGCAAATCTGCTGCAAAAGAGCTTTTCTAAGTGTTACAAAGAAAACATGCCACCTTGAAGGCTAAAGTATGCCTGACCCAAGCCATGGTATTTTCACTCACCTTATATACATGCAAATGCTGGACAACAAACAAAATAAATGAAGAACTGACACATTTGAACTATGATATTAGTGAATAATATTGAAAATACCATAGACTACTAGAAGAATGAATTAGTCTGTCTTGGAAAAGAAGTACAGCCTGAACGTTCTTTGAAAGTGGGGATAGTGAAACTTCATCTCTATTTACTTTGGTCATATGACCAGGGAAAGACAGTCCCTGCTTGGTAAAGTAGAGGGTCAGTGAAAACGAGGGAAATCCTCAACAAGGTGTTGTTATTGGTGCTGTTAAGTGCCACTGAGTTGGTTCTGACTCACAGTGACACTATGCACAACAGAATGAAACACTGCCCAGTCCTGCACCACGTCCACCATTGTTTCTATGCTTAAGCTCATCACTGCAGCCACTGTGTCAATCTATCTCATTGAAGGTCTTCCTCTTCTCCACTGACTCTCCACTCTACCAACCACAATGTCCTTCTCCAGGGAATGATCCTTCCTGACAACACGTCCAAAGTATGTAAGACATTTTTGCTTCCAAGGAGCATGCTGATTGCACTTCTTCCAGAACATATCTGTTTGTTCTTTATATTCTTATCCAACACCACAATTCAAAAGCATCAATTCTTCTGTCTTCCTTGTTCATTGTCCAGCTTTTACATGCATATGATCAGATTGAAAATACCTTTGGCTTGAGTCAGGTGTGCTTAAGACTTCAAGGTGACATAAAGAGATCCTTTCCAACTGATTTTCCCAGAGTAATGTGTCTTTTGATCTTTTGACTGCCACTTCTATCGGCATAGATTGTGGACCCAAGTGAAATGAAATCTTTGACAACTTCAGTCTTTTCTCCACACATGACCATGTTGCTTACTGGACCAGTTATCAGAATTTTTGTTTTCTTGACGTTGAGCTGCAATCCGTACTGTAGGCTGTGGCCTTTGATCTTCATCAGTAAGTGTTTCAAATCTTCTTCACTTCCGGTAAGTAAGGTGATGTCATCTGCATAATGCAACAAGATAGATTGACATAATAGCTGCAACAAAGGGCTCATACATAGCAAAACTGTGAAGATGACACAGTATCAGGCAGTGTTTTGTTCTGTTGTATATAAGATTGTTATGAATCAGAACCAACTTGATGGCAGCTAACAACAACAACAAAGTTTACAAAGATTAAATAATTCATCTATGTATCATGCTCAGTAAATGGCAGGCTATGATTCAGTCCTAGGTCTGATTCTAAAACTTGCACTCTGAAATATTACATCATTATCATGACTAACCTAGAGTAATATCCCCTAAGATCTAGTGATTAATTTTTTCTCATGAACCAGTGCTGTATAATGTAGAATATCTAACATAAATTTATACCCACAAAATATGAGTGTAGGAGCGTATTGGAGATTGAAATTTTACCATACAAGCAAAAACAAAACCAGAAACACTCCAATATTCCTTACCAGAGTATTTTAGAGTGAGTGAAATAGTTTATAAAGCCAAATTTCTATTGTATTTTTTAGGTTGAGTTGAGTTTTTATGCAACTATAAAATTGCCCAGGAAAGCATAGATTTCAGGAAGAAACCATTAGAATATTCAAAGATATCATCTTTTCTTCCCATTTTTACATGTAATTTATCTGTTTTGGAAGACTGTGTAAAATAATTTTCTGTGTCAGAACAAGCTGCTCCTCTCCTCAGTAGCTTGTTTGGTTTAGCTTATGCACATTGTACATCTTGTAACTTACCACATTCCCGTTGATAAGCTAAAAATAAAAAATTAAAAAAGTAGCCATCAAGGTGCTGCTGACTCATAGCAACTTTACAGGGTAGAGCAGAGCCATCCTATAGAGTTCTCAAAAAGCACTTGGGCTTGAACTGCTGACCTTTTGGTTAGCAACCATATCTCTTGATAAGCGCACCACCCAGGTTCCAGTCAAGGTGGGCCCGGGTGAGATAGAAACTACAAAGGAGCTCTGGGGGGCTGGGAGGCTGCACAGAGCAGCAATCCTGGTCAGCCGGTGCGGCCACCATACCAGCCACACCCACAGCTACCACCACAGCAGCAGCAGTGGTAGAAAGAAGATGATGGCAGCCAGTGTTGGAGATGGGTGGCATCTCTAACAGGCAAGTTTGTGCGCCTGAACTGGCCCCGCCTGTGTCCTGTACAGTGTCACAGCAGGGTGGACTGATAAAGATACAATGCCGCAGAACATGGCCTGAATTATGGATACTGAAAAATTTAGTGACATTTATGAGTTTTTTCTGACCAACTGAATAACTGCAATAGCTGAGTAACAGCCCTAAAACTATCAGCCTTAGTGTCTTCAGCATGTTTTCGTGGAACAGCTGACAAATCTTTAAGGAGCTGATATTCTAATCAGGAGGTGAAGAAAGATCATGCACAACAGCACCCACAATAGGTTATCCAGGAATTTAAACTCTGGGATAACTGAACTGCAATATGTGGACCAACTTCTCAAAGAAGTCTGAGAAGTAACTGAGTAGAACCAAAGACACCGTATTTCTGACACCACTGGCTACAATAATCCTGCTGTACTGAGTATGCTCTGGAAGTGACCAAACTAGTACCATGTAATGAAAGTATATGGAACTATGTGAGGGTGATTTTGCAAGATCATGCCCTTTCCAAATATCCCAATCCATTGAAATGATTTCTTGATTTCCAACGAACTCACGGTTCTTCCTACCTCATGTCTTTCTTGTGGATATCTATGAAAACGTGCTAGAAAGCCAGTGTGACAATAAAGAGGATATTATGAATAAAGCATTAAGAGTTGTATGAAATCCTAGCTAAAGAAAAGGGTACTATAGGAAAGGAATACTGGAGATACATTAGACAGTTATTTCAAAACAAACAAAAAAAGAAACAGCACAGAAATTGACTTACTGAAAAATGCACAGAAATAACACCATCCAGAAGCAACTTGATGGAATGTCTTTATTTTTTTCAAGGGACTCCAATGAGGGGTTCAAAAGAAGGGGGGTAATCATTTCTTCAGCTTATTGTGTTGCTTTTTAAAAGAACTATTGCTTTCAACAATAACTAAGAGTGATTCTCAGGTGCTGTTGTTATTCAGACCAACTCTAAGTAATCTGAGTCTTTTAAAGCAAAATAATTTCGGGGGCTTCAATTATAGCTGATGGCATGGAATGCTTTCTTGTGGCTGATTTTCCTCTTGTCCTCATTTTTTTTAATGAAGTGGTTTCACCATCATTTGTTTTATTCTTTTCTAATATATGAATTTTTTTGTAGCCTTAAGTTATTTAGAGAATAAAACAGAAGGTGAATAAATACATATTTTCTTTTTTTCCTAAACTATATTTTGCAGATTGGTTTATTTCTAAACCCTGGCAAAGGCTTAAAGTGAGACAGGATAATGTCATGGTGAATAGAGGCACATGAGTAAACCACTTAATTCATGGACAACAAGCTATAAATCTTTTTTGTAATAATCTAATTAACAGTAATGGGTAAAGACTGGTAGAAATTTTGAAGAATTAAAGACCTACATTCTACCTATGATTGAGGCTGTATTGCGTAGTGGAGAAGAGCACAAACTAACTACAAAGATGACCTGCATTTCTTCCCCTGCTACACCACTGACTATCTGGAAGACCTTGGGAAAGTTCTTTCTTGCTTCGTATTATTTATTATTGTACTTCAGATGGATGTTTACAGCACTAGCTCCTCATCAAACATTTCATACAGATCTTGCTTTCTGACTTTGGTTACCAACCCTATGATGTGTCAATACTCTCCTCTTCTCGACATTGGGTACCCTATTACCAGTGTTTCTGCCCGCTCCTGCCTCCTAGTCCTTGTGCCTGGGCTGGTACACCCATTTAATCTTGTTTTGTGGGCCTGTCTAATCTTTGTCAGTAAGGTGAGCCTCAGAATTGACTGAGATAAAGGATGCTTGGATCTACACTCTCGGGGTTTCTTAAGTCCTTGTCAGACTAGTAAATCTGTCAGACTTACTGAAGTTGGACTTGTAACCTAAAGGACTGTGATAAAATTAATTTATCTTTGTCAAAGCCATTTGCTTATGATATTTCTGTTATAGCAGCACTAGATGAAAAGCTGTAATTGTGAAGTTCTGCTAGACAGTCTTTAATTCTACTGAAACAGTCAGTGTCTTATTCTTCTACGGTAGTCTCAGATTCCTCAGTTTAAGGGCACCGAATGCCAGGAAGATAGTTTGGGCTTAATTTCAGATTCAAAAGGGAGTCATAAATTGTTGACTCAGGGTATCCTTGGACGATTAGTTTTTGAGTAGAGGACAGTCTGTGTAGTAGGTAGGGAAGGTAGTAGAAGGAGAACAACAAAAGTCTTCATATCAATGGGAGAGCATGGCATCTGATGTCAGTGGAGAAGACAAAGGGGAGTTTGAAAACTCTGTGGGTAGAGCACCAGAAATTCAAAATCTGAGTGCTTAGATCAACCCAGGAGAGAAAGTCGACTCCCCTACATTGGCCTTGCTAGATCCCAAGGGTGACAAAAATGTGGGTGCCTTGGGAGAGCTGTGCTCATTTTCACAATGTCTTCACAAGGCTTTCATCTGGAACACATTTGTGTGTGTGCGTATGTGAAAGAGAACAAGTCAGAAATATAACTGGATTGGGAAAATGAGTTAATTTGCTATTTCCTCCCTGGCTTTTCCCTGGCACAGCCTCTCCTTTTTACTGCTTATCCCTAGAGTATGTATTTTGGTCCAGCACTTGCTGTTACAGCTGGTGGTGGTGTTCACTAAATTTGAAAAATCCTCCTCAGTGGATTTGTTGGACACAGAGCTGAGTAGAGAGAACAGAACGTTTGGCCAGATGTTTCACTCTTGTCAGTTATAATCATATCATCAAAATTTTAGTTTTCATTCTGGAGTAAATGGAAACATTATAGGTGGTGTTCAGCCAGAGGCCAAGATACTGTCGCATTATTCTTTCCACCCTGTCCCCATAATGTGCAACTTCTGCTTTAAAAAAAAAAAAAAATCATGGTGAAAGTGGGGATTGGAGTGGACTTGGTTCCCCCCCCCAAATAAATGGCATTTGATAAAAGTCAGTCTGTATACATAACATAAATAGAAGAGTTGTTGTGGAAAATTATCTGCTGTGTTAGCAAAACATAGATTTATGTCCTCTTTACATTGGTTTCAGAGGATCTCATTCCTTCTCACTTCCTGTCACTTAATTCTCTCTTCCACCTCCTGCTGTTCCCCCCAGTTCCTGCCAAATGCTGAATGCCCTCACGTTGCTTACAGGCTTCCACTTGACATCTCTCCCAGGTCTCCAGCTGTGGCTGTGCTTCTACAGCATTGTTCCATGTGTCAGGCAATCCCTACCCTTTCCTTTAGAAAACTAAAGACGCGAGAGAAACATTAGCCCAGTGGACTAACGGACCTCAACTATCACAACCTCCACCAGAACGAGTCCAGCACAAGTAGACGGGGTTTGGCTACCACCACTGACTGCTCTGACAGGAATCACAATAGAAGATTCCAGATAGCTGGAGAACAATATAGAACAAAATTCTAACTCGGAAACTGGAGAAACTCTGATAGTATGGTCCCCAGACATCCTTTTAGCTCAGTAGTGAAGTCATCCTGAGGTTACTTAAGCCAAAAATTAGATAGGGCCAAAAAAAATTAAAGAGACAAAGAAACAAAAAGTGGAGAAGCTATAAAGGCCATGGCAGGCATAGCAGTATCGCAAAGGGCCAGTGAACTCTAGCTGAAGAGAGCCACCTTGAGTTTGGAGAGCCTTAGAAAAATGAAAAGCAGGCAACAGGGAGCATTTGAAAATGGTAAACCACATTTCTGGTGATTTAGCATTGCAAGACATCGGAGAAAGTATCAAAATCTGATCGAGGTCACCTTCCAGTCAGATCATGTCATGTGAAAAGAAAAAACAAAATCATTCTGGTTTATTCGAAATGGGTGGTTAGAACAGGGGAAAGTTTATTCTTACTTGATAATCTATTATTAGTCTGTTAACTGTACTTTTACTCAAATAATGCTCAATTTCTATGTTTATTTGCCAACCCCACCTTCCCTGGAAAGTCTTTTTGTAAGCATGCTCTGCTTACTTTTTTACAGCTCATATAAAAAACTTGGCACAGTGATGTTTACATAAAATACCTCAAGGGGGAGGACACAGCTGGTAAATGATATAGAAAGAGAGCATTGTTTGTGTAAAAAGGCAGTAGCTGATTGATTCATTAACTTAGCAATTATCACTGAGATTTTACAAAGGTTAAGTGTTCCAAGAATATAAAAATCAGAGTGTCCATACGGTGTAGCACAAGAAGCATGGGATTTAGAAGTGCTTTCTCATCTACATACTCATTTGATCAATAAATACTTACTGAAAATGCTTATTATTTATAGAGTACTGAGATAATATCCAGCTCTAAAATGTAAAAGATGTGTAATTAAAGAAAATTTCTTAGTCTACCTGAATTTTATGTTCTATATTCATGAAATAGAGATAATATTTATTCAATGAGTTAATTTATATGGAATAAATAAGATCAGATATTAAGCAACTAGCCCAGAGAGCTGGAAGTACATAAATTGCTTAATGAATAGGACCCATAAAAGCCTGAATTGCTAAAGATTTCAGAGCCTAGTGAAATTATTTTCAACTTTGTTTGCTCATTTGAGTTATCCGGATTTTTTTTTTTTTTAACTGTCAGTAAGCAAACCTGCCTCTGAAATTCTGATTTGATTCTGGTTTCGTGCGGGCCTACCACTTTTTACAACCTCTCCAGGCGGTCCTGATATGCATACAGTGTTAAGAACCACTTGTGTAATTATGAAACAGACTTGGGAGTCAAAAAAATATTGTGAAACAACATCATAAAATCTCAAAATCGAATTAAGCTGGATACAGGGAGGCAGAGATGGTGCTAAGAAAAATAGCCTGGATGGGGGGTGGGTTCTGACACCTTTTGGCCTGCAGCCCAAATCACAGCGTCAGTGAGAACATGTCAGATTTGTGTTTGGTCTGATTTGGGATCAGTCAATGGCCAAGGATTCAGATTTGACAATTGGGGTTCAGGAACTGGGGACACTGGATAGCCGCTACCGATAATTAGATGACTCCCTGCATCACGGTTGCAGATAGTCTGGTTTGGAGTAGACCCATGCCCCAGCTAGGGGTAGAGAAGCAGGGTTCAATGAGAGGATTGGAAAAGATCAATTACGGGTCAGGCTGTGGGCCAGCAGGCTAGAGTTGGGTGCAGGGCTGTGAAGCAAGCAGGCTGAGGTGTCAGTGCAGGGTGATGGAAACACGTCCGTGAAGGCAGACTCCCAGACTGGAATGCATGGCAAAGGTGATGGGAAAGGGCCTTCAGAACATTTCTTTCTTTTTGAAACGTACTGAATGTTAAAGAGGCTGTAAAAATTGTATTAAGAGTTTTAGCAGAAAACAAAAAACTTTAATTAAAGGAAATAATTCAGTTTGAAGACATTGTACAAGAACAATTGCAGTGTTACATAAAAATACTCTCAGATTAAAAAACCTTAAGCTGCATTTTGAAACTTTATTTTACACATTGCATTCACATTCATGGAACACTGGTGGCACAGTGGCTAAGAGCTTGACTGCTGCTAGCCAAAAGGTTGGCAGTTGGAATCTACCAGCTGCCCCTTAGAAACCTTATAGGACAGTTGTACTCCATCTCATAGTGTCACTATGAGTCAGAAGCAACTGAATGGCAATGCATTTGGTTTAGTTTTGTTTATCATAGTGAGAGAATTCTATAGGCACTTAAAAGCAAAACTTATTTTCAGTGTTTGATAAACAGCCATTCTCTAGATAACACACGTGATCTATCCCTCTTAACCATAGAATCAGATGAGGTCACATTAAAAAAAAAAAAAAGAAGTATTGATGTTCCAGTCTGTTCCAGGGCCCAGCAGAATCTTCTCAGATTCACTTGACTGAAAATCTAATGTGGAAAGGTTTTCTTTTTTTTTAAACCTTTTCCTAGATTACCTGTGTTTCTTCTCCCTTGCAACTTAAAGATATAGCCTGATGGACCATTTTAAATGTCTGTATATTTACATAATTTTTGACCTCATATTTGTTCTGGGTGGATCAACGCTTCACATGCATGATATTGTCTTCTAATTCTTAGACGTAATCACTAGTTTTACTTCTTTCTCCTGAGATAGGAGCTATAAATAAATTCCACGCATGAAAGTTAATTAGGAACCATAATATATTTAATGGAATCCTGGGTGGTGAAATGGTTAAAGTGCTCAGCTGCTAACTGAAAGGTTGAGGGTCAAGTTCATGTACAGGCACCTCAGAAGAAAGGCTTGATTAGCTACTTTGAAAAAAATCAGTTGTTGAAAACTACAGAACACAGTTCTACTCTGATACACATAGTGTTAACGTGAGTTTGAACTGAACTGATAATAGTATAAGTAGTACAATATAGATGCCACTGTTGAAATGGTTTTTGAAAAGAATTCTAAGAGAAATTGTCAAGTGATTTATAGTAAAATCTATTTTCCTTTTATGTGTGTGTGTCTGTTTTCCATTATACTTTTAGGCTTAGAAGATAATCTTCACTCCAGAGCTTTGGTTAGTGTTCAAATTTATCTTCTGCACTTCAACTCTTTGGTCTTTTTGAATTTAAATGAGATCCAGGCATAAACCGAGAAATGAAATTGAATTTTTTGTTTGGAGTAACTAGTCAGTCATAACAGCACCATTTATTGAGTAATGGTCCTCTCCTTTATTGATTTGTCCAGACTTCTTTATCATATAAAATTTATGTGAAATAGAGTCTATTTAGGAGCAAGTTATTGTATTGCACCAATTTGTCTGTCTTTGTGCAAGTTACTTTGAAATATGTGTCAGTTTATAGCAGGGCTAGTATTTCTTCCTTTGGAAGATTTTATTCAGTCCTGCCAAATTACTCTTTAGATGAACTTTATTTCTGTCTTTGTTATCTGTTCTGTCTTTGAAATCATACAAATAATAAATGATGTTAGAAAAATGGATAACTTATTGAAGTATAACTAAAACCCAGACCAGTTTCTGAGTCAGTTGTGACTCATGGCAAGCTCATTTGTGTCAACTGTGCCCAAAAGGTTTTTTAGGTATAGATCACTAGGCCCTTCTTAGTGGAGCCTCTAGGTGGGCTTGGACAGCCAACGTTTTGGTGAGCCACTGAGTATGTAAACCTTTTCTGCCACCCAGGAACTCCTATTGAATTACAAACAAGAAAAAGTGAAATCCCCTGTTCTTTGTCACCCACACTGTTCTATGTCTTGCACTTCGTATGTATGACCATTGTCCCTTTGGTGTGCCCAGATGAACTCTCAAATAGCTAGAAAGGATAAAAACACATTATCTGTGATTTTTTTTTTGTTGTTGAAGTTGTGTTACAGCTATACATTAACTTGAGAAAGATTGACATATTAGGAATGTTCCATCTTCCTGCTCAAAAACATGTCACTTTACATGAGCTTTGTTTTACATACCTCATTAAAAATTCATAGTTGTAGATGATCACCAAGGACAAAATCAACATAGGGGAAAGAGAACCCAGAAGACAGAAAGACTCATGTGAATGGGTGACTACATCAACATGTGACCAGAAGAACCAGATGGTGCACAGCCACCTCGAGTGACAACCGTGATGGGGCTCACAAAGTTGAGTCCCAGTGGCAGTACAAGAATAAAAAGGGGTGCACCCTGAGAACTTCACTAAATGATTGTGAAGGATGTTCCAAAGGCCTGGGGGTTCCCCTGGGAGCATGGCCCCTAGACCCAGTGCTACCTCTGATCATAAATCATTACTGAGATCAACCCCTCTGACAGGAATGGACTGGACTCGGTGACACAGAATGACCATATCATGTATGCACTTTATGGTTCTTTGCATCTATAGGATGTCATCCTACTGGCCTCTAACTAGAAGGGAGTGGAGTGGGTGAAGAAGAGGGGACAGTGGATAGTTAAGAGCATATGACTTGTATGGAACAGAAAGGAGGAGTGTGCTGTCACCAGGCAAGGAGAGCAGTAGGAGCTGCACATAGGCAGGCAAGTGAATTAAAACCAGATTGTACACTTTCACTCAATCACAATAAAAAAAAATTCATAATTGTGTTTATATAAGATCCAACATTTTGTATTGTTTATTTCCACATAGTTTATGCTTTTGTTAATATTGTGAAGGAACTTCTTTTTTCAGTGTATTTTCTTTCTGATCACTAGTGGTATAAATAAATGTTCTTTATTTTTGTCTGATAGTCTTCTAAGAAAGCTTTTGGATTTTTCCTCTAAATAATCACATCATCTAAAATTTTTGATGTCTATCTTTTTGATGGTTGAGATTGTACGTCAACTTGACTAGACTATGATTCTCAGTTGCTTGGCAGTTATAATGTTATGTGGCAGTTATATAATGTTGTGATCAACTTTCTGTGATGAGGTTTGATACAATGTGATCACCTCCATGATGAGATCTGCTGTGAGTAGCCAGCAATTTGGAAAGGGAGCTTCCCTGGGTAAAGCAGACATTCTGGCAAGGCTCATGAGCTTTTGCTCTCTCTGGATACTGCAGCTGGCTCCAGTCCATCTGATATCTGGTTCTTGGGACTTGAATTAGCAGCTTACATGTTGTCTTGCCTATCAAGCTTGGGATTCATCCACCTTCACAGCCCACGAGAAAGAGCCCTGCTGTCTGATCTGCTGATCTTGAGTTCACTGTTCCCGCAGCTACGTAAATCAGGAGAGTCCTCTCTCTTGACCCACAAACTTGGGAAATTCTGTGCTCTACCATCATATGAGCCCTTTTCTTGGTATAAATCTCTCTGTATTTATCTATGTGTTTTACTGGTTTTGCATGTCTAAAGAATCCAGCCTAAGATGTCCATATTTGTACTTTTGGTTTCGAGTTTGTATTGTAACACTTTCAAAAACTCGTAGAACACTAAATAACAGTGGTGGTAGTAGAAGCTCCTATTACTCCTAAGGGTAAACAAACTGATGAAATTGAAAATCTTTGTTGAGAAGCAGAATAGCATAGTGCTACACGTAAAGGCTCTGAAACCTGATTGTTGAGTTAAAATCCTGGCTTTGATTTTCCTAGAGGTGGAAACTATTCTTTCTGCTTTAATTTTCTCATCCATGAAATAATGTTTTCTACCTCATACAGTAGTGATGAAAATTAAATGAATTACTATTTTACCATTGCTTCTAAGAGTTTTGGCACAACATTAAGCACTTGATGCCATCATTAGCGTTTTATTTTATCAGATGCTTTTAAGGTGCCTTCAATATGCACTAATAATAAAAAATTGTAATGTACAATTTAAAAACATTCAACTAATAGAGTGTAGCAAGACAGTGTTTCCCTTTCCTCTGCTTTAAAACTGAAGTATATTAAATTAACTCTGTATTTTTTATTACAACACTTTCCAAAGAACATTGTTTATTCTTTGGATTAAGTATATTAAATTAGCTCTGAATTTTTTATTACAACATTTTCCAAAGAGCATTGTTTACTCTTGGATTCTGTGTAGTTATGTGAGTATAGGCTGCTGGAAGTGAAGTATGGTTTTCAGTTGTTCTATCTACTAGGAAGTCTTATAACTTGAATTGGCTCCCCTCCTGCCTTTTTGCCATCCGTCCAAAAACAATCCTGTTCTTATATTTTTAAGGAATTGGAAGCTGAAGGAAGTGGTTCTTGTGGTCAATATTTGTCTTATGTCTATTTCTGCTGCTCAGCATGAGTATGATTAGTATACGTATTGTGGGGCTCCAAGAAGATGACAGTCTGGGGGTTTCTTAGTCTAAGTCCTCAGAAGTACTCTTTTCTCTAGATACTCTCATTCCCTAGAGGATCTTATCTAATATCTGAACTTTAAGTGTCATCTTCAGCTAATAACAGAGTCCTTGGGTGGTACAAATGGTTATCACTCAGCTTCTAACTGAAAGGTTGGCATTTCAGCTCTGCCCAGAGGCATTTCAGAGGAAAGGGTGGGAGGTCTACTTCTGAAATGTTGCAGTCTCTAGTAGAGTGCAGTTCTGCTCTGATACACAGAAGGTTTCTACAATTGGAGTCTACTCAACAGGAACTGTTTTTTTTTCCATATGGTAACTGTTCCCCAATTTTTATCTCCAGCCCTGACCACAACTCTGCTCTTCACATTCATGTATCTAATTACCTGTGTCAACCAGACTCTCTAATTATACACTGTTTAGTATAATGTCTACTGATTTGAAATTGAAAGTCTTTGCTGAGAGGTAGAGTAGCATGAAGCTTCAACTATTATATTTAGATGTCTGTTCTGCCACTCAGTTTTAAAATGTCCAAAATTGAATTCATGGGAGTAGGGACTTCATTTTGTTTACAAATATAGTAGATTTCCTTATTTGGGGGTGTGTTTCAAGACCTCCATGAATGCCTGAAACCACAGATAGTACAAAACCTTATATTTACTATGTTTTGACCTGTACATGCATACTTATGCTAAAGTTTATTTTACAAATTAAGATCAGTGAGAAATTAACAATAACTAATACTGAAATAGAATAATGATAGCAATATAGTGTATTAAAAGTTATGTGAATATGGTCCCTGTAAGAGGCATAGCTGGAGGGATTGAGATTTCATCATGATACTCGTTCAACATTTTTGGACCATGTTTGACCCCAGATAATTGAAATACCAGAAAGCAAAACAGTAGATCACTGGGGCAGTGACTGTATACCGAACTCCTGATCTCCAAACCTGCTCAAGCCTGGTGTTCTTCTTTATAGTATCTGGAAACTCTGTTCTTCCACTTGCTCAGGTCGAAATCTTGGAGCCAAAGATATGAAGTCATTCATGACCTTCCTCTCAAATCTTTAGTCAATCCATTAGCAAACTAACTGATTTACATTCATAACTGACCTGGTAGTCTACAACCTTGTAGACTACCAACCTGGTCTTAGCTGTCGTCTTGTTGCCTGGCTTTTTACAAAAGCCTTCTAATTACTTGGCTTGGCTGGATTCTAATTACTTTCTCTGCTGTAGCCTTTGCACATGTATAGCCTGTTCCCATATAGCCTGTTCCCAAAAGAGCAGCCAGAATCATGGTGTCAAACACAAAGCAGGTCTTCTTCTTCTGTTCTAAATCCTAAATTGTTCATCCATCTTAGATGGAATAAAACCCAAGATATCTCCAACTTCACATCATGTCCTGACCTGTGACTTCAACACATTCTGGTCTCTGCCTCACTTATTCCACTCTAGCCCTTGCATCTTCTTGACAGTCATTCTCTTGTGTCAGAGCCTTTGCACTTGTGGCTTTGTCTGTCTGGAACACCTGTCCTTTAGATGTTCATAAGACTCCTTCACTGCCTTCAAATCTCTCCACTTAACACTACCTTCTCTGAAAGAACTTTCTCCTACCATGTCACATAAAATGGTTGTTCCCTGTCTTTTTCCATTTTTCTTTATAGCGCTTATTTTTATCTGACATATTTTTGTTTGTTTATTGTCTTTCTCCACCAGCGTGTAGGTTGTTCCATGATAGCAGGGCTTCAGTTTGCTTACCAATATATCTCCAAGGCTTAGGAAAATCTTTGGCACCTAGAAACATCCAATGAATGTTTAATGAGTGAATGAATACTGCCATTCTAATGGTGACAGTATGTGATGCATGTCCACTTAACAGCATAAATGTCTGAAAAGGAGTGATAACTAATATTTGGTGCCAGGGCTGTATGGAGAGTTTATATGGCACTTTTGAGAATATGGGAACTTGTTTGGTTATTGTTTTAGTCAGCTAGTGCTGCTCTAACAGAAACACCACGAGTGGATGGCTTTAACAAAGGAAAGTTTATTCTCACATAGTCCAGGATGCTACAAGTCCAAATCCAGGGTGTCGGCTCCAAGGAAAGGCTTTCCCACTGTTGGCTCTGGAGGGAAATCCTTGTGTTACATCAGTCTTTGGTCAGGGAGCATCTTGGTACAGGAACCTCAGGTCTGAAGGACGCGCTGTAGTCCTGGTGCTGCTTTCTTGGTGGTATGAAGTTCCTAGTTCTCTGTTTCTCTTTCTTTTTATATCTTGTATGATGAAAGGATAAAGGGTGGTGTAAGCCATACTCCAGGGTCATTCCTTTTAGAGTAGAGCAGAGAGGTGATCTTACGAAGAGATTTATAGTTCCAGCCTAATCCTCTAACATACAGCACAGGAAAATCACAAAATGGAGGACACTCATAAAATATTGGGAATCATGGCCCAGCCACAGGGCTACACACATTTTGGGGGGAGCACAGTTCAATCTATGGCAGTTATAGTCTCACATCTCTTTGGGTGTTAACTTTAGTCAAGGATTTGATTTGTATGTAGGTAGTATGATTTTAGAAATACTCACAAAAATAGTTTACCCCATCCACTTAGAATTTGAACACTTTAAATTGAGGAACTATCTTTGTAGTTTATACACGAGAAAACAAAATTCACAGGTTAATACTCATTGGACAGACAATACAGATTAGCTATGACTGACCCATAATTATTTGAGTATAGCATGTTGGTAAAAGAAAGGAAAATGACAGAGAATGACACAGCCACAGAAGCCAGGACACCAACAGTTAATTGACTATTCCTCTAAAACAACCTCAAAGGTAACAGCAAGAGGAAATCATGTGGCCTGACTTCAAATTCTTGTCTGAATTTGGTGCCTATGTGATCAAAGCAAGTTGGTCTGAATCTCAAATTAGTTTCCTAATTTGGAGAGTAAGTTTTTCCTGTGTGTTAAAGAGGAAATAAAGATAATGCTTAGGACAATGTCTTTCAGATTTAGAAAACGACCATTAAGTAGTATTGGATATTTTGGGTTATTTTTCTCTAGGGCTAGGTTTTATTCCATAAAGATGTTAAATTCTTAAATAATCTAATTAAGCAATGGGAGAAGGAGATGGACAGACACTTCTCTAAAGAGGTTATCCAGACAACCAAAAGACACATGCAGAATCCCTCAAGATCATTAGCTATGAAAGAAATTCAGATTGAAACTGTGATGAGATACCATTTCACCCCAACAAGGTTGGCCATTATCCAGAAAACACAAGACAACAAATGCTGGAGAGGCTGTGGAGAAATTGGAACACTCCTACACTGCTGGTGGGATTGCAAATGGTACAACCTCTTTAGAAAGCAATCTAGTGCTTCCTTAAAAAGCTGGAAATACACTAGAAGACCACAATTGATGGTCCAAAGGCCTTGTTGTTCCCTTGGGAGCATGGCACCTGGCCCTGATGCTGTCTCTATTCATAAATCATAATGGAGGTCAACTCTTCAGACAGGATTGAATTGGACTTGGCGACAGAGTGACCATATCGTGTGCACACTTAATGATTTTGTGCATCTACAGGATGTCATCCTGCTGACCTCTTACTGGAGGCGGGGGAGAGGGTGGAAAGGAGGGGATAGGAGATTGCTAGGAGGATATGACATGTACAGAATGGAGAGGAGAAGTGTGCTGTCATTGGGCAGGAGAACAATGGGAGCTGCACATAGGCAGGCATGCAAATTTATGTGGGATTGTACATTTTCACTCAATCGCAATAAATAAATAAAAAGCTGGAAGTAGACATACCATTTGACCCAGTAGTCCCACTGCTTAGAATATATCCTACAGATGCAAGGGAAATCACATGAACAGATACATGCACACAAATGTTTATTGCAGCATAGTCCACAAAAGCAAAAAGACGGAATCAACCCAGATACCCAACAACAGATGAATGAATAAACTATGCTATATATACTCAGTGGAACACCACACAATGATAAAGAACCATGATAATTTTAGGAAGCATCTCATAACCTGGTTTCACCTGGAAGACATTACTTTGAGTGAAATCAGTCAGCAGCACAAGGACAAATACTGTATGAGATCCCTGCTATAAGGACTTAAAAACAAACTCATGTACAGAAGAAAAGACTCTTTGATGGCTGCAAGGGAGCAGAGTGAGGGAGAGGGCTTGTTATAGATTAGTTGATAGAAATTTGTTTGGGTGAAATCAGTGACAGTGCACATTAGAAAGAAGATCAATTTAACTGGACTTCAGCATAACCTGAAAACTCTTCCAATCTTAACCCAATATTGCAAGGACAGAGTAGCAGGGGCAGAAGTCCAGGGATCATGCTTTCAGGGGACATTGAGGCCAATTGGTATATGTAGTCTATTGCTAAGAGAGTCTTCTCCATCCCATATTGGTGAGTGGCATCTGGGGTCTTAAAACCTAGCTGGCTGCCATCTGAGGTACACCAAATGGTCCCAATTTAGCAGGAAAAGATGATCACCAAGGACCAAAACAACATGGGGGAAAGAGAACCCAGAAGACAGCAAGATATATGTAAATGGGTGACTACATCAACATGTGAGCAGAAGAATCAGATGGTGCCCGGGCACCTCCAGTGACAACCATGATGGGGCTCACAAAGTTGAGTCCCAATGGCAATAAGAGAATAAAAAAGGGTGCACCCTGAGAACTCCACTAAAAGACCACAATTGATGGTCTGAAGGCCTGGGGCTTCCCCAGGTAGCATGGTTCCTAAACCTGATGCTGCTTCTGTTCATAAATCATTACTGAGGTCAACTTTTTGGACAGGAATGTATCAGACTCGGCAACACAGAGTGACCACATTGTATGTGTACTTTATGGTTCTATTCATCTATAGGATGCCATCTTACTGGTCTCTTACTAGAGAAGAGTGGAGAGGATGGAGAAGAGGGGACATGAGATTGTTAAGAGGATATGACATGTATAGAACAGAAAGAAGGAGTGTGCTGTCATCAAGCAAGGAGAGCAGTAGGAGCTGCACATAGGCAGACATGCAAACTTAAACTGGATGGAACATTTTCACTCAATCATAATAAATAAATAAAATTAAAAAACAAACAAATAAACATGCTATCAGGACAGTTTCTTCTGTGGTTATACCAATCTCATGTTAACTAATTCAGTAATTCATAAATAAACATGATTCTTCTGAAAGAATATTTTACTAATCTTTAGCATATAGACAGCTACATTTTTGACTAATCTTATTTTGTAGAATTTTAATTAGTAAAGAACTTGATGAGAATAAAAAAATATTAAATTCTCATAAAGAAATGAATGTTATAGGTCAATAATTAGAGAAAGTTAAAATCTTAGTCATCAGAGAGATTCTTACTATTTTACTTCCTTGGATGTACATTGTGAGATGAACACTGATCCATTTACGGATTGTGTCTTAGTCATCTAGTGCTGCTATAACAGATACCCAAGTGGATGGCTTTAACAAAGAGAAGTTTATTTTCTCACAGGAAAGTAACCAAAAGTCTAAATTCATGAAGTCAGCTCCAGGGGAAGACTCTCTGTTGGCCTCCTTTCCTCAGAGTAGGACCTTCTGAGACTAGGGATAGCAAGCCCAAAGTATGCACTCTGCTCTCAGCACTGCTTCCTTGGTGATATGAGGTCACCAACTCTCTGCTTGCTTCCTTTTCCTTTCATTTCCCAAGAGACTGCCTCAAGAAACAACACGAGCTTGTAGATTGAGTCCTGACTCACTAACACAAATGCAGACCGTTCTCTCTCATTAATATCATGGAGGCAGGATTTAGAACATATGGAAGAAAAAAAAAAATCACACAATGCCAGAAATCATGACCTAGCCAAACTGATAGACATTTAGGGGGGAACACAATTCAACCCACGACACTCTATTCTTTGCCCCACCATCACATCCTTGCAAAATGAAAAACATTCACCCCATCATATCATAGCAAAAGTCTTAACTCCAAGTCCAAAATCCCCAAATTCCTCTTCATCTGTGAAATCTAGAATACAAATTTTCTACTTCCAATGTTACTGTGGCAGAACAGGCACAAGTTAGACACTTACATTACAAATGGGAGAAATTGCAGGGAAAGAAAGGACAACAGGCACCAAGCAAGTCAGCAGAATATATTACATTAGCCCTTAAGACCTTGAAAATAATTCTCTCTTCTCAGACGGTTTACACAATGGTCTTGCCCTTCAGACTCTAGGTATTGTCCATACTCTCCAGATTTTAGTGGGGGTCCCTTGGCCCTCGACTTGAGTTCTACCTTCCAGGCCCACTGGGACAGCAGCTCTGCTCCCTTGGTTTTAGATACCACATTTTCTCAGTACAACTGAATGGAGACTCCATTCTTAGGAACATCAGAAGCCATGGCTCCACCCTTTGAAACCCCTGAGGTCATGACCATACCTTTTGAGACGAGGCAGCTCAGCTTCTTGTGCTCTTGGTTTCTTCAGTATCTGTTTGCTGTGCCCTCTCAGCCTGGGCATGCCTATATCTGCCCTGCAAGGGCAAGTGTTCCAAATCTCTGTAGCTCCGCTAATAAGAGCATTCTGGCAGGAACAGTCCTACACACAGGCATTCAGCTTTCTTGTGCTGTGGGTCAGCTCTAGTGCCATTACGTGCTTGTCTCCTGATTTTGCTGCTGCTGGTTCACTGCTACCGCTTCCCTGGCACTGCAGGTTCGCTGCTGCTGCTGTTCCTCTAGCCATTCAGTTTCACAATAGCTTCCACAGTTCAAGTATCAGTTAGAGCAGCACCTCACTCTCCCAGTACCAACGCTGTCTTCATCATCTAGAGTTGCTATGACAGAAATACAAGCAGATGGCTTTAACAAAGAGAAATACATTTTCTCATAGAAAAACAGGCTAAAAGTCCAAATTCAGAGAGTCAACTCCAGGGGAAGTCTTTCTTTGTTGGCCTTCTTTCCCCTGGCTAGGATCTTCGGAGAAACAGGGACTGCTAAGCCTGAAGGATGCACTCTGCTCCTAGCACTACTTTCGTGGTGATATGAGGTCCCCAACTCTCTGCTTCCTTTCCTTTCATCTCCCAACAGATTGCCTCAAGACACAAAACAAGCTTGCAGATGAGTACCACCTTGCTAACACAACTGCAGCCCATTCTCCCTCATCAACATCACAGAGGCAGCATTCACGGTATGACCAGTATCTCAATGTCTCAGCTACATATTTTCTCCTATTAAAAATGGGTGACTGAGAGCCTGACATAACTAACGGTATACTGATACGCTAAGTAATGCACAATTGTACCAGCTGCACTTGTCTCTTTCCAAACAGAGGTGAAGCCCCCTTCACTCCTGCAGTCTTTGTTTCTCCCTTTCAAATTCCTGATACCTGGTCTCCAGCTTGTTAAACAGTAGCTAGGGAGGCTACCTGACTCGTGATCTGCAGGTTTCTTCCCTGCTTCTTGTCTTGGTCAGGGTGCCCTTGGCAGGGAAGTTCAACTAATTAAAAGATTTTTATGTAATTTGTTTTCAAGCTTGTTATAAACACACAGATTAGAGTCCAGGTGTCTAGCATGAATATCTTTAGTTTAGCTGCAATTATTTTGTGGCATATACAATTATCTGTGGAATATGTGCTTATGAGTTGGAACTGATTCGATGGTACTGGGTGTGTTTTTGGTTTTATGTGCTTAAAACATTAGGTGTAAATAAACTCTGATGTAAAAATTGTCTTATTTAAGAAATTGTTCATTTAGAACAGCCTGCATTGCTGCCGAGTCACCATTAGTATCATACCTCCCAATAAACTTCCCACTTTCTGACTTGGAGTGTGTTTTCATTGGCTTGACTGCTCCAGGACACAGATGCTAATGGGGCAACAACACATGGGAAAAATCATACTGTACTGGAAATCATGACCCAGCCAAATTCACACATATTTTTTGGGAGGGATGAAATTCAATCCATGATAGATTCTAAATGTTTTATTGGACAGAAGCTGTTGGGTCCTTGAAACCTATGCTTTCAGTCCTTCTTTTAAAGCTTTTTAATGCTAATTAGTTATAGTACAACACCCAACTTGAGGACCATAAGGTTTCCTTTTCTTTACCTGAGTGGTTTGAGGCTCCTTCAACTCTGCTGACTTCGTGACATTTCTTGAAGGCCGTCTTGGGGTTATTCTCAGGTAAGAAAGAAAATCCATCATTTTGATACGTTATGAAGCCTGAGAATGTAGTTGCCAAGTCCTGGCTCATGAGCACACCTTTTCTTTCTTCCTCAATGAAGAAAGAAAGTGATCACATCTTACAATAATTGCATCTTATTTTTAAGTTCTACGTTTGTAATCTTATCTTTTACATCATCATGATGATGCAAACATTTTTTTAAAATCATTTAATTAGCGAAGACACTGATGTACCTATGTTGGGAGAGCAAAAGAGGGAAGATAAAGGGAAGTAAGCTGAATCTGTCATATCACAGAGGAAATCATTAAATAATGGCTTAAATTCACACATCAGTGGAAAAAAAAACCACTGCCGTTGAGTTGATTCAGACTCACAGCAACCCCATAGGACAGACGAGAACTGCCCCACAGAGTTTCCAAGGAGCACATGATGAATTTGAACTGCCAGTCTCTTGTTTAGCAGCTGTAGCTCTTAACCACTACACCACCAAAACTTCCCCACCAGGGAATGCCCATGTTATCGTAATTATGGAAGTAGTTGCTTCCATGAGCTGGATTATTTTCATCAAGAGACTCTTTAAGACCAGCTGATTTTAAATTATATGAATACATTGTGTTGTTAAAAATAAGAGTAAAACTAAAGTAGAAATGAATATACAGTACAAACATGGTAAAGATAAAGATGTTCAGTTGTCAGAAAGGAACATTATCAACTGATTAATGATGTTACTGTGAGATGACCATGTACAAATGTCACGAGAATGTAGTGTCATCATTTTGCCTGTTGGAAAAGATTTACTATGGGAGACATAGGCAAGTGTCTCATTCATAAACAAGGAGACTAACCACTAGGAGATGGCTGTGATTGGTGGGGAGATTCCTCTCTACTCAGAAACATGAGCTGTTTTTACTACAGGTATTTTCAGTTTAGCCTTATGTTCTCAAGTCTATTTTCTTGTTTTGCTTAGGTTTGGGATCCAAGAACTAAAAACGGAGATCCCAGAGCTAACATTCTGGTGCAAGAAGGAAAGTAAGGAACCTCAGAGACTACTTCCCAGGTACATATTCCAGATATAAGGCCAATTTGGGAAGTAGCCTTGAAAATGGCTAGGTCTTGTTTTTGGTCTCCATATAAGAAAATGTTCCAAGACTCACCCAGGACTTGTTACTCAAAATGAGGTACATGCACCAGCATCATTGCCATTACTGGAAAGGCTGTAGAAAATTCAGACCTCCCCCAAAGTCCTAGTAAATCAGAGACTACTGAGTTAGAGTCTGCAGTGTACTAAGACCCCCAGGGGATTTTCACATTGAAGTTTGAGAAGCACTGCTCTAAGGAACTAGGATGCGGAGACAGACGGACAGATGAAAGTTGGTATGCCAGTGTTATAATGCCAAGCTGGAAGGTGCAAGTGGGCAGGAGACAGCTGGGCAGCAGGAGTTAATGTCCACAAGAGGAAAGTCTACATTATGTGACTAGCTAGACCAACACAAGGTGGTGACATATCAGTGTCTAGTATCCATTACTGGGAAAGAGAAAAACACTTTCAGACTGGGAAATTAAATATCCTAGTTTAGAGATTTGTATTTATTATCTGAAGGCTGCCTCATATTCAACCACAAACAGGACAGATGAACAGGAGAAGCAAGCCCAAGCTGGTGAGAAATCAGGACACTTTTCAAGGCTAAAGAAGTCTTGTCTAGTGAGAAATCATCCCTGCCTCTTTTTGAAAAGTCATTCAGGAACACAGTTTCTGCATTTGAGTAGGTGAGGAAAATAACACCCAATCATGCCTAAAATATTCAGGAGAAACATTAAAATTCATAGTAAATGTCCCTTTACTGTTCATTTATCAATAGAACTACTGAGCAAGTATTAGTTGGTCACACTTCTCAATCTTCTTCAGAGAAATTAATCAAAAAGATTTGAAATCGTAATGGCTAATTTTAGTAGCTCGCAATCCTAATGAAGATATAAATCATATTGACATCTTGTTTTCCAAGGATCCTCAAGTTTCTTATCCAGCTGGAATGTCCACTGAAACATTGAAGCCTTGAAATGCTTAGACTTGCATTCTCACAACATTAACAAAGAAAGATGGTATATGTTTTAGAACAAATTACTTACCAGTTATTCAGGCTACATTTTTCACCAAAATATTCTTACTTGCTAAGTCACAACATTCATTCCCGGGCTACACATGCAAACACTCACAGATTACATATTAAAGATGCCCCAAATTATCTTTTCTTAGCTGTTCTCTTTGCTTAAGGAGATCACCTGTTTTGCTTAGATAGGTAAGCCATTATTAAAATCCCCAGAGGCTGACTTTTATCTCTCTAAAAATCTGTAACCATCCTAGTAAAGTTCTTACAGACTTACCCACTGGGTAATTTGAATTTTAAATAGAAAAAGAAAAAGAACATCTATGTACATAGATTAAAATCTTTCAGATAACATTTCCCACTTCTCTCCGTGTCATGAAGGGTAGTGTTTCTATCCTACATAGCTTAACCATTTACCTACACCGTTTTAGGTTAAGATTAAGGCAGATTGTTTGGATACAGTAAAACCAAAACCAAATCCAAGTTGATTCTGATTTATAGCAATCCTATAGAATAGAGTAGGACTGCTCCATAGTTTCCAAGGAGGGCCTGGGGGATTCAAACTTCCAAACTATTGGTTACCAGATGGAGAATGTAACCACTATGCAATCAGGATTTCCTTAAAGACACTGTGGATACTAAAATATAAGACTTTAGCCTATGCATTTAATTATGCTTGACTGCCATAGAAAGGATTGTTACAGAATTTACATATTAACCAATACAATATATACAATAATTAAAAAGTGATAGAAAGACTAGTCACCCCAGATTAGCTTCTGTCTGAGAATAATATTGTTTGGAGATTTGACAGAGTGTCTTAAGATGATCCTACTAGGCATGCTTGACCTTCATAGAAGAAGGCAATCCAACACGAAGGAATAGCAATTGTGTCAGAGTTACATAGATGTTTAAGAAGGACAAAATCTGAGTTATTTAGGTATGCTGTATGAGTTTCATAGCTAGTATAAAAGAAATGAAAATAAAAAAGATTATTTAAAAAACTTGTTGCAGTTTGCATCTTTTGACCTCGTTAGAAAAAACTTTCCTTTGAGGACCAGAATGGCTCTTCTGTCCAGGAAAACTCCTTAAAGGCAGTATGAAGTTTGAAAGTCATACTCCAGGTGAAAGTGTTTGGGAAAATGAAAGTTAAATAATTCTACATAATTAAAAAGAAGAAATATTGATTTTTGGCAGCTGGGAAAACAGGATTTGGGATCTTGGTAGAAGGAGGAAGCCTGAGCAAGTTGGCATCTAGGAAGGTCTGTGAGAAAAAAAAAAAAGATCAGGGACAAAGTCCACCTACAGGATTGGACATGGACCTTGAGGACAGTGCATATGAGTCACTGTCTCTTCTGAGGCATAGTCTGTGGCTCCCTAACCTTTAGGAAAACCCACTGCACAAGGTACCCAAGCGTGTGTAGAATTGTTGGAAGAAGAGCAAGTAGAGGGAGCTAGTGAAGAAAAAGGGTAGTAAGAAGTAAGCTAATGAGCTGGAAGATAAGAGCTCAGCAGAGGCAGGAATTTAGAGTTACCCCCAGAATTTCTTTCAAATCAAGGGGTAGGCAAAAACTTTGTATATTGCATGAGATGCTGCCAATAAATACATAAAACACCACCAGCAACCAAAATAAAACAAAACCCCTACTTTATGTGGATATTAAAGGAACAGACAATCATAGAAATCTAAAGGCCATCCAGGCAGTAGGTACTTGGTGGCACTGCTTGTGTGGTTTCAGCCAGAATAAGGATGCTTTGGGAAATCACAGCAGCTGAGTCGACACCAATTCTGTTGTGTTCCCACTGGGTGTTGCCCACCGACAAGTGTCCATTGCTGTGGCAGTGACAAAAAACAGTTTTTTTAAAAGAAAAGATTAAGTTTGAGCTTGGATCTGTAAATCAGCTTTTATTAATGACCAAGTGATACTATTTAGATACTCAAATCCATCGAAGTGACTTTCTCAAGATAATTCAGCTATAGCTAATGAATGACCAGCAGCACCTGACTTCTCAGTACAGTTCTTTTTTCATGATACAACGTTTCTTCTTGTAATTAAAACTTCTTACTTGTAGACCTTCTTAATATCTCACATCACATTTGGACACACACATGCACACACACATTAATTCCATTAATCAGCTACTATAGGTTAAGCACTGAGAATACAGAGAGGTCGGGGATACATTCCCTATGTTGCAGATAAACATGATATAATCATCTTGGAGAAGACAGACTAATAACCCAACACTGTAACCCATTTTGATGCATGTCTCAGTGGAGGTGTGTAGAAGACATCTGGGGAGAAGAAAGGAGGAAACATCTAACCCCAGAGAAGAAGAAAGGCCAGAGATGGACCATGAATGAATAAATCCTACAGTAGCATCTTTCTATATGTGTCTCTGCTGGTTCTTTGGAACTGTTATCTTGAATTGAATTGCAGTCCCACAAAAGAGTGTGTAGCAATTTGCCTGGGTTATGATTCCTAGTATTTCGTGGTTGTTCTCCATTTTGTGATTTTCCTGTGCTGTAAATCCTAATTTCTGCCTGTGGCTAATACGAAGTCTGACAATTAAGTCTACAAACTTAATTGTTCTAAGTGCTACATACCTCATTGCTGAATATCACTACAGTCACCTTCTAAGTACTCCCCTTGGGAGGCTGTGCACTGAACCCAAAGCCTAGTTCACCCTTCAAAGCAGTTGTGGAACTCTTTCTGGAATGGCCGTTGTGCACGATGGCACAGTGGCAAGTTCATGAACTTAAGTGTCTAATTGTCTGGGAGGGAGTTTTTAGCCTGCAAACAACTGTATTGGAACACCCTCTCTACTCACCTGACCTGGCCCCTAATAACTTTTTTCTTTACCTGAAGATAAAGGAAATATTGAAAGGAAGACATTTTGATGACATTCAGGCCACCGAGGGTAACAGGACAACAGCTCTGACGGTCATTCTAGAAAAAGAGTTTCTGCACCAAAAGGCTCCCTGACCGAAAAATGACTGATGCAACACAAGGACCTTCCCCTAATGCGGACAGACACAGTGCCTTTCCTGGAGCTGGCACTTTGAATTCAGACTTTTAGTCTACTGGACTGCATGAAAATAAACTTTTCTTGTTAAGGCCATCTGCCTGTGGTATTTCTGTTAGAGCACTACCAGATGACTAAAATGACTATGACTTCAGTTTTATTGGATTGCTAGGAATTTGTAACAATTTGCTTAGTAGAAATCCTGGATTTTCCTTGGGTGTTTATAAATCTCTTACAGTAATGATGATTTTTAAAATAAGAGTGGTGTTTTAAAATACTTCAAATTCCCTTTCTTCCATCCTGGTCATTCACTACTTTTAGAGTTTAAGCCAAAGCCAAAGTAAATCTTTTGGTCTGTGTTACTAGGGTTGAATTTGTAAAAGAAAAAAAAAAAATTACAACATAAGATTAAAATGAACAGGATTTGAACATATGAGCTCACAGGGAACAGAATACCAACCTCAAACATTATTAAATGGAAAGAGCCTTGAGTTTTGGCCTCAGAAGTCAATCTTACCACGAGCTTACCAGAAGGAACTTCTACAAATAAACGAACAGAGATGCCATGCTAGAATGGCATGCATGGCCTCAGTTAACCTGGTTATTTTGGTTGTTTTAATACATAGGTTCGCTATGAGTTGGAGCAGACTCAATAGCAATGTGCATCAGTTTTTTTTGTTTTTTTAAAAAAATACACTAGAGCAAAACTGAATGCTTTCTATTTTGCAATTTATTGAAAAGACAGAAAATTTGACCTGTTCTTGCTATAGTCTAACGGTACCCTCATAAACAATTTTTCTCACATATAAACCTTTTGAACAGCTGCTAGCTATAAAACAGGTCTTTATGTTATCAAAATCAGCACAATTAACTGGAAATGTACATTATTTTAAACTTGATTGTAAATGAATTACTTTAAACAATTCTGAAGTTTATTTTTATTTATAGGAGTAAGCCAATACACAGCAAAACTAAAGACACTAGTTATTTCAGTATAGTGCCACAAGCCAATTGTTCTGTTTGTAAAGAACCAAATGTTCAGTGCAACGGCAAAACACTACAACATTCATTGAAAACTAGAACCATACAATTGGTCCAGGAAAATACATTGAATTTTTCCTGTAAAGCATAATAAGCCACAGAATATTGAACATGTGAAAAACAATCTAAAAATGAAAGAATACTGAATATACACTATTAATCCTCAATAAATTTGTCACATCAACACAGTGAAGATATACTAGTATTTTGTTATGTGAAGATAATTATGCTCCTATGTATAAATACTAATTTCCTATTAATAATAGCTGCTATTTTTTTCAACTTTATTGTAAGATTTATTCTCAGTACTCTTTCTGGAATTTGCTAATTTTGACACACAAAAACTCAGAACACAAAAAATATTTAACTCAGTCTTTGATAGTTTGTTTTTATTTATAATAGATCCAGTTACCTATATGATAAAATGAAAGAAAACCAATGGCATTTAATTTTTAGCAATAACAATATAGGTTATTGAGGCTGATACACTATATACAGATCACATCTATATTTTCATTCATGACAACTTAATGGCCTTAAAAATTGAATTAGAACAATATACTTAAAATGCTTGTGTATGCAATAGAATCGCCCAGGTTATGATTCAGCCCATTTACACTGTATTGGAGGCTCAAAGGGAAGAATCTGACTTTTAAACATAATTTTTTAATCAAACTGACTAAGGCCAAATTGTAATCAAGAATCATTCTCTCAAATTTGTTGTCCTGTGCCCCTCATGCTTCCAAGTGTTGACAATGACGAGTGGTCCTAAAAGGGTCACAGAGAAGAGGAGGGCAGAGATGCAGCGGCAGCATCTGCACCTCCAGAAACAACATCCCAGAAGGCTCTGCCTGCACTTCCTTTAAATAGAATTGTTACCTCCACTATGAAGATCCACGATAAACCACATTAAAAGGAAGTCAATCTCTGATATTTTGGCTGAAGATGGTTTCTAGGCATGCTTCAGTGGTAGAAGCAACCTCCAAGGCTATAGTTTAAGGCTGAGTGTCCAAGAGAGTTACTAAAATAGGAGCCTTCTAGAGTCTGAAAAGCAAATCTCTAACCTAATTGAGTTACTTCAGTTGTGTCATGCCGTATTAAGGTTTGCTTTGTAGTTATCCATGGTCACCGTTTCTAGGAACTGTAATAATTCTAGGAGGATATTGCTGGTTATTAGGCTAATTTTGTTGTATTTTTGTCTTTTTAAAATCACATTCTTCCCTCAATTATGTGTAAAGACTTCTTTGGCGATGATGATAATTCTCACGGTAGAACAAGTATATGTAATTAATCAGAGAATGTAACTAATTTTCTTCACAGTTACATTCCAAATGAAATTTCAGTATAAAAGCCTAATTGTTTTACAATTAAAAAAGCCATGCTCTTACTATTCACTTCTGTTGTTGCTGTTGTTAGGTGCCATTGAGTCCACTCAGTCTCATAGCGACCTTACTAAGCACTTACTGTGTACTAAAATTTTTTCTTTTTATCATTTAGTGCTGGCTATCATTTATTAACATTAATCAAATGTTCAACAATGACATCAGTTTCTTTCTACTACTGAGATCATTTATCACTCCTATTCCCTACATTTAAATAAACCCCAAAACCAAATCCATTGCTGTCAAGTCAATTCCAACTCACAGCAACTGTATACAAAGATGCATTAATATTGGAATCTTCCCACTGATGACCCAGCAAAATAAAATCAGTGATGCAGCATGCTCATGCTTGACTACAAGCCTTCATTTGACCTAATATCTCTTTCGCCTGGTCAGGAAAAGGAAATCATTCCTCCTTACCGCTTGTAGTTTCCTTCCTTCTGAAATGGACAAGCAGGATTCTTCCCATTTGAACTATTGTTTTCAGATATATGAATGTCATTTCTGGGTGCATAACATTAAGAAAGTTTAGCACAGTGACAAGTTCAGCTGCTCAGCCTAAAATACAGAGAATAAGATTACAGACTTGCCTCGCGCTTATCTGTCACTATGCAGCTCTTCTTACCTCTTTCCAGTGCATTTTTGACTATTTCATCTCCTGATGCATTTAAAAGCAGAAAATACAGCTCAGTAGGTAGATCTGCACCTTATTTGGCAGGAGATTCCTAGAAATAAGAGTCATATTGAATTGTTTTACCTAGGAGTACTTGTCGACATTTTAAAACAGAATCTATACATGAACTATCAGCTTGTGATTTTTTAACTGGTTTTAGGAAAAGGGGGGCCCATGTCTGCCTCCATCTGAAAGGCAGGACTATTAAAAAGAATGTGTCATAAGGACAGACAGTGTTGCAGATGGCAGGCTTACCAAGACACTCCCATAACTCAAATAACAAATAATTTATAACCATCAAATAATTTATTTGATGGTTCACATTGGACAGTGCTCTTTAAGAGATATGCTTGCTGGTTTTAGAAGCAGAATTACAAAACCTGAGGCCTTAATCTTTATAATATAAAGCATTTGCATTTATAAAGCATTTTTAGGACATAGCAATCCAGTGAGTCAAAGAGCTGAGAGTTTGGAAAATCAGAAGAATGAAGAGGAGTGAAGCTGATGGCTCCAGATTATCTCAGTACCATCTAGTCCTCATTCACTTACCTCTCTTATATCTAGTTGCCAGGCTTGTGCAATAATAATATTAAAAACAAATGTTATTTCCTCTAAGGGGTGCAAAAATATTTATGATACATTCTGAAAGAATATATCTGTAAGAAGCAGAAGAAGCCAGACAAAATAGCTTGGGGAAAGCAAAACACTGAATTCCATTAATGAGAAGTGCAATAACAGCCTCAAGGTAGTATTCTAATTTATCTCTGCTTAGAAATGAACGAACCTGGTGTTCTTGGCTGGCTTTGATTTACCTGCATTCTAAGGAAAGCAAGTTCCAGCTTTAAATTGGAAATTGCCAGAAAGGGGAGTCAGAATTAGTGGCCACGGCCCATGCTTTCCAACAGAGCTATATTTAAATTTTAGGGCTTTATATCCTAGACATGAAACCAACCAATTACAGCTAATGAAAAAGAAAAAAAAAAAAAAAAAAAAGGAAAAAGTCACCCATTTCTGAAGATCCCAAGACTATCATTAAAGTAACTGCTAGCTTTTGTCTAGCGTTTCATGCTTCATGAAGCTATTTATACATACTTAATTTCATTTAGTCCTCACAACAACCCCGTGAGGTAGGTAACCAACTCCATTAAACAGCCAAGGAAACAGAAACTTCATGTTTTCAAGTAATGTGGCCAAAGTCATGCACTTGATAATGAAGGCCGTCTAGCCAGAGTGACATTCTCTTTCTGTTTTATTCATCCTACTACTTGTCACCTGTGAAATGTTAGACGCAGGTGCAGATCAGAAGGAAAGGCCAAATCATTTAGATACATGGGGAGAAATTCTACACCTGACTCTCTTATCTATGGATCTATATTCCTCAAACATGATATCTTTTAATACTGGTCAACGTATGTTTATAACATTGAGGGAGTCTAAATACCTTAGACCATCATTTTCTACTCTTCTAGTAAAATTGAACTTGCCTAATTCAAGGCCAACTTTAAAACAATCTTGTAGTGGGAGGTGAAAAAGCTATTACCGGCCAGTTAACAGCATTTTCTGTAATCTTTAGCCACTAGTAAAAATGCTTTTCACAGTCAATAAAACATGAGGAAGCACAGAGGGCACTGTCAGTGTCAAAGTCACTCTTTTGAAGTTTAGGATGATATAGCGCTTCTAACAGAAATTTCTGCTTTTACTCTGGACTGGCCACCTCCTTCTCAACAAAACTCAGACATTCATCACTTCTCCAGCCAACATTTTAGACTGAATTGATTTTACTAGAAGGAAACATAATTCCTCTGAAGCCTCTCCAATGTCCTTTGAAGCACTAAGGCTGTGATGGACAATTTTCTTAAGAACTACTGCTCTGGCATTAAATGACTTTTAAACCAACAGGCCTTAATTATGCCAGAAATGAAAACCAACCTATCAAACAAATAAACAAAACACAAACTTACAACACAAATATAAAGCTGGGATGTTTGTGATTTTCTTCCAGAAATGTAAGTTTTGTTATATTTCTGGCAATTAGGCTTGCAAATTCTAGTATATTGTGTTTTTATTAAGAGTCCATATAATCGAATTTATAGTTCTTGGCTATAGCATGTGAAAATACAGCTAGAAACATTGTACCCAATGCATTGATTTATGGTTATCTAAGTTCATTTGTTCTCATGATTACTAGTTATATTCAACAAATGGGCTAAAAAAGTCTGTTTCAAGAGTCCATGTGTGTAAATAAGGAGTTCAGGTTGAAACAGGAATGAATCTGATGGATTTGGAAGATTTAGGCGAGTCCTTCCAGATACTCATACTGTTTGTTGGACTTCGGCTGTTAGTGTAGGAAGTCTGCCTTCTACTTGTGCTGTCAGAATCCTCCTTGTTGAATTTTTGCTTCCTATTCCGGCAGCATGGGAAGCTTCGGATGAAGTCTTGCAAAAGATGACCACTGAAAAACATGTATATCCAGGGATTGCAGCAACTATTCAAGGAAGCCAGCAATGCTGTGATAGTGATGGCAGGGTTTTCCGAATCTGTGTGAAAAACATAAGGATGTATTATTCAAACAGTGTCGTGCAAGTACCTGAGGACCGGATAAACTCATTTTTCTATTGACTAATGGAAGAGGAAAAAAATAGGAAATGAACTATTTTGTTTATTGATCAAGGAAATGGGCGATGTATGGAAACTGGCTTTGTTGTAAAACATCCTAAGAAAGATGCCTTGTAATTGATTCAAATATTTTCAGCCACTGTTAAAATGTTGAACTGGAACACATAAGGATCACAGGAAGGATGCCATCATATCGGGTATGTCTTAAGTAGCTCATTTCATTAAGCTTTGTGTCCTTTTGCATTAGCACTAATGTAATTCTTTGGGCACAGCATTTAAGGAGTAGCTGTAATTTCAACAGAATTGCTAGAGTCTATAACCACGTATACCAAATCGTATTCATCCTAATAACACAGGCAAAAGCTTGGCATTGTGGACCATGTGAAGTAGCTACAATTAAAAAACTATATTAACCATATTCCTGCAATATAAAAATTGTACAGAAGGGAATAATGGAAAAAGTCCTAGACAGATACAAAATTCAGTTGTTTTTCTTTGATTAATTAGACATCTGGCTTGATTTTCTAAGAAAGTAATCTTTAGTTGTGGCTTAAAAGATGAAATTACATCGAAAACATCCAAATTAGAAAATTCCAACTGGATTTTGAAATATTTTATACTAATTAGTACTGGTCAAATGACATAAATATTACATATTCCTTCATAATGGAACCATTACACTGATAATATTAATTTCCTGAAAATAAGAACAAACAGGAAGCACTGATTTTCTTTTATTAAATATAACCTTGGATATTTTTTATTGTTTTTATCCCACCATAAATTATAGGCTATATACTCATATTCTGGACTAAAATGAAAGGCAATAATGATCCGTGACTGAGTCTACATTTAAAAAAATGAAAATCATCAGCATATCCTTGTAAAATAAGGACAGTTTAAATGATTTTACCTAGATCCTTGTAAAACAATAAGTAAAACTGAGTTTTTTATCGGGCAATGTTAAAAGGCTGCTAAAATCAAGCAGAACAGGAAGTGATTAACTAAAAATAAAGCAAAAGTATTTACACTGTATTTTTCATAATCTAGAGTATTATCCAAGAATTTTATCTGTTCAAATTAAATTCCCACTCAAATGTTTTCTTTAAAAATATAAAAATATAAGGCCCTCTCCCCAGTCCCAAATAACAAAAAGCAACAGGCTGTCCCAGACACCTTTTTCCCAGCTACGGTTATCTATAGCATTCCTGCAATAAATGTGATTTGGAAAAGTATTTTTTTTCTTACTGAAAGGAAGAAAAAATCAAGATGTTGTATTAAGGAATGTTTGGGGGGTAAATCTGTCAAAACAGGTTATTTAGTTAGTAAAGGAATTAAAATCAAACAATCTGATATACATGTGTGGTCAAATTAGTGATGAAAGGCTAATGAGTTAAGAAATTTAGAGTTTATTACTAATTCCATTATGAAATAACAAAAAGGGATAATTTGATTACTAGAGAAAAATAAAAGATTATGATGAGAAATTGAATGTTAGCTAAATGCCAAGTTAGAATTCTTAAATGAATCTTTCTCCAACTGTTTCTAGAAAGAAAAAAGTTTCTTCTTCTTTTATTTTTTAATTTTTTTCACCTTTACCCTTAGGGCATCTCTGCAAAATGTTTATGTTAATTATAATACTTTAACAATTCTCATAAAGAGCAGCTGTGGCAATAGAAGTCTCTTATACTGTCCAGAAGACTTGAAAGAAGGCTGCTAATGCAGACGAGAGAAAAAAATCGTTCTGTCTGGTAACTGTTTGGCTGACTCTAGGACACAATTTCTGGATTTCTGGCTTTAGGATCATTGCATACTGTAAATGCAGATTCTTGGGCCCCATTTCAGATCTACTGAATCAGAAGGTAGGGACCCCAAGAATTTGCATCTTTGGTAGTTTCCTGAGGTGATTCTTAACGCACTCAGAAGTGTAAGAACTACCTGCCCTAAGGAATATTATACAAAGAAATACTATCCTTCTTTCAAACACACACACACAAACACAAGCACACGGACACAGAGCCCACCCCTGCACTTTCCTGCATTGTCCCAGTACCCACCAACCCAGGCGGACTTCTCATCCCAGACGGACCACATCTGAATGATGAAGAAGGGCGCCCAGCAGACGATGTAAGCCGTCACAATCACAAAAGTCATTTTCACTGTGCGAATCTTCGCTCGGGATATGGTTTTTACGCTGCTGACACAGGGCGCAAGCAGGAGCCCCTTGTGGAAGGCGCTGCCCCCACCCTCGGGGCCCTTGTTCCTGCGCAACGCTGTCTTCCCGCGGACGTTTCGCCAGATGTGGTAGCAGATGAAGCCGTAGCAGGTGCCCAGGATGATCACAGGCACCACAAAGATGCCACCTGTCATCCAGGTCACATAAGCGCGGCGCCCCCAGGGCTGGATAAAGGTGGCCCAACAGTCGTGGGCTTTGGTGACATTGTTCACCTCGATCATAGAGAAAATGAAGTACTGCGGCGTGCTCAGCACGAAGCTCAGCACCCAGGCCGCCGCAATCATGAAGCGTGAGCGGCGTGCGGGCTGCTGCAGGGTCTTGAGCGGGTGGCACACCGCGATGTAGCGGTCTGCGGTCATGACAACTAGCATGTAGGCAGACGCGAACATGCCCAGCACTTGCAGGTATTTCACTACTCGGCATAACCCATCTGGGCCGTGGAAGCGGTAGGTGATGTCCCAGCACAGCTGCGGCAGCACCTGGAAGAAAGCTACTGCCAGGTCGGCCAGGCTGAGGTGGCAGATGAAGAGGTGCATGCGGGACGTTTTGCGCGGCGTGTGGTGCAGCGCTAGAAGCACGCTGCTGTTGCCCAGCACCGCCAACACGAATGTAACTGCCAGCACGGCGATCTCCAGCTTGGCCAGCTCCTCGTTCCGCACATCCGCTTTCTGGCTGCCACCTTCCCCGAGAGCCTCAGCCTCCGTGGTCACGTTGGTACCACTGGCGGCCAGAGGCCACCACCAACTAGAGTTGCCCGCAGACCCCTCCCCATAGCCTCTCGAGAAACGCATGCCGTCCATCCCACGCCTCCTTGAAAGGACGAGGAGGCCCTGGCGCGCTTCCTTCTAGCCTCCCCAGTGCGGGTCCCAGCCCTGCGCGCGTCCTCGCGACTTGGAAGGCTCTGCTCTCCCCTGTGGTTGATGCTCTGGGCGTCTAGTCTCACTGCCCGCCCAGCGGCTCTCGCTGCCGGGCGCCGGCCACTCTCCTGCTCTTCTTTTTGCAATTCCACCGAAGCCAGGAAGGTGCGCTCCGAGCTTCCGAAAGCGCTGGGTTTCGTGCTCAACTACTTAGGCGGAGTTGGTTTCCCCAGAACGCTGTCCCTTCTCGCCCCAGTAGCTATAGACAGATGGTGAGGACTGCCTCTCCACACTTCCTGGAGTTTTGTTTGTTTCTTTCCCCTCCCTACTTCGGCAATTTGTCCTCATTGCATCACTGCCGCAGGGGTGGGGCTGGGAGACTTGTCCGTTCCTTGGCATAAGAGACTGAACTTTGGCGCTTTCCCTCTCTTCCAGAAATTTTGGAGAGCGGAAATGTCGTAGCCATTCTGAGCTCAACTCCTTTCCGCAGGTCTTCCTCCCTAGCCACTTTAATCCTGCGCTTGACTTCAACAGTCGTGGTCCGAAGGTAACGTGAAATTCCATTCCAGGTCCTCGGACAGACACTTGAACTTGGTGGGCCATTCCACCTCCCCTAGCTTGGGGTTTCTCGGCATCAGGCTCATCACTGGCAGCCAGTCTGGCTCACTGTATTTCAGGAATAAATTTGCTGTCAATTGCACCCCTCTTCTTCAGTCTCCTTTGCGGCATAACAGTGGGTGACCAAAAGGGCACTCTCTTCCCAGTTATCCCCTCAAAAACCTATTCCCACTCATAGCGACCCTATATAGCAGAGTACACCTACCCCATAGAGTTTCCAAGGAGTGCCTGGTGGATTCCAAGTGCTGATCTTTTGGTTAGCGGCTGAAGAGAACTAAAAATTTAAAAATAAAAATAAAAAAAAGAATGCAAACCTGTTGCCTTGCAGTTAGCTCTGACACATAGTGACCCTACAGGACAGAACAGAACTACCACATAGGGTTTCCAAGTCTGTCATCTCTACAGCAGCTTACTGCTCACCTTCAGAAGGGTAGGCTCTAGCTGGCCACTTTAGTTTAGCAGCCAAGCCCTCCATCACGGACACCAATGTCTTTAGCTACAGAACCAGAAAACCGAGACACCTTGGAGTGGATTCCACTAATAGTGACCCTAGAGGACAGAGTAGAATTACCACACAGGAGTTCCAAGGCCAGAACCTCTAGGCAAGCAGACTGCCTCATCTTTTTGTCGGCAGATAGGCTGGTAGATTCCTACTACGGGAACTTGAGGTTAACGGCAGAACACTTTTTTTAGCCACAGCACCACCAGGGCTCATTAGAAAGAGATCAGTACAGGTAAACTCAATTATTTAGGTGGATCCGACTCGACGGCACTTGGCTTGTTTCCTGTAGGTTACCTGTATGTTTGAGGACAGTAAAGAGGCACTCACGTGTCCTAGAGCAGCCTAGTGCATTCTGCTGTGCGTGTATCTGCAGAGAGAAAAAGGAACATCTCTCTGGTTGTTTGGCTTCCCCGTGGGGCCGGGGACTTCTCTAAACTAGATTCCTGGGATTCCCTTGGGGGAAAAGCTTGAGTCCCACAGCAGAGGTAGCGGGAATTGGGCCGTGGTAGTCTGTGGCGACTTCGCCTGGTTATTAATGAGTCGCGGGGACACCTCTTTGTGTGGATAATAAGCAGCTGCCGCGTTGGTAGCCACCCACGGGAGGCTGCTCAGGACACCGGAGTGACAGAGAAGCCGCCAGCTGCCAACATCCAGCTTTGAGGGTGAGAAGTAGGAAATATTGGGAGCAGGAAAGAAGCTCTGGGAAGGAAGAGATCAAAACTACCCACCTGTTACTTAGTTACTCTGTCAGCTGGAGCCCAGCTGCAGTCCAGAGACAAGGCAAAAACACCAGCTGCTTCCCTTAGTTCTGAGCTTTAACCTTGGTTAAGATATGCGTGGAGCATCAGCGAGGGGGAGCTGTTCTCAGGCTATTTCAGGAAGAGGGAGGCGCGGCGCCTTATATGGGTATCTATGCAGAGGTACAAACATAATTTTACTGTTCAAAATGTTGAGAGTATTGTGGCTGTAGTATAATGCAATGCGTCTGGGGAGAGTACCATCCTCTGTGAAATGCAGACAAAGAAACTAAACATATCCTGAGTTGCAGTTCTCAGTGACTATTATCCTTTGCTTCCAGGTAGATCTAGAAATTTGGGGTGCCAGTATTGTTTCATGGCAGCTAGGTAGGTCTCAGTTTCCACATCTTAAAAAAGAGAATAAAAGCATCTGCCTTGCCTGCTCTTCAGGTTGTTGTGAAAATCAAGTAAGACAATGTTCTGTGCTAGTGGGAAATGTTCCCCAAACTGAAAGCTGTGTTAAGTTGTCTCCTTTTCTTCAAGACCTCTAGGAAACAAAGGATAAAAATGACCCACAGAGGGTCATTGAGTGCCAATGAGCAGTTTTTATGTGCCAGACACAGTTTCTACCACCAGCTGTGAGAGATCACTCAGCAGTTTAAAAGTGATTGTGCTGGATGCTGTTTTCCATGGAAGCACCACTGAATTGTGCACCACTGACTCAATGGCACTTGACGTGGCTTGGCTGGCACCATCTCCCCATTAAAAGAACATCCAAAGCTGTGACTTCCTTCCAGAAGGTGTTGCATCAAGGGTTTGAATCTACATTTGTTTGAATCCAGAATCTGGGTTCTTTCTGCTACAACACATTGCCTCCTCTAAAGGGTACTGAAAATGGAAAGGGGGATTAGAAATGTGTCCTAGTTACTTGGAAACGCTGGTGGTGTTCTGGAAGTTTAAGTGGCTGCTAACCAAAAGGACAGCAGTTCAAATCTACCAGGCACTCCTTAGAAACTCTATGGGGGAGGGGGAGCAGTTCTACTCTGTCCTGTGGAGTTGCTGTGAGCTGGAATCAACTCATTGGCAATGAGTTTGGTTCGGTGTTTTTTAGTTACCTAGTGCTACCATGAAAACTCTATGGGGCAGTTCTACTCTGTCCTGTTAGGTTGCTACAAGTCGGAATCAACTCTGTGACAGTGGGTTTGGTGTTATCATAGAAATGCTGGTGACCTAGTGGTTTAGTGTTACTGCTGCTAACCAAAAGGTTGGCAGTTCAGATTACCAGGTGCTCCTTGGAAGCTCCGTGGGGCAGTTCTATTCGACTTACAGGGTCACTATGAGTCTCGACGGCACTTGGCTTTGGCATGAGTCAGAATCGACTCAATGGCAGTGGATTTTTGATTTGGTGCTATTATAGCAGAAAACACAAAATAGAAATTTATTTTCTCACAGTTCAGAGAATTAGAAATTGTATTTCATGAATGGCTCTAGAAAGAAGTTCTTTGTCTGTCTCAGCTCCTAGTAGCTGCCAGCAATTCTTGTTCCCGGACTTTAAATTCATCTGCTTCCTCTTCATATAGTGTCGCCTCCTAGGCGAGTGTATCTGTGTCTCTTGCAGGGAAACCCATGAAAACCAAAACTTCACTAGACCTGGGTTTTCCAGGTCTCCAAAGTTTTCTGCCTTTGACAGGGTGCAGTCTTACCACTTTCCTATTGCTCCCTTTAGTGGAAAATATTTGAGTTTTCCTTCTCTGACAGGTTTCTGCTGTACATAGTTTCTGGGTTTCCTCAACTTTTCCTGGGTGCTCTTTATAAGACTGCCACCTTAAAGTGAGGAAGTTTAGGACAATTTCCAGTCTGGCAGTGCTTTGTTAACATAACAGAAGATTTCTACCCAGGGTCATATATACAGGTACAAGGGTTAGCATTTCAACACATATTGCTGGGAAACTCAGGTGGTATAGTAGTTAAGTGCTATGGATTCTAAACAAAAGCTCAGCAGTTCGAATCCACCAGGTGTTCCTTGGAAACTCTGTGGGGCAGTTCTACCCTGCTCTATACAGACACACAAGTCAATCAAAAACAGAGTTAAGTAACCTTCTGTTATTTTTATCTGTGTCCTATAGGGTCACTATGAGTTGTATGCAAGCACAGTGAGTTTGTTTTTTGGGGTGGAGGGGGAGTTCTGAAACGCTCCAAAAGAGTCACAAGGTTCAGTCACATCAAGAAGTCTGGTGAGATTCACTTAGTTCTTGAAGAAGCTACCTTTTGAGGATCTAAATCTTCTTAGTATCTCTCTGAAAAAGAGAAGAGAGTCAGCATTATATCTGGACTGGTAAGTATATAATGATGTTACAAGTTATCCAGTGAAAACTGAACAACATGTTGCTCAAAAAGCCAGGGGGTAGAGAAGAAATCAAGGATGAAATAAAGAAATTTATGGATTCCAATGAAAGTGAAAACACTTCCTACCAGAACCTATTAACCCAAATAAGAAATGAGAGGGGAGTTGTCACAACAGATCCAAAAGAAATAAAAAATATCATAATAGTACTAAGAAAGACTGTACTCCAACAAATTTGAAAATCTAGAGGAAATGGAGGACAAATTCCTAGATTCATATCATCTACCAAAGTCATCACAAAGTGAAGCAGAACAACTTAATAAATCCATCACAAAGAAAGAAATTGAAAAAGTCATAAAAGAACTACCAACAAAAAAAGCCCTGGCCCAGATGGCTTCACCGCAAAATTTTACCAAGTTTTTAGTGAAGAGTTATCTCCAATACTACTGAGACTATTTCACAGCATAGAAAGGGTTGTAATACTCCCAAATTCACTCTATGACGCCAGCATAACCCTGATATGAAAGCCAGGGAAGGACCCAACAAAAAAGGAGAACTACAGACTGATATCACTCGTGAATCTAGATGCAAACATCTTCAACAAAATACTTACCAATAGAATACAACAACATATCAAAAAAGTAATTCATCACGACCAACTTGAATTCATACCAGGGATGCAAGGCTGGTTCAACATCAGGAAAACAATTAATGTGATCAACCACATAAATAACACAAAAGACAAGAGTTACCTGATTTTGTCAACTGATGCAGAAAAGGCATTTGATAAAGTCCAACACCCATTCATGCTAAAAACTCTCAGCAAAAAGGGAATAGATGGCAAATTCCTCAATGCAATAAGGGCCATTTAAACAAAGCCAACTGTCTACATCATGCTGAATGCAGAGAGACTGAAACAATTCTCCTTGAGAACATGAACTAGACAAGGATGCTGTTTTAGTCAGCCAGGGTGCTCTAACAGTAATACCACAGAGCGGATGGCTTTAACAAAGGAAGATTTATTCTTACATAGTCCAGTAGACTACAAGTCCATATTCAGGATGTCCACTCCAGGGGAAGGCTTTCCCCTTGTCAGCTCTGGAGGAAAGTCCAGTATTGCATCAGTCTTTGTCCAGGGAACATCTTGGAGCAGGAATTTCAGGTCTGAAGGATATGCTCTTCTCTCGGTGCTGCCTGCTTGCTTGATGGTATGAGGTTTCCAATTCTCTGCCTGCTTCTTTTTCCTTTTATCTCTTGCAGGATGAAAGGATTAAGGGTGGGGCAAGCCACACTTCTAGGAAACTCCCTTTATAGTGGAGCAGGCAGGTGATCTTATAAAGGGATTCACCAGCTGTCTTAGGCTGGGTTTTCTAGGGAAGCAAAACCAGTAACATGTGTAGGTACAAGGAAAGATTTATAATATGTAGATAGATAGATAGATAGATACAGATATAGGAAAGAGCTCATGTAATCACAGAAGCTGAATGTCCCAAGCTCCGGCACAAGCCTCACATGGCCACGGAAGCTGAGGAACCCAAAGTCAGCAAGTCAGAGACCAGAGTTCTAGATCACTGGTTGTGTAGGTCAGTGGATCCCAAGCTGGTGGCGAGACGAAGCAACAGAGGCTGGCAAAACCAGGATCGGCAGGTCAGGGAGCAGGAGCGGCAGAGGCTGGCGAACCCAGGATCAGTGGGTCAGGGACCAGGAGCGGCAGAGGCTGGCAAACCCAGGATTGGCAGGTCAGGGAGCAGGACTCTCAAGTGCCGACTGTAAGGAGTGATGAGTCCAACAGCTGCTAGTTCAAGTCCCAGAACCAGACGTGAGCGACCAGCAGCCATAGTAAAAGGTCACGAGATGAGAGCCAAGGGGCAGGGAGCCACCACAAACCCCACCCTGCCACTTATACAGCAGCCAAATATGTAGTAGCCAAGTTGACATAATCCTGACCACCACACCAGCCAAAAGGGATTTACAGTCCCACCCTAATCTTTAACATACAGCATAGGAAAACCACAAAATGGAGGATAGTCACAAGACTGGGAATCATGGCCCAGCCATGTGGCTACACATATTTTGAGGGGGACAAAATTCAATCCATGACAGATGCCCACTCTCACCTTTCCTATTCAACTTTGTACTAGAAGTTCTAGTCAGAGCAATTAGACACTGGCAAAGAGGAAGTAAAAATCTCCCTATTTGTAGATGATACAACCGTATATGCAAAGAATCCTATAGAATCCATAGGTAAGCTACTTAAACAAATAGAAGAGTTCAGCAAAGTCTCAGGATAGAAGACAAACATAAGTAAATCAGTAGGATTCCTTTATACCAACAATGAGATTATTAAAGAAGAGATCACAAAATCAATACCATTTACTATAGCCCCCAGGAAAATAAGATGCCTAGGAATAAATCTAACCAGAGAAATAACAGACCTTTACAAAGAGAACTACAAAATCTTACTGCAAGTAACTGAGAGACTTACATAAATGGAGAAACCTACCTTGTTCAAGGATAGGAAGACTTAACATTATGAAAATGTCTATTTTACCCAAAGTAATCTACCTATATAATGCAATCCCAATACAAATTCCTGTTACTTTTTTTTTTAATGAGATGGAGAAACAAATCACCAACTTTGTTTAGAAAGGGAAAAAGCCCCTGACAAGTAAAGCACTGCTGAAGAAGAACACACTGGGAGGTCTCTCACTACCCAACTTTAGAACCTATTACACTGCCTCACTAGTCAAAACAGCCTGGTGCTGGTACAAAAAGAGACAGATAGATCAATGGAACAGAGTCGAGACCCCAGCGATGAAACCGTCCTCCTGTGAAGAGTTGATATTTGACAAAGGCCCTAAGACATTAAACTGGGGTAAAGGCAATCTCTTCAACAAATGGTGATGGTGAAATTGGATATCTATTTGCAATAAATTGAAACAAGACCCATATCTTACACCTTATACAAAAACCAACTGAAACTGGATAAGAGATCTAAATATCAAATCTAAAATGATAAAACTCATCCAAGAAAAAATAAGATCAACAATGGAAGTTTTAATACACAACATAGACAGACGTCAAAATCTGTCAAACAAAGCATGATCAACAAAAGAGAATATAGACAAATGGAAACTACTAAGAATCCAAAACTTTTGCTCATCCAAAGACTTTATCAAAAGAATTAAAAGGCCACCTACAGACTGGGAAAAAATATTTGGCAACTGTATGTCAGATCAACACCTGATCTTCATAATCTATAAGGTGCTAGAAAATATCAGTAAGAAAAAGATAAATCATCCAATTAAGCAATGGGCAAAGGAGATGGACAGACACTTCTCTAAATAGGAGGTCCAAGCAGCCAAAAAACACATGCAGACATGCTCATGATCACTAGCTATTAAAGAAATTCAAATCAAAACTATGATGAAATACCATCTCACCTCAACAAGGTTGGCCATGATCCAAAAAATGCAAAACAACATATGTTGGAGATGCTGTGGGGAGATTGGAACTCTCCTACACTGTTGGTGGGATTGCAAAATGGTCCAACCTCTTTGGAAAGCAATGTGGCCCTCCCTTAAATAGCTGAATCTAGAGATACCATTTGACCCAGTAATTCCACTGCTCAGAATATATCCTACAGAATCAAGGCCATTCACACCAACTGATACACGCACATGAATGTTCATCACAGCACAATTCACAATAGCAAAAAGATGGAATCAACCTAGATGCCCAACGACAGAGGATTGGATAGGTAAACTGTAGTATATATACTGAATGCAACACTACGCAATGATAAAGAACAACGATGATTTTAGGAAACATCTCATAACCTGGTTTCAATTAGAGGGCATTATGTTAAGTGAAAGTAGTCAGCGACAAAAGGACAAATATTCTATGAGACCTCTACAATAACTTAAAAACAGACTCATGCATAGAAGAAAAGACTCTTTGGTGGCTGCAAGTATAGGGAAGGCAGGAGGGCAACGGGGGGAGGGTTTAGATTAGATAGTTGATGGATACTTGGCTGAAATCTGGGACAGCACACATTAGAAAGAAGATCAATTAACTGGACTTCAACACAGTTTGAGTACTCCTCCCATCTTAATCCAATATTGCAAGGACAAAGTAGCTGGGGTGGAGGGCTGGGGAAGATGCTCTCAGGGGAAATCTAGGTCAACTGGCACAATCAGCATTTTGCTAAGAGAGCCCTCTGCACCCCACATTGGTGAGTGGTGTTTCAGGTCTCAAAAGCTGCCAAGCTGCCATTTGAGGTACACCAAATTTTCCCAACTCAGCAGGAATGGATGATCACCAAGGACCAAAATGACATGGGGGAAAAAGAACCCAGAAGACAGAGAGACCCTTATGAGTGGGTGACTACGTCGACATGTGACCTGAAGAACTGGATGGTGCCTGGCCACCACCAGTGATAGCCGTGATGGGGCTCACAAAATTGAGTCTCGCTGGCAACACAAGAATAAAAAGGGTGCACCCTGAGATTTCCACTAAAAGACTGCAATTGATAGTCCAGGGGCCTTAGGGTTTCTCTGGGAGTATGAGCCCTGACCATGATGCTGCCCTTGATCATAAATTATAATGAGGTCAACTCTTCAGACAGGAATGGATTGGACTTGGTGACACAGAGTAACCATATCGTGTGTGCAGTTTATGGTTCTATGCATGTATAGCATGTTGTCCTGCTGACCTCTTACTAGAGGCAGGGGAGAGGGTAGACAGAAGGTGACAGGAGATTGTCAGGAGAATATGACATGTATAGAATGGACAGAAAGAGGGAGCTGTCTGTCACTGGGAAAGGAGAGCAGTAGGAGCTGCATATAGGTGGGTATGCAAATTTATATGGGAATGTACATTTTCACTCAATCATAATAAAAAAAGAAGTTATCCAGTGAATGATCTTAACACACGCGTGCACACACACACACACACACACACACACACACACACACACAAATTACTTTGTATTAAGCTTTCAGTTTTCTTCTCTCTTTTTACTATCTGATAAATTGGAACAGAAAAAATTTTTCCTCTGCAGCCCACATTAATTTCTTCACCTCCAATTTTAAATTAACCACAAGATTGGTACAAGGCTGTGGTCTAATATGCGTGCTATTACTTCTAGCGCATCATTGTGATAGGTCCTGAGTTGGCTACAAAGAAGTATTTAAGAGTCACTAGCATTGTTAAGTATATAACAATCACTAGCATTTATTAGGAGCCATGGTGGTGCAGTGGTTAAGCACTTGGCTACAAACCAAAATACTGGCAGTTCAAATCCACCAGCTATTTCTTGGAAACCCTATGCTGTGGTTCTATTGTATTATGTAGAGTTTCTATGAGCATTTATTAGTCTCTTGGTCTGTGCCAGGCACCATCAGAAGTGCTTTGCAAATACTATTGCACCTAATCCTCCCAATGATCCTACAAGAGGTGTACTCTTATTATTTCATTTTACACTTGAAGAACTGGAGGCATGTATATAACCAGTATAGTGGTATAAATAACCAGTCCCCAGTGTTGGAAACTTTGGTGGGGTAGTGGTTAAATGCTACAGCTACTAATCAAAAGGTCAGCCATTCAAATCTACCAGGAACTCCTTGGAAATTCTATGGGGCAGTTCTCTTTGGTCCTATAGGGTCACTAGGTGTTAGAATCAATTAGATGGTAGTGGGTTTCGTTTTATTTGGTTAATGGCAGCTAGTAGGCAGTAGAACCAGAATTTGAACAGAAGCAAATGACTCCACTAGAGTTTAAGCATTGACCACTGTGTGTGCAGCTGTCTGTGGGTTTCACGCTTCTTGACCCTAGGCTCTTCAATGGACACTGGAATGATTAGTTAGCATTTTGTCTGTGCATGATTTTTATCTTTTAATCTAGGACATCCTGTAGGATCTATACTGGTTATTGCATATTTTCAGTTTGCTCTTCAGTAAAGCAAATCCAGAGCAACATTAATTATAGTAACAGTAATACAATTAAGCTATTATCTCATTTAATCTTTATAGCAGCACATATATAATTACACTCTATTATCCACTTTACAAATGAAAATGCAAGAGTTAGAGAAGCTGAGCAACTTAACCAAAATCTCAAGTCTCCAAGCGACTGAACCAGGAGTCAGATGTAGGTCCATGTGAAGTCATGGGCTGGACACACATATGTATGTCCTACTGCCTCCCTATGCACTGTAAGTACCTAACACATAGTTGCAGACTGAATTAACGCACGTTATAGGAACTAATTTTGAGCATTGAATGAGTTTAAAATTCAGCAAACATTTGGTGACTGGATGAATTAGGGTTACTATGAGTCAGCATCAACTCAGCAGCATTGGGTTTGGTTTTTTGGTTGAGTGAATTAGAGAAGAGTTAAGGAAGCTGCATTTTGAGTATCTAAATCTTCTTAGCATCTCTGTGTAAAAGAGAAGCGTTCAGCATCCATGTCTGATATGGTAAAGGTATATTGAGTGTGCATGTACATACTGGATTCTAAAAAGCCTGCATGTCAAACATGGAAAAGCATCAGGTCTTCACTATAATACTACTCACTATGTTTTTGCTGTCATTATGTGCCACTGAGTTCGTCCTGACTCATACTGACCCGATGTACAACAGAATGAAACATTGTCCAGTCCTGTGCCAGCCCCACAATCCTTGTTATGCTTGAGACCATTGCTACAGCTGCTGTGCCAATCCACCTTGTTGAGGTCTTCCACTTTTTTGTTCTCTACCAAGTAGGAACTACTCACTACAGGATGAAATTCAAAACAAGAATACTGTTTTGTCCTATTAAAATAATTTTCTGTTCTATCTAAAAATGTTGTTGTGTTTTAGGTCAAAATTTACTTCTCATATGTATTCCTCATTCAGAAAATTTATACATAAATTGTTTGGTGACATTGATTGCAGTCCCCCAAATATGCTGATACTCTCTCCCTTTCTCTCCCCACCCTAGATTCTCTGTGTCCATTCATCCAGTTTTCCTATACCTTCCTTCCTTCTCCTCTTTGCTTTCGTACAAGTGTTGCTCTGTGGTCTCATGTATTTGATTGAATACAAGGAGCACATAGATACCCTGGTTGTGTAGTCGTTAAGTGCTATGTCTGCCAACCAAAAAGTCAGCAGTTCAAATCTGCCAGCCACTCTGAAAACTCTGTGAAGCAGTTCTATCCTGTTTTATAAGGTTACCACGAGTAGGAATAGACTCAAATGTAGTGATTTTTTTTTTGGTTTTAAGATGCACATGGAAAGCCTGGTGACATAGTAGTGAAGTGTCACAATTGCTAACAAAAAGGTCTGTAGTTCAGATCTACCAGGCACTCCTTGGAAACTATGGAGCAGTTGTACTCTGACCTATCAGGTTTCTATGAGTAAGGATTGACTCCACAGTAGTGTGTGTGGTGTTTTTTGGTTTTTGGTTTTTTTTGGTAAGGGATACATTCCTTATGTGTCTTATTGTTTGCTTTATAGATGTCTCTTAGATGACTGCTCACAGGTTTTAAGACTCCAGATGCAACTCACCAAAGTAGGAGGTAGAACATTTTCTTTATGAACTATGTCGTGCCGATTGACCAAGTTGTCCTCCTGAGACCACGGTCCCTAGTTCTTATCCCCAGTAACTCAGTCCCTTACAGTATTTGGATGTGTCTAGGAAGCTTCTGTGACTTTGCCTTAGTCAAGTTGTGTTAATCTTCCCTACATTGCGTGTTGTCTTTCCCTTTACCAAAGTTAATGCTTGTCTTTTATCTAGTCAGTGATTTCCCCTCTCTACCCCAGTGCTCCCTCGTAACCATCAAAAGTTTTTTATTTTTTATTTTTGTGCTGTACATAAACCTTTTCTGGGAGCCTTGGTAGTGCAGCGGTTAAAACAATCAGCTGCTAACAGATAGGCTGGAGGTTCAAAATCACCAGTGGCTGGTGGGAGGAAGATGTGACAGTCTGCTTCCAGAGAGATTTACAGCCTCAGAAACCCTGTGGGGTCACTATGAATCAGAACCAGCTCAATCAAATCAAATCAATCTTTTCTTGGGTTTTTGTAAGAGTGTTCTCAAAATAGTCATTCTTTTTTTTTTGGTGAGTGATTGACTTATTTCACTAAGCATAATGTCCTCCAAGCTTATCCATGTTGTAAGATGTTTTGCAGATTCATCATGGTCTTTGTTGTTGTGTAATATTCCACTGTATGTATGTACCACAACTTCTTTATCCACTCATATTTGGTGGGCATTTAAGTTGTTTCCGTCTTTTCGCTATTGTGAATAATGCTGCAGTGAACATGGGTGTACATATGTATATTTGTGCAGTTTTATATCCTCATGTGACTAAATGGGGTTGCATATAAGAGTACAAAGGTATAACATTCAAGGGAGGCTGCCATGTGCAACAAAATCTTAAGTTTTCTGATGGTCACTGGTGAAAAGTTAGAGTATCACCACTTGTAAAAGCAACAACAAAAAAGCATTCATAAATAAGCAATACAGCACTGGTAGAAAAATCTTTCCCAAGGAAAACTTCCTAAACTTAGTATTATTTATATGCTCAAAATATCAGTTCACACTTCAAAAATTATGTGTTGATGGTGAGCTTGTTTGAAATGTTGATTCTAAAAGTTTTGCTTCTAATGAATTACTACTTTGGACAGTCTGCATATTCATAATTCAGTATCTTTAATATCCTGCCCGGAAGTTGATAATGATCAAGACTCATTCTTTTAGCAACACCACAGCATTCAGCCTGTCTTTGTATTCATTACTTTGTCTTTCACAACAAGAGAAAAAGGTCTATATTGTTTAAAGGGTCCCAGTATTAGAAGTTCTGCTGTTATCTTTATTTTTCTGTTCATCTACTGTGAATAATATTTTTGAAAAATTAGTGAATGTCTTCTATAGTTGTTTATGCTTGACAGGAGTTAATTTTGAAGAAATATATTCCATGTCTATTCCTCACCCCACTTTCACTGCCATTCTTCATATACTAAACCTCCACTAACATGCCAGATGCTTCAAAGGTTTCCGAGATTCTCTTCTCTCCTTATAGCCAGGGGGAACGTCAAGTAATAAGTAATCTGTTGCATTTTGCTTTCTATTAGGATTTTCATGGTGGTACTTAAATATTCACAGCTAATTTGTCTTTGGACAATGAATATATGTTGTCCAAGAAAAGGTTAAATCCATTTGAACTTCAACCAATGTGAGGATTTCTAAGATCTAATATTGACAACCATATTTAAAATATCGATGTAAAATAGAATAGGCTTGATATATGTGGTGCTTTACCTTAGTATTCCAGAACAGACTTTTTATCGGAAAACGTTCTCTGATTACATAATAAGTCAATAAGATGAAATCACTATAAATCACTGTCATTATAGTTCTTAAGAACAGTGCCTGTAACCAAATGCAAGTCTGATTCTCCTCGTTCGTTCCTACAAGGAATACACTATTAAAAGGAGAGAATAAATATGTATCTGATGTTCAAAGGAGGTTTCACAAGACTTAAAATCTCTATTTTTCCACATTTTTGAATAGCCAGTCCATCTTCGGTACAGTTTATTTCTTCAATGATAAGCTGTCCCTACTAGGCAGCATTTTAGAATGATGCTTTGTACAGCAAAATTTTGAATGAGTTTATTTTTTCATAATGGAATGAAAACTTGGAATGCTAAGCCATAGAAGACCATGGAAGAAAAAAGTCTTGAATGCATTTTTAACATTATTTTTACTGCAGCCGTGAATAAGGGAAAGAAGAAAAGGAAGCTGAATGTGTTCATTTATGATAATAAGAATGCTTGTATTTTTCTGTTTACAACAACATTATTTTACAAAAAACTGTGGAGAATAATATAAATAAGGAAACAAAACATTTTCTATAGTTCTAGCACTGAGCGATAATCCCAATTACCATTTGCTTATGTCTTTCTAGTCTTTTTCCATTGTGTGTTCCTGCATCTATACTTCTGTATCAATATAAACTAAAATCTAGACCACATTCTAAAAAAATACACATTGGGAATGTTTGTACATGTTATTGAATATTCATTTGTATCATCAATTTCATTTTTCTCCATGTGTACTTTATTTGTATTATTACTATGTTTTTTACATTCATTGGCCTCCTAGTTGTTTATTTTTTCTCCTGTTGCTTACAATTCTGCTTATAGATAGGCTTTTACTCACAGCCATGTTTAATTCCTAAAGTTAAATTTCTGGAAGTGGAATTACTGGATCAGGTACTATATAAACTGTTGATCCTATTATCAAATCACAATAGATCCAAATTACAATCTGATCAACAGTGACAGAGACTGGCCATCTTCACATCTTTATGAGCACAGGATCTACCCTCATTAAAAAGAAAATTTTCCCATTTTTGGTAAGTAAGTACTTAATAGTTTTAATTTGCATTGACTTGATTAACAATAAGTAATAATAATAATAAAATGTTGGCCTTTTCCCAGCTTGTAATTGCATTTTAATCTTGCATGTGATGTTTGCATACATGTAAGACAAACCTATTGCATAATTTTATGGTATAGAACTCTTTAAATTTCTTCTAGTTGTGTCTATCAAATATTCCTTCAATGACATGATTAGAAAAGCTTTTGTCTTTGAGAATACAGTTCTCCAAATATGATTTGTCTTTGCTTGTTCTACCAGCCGAAAAGTGTTATTCACTTGGCAGCATGCAAATTCCTTTGAAGTTCAACTTAACGTGTTGTTCTCAGGTCAGCTTTCTCAACTTGTTTCTGGCCAAACAATCTCCTTATCATATCACTGGAAAAGTTTTTTTTTGCCTTCAGAACAACCTTATCTTCTGCACGAGACTACAGCTTCCCTTCCAGGCCTACCGCTTGCACTCTGTCCTGTTACCATCAGTTCTCCATGTAACAACAATAATGCAGCTTCTATGATTTTCTTACATTTTTCTGACTCTTAAAATTGCTATTAAAGTAGACTATACATAGAAAAATGTAGACAAATCATAAGTAGACATTACAGTAATTTTTCACAAGTGAGCATTTTCATACAATATGCATGTAATCAAATAATGTCACCTCTCCAAGTGCCTTCAATCAGTGTCTCCTCTCCATTGATAACACCATCCCAACTTCTGATACAGAGTACTTCTTTCATCTACTATTAAATTTTATATAAATGAAAATACTCGGTATGTTTTCTCCTTTGTGTCTGGCTTATTTTACTCAATATTATTTTTGTGAGATTTATCCATGTGGTTTCATAGCAGCAGTTCATTCATTCTCGTTATTGTGTAAATTTGTTTATATAAATATATCACAATTTTCTCATCCATTCTACATTTCTTGGGCATTTGGCTATTTCAAATAGTGTTGCGATGAACATTATTGTATATATCTTGAGATGAGTCTAAGTATAGACATCCATTGTGTATGTCATTGTTAGGTGATGTTGAGTCAATGCCAACTCATAAAGACCCTGTGTACAGCAGAACCAAACACTGCCTGATTAGACACCATCCTCACAAGCACTGTCATGCTGGAGCACACTGTTGCAGCTCCTGTGTCAGTATGTCTTGTTGAGGATCTTTCTCTTTTTCTATGACTCTCTGCTTTACCAAGCATGATGTCCTTCTCCAGGGCCTGATTCCACCTGATAACTCGTCCACTCTGTATATATCTCTCTGTATCAATAAATGGAATCATGGATTATAAAACCCCACGGCCACCGAGTCAATTCTGACTCATAGTGATCCATAGGACAGAGTAGAACTGCCTCATAGAGTTTCCAGAGCACCTGGTGGACTTGAACTGATGACTCTTGGGTTAGCAGTTATATCACTTAACCACCACACCACCCTGGTTTCCATTGTATTATAGATGTATGTAGTATCTAAAATTGTACCGGTATGGCAAGCAGCTTGTTATCAATTATACACTAGTCTTGAAAAGTATTTGAGATTTCAAGTTGTATCACATCCCTGTAAACACTGGATATTGTTATTCTTTGTCACTGTAGACGTTTTGGTGAGTATATGGTATGGTTACCATGTTGTGGGTCTAAGCTTTTTCCTCCTAAAGTGTTTCTGTATTCATTTGTCTTTTGTCTGTTGGAATTCTGGAACATAAAACTGAAGTTTCAGATTTTCCCTTCCCATGTGGATGCTGTTTGAGATTTTTCCCCCTAGTTTGCAATTCAGAAATTTTGCTATAACATATGTAAACATATATTTCTTCATTTTACCTGAAACACAAAGAGCCTATTAAGATTACATGCTTAGGTGTATATTTTCTTGTTTAGGAAAATTTTCTTCTGTGAAACCAAACTGCTACTCTTCTCTTTCATTTATTTTAATTTATTCTATGATTTGTATTTTAGGAATTTTTATTATTAAAGATGAAATCTCTTCCATCTTCCTTAGCTACTACTCACTCTTTCATCATTCAAAATTCTTGTTAAGTTCATATTCCAATCTGAGAGGCTTATTATATCTAGAGTCGATTCAAATTAGTAGTGTCATTTTCTGCTTTTTATTAATTCTTGTGAAGATCTCAGTCCTTGACTGCACAGTGGTCAAGAGCTTGGCTGCTAACTAGATGAAAGTCAGTAGTTAAAATCCACCAGAAGCTCCTTGGAAATGGGGCAGTTCTACTCTATCCGAAAGGGTTGCTATGAGTCGGAGCCAACTTGACCACACCTAACAACAACAGCAACGTAAAGATCTAATTCTAATGTTACATTCTACATTTTGTTTCATCTTTAATGTTACAAAATCTTTTTTCATCTCCTTTTGCATCTCAATATGATGCCATTGTAGATTAATTTATTTTTCCTCACACATCTGTCCTGGATTGAATTGTGTGCCCCCCAAAATAAGTGTAGTAATTTGCCTAGGCCAGGATTCCCTGTATGCTATGATTGTCCTCCGTTTTGCGATTTTCCTATGCTGTATGTTAAAAAATTAGGGGAAGACTGTAAATTCCTTCACCAAATCACTTTCCTGCTCCACTGTACAGGGAGTTTCCCTGGAGTATGGTTTGCACCACTTTTAATCCTGTCATCCTACAAGAGATAAAAGGAAAGAGAAGGAAGCAGAGAATGGGGAACCTCACATCATCAAGAAAACAGCACTGGGAGAAGAGCACATCTTTTAGACCCGAGGTTCCTGCACCAAGATGCTCCCTGGACAAAGACAGATGCAGTACTGGACTTCCTTCCAAAGCTGACAAGGGGGAAAGCCTTCCCCTGAAGCCAACATCCTGAATTTGGAATTGTAGCCTACTGGACTGTGTAAGAATAAACTTCCCTTTGTTAAAGCCATCCCCTCTGTGGTATTTTCCCTTAGAGCAGCTCTAGCTGACTACAACAGAATCCTAGCTCCAATGTGGTGTGGACTATATATTTTCATACCCTATTAAGTATAACAATACAATATTTCCAATTTTTTAATGTTTCTTATAAACTATTGTCATAAATAAGCTCTACTTCAAATTGGCATAGTAATGTATTTTAACTTTGTGCTAAAGGATATTTCTGGGTCAGTTTGTCATATACTATGGTGGCTTTCACTTTGCTGGGATGCTGGAAGCTATGCTGTGGATTCTTCAAATACCTGCAGTCTCCCATGTGAACAGGTTTCAGCAGAGCTTCAAGATCAAAACAGACTAGGGAGAAGGAACTGACAATCTACTTCTAAAAAACTAGCCAGTGAAACCATTATGAATAGCAATGGAACATTGTCTGATATAGTGCTGGAAGATGAGTGCCTCAGATTGGCAGGCAATCAAGATGTGACTGGGAAAGAGTGGCCTCCTCAAAGTAAGCCAAGTGCCAAGTGCCGTTGAGTCGGATCCTCAAAGTAAAGCTGGCCTTAATGATGTAGATGGAACCAAGCTATCGGGACATTCATTTAGTGATGTCGCACCACTCAAAATTCATTAATACTTGGAATGCAGAGTATACAAAGTATGAATAGAAAAACTGGAAGTCATCAAAAATGGAATGTTGTTATTAGGTGACACTGGGTCAGTATCAAATCGTAGCAACCCTGTGAACAGCAGAATGAAACATTGTGCAGTCCTGTGCCACACCCACAATCATTTTTATGCTTAAGCACATTGTCTTAGCTACTGTGTCAATTCATCCCCTTGAGGGTCTTCCTCTTTTTAACTGACCCTCTACCCAGCGTGATGTCCTCCTCCATGAACTGATCCATCCTGGCAACATGTCCAAAATATGTAGGCTGCATTCTTGCCATCCTTGCTTCCAAAGAAGCACTCTGGTTGTGCTTCTCCCAGAGTAGATCTGTTTACTCCAATACCACAATTGAAAGACGTCAATTCTTCTTTATTCATTGTCCAGCTTTTGCATGGATATGATACAATTGAAAATACCAGGACTTGGGTCAGGCACACCTTCATCTTCAAGGTGACCTCTTAATTTTTCAATGCTTCACAAAGATCCTTTGCTGTAGAGTCTCCCAGTGTAATGCATCTTTTGATTTCTTGACTGCTACTTCCATGGGGATTGATTGTGGAACCAAGTAAAATGAAATCCCTGGAAGCCTCACTCCCTTCTCTATCATGATGATGCTTACTGGTCCAGTTGTAAGGATTTTTGTTTTCTTGAAGTTGGAGTGCACATAAAGATCAATATTCTAGGCATTAGTGAGCTGAGATTGACTGTTATTGACCACTTAGAATTGGAAAATTATACAGTCTGCTATAACAGAAATACAAATTGAAAAGGATTGGCTTTGCATTTGTTGTAAAAAAAAACATTTTAAGATATATCCTAAAGTATAATGATGTCAGTAATAGGGTAATAGTTATACATCCACAAAGAAGACCAGTTTAATGTAACTATTATTCAAATTTGTGCATCAGTTTCTAATGCCAAAGATGAGGAAATTAAAGATTTTTGTTAACTTCTGAAGTTTGAAACTGGTAAAACATTCAAAAAAGATATTACTAATAATTAATAATAACTGGACCAGTAAGCATCATCATGATAGAGAAGGGAGTGAGGCTTCCAGGGATTTCATTTTACTTGGTTCCACAATCAATCCCCATGGAAGTAGCAGTCAAGAAATCAAAAGATGCATTACACTGGGAGACTCTACAGCAAAGGATCTTTGTGAAGCATTGAAAAATTAAGAGGTCACCTTGAAGATGAAGGTGTGCCTGACCCAAGCCCTGGTATTTTCAATTGTATCATATCCATGCAAAAGCTGGACAATGAATAAAGAAGAAAGAAGAAGAATTGACGTCTTTCAATTGTGGTATTGGAGTAAACAGATCTACTCTGGGAGAAGCACAACCAGAGTGCTTCTTTGGAAGCAAGGATGGCAAGAATGCAGCCTACATACTTTGGACATGTTGCCAGGATGGATCAGTTCATGGAGGAGGACATCACGCTGGGTAGAGGGTCAGTTAAAAAGAGGAAGACCCTCAAGGGGATGAATTGACACAGTAGCTAAGACAATGTGCTTAAGCATAAAAATGATTGTGGGTGTGGCACAGGACTGCACAGTGTTTCATTCTGCTGTTCAAATTATTAATATTACTGACGATTGGAATGCCAAACTTGGAAGCAAAGAGGAAGGATCTGTACTTGCAAAATATGAGTCTGGTGACTGAAATGATGCCTGAAATCATATGATAGAATTTCCTAAGACCAGTGACTTACTCTTTGCAAATACCAGCATTGGAAATGAACTTTTCAAAACAAAGAAAAAAGTTGTAACAGGGAATCAGTAATAAGTCACTCTTGAGGTTCACCCTTCAGCTGAAAATTGGACAGGCCCATAAAACAAAGTGAGAATAAAAAGGGTATGGTAGTCCAGGGGCAAAGACTACAAGGCAACAGAGGACAGGGAAGCTGGTAGTGGGGAACTCAAAGTCGGGAAGGGATAGTGCTGACACGTTGTGAGGTTGTTAACCGGTGTCATAAAACAATGTGTGTTCTGTTTAATGAGAAAATAGTTTGTTCTGCAAACCTTTAACTAAAGCACAATTTAAAAAAATCTAACCAAAACAAATCAAAACGATCTATGTTGTTAATTTCCAAAGCTATGAAATTCTTTTCCTCGCATGTCTAAGAATACAAATTTGTATAATAAAAAAGTGAAAAACAAGTAAATAAAAGACAAGAGCAAAAGAAAGAAAAGAGATAAATGGTGTATGATATTGGGCAAATCTACTCAACAGACCTCTTTAAACTGTTAAAAACCAAAATGTTACACTGAGGACTAAGGTATGCCTGACTCAAGGTGTAGTATTTTTAATTGCCTAATTTGTGAAGGCTGGACAATGAATTAGGAACACTGAAGAAGACCTGACACCTTTGAGTTACAGTGTTGGTGAAGAATGGACTGCCAAAAGAACTAACAAATCTGTTTTGGAAGAAGTATAGCCAGAGTGGTCCTTAGAAGCAAAGAAGCAAGTCTTCAGGTCACGAAGTTTGGACATATTTTTAGGAGGGATTAGCCCCTCGAGAAGGACATCATGCTTGGTAAAGTAGAAGGTCAGTGAAAAAGAGGAGAAACCTTCAACAAGGTGGACTGTCACAGTGGCTACAACAATGGGCTGAAACGCGGCAATGAAGATGGTGCGGCACTGGGTTGTGTTTAGTTCTATTGTCACCGTGAGTTACAACTTCTGGGTGGCATCTAACAACAGCAACAACATTCAGAAAGGTGTTTACTAATTTTAATGAAGGAGTATATACGTAGATGTAATGTCTGGTATGAGACAAAGCGTGGATAATGCTATTGTCCCTCATCATTGCTCTCTTTAAATCCACATTATCTGTTAGATTTAAAACCTGAAGGCCTGGCAGTATGCTTAACTCCTTTACCTGCTTCCCGTTGTTCAGTCTGGTTTTGTTTTTAATGTTATTCTAAGTGACAAAGAAAAGACCATACCTATTTACTGTTCTTAATGAGGACATCATTTATTGAATCCATTGTTCTTAATGAGGCTTTTAGAATCATCAGGAAAGCCTTGCAAAATGTTGGGAGCCCACTCAGGACTTAACCTAAATATGCGCTTTTAGGGGGCCAAACTCTGGCTCTCCTGAGCTGAGTATGGTTATCGCCCATCTCTAAGAACCAGTATTTGCAGTGGTTAAGAGTCTAGTTATTAACTGAAGGTTTGGAGATTTGGATCATCAGCTGCTCCTCAGGGGCAAAACACCACTCATTCTGCTTCCATAAAGCTTATAGTCTGGGAAACTCTAGGGGCACCAGCATAACTATGGAAAATAGGATCTATGAAAATCAGCTTAAACTAGTGAATGGTCTGTCACAACTGGTGCTGGAAACTGGCCAATAGAAACTGCTCTTTGGTTCCCCCACCCATATGTCGTTCTCAGGGCACATGCCATACATACCCTAGACACGGCTCTGCCTGTGGGGCAGTTCTACTCTGTCATATAGGGTCTCTGTGAGTCAGACGGACTTGATAACACACTGCAATAACAACTTAAAGAAACTATAAAGTCATATGTAGTTTTATATTGTTTTGTTTTTTCTTATCAAATGTAGCAGCAGTGGTAATCAAACTATCAAACCAAAGACTTTTATTAAGGCAAAATCCTGGGAACACCCTGCAGAGGTCCAATGGACATAGGGCAAGGCACAGAAATCTCCATTTCTAACAAGCACACCAAGTGATCTGTGAATCACACACTGAGAAACACTGAAACACTCCACAGAACCACTTCTTCCAGAGTTCACCCTACTTTAGTACTATGAAAACATTTTTTATTAGGTGACTACATACCCAAGGTGTTGTGTCAGCAGGTAGGCCTTCCCCATCTCCTTCCTGTCAGGAAGCATTCTGGGAATTGAAGTCTGAATAAATTTAGAAAGGGACAGTCATTGGAACCACATCATTTGCACACTTAACCTACGTGAGAGGGAAAGAGAGAGGTTAGGAAATAGTTCAGTGAACTCCACCTGAGATTCCACTCATTGAATGTGTACCCTGGAGTGAGAATGAAATGGGAAAATAAGTCTGTTCTTTCTTGTTTGGTTTCAGAATCCAAAATCAAACCCACTGTTAATGATTCGGTTTCAACTCACAGTCATACCTTACAGGACAGAGTAGAAGAGCCCTATAGGGTTTCTAAGATTGTAAATCTTTGCAGAAGCAGATTGCTACATCTTTCTCCTACTGAGTGATTGATGGGTTCAAACCACTGACCTTTTGGTTAGCAGCTGAGCACTTCAACCACTGTGCTGGTAGGGATCCTCCTGTTTGACTCAGTTCTCATGTATTTCTCACATGCTGAGTATGAGCCAGTCTTTAAAGATTTGGGTTGTTATTACATTATTGGTAGGCATAAGCCAGTCACATTTTCTTTACAGTGGTAATCTGTCACAGTGCTGGAGGAGACACTGCCTGTATTAGACTTCTGGAGAAAGAGGATGTCAATCTTCATGAAGCCTTACTAGGAGATTTTTCAGTGTCACTTTGGATCTGCACTGTTTTTACTTATTTGTTTATTTTAGGATTATTCCTGCTGTTACACGAAACTGTCCTGTACTGGTGAGTAGTCAAGATTCTTAATTGTCTTTGAAAATGCTGGTGGCATGTTTATATATTTTCTAGGCAGAATAGAACCTCTGTCTTTGAGTTTGTAGTTAACAATGAGACCACAGCCAAACTCTTTCAGGCCTGTTTCCTCATAGCTTCCACTGTTTTTGGGAATGGTGTCCACACATTTGTCTTTTGAATCAAATTCATCTGCCTTAGAGTTTGTGAATACTTCTCCCTGATCCTTGCAAATGTTGTTATTGTTGTTAGGTGCTGTCAAGTCATTTCTGACCCGCGGTGACCCTAAGTACAACAGAATGGAATGCTGCCTAGTCTGCATCCTCCCTGCAGTGGTTATTAGCTTTGGGCCCATTGTGGCAGCCACTGTGTCAATCCGTTTTGCTGACAGTCTTTCTATTTTTGGTTGATCTTCTACTTTACAGAGCATGATGGGCATCTCCAGGGACTGATCTCTGTTGATAATATGCCCAAAGAATGTGAGACGTAGTGTCTCCATCCTTGCTTCTAGGATTCTGGTGTATTTCTCCCAAGAAAGATTTGTTCATTCTTTTGGCAGTCCATGGTATATTCAATGTTCTTCATAAGCACCTCAATTCAATGACTAATTGCCCAGCTTTTGCACGCATGTGAAGCAATTGAAAACACCACGGTTTGGGTCAGGTGCATCTTAGTCTTTAAGGTGACATCTTTGCTTTTCAGCACTTTAAAGAAGAGTTTTGCAGCAGACTTTCCCAATGCAAAACATGTCTTTTGATTTCTCAGCTGCTTTCTTCCATGGTGTCAATTGTGGCTCCAAGTCAAATTAAACTAATGACAACTTCCATCTTTCTTTGGTTTATCATAATGCTGCTTATTGATCCAGTTGTGGAGATTTTTGTTTTCTTTATGTTGAGATGTCATCCGTATTGAAGGCTGTGGTCTTCTATCTTCATCAGTAAGGTCCTCGAGTTGTATTTATTCTCAGCAAGCAAGGTTGTGTCATCAGCATAAGACAATTGTTAATGAGTTTTCCTCCAATCTTGATGCCCTGTTCTTATTCATATAGTCCAGCTTCTCAGATTATTTGTTCAGCACACAGATTGAACAGGTATGGCTAAAGGATACAACCCTGAGGCACACCTTTCTTGACTCTAAACCATGTATGTAGTGTATCCTTGTTCTCTTTGAATGAGCACAATTAACTGCTCTGGAATTCCCATCAAGTTATCTACAATTTGTTGTGATCCACACAATTGAATGCCTTTACATAGCCAATAAAGCACGAACAAACATTCATCTAGTATCTTCTGCTTTCAGCCAGGTTCCATCTGATGTCAATAATCATATCACTGGTTCTGTATTCTTTTCTGAACCTGGCTTGATTTCTGGCAGTCTCTTGTAGATGGATAGTTGCAATCACTTTTTTCCCTTGTTTTATTGTGATTAAGTGAAGATACACACTCCAAACTAATTTTGCATGCCTGTTTGGTCTGCGGCTCTTTCTGCTCTCCTTGCCCCATGACAGCACATTCCTCTTTTTCATTCTATACTTGTATCCTCTTAACAAGCTCCTGTCCCCTCCCCTCCACTCTCTTCTCTAACATCTAGAAATAGACCAGTAGGACAGCATCCTATAAATGCATAGAACCATAAGCTACACATACTATATGGTCACACTTTGTCCTTGAGTCCAGTCCATTTTTGTCCAAAGAGTTGACCTCAGCAGTGATTTCTGGTCAGGGGCAGCAGCAGTTCTAGGGGCCATGCTTCCAGAGAATCCTCCAGGCCATTGGACTATCAGTTGTGGTCTTTTAGGAGAGTTTGTGAGGTGCACCTCTCTTTTTCTCATGTTGCCACAGGGACTGTACATATTGTGCCCCATCATGGCTGTCTTTGGTGGTGACCGGGTACCATCTGGTTCTTCCAGTCACATGTTGATATAGTCACCCATTCACATGGGTCCTTCTGTCTTCTGGGCTCTTTTTCCTTCTTGTTGTTGTCCTTAGTGATCATCTGTTCCAGCTGAGTTGGGACCACTTGGTGTACCTCAGATGGCAGCTTGCTAACTTTTTTTTTTTTTATTTAACATAACTGAGTAAAAATGTACATTCACATGTAAATTTACATGCCCCCCTATATGCAGCTTCCACTGCTCTCCCTGTCCGGTGACAGCACACTATTCCTCTCTGCTCCATACATGTCTCATCCTCCCAACAGCCTCCTTTCCCCTCCTCTCCGTCCACTCCCCTTCCTCCAGCCAGAGGTCAGCAAGATGATATCCTATAGATGTATAGAACCATAAAGTGCTTCCAACATACGGTTACTCTGCATTGCCAAGTCCATTCCATTCCTGTCCAAAGAGTGGACCTTTGTTATAATTTATGGGAACGGGCAGCATCAGGGCCGGGGGCCATGCTCTCAGAGGAACCCCCAAACCGCTGGACCATCAGTTGAGGTCTTTTAGTGGAGATCTCATGATGCACCTCTTTTTATTCTTGTGTTGCCAGTGAGGCTCCTCTCTGTGAGCTCCGTCATGGCTATCACTGGTGGTGGCCGGGCACCATCCGGTTCTTCCGGTCCCAGGTCGATGTAGGCACCCACTCTAGTGGGTCTCTCTGTCTTCTCGGTTGTCTTTACCGCATGCCATTTTGGCCCTCGGTGAGCATACGTTCCTGCTGAGTTTGGACCATTTGCTGTGTCCTCGGATGGCAGCTTGGCAGCTTTTAAGACCCCAGACTCCACTCACCAATGTGGGGTGCAGAGAGCTCTCTTAAGCTTGCTAACTTTTAAGACCCCAGATACCAGTCACCAATTTGGGGTGCAGGAGACTCTATTAGCCATAGGCTAGTATGCCAAATGGCCTCAATGTCCCCTGAGAGAATGGTCTACAGATGTTACCCCTGCTACTCTATCACTGCAATAATGGGTTGAGATAAGAAAAGCTTTCAGTTTATGGTGACGTTCAGTAAAGTTGATCTACTTTCTACTGTGTGCTGTCACTGCATTCACCTAACCAAATTTCTATCAACTATCTAGTCTATGATCAACCATCTCCCTATCTTCCCACTTTCGTAGACTTCAAAGAGTCTTTTCTTCTGTGCATAAATCTACTTTTAAGTCCTTACTGCAGGGGTCTCACTCAGTATTTTTCCTTTTGCCAGTGACTGATTTCACTCACCATGATGTCTTCCACTTGAAACCTGGTTATGAGATGCTTTCTGACATCATCATTGTTCTTTATCATTGTGTAGTATTCCACTGAGTATATGTTTGTTCATCCATTCATCTCTTGATGGTTATCTAGGTTGATTCCATCTTCTCACTATTGTGGACTGTGCTGCAATAAACATTTGTGTGCATGTATATGGTTGTATGATATCCTTTGTTTCTTTAGGATACATTGTGAGCAGTGGGATTACTGGATCAAATGGTATATGTATTTCCATCTTTTTAAGGAGCATCAAACTACTTTCCAAAGAGGTTGTGTCATTTTGCAATCCTTCCATCAGTGTAGGAGAGTTCTGATCTCTCCACAGCCTCTCCAGCATTTGTTGTTTTGTGTTTTTTGGATTATGGACAACCTGGTCAGAGTGCAGCTGCTTTTGAATGATCTTTCACAAGATTTTACTTGCTTGTGATATTAATGATACAGTTAGATAGATAATTTCTGCATTTTGTTGGGTTACTCTTCTTGAAAAAAGGCATAAATATGGCTCTCTTTTAGTTCATTGAGGAGGTTTCTTGGTATGGCTGAGTGAGCACCTCTATTGTTATATCTGTTTGTTGAAGACAGCTCAACTGATATTTCATCAACTCCTGGAGCTTTGTTTTTTGCTGATGCCTTCAGCGCAGCTTAGACTTCTGCCTTCAGTAGCAGCCATTCTTCATCATACGGTACCTGCTGAAATGGCTGAAAACAGACCAATTCTTTTTAGTGTCATGACTCTTTATATTCCTTTTTTGATGCTTCACAGAATCCTTTGCTATTGCAGCTAGAGGTGTGAACTTTTCCTTCAGTTCTTTCAGCTTGAGAAATGCTGAGCATGTTCTTCCCTTTTGTTTATCTATCTCCAGCTCTTTTCACATATCTTTGTAATACTTTAGTTTGTCTTCTTGGGTCTTCCTGTGAAATCTTCCATTCAGCTCTTTCACTTCATCATTTCTTCTTTTTGGTTCAGCTACTTGATGTTCAAGAGCCAGTTTTAGAGTCTCTTCCATTTTGTCCTTTATTTTTAATGATCTCTTGTTTTTCTCCTGTATAAGGTCCCTAATATCATCCCACAGCTCCCCTGGTTTTCAGTCATTAGTTTTCAGTGTATCATATGTGCTTTTGAGATGATCTCTAGATTGAGGTGGGATATATTGAAAGCCATACTTTGGCTTTCATAGACTTCTGATTTTCTTCAGTTTCACCTTGAACTTGCATATGAGTGATTGATGGTCTATTTTGCAGCAGTCCCTGGCCTTGCTCTGGCTGATGATATTGAACTTTTCCATCATTTCTATCCAAAGATATAGTCAGTTTGATTCATATGTATTCTATATGGCAAGGTCATGTGTGTGGTCACCATTTATGTTGTTGAGAAAGGTGTTTGCAGTGAAAAAGCTGTTGGTCTTCCAAAATTCTGTCATGCGGTATCCAGCATTATTTCTCTCAAAAAGGTCATGTTATCCAACTACCAGTCTTTTTTCTTCATTTCCAACTTTAGTATTCCAATCAGCAGTAATTATTAATGCAGCCTGATTGCATGTTTGGTCAATTTTTGCAAATCTTTGATGCTTCATTCTTGATCTCTAGAATAGTCTTGTATTTTTGTATTTATTGTGAATCTATATGTGTATTCAAACATAAATTTTAAAGTAGGCATATTGGGGACTATTAGCTGAGTTTTTTTTTTGTTTTTTTCGTAAAATAGGAAATTTCTTGAAACATCTCACATGACTATTTCCTTCGGAATAGTGGCTTTTTAATGCACATTCATATGATAAGATTGCCATTCTGTTATGAAAAAATACTTTTGTACTTCAATCCTGATTGTTTCCTTGTATAATTTGATGCTGAGAAGTACTAATCCATTTTCAGCATCATCCCTGTGTTCTACAATTCTGGTGCATTTCTAAATCTCCTCCTTTTTTAAGACTCTAAGACAGCATGGGAAATCCTGGTGGCATAGTGGTTAAGTGCTACATCTGCTCACCAGAAGGTTGGCAGTTTGAATCTACCAGGTGCTCCCTGTAAGTTTATGGGTGGTTTTACTGTGTCCTACAGGGTTTGCTGTGAGTCAGAATCAACTTGATGGCAAGGGCAGTGGATTAAGATAGTGTGGAAACCCTGGTGGCAAAGTGGTTAAGTGCTATAGCTGCTAACCCAAAGGCCAGGTGCTCTTTGGAAAATCTACAGGGTAGTTCTACTTCATCCTTTAGGATCACTAAGAGTCAGAATCAACTTGATGGTAATGGGTTAGGCTTGGGGTGGGGGGAGACAGCATGTATAAGCAAAGAGGTAGCTATACTTTTTGGCGATGGTGTTAAAACTCATCACTACACATCTCATGATAAATTGACCTGGGAGAAGATAAGCAGTTTTAGATAATTCCAATATTTTTATTGCTGCTATTTTTCTTGAGTTTTTGTCTTGCTATACTTCTCTCTTTGGGAAATTAAAGTTTCAAGATCTTCTCCTAATAAACACTCTGTATATGTTAGCTTAAACCATGTAGAAAGTTGTTTTGTCAAAACTGAGTACTGGGGAAAGGAAGCATTAAATTAATTCTTGCTTCCTCTGGCAACTCACTTCATAGCAAGTTATCCTACTTTTACGGTTCCATTTTTTTTTTTAATTGAGAAACTCTTAATATTTATAAGAAGAAAATAGTCCAATATGAACTTCTTGAAGGAGAATGTTTTCAAATGTTCTCTCTAGTTTTTGCTTTTGAAATAGAAAACAAATATATATACATGGAATAAAAAGGACATTTCCTAAAAATGTCTCTAAGTTTTAATAAAATGTTCTAGCATTTCTAAGCCTTCCAGGAAAAAAGATTTGCGGTTGTTCTGATGAAAATAAATAAATTAGGATGTTTGGGAATAATAATGACCATAGGAAAATTGTCTGGCTTTTGAGTAATAGTCATCTAGTGCTGCTGTAACAGAAACAGCACAAGTGGAAAGCTTTAGCAACAATAAATTTAATTTCTCATAATCTAATAGTCTGTAAGAAACCCTGGTTGTGTAGTGGTTAAGTGTTACAGCTGCTAACCAGAAGGTTAGGAGTTCAAATCCACCAGGTGCTCCTTGGAAACTCTGTGGGGCAGTTCTACTCTGTCCTATAGGATCACTATGACTCAGAGTCGATTTCACTGCAGTGGATTTTTTTCAATAGTCTGGAAGTCCAAACACAGGGTGTCGGCTACAGGGGAAGGGTTTTACTCTTTGGTAGCTCTGGAGGAATGTCCCAGTCACCAATCTTCCCCTCAGCTAGGAAATCCTACACACAGGAATCCCGTGGCCAAAGGACATGGTCTGCTCCTGGCTCTACTTCCTTGGTGGTATGCAGTCCCCACTCTCTGCTTGCTTCCCTTTCTTTTGATCTCTCGTAAGACAAAAAGTGGTCCAGGCCACACCTCAGGGTGGATCTGGGATATGATCTGAGCAAAGATATTACATCCCACCCTAATCCACGTTAATTAAGGGCAGAGATTATGATTTATAACACATAGGAAAATCACAGAATGGAAGACAACCATGTGGGAAGCAATGCCTAACCAAGTTGACATATATTTTGAGGGAACATAATTCAGTCTATGACACATTCTTGTACCAGAACCTGTGAGCATGATGAGTTATCACTCACGTGATTGTGTTTTGTTGTATGGCAGAGCTGATCTTAAGAAAGGGAGATTATTTGGGTAGGACTGGTCTGATCACTAAAACCAAAACCAAGCTCATTGCCATTGAGTCAATCCTGACTCATAGTGACCCCACAGACAGAGAAGAACTGCCCCATAGGGTTTCCAGGACTTTCTCATGGAAGCAGACTGCCATGTCTTTCTTCCATGGAGTAGGTGATAGGTTCAAACCACTGACTCTTTGGTTGGCAACCAATCGCTTAACTATTGTGCCACCAGATGTGATCACAGAAGCCCTTGAAATTAGAGAGATTTCTCTGGCTGGTGGCAGAAGATGTCAGAGAGATTCAAAGAACAGGAGGGATTAAATGTGCCGTTGTTACCTTGAAGACGGAAGTAGCCATGTAGAAAGGAATGGCTGTGGTCTTTAGGAGTAATGTGGAACTCCTGGCTACAGCCGGCAAGGAAATGGAGACCTCAGGCCCATAGCCACATGGAATAGAATTTGTCCATCAACCTGAATGAGCTTTGAAGCATATTTTCCCCAGAGCCACCCAATAAAAGCCTAACCTGGCCAACACCTTGATTTGGGCTTTCGAAGACCTTAAGTAGAGAAATCAGTTGAACTGTGTAGGACTTTCGACCTGTGGACCTATAAGCCAATAAATTAATATTGCCTTAAGTTGCTACATTTGTTATATAAACCAACACACCAAATCTGTTTCTGTGGAGTTGACTTCAGTCCACTCTGTAACACACTGGTGACCTCATGTGTTACTAGCCCATGAACATTTCTTGGCTGTACTCTTATGGCAGCAGATCTCCAGGCCTTTTTTACATGGTGCCACTGGGTAGGTTCCAACCATCAACTTTTCAATTAGTAGTCAACAGCAAACTTGAACCAGGCTATTTAAAGATAAGCCTTTATTATTCATACACTTAGATATTGTGGCAATATGAAGCTATCATATAAATTTTCTAAATGTCTAAATTGAGTTTTTATACTTGTCGAAGACCTACAATATACAGTTTGATGATGGCACTTCTGTGAAGTCTCTGTTCAAATGTGGCTCAGCATGGTTTGGGATGTCTATTGTCCCAGTGGAAGAAAGCCTGTTTGTTAGGTATTTACATAGAGGAAAAAAGAAAAATTTTTTTTAGTATTTACTACTTGTATACTATGGTCTGCTTAGCTTTAAAACATATATCATTTATTTATGCTCCCCACGGATAAATAGGTAGTTGTTATTATCACCATTTTAACAGATGAGAAAGCTGAGGCTAAGGATTTGCCTAAGGTCAGTGTGATAGTTGTGTGTTAACTTGGCTGGACCATGATTCCTAGTGGTTTGACAGCACTGACGTGGTTTGACAGTTATGAGGTAATTTGGCAGTTACATAATGATGTAATCAACTCCACAATGAGATCTGTTATGAGTAACTAATCAGTTGAGAGGGAGTTCCCTGAGTGGTGTGGCCTGGCCCCAGTATGTACACAGATGTTCTAGCAAGGCTCTCCCCCCAGATCCTGAATCCAACTAATCATCATCTAAACTCCGGTTCTTGGGACTTGAGCCAGCAGCTTACTTATTGATTTTGGAACTTGTGAGCTTCCACTGCCTGTGAGCCAATGGACTGCGATCTGACCAGCAGCTCTTGGGTTTGTCAGTCCCTGCAGTCAGCTGAGTCAAGAGACGCCTCCAGCCTGACATCTGACTCATGGACTTGAGACTTGTCAGCCCCTTCAACCATATGAGCCATTTCCTTAAAGTAAGTCTCTCTCTCCCTCTTTCTCTTTTTCTTTCTCTCTCCCCACGCTTCACTGGTTTTGTTTCTCTAGAGAACCCAGCCTAAGACAACCAGTAAGTAATAGGGCTATTTCTCTAATTCAGATTTATTTATCCATAAAATTTGTGCCCTCTTCATGTCACATCTATGGGCACAGATTCTACATTTTTCTGAGGAAACAATGGTTTAGATAAAAATTTGAGCTTCTCAGCATGTATTTGCAGGTGAGGTTCATTTCTCTCATCAGTCCCTGTACTCCATTCTTGGAAAGAGACAAAAACCCTATTAACCATAATCAAGTTCAAGCTGGAACCTTATCCTGCAAAAAACTTGGTGAACACCCAGTGTCCCAACTTGCTCAGAACATCAAGTGTAAGTACTACATTGCAACGCCAGGGCTCCATTACATTGCTAGAGAACAGATAGGAGAAGAAATTTAGACAACAACATCAGTCAGCATATTGACATTAAATACAAGTTTTTGACTTACTGATTCTTTTTTAGATAGGAAACAGCTAAAATATCCAGCACTGATGAATTATCTCATTCAGTTTTTAAAGTTTCAGTGATTGAAAATGATGTAAGCATTGTTTGTTAACAATTTTTATCTCAAATTTGTGATTTATTTTTTCTGAGATGAGTGTTTTGAGAGGCTCAAAGGAGAAATGATTCATACAAAAAGAACTACAGTTATTTGTGTATCATCCGGTGACAGAATACTTTGTTTTCTCTAGAAGAGATGGCATAAATCCCAGTAGCTTGCACAGTTTGGGTCTTTGTTATCCAGTAAAAGTGAAAAGTTTGGAAAAATTCTGCACAAACTCATACTTTGGTACCTGTCACGGATTAAAATATTCCTACAAAAAAATGTGTGTAGCAATTTGGGTGGGCTATGAGTGCCAGTGTTCTGTGGTTGCCCTCCATTTTGTGATTGTAATTTTATGTTAAAGTGGATTAGAGTGAGATTGGAATCCCTTTCAAAGCTCATATTCCTGATCCTAGATAAAGAGAGTTTCCCTGCAGCCAAGCCTGCACCACCTTTTACCTTACAATGGACAAAAGGAAAGGGAAGCAAGCAGTGAGGTAGGGACCTCAAACCACACCAAAAGCAGCTCTGGGAGCACAGTGCTGCCTTTGAACCCAGAGTCCCTGTGTAGAGAAGTTTCTAGAGAGAGGGAACACTGATGAGGAGGCCAGCAGAGAAAGCATTCCCCCGGAGCTGAGGCCCTGAATTTAGATTTTTAGCCTGCTTTACTGTGAGGAAATAAATTTTTTCTTGTTTAAGTCATCCACTTGTGGTATTCCTGTTATAGCAGCACTAGATGACTAAGATAGTACCCACTGCTTTTATGTGAGTTTCAGTTATAAAGTGAACTGAAGGGAAACCAAGAACAGTATTTTGTTAATAGCAGACTATCACGAATTGAATTATGTTCCCCCCAAAATGTGTGCGGCAGTTTGGCTGGGCCATGATTCCTGGTATCGTGTGATGTTCCTCCGTATTGCAAGTGCTGGCTCTGTGCTGTTCATGAGGGTGGATAGATGTCAGTTGCATTAGTGGGACAGGACTCAACATGTAAGATTATATTTTGCCTTGAGGCAATCTCTTGAAATATAAAAAAAAGAATCTAACAGAGAGATTTGGGAAGCTGATACCACCAAGAAATAGTACTGGGAGCTTAGCATGTCCTTTGGAAAAGACTGCAGTCCCTGCACCACAGAAGCTCGCAGTCCAAGGGAAGATTGATGCCAAGAACCTTCCTCCAGAGCCAGCAGAGAAAGCCTTCCCCTGGAGCTGATGCTCTGAGTTTGGAATTGTAGCCTACTGGACTATGACAAAATAAGATTTTTTTTGAAATTATCCACTTGTGGTATTTCTGTTAAAGCAGCACTAGACGACTAAGACACAGACATTCCGATAAACTTAATTTATTTAAGGGTACAGGTAAGATGCCCCAAGTGAAGAAAAATCATTGTATAATTATTGTCACCTATCACTGTCACTGCCAGAACAGTCAGCTAACAGCACTATTTGTTTAAATAAATTACATTTTCAGGAGAAGACGCATACCTATGTTTGTCTGCTTTGTACCCCTCAAAAATTGTTTTCCTTCTTTGTGAGAACTTCTCTACTAAAAAATCAGATCTAGAAACAAAAACAGTGAAAAGTAAGAGGCTGTACGCCTAATGATCTAAAGAACAATGAAGTAAAGAATAGCAATGCCTGGCACTTGCTCTGCATTTGATACTTCCTTCACAGAACACTTCCCACACACGTTTTTACATTTTGTTCTGACAACAGCCCTGGAAAGTAGGTTGGCTTCTGTGAAGAGCTATGGTTGTTGTACTTTAGATGAGTTTATACAGCAAACACAGTTCTCACTAAAGAATTAACACCCATATTATTTTGTGGCACTGCTTGCCAACCCCACAGCAAGCCAGCAGGCTCCCATTCTCAATTTTGGGTTCCCGGTTAGCTGCTTTCCTGTTCTCTCCTGCCTCCTCATCCTCACCCCTGAGCTGGTGCTCTTGTTTTGTATTGTAAGCCTATCTCATTTTTGTTTGAAGGGTGAACCTCAGGAGTGTATGGATTGCAGAGTTGTTATGCGTGTCCAGGGACTGTTAATCTTATTTTATTAAGTTTATTATCTGAGATTCAGCCAGCCACATTCAGAATGGACATATAGTAAAGGGGCAGAGCTGACACTCCAGTCTGGCCCTTCAGCCCCTCTGTGTCCACGGTTACACTTGCAGAGAAAGGAAGCCCCTAGTTCCCATGTCAGAGGAGCAGCCAGCACTATTCAGGGATGCTGTGCTTCAGGCCCTCCGCTGGTGCAGCAGCCAGTGTAATACTTGACTTCTTGTGGTCAGTCTCAAGGCAAACATTTTTTTCTTCTTCTTCTTCTTTTTCTTTTTTATTTAATATGACTGAGTGAAAATGTACATTCCCGTATAAATTTACATGCCCACCTATATGCGGCTTCCACTGTTCTCCCTGCCCGGTGACAGCACACTATTCCTCTCTGCTCCATACATGTCTCATCCTCCCAACAGTCTCCTTTCCCCTCCTCTCCACCCACTCTCCTTCCTCCAGCCAGAGGTCAGCAGGATGATATCCTATAGATGCATAGAACCATAAAGTGCATCCAATATATGGTCACTCTGCATCGCCAAGTCCAATCCATTCATGTCCAAAGAGTGGACCTTCCTTATGATTTATGGGCAAGGGCCCCATCAGGGAGAGGGGCCATGCTCCCAGGTGAGCCCCGAAACCGCTGGACCATCAATTGAGGTCTTTTAGTGGAGAACTCAGGGTGCATCCTTTTTTATTCTTGTGTTGCCAGGGAGACTCAACTTAGTGATCTCCATTGCAGCTATCACTGGTGGTGGCCAGGCACCATCCGGTTCTTCCGGTCTCAGGTCGATGTAGGCACCCACTCATGTGGATCTCTCTATCTTCTGGGTTGTCTTTCCCCCATGTCATTTTGGTCCTCGGTGAGCATCCGTTCCTGCTGAGTTGGGACCATTTGCTGTGTCCTCGGATGGCAGCTTGGCGGCTTTTAAGACCCCAGACACCACTCACCAATGTGGGGTGCAGAGAGCCCTCTTAGCAAAATGCTAGTTGTGCCAATTGGCCTCGATTTTGCCTAAGAGTATGGTCCCCTGCCCCCTGCCCCAGCGTCCTTGCAATATTGGGTTAAAACATTTTTATATCCATTTTACAGTTTCAGAAAATAAGTCTTGATGATGTATTTAGTGACATGTCCAGTATCATGAAACTTACAAACAACACAGCACAAATTCAAGGCCAGGTCTATGTGATTCTAAAATTTGATCCTTCTATTGTTTTCTGAGCTCCTAGGAGAATATGCTGATTATTAGCAATGCTATTCTCTAATGCTTAATTTGATCTTAATGATTTATCCCTTTGATGTTTATTTTGTGTGAGTCTTCGTTTTTCTTCTCTCTTCTCATAAGTTTTCTTTCTCCAGTTTTAATTGTTTTTATTCAGCTTTCTGTCCAAAAAGGCAGGCAGGAAATGGGGTGGTGGGAGTGGCAGTAATGGCAAGGATGGAGATTCTGCCCCACCTCCCCTTTTATCTTCTGTATTTTACATCCCATACTTTCTTTAAAATTGATGCAGACACTGAAAAATAAATAAGTAAAAATTCCTTATCTAGACTTCCTAGAATAGCCATACATTTAAAGGATGTCCCTTTAGACAAAGGTCACCATACTCATAAATCTCTTTGGGATAAGCCCAAGTTGGTATGACTCAAAGAAGTTTGTTTTTCATTTGGTTTGTATCTCTTTCCTAGTAGCCTTCTGGAATGTGAAGCAGCAATTCTTTCTTATGATGACCAAATACTTTGCTCAAGAAAATCTCTAGCCATCATTATATATGAGTGTAACATTTTACCTTAATGCTGTTAAGACTCTTGGAAACCCCATCAATTAATGAAAAGCATTAAGATATTTAAAAGATCTTATGTCTCTTTTAGTCTCCTGGATTGTACAGATGGTTTCTGCCCAACTACTAACCTGAAAGTTAGTGTTTCAAACTCAACTAGCAGTGCTTGGTGATAAAGACCATAGTCAATAAACCCTACTGAGCTGTTCTACCCTGTGACACAAGAAGTTACCAGGAGTCAGAATTGACTCTATAGCAACCGATTTGGTTCCGTCTCATAACAAAACCAGTTGTCACTGAGTTGACTCTAACTCATGGCAACCTCCATGTGCTCCAGTGTAGAACTGTGCTTCATAGGGTTTTTAAGACAAAATGATCTTTCAGAAGCACATTGCCAGGACTTTCTTCTGGGGTACCTCTGGGTGTCTTTGAACCATCAACCTATTAATTAATAGTTGAGCACTTTAAGGGATCTTAAAAAAATATCACTTGCTGTTGAGTTGGTTCCAACTCATAGTGATCCTATAGGAGGACTGAGTAGAACTGTTCCATAGGGTTTTGAAGGAGCACCTGGTGGATTCAAACTGTTGACCTTTTGGTTAGCAGCCATAGCTCTAACTAACTTAATGATTCCTTAGGCATTAACAAAAGTCATGGTACCTTGCTCTGTCCTTTTCCCTGATACCTTTACTTAGGAACAATTTAAAGTCTAAAAAGGCTCAGAATGAAAAATAGTATTATTGTTGAACCCACCAAGGCTTGGCTTCTTGGCAGTTTTTTCTCTAGTTCATCACTCTGCTCTTACATTCTAACATAGGCAGTGAGAGGAGCCAGGTCACATTTCCAGCATTCTACCTGGAAATTCTCTTCATTTATTAGGTAGATTTCTTACTTTTCATGTTACCCTAGAGACCAGTGTTGCCAAACTTTCTGCTCCCACGTAAAGGATCCTCTCTCCTCAGAGTCCAATAATATTTTCTTGACTTTCTTTTAAGCCTTTACTCATGGCCTCCTTTAGACAATTTAAACTTGTATTAATAGTCTCTCCACTGTTCTGGCTTCTGCGTGATGCTCTGTCCTAGACCAGCATCCCACCTTCTAGGCAGCAAAGACTATCCCAGTTACTATTGCTGTGTAACAATTACAGTAGACACAGTGGTGTAAAAATAAGTGATTCAGTTTTACTTACAGATTTTATTTGTTAGGAATTTGAAAAGGACATAGCAAGGATGGCTATCTTTGCTCCACAATGTCTGGGATCTCAGCTTGGAAAACTTGAAGTCTGGGGGTGATTGATGACTGATCACTGGAATCCTCTGATCCTCAATTACTCACCCAGCATAATAGCTTAATACTAAGAGTGAATGTCCCAAGACAATCAAGCTGTAACTGCATTGCCTTTTATGAATTTGCTTCAAAAATCACATAGCATCCCTTCTGATACATCGCAAGCCCATCAAGCCAGCATTGGTAAATACATTCTGTCAGACTAGATTTCCCCAGTACTCTCCCAGTCAGTTTCTTTAGGAAGAATCATTTGGAGTTTGAACAATATATTCATTAAAAAGTTACAAGCAGAGACATAAGATAGTCTGGAAACTCTGTTTCTGAAGGAAGCCCTCATCCACCATCTCCAGACCTTTGTGGGAAACAAGTTGCCATTGGATCTCTTAATAAATATTCACAGAAGAAGGCATAAGAGAAAATCAGTGGCTTAGGTTCCACTGAACCAGTTGCCATTGAGTAGACTCCAACTCATGGTGACACAAATACGTCAGAGCAGCACTGTGCTCCATGGCGGTTTCAGTGGCTTTTTTTTGGGAAGTGATTGCATGTCTTTATTCTGAGGTGCTGTACATAGACACGAACCTCCAAACTTTTGGTTAGCAGCCAAGCAACTAACAGTTAAATGTTCACATTTTCCAGTGACTCCAGAGTTCCATTCCAACCAAAAAACCAGACCTGACTTTTTGCTTTTGAATTGATTTCAACTCATAGCCATCCTATAGGACAGAGTAGAGATATCCCATGGGGTTCCCAAGAAGCTGGTGGATTCAAAGTGCTGGCCTTTTGGTTTGCAGCTGACCTATTAACCACCATGCCACCAGGGCTCCAGGGTTCCATTAGCCAGCTTTAAAATGGTCTAATTCATAAAAGTTCATTTCTAGTTTGATTTACATCTCTTTTCTAGCAGCATTCTGTAACATAAAACAGCAATTATTTTTTATGATGGTCAGGTAGTCTGTTCAACAGAGTCTCTAACACTATTATACAAACAAATTCCTATTATTGCTCAACCTGGAAAACAGTTATTTAAAATTATTCCCACTAGGAACAGCTTCTTTAAACCCGCTCCTATATTTAGAAGGTTCTGCCCCAGCAGCTTTTCATTTGAGGTTTGTGTTTGAAATTTATTTATTTAACACTATATACATGCAGGCCTCTTTATTTCTTGGTTTTGTTTTCTTTGGAAGTGACTGCCTATATCTTTGATGCATTGCTAGGTAACAGAATTTCAAGGTGCTTCATAGTTTCTATATTAAGTCAACAAATCCCAAATATATCCACAGTTTTTGATGAAAATTGTTTAGTTTTCTTTTTTTTTTTTTTTTAACTGAGAGTGTGATTGCCTCTAAAAACAATTCTTAGAAGTGGAATTTGTTCTACATCTAGGAAAATATTTTCATGAAAAGATAGGGCCTTATCATGTGGCGTGAAACAACAGCAAAACACTAGATATTTTTCTATCAAGTAGATTCCAACTCATAGTGATTCCACAGGACAAAACAGAACTATCCAATAGGTTTCCCAAGGAGCACCTGGTGGATTTGGATTGCTGGTCTTTTATGGCCAGCAGTCGTAGCACTTAACCACTGTGCTACCAGGTAGCACGGGCTCCCTTGAATTGCGAGGACTCTTGGAAAAGACAGCTACCCTTTTAGGTACTTTAGGAACTTTAGGTTCCTCTGAGAAAGCTTAAGCAAAGGGAAGAGGTAAAGCTAAATTTCTTCAAATCTGTTTGCCTTCTAATTGAGGCACAACAGAATATCATTTTGGGAAAAATTTGAATTTTAGAAGAGTGTCACCTTCAGGCTTTAAGCCATCCTGATGACTCTTCTCTTTTTGTGTCATAGATTCTTGGGAAACTCAACTGAATTGGTCAATATTGGAAGATAGACACTCCGTGTTCCAGCTTGGACACCAGCAATTTGTTGCTTTTGATTCTACATAGATAAATTGATAAATTACCTATAATTAACCTTAGGCTTATAAATCAAAAAATCCAACTCCATTGCCACTGAGTTAACTCCAACTCGTAGAGACAGCACTGCACAGAGCAGAACTGACCTGTAGGGTTTCCAAGACTTTAAGTTTTACTTCAACTGGACTGTCACATCTGTCCCTCCCTGAGCCACTGGTGAGTTGCACTGGCTTTTCTTAGTGGAACTTAAGTACTTAGTGGCCAAGTACCTAACCACTGTGTCAACAGGGATCCTTCTTATAGTTGTCTTGTTTGGGAATATGTTATGTGCTTAGGTTTTAGGTTTTCAGCAATCTTTTTATCTTTATTAGATTAAAAACAAGCCTGTTGTGGTCAAGTTGATTCAGATTCATAGTGACTCTATAGGACAGAGTACAACTGCCCCACAGACTTTCCAAACAGCAGCTGGTGGATTCGAACTACTAGCCTTTAGTTTAGCTGCCGTACGTGTACTTCGAGTTGCTGAAGCATGAAAAGATTGTTCGAGCTATTGAAGAGTGAGAGGATTGTTCTCTGATGGCCACTCCCGTTGGTACAGGTGGGTCATTTTTATGGGAAAACTCTTTCCTAACAATTCAAAAACAGGATCTGGAAATGCTGAATTATGACAAAGTAAACACTCAAGTAGAAATTTTAATTGTACTTTGACTCTTTGAGCTGCTAAAAATTAGACGGTAAAACTAGTATATATTTATAGACTGCAAGTAGCAAGGACTGCAATAAGGGCTTTGAATATATTATTTAATTCTCACAAATGAAATGATATGGGTTAATCCCATCTAAAAATTTTGATCTCAGAGGGATTTAAAGAAATTGTCCAGGAAAAGAGTCTGCAGAACCTACTGGTGTTTTATTTTTGGATTTTCTTTCTTTCAAGTTGGTGCTTTTAACCTCCTTACCAACTTATTCCTCGTATAGTACCCTTTTCCATATTTTCTATTTTCCTTGGAATAAGCAGCCGTTTTAGGTAGAAAACATTTTTTCCAAGTCACTAAAATTCATGACATGGTTGTTACAGAGCCAATTTGTCCTCATAATTGGACAGTACCCAGGAAACAAGAGGCTTTCATATTTCAGTGGTAACCCCTCACTGTCTAAAGATCTCTTGAAATTCTTTTTCCTAGACTTAGCTGGTATGCAACTCTCCTGTCACAGGCAAGGCATGGGGATTACTCTAAGGCTGGAGTAGAAGAGGCAGACTTGGTGTATCCCTTGCTTACTTCCTTTCTTTCATTGCTGGCACTGCTGGTCTTCTTTGAAGTCCCCAGATCCTTTATCTGTCTTCCTTATGTCCCCACCTTGTCCATCCATTAAGTCTCTGCTTCAGGGTTCTGTACCCTGCGTCCTGAAGACTACTTGCCTGGCCTCCTTGTACAGGCACTCAACTATTTCTGTGCCCTGTGGGGCAAATGTTTTGAGACATTCTGACATCAGGTATCACCAATTTCCACAAATATAGCAACGATCACATTACAGACTAAACAGTCATATGAGTTATCTATACATCAAATGCAGAACAGTAAACATCTCTAAGGAAATGATACTTAATACACCATATAGGATTAATGACAAATATAACAAATATAAAAATCAAGGAGCCAAAGGGATTAGTATTTTCATTCTTGGCTAAAACACACCAGCATACACAATGTGTTTATAAATGATCACATGTTTTCTCTTGTTGTAGAAAACATATACATTTCCTGACATTTACTCATTTGTAGCAATTGCTTTAGGACAATAAACCTCCAAAAGAAGAGAGGAGACAAACAAAAGTTTTGGGACATTGTGAAACATGAGATAGCTCAGTGGTCTTGGGTAGTTGGACAAATATTCTGGAATGAGTCTGAAACTCCCTTATACTCCCACTGAGTGAGGAGCCCACCTCTCCCACCTCCAAATGTGCCATGTCAGGGAAATATTTTTAATCCTTTATCTAGTGCATGCATTTTGAAGCAAAACATTAAAAGCTACAGGTCTTAAACTAACATAATTGAAAGCAATTTCAACCATTTGTTTTCAAAAAACCTGCATCCCCCTTTACTGCTGACATTTGACGTTCTAATCAAAATCATTTCCAAAGCATTTAAGTGAACATGCAACACTAAGGGAAAGCTTTGAGTTGTTTTTTCTTAATAATTTGAAGCACAGAACAAGAGTGGAGATGTCTCTGCTAATCTATTACTGTTTGCATTTGTTGCCCTTTCTCCTCTCCTTCTTCCTTTTTTTCCTTTTCCATAGCTAACAATTTATGGAGTTGCCATTCTGATTTCAGACTCTGTCTTAGTAAAATTTATCTATATGTGTATGTACATAATTATGTTTGTATTTATTTACTAAAACAGGGAGATTCCTCCAAGGGCCAGGCAGGTGACATATGTGAAGGGGTACGAACAGTAGGAAGTGGGGAGAATGATGGTTAGCTAAGCAACTCCGTGTGTTCCTTAAAACCTTCAGATTAAAATAAAAAAGGCTACACCTTTTGGTTAAGTGAAATAAGAGTCCTATGGCACCAATTTTCACCCAAATTATAGAGTGTACCCAAAAAGAAAATCCTTCTGAATTTTGCCATTACCAGAATATCTCATCTCCTTTCTTAAGGCTTCTAGCTCTACTTCTTAAAATTCAATGTATGCTTATTCACTGTTAATAGTGATCCCCCCAGCTTTGTACTGTAAATATTTTTACCTGATTCTTTTCATCCAGGATCCTTGCAATAGGTAACCAATCTGCATAATACAAACTTTCTTACATCATTTCTCTGGCATAGCCCATGTGGATATTTATCGAAACATGAGGGAGTCTCATTTGTCACTTTAATATGGCAGTTTTCTAATTTTCTGTTTCCCATTTCTTAAAATGTTCTGTCTTTTAATGTCAGCCCTAGTTCAATAGCTGTAGCTAACAAATCTTTAGAAACTGAATTAATTTTCTGCAGCAATTTTTCAACAAAAGATCAGCATTAATGAATGCCCTCTTCAGGTGCTGCTCATTCCTGTCTCCTCATCTTCAAATCTAGTGGTCTTGTTAGAGGGCAACTCTAATTTGGAAAAGAATTTATTTAAAGTGGTTGATATGAAGAAGGGAGAAGATTTTATATACCTAATGAATCTTTCTTTTTATAATTTAGAATTTTCCCACATGGAACTATTTCATTTACTCTACTGCTTCTTGACAGACTGGGAATTTTCAAATTCAGATGATTCCTTTGATCAGTGAAGCAATACCTTTCTCCCATTCATCTTGAATTTTAGCTCTGTTTGAATAGACTTCCCTGTTTAAAACCAAAAAAGAAAAGAAAAACCCATTGCCATGTAGTCTGCTCTGACTCACAGCCATGTTATAGGAAAGAGTACACCTTCCCCATAATTTCAAAAGAACATCTGTGTAGATTTGAACTGTTCTTTTTGGATAGCAGCTACAGCAATTAACCACTACGGCCCTAGGGTTTCCTTCCTTGTTTAGGCCTACCGAATATTTAAAATTGCTTAACTTTTCCACTACTTCTTGCTTGTCATCACCAACTATTTCAACCTTGGAAACCATATGGGGGCAATTCTACTCTGTCTTATAGGTGGTCGTTGACTCGGTAGCAACGGATTTGGGGTTTTGGAGTCATGTCCAGTGAGTGGCCATTAGTTTCATTAATACTTCCTGTTGAAAATGATTCCAGCTGTGCCATCCTCACCTAAAGAGTATCATAATTATTACTATGTTTTTATTTGTTTAATTGGATTAATCATTTTTTACATTAGGGGCTACTATGCTTGACCCTGTGGAGAATATAAAAAGCAGTGCACCGTCCTTGAAAACAGGACTTCTCTAACATGGTTAGAGAAATAAAGAATATAAACCTAACACAATCAGAGAATATTACTTTAGAAAACAAGCAGCTCTCAAACGCATGGGCTGTGCAACATAAAAAAAATAGAAAATGTGTGCTAAAAAAATAGTAATTATTGTATTTGTGCAAATTAGAAGTAAAGGGCTAGGGGTAATAGATGTGACATGAAATTTGAAGTCAGGTGGGACTGAAGTGGACAGACAGTCCTTCCCAGTTGAAACACTGTATAAGAAATATTGACTTTGTGGGATCTGGTGGCACAGTGGCTGAGAGCAATGGCTGCCAACCAAAACGTAGGTGGTTTGAATCCACCAAGTGCTCCTTGGAAACTCTGTAGGGCAGTTCTACTCTGCTCCAAAGGGTCACTGTGAGTTGGAATCAACTCAATGGCAACAGGTTTGAATTTTTATTTTGTGGAGCATGTTTTCGTATGTAATAAAGCTGATTTTCTTTTAGTTACGTTTCTTCCGAAACACTTTCTGTTTGTTTTGGAAAACGCATAGCAACCCTATCAGATACAGTAGAACTGCCCCACAGGTTCTAAGGACCATCTAGTGGACTGGAACTGTTTACTTTTTGGTTAGCCACTGAACACTTAACCATTGTACTGCCAGGACTCCTGACTTAGCTTAATGGTCAATAAAAGAGAGAGAAAGAAAAAAAAAGAAGGCATTTCTCCAAGTGCCATGTTCAAAATGATGGTCTGAAATATTAACACGTTATTCGTCTTTGAAATTTCTAAAACTTGGCAAGTTTTTTGTTTCCACCAAATTTAGCACATTTTGCTTATGCTTAGCTGATCTGGAGGAATTTTAGGATACCTACAAACTGATGCTTCCCCACTTTTCACCTCATTTTTTTTTTAAATCACTGTCTTAGTCATATAGTGCAGCTATAACAGAAAAACCACAAGCAGACAGGTTTTAACAAAGAGAAATTTATTCTTTTATTGTCCAGTATGCTCTAAGTCCAAAGTCAGGGTGTCAGCTTCAGTGAAAGTCTTTGTCTGTTATTTCTGGAGGAAGGTCCTTGTCATCATTCTTCCCTAGTTGATGATCTCAGGGACACTGGATTCAAAAGATGGGCCATTCTTCTAGCTCTTGTTTCTTGGTGGTAGGCAGTTCCTCTGTGTCTCTGCTTGCCTCTCTCTTTCATATTTCAAAAGAGATTGGTTTAATCTTGTAGATTGAGTCTTGCCTTATTAATATCATAGAGGTAGGATTTACAATACATTGGAAAATCACATTGGGTAACAAAATGTTGGACAGCTACACAACAATGGGAATTATGACCTAGCCAAGTTGACACACATTTTTGAGGGACACAGTTCAATCCATAACACACTCATTAACTCAACAAAATTTAACAAACATCTGTTAAATATTATTCATTTGCAAGAGAAGATAAATGTGATGAAGTATTTCCTCCTTAAACTTAAAATATTTGTCTCACCACTTGGAAAATATTTTCTATATGAGCATTATTCAACAGAAATGCAATGCAATTGTGAGTCACATAAGTGATTTTAAATTTTATAGTAGTCACATTTTAAAAAATAAAAAGAGGAAATTAATTAATTTTAATATTTATTCTATTTTATCCAGTGTATCCAAAATAGTATCATTTGAATATATATTCAACATAAAAATTATTCATGAAATACTTTAATTCTTTTTTTCATATTAAGTCTTTTAAATACATGGTATATTTTATTTTATATCTCAGTTTGGACTGGTCACATTTCCAGTATGCAATAATCACTTCTAGTTAGTAGCAACTGTATTGGTCAGTGTAGTTCTATCCCATTTTTTAACTTCTCCACACAGAAGTACCTTTCTTGAAGTCTATACTGAGCTTACAAGAAAAATGAGACAATCTAGATAAGTGAAAATTAAAGATCTGTACTCATTATGTTTGTTTATGTCAATTTTAAGTTAAATTCCTTTAGAGTATCTCTAAATTTATTTTTAAATATAAGACTGTTTTTTCTTAGAAGACTGTCCATTGCTCATAACCTATGATTATCTTGGGCAAATCACCAAGTCTTCAAATGTGTCTGAGCACTGATTCCTTCATTTGACATCTGAGGACACAAATGAATTTTAAAATTGATTCTAGCTCAAGCATGTAGTGTTTTCAAGAAGTAATGTAGGGGGGTGGAGTCAAGATGGCGGACTAAACGCATGTCTCCCTAAGTTCCTCTGGAAACCAAGGCCTGAAATGATAATGAAACAGAGACTTTTGGACATCTAGTGAGCCCTGGGATATGGCATAGGGCTGTTAATTTGAACTTCATACCAATGAATGCAAAACCTCCTTTTTTTCACTGACCTCACTCTCGGCAAGCACAGGCTTGCACAGACCGAAGGTAACTCACCATTTTGATTTTTTTTTCCCTATGTCTTGGCTGGTGGGCAGAACTGGAACTTGACTAGCTGCTGGTCTCGGACACACTGCTGATTGCCAGGTTCTGAGAGCCTGGCTTTGGACTTTATACACCTTGGCTCCTCTGGCCTATGGGGAAATGGAGAAGACCAGGCAGAGGCCTTGGCTGGACTTGGTTCTTAGGCTGGGAGGTGGCTCCTGCTGGGGGAAGAGCGCTTTTCTAGCAGGGAGGTGGTGTTTTGCACAGTGTCACCTGGGGCTGGGATCCAGTGGTGGAGGCTGGGGACTCTGAGTATTTCAGCACTCTTGGCCTCTCTATCCACCAGGAGCCTGGTCCTGGCCAGCTGGTGAGCTTATGCGGGATGCCATCTTGTTTTGCTGGGAGGCTGAGTCATCCATACAGAAGCCTCAGCTGGACCTAATTCTTGGGCTGGAAGGAAGTTCCTACCCAGAAGAGACTGCTTTTCCAACAGAAAAGCAGAGTTCTACACAATATCGCCTACAGCTGGGGCCCAATGGCAAAGGCCAGCAGGCCAGTAGCCTTTTTGTATTTTGAGCTAATTTATAACATCGGGTGTTCAATATAGAGGTGCTTATTTTGCCAGTTGAGAAGGGGACGTATACACCTGAAAACCTGACTCTCTCCCAGCCTCTGTTGACCCACATGATGCCCCAAAAGCAGCAAACATTGGAGAGGATGGTAACCTGGAAGTCACCAATGGCATCAGAAAGCCCCCAAAAGAAACCACCTCAGAACTTTCCAGATGAGGAAGTTTTTCTGAAACTAACAGAAGGTGAATACAAAAGGATAATATAGAGAGCCCTTCTAGATCTTATACAAAATGCAGCAGAGCAAAACGAAAAACTAAGCAAGCTGTTTGATCTAATGGAACATCAGTACTCTGAAATCCAACAGATCGGGAACAAAATCAAAGACATAGAAACTTCAATTCAAAGCCAAGAAAACAGAATGGAGCAAATGGAAAAGAGAATTTCTGATTTGGAAGACAGAGCCACTGACTTCAGCATGTATGAGGAGAAATCAGAAAAAAAGAAACAAGAAAAATGAAGAAACATTAAGAAGCATGTGGGACTCTATTAAGAAGAACAATCTATGATTAATTGGAGTTCCTGAACAGGGGGAGACACCTGAGAACACAGAGAGTATTGTGGCTGAGCTGCTGACAGAAAACTTCCCAGAAATTATGAAAGAAGAGAATATAGATATCCAAGATACGTATCGAACACCATTCACTATAGATCTCAATAGAAAGACTCAAGACATATTATAATCAAGCTCAACAAAATGAAACATAAGCGGAAACTCTTAGAGGTAGCAAGACTCAAAGCAAAGCTAACATTCAGAGGGAAATCCCATAGGCTTTCGTTGGGTTTCTCTGCAGAAACAACGCTGGCACGGAAACAGTGGCATGCCACATTCAAAGCCTTGAAAGAGAACTTCCAACCAAGAATTATATATCCTGAAAAACTATCTTTCAAGTATGAAAATGAAATTAAGACATTCACAGATAAACAGAAACTCAGAGATTTTGTAAAAACCAAACCAAGGTACAAGAAATACTGAAAGACTCTCTTGGCTTGGAAGAACAAACCTGCTAACTTTGTATTTTAGATGGACACATTATCCAGAATCCTATTCAGTTAGGGAAGGCTCCAAACACAATCAAAACTATAATAGTGAAAGAAAAAATTCAGTGATCATATCATGTAAACTATTCTATCATCATATTAAAAAGAGGAGTGTACTACAGTCATTATAGTCCTTCCAGATGGAGAGGAAATTGACAAAACTGGTAGCAATCAAAATTGGGGTTCTATATAGTTTATTAAGCGGGATCATAGGGCAGCTGTAAAGCACAATAAAGAAGCAACATACCATATCAACAGATGTAATACAGGAGTCTCAACAACTACAAAACCAACCCTGAAAAAGGTGAAAAATCAACTCACAAAGAAGAAGGTTACAGAATAGATTAATAAGAACAGAGAAAACATCAACTCAAAAATAAACATATCACAATGACAGTACTGAACACATACCTATCAATAATTACATTGAATGTGAATGGACTGAATGCTCCAGTAAAGAGACATCGAGTGACACCTTAGATCAAAAGACATGACCCATCTATATGTTGCCTACAAGAAACTCATCTTAGACCTAAAGATAGGAACAAACTGAAAATCAAAGGATGGAAGAACATATATCAAGCTAACAACGAACAAAGAAGAGGAGGTGTGGCAATTCTAATCTCAGACAAAATCAATTTTAATGTAAAATCCACCATCATGGACAAGGATGGACACTATTTATTACTGAAAGGTTCAACATACAAGCAGGACTTGACAATACTAAATATTTATGCACCTAATATTAGAGCACCTAAATACATCAAAGAAACACTGACTACACTCAATAAGGAGATAGATCACTTTACAATAATAGAGGAGACTTCAACACTCCACTCTCAATATTGGACAGATTGTCTAGCAAAAAGCTCAATAAAGACACAGAAGACCTTATTGTCACAATTAACCAACTAGACCTCATTGACATATACAGAACTTTCTATCTATCAGCAGACAACTACACCTTCTTTTCCAGTGCACGCAGAATATTCTCCAGAATAGACTATGTGTTAGGACATAAAGCAATTCTGAACAAAATCCATACCCTTGAATTAATGCAAAGTGTCTTCTCAGATTATAAAGCCATAAAAGTCAAAATCAATAGCGAGAAAAACATAGATAGAAAGTGGATCTCTTGGAAACTAAACAACACCTTGCTCAAAAAAACCATGGGTTATAGAAGAAATCAAGGATGAAATAAAGAAATTTATGGATTCCAATGATAATGAAAACACTTCCTACCAGTGCCCAGAGGTCAGTTTGTCTCCATAAATGCACATATCTGGAAGGAAGAAAGAAACCAAATCAAATAACTGACCCTACAGCTTGAACAAGTAGAGAGAGAACAACATAAGAACCCCTCAGGCACCAAAAGAAAACAGATCATAAAGATCAGAGCAGAACTAAATGAATTAGAGAACAGAGGAACAATTGAAAAAATTGAACAGAACAAAAGCTGTTTTTTTTTAAAAGATCAACAAAATTGACAAACCATTGGATAAACTCAATAAAGAAAAACAGGAAAGGAAACAAATAATCCAAATAAAAAATGAGAGGGGAGTTGTCACAACAGATACAGCTGAAATCAAAAATATCATAGCTGAATATTATGAAAGACTGTATTTCAACAAATTTGAAAACCTAGAGGAAATTGACAAACTCCTTGATTCATATCACCTACCAAAATTATCACAAAGTGACAAAGAACAACTTAATAAACCCATCACAAAGGAAGAGATTGAAAAAGTCATCCAAAAACTGCCAACCAAAAAAAGCCCAGGTCTAGATGGCTTCACTGCAGTATTCTACCAAGCTTTTAGAGAAGAGTTATCTCCAATGATACCGAGACTACTTCACAGTATAGAAAGGGATGGAATACTCCCAAATTTATTCTATGAAGCCAGCATAACCTTGAAACCAAAACCAGGGAAAGACTCAACCAAAAAGGAGAACTACAGACCAATATCACTCATGAATCTAGATGCGAAAATCTTCAACAAAATTCTTGCCAATAGAATACAACAACATATCAAAAAAATAATCCATCATGACCAAGTTGGATTCATATCAGGGATGCAAGGCTGGTTCAACATCAGAGAAACAATTAAGATGATCAATCACATAAATACCACCAAAGACAAGAATCACGTGATCTTGTCTGTTGATGCAGAAAAAGCATTTGATAAAGTTCAATGCCCATTCATGCTAAAAAATCTCAGCAAAATAGATGGCCAATTCCTTAATGCAATAAGGGCCATTTATACAAAGCAAACTGCCTATGTCATCCTGAATGGAGAGAGACTGAAGGACTTTCCCTTGAGAACAGAAACTAGACAAGGATGCCTACTGTCACCTCTCCTATTCATCATTGTACTAGAAGTTCTAGGCAGAGCAATTAGACAAGACCAAGGAATAAAGGGCATTTGCATCAGCAAAGAAGAACTAAAAATCACCCTATTTGCAGATGATATGATTGTATATGCAAAGAATCCATAAGAAACTACTCAAGCTGACAGAGGAGTTTGGCAGAGTCTCAGGATACACGATAAACATAGGTAAATCAGTAGGATTCCTTTATACCAACATCGAGATTATTAAGGAAGAAATCACCAAGTCAATATCATTTACTATAGCCCCTAAGAAGATAAAGTACCTAGGAATAAATCTAACCAGAGAAATAACAGATATTTACAAAGAGAACTATAAACTCTTACTACAAGAAACTAAGAGTTACATAAATGGAGAAACCTCCCCTGCTCATGAATAGGAAGACTTAACATTGTGAAAATGTCTGTTTCACCCAAAGCAATTTACTTGTACAATGCAATCCCAATACAAGTTCCAGTTACATTTTTTAATGAGATGGAGGAACAAAATCACCAACTTTGTCAAAAGAGAAGAAGCCCCAGGTAAGCAAAGCATTACTAAAGAAAAAGAACACACTGGGAGGACTCTCATTACGCGACCTTAGAACCTATTACACTGCCACAGTAGTCAAAACAGCCTGGTACTGGTACAAAAACAGACAGATAGATCAGTGGAACACAACTGAGACCCCAGAGATGACACCATCTGCCTATAAACAGTCAATATTCGACAAAGGCCCTAAGACATTAAACTGGGGTGAAAAAAATCTCTTCAACAAATGGTGCTGGCAAAATTGGATGTCCATCTGCACTAAATTAAAACAAGACTCACATCTTACACCTTATACAAAAACCAACTCATACTGGATAAAAGACCTAAATGTCAAATCTAAAATGATAAAGCTCATCCAAGGAAAAGTAGAAACAACAATGTAAGGTTTAATACACAACATAGACAGACTTCAGAATCTGTCAAACAAATCACAATCATCAGAAGAGAAAATAAATAAATGGAAACTACTAAGAATCAATCACTTTTGCTCATCCAAAGACTTTATTAGTAGATTAAAAGGCCACCTACAGAATGGGAAAAAATATTTGGCAACTCTATGTCAGACCAATGCCTGATCTCCATAATCTATAACATTCTACAAAATAGCAATAAGAAAAAGATAAATCATCCAATTAAGCAACGGGCAAAGGAGATGGACAGACACTTGTCTAAAGAGGACATCCAGGTAGCCAAAAAACACATGCAGACATGCTCACGATCATTAGCTAATAAAGAAATTCAAATCAAAACGACAATTGGATACCATCTCACCCCAACAAGGTTGGCCATGTTCCAAAAAATGCAAAACACTAAATGCTGGAGAGGCTGTGGAGAGATTGGAACTCTCCTACACTGTTGGTGGGATTGCAAAATGGTGCAACCTCTTTGGAAAGCAATCTGGCGCTACCTTAAAATAATGGATATAGATATACTGTTTGACCCCATAATTCCACTGCTTGGAATATATCCTACAGAGTCATGGCCATTCACACCAACTGATACATGCACAAGAATGTTCATTGCAGCACAGTCCACAATAGCAAAAAGATGGAATCAACCTAGATGTCCAACGACAGAGGATTGGATAGGTAAACTATGGTATATATACTCAATGGGGCACTATGCAATGATAAAGAACAACTATGTTAGCAGGAAACATCTCTTAACCTGGTTTTGAGTGAAGGACATTATGTTGAGTGAAAGTAGTCAGTGACAGGACAAATATTGTATGATGCCCCTACTATAAGAACTTAAAAGAAATCTCATACATAACAGAAGACTCTTTGACGGCTGTAAGGGTGGGGAAGGCTGGAGGGGTAGGGAGGAATGTTTAGATTAGATAGTTGTTAGAAATTTGGTTGGGTGAAATTGGTGACGGCACACATTAGTAAGAAGATAAATATTAAGGTACTTCAACACAACTTGTGTACTCCTCCCATCTTAACCCAATATTGCAAGGACAGAGTAGCTGGGGCGGGGGACTGGAGACTATACTCTCAGGAAATCAAGGCCAATTGGCACAACTAGCATTCTGCTAATGAGGTTTCTCTGCACCCCACATTGGTGAGTGGCATCTGGGGTCTTAAGAGCTGCCAAGCTGCCATCTTAGGGTACAGCAAATGGTCCCAGCTCAGCAGGAACGGATGATCACTAAGGTCCATGATGACATGGGGGAAAGAGAATCCAGAAGACAGAGAGACACACATGAGTGGATATCCACATCGACTTGTGACCGAAAGAACCAGATGGTGTCCGGCCACCACCAGTGATAGCCACAATGGAGCTCACAAAGTTTAGTCTCACTGGCAACACAAGTACAAATAGGGGTGCACCCTGAGATCTCCACTAAAACATGCAATTGATGGTCCAGGGGCCTCGGAGTTCTCCTGGAAGCAGGGCCCCTGGCCCTGATGCAGTCCCTATCTATAAATCATAATGAAGGTCAACTTTTCAGACAGCAATGGATTGGACTTGGTGACGCAAAGTGACCATACTGTGTGGGCAGTTTATGGTTCTAGGCATCTATAGGAGGTCGTCCTGTTGACCTCATACTGGAGGAAGTAGAATGGGTGGAGATGAGAAGATAGAAGAATGTTGGGAAGATAAGTTATGTACGGAGCAGAGAGGAAGTGTGTGCTGCCACTGTGCAGGGAGAGCAGTGGAAGCTGCATGTAGGTCAGCATGCAAATTTATATAGGAATGTACATTTTCATTCAATTATAAAAAAAAAAGAAGTAATGTATAAATTGAATTTCATAATGTCAACAAATAATTTATATCAAGTACAATATACAGGTGCTTTAAGGAAAACCCTGTTATAATTCTTTGAGACATGAATCCCTCACACTGTACAAAATAGTTACTTAATTTTATCAGTTTTCTTTTTATATGCATGGACAGAGAATTTTTACAATGGATCTGAAGTGTGAACTAAGAAAATTGTCAAAAGAGAAATTTGGTTAGAGGACAAACACAGAAATCTAGTCATCAGAATATTGCTACAAAGTTAAAACTGGATAATAGCCAATATATATTTACCTGCCAAGCCAAGTTCACATGTACCTTGTACAAAGCTATTTATATAAAGAAGTCTTATTGATACAGATCCAAGTTCCTACCCATGGGAAGCTTACATCTCAGTCAGAAAGGCAGACATCAAGCAGAAAGAAGGAAAACAAACCCAATGCTATTGAGTCAATTCCAAGTCACAGGAACCCTATAGGACAAAGTAAAACTGCTCCACAGAGTTTCCAAGGAGCCCCTGGAGGATTTGAACTGCAGACCTTTTGGTTAGCAGCTGTAGTACTTAACTACTACACCACCTGGATTTCTAGGAAAAGGGCCTAGGCAACACCAAATTCTTGAGGAAAGGAGGGAAGGATTATTTTGTAAGAACAACACCACCACCATGATGGCAGATGGCAGGAGGCAGACTGGAAAGGTAAAGTTAAATGGCATGCAAAGGTCAAATCATGCAGTTTTATATGTCTCACATTAATGATTTGCAGTTTTATCTATAAGACATGGAGACAGTTACAGGGATTTTTAACTAAGAATAGACATAATCACATATGGCTTTTAAAAAAAATTAGTCTGGCGTTGTGTGGGAAATAAGTTGAAGGAAGGGGAAAATAAAGGTAGAGACACTGAAGGCTAGTGCCAGAGGTCAGGTGGGATGGTGGCTAGAGTATGGTGAGCAGGGGGAAGAAACATGCGGTCATAGTCCAGTGATGGAAACCATGGTGCTATAGTGGTTAAGTGCCATGGCTGCTGACCCAAGGGTTGATAGTTCGAATCTGCCAGGCCCTTCTTGGAAACCCTGTGGGGTAGATCTACTCTGTCCTACAGGGTCAATATGAGTTAAAATCGACTCAGTGGCAATGGTTTTATTTTATACATATATAAGTATGTATATTTGTGTCCAGTCTTGATAATGAGTTTAAGAGAGCTGAACTAGTGAACTAAATCCCTTCTTCCTGGGATGAAGGTTAGCCAGAGCAGCAGAGCATGGGCACAAACTCATAGAGGACTTCCGGATTAGGTACTTACTTTGTGAATGAGGTAGTTTAGGTCTAGAAAGACTACCTGACTTGTTTTGCCCCACAAATTATAAGATACAAATTAGGCCCCAGATCTAAATCTAATATGATGTTGTATCTACCATAAATACTCAGACCATACCTGTTACTGTCAAGTCAATGCTGAGTCATAGTTACCCTATAGAACAGAGTAGAATTGTCCCATAGGGTTTCCAAGGAGCAGCTACTGGATTTGAACTGCTGACCTTTTGGTTAGCAGCCGAGTTCTTAACCACCATGCCACAAGGGCTCCATAGTCTGCTACAAACAAAACAAAACACACAAAATGCAAGACAGTTGCCATCAAGTTGATTCCACTCATGGCAATGCCATGTGTATGTCATAGTAGAATTGTACTCCATATGGTTTTCAATGACTGTGATCTTTCAGAAGTAAATCACTAGGCATTTTGTCCAAGGTGCTTTTTGGTGGATTAGAACCAACAATCTTTTGGTTAGTAGTTGAGTGCTTAACACTTTGTGCTGCCCAGGAGCTGTCATGGTCAGCTAGAGCTACCTTAAACCTTTGTACCTCAGAAGATTTCCCAACTATCATACAACTAAGATTGTGGCCATGCCCCATGTATACACTGTTTTTCAAGCCTTTTTCTTCATTCAGTGATAGAAATTCTTAAACAATGAGTAGCTTGCGGTCAGGTTATATAAAGCCAAAACAAATTGGTTTTCTCTGTGAAAAGACGACATTTCTCCTTACTGCACTAAGATACTTTTCATTGTTTTTTTAGATCATTCATTGCTGTGAGTAGGGAGCTACAGATAAGGGTGGAAAAAAGAGATATTTATTGATCATGCAGAAAGAGTGTGATAACTTTCCCTTCTTTTCTTCTAACTGAGCACAGAACAAAACATATGAAACAAAGAATATGCTAGGAGGTAATATAAAATGAAAAGGGAGGGATAACTGGTAGAATTTATTTCTGACAGAAGTTGATTAAATTACAGAGTTTAGCCCCAAAAGAAATGAACAGATTTTTTTCTTTCAATGTAGAAACCACTGTGGAAGAATTAATTTAATCTCTATAAACTTTAGCATTTTAGGCAGTTATTTACGTATGTATAGCTGTGTATGTGTGGATTAATACAATTTCATGCTTTCTCACTGCCAGATAATTGTTTCAAACATTATTTTTTCTTTATAACATTTGTAAATAGATTGAGTACACTGTTTGAAATGATTTGTAGTAACTAAATTAATTCTGTTGATCATTTTAGGGAATTTGCCGTAAGATGTGAATTACAAATATAACAGATAAGAATTATTTACTTTGCTATTTCATTAAGAACATTTAAAAATAAAACTATTCTAATGACCTGACAAGCTGAAGATTTATTTCTACTAATTATACACAGCAATTACATAACACTTCTATTCGAAACTCATTTTCACGGAATATCTTCATGGAAACGAGGATGAGAAGAGAAAATTCTTTATGGGTTAAGAAGGACCTTTGTTAGAAATTTGAACTTTGAAATAATGGACTATTTATCCAAAAAGGCTGAGTTAATACAATAAAATCAAAAGGCCTACCAGCTCACTTACACTGATATTGAAGGAGACAGCAGGGACTCTACATAATTAATGCCTGGCATGTAGTTCTAAGCATGTAGTCCTATGCCACAAGCCTAAAATAAGTATTTTCTGACTGTTTAACAAAAATGCTCAAAATAAATTTCTAAATCTGGAAAGCAGACAGTTATTTTGCTAAGCTAGATTTTTTTCCCAAACAAAGGGACAAATATTTTCAGGCATTTTAGTGTTGCTTTCACATATCATATTCTTTGAGATGACATTAGGCAACCCATTTCTTCATGTAAAATCCATTTCCTCACGTTTTAGTAACAACTACATTGCAGACCAAATAGCCATACAGATTACCTGCAGAATAAAAAGCAAACAAAATGCCAGGCATCCCTAGTACTTAAAACACTGCCTAGAACTAATGATGAAATTTTCTAAACATGAATATTAATATGTCAAAGAAATTAGTATTTTTTTCTTGATTAAAAATTTTCAAAACTTGAAAAGATGTACTTATTATGATCACATATTTTCTGCTGTCATAGAAAATAAATGCATTTCTGGCTGATTCAGTTTTTCTAGTGATGTTCCATATCTATCTATCTATATCTATATCTATATCAGGCTTTCAAGTGCCACTCAAGTTGGTCACCACTGTCCAGGGATGCACTGAGGGGGATAGCCTTTGAAGTGGTTCCCTTTCAAAACCATCACACGGTTTTGAGTGGACTGTTATTTGCAACAGCCCCAGTATCCCATGATTTCATCCATTCCTTTACTTCCAGTCCCACTGTAGTAAGGACACTACATTTTTGGAAAGGAACAATGTGCAAACAAAAGACTGGAGAGGGTCTCTGAGGGGAGACCATCTCCCTATACCGGCCACTCTAGGGCCCTGGTGGCACAGTGGTTAAGTGCTCGGCTACTAACTGAAAGGTGGTGCAGACTCACCAGCCGCTTCCTGGAAGAAAGATTTGGTGATATGCTCCCACATGGATTTCAGCCTTGGAATCACTATGGGATAGATCTGCTCTGTCCTATAGTAGTGCTATGAGTCAGAATTGACTCTGCAGCACACAACAACAACACTGGACAGTTAAAGTCCCCAGGAATGGATAAAACAGGGCCTGGGCTCTGCATTCCCCACCGTTTTGCCAGCTTGCATGGTTGGTAGCCCAAGGGAAAATGAACTTTGGGACATAATAACCAGACATACAAGGAACACAACTGCTTTATAAGAGAGATAACAAATGATCAGTGTATGCCAGATGAGGCAGAATTATGGAGACAGACCAAACAAGAATGTAAAACATAATAAATCTCGTTTTAAAGATAAAACAGAAACGAGAACAAGCAGATTCAATTGAAGATAATGTGTATGAAAAATGTTATAGTAGAGATAAAGAACTGAAAAGATGAACTGAATATTAGAAAGTATGCAGTTCTACTGTGATAGTAAGCGGATTAAAGAATTCCCTGAAAGTGCATCAGAAGGAACAGTTAATGAAAAGTTAATGAATGTGGTAGTCAAAGAGGAAGTATGGAGACCTTTAAAGAGGAAGATAGTGGAGTAGTATTTTCTAGCTGTTGAAAAAGAAAACTTTGAACTTAGAATTTTATATTAGGTTAAATAATGATTTAAATGTTAATTGTTATAAAGATATTCTGAGGCATGTAAGCCTCAGAGGGTATTCTGTGCAGAGTTGAAAGCATTTTTACAGGAAGACTTTCAACAATAAGAGAAATTTAAGAGGAATCTCTGGAGGAGATGATAAGTAAATAAAAACAGTAGCAAAACCAACAAACACAGGCATATTTATAACATTCCAGGACTACTATAATATTCCAGAATATCAACATGACAGTGGGTGATGGAGGTAGTATAAAACCAAAAACCCAACTTCATTGCCATTGAGTCAAATCGGGCTCATCATAACCCTTTAGGACAGAGCAGGACTGGGTATAAAACATGCAAAAAGATTTGTCCTCTTTGAGAAGACACTGAATTTGATAACTTTATAAAATTGACAGGAAAAAGAGAAAACATGGCTTTGAAACAGAGGAAAATTTGATCTCACCAAAAAACGGTAGGAAAGAAGAAAAAATTACAGTAAATACAAAATAAAAATAACAAAGTAGAAACAAGTTTAATCATAGTGGTAATAATATTGGTGCCAGCCAAGCCAAGTTAGTAGGTGGTTATGAGAGTGGAAGGGTTGGGGAGGGCAAATCACTAAATAGATAATGCCAAGCCAAGCCAAGTGCCGTCGAGTTGGAGTTGAAATAGATAATAGACATTTTTTTTATTATGATTGAATGAAAACATACATTCCCTTATAAATTTGCATGCCCACCTATATGCAGCTCCCACTGCTTTCCCTGCCCAGTGACAGCACACTCTTCCTCTCTGCTCCAAACACATCTTATCCTCTGACCAATCTCCTATCCCCTCCTCTCCATCCACTTGCCTTCCTCCAGTAAGACGTCAGCAGGACTACATCCTATAGATGCATAGAACCATGAAGTGCACACATGATAGGGTCACTCTGTACCACCAAGTCCAATCCATTCCTGTCGGAGAGTTGACCTCCATTATGATTTATGGACAGGGGCAGCATCAGGACCAGGGGCCATGCTCCCAGGAGAACCTCGAGGCCTGTGGACCGTCAGTTTCAGTCTTTTAACGGAGATCTCAAGGTGTACCCCTTTTTATTCTTGTGTTGCCATTGAGGCTCAGCTTGTGAGCTCCATCACAGCTATCACTGGTGGTGGCCAGGTACCACCTGGTTCTTCCAGTCACAAGTCGATGTAGTCACCCACTCATGTGGGTCTCCCTGCCTTCTGGGTTCTCTTTTCTCTGTGTTGTTTTGGTCGTTGGTGCTCATGCATTCCTGCTAAGTTGGGACAATTTGCTGTACCTTCAGATGGCAGCTTGGCAGCTTTTAAGACACAAGATGCCACTCACTAATGTGGGGTGTAGAGAGTCCTCATTTTCAAGACACTAGTTGTGTCAGTTGGCCCCGATTTCCCCTGAGAGCACGGTCCCCAGCCACCCATTCCAGCTGCTTTGTCCTTGCAATATTGGATTAAGATGGGAGGAGTAGTCGTGTTATGTTAATTTTCCTTCTAATGTGTGCTGTCACAAATTTCACCCAACCAAGTTTCTATCAACTATCTAATCCAAAGCCACCTCCCCTGACCCTCCCTTCCTCCCCACCCTTGCAGCCATCAAAGAGTCTTCTCTTCTATGCATGAGTCTGTTTTTAAGTTCTTATAGTAGGGGTCTTATACAGTATTTGTCCTTTTGTTGCTGACTACTTTCACTCAGCAACATATCCTCCAGTTGAAACCAGCTTGTGAGATGTTTCCTGCAGTCATTATTGTTCTTTATCATTGCATAGTGTTCCATTGAGTATATATGCCATAGTTTACCAGTTTACCTATCCATTCCTCTGTTGTTGGGCATCTGGGTTGATTCCATCTTTTTGCTATTGTGGACTGTGCTGCGATAAACATTCATGTTCATGTATCAGTTGGTGTGAATGGCCTTGACTCTATAGAATATATTCTGAGCAGTGGAATTACTGGGTCAAATGGTATATCTAGATCCAGCTTTTTAAGGAAGTGCCAGATTGCTTTCCAAAGAGGTTGCACCATTTTGCAATCCCACCAACAGTGTAGGAGAGTTCCAATTTCTCCACAGCCTCCTCAGCATGTGTTGTTTTGCAGTTTTTGGATCATGGCCAACCTTGTTGGTGTAAGATGGTATCTCATTGTCGTTTTGATTTGAATTTCTTTAATAGCTAATGATAATGAGCATGTCTGTGTGAGTTTTTTGGCTACCTGGATCTCCTCTTTAGAGAAGTGTTTGTCTGTCTCTTGATTGGATGATTTATCTTTTTCTTATTGACATTTTGTAGTATCTCATAGATTATGGAGACTAGGCGTCAGTCTGACATATAGTTGCCAAATATTTTTTCCCATTCTGTGGGTGGCTTTTTAATTCTATTAATAAAGTCTTTGGATGAGCAAAAGTGTTTGATTCTTAATAGCTCCCATTTATCTATTTTCTGTTCTTTGTGGTTTGTTTGAGAGATTTCGAAGTCTGTCTACGTTGTGTATTAAATCTTCCGTTGTTGTTCCTAATAGTAGACAAATGTTAACTTTGGTGAAGAGAAAGACAATACACAGTGTAGCAAAAATCAGCAAAACTCAACCAAAATAAAGTCTTCGAAGTCTCCTACATACATCAAAATACCTTGAGGAACTGAGTCACTGGGGATGAGGATTGGGGACCATGGTCGTGGAGGATCTGTAGCTCAATTGAACTAACATATTTCATGAAGAAAATGTTCTATATCCCACTCTGATGAGTAGTATCTGGAATCTTAAAAGCTTGAAAAGGACCATCTAAGATACATCTATCGGTCCCATCCTGTTTGGAGCAAAGGAGAATAAAGAAAACAAAAGACACAAGGAAAACATTAGCTCAAAGAACTAGTGGATGATATAAATTGCAGTATGAGCTGGGAAGAACTAGTGCCCAGTTATCATCACTGACCACTCCAAGGATCACAAGAGAGAGTCCTAGACAGAGCAGAAGAAAAATGTAGAATGAAATTCATACTCTCACACACACACATACACACAAAAGACCATACTTACTGGAAGAACTACAGAGACCCAACTCAGAACTTACATCATTCCTACAGCCTGCTTTTCAGAGAAAGATTAAACAGGCCTAGAAAAGAAACAAAAGGCACACGACAGGAATTGTTGCTTAGTTCAATGTAAGATACAGTACTAAATGAGCAACTCTTGCTTGAAATCAAGGTGAGAAAGCAAAAGGGAGAGAAAAACTGGTGAATGGATATGAGGATCCTGGTCCAGAAAAGGAGAGAGTGCTGACAGATTGCAAGGATTTCAACCAATGTCACAAAATGATATGTATATAAATTGCTGAGGGAGAAAATAACTTGGGCTGTAACTTTTCACTAATCCATATTTTTTAAAAATGCTGATTTAAAACAGTTTCAGAGGAACAAAATAAGAGTCACCAGTATGTTGTATACTTAAAAAGAAAGTATATGGAACACTGAAAATAAGCCTATTAAAAAATAAATATCAGGAAAATAAGAATAGCAATTTTAAGTCAAACAAAATAAAGTTGAAGGGTTAAGAAACAATAAAAAATAAAGAGAGTCATCATTTAATGGCAAAAGGAATAAGGATATATAAAATAAACATACAAGTATCTTTAAAATATGTAAGTCATAACTACCAGGAGAAAGAGATAACTCAGTAATTACAGTTAGAGAATTAAAAAAACTCCAATTAAAAATTGATGAAGGGATCCAGCAAAACGTATCCAAAGACAGAAAAGATTTAAATGATGCAATGAGCTTGCGAACTAGTGAGTCTAGGTAGGCATTTACATTTTTTGTTTTGGTTTTGAGCACACATGGAACATTCACAAAATTGGACCATATGCAAAGTTACAAAAGACTTATCAACAATATCCAAAGAATTATCAATATATATGTTATGTTCTTTACTCACAATTCAATAAAATTATAATTTAATAGTAAAATCCCACAAGTTAGAAAACTAAAAGCAGAACGAGACATAATACTGCATAATTTTAATCATTCAATGTTTATAATTGAATGACATTTAAAGCATTCTATGCTAAACTTTACAGAACAGACCTAAAGGAGCACTTGAATAAGGCTTTTGATAAACCATTCTTTGAAAAGATAGTAAGAGGGATCAATATCTTGCAAGACAAACCTGTAAAGCAAGAAAACACAACATACAGCGAATAGAAAAACTAGACAAAGCCGATAACTAAAATTTAATTTGAGAGTGTAGACATCTATTTGTAAATAAAGGAACACTGGTAGCACGACTCAGCTTGATGGCAGTGGGTAGCACAATGGTTAAGCATTCAGTTGCTAACCAACGGGTCAGCCGTTTTGAATTCATCCTGTAGCTGTGTGGGAGAAAAGACCTGACAACCTACTCCTGTAAAGATTACCCTCTAGAAGACCCATAGGGTAGTTTTACTCTGTAACATGGGCATGCTATGAATTGGAATTGACTCAGCAATATCCAATAACAGCAGCATTTGCAAATAAGTGTCATGGTACAATTGAAATAGGTAAATTTATAGAAAGATAAAAAATTCAAAAATTGGTGCAATAATAAATAGAAAATTATTTTCTCACGAATCCTAATTAATTTTCATTAGATTTTTGAGAAATTCAAGAAACTCTTTCTAAAAAGTATGTGAACAAATTAAAGCTCATGAATAGTTAATTTTGAAAATTTAGTACAGAGTGAACAGATTTGCCTATTTAGAGATAGTAGTACAAAGTCACAGAAACAAAAACAGTGTGACTCCAGTGCAGGAAAAGTAGACCAGTAGAATAGCTCAGAAACAGTTTCATGTATATTTAAGTACTTGCTATTCAATAAACATGATTCCGTACAACCAAGATGAGGGATGGCTTATTTAGTAAATATAATTGGGAAACTTGGCTTTTTATATGTGCTAAATTTAGCCGGGCTCCTCTACTTTACGTTGTGTTTTAAAAGCAGACTCCAAATAAATTAAAGATTTAAATGTTAAGGATAAAATGACAAATGTAATAGAAGGAAATGTAATAGAGAATATACATAACCTAGGGGTTGACAACAGTTCCCCAGCAAGATCCTAGAAGCATACATCAAAAGATAAAATACTAGATAAGTTTGACTGCATATAAATCAAATATTCTGATCAATGTAGAACTCTTGGAAACTGATGTTAACAGAAGACAGGTTGGATGACATTTTTTCCAGTGTGTAAAACAAATAAAGAATTTAATGCCTATAATAAGCAAAGCATTCCTCCAAATCAAAATGCAGTTGCTAGAAAAACAGACCAAAAAAATGCACAAAATACATATAGAGATACATTCCAAAACAAAATCCACTGCAGTTAAGTCAATACAGACTCATAGTGACCATATAGGACAGAGCAGAACTGCCCTATAGAGTTTCCAAAGAGCACTTAGTGGATTCAAGCTGTCAACTTTTTGGTTAGCAGATGTAGCACTTAACCACTACTCCACCAGGGTTTCCAGAGCAATACATTACAGGAGGGGAAAATCTAACAAGTATATGAGCAGATTTTCGAATTCACCAGTAATCAGGGAAATGTATATAAAAATGTACATAAGATACCACTACACTCCTTTTTAAATGACAAAAATTAAAACATCAGTGATAATAAGGGTGGTCCAAGAAGTAAACAGATATGAATTCTCAGGTATTACTGGTGGAAATGTAAGTTGTTACCACATTCTGAAAAGCAATATTAGAGAAATAAAATACGTAAGTCCTGTAGCATAGTAATTACTCTCCTGAGGATGTATCACAGAAAAATTCTTGCACAGGTCTGTGGAGAGACACACATCACAGTGCTTATAACCTTGTCAGGTTTGTGGTGATAGGAATAGGAAGCAGCCTAGGCGCCACTTACCACGGGTATACGAGCAAATAGACTGTGGTAGATGCATCCCACGGACTATGCAGTAAGTAGTTAAAAAACAAGCACCAGATACACAAGTGACAGATTTTTAAAACAATGTTGAAGGACCACGGCAAGAAACAGAAGAGATTTATACCCCAATCTGTGTACACTTAAACACATACCCCCAAACAACCACATTAACACTATATATCTGCTAGGATACATGAATATTTGAAGATATATATCAAACATCTTGGTGTGGGGCCTATATAAGGAAAGAAATGGGAGTGGTGTTTGTGTAAGTTGTATTGAAACACAACCAAAGAGAAGTCTTGTTCAGACCACTAATGGCTATGAAGAGAGAGGTATGCATAACTTAGTTCTTGAGAGAGAGAGACTAAATGGCGTCCCATTTTGAAAACTTGGTTTTGCCTTGGTACAGTAATAAAGCTAGAGTTTGTGTTTAGAAATTAGAAGGTGGTAAAGTTTAAATCAGTAAGAGGAAGAGCCTCTTAACAATTATAGCTTTCATGATAATATAGTTCCTTTGGCCAAGTGGGGAACTCTTCTTCCTGTGATGGACTTTTAGAAGGAATTCTCAGTTTGGGATGAAAGATGAGATTGCTAATTTCTTTGAACCTTTCTAACTCTAGAATTATGACAGAAAAAATAAAATGTGTTGCATTATTAACACATTGCTTACTTCTAAGGAAAACGCATCTCCTTGAAGCTGTCTTACTTTTTCTTTTTTAACAATTGGCCTGTTTAAAACAAACAAACAAAAAAATAGAATCAATCTTTTCTGATATTTTTTAATCAAAATTTCTTTTCCAGTCGTTCCAAAGGAGTCCTGGTGACACGGTGGTTATGCACTGGGCTGCTAACAGAAAGGTTAGCTAGTTCGAACTCCTCAGCTAACCCATGAGAGAAAGATGTGGCAATCTGCTTCCGTACAAGTTCCAGCCTCGAAAACCCTGTGGGACAGTTTTACTCTGTGGGTTTGGTTTAATCATCTCAAATAGGGTCAAATGGTTTCTATTTTACGTCTCCTGATCCATACATTCTAACTTGGCACCCATCTCATTTAACGGCCTTATTTGCTGATGTCTGTCTCTTCTTATGCTCCTCGAGGGTAAATTCACGTCACACTCATCTCTGGATCCCAGTGTTTGGGAAAGTCCCAGAAGATAATTAGCATTCAATACATACTTGTGAACCAATGGAAGTATGAATTCTAATTTTTATTACATGAAATTGCTATTTTTGATCTTAAGAATTTGTATACTGGCCCTGAAATTCTTGTTTGAGTGAACTAATGATAAGAATTAGTAATTTTACTTAAAGAAAACTAAGTAGCAATGTAGTCATTACTCAAAAGGAAAAATAATTTTAGGCCTCTAAATATGAGCTGCATGAAGAGAACAACGGTGTATGCCACAGTTTAAAATCAGAGAAGATGTAGTTCAGGGTTATATTCTTTCACTATACTTACTCAATCTGTATGATGGGCAAATAATCCCAGAAACAGGACTATGTGGATAAAAGGACATGAGAAGTGGAGGAAGACCGTCTGTGACATGCACATGACACAACCCTGCTTGTTGAAAGAAGACTTGAAGCACTTGCTGAGAAACATCAAAGACCACAGCCTTCTATATGGACTACACCTCCACATAAAGAAAAAAAAATCCTCATAATTGTCCTAATAAACTACATCATGATAAAAGAAGAAAAAATAGATATTGTCAAGGATTTCACTTGGATCCAATATCAACACCCACGGAAGCAGCAATCAATAAATCAAATGACATACTGCATTTTACTTTGAGGACTAAGGTACATCTGACCTAAGCCATGGTGTTTTCAACTGCCTCATATGCATGAAAGCTAGGCAGTGGATAAGGAAGACCAAAGAAGAATTGGTACCTTTGAATTTTGGCGTCGATGAAGAATATTGAGTATGTGCATCACCGACTGACATGAGAAGAGACAAATGTGTATTGGAAGAAATACAGCCCTAATACTTCTTATAAGCAAAGATATCAAGACTCCTTCTGTTGTACTTTGGACATGTTGTCAAGAGGGACCAGTCTCTGGAGAAGGACATCATCCTTCACACAACAGAAAGCCAGTGAAAAAGAGGAAGGCCCTCAACCAGACAGACTGACACAGTGACAGCAACAATGGGCTCAAATCTAGTAACGACTGTGACAATGGCACAGGACTGGGCAATGTTTTTTTCTGTTGTCCACAGAGTCCCTGTGAGTTGGAGCAGATTCGATGGTACCTAATAGCAACAACAAACACAGATTGCAAGCAAAGCTTAACAGATACAACAGTGAGTCAGTGAGCATGTATTACAGTCTGTGTCTTCAGAAACCGTATTACAGCGCAACTTATCATTCTAACTTTATATCAAAATGCTTGTTTTTCTTTCAGTGTAAAGTACTGGTCTTTTCCATTGTCACTAGTCTAAAAGACTGAGAGAGGGTAATAAGCTAAACCTGATACTCCACTCAGAACCATCATTCTGTCACTTAGTATGAAAACATAACAGTTTAGTTTCTACCATTGAGATTCAATACATATTTCCTGATGCCTGTGAAAGCCAGAGTTCAAATATGTCATCCATGACAGTTTTTTTATTGGGACTCCTCACAGTGCTATTTATCATTTTATAATTAAGATGCTAGCTTTTGTATATTTTGTACTGTTGCACAGGATGAAATTCTTCACTCTTTTCCCCTACTTCTCTATCAACCTTCCTGTTTTCCCTGAAAGGAACATCTGATAGGTCAGGTTTAAAGACACAGATCAGGCTACATTTAGTACTGAATATCTTCCCTCTACTATAAATGCCATGTTACAGTGTACATACTGTAAGGCTATTCTACTTTGTCCTAAAGAGTTGCTGTGAGCCGGAATCAGCTTGATGGCAATAGCTTTAGTACAGGAAATCCTGGTTGCAGAGTCAGTGTTACATCTGCTAATCAAAGAGTCAGCAGTTTGAATCCTCCAGGTGCTCCTTGGAAACTGTGGAGCAGTTTTACTCTGTTCTATAGGATCACCATTAGTTGGAATTGACTTGACAGCAGTGGCCTTTTTTTTAATTAAATATGGTTCTCTTTCTCTTTTCCTCTCTTCCTGTCTCTCTCCCTCTTATATGTCTAAGAAAACAGATCATGCCTTTGTACCATGTGGCCAACAAAAATATTGCGAACTTTCTAGATTTGCATTTCATTTTCAAAGAAGTGAGAAACCCTGTTAGCACGGAAGACTAAAATCAATTGCTCTAAACCAGCTTCATCAAAGCTTTCCATTTTGTTATTAAGTACATCTACCAGAGATGTAGCATTTTGATTCCCATTCTCAGGAATCTACTGAGAAGCAGGAGAGAGACGATTGTCAATGTGTTCATCAGCTTTCCAGCCAAATACCTTAAGAATCCCATTTTGAAAACTGTCGGTCTACCCAAAACAATCAACAAATACAATGTGATTCTGATCCAAATACCAACAGCATTTTTTAAAGAGGTGGAAAAATTAAACATTAATTTAGTTTAAAGGAAAGAGCCCCCAGATAAGTAAAGCATATTGAAAAAATAAAAAAGAATAAAGTAGGAAGATGTGCACTAACTGATCTCAGAACCTGCTATTCAGCAACAGCAGTGAAAACAGCCTACTGCTAGTACTGGTACTGCTACAGTGATAGAAATATTGACCAGTGGAGCACAATCAAGAGCCTATATGTAAATCCATCCATCGAAAGTCACCTGATCTTTGACAAAACTTCAAAGTCTAGGACATGGGGAAAAGACAGACTTTTTAATGAAAAGACAGGTGGGAACAGGAAAGCTTGCAAAGTAGAAAAGTGAAACTCAAGGTCAAGGGGGGAGAGAATTGATACGTTGAGGGGTTGGCAACCAGAGTCACAAAATAAAATACGTATTAATTTTTGACAATAATCTAATTTGTTCTGTAAACTTTCACGTAAGGAGCAATTAAAAAAAAAATCCCACCTTGAAAATAAACCTATAACGTGCCACAGAAATGAACTCTAGCTAACTTAATTAGAAAAGGATTTTGTTGGAAATACATGAAGAAGGCTGGAGAATGAGATTCTGAAAATGAGCAAGTGCCATTGAATGCTGGGTGGCAGCTTAATGAAATTATGTCCTTGTTGCCATTGCCAGAGAAATCACTGTACTTGACCCTAGATGCCACTGCCCTGGACTGAATGCTATATATCCTTGTGCCTTATAACATTTATTTGGGCTTTTAGGTCCCATGGGAGCATCATATTGCTGAATTGTGACTGCTAGGAGTGTGGGAATAACATATTTTTTTTTATCACCAACTGATTAACTCCAAGACTCAAGCAATGAGAACATTCTTGTAAATAAAAAGTGGGTTTTAGAAGTGGTTCAGTTGAAATAATGACAAGTCTATTGCATAAGGCATAGAAAGTTTAAGTCCTGTGTCAAAGACTTAAAGTAGTAGGTGGCAGGATTTGGTTTCAAGCTCAGTCTATCGCCACTACATTGTATTGCCTCATCGATGATGATGGTGACAAAGATTACAAAAAAAAAAAAAAGCCCTTCAAAGTAAAAACATGTTAGAAAGAAAGCAAAACACTAATAGGCAACTAATGTCTTCCAAAGTGTAAATTCTTTCCAGTTTTCCTCACTTGCGTCCTTACTCTCTCCCCTACGATACATTTGTCCTTACTTCTGTAATAGAACTTTCCACATGGCCTTCTCATCTCTGTTTACATACCCCTGTTCCAACTAGACTGTGAAATCATTAAGACAGTTACCATCTAATATTTATTTGTATCATAGAGCTGAACACATGATACCCAACAAAAGTCACCACTGTCAAGTCAATGTCAACTCATAGCTACTCTATAGGACACAGTAGAACTATTCCATAGAATTTCCAGGGAATAACTGGTGGATCTGAACTGCCAGCCTTTTGGATAGCAACCATAGCACTTAACCAGTACGCAACCAGGGTTTCCAAAACACATGATAGGCACACTCAGTAAAATCAATTAGTACACTTGCTGAATGAATAAGTTAATAAATGAATGAAAGAAAGAATGATTGTAGAAAACCAATTTGATTTAAAGATCAGGTACTGACCAATTAGGCCTTGAAGACAGTGTATTCTAACTAAAACCAATAACAAAGAAAATTTTAGAGGTTTTGCTTTTTTAGACTTTTTCCAACTAAGGAAAACAAAAATGCCCTGTGCTTTCTGTCTGGGTAAATGGAAAGGTTGACAAGGACACCCATGGGGCATTTCAAATGATGGTCCAAAAGATCCTATCTACTAAACTGTTGTGAAAATATGGCTAGATGATCAGACAAGACCTAGGCTGAGCGGGCTGGAAGCCAAAAGCTGTAAAACAGGCAAGTGATTTCTCAACAGTCAATCTAAACATACTCTCCTGTACAAAACACTTTTTTAAATCAAGGTCACCATGTAGCCTTCAGATATTTGAAAAGCTGCCAAATCCTAAAACTGAAACATATTCAAACCATATACTATGTGTTAAGTGATTAGGTCTGCTATCTGTGAAGGAGAAATATTTAAGAAAATGTCAATCCATTTTCCTATAAATTCTGTTTTCATGTTAAGTGAAAATGATTATTTTATTCAGAAATATAAATTTCTCACTAAAACTCAGGTGATACTCACTGGAATTGGAACTGCTACTTCAAACAAGTAGATTCTTACAGTATCACAGAATAGCCAGTATCTGTAAGAACATGTGTAGAAGGATCCCTTTCAATGAACATAGCAGCAAAATGCTAAAATAAAACAAGAATAAACAAATTGCAGCAGGGCCACCCATTACAAAAAACAAAAAAATCAAACCCACTGCCATTCCCATTACCAAGCACTATAAAATGTCTGAGAATTTACATACAAGCCTAGAGTTAGTTTTACAATTTAATAGATAGAAAATTACATCAGGAGAGAAGATAGTGATGACAAAGTTCCCTTGCCTCCCTTCTGCCTTGTTCAAGTCAGAATTTAACCAACACTAACCTTGGTGGTGTAGCGGTTAAGTACCATGTCTGTTAACTACAAGGTTGGCAGTTCCAATCCACCAGCTGTTGCTTGGAAACTCTATGGGACGGTTCTACCCTGCCCTATAGGGTCTCTATGAGTCAGAATCAACAGCAGTGGGTTTTTTTTTAATATGTCTTTTACTAGAAATATGAATAGTAAATATTTAAAAAATACATGAAAACAGAGTGACAGATGTAGTAGGCAATTTCCTGTTTGACTCAGAACATTCTTGCTCCATTTATTCTAATGTCCTCATTTACTTAAGAACTTTTTTTTTAAAAAAAAGAAAAAAGATAAATTTTATTCTGTTACAGTCCAGTTGGCTACAAGTTCAGATTCAGGGTATCTGTTCCAGGGAAGTCTTTCTCTATTGGCTCTGCAGGAAGGTTCTTGTCATCAATCTTCCCCATGGCTGGGAGCTTCTGAGGCACAGGGACCCTGGCTCCTTCCAAAGGATGTGCTCTGCTCCTGGTACAATTTCTTGGTGGGGTGAAGTCCCCAACTCTCTCTGCTAGCTTGTTTCTTTTATATCTCAAGAGATTGCCTCATGGCACAATACGATCTTACACACTGAGCCCTGTCCCACCAACACAACTGCCCCCCATTGTCCCTTATTAATATCATAGAGGCAGGGTTTACAGCACATAGGAACCTCACACAATACCCAGAATCATGGGCTTGCTAAGCTGCTACACACATTTTGGGGGGAACACAATCCAGTCCATGACAACAGTCGTCACATTTGTTGGTTGACAGAGACAGAATGAAAAAACTGCTGTGGATGCAGCTTGAAGAATGGCTTCAAGGGTTGAACCCAGCAACAGGAGAACCAGGAGGCAGAGCAAATACTCCAGGAGTGGCCCTAGGGAACAAGAGCAAGGATTTATCAAGTATTTATAGGCACTCCTCCTGCCAGGCCAGATGCCGGGAAGACAAGAATTCAGGAAATCACACCTTGTCCTTGTATGGGCAAAAACCAAGCAACTCTGCACCTGCACCTGGGTGATGCAAATAGTTAAGCACTCAACTGCTAAAGGCAAAGTTGACAGTTTGAACCCACTCAGAGGTGCCTCAGATGACAGGCCTGATGATCTGCTCCTGAAAGATCACAGCCTTCAAAAACTTAGGGAGCAGCGCTATGCTGTACTTGGTGGGCTGCTAGGAGTTGGAACTAAGCCTGATGGCAACTAACAACAAACATGGCAGAGCAACGTGCAGATTATAAAGAGTCCAGGTTCTATGGACATAAAGGATCTGGGACTGAGGCTGCTAAATTATCCCCTGGGACTTTTTTTTTGAAGCAAAGATATGCCAGGCCTGGAGGATGAAAACAAATCAAGCCCAGATGTCTGCCCACCATCCCCCCCATAAGCAGCTTCCACCTGGCATGAGGGACAATCAGAATCCAGGGTTTCACCTCCTCCTGCTAAGTGCTAGGATGGTGGATGGTAAGTGCCAGCATATCAAGACACATGGAGGAAACTGGGCACAGCATGGTGTGGAGATGCTCCAGAGGGCCCCGTAGATGAGATGTCATCTGAGATGAATTCTGAAGGAGAAAAGTGGGGAGGGTACTCCCAGAAGAAGGAATCTTTCCATTGCAAGAAACAGCATATTCCACTCAAGAGTACTCATACCATTTTGGATCACTTAATTGGAAGAGGTAGTTACTGGCAGCAGGCAAAGGTTGATCCAGACATTTGATGTCACTAAGGACCAAGTTTCTTTCCATTGCTTCCTTTACGTTAATAGCTTCACCCAAGGTTGGTTCCCCTTGTGGGTTCCAACCGATCTCTAGGGACCTCATCAAGCATCCTGTGTCAGTGTCACAGGAGGTATTTGGTAGTAAAAGATGATGAAGGGTTATTAGTGAAGTTATGTGACTCTGCTTTATGAAGTGGTCTATAACAGGAGGGTTCTCATGCTAGTCACTGTCCCAAGAACCAGCTTCAGCCAACTGAGGTCCATCCTTGGAACTGAGGCTGGGGCCACTTTCAGCTGACTGCAGAGCTAGGAGATTTGGGGTCCTATCAGGAAGAGAGTGGAGAATGGATGTTTGTGGGCAACCAGTGAGGCCCACCACATTGTGAAAAGGGTGGGGAACAGGCTTAATGGGTGGCAGAGCACACACTTCAAGCTTCTTATCAGTGGGCTGTGTGGCACCAGCCAGGGAGCGGAAGAACCTACAACACCTTGTACAATATCCTGAGGAGTTTGGATATCATGGTATAGGTAAGCCATTCAGTGGTTTTAAAGCAAAGGAAGGACGTGGTCATATAGTTGCACTTTAGAAAGATCTTTCTGGCAAGAGGAGGAGCGGCATGAGGGGGTAGAATAAAAGCAGCGGAGAGAGCAGGATTTGGGAAACAGACAGTGATGGTAGAGACGAGGGAGGTCAGAGCACAAAGCCGGATCGTAAGTGGCAACAACCACAGGCTGCGGTGGCTGACTGGGTGACAGGGACAGCTGAGGAGGTATCTGAGGAGAACTTTTTTTTTAAGTTGCATATATTGTTATGACACTTAGCCAATTTGGATTTATTTTAGTGTGGCAGTGTCACAGGAGGTATTTGGTAGTAAAAGATGATGAAGGGTTATTAGTGAAGTTATGTGACTCTGCTTTATGAAGTGGTCTATAACAGGAGGGTTCGCATGCTAGCATTTTTTTCTTTTGAAAAACAAAACAAAACTGGTTTTCTCTCAGCTGGAGTTTTTTCACTACATCTATCTACTTATGCATCTATTCTTATTTATGTGTCAATCTAACAGATATTAATTGGGCTTTGATTATGCACAAAGCAGGATACACAGTTGGGGATGCAAGAGGAGAGTAGTTTGGCAAAGCGACAGAAGATGGTGGCAAAAAACATAGCCTATGTGTACAAATTCTCACTAGTTGTATAAACCTTGAACAGGTTACCTGATCTCTTTGTGCTTTAATTTATCCATCTGTAAAATAATATTGTATAAGCTGTTGTAACAGTTAAATAGCTTAAAACGTATTGAACTTTACTATCCATCAGTTTGTTGTACCGTGGTGGCTGGTATACTGCTGTAATGTTGGAAGCTATGCTGACAGTATTTCATACACCGGTTGGCTTACCCATGGTGAATGGGTTCCAATGAAGCTTCTAGGCAAATAAAGGTGTAGCAATCTACTTCTGAGGATAGTCAATGAAAACCCTATGGATCATAAAATACTGTCCAAGACACTGATTTGTTTACTTTGGATGCAGTGCCAGGAGACGCTGTCACTGGAGAAGGACATTGTGGTTGGTAAAGTGGAAGGACAGCAAAGGTGAGGGAAATCCTTAATCAGATTGACCGACACAACGGCCACAACAATAGATCCAAGTGTACCAGGGATCAAGAACATGATGCAGGACCAGGGAATACTTGGTTCTGTTATACTTGGGTTCACTGTGAGGCAGACTTTACCCCATGGCAACTAACAACAACAAGATACTGAAGAACTTAGAATAGGGCCAAGCGTATGGAAAGCGCCCTGTATGCATCAGTCATCATCCATTATTCTCTGGGGAATCGTCAGTACTTTGTCAGAGTTTTCCCTTTTGGAGGCAGAAAGGAAATTCTCTGACTTAGATAAAAGGGATTGTATTAAGAGTAGTCAGATGGTAAAAGAACTGAAATAGAATCCTTTCCATACTTTCTCCATGTCTGTAATTCTGTAAATTTGTAAGTTTCCTTCTTTCTAGACATAGTCTCCAGCTAGGGGGCTTCCAGTCCAAGTCTTAGTCCTTCCGTCTCTGTTTGGTCCTCATCATGGCACCAGAGAGTGAGGTCTCCCAGTAGTCATTCTAACCTCTGCCTTGTGTGTGGTGTGCAAGTTATTAACCTCCCCACTGAACTCCAGCTTCCTTCCCAGCTGTCTCAGAAAATATGATTGGGCAACTACCTTGATTTTCTGTTGAGCACTCGACTGCCTCACAGAACTTTAGTCTACAAGGATGATTTATCATATAGATTTTTCCAGAGCTCTGCCCTGGGAAAGAGGATCTATGGCCTCAGCCTGCTCCCAGGATCTGCTGTAAATAAAGTCTTGAGATCACTGACTTCAGCTTTCCTTGTTGAAATATCTCTCCTATTGCTGTCTCCCACACACTTGAATGGAACCTCACTGTATCAATACAAGCTAAGATAGAACCTATTTAGAGAACACAAAGTGGACTCATAGCAACATCCTCTAGGAGCATTTTTTTCTAGCTCTGTTAGTTTTCCTCAGCCTTGGTCTCAGGACTTGAGCCACAACAGTCCCCTTCCCAGGTACACTGAATTTCCGTCATAACAAATGTAAAAACAAGAAGGGGGGGGGAACACAGTGAATTAAAATCCTTTTGATACTTTAGAAATTAAATGGATAGTTTTTTTAATTTATCATATGACAAAGAATAGATTCAAAGAGTTCTCCATGACCATATCAATAGGTGAAATCTAAAAAGACAGAATTTAATCTGGTCTTCTACTTGACTACCAAAAATCCAAGTGCATAAAAATGGGATAAGGGAGATGCACACTGACAATATGTCTAAAAAAACTGGAAGGTTAATCTACCTGTAAATTTAATTTGTATCCAGAGTATAACTACATAATAAACTGAGTAATGTCCCCTAGCAATTTTGAAGCCTCAATCCCTGGAATCTGTGAATATTACTTTATATTGTAAAAAGGAACTTTGCAGATGTGAAGTAAAGATCTTCAGATGGAGAGATTATCCTGGATTACCCATGTGGGTAATCACAGTGGGCTCTTAAGAAGGAAGGAAAAGGAAATCTGATCACAGAAGAGGAAAAGCGTGATGAGGGGACAGAAGCAGGGGATGAAAACGCAATGTGATAAGAGGAAGGGATCATAAGTCATGAATGTGCAAGTCTGCCAGAATCAAAACAAACAAAAAAGCACCAAACCTGCTGCCAACCAGTAGTTTCCAAACTAGAAAAGACAAAGAAATAAATTCTTCCTTACATGATCCAGAAGGAACCAGCCTTGCCAACTCCTTGATTTCAACCCTCTTTAAAGCTGTTTGGACTTCTGGCCTCCAAAATTGTGAGAGAAAACTAATAAAGCCTCAAACTCTGTTCTATTTGTACCACATCTAAATACATTCCATTTGGAAATCATGGTGGCGAAATGGGGATGAGCTACAGCTACTAATCAAAAAGGTCAACAGTTCAAATCTACCACAGTTGGAAACTCTGTGGGGCAGCTGTCCTACAGGGTCACTGTGAGTTGTAATCAACTCAACAGCAGTGGGTTTGGTTTAGTTTCTGGTTTGTTTGGGTTATCGTGTATTGCAAGGTTATAGGTATATGGGAGTGCACCATAACTGCAAAAGACCCCAGGTATGAGAGGCATGCTGGAGATAACAGTTTCTTTTTTGAGAAACAGTGATGACTCAAATTTTCTAAAGTTTTGAAAGTTATGTGGAAGACAAATTAGACTTGTCCTGAATATCCCTAAAGGATAGGACTGGTTCACAGTTTGTACTTTTACATTTGTGTGATTACTTGTTTCCTGTCTGTTACATCTATTACTAAAAACATGAATTACTATTGAATGAATATATCCATTCCCATATGAATTGCATGCCCACCTATATGCAGCTCCCACTGCTCTCGCTGCCCAGTGATAGCACACTCTTCCTCTCCGCTCCATACATGTCTTATCCTCCCAACAATCTCCTATCCTCTCCTATCCACCCACTCCCCTTCCTCCAGTAAGAGGTCAGCAGGATGACATCCTATAGATGCATAGAACCATAAAGTGCACACATGATATGGTCATTCTGTGTCTCCAAATCCAATCCATTCCTGTCCAAAGATTTTACCTCCATTATGATTTACGGACAGGGGCAGCATCAGGGCCAGGGGCCGTGCTCCCAGGGGAACCCCGAGGCCCCTGGACCATCAATTGTGGTCTTCTAATGGAGCTCTCAGAGTGCACCCCTTTTTATTCTTGTGTTGCCAGTGAGACACAACTTCGTGAGCTCTATCACCGGTGGTGGCTGGGCACCACCCAGTTCTTCCAGTCACAAGTCAATGCAGTCATTGACTCATGTGGGTCTGTCTGTCTTCTGGGTTCTCTTTCCCCCATGTCGTTTTGGTCCTTGGTGATCATTCATTCTGCTAAATTGGGACCATTTGCTGTACCCTCAGATGGCAGCTTGGCAGCTCTTAAAACCCCAGATGCCACTCATGAATGTGGAGCACAGAGGACTGTCTTAGCAAAACACTAGTTGTGCCAATTGTCCTTGATTCCCCCTGATAGCATAGTCCCTGGCCCTCCACCCCAGCTACTCTGTTCTTGTAATATTGGATTAAGATGGAAGGAGTAATCATGTTACGTTGAAGTCCAGTTAATATTAATCTTCTTTCTAATGCCTGCTATCCCAGATTTCACCCAACCAAATTTCTGTCAACTATCTAATCTAAACCCTCCCCCCTTGCCTTCCCTCCCCCTCCCTGGCAGCCATCAAAGAGTCTTTTTTCCTATACTTGAGTCTGTTTTTAAGTTCTTACTGTAGGGTTCACATACAATATTTGTCCTTTTGTTGCTGACTACTTTCACTCAGCATCATGTCCTCCAATTGAAACCAAGTTGTGAGATGTTTTCTGCAATCATTGTTCTTTATCATTGCACAGTGTTCCATTGAGTATATATACCATAGTTTACCTATCCATTCCTCTGTTGTTGGGCATCTGGATTGATTTCATCTTTTTGCTATTGTGTACTGTGCTGTGATAAACATTCATGTGCACATATCAGTTGGTGTGAATGCCTTGATTACGTAGGATATATTCTGAGCAGTGAAATTACTGAGTCAAATGATGTATCTAGATTCAGCTTTTTAAAGAAGTGCCAGGTTGCTTTCCAAAGAGGTAGCATCATTTTGCAATCCCACCAACAGTGTAGGAGAGTTCCAACTTCTCCACAGCTTCTTCAGCATTTGTTGTTTCACATTTTTTGGATCATGGCCAAAGTTGTTGGAGTGAGATGGTATCTCATTGTAGTTTTGATTTGCATTTCTTTAACAGCTAATGATTGTGAGCATGTCTGCATGTGTTTTCTGGCTGTCTGAATCTCCTCTTTAGTGAAGTGTCTGTCCCATCTTGTTTGCCCATTGCTTAATTGGATGATTTATCTTTTTCTTGTTGATATTTTTGTAGTACTTACTTGGCTTGGCTTTTATAGATTGTGGCAATCAGGAATCAGTCTGACGTATAGTTGCCAAATAACTTTTTCCCATTCTGTAGGTGTCCTTTTCATTCTATTAATAAAGTCATTGGATAAACAAAAGTGTTTGATTCTTAATAGTTCCCATTTATCTGTTTTCTTTTCTGTTGTTTGTGCTTTGTTTGACAGATGCTGAAGTCTGTCTAAGTTGTGTGTTAAAACTTCTATTGTTGTTCCTACTTTTTCTTGGATGAGCTTTATCGTTTTAGATTTGATGTTTAGGTATTTTATCCAGTTTGAGTTGGTTTTTGTATAAGGTTTAAGATATGGGTCCTGTTTCAATTTTTTGCAGATAGATATCCAATTTTGCCAGCACCATTTGTTGAAAAGATTGTTTTCTCCCCAGTTTAACGTATTAGGGCCTTTTTCAAATATCAGCTGTTCATAGGAGGATGGTGTCATCTCTGAGTTCTCAATTCTGTTCCATTGAGCTATCTGTCTCTTTTTGTACCAGTACCAGACTGTTTTGGCTACTTTCTAAAGTCGGGTAGTGAGAGGCCTCCAAGTGTGTTCTTCTTCAGTAGCGCTTTACTTATCTGGTGCTTCTTCCCTTTCCAAACAAAATTGGCAATTTGTTTCTCCATCTCATTAAAAAATGTCACTGGAATTTGTATTGCGATTGCATTGTATGAGTAGATTGCTTTAGGCAAAATAGACATTTTCACTATGTTAAGTCTTCCTATCCATGAGCAGGTAGGTTTCTCCATTTATGTAATTCTCTCTTAGTTTCTTGTAGTAAGGACCTGTAGTTTTCTTTGTAAAAGTCTGTTATTTCTCTGGTTAGATTTATTCCTAGGCACTTTATCTTCTTAGGGGTTATAGTAAATGGTATTGATTTGGTGATTTCTTCGTTAACAGTCTCTTTGTTAGTATAAAGGAATCCTACTGATTTACTTATGTTTATCTTGTATCCTGAGACTTTCCTGAACTCTTCTATCAGTGTGAGTAGTTTACTGATGGATTCTTTAGGATTCTCTACATATACGGTTGTATCATCTGCAAATAGGGAGATTTTTACTTCTTTGCCAATGCAGGTGCCCGAAAAAGGACTATTACAATTACAATATTTTATATAAGACTATTAAAATAAAAGGTATTTATTCCAAGCTGTCTTTCCCTTTTTAAAAACGTTTTCTTTGCCATTTGTGGACCAGAAATACTTAGGTGGTTTATAGGCTAATTTTACTTACTAATTCTCATTGTTCTTAATAAAACCAAAACTGTTATTCATCTTTTTGTTACAGTAAGTTTTAAAATACATATACATACTAATCCAATTACCACTATAAATATATTTTGAACTACATAAATTGCTATACTTAATTTGTAATGCTTTTATAATTTTAAATAGTGAATCCACATTCAAGAGCACATTTTTAGAGTAGTGACTGTCTTTCTTTGCATGGAAATTTGGTATTCAGATGTGTGACATTTTCTAAATCATTCAGCTTGTCTCTTTATTGATACACAAATTCATTTAAGACCTTTGTGGCAGACAATATAATTGAATCCCTTTGTAATTTATGTATTTATAATTTATCTAAAATAGGGTGAAGATGTCAGAAGACATTTATGATGGATGAATTTTGACTGACTGGCTTTTTTAAAGAATTTTGAATTTTGAAATTTGGGAAAAATTATATATTTATAAACAAGCTGTAGCAGTAAATTCAGATCCACTCTGTAGTAGGATTTTTCAGCTGCGTCTTTAAAATATATCCAGTATCTGACTCTTTTAGACCATAACTTCCTTATCTGTAGTCCACATTACAATCATCTCTGAGCTAGACCATTACAGATATCTTGTACCTTGTCTCTCTGCTTCCATCCCTTTTCATTTTAGGCTAACATCCACATAGTACCCCCAAAACGAACAACAACAACAACAAAAAAGCCTTGCCCTCAAGTCGATCTGACTCATAGTAATGCTGCAAGGACACAGTAGAACTACCCACTAGGGTTTCCAAGGAGTAGCTGATGAATTCAAACTGTTTAGCAGCCATAGTTCTTAACCACTGCACCAGGAGGGCTCCATAGTAGACAAAGTGACTATATTAAAGATCTAATTAAAACCAAATCCCTCCAGTGTCTTCCCCTGTTACTCAGAATGAGACCTAAAGTCCTTTTCCTACTCCGTAAGGACCTAGTTTACCAGTTATCAGTTGCAATATAACAAATCACCCTGTGGATTTCCTCTCTCAAAACAACAAGCCATTTATTATCCCATATAGTTTCTAAGATTCAGGCTTTGGGGAGAGGCTTGGCTGGAATAGGTCTGACTCAGGGTCTCTCAGGAACTGCCATTAGGATGCCAGGTGGGGCTAAAATCATTTGTAGCTCACTCCCGTGACTGGCAAGTTAGGGCTGGATACTGGCAGGAGACCTCAGTTCCTTGCCCCGTGAATATCTCCTTAGAACTACATGACCGTCTTTATGACATGATCACACTGGGTTCCCCCAGAGCGAGGGATTCAACAGTGAGCAAGGTAGGTGTCTCAGAGTTTCTTAGAATTAGCCTTGAAAGTCACACATCACATTTCTACAATATTCTATTTGTTATTCAGGTCACTTCACTCAGTTTGTGAAGTGACTGCGAGTGGCTGTCATTATCAGAGGCAGGGCTCACTGGCAGCAGTCTTGGAGGCTACCTATCATGCATACTTTCTGATTTTATCTCCCATCACTCTTCTCATTTCACTGTCAGAACTGTCTCTTTGCTTTTTCTCAAAGGTACTGTATATAGGCCTCACACTAAACTGGGTGCCAGAATCCTCTTCCCCCAGATCTCCATCTGGTTCTTTTCCTCAGTTTATTCAGGTTTTTGGTCAAATGTAACCTTATCAACCCTGGGTGGTGCACATGGTTAGTGTGCTTGTTTGCTAATGAACGCATGGAGGTTTAAGTCTATTCAGAGGTGCCTGACCACTTACTTCCAAAAAACCAGGGGCATGGTTCTACATGAGGTTTCTGTAAGTAGAAATTGACTTAACAGCAATGGGTTTTATGTATGTGTATATATGTAATCTCTAACATTTTATCACTTCATACATCATTCATTGCCTCACACAGTTTCTATGTACTAGAATACGTATGGGGCCTGACAATTAAGTGTACAAACTCAAGTGTTCTACATACCTCATTGCTGAATATCACTATGGTCACCTTCGAAGTGCTCCCCTTGAGAAGCTATGCGCCAATGTCAGCACCTAGTCCACACTTCAAAGCAAGTTTGGAACTTTTTCTGGAATGGACATCACACACGGTAGCCAGTAAACAACTGTATTGTAACACCCTCCCTGCTTACTTTATATCGCCCCAAGGACCTTTTTCTTGACTCAAAGATAAAGAAAATATTGAAAGGCAGACATTTTTATGACCTTCAAGACATCAAGGTTAATATGACACTCCTGATGGCTATTCCAGAGAAAGTTTCAAAACTGTTTTGAAGAGTAAACTAGACACTGGTGTTGGTGCCTCACTTCCCAAGTGGAGTACTTTGAAGGTGACTGTAGTGATATTCAGCAATGAGGTATGGAGCACGTTTTTTAGGATGAGTCTGCGAACTTAACTGGCAGCCCTTGTACATATAGTGTCAACCCCAGTTCGTGTTTTTTATTCCCTCATTTGATTTTTCCTTTTTTATAGAACCTATCACCACTGCTGCATTATATATCTATTCATCTATTGTCTGAATTCTCTCAGTGGAAACCCTGCTAGCATGGTGGTTAAGTACTACAACTGCTAACCAAAAGGTCAGGAGTTTGAATCCACCAGATGCTTCTTGGAAAATCTACAGGGAAGTTCCACTCTCTCCTATAGGGTCATTATTAGTTGAAACCAACTTAACAGCAAGAGATTTGGTTTTGGTTTTATCCTCTCATTAGATTACAGACTTCGGGTTTCTGCTGTATCCCCAAAATGTAGAAGAGTGCCTGCACATAGGTGGGTTTTTTTTTCAGTGAATGAATGGTGAATTGTATATAGCAACCAAATGTATTTCTAAGATTACCTGGCCAGAAAAAAACATATCTTAAATTCATCCTTGATCCAGGTTTGAAGAACATTACCTGATTTAATACTATAGATTAAAAAAAAAAAAAAAAAAACCCAAACTTGTATTGAATAACTAAATTTTAGAAAACATTAGCTTAGAAAAATAAAAGTTAAGTATAAGCTTATGAAGGGAATGTAATAGAACACGGCCAATTTTATACGCTTGGTTTTAGTCCGCAGTTATTTGTCCTTTGAGTAGGAATAGGGTTTCTACTTCCAATGATTTATTTAAGTAAATTTAGGGAATTGCTAGCAATGTAAATCTCAGAAAATTAGAAAATTTGGGATTATGTACAGGTTTTTTATGAACATAAAAATCTGAAAACTAACCACTGCCATAGAGTCAGCTGTAGCTCAGTGAGCCTATAGAACAGAGTAAAATTGTCCCATAGGGCTTGCAAGGCTGAAGAATATTTACAGGTGCAAACTGCCCCATTTTTCTTCCGTGGAGAAACTGGTAGCTAACAGTGGGTGCTTTAACCACTGCACCACAGGCCTTCTTTATAAAGCATAAGAGATCTTTATGTCCCTCTTAATTTCACAGTGATATTGTAAGTAATTTTTATGATTATGGTGAAAATATTTAGGCAGAAAATAAAGGCTTCTAAGAAAGAGAAAAGGAGACTGAAACCACAGCATCTGCATTATTACTGAATGTTATTTGAGGAAGTTACAGCATTTATCTCCCCTAACTAAACTTTTGTTGGGTCTCTCAAGTTTTGTATAGGATCTTTGCTGTGTGTGACCTAAGTGATTTTACATTAGTGAAAAAAGAAAAGTCCGGGTAGAAACGCAAAAATTCCTTACATAATACTCATTTCCTCTCGACAAAAACCAAAACCAACCCCACTGCCATCAAGTCAATGCTGACTCATAGCAACACTATAGGACAGAGTAGACCTGCCCCACAGAGCTTCCAAGGAGCACCTGGTAGATTTGAACTGCCAGCCTCTGGGTTAGCAGCCATAGCGCTTAACTACTACACTAGCAGGGTTGCCTTCCTCTCTACATGGGGAAGCTAAAAGTATTGGGTGGATTGAAGTAATTACATTTTGTTCTCTGATGTTCTAGCCATCATTTTAGTATGAAGAGCATTTGACATGATCTTGAACATCATACTATCCTTGGGAGAGAACCAACTGAGACGTTTGGAACTCTCTGTGTTCAGTTTACAAAATACTAGGTTAAGTGGTCATGTATCTCATTGCTCAACAGCCTTGATTTGAATCATTCTTAATACAGACTTTGTAGGTGTATAAGGCAACAACAAGACTTCTTTCTAAGAAGCACGTAGACTAAAGCAACTTTTATGTGCTCTCTTTTTCAAAAATTGGTGTTACTAGCTAATGCACTTTTGGATATGAGAAATGGTGACAATTTTTTTTTCCTGGAAAGGTAATATTATTCAACATGGAGGTGGCTGAGATGGTATTCGTCTACACTAGACACAGGTTGTATCTTTTTGAAAAAGTAAGAAACAAGCAAATTGAAGGGGGGAAGAGGCTGAGGGAGAAAAGAAAAAAGAATAACAGGTAATTTAGGTTAATGAGAAAAAAGTCCTTCAGAGTGTATTATAAAGGCCATAGTTCCTCAGTTCTGACTTTTTTGTTAGCAGACTTTCCTCCTCTCATCCTTTCTGGTTAAGGCCTTATGAAAAATGCCAATACAAATAATAGACCGTCCTTTGAGGGAGTTACAGACGGAGCTTCTTTAACCATGGCATTGCATAGCAAAAGAATTTCATTATTATTATTGAGTTTTGTATATCATTCTCTTTGGCAGTGCAGGCAGAACAATTAAAACACACAGTTTGGGTCTCCAGATCCCTATACAGGCAGAATTCAACAAAATGAAGTAGAAATAATCTTGTAATAGTTTTATAGATTCTTATTTTAATCATTTGTCTTTTTTATAAAGTCCACATAAACTTAAAAATCAAAAACAATCTTTAAAACAGGGACACAAATCTTTGGCATGAATATAGTACTTAAAAGCTGCTATTAGTGGCAATGATAACTGTCATCATCATTTTTGATGAATGTTTATAAGGCATTTACTGAACATGGAATTTCACTCCTTAAAAATACCCTTATCACTGAGTCATTTTCTAAACTGATCTAGGTCATGTATCAGAATCCCCTTTGTGAGACTATAAAAACACATGTAGGTCTTCCCTGCAGGATTTGGTAACATCTCCTAATTCCCTTCATCCCTCATAAGACTCTCCATTCTAGTGACCAGCTAACAATCGTAAGAGATGTCATATCCTTTTCTGCATCGAGGCTTAAAAAAAAGAGAGAGACTGACTGTAGGTTTCTGTAACCAAAAGAACTGTTACTTTGTTCAACAATCTGTTCTAGCATAGCACAGGTTTAGTTAGTTAGGTCATAAAGGAGTTGCTCTATATCCAGTTGAGTCCTGTGGGAACAAGGTGTAGCGTAGGCAGAGCACAAATAGCCACAGTCCTATGACACAGCTGATGGTAACCTACAAAGCAGATACCAAGAAGACCTTCCCCTGTCTCTGAAATTCAGCTGAACTGCTTTGCCTTACCATCTGTTTGTCTGGCTCAGAAAGTAAAAATTGATTTTTAGACTTATCTTTAAAAACTCAAATCAGGAAAGCAAATATCATGCAAAAAAGAATGTAGGGCACTCCAGAACCAACCAAAATGATAGGGAACTATTCACTGTTTGGTATTCAACATCACTATTCTCCTTTTTGAACACAGCTAACTTAAGCTTAGTCCTTTTTACAATTGTGTTCTGATATTCCTACAGAACATTTCAGGATAAAATTTTTCGTTTTATAACCAGGTAATAATACACATGCATATTTTATCCTCAGAATCTCCTCTAACCACATTCTTGCAAGCAGGTTCAGGTTTTCTGTTTTACCCATAAATTCAGAATTCATTAAAGAAACTTGGAATAAGATACGTCAGAAATTCAAAATTGTGAAATTTAACTATGGCCTCCCCCCCAAGCTGATTAATTTTGGATTATTTTCAAAGCAGACACTCATAATAATGACACAACTAAACTGTGTTTCAATCATTGCATGTACACCAAATTAAAACATCATGTACATAATATATCCAATGTACAGGTACTTAAAATGTAATATGGCATAAATCCCTTTGCATAGTACTTTTTTAAGTTTACACAAAAGTAGGAGTTGATGTGCAGTTAAAAGTTTGGGTCAGTTTTCATCTATGAAGTCAGCAGAGTGTCTTGCTGGGTTCAAACACCAGATGTACCATTTACTAGCTGTGGGGCTGTCTGCCTTGGTTCCATTTCCGTAAAAGTAAAATGAGGCTAATAGCAATAGCTACATCTGTATTATTGTGAGAATTAGATGAACAAACCATTTAGCTTTTCAACAACTGGCTTTACCTAATTGTTTACAATACTTGGAAAACTTTTTTTTTAATCATGCTTTAGGTAGAGGTTTACAGCTTAAGTTAATTTGTCATTCAAAAATTTATATACATATTACTTTGTGATGTTGGTTGTAATCCCTACAATGTGACAGTACGCTCCCCTTTCCACTCTGGGTTCTCTGTGTCTATTAGTCTATTTCCTGTCCCTGCCTGCCTTCTTGTCCTGCCTTTGGACAGGAGGCTACCCATTTGGTCTCATGTATTTAACCAAACTAAGAAGTACATTCTTCACATGTGTTATTTCTGTTTTATAGGCCTGTCTCTAATCTTTGTCAGAAAAGTAGGCTTCAGGAATGATCTTAGTTTGGGGTTAGCAGAGCATCCATGGGGCACAGTTTCAGTGGCTCTTCTAGTCTGTCTTTGTAAGTAATTTTGCTCCTAGTAAAATACATTCAGTTGGTTCTCAACAAAATCAAAGCTTCTCTTGAAATCCTTGTAATTTGTCTGAGAATTTCTCATATGCCTATACCATATAACCCTGCACACTCCATTCATGAAGACATCATCCTTGAAAGCTCTTTTTAGTGAACCAAATTTGCCATGTTTACTAGTCCATAGAAAGACCTGTGAAACTATATTACTAAGTGAACAAACTCTTAGAAGTCATTTCTTGGGTACATGTTTGTGTTAACAGAATCCTTAAAGGACAGAAAGTCACAATTCCACAACCTATCATTATCTCTCATTTCACACACACCAGCCCCTGATCAGGGAGGGAAGGAGCTGTGTCAACGATCCATTAGTCTATTCAAGGACTATATAAGAGGAATGCCGCTTTGACAATCTATGGAGTATGCAAGTTATTAGAATGAAGTCTAAGCAATTGAGAGTCATTGTTACGCATTGCTTATATACACAGAAGTTCAAAACCTACCATATTTGCTACAATATTCATAAGATATACAATGTAGCATATACATTGATTATGGTTATGATCCTGCCACAATATTCTCTTGCCAAGACATTTGCCGGTATTGTAAGGCTCAGCATGTATTATTGGGTTACCATATTACTCAGCTGATGTTGCTTGAAGCTGGTTGTGAATGTGCAATAGAAGTTTCTGCTCTTCGTTGCATGTAATTTGCAGCAAAGCCTTTAAGAAATCACTGCTAGGAATTTGTATTCAGTTCCATTGTGCCAGTTTTGGCCATTTAAGTGAAAAAATACACAATCAAAGGAATCTGGTGTTACTATTAGGGAATAAATGTTTGAAATATCAACCACATAATGAAGTATAAAACTAATATAGAAAAGCTATTTCCCTGGCTGATGAAACAAGACTCACTCCAGGAAAAATTGATGATGCTAATATTGTAGGAAAACATAGATGATACAGGGCACATCATAAGAATATGGAAGGAACACACAGTTTTGTTTACCAAAAAGAATTGGTCAATCATTTCAAGAGGAATCGGTGGTACTGAAGGAAGAAGTCAAGATGCATTGAAGACAGTGATGAAAACCAAGGCTCCAAAAATTGATAGAATATCAATTCAGATGTTTTAACAAATGGATGCAGCACTGGAAGTGCTCACTCATCTATGCCAAGAAATTTGGAAGACAGCTACCCAGGCAACTGACAGCATGAGATCCATATTTATGCCTATTCCCAAGACAGGTGATCCAACTGGATGTGGAAGTCATAGAACAATGTCATTACTGTCACATAGAAGTAAAATCTTTCCGAAGATCATTCAAAAACAGCTATAGCAACAGATTGACAAAAGAACTGCCAGAAATTCAGGCTGGAGTCAGAGGAGGACGTGGAACCAGGGACATGATTGCTAATGTCAGATGTGTCTTGCCTGAAACAGAGAATACCAGAAAGATTTTTACCTGTGTTTTATTAGCTATACAAAGGCATTTGACTGTGTGGATCACAACAAATGATGGATAACATTGCAGAGAATGGAAATTTCAGAACATTTATTTGTGCTCATGAGAAATCTGCACATGGATCAAGAGGCAGGAATTCAAACAGAACGCTAAGGGGGATGTTAGTCTTTCAGGTTGACCTTGCTTTACAACACCTTAAAGAGATCTCTTGCAGTAGATTTGCCCAATGCAATGCATCTTTTGGTTTCTTGACTGCTGTTTACATGCACACTGATTGTGGATCCAAGTAAAATGAAATCCTTGATAACCTCAATCTTTACACAGTTTATTATGATGTTGTTTACTTGTCTACTTGTAAGGATTTTGTTTTCTTTATGTTGAGTTATAATCCATGCTGAAAACTGCAGTTTTTGTTCTCTCTCAGTGTTTCAAGTCCTTTTCACTTTCACTGAGCAGGACTGTGTTGTCTGCATAATGCATGCTGTTAATGAGTCTTCCTTATGCCCCATTCTTATTCACATAGTCGAGTTTCTTTGGTTATTTGCTCAGCACACCAACTGAATAGGTGTGGTGAGTGGATACAACTCTGGTGCACATCTTTCCTGACTTCAAACCATGCATGCAAAACCTGGACAACCAATAAGAAAGACCAAAGGATTGATATCTTTGAATTGTGGTGTTGGAGAAGAATATTGAATATTCCTTATTCATCACCCAGCTTTTGCAAGCATATGATGTGGTTGAGAACACCCTGGCCTAGGTCAGATGCACCTTAGTCTTCAAGATGACATCTTGCTTTTCAACACTTTAAAGAGATCCCTTGCATATACACCATGGACTGCCAAATGTAAGGAGACCCTGGAGGCATCGTGGTTAAGTGCTACATCTGCTAACCAAAACTTTAGCAGCTCAAATCCTCCAGGCACTCCTTGGAAATTATATGGGGCAGTTCTACTTTGACCTATAGGGTCACTGTCAGTTGGAATTGATGGTAGTGGCTTCGGTTTTTTTGTTTTTTTTTTTTTTTGGCAAAATAAGGAAAAGATCTGTCTCAGAAGAAGTACAGCCAGACTGCTAGTTGAAAGCAAGGATGGAAAGACTATGTCTTACATAGTTTGAACATGCTAGAGGGATCAGTCTCTAGAGAAGGATATTATGCTTGTAAAGCAGAGGGCCAGCAAAAAAGAGGAAGACCCTCAATGTGATGGATTGACAGAGTGGCTGCAATGACAGGCTCAAACATAACAACAATTGTAGGCATGGTTTAGGACTGGGTAGTGTTTTGTTCTCTTATGCGTAGGGCTACTAAGAGATGGAAACAATTCAACAGCACCTAGTAACAATAAATATTGTAGGAAGAGTAAAAAAGCTAATGTCACTGTCTTCTAAAATACATTCCATGGCTACATTTTAATCTTTGTGTTTCCCACATGTATTTGTACAATAAAAAATAGGATGAAGTCAGTCTCTTACCCTTTCCAAACACCACATGAAGCCTTGATACACAACTCTATAGAAGACTCTGTATGTGAAACACACATCCTACAACTCGTCATGAAATTTTTTAGGTTATTAAAACAATTTTTACAGTATATAACAAACAACATACCATCTTGGTAGAGAAATGAGAAAGACTGAGAAGTATAAAGAAAACAGAACATACTTATCTTACGATGATTCTAGAGATATCTAGTATTGCATTTGGCTTATTTTCTTCTAGGTCCTTTATTATGCACATTTTTTTCCCTTCTTTTATAAAATTGGGATCATGCTGTGGATCTCTTTTTATCCCTTGTTGTAACACCAGGAACGTTTTCCATTGTCATCAAAGATTCTTTTTATAATAAAATTATAGTAGCTGTAGAATATTTTATTGCATAAAAATGCCATAATTTAATAAAATTGTCCTCTATTATTGGATTTTCTCTCGTACAAACAGTGCTGCAACAAATAACAGCATAAACTGTTGTAGCTGATGATTTCTCTAAGAAATGTTCAGGAAAGTGCAATTATTGGGTCAAATGACATGACTTCTAAAGTTTCTTGATAAACTAACTTAAAACTCATACACGAGAAGTTGTTTTTTTTACCTGTCCTTACAGTCACCATGAGTCTGATCCAACTTGACGGCACTTGGCTTTGGCTTGGCTTCTGAAGGTTTCCTGCTTTGAATACCTCACCACAATAGAAAACATATTGCTAAGGGACACAAAGAAAAAAGTCATTTCTAGGTCCTGGGTTCTCCTTCCAGTGGCCTGTTTAGACTGAAGCTTTCTCTCTTGACTGTACACTAAATTAATTGGAATCTGTAAACATTAAATATGAATCAGGCAATTTAACAGTATTATAGTATAGTACTCTGAATTTAGTGTCAAATACTGTATCTGATGTATCGTAGTGTGATTGATGAAGCCAAATATGTTTAAAATATTGGTCATTTACTTGTGACTAAGCAGACTTTTCCTTAAATGTCTAGCTAATCTTACAAAGACAGATCTACACTCAATTTTTACCAGTCGCCATCAAGTCCCTTCTGATGGTGGAGTAGAGCTGTTCTCCATAGGATTTTCAATCACTGCTTGTTGGAGGTAGATGACCAGGCCTCTCTTCTGAGGTGCCTCTGGGTGGACTAGAATTTCTAACTTTTCAGTTAGCAGCCAAGTGCAATAACAGCTCCACCCAGAGACACCAACTAGCCCCTCCCAAACTGGGCTTGCTTTTTCTCTGGAGATTATCCTAATTCTATAAAAAGAAAAATATAGGTGTATACATTGGACTCTGCAACTAATGCTTTTTTGGATCACATGGTCTAAAATTCAGTTTTCTTAGGAATTCATAGGATTATTCAATACACTCTTTCCTCTTCTCTACTGGTAGCATATCCTGTTTGGAAGGGAGAGAGCTAGTCTAGGGTGTCTTCCCTTTTTCTCCTCACTAGGTGTTGGCATCAGAAAGCTATGATGCTTATATAAATCTTACTCGTGGCTTCTCTAGGAGGCAGGGTAGTGTACTAGTTAGGCACATCTAAAAAATGAGGTTGTTCCAAGGATGAAAAGAGATAAAACATGTAAAGGGCTTAAGGCAATGCCTTCTTTGTAAAAAATGCTTAGTGAAAGTCAGCTGTTAATTTTGGAAGACAAATATTGCACTCTTAGTTGTATCTGCAGAAACATAAAAAATATGAAATGAAGTCTATGTGCTTAATGCAGGCATAAATTTGTTTGCTCAACAAATAATGTCTAGTGGTTGCTGCCAGAATATGAGAAGATAACACACTCAATGCAACGAGAACATGCATGTAAAAAATTAATACAGTACTTTAATAGTCACAACCTTGTGACTATTATAAAAATTATAAACAATGTGTGAATATCTTGTAAAAAATACCTACTTAAAGTTAATTTACAGCCTGGTACTAGTATAACAGACACATAGACCAATGGATGCCATGAGTCGGATCTGACTCGACGGCACTTGGCTTGGCAGACCAAAGGGACAGAATTGAGAATCCAGACATAAAAACATCCAGCTATGAGTAGCTGGTATTCCAAAAAAGCCCAAAGTCCGTAAATTGGGAAAAGACAGTGTCTTTAACAAATGGTGTTGGCCTAACTGGATAGCTATATGCAAAAAAAAAAAAAAAAAAAAATTGAAACAAGACCCAAATCTCTCACCATGCACAAGAACTAACTGTAAATGGATAAAAATATCTAAATAAAAAAATCTAAAATGTTAAACATAATGGAAGGAAAAATAGGGACAATACTGGGAGCCCTAACATAAGGCATAAACAGGATACTAAACAGTGCAAAAATACCAGAAGAGAAAGTAGACAACTGGAAACTCCTAAAAATCAAATACTTGTGTTCATCCAAAAAATTCACCAAAAGAGTAAAAAGAGGGGGGCAGAGTCAAGATGGCAGACTAAGCACACATTTCCCTATATCCCTCTGGAAACCAAGACCTGAATTGATAATCAAATGGAGCCTTCTGATAACCTAATCAGCCCCAGGAAATGGCACAGGGCTGTTAATTTGGACTTCATACCTCTGAGCAAAAAACTCTTTCGCTGACTCCAGCTCCTGGCTAGAGCTGGCTGTCACGAACTGAAGGTAAACATACCATTTTGACTCTTTTAACTCTGTCTTGGCTGGTGGGCGGAGCTGGGTCTTGCCTAGCAGCTAGACTCAGACATGCTGCTAGGGGGATAGGCAGCCGAAATTCCTGTATTTTGAGAGCCAGGCTTAGGATTCTGTTAAGCTAAACACTTTGGGCCTGTGTTTTTATCTCTGCCACAGCAGGGTTTCTACAGAATTGCACTGTTAGTGTGCGGGACACCATGTTGGGTATGGAGATTTTAGAGGGACCTAATTCTTAGCCTGGGAGCCAGCTCCTGCAAACAGGACAGCGCTTCTCCAACAGAAAAGCAGTAATTTACACAGTGTCACCCACGGTGGGGGCCCTGTAACAGAAGCAGAGGAATCACTACCTCTTGGCACCTTTAGCCCCTCTATCTGCTGCCTGGAGGGGGCCATCTTGGATATAGTGGCCACAGCTGGACCTAATTCTTAGCTTGGGACCAGAGCCTGCCCACAGGAGAGCGCTTTTCTACCAGAAAAGCAGTACTCTACACAGTGTCGCCTAAGGCTGGGCCCTGTCAGCAGAAGCCAACAGGGCAGTAGTATGGCTGTATTCTGAACTAGTTTGTACTATTTGAGGTTGGATATAGAGGTGCTTACTTTGCCAGTTGGGAAGAAGGACCTCTACACCTGAAACCTGACTGACTTGGGAAGTGGTCAGATACCTTTTGCTTTAAATTTTAAGGCAGCCTAGAAACACATCTGCCATCCATCCTCACAGTACCTCTGCCAGCCTCTACATACTCACATGGGACCCAAAAAGCAACAGGCACTTGTGGCATACAAGAAATCACCCATGGCTTCAGAAGGCTCCCAAACAAAGCAAGGAGTTTTCCAGATGAAGAAACTTTTATGAAAGCATCAGAAAGTGAATACAAAATGATTATATGCAGAGCCCTTCTAGAGCTTATACAAAATGCAACAGAACAAAATGAAAAATTAAGCAAGCTGTTGGATCTGATGGAACACCAGTACTATGAAATCCAACAGATCAAGAACAAAATCAAAGACATAGAAACTTCCATGCAAAGCCAAGAAAACAGAATGGAACAAATGGAAAAAGAATTTCTGACATGGAAGACAGAGCTACTGACACCAGCGTCTATGAGCACAAATGAGAAAAAAGAATCAAGAAAAATGAAGAAGCATTAAGAAGCACGTGGGACTCTATTAAGAGGAACAACCTTCGCTTAATTGGAGTCCCTGAATATGGTGAGACATCGGAGAATACAGAGAGTATCGTTGCTGAGCTGCTGAAAGAAAACTTCCCAGAAATCCTGAAGGAAGAGAATATAGACATCTCAGATGCATATTGTATGCCACCCAATATAGATCTCAAAAGAAAGACTCCAAGACATATTATAATCAAGCTTAACAAAATGAAACATAAGCAGCAACTCTTAAAGGCAGCAAGACTCAAAACAAAGCTAACTATCAGAGGGAAACCCTGTAGGCTCTCGTCAGATTTCTCAGCAGAAACCATGCTGGCACAGAGACAGTGGCATGACACATTCAAAGCCTTGAAAGAGAAGAACTTTCAACTAAGAATTATATATCCTGCAAAACTATCTTTCAAATATGAAAATGAAATTAAGACATTCCAAGATAAACAGAAACTCAGAGACTTTGTAAAAACGAAAACAAAACTACAAGAAATATTGAAAGAAGTTCTTGGCTCTGGCTTAGAATAACGAAACCACTAACTTTATATTTTAGAACGACACACTACTCAAAACTCTACTCAGTTAGGGAAGGCTCCAAAGTAAATCACAGCTTTAATATGGAAAGAGGCAATCCACTGATCATCAGGAAAACTATGGTGCCATCATATTAAAAAGAGGGATGTACTACAGTCGTTATAGTACTTCCAGATGGAGAGGAAGATGACAAGACTGGTAGTAATTAAAATTGGGTTTATATATACTTTATTAAGGGGGAATCATAGGGGCAGCTGTAAAGCACAACAAAGATATATCATACCATTTCAAGAAATGTAACACAAGAGTCTCAACAACTACAAAACCAGCTCCGAAAAAGGTGAAAAATCAACTCACAAAAAAGAATGTCCCAGAACAGACTAATAAGAACAAAAGAGAAAACATCAACATAAAAATAAACAAATCACAATGGCAACACTGAACACATACCTATCAATAATTACACTGAATGTGAATAGACTGAATGCTCCAGTAAAGAGACATCGAGTGACATCTTGGATCAAAAGACATGACCCATCCATATGTTGTCTACAAGAAACTCACTTGAGACCTAAAGACAGGAACAAACTGAAAATTAAAGGATGGAAGAATATATATCAAGCTAACAATGAACAAAGAAAAGCAGGTGTGGCAATTCTAATCTCAGACAAAATCAATTTTAATGCCAAATCCACCATTGTGGACAAAGATGGACACTATTTATTGCTGAAAGGTTCAGTACACAAGCAAGACTTAACTATATTAGATATTTATGCACCTAATATCAGAGCACCAAAATACGTCAAAGGAACACTGACTATACTCAAAAAAGAGTTAGATGACTCCAGAATAATAGAGGGAGATTTCAACACTCCACTCTCAATGCTGGACAGACCATCTAGAAAAAAGCTCAGTAAAGATACAGAAGACCTCATTGCCACAATTAACCAATTAAACTTCATTGATATATACAGAACTTTCCACCCATCAGCAGACAACTACATCTTCTTCTCCAGTGCACATGGAACATTCTCCATAACAGACCATGTGTTAGGACGTAGTGCAATGCTCAGCAAAATCCATACCATTGAATTACTGCAAAGCATCTTCTCAGATCATAAAACCATAAAAGTAGAAACCAATAGCAGAAAAAACATAGATAGAAAGTGGAACTCCTGAAAACTGAACAACATCTTGCTCAAAAAAACATGGGTTATAGAAGAAATCAAGGATGGAATAAAGAAATTCATGGATTCCAATGAGAACAAAAACACTTCCTACCAGAACGTATGGGATACAGCCAAAGCAGTGCTCAGAGTCCTGTTTATCTCCATAAATGCCCACATCTGGAAGGAAGAAAGAAACCAAATCAAGGAACTAACCCTACAGATTGAACAAGTAGAAAGAGAACAACAGAGGAACCCCTCAGGCACCAGACGAAACCAGATCATAAAGATTAGAGCAGAACTAAATGAATTAGAGAATAGAAAAACAATTGAAAAGACGAAAAGCTGGTTTTGTGAAAAGATCAACAAAACTGACAAACCACTGGCTAAACTTACTAAAGAAAAACAGGAAAGGAAACAAGTAACACAAATTAGAAATGAGAGGGGAGTTGTCACCACAGATGCAACACAAATCAGAAATATCATAACAGAATACTATGAAAGACTGTACTCTAACAAATTTGAAAACCTAGAGGAAATGGACAAATTTCTTGATTCATATCACCTACCCAAATTATCACAAGGTGAAGCAGAACAACTTAATAAACTCATCACAAAGGAAGAGATTGAAAATGTCATCAAAACACTGCCAACCAAGAAAAGCCTGGGACCAGATGGCTTCACTGCAGAATTCTACCAAGCATTTAGAGAAGAGTTATCTTCAGTACTACTGAGACTATTTCACAGTATAGAAAGGGATAGAGTACTCCCAAACTAATTCTATGAAGCCAGCATAATCCTGATGCCAAAGCCAGGGAAAGACACAACAAAGAAGGAGAACTGCAGACCTATAGCACTCATGAATCTAGATGCAAAAATCTTCAACAAAATTCTTACCAACAGAATACAACAACATATCAAGAAAATAATCCATCATGAACAAGTGGGATTCACACCAGGGATGCAAGGCTGGTTCAACATCAGAAAAAGAATTAATGTGATTAACCACATAAATAACACAAAAGACAAGAATCACATGATTTTGTCCATTGATGCAGACAAGGCATTTGATAAAGTCCAACACCCATTCATGCTAAAAACTCTTAGCAAAATAGGCGTAGGCAGCAAATTCCTCAATGCAATAAGGGCCATTTATGCAGAGCCAATTGCCCACATCATCCTGGATGGAGAGAGACTGAAACAGTTTCCCTCGAGAAGAGGAGAAGAACTAGACAAGGATGCCCACTCTGATCTCTCCCATTCAACATTGTGCTAGAAGTTCTAGCCAGAGCAGTTAGACAAGACCAAGAAATAAAGGGCATCTGCATCGGCAAAGAAGAAGTTAAAATCTCCCTGTTTGAGGATGATATGATTGTATATGCAGAGTATCCCAAAGAATCCATAAGTAAACTACTCAAACTGATAGAAGAGTTCAGCAAAGTCTCAGGATACAAGATAAACATAAGTAAATCAGTAGGGCTCCTTTACACCAACAACGAGACTGTTAACGAAGAAATCACCAAATCAATACCATTTGCGACAGCCCCTAAGAAGATTAAGTACCTAGGAATTAATCTAACCAGAGAAATTACAGACCTTTACAAAGAGAACTACAAGCCTTTACTACAAGAAACTAAGAGAGACTTAGATAAATGGAAAAACCTACCCTGCTCATGGATAGGAAGACTTAACATTGTGAAAATGTCTATTTTACCCAAAACAATCTACTTATATAATGCAATCCCAATACAAGTTCCAGCAGCATTTTTTAATGACATGTAGAAACAAATCACCAATTTTGTTTGGAAAGGGAAGAAGTTCTGGATAAGTGAGGTATTACTAAAGAAGAAGAACACAGTGGGAGGCCTCTCATTATCCGACCTTAGAACATACTGCCACAGTGGTCAAAACAGCCTGGTACTGGTACAAGAACAGATAGATCAATCAGTGGAACAGAATTGAGACCCCAGAGATGACACCATCTGCCTATCAACAGCTGATATTTGACAAAAGCCCTAAGACATTAAACTGGGGTAAAAACAGTATCTTCAACAAATCATGCTGGCAAAATTGGATATCCATCTGCAATAAAATGAAACAAGATCCATATCTTACACCTTATACAAAAACCAACTCAAACTGGATAAAAGTCCTAAATGTCAAACCTAAAACGATAAAGTTCATCCAAGAAAAGGTAGGAACAACAATGGAAGTATTAATACACAGTGTGGACAGACTCCAAAATCTGTCCAAAAAAACCACAATCATCAGATGAGAAAATAGATAAATGGCAACTATTAAGAATCAAACACTTTTGCTCATCCAAAGACTTTATTAATAGAATAAAAAGAACACTTACAGAACGGGAAAAAACATTTGGCATCTCTATGTCAGACTGACGCCTGATCTCCACAATCTATAACATACTACAAACTATCAATAAGAAGAAGATAAATCATCCAATTAAGCAATAGGCAAAGGAGATGGACAGACATTTCACTAAAGTGGATATCCATGCAGCCAAAAAACACGTGTGGATATGTTCACGATCTTTAGTTATTAAAGAAATTAAAATCAAGACGACAATGAGATACCATCTCACCCCAACAAGGTTGGCCATGATCCAAGAAACACAAAACAACAAATGCTGGAGAGGTTGTGGAGAAAGTGGAACCCTGCTACACTGATAGTGGGGTTACAAAATGGTCCAACCTCTTTGGAAAGCAATCTGGTGCTTCCTAAAAAAAATGGATATCGATATACCATTTGACCCAGCAATTCCACTACTTGGAATATATCCTACAGAATCAAGGCCTTTCATACCAGCAGACAAATGCACAAGAATGTTTATCGCAGCACAGTCCACGATAGCAAAAAGATGGAATCAACCCAGATGCCCAACAACAGAAGAAGGGATAAGTAAACTACGGTATATATACTCAGTGGAGCGCTACACAGTGATGAAGAATAACGATGATTCCAGGAAATCTCATAACCTGGTTTCAATCGGAAGACATTATGCTGAGTGAAATTAGTCAGTGACAAAAGGACAAATATTGTATGAGACCTTTATGATAAGATCTCAAAAACAGACTTGTGTATAGAAGCAAAGACTCTTTGACAGCTGCAAGGGAGGGGAGAGAGGGGTGGTGGTGGGGGAGGGTTAGATTAGATAGTTGCTAGAAATCTGGTTGTATGAAATCGGTGATAGCACACATTAGAAGCAAGAACAACATTAAGTGGACTTCAGCATAACTTGAGTACTCCTTCCATCTTAACCCAATATTGCAAGGATAGAGTAGCTGGGGTAGGGGGCAGGGGACCATACTTAGGCGAAATCGAGGCCAACTGGCACAACTAGCATTTTGTTAAGAGGGTTCTCTGCACCCCACATTCGTGAGTGGTGTCTGGGGTCTTAAAAGCTGCCAAGCTGCCATCCGAGGGTATAGCAAATGGTCCCAACTCAGCAGGAACAGATGCTCACTGAGGACCAAAATGACATGGGGTAAAGACAACCCAGAAGATAGAGACCCACGTGAGTCAGTGACTAAATTGACTTGTGAATGGATGAACCAGATGGTGCCCGGCCACCACCCGTGACAGCCGTGATGGAGCTCGTTAGGTTGAGTCTCACTGACAGCACAAGAATAAAAAGAGGTGCATCCTGAGATCTCTACTAAAAGACCTCAGTTGATGGTCCAGTGGTTTTGGAGTTCCCCTGGGAGCATGGCCCCTGGCCCTGATGCTGCCGTTGCCCATAAATCATAATGAAGTTCCACTCTTCGGACACGAATGGATTGGACTTGGTGATGCAGAGTGACCATATATTGGATGCACTCTATGGTTCTGTACATCTATAGGATATTATCCTGCTGACCTCTGGCTGGAGGAAGGAGAGTGTGTGGAGAGGAGGGGAAAGGAGACTGTTGGGAAGATGAGACATGTGTGGAGCAGAGAGGAATAGTGTGCAGTCACCAGACAGGGAGAGCAGTGGAAGCTGCATATAGGTGGGCATGTAAATTTATACGGGAATGTACATTTTCACTCATCCATATTAAATAAAAAATAAGACTTTTTAAAAAAGAGTAAAAAGACAACCTACATACTGAGAAAAAAAATTGGATATGACAAACCCAGTCAGTATAATCTCTGAAATCTACAAGATACTGCAAAACCTCAATAACAAAAAGACAAATAACCCAGTTAAAAAAATGGACAAAGGATATGAACATGCACCTCATCAAAGAAGACATTCAGGCAGCTAGCAGATATGTCAGAAAATGCTCATGATCATTAACCATTAGAGACATGCAAATTAAAAATACAATGATGTAACATCTCACCCCAAGAAGTCTGGTATTAATCAAAAAATAATAACAATAATAAATGTTGAAGAAAGTGTATGGAGACTGTGCACTCTTCGTGGGATTGTAAAATGGTACAACCACGTTGGGATTTGATTTGATGCTTTCTTAAAAAGCTGGAACTAGAAATACTGTATTATCCAACAATCTCACTTTTTGCACTACATCTCAGGTAAGAGCTGCCACACAAGATACATGCACACTAATGTTCATTGCAGCACCGTCCACAATTGCAAAAAGATGAAATCAAAGTAGGTACCCATCAACAGAAGAACGGATAAACAAACTATGGCATATTCACACAATGGAATACTATGTAACGATAAAGAACAGCAATCAATTTGGGAAACATCTCATGACGTGGAAGAATCCAGAAGGCATTATGCTGAGTGAAATTAGTAAATTGCAAAAGGACAAATGCCGTATGATACCACTATTGTAAGGAATCAAGAATAGTTTTAAACACAGAAGAAAACATTCTTTGAGGGTTTTGGTGGGTGAGGAGTATTCACTAATTAAATAACTGGAAAGAATTATCTTAGGTGAATGGAGACATAACATACAGTAGAGGAGAAATCAGCACAAATGGACTAAACTCAAAGTTTACAGTTACTCCAAGTAAAACTGAACTCTTTAACAGGCAGAGCAGTAGGTTCAGAAATCTGGGAACCATAGTTTTAGGGGACATCTAGGCCAAGTGGCACAACAAAGCTTATTAAAATATTCTGCAGTCCACTTTGGTGAGTGTCATCTGGGGTCTTAAAAGCTAGCAGGCAGCTATTTAAGAAACATCTGCTGGTCTCAAACCACCTGGACCAAAGGAGAGAGAAGGACATCAAAGACTCAAAGAAAGTGTAAGACCAAGAGACAGAAAGGGCCACATATACCAAGGACTACATCAGCATAAGACTAAAAGAACTAGGTGGTGCCCTGTCACCACCAAACACTGCTGTTACAGGGAACTCAACAAAGAGTTCCTGATGGAGCATGAGAAATGTGGGATAGAGAACTCAAACTCATGTAAAAAGACTAGAGTTGCTGGTCTGACCAACTGGATGCTCCCCAGAAGACACACACCCTCCAGACTCTCTGTTAGACCAGAACAGAAAACATTCCTGAAGTCAGCACCTCAGACAAACACTGAACTGGTATACAAGATATAAAATGATATTAGTGACAAGTGTTCTTCTTGGCTTGGGTAGATACAGGAGAGTAACAGGGCAGCTCTTGTTCGGAGGTGAGATGAGAGGATAGAGGGGGACAGGACCTGATAAAATGGGCATGGGGAAATAGGCGATGTCACTGAGGAGTGTGCTGTTACAGTGTGGGGACAGCAGCCAGGGTCACATGGCAAGGTATGAGAAATTGAGTTGTAAACTTTCACTTAAAGCATGATGAAAAAAATTAAAATTGAAAAGTTGATTTAACAATAAACTCAAACCTCATTTATTGCATTGTTTCCCAAAAAGATATGTTGACATCTTTACCCAAGATAAGTAAATGTCACCTTGATGAAAATAGGTAGGGTCTTTGAAGATGTCACCAGTTAACATGAGGCCATACTAGAGTAGACCTTGATCCTCAGTGCTGTCCTTGGAAAAGAGGAAAACAGACAGAGAGACAGAGTAAGGACTACTGTGTGAAGATGCATCTACAAGCCAAGGAACACTAAGAAACATCTGGGCTACCAGAGGCTCACAGAGATAAGGAAGGATCTTCTGTAGAGCCCACAGAGAGGGAGCATCGCCTATTGTAAACACTAATTTGGATTTCTAGCCTCTCTGGAACTGTGAGATGATGAATGTTTGCTCTTTCAAACCACCCACTTTGTTGAGGCAGCACCCAGAAACTAAGACACAGTGGAAATGCTGATTCAGCAGGACTAGGAAAGTTTGCATTTTACGGGGTACTCTTCACAATATACTTTTTAATCGAGGTGATGATTTTCAAGCCTAGGGAAATGTGGGTTTGAGAAAGAAAAATGTTTTATTGAAAGAATACATTAATTTACTGTAATGCCTGGTTTGTAAGTCATTGTGGAAGAGTATCTGTGGGGTATTTGCTGAGGGGTGTGCAGAGGAAAGGAGAAGAAAAAGCAAGTTCTTTTGTGGGGAACAGTTTGCCACACAGAATTGATGTACCTTATAAAATGAAGGCTAATGGATGGTAAAGAGCCGAAATAGCATTTCAGAACACAGCAGACACATTAAAGGGTGACCAATCTATTGCTATCTGGTATGCTGTAAGTGGATGGAAAATTACGTGGTGAATGACTGAAAGTTCAACTGGATTGAGCCTTTGTGTGAAAACAACTGAAGGTTTTGAAAAGTGACTTTTCCTAAGATGATAGAACAAAAGTTGTTCTCTAGCCAAATTGAAGGAACAGTAAAATCTAATGGCAAAATAAGAACATTCAACGCACTTCAGTAGGAATTTTTAAAATGTTAATATTTACAAGGCTAAATTTTATAGATGATTTAGACCAGATGCCAAACAGGTTTGGTTAGAGATGGAAAATTTTCCTAAATGTTCTAATTCCTTCACATAATCCATCAAAGTTATTCCCAAATTTTATAGTTGGTCTTTATATTTATTACAGATGGTAGTAATAGCTGGCAACCAGATTCCTAGCCAAATAGAAATAAAACACAGCAGAAGTTTGTCTTATATTAATGTGCAACTTGCCTCTAAAGTCTCTCTTGTGGCTTTTTTGTGAGTTCTCTGTTGTCATATGTTTATTCAAGCTAACATTGCTTTTATTGTCTTGAATTTCTGAACTTTAACCATAACATATCAATTGTTTTAATTGATGGGCTAGTCGCACTTGTTGAAGAGAAGAGAATCTTCAGCCAAGTTAAGCAATGCTCTCCTTTCCTCCAGTATCACCACTACGCAGCTGGAACACCCTCATTCTAATTTCCAGAGGCCTTTTAATCAAAAACATTACCCTTGAAAATCTACATTTCTATTCTACTATTCTTTTACCCATTTTCCCAAATGTTCATTGTATAGGTCATATTCACAAAATTTAAGTATTTTTCTACCTAAATAATCTAATATTTTATACTGAAATCACCTTTCCTTGTAGCTATAATCATTAAGATAACAAACCAAAAACTCAAACCCAATGGTGTTAAATCAACTCAGCAACCCCAGCTGTAGCTTGCAAAAACAATTGTTTCTTCATACTTTATTCTCAAATTACCTTTAACTTCCAAAATAATAATTTTCATTTTATGAGTACATACTCCATACTTATTTACATGCATAATCTCATTATATCATATACTAGTTCCTACCATATGCTGAGTTTCAGATAGCAAGTGACTCAGAATATGTCCAAGAAACTCCAAATCTGCTGTATATCACAATATCATGGTTACCACAATCAATTCCTTTCTACTACAACTAAGAGGAAATGTATTTGCCTAACCTAAATCTGTCAGTTTATCAATAGTGGATTATTGGAGATGACAGTTTTCAGTCTTCAAATGACTTTTCAAGTCAAATGGTTTCACTTCAGCGTTTTTGTTGCATAAGAAATTTTCCTTTGTTTCATGGAAATAAGTTTTTAGGACCCTAATGATGAACAAAACAGAGGAAGAACTCATGAAAAGACTATGAAACATTACATGGTAACTAAATTAGCTAACAACAAGACAAGAAAATTGAAGGTAACTACTGATGTTACCGTCTTTGGTTAACACATACACTGTAAATACATGTAATTTATAATTTCTTTATTCAGTATAAATATGTTGATACCTTGTTCTATTGTTTGATACTGTGCAAAAGCCTGGAGATACTGATCAACAAGATGCCTCCAAAGAGTTCATAGATTGTTCAAAAGGATTTCCCAAGGCTAGAATTTAAAACTCGGATTCCTAAGATCCCCTCTCATAAACTGAGATCCAGGAAGCATGGGAAAAAAATTCAAATATCTTCATTTTCAGTGAGTCCCTTTTGAGACTATGATGCAGGCAGATGAAACTATGCTCTGAGGCAGTACTCACATAATAAGAAAGGCAGACAAATAATCAAATAATTACAATCAAATACGAATTTTAACATAAAGATAAGCACAGGATACCCTGGACGTACATAAGTATGTCTTCTATGATGGACTTGGGTTAAAAGAAAAAAAAAATCAAGAATTTCAAATCTTTTGATGTTATCTCAATTTTCACCAAGGTTTTATACCACAGCTATTGCTGAACCATTTTATGAAGAACATGAGTATTGTAAAATCAAAATCAAAGCTATTACCATCAAGTCAATTCTGACTCACAGTGATCCTATGGGACAGAGTAGAATTATCCCATAGTAGAATTATCCCAGTGAGTGTCTGGTGATTTGAACAGATGAGCTTTTTGGTTAGCTACTGAGACTTCAACCACTGTACCACCAGGAGTCTGAGTATTCTAAAGAAAACAATAAATTATGTCAAGGAAAAAAATAGACGTATAATCAAATCTAAATGAAAACATACCCTAAAAAATGACAGGAAATTTCTCACAAGCATTCCATGCTTTGGAGTAAGTGAATAAAAACAAAAGTCAATAAAAGTAGCATTCATAACATGTGGCATAAAAAGAACACAAAACGTCACTCACAATGCACAAACATCTGAAGAGAAAATGGATAACCGGGAACTCCTAAAAATCAAACACTTAAGCTCATTCGAAGGCTTCACCAAAAGACTACAAAGACATCCTGCAGACTGGGAAAAGCAATTTGGCTATGACAAATCCAGTCAGCATCTAATCTGTAGTGGAATACAACATAATGATAAAGAACAGTGATAAAATTATGAAATAATCTCTTAACATGGATGAATCTGGAAGGTATTATATTGAGTAAAATTCGTCAGTTGCAAAAGGACAAATATTGTATGGGACCACTATTATAAGAAGTCAATAAAAGCCTTAAACACAGAAGAAAACATTCTTTGATGGTTACAAGGGTAGGGAAGGAGGTAGAGGGGTATTTACTAATTTGATAATAGGTAAGAATTGTTTTAGGGGAAGAGAGGGACAACACACAGTCGAAAAGTCAGCACAATTGGACTAAACCAAAAACTAAGATGTTTTCTAAATACAACTGAACACTTTGAGAGACAGAGTAGCAGGGTCTATGGACTGTGGTTTCAGGGGACATCTAGGTCAACTGGCATAACAAAGATTATTAGGAATATGTTCTGCATCCCACTTTGGTGAGTGGCATCTGGGATTCTTAAAGCTAATAAGTGGCCATCTAAGACACATCAGTTGGGCTCAAGCCACTTAGAGCAAAAAAGAATGAAGACATCAAAGCCAGCCAAGTGACATCGAGAAGACATCAAAGACATAAAGAAAATAATGAAGCCAAAAGACAGAGCCACATAAACCAGAGATTATACCAACATGAGACCAAAAGAATTAGATGGCTCCCAGCTATCACTAATGACTTCTCTTACAGGGAACACAGCAAAGAGTCCCTGACGGAGCTGGAGAAATGTGGGGTACAGAACTCAAATTTAGTAAAAAGATCAGACTTGATGATCTAACAGACTGGAGGGTCCCAGTGGAGATGGCCCCTGGACTCTCTGTTAGCCCACAACAGAAACCATCCCAGACGCTAACTTCTCAGACAAAAACTGAACTGATATATAAGACCTACAATGACACAGGTAAAGACTGTGCTTCTTGGCTTAAACAGATACACAAGACTAACGGAGCAGCTCTCGTCTGGAGGCAAGATGAGTAGACAAGAAACAGGAGCTGACTGAACGGGCTTTGGAAATATAAGGTAGAAGGGAAGAGTGTGTGTCTCAGTTGTGGAGAGCAGCTAGGGTTGCATAACAAATTGTAAGATTTTGTATGAGAAACTCAAATTTTAAGCCTTCACTTGAAAAGTGGCTAAAATAAATAAAACAAGCATTCAAATAGCAGATACAGAATAAGACAAAAAGAATGTTGACCTAAGCAAGCAAGTTAAGGATTGGAATTAATTCTTACCTAATCAACATTCAAATTAAAGATATTAAGCAAAATAGATAAAAATGCGATTATGAAGAAAAGCTTGAATGACTAAAAATTCAAAAGATGTAAGATTAAAGCAACAGGAGAAAATACAACAAATGTACACATCAAATAAACCACCAAAATAACGAGAAGTAATATTCTTGAAGTTGAGAACTCTACAAATGTCAGATAAGCTATTCAAAGATACCATAAAAGGAAATACCTATAGGATGAAGAAGTTATTTAATTTTTACATTGGAAATATACAGTGTCCCATGAAAAAGACAAATTAGGTTTTTAAGCTTCACTTAAAGTGAAGCAGACATGGCTCCTAGAATCTATTTGCCCCCAAATAAAGCCATTTCCAAAGTCAACTACTGACAAAAATCAGACTGAAATAAAAGACTAATAAACTAGTGCTTCTTGACTTAAATAGATATATCAGTATAAATGAACAGCTCCTTTCTGAAGGTGAAATGTGAAGCCGGATAGGAACAGGAGCTGGTTCAATGGATACAAGAAATACAGAGTGGAGAAGAGGAGCACGCTACCATGTTGTAGGGAAATCAACTAAGGTCACATAACAATGTGTATATAAACATTCATATGAGATACTGACTTGAACTGTGGACTTTCACTTAAAAAAAAAAAAAAGTTGTATGCCCTGGAGCTTAATACTTAACAATACTTTAAAATGGTATTATCAACCTATATGGCAAAGAGTTACTTACTATGATTGTGGAAGTCAACAAGAACTGCAGTAACCTCTTTTTAACAGCCCCTTTGACAGCTCCTTACCTTCTTTGAAGGAGTCCTGGTAACACGGTTGTTAACTACAAGACCTAATTATTCTATCTTCTGAATTTTTTTGTGGATCCTTTGTGTTTTCATCCATGAAGTCATGTTCATTAAAGGACCAATTCAAAATTTTTGTCATGAGTGATAGATGCTCATTATCTGGCATCACATTTAACCTAGCAGACCCTGATGACGTAAATCCTGCTGATTTGAGTCAATAATATTATTTGTTTGTTTAAATTTTTTAAATTTTATTTCTTGAAAATTTGCAAAATGAGGGAAAACACGAAGACATCTGGCAGTGACTACACATATATTTTATTCTAGTCTTCTTTGCCTTTCTACTATTTTTTGAGGAACTTTTCAGAACTTAGTACAATGCATTATTTCTTACTGCAAAAGCAGTACTTATAGCTCAAATACATAAAACCAAGGATTTCTTTATCTCAGGAAAACTACCACTACATTGCATCCTTCATTATTGGAAAAGCAGTACTTACAGGATAAACAAAACTTACAGCATTTGAATCCCAGGAAAATTCTCAATACTCTGTATTCTTCATTGTAACAAAACTAGTACTGACAGTGAAGAAACAGAAACAGCTTCCCCTGAACACTGCAGACTTACTCACAGCAGCACATTGCCCTTGCTACACGTGTCTTAATCATTCTTTGCTGCTATAACCAAAACACCACAAGTAGACGGCTTTCCTCAAGAGAAATTTATTCTTTCACAGACTAGGAGACTACAGATCTGAATTCAGGGTAACAGCTACAGGGGAAGGCTTTCTTCATCAGCTCTGAGAAAACTTCCTTGTCATCAATCTTATCCTGGTCTAGAAGTTTCTCAGTGCAGAGATCCTGAATCCAAGGACCCGTGCTCCTTGGTCTTCTTGTCTACTGGTAACGAGGTCCACGTGTCTTTCTGCTCACTCACTCTTTCATATCTCAAAAGAGACTGACTCAAGAGACAACCTGATCTTGCAGATGGAGAATGGCCTCGTTAATGCAACTGTCTTTAACCCTACCTCCTTACCGTTGGATAGGTAGAATTTACATAGAAAAATCACATCAGATGACAAAATGGTGGACAATCACACAGAACCAGGAATCATGGCTTAGCCAAGTTGACACACATTTTGGAGGGAAATAATTCAACCCATAATAATGCGTAAGTAATGACTGGGCCCTAAGATTTAATACAGGGTAAGAATAATCTACAGACATTCCAATTTCTTGAGAAGTACAGACACAATGTGTTATTTCTTATTTCAAACACGTTATTTACTCTTCAAAAGCTAGAAATCCAGGAAGCCAGCAGCACCTGGAAACAATGAATGGCATTGGAGGAAATGGCCACTAGGGCTGAATCAAGACTGAAAATAGCTTATTCTTGTGATAAGTAAATTCTCAGGAGAACATAGTAACTGGGAATAGTGAGGAGGCTTATCTCACAGAAATAAAGGCAAACCTGTCAAAAGAGTAGGAAAAATAAGCACATAGGAGACATCCCCCAAGGCTTTGACCAATCTATGGAAAAACAAGGCTCCAACTCAGGGTTTTTCAGTTTTGCACACTTTGAAAGCCTCCCACTTGAGGCTAATGCATTGAAAATACGATGACTCCTTCCCAAAGAACTCCAGAGGTACAAAAAGTGGGTGGCATACTTTATGTCCTGCAGGTTTTGAAAGGACTCAGGCTGTCAATTGTTAACAGAATTGTTGGTGATTTTGAACCCACTAGCCACTTTGTCCAAGAAAGATGTAACAGTCTGCTTACAGGAAGATTACAGTCTCGAAAACCCTATAGGGTAGTTCTATTCCGTCCTGCAGAATCACTAGGAGTCACAATCAACTTGGTAGCTATGCATTTGGATATTTTCACTCACCTGTCTTTATGCCATGTGGTGGGTTGAAGCAGAGCATTTAGCTTCTAGAAACTGGAAAAACACTACTCAAAAGTGATGGCTTTTCACCGTAGTCACTACAGATGCCACCTTGCATTGTGCCAGTTCTACAAGAAATTGTAAAGATAAAAGACTCCTCAATTCACTTCTTCAAGCTGATCAATTATCTCACTAATAGTACACAACTCCTGACTAATCAACACAGAAATACAGAATGGAGTGTCACAGTTGAGCCCGAACAAACGAGGAAGTGAAGTTTGTTTCTAATTTGCTTTTTTGCTCCCATTGGCTACTCCAAAGCCAATAGAAAGGTGGAGAGACTTTTGAGAACAAATGTTTATGTCTTCTTTTCCATAACTTCTTACAAGAGTAGGAACAACACTTGTTATTAATAACCACCACATCAACATTATGAAACATGAATAAACAAAACTTCCCAAACTGGAATTTTGAAATAGGCCCAAGTGGGGCACTGGTAAACAGTTAGTACAAACTTTAGTAAGGGCAAAGGGTACATAGAAAAACACATCAATTATTTCAAAGATGTCCACATGGAAGGAAGCATAGTACATATAAAAACTGAAAAAAAAAAACAAGCATTTCAGTTCTATTCTTAAATTATATTTAATGTTTAATATGAATGCCATATTATGTTAAATTAGTACTTAGATATATAGAAAGTACACATGACAATAGGATGATTAAAACACACCCAACAAGAAGCCTACTTTGGGATGACTTAAGTCACTGAAGGTTATTAAAAGTTGTACTGTGTAAGAGTGGTATGGTGTTAGGATAAATACTTATGTCAGTTGTTGCCTAAACATACGTCGGAACCCACATCAAACAAAATGAGTATTTCAAACAACCAGTTAGAACCAGAAACAGGTAAGGTTAATAGTTACGCAAATTTAAAGGCTGTTTTCCAGAGGTGGAAAAAATACTTCTGTACCATTCCCTCTACAACCTATTTTAGTCTCTACTGTTTTGCTGTCAATATCAAAGTGTGTAACAATTAGCAAATCATTTTCCCTTTCCAAGCCTCAGTTTTTTTAAGTGGCCCAAGTGTTTTGTAATTCAATAAACACTGCTAAAGGAGGCATGGCTTCACCACATTCCATGTGACAAAGACAGGGCAGTTTTGTTGACAGAATTCTGAGTAAATCTCTTTTGTGCTTTTTATAAGGGCTACCTAATAGACACCCTTCAGAACAAAAGGGTCAGTACTCTGGAGAATACAGGTCAGAACTGTGATATAGGTACCAAAAGTGCAGGGTGATCTCAGAATGCATGTACTGTAATATACAGAGACAGTTGAGAATGAAACTCAAAATAATCCCACCTTAAACTAAGCCAACCATTTCTAGCACTGTGCTTTGGCTCTATGTGGTACACATTTAAAGACACATGATAAGCCTATGTTCAGAGGATGGTAAAAGAACTAGACACTACCACTTAGGGAAAAGCTGAAAGCAATGGGAAAGTAAAATAAGAAATATAAGAAGTAAACATTTTGGCAATGGTACATATATGTACACCAACACCACAGTTCAAAGATGTCAGTTCTTCTTTGGGCTTCTCCTTATTTATTGTCCAGCTTTGGAAAGCATATGAGGTGATGGAGAGCACCATGGCAAGGATCAGGCTCACCTTACTTTCCTAGACGACATCTTTGTTTTTAAACACTTTAAAGAGATCTTTTGCAGTAGAGTTGCCCAGTGCAATTCATCTTTTGATTTTCTGACTGCAGCTTCAAGGGGTGTTGATTGTGGATCCAAGTAGAATGAAATCCTAAACAACTTCAACCTTTTCTCTGTTTGTCATCATGTTGCTTATGGGTCCAACATTGTTTTCTTGATGCTCAAGTGTAATCTATACTGCAGACTGTAGTCTGATGTTCATTGTTAAGTGCTTTAAGTTGTCTTCACTTTCAGCAAGCAAGGTTGTATCATCTGCATATCTCCAGTTGTTATGAGTCTTCATTCAATCTTAATGCTGTGTTCTTTTTCATGTAGTCGAAGTGCATCATCTGCTAACCAAAAAGCCAGCAGTTCAAATATGCCAGGCTCCCCTTGGAAACTCTATGGGGCAGTCCTACTCTGACCTCTAGGGTCACTATGAGTTGGATACGACTCAACAACAGTGGGGTTTTTTTAGCTTCTCTAAGTCAGAAAAAGTGAACTAGCTTCTCAGAAAGAAGCGAATTTCCCTTCCTTATGGGTGTTTAATTAGAGTCTGAGATTATCCTGGAGGATACTGAAGCTTCAGATTGGCCAGGCTCCTTTCCACTTCACTGTTTGTGTGAATAAGAATTGTGTCATCTTGACACTCATATAAGAGGTTTAACATTAAAAAAAATTTCATAATTTCAGCCATTCTGTTGAGTTGAAAGGGCAAAAGTAGTCCATTATCCTATTAAAGCTATCTCATAGAAATAATTAATGTTGGATTACTTTGTGTAAGTAGTTCTTGGTTTTATGAAAATTCTGGCTGACTGATTTTGATTCTTATTAGTCCTAACCTGTTAAAATTCAACTAAAGGCAAAGAATGTAAGTAGAGTATGCTGGGGAAAGTAGCAGACAGGTTCTCTGAGAAGGGTTTTCTGAAGACAAGGAATCCAAGGGCAGACCCTTCTTAGACATAATAGAAAAAAGCAGTAGCTATTAGTTATATTAGCAGAGTATAAATTAATAAGAAATTAAGAGATTGAATGTAATTTTATTTTGTTGCCAAAAAGGCATGTATTTTTCACAACATTAAACTGAAAACTGACACTATCTTAAAACGTATTTACAAAATTAATAATTCTTTTTTTTAAATTATGTCTATGCTATGTTGCAGGACCCCTGGTGGCCCAGTGATTAAGAATTTGGCTGCTAACAAAAAGGTCAACAGCAGGTATCTACCAGCTGCTCTTTGGAAATCCTATGGGTCAGTTCTGCTCTGTCCTCTAGCGTTGCTATGAGTCAGAATCAACTTGATGACAATCTAATGGATCGTATGTTACAGTTTGATAACTTTGGATTAGCTACTTTAAAATACATGTCATTGTTGTCCAGTGTCTCAGAGTCGGTTCCAGCTGCTAGTGACCCTGCGCACAGCACTGGCGGTCCTGCACCACCCCCACAATCACTGCTCTGTTTGAGCCGATTGCAGCCACTTTGTCAGTCCAACTAGTTGCGGGTCCTCTTTTTTTTTCTGACCCTCTGCTTTACCAAGCATGACACCCTACTTCAGGGATTAGTCCCACTTGATAACATGTCCAAAATGAGACAAATTCTTGTCATCCTTGCTTCTAAGGAGCATTTTGGCTGTAGTTGTTCAAAAGCAGATCTGTTTGTTTTTCTGGTTATCCATGGTAAAATGAAATGCTTGACAACTTCGATATATTCTCTGTTTATCAATATGCTGCTTATTGTTCAGTTGTGAAGATTTTTGTTTCCTTTGTGTTGAAAGCTGTAGTCTTTGATCTTCATCAGTAAGTTCTGTGAGTCCTGTTCACTTTCAGCAAGCAGGTTGTGTCATGTGCGTATTGCATTCTATTAACGGGTCTCTAGTCCTGATGCCACATTCTTTTTATAGTTCAGTTTCTCTGATTATTTGTTCATCATACAGATTGAGCATGGTGGAAGGATGGAACCCAGATACACACCTTTCTTGATTTTAAACCACATAGCATTCCCTCGTTTCTGTTCAAAGGACTATTTGGTCTGTGTGCAAGTTCTACCTCAGTACGGTTAAAACTTATAAACATTTCTAATTCTTTTCAGTTTGCTTTTTGTGCATCTCTTGAAAATTTTCAATTACTTTTATTTTCTGCTTCAGGCAAAGTGTATCTTAAAACTAGTTTAATATTCAATGGCTTGAACACAACTGACTCTAGACTAGGTTCCAGTATTGTTCCGTTTTCATTTGAAAAATATCTAAGTTTATATAACAACTTTCATAAAGCCACATTAAATTCTACCACAAAACACCCATAGATGTTTTTAATTGATGTATGTTAATTTGTGAAACGCATATACAGAAAAATGCTGTACACACATATATAAACTTTAGAGTAGCACTGTCCAAGAGAAATTTCTGCAGTGATGGAAACCTCCTTTATCTATGCTGTCTAATCAGGAAGATGCTGGTCACATGTGGTTGCTGAACTCTTTAAATGTTGCTGGTACAAGTGAGGGAAAAAAATTAAACACTTACGGGTAAATCTGAGAAAAGTTGGGTACACTTTATACAGTAAAAACTGTCAAATATTACTGAATAAAATGAAAAACAATCCATAGACTGATAAATATTTATAACAGCTTTATTTATAATACAAGGTCTCCCGTTAGGTTCATGAATTTGCCACAGTGTGCTTACACTGGTAGCACTGTACAAACAACTCAGTAAGGTTTCATAGCCTTGGTGTGTCAGGATCTCACAGCTGTGTCCATGTCGACATGTGGCAGTGTCTTGCTGAATATCGTTCATTATTGTTATCGCATTTCGTGTGTCATTGCAAGAATGTTGGAGCTTGAATTACAGCAATGGACAAACATTAAATTTCTTGTTAAACTTGGCAAGACTGGAAGTACAATCAGGAAGATTTTTTTAAATTTTTTTATTTAATATAACTTAGTGAAAATGTACATTCCCGTATAAATTTACATACCCACCTATATGCAGCTTCCACTGCTATCCCTGCCCAGTGACAGCACACTATTCCTCTCTGCTCCATACATGTCTCGTTCTCCCAACAGTCTCTTTTTCCCCTCCTCTCCACCCAGTATCCTTCCTCCAGCCAGAGGTCAGCAGGATGACATAGATGTATAGAACCATAAAGTGCATCCAATATATGGTCACTGCATCGCCAAGTTCAATCCTTTCCTGTCCGAAGCATGGACTTTCGTTATGATTTATGGTCAAGGGCAGCATCAGGGCGAGGGGCCATGCTCCCAGGGGAACCCCAAAACCACTGGACCATTAGTTGAGGTCTTTCAGTGGAGATCTCAGGGTGCACCCCTTTTTATTCTTGTGTTGCCAGTGAGACTCAACTTAGTGAGTTCCATCACGGCTATCACTGGTGGTGGACGGGCACAATTCAGTTCTTCCAGTCCCAAGTCGATGTAGGCACCCACTGATGTGGGTCTGTTTGTCTTCTGGGTTGTCTTTCCCCCATGTCATTTTGGTCCTTGGTGAGCATCCGTTCCTGTTGAGTTGGGACCATTTGCTGTGTCCTCGGATGGCAGCTTGGCAGCTTTTAAGACCCCAGATGCCACTCACCAACGTGGGGAGCAGAGAGCCCTCTTAGCAAAACGCTAGTTGTGCCAAATGGCCTCGCTAAGAGCATGGTCCCCCACCCCCTGCCCCAGCTACTCTATCCTTGCAATATTGGGTTAAGGTGGAAGGAGTACTCACGTTATGTTTAAGTCCACTTAATATTGTTCTTGTTTCTAATGTGTGCTATCACTGATTTCACCCAACCAGATACCTAGCAACTATCTAATCTAAACCCTCCCCCCTCCCTCCCTCCCTCCCCTCCCTTGCAGCTGTCAAAGAGTCTTTTCTTCTATACACAAGTGTGTTTTTGAGATCTTATCGTAGAGGTCTCATACAATATTTGTCCTTTTGTCGCTGACTACTTTCACTCAACATAATGTCTTCCAGTTGAAACCAGGTTAGGAGATGTTTCCTGGAATCATCATTATTCTTTATCATCGTGTAGTGCTCCATTGAGTATATGTACCATAGTTTACCTATCCATTCTTCTGTTGTTGGGCATCTGGGTTGATTCCATCTTTTTGCTATCGTGGACTGTGCTGCGATAAACATTCTGGTGCATGTGTCCGTTGGTGTGAAAGGACTTGATTCTGTAGGATATATTCCAAGTAGTGGAATTACTGGGTCAAATGGTATATCAATATCCATTTTTTTAAGGAAGCGCCAGATTGCTTTCCAAAGAGGCTGGACCATTTTGCAACCCCAATCACGAACCTTTTAATCCAAGTTTGTGGAGATAATGCCATGAAGAAAATGACTGTACAAATGGATTAAACGTTTTTTTGAGGCAAGAGAAATTGTCACTGATGAAGAGAGATCAGGGCAGACATCAGTGAGCAGAGCTGATGAAAACATTGCAAAAATTCATCAAAATGTGCATCAGAATTATCAGCAGACTGTGAGATGCAGAGCAGGCCAAGTAAACATCGACAGAGAAACAGGAAAATCTTAACTGAAAATCTAGGCATGAGAAAGGTGTGTGCAAAAATGATCTCAAAGGAGTTCATCAACGGATAAAGGCAAAGGAGAGTCAAAGTTTGCCAAGACCTTTTGTAGAGGCAAGATGATATTTTGGGCCATGTCACCACGGTTGATGAAATATGGGTATACCAATATGACCCTGAAACAAAGTGCCAAAGTGCGCAATGGAAGTCAGTCAATTCTCCATGACCAAAAATAGTTCGATCGGTCCAAATCAAGAGTCAAAATAATGTTGCTAACTTTTTTTTTTTATATCAGAGGGATGGTTCATTATGAATTTGTACCAACTGGACAGTTAACCGAGTGTACTATTTGGAAGTGCTGAAAAGGCTGCATAATAAAGTTAGACGAAAATGACCTGAACTTTTTGCCAACAACTTGTGGCTCTTGCATCACAAAAATGCACCAGCTCAATTGGCATTGCCTGTGAGGGAGTTTTTAGCCAGTAAACAAATAACTGTATTGCGACACCTTACCTACTTACCTGATCTGGCCCCCAGTGACTTTTATTTTTATGAAAGTAATGGAAATATAGAAAGGAAGACATTTTCATAACATTCAGGATATCAAGGGTAATGTGATGAGAGCTCTGGTGTCCATTCCAGTAAAAGAGTTCTAAAATTGTTTTAAAGGGTGCACTAGTTGCTGGCATCCGTGCATAGCTTCCCAAAGGGAGTACCTCTAAGGTGACTGTAGTGATATTCAGCAATGACGTATGTAGCGCTTTTTCTAAGATGAGTTCACACAACCTTAAATCATCAGACATCGTAATGTGTTGCTGTGAGGTGCCATCAAGTCAGTTCTGATTCACAGTGACCTTATGTATTACTGAATGAACTAAGCCATGGTCCTGCATTTGAGCCCATTACTGTTTCCATAGTGCCAGGTCATCTCACCGAGGATCTTCTTTGTAGCTAATGCTTTCTTTCACTAAACATTATGTTCTTCTCTAGGAATTGTTCCCTCCTGAAGATAGGTTCAAAGTAAGCAAGATGAAGTTCCACTAACTCTGTTTCTAGGGAGCTTTCTGCTGTACTTCCCTGAAGACAATTTTTTTTTTCATTCTTCTAGTGGTGTTTCAAGTCCTCTTCACTTTTGGCAAGCAATGTTGTGTCATTTGCTTATCATAAGTTGTTAATTAGTCTTCCTCCGTTTTTTTTTCATTCATATAACTTTTTTTTAATTTTTATTTAACATAACTGAGTAAAAATGTACATTCACAAATAAATTTACATGCCCACATATATGCAGCTTCCAATGCTCTCCCTGTCCGGTGACTGCACACTGTTCCTCTCTGCTCCATACATGTCTCATCCTCTCAACAGCTTCCTTTCCCCTCCTCTCTGTCCACTCTCCTTCCTCCAGCCAGAGGTCAGCAAGATGATATCCTATAGATGTATAGAACCATAAAGTACTTCCAATATATGGTCACTCTGCATTGCCAAGTCCAATCCATTCCTGTCCAAAGAGTGGACCTTTGTTATAATTTATGGGAAAGGGCAGCATCAGAGCCGGGGGCCATGCTCTCAGAGGAACCCCAAAACCGCTGGACCATCAGTTGAGGTCTTTTAGTGGAGATCTCAGGATGCACCCCTTTTTATTCTTGTGTTGCCAGTAAGACTCCTCTCTGTGAGCTCCATTGTGGCTATCACTTGTGGTGGCCAGGCACCATCCGGTTCTTCCGGTCCCAAGTCAATGTAGGCACCCACTCTTCTGGGTCTCTCTGTCTTCTCGGTTGTCTTTACCGCATGTCATTTTGGTCCTCGGTGAGCATCCGTTCCTGCTGAGTTGGGACCATTTGCTGTGTCCTCGGATGGCACCTTGGCAGCTTTTAAGACCCCAGATGCCACTCACCAATGTGGGGTTCAGAGAGCTCTCTTAGCAAAACGCTAGTTGTGCCAATTGGCCTGGAATTTGCCTAAGAGCATGGTCCTCCGCCCCCGGCCCCAACTACTCTATCATTGCAGTATTGAGTTAAGATGGAAGGAGTACTCAAGTTATGCTGAAGTCCACTTAATGTTGTTCTTGTTTCTAATGTGTGCTATCACCGCTTTCTCGCAACCAGATTTCTAGTAACTATCTAAACTAAACCCTCCCCCCTCACCCTGCCTCCCTCCCCTCCCTTGCAGCTGTCAAAGAGTCTTTTCTTCTATACACAAGTCTGTTTTTGAGATCTTATCGTAGAGGTCTCATACAGTATTTATCCCCTGGTCGCTGACTACTTTCACTCAACATAACGTCTTCCAATTGAAACCAGGTTAGGAGATGTTTCCTGGAATCATCGTTATTCTTCATCATTGCGTAGTGCTCCATTGAGTATATGTACCATAGTTTACCTATCCATTCTTCTATTGTTGGGCATCTGGGTTGATTCCATCTTTTTGCTATCGTGGACTGTGCTGTGGTAAACATTCTGGTGCATGTGTCCGTTGGTGTGAAAGGCCTTGAATCTGTAGGATATATTCCAAGTAGTGGAATTACTGGGTCAAATGGTATATCAATATCCATTTTTTTAAGGAAGCGCCAGATTGCCTTCCAAAGAGGCTGGACCATTTTGCAACCCCACTAACAGTGTAGCAGGGTTCCACTTTCTCCACAACCTCTCCAGCATTTGTTGTTTTGTGTTTTATGGATCATGGCCAATCTTGTTGGGGTGAGATGGTATCTCATTGTTGTCTTGATTTGAATTTCTTTAATAACTAAAGATCGTGAACATGTCCGCATGTGTTTTTTGGCTGCGTGGATCTCCTCTTTAGTGAAGTATCTGTCCATCTCCTTTGCCCATCACTTAATTGGATGGTTTATCTTCTTCTTGTTGACATTTTGTAGTATCTCATAGATTATGGAGATTAGGCGTCGGTCTGATATAGAGTTGCCAAATATTTTTTCCCATTCTGTGGGTGTTCTTTTAATTATATTAATAAAGTCTTTGGATGAGCAAAAGTGTTTGATTCTTAATACTTCCCATTTATCTATTTTCACTTCTGTTGATTGAGGTTTCTTTGACAGATTTTGGAGTCTGTCCTCATTGTATATTAAAACTTCCATTGTTGTTCCTACCTTTTCTTGGATGAACTTTATCGTTTTAGGTTTGATACTTAGGTCTTTTATCCAGGTGGAGTTGGTTTTTGTATAAGGTGTAAGATATGTATCTTGATTCAGTTTATTGCAGATGGATAACCAATTTTGCCAGCACCACTTGTTGAAGATACTGTTTTTACCCTAGTTTAATGTCTTACGGCCTTTGTCGAATATCAACTGTTCATAGACAGATGGTGTCATCTCTGGGGTCTCAATTCTGTTCCATTGATCCATCTGTCTGTTCCTGTACCAGTACCAGGCTGTTTTGACCACTGTGGCAGTGTAGTATGTTCTAAGGTCGGGTAATGAGAGGCCGCCCAGTGTGTTCTTCTTTAGTTGTACCTTACTTATCCGGGGCTTCTTCCCTTTCCAAACAAAATTGGTGATTTGTTTCTTCATCTCATTAAAAAATTATGCTGGAACCTGTATTGGGATTGCATTATATAAATAAATTGCTTTGGGTAAAACAGACATTTTCACAATGTTAAGTCTTCCTATCCATGAGCAGGGTAGGTTTTTCCATTTATCTAAGTCTCTCTTAGTTTCTTGTAGTAAGGGCTTGTAGTTCTCTTTGTAAAGGTCTGTTATTTCTCTGGTTAGATTAATTCCTAGATACTTTATCTTCTTAGGGGCTATCGTAAATGATATTGATTTGATAATTTCCTCCTTAACAGTCTCGTTGTTGGTATAAAGGAATCGTACTGATTTACTTATGTTTATCTTGTATCCTGAGACTTTGCTGAACTCTTCTATCAGTTTGAGTAGCTTACTTATAGATTCCTTGGGGTTCTCTGCATATACAATCATATCATCTGCGAACAGTGAGATTTTAACTTCCTCTTTGCTGATGCACATGCCCTTTATTTCTTGGTCTTGTCTAATTGCTCTGGCTAGAACTTCTAGCACAATGTTGAATAGGAGAGGTGAGAGTGGGCATCCTTGTCTAGTTCCTGATCTCAAGGGAAAGTCTTTCAGTCTCTCTCCATTCAGGATGATGTGGGAAATTGGCTTTGTATAAATGGCCCTTATTGTGTTGAGGAATTTGCCGTCAATGCACATTTTGCTACGAGTTTTTAGCATGAATGGGTGTTGGACTTTATCAAATGCCTTTTCTGCATCAATGGACAAAATCAGGTGATCTTTGTCTTTTGTGTTATTTATGTGGTTAATCACATTAATTGTTTTCCTGATGTTGAACCAGCCTTGCATCCCTGGTATGAATCCCACTTGGTCAGGATGGATTATTTTCTTGATATGTTGTTGTATTCTGTTGACAAGAATTTTGTTGAAGATTTTTGCATCTAGGTTCATGAGTGATATCGGTCTGTAGTTCTCTGTCTTTGTTGGATCTTTCCCTGGCTTAGGTATCAGGTTTATGCTGGCTTCATAGAATGAGTTTGGGAGTACTCCATCCCTTTCTATACTGTGAAATAGTCTCAGTAGTATTGGGGATAACTCTTCTCTAAATGCTTGGTAGAATTCAGCCATGAAGCCATCTGGGCATGGACTTTTATTGGTTGGCAGTGTTTTTATGACCTTTTGAATCTCTTCCAATGTGATGGGTTTATTAAGTTGTTCTGCTTCACGTTGTGATAATTTGGGTAGGTGATATGAGTCAAGGAATTGGTCCATTTCCTGTAGGTTTTCAAATTTGTTAGAGTACAGTCTTTCATAGTATTCTGTTATGATATTTTTGATTTCTGTTGCATCTGTGGTGACAACTCCCCTCTCATATCTAATTTGGTTTATTTGTTTCCTTTCCTGCATTTCTTTAGTACGTTTAGCCAGTGGTTTATCAATTTTGTTGATCTTTTAAAAAACCCAGCTTTTGGTCTTTTCAATTTTTTCAATTGTTTTTCTATTCTCTAATTCATTTAGCTCTGCTCTAATTTTTATGATCTCATTTCTTCTGGTGCCCGAGGGGTTCCTCTGTTTTTCTCTTTCTACTTGTTCAAGCTGTAGAGTTAGTTCCTTGATTTGGTTTCTTTCTTCCTTCCAGATGTGGGCATTTAGGGAGATAAACAGACCTCTGAGAACTGCTTTGGCTGTATCTCATAGGTTCTGGTAGGAAGTGTTTTCGTTCTCATTGGAAGCCATGAATTTCTTTAATTCATCCTTGATTTCCTCTATAACCCATGTGTTTTTGAGCAAGATGTTGTTCAGTTTCCAAGAGTTCCACTTTCTATCTATGTTTTTTCTGCTATTCATTTCAACTTTTATGGCTTTATGATCTGAGAAGATGCTTTGCAGTAATTCAATTGTATGGATTTTGTTGAGCATTGCATTATGGCCTATCACGTGGTCAATTCTGGAGAATGTTCCATGTGCACTGGAGAAGAAGGTGTAGTTGTCTGCTGATGGGTGGAAAGTTCTGTATATATCAATGAGGTTTAGTTGGTTAATTATGTCAATGAGGTCTTCTGTATCTTTACTGAGCTTTTTTCTAGATGCACTGTCTAGTAATGAGAATGGAGTGTTAAAGTCTCCCACTATTATTGTGGAGTCATCTAACTCTCTTTTGAACATAGTCAGTGTTTTTTCGACATATTTCGGTGCTCTGACATTAGGTGCATAAATATGTAATATAGTTAAGTCTTGCTTGTGTACTGAACCTTTCAGCAATAAATAGTGTCCGTCTTTGTCCACGATGGTGGATTTGACATTAGAATCGATTTTGTCTGAGATTAGAATTGCCACCCCTGCTCTTCTTTGTTCATTGTTAGCTTGATTCTTCCATCCTTTAATTTTCAGTTTGTTCCTGTCTTTAGGTCTCAAGTGAGTTTCTTGTAGACAACATATGGATGGGTCGTGTCTTTTGATCCAAGATGACACTCGGTGTCTTTTTAGTGGAGCATTCAGTCCATTCACATTCAATGTAATTATTGATAGGTATGTGCTCACTGCTGCCATTGTGATTTGTTTATTTTTATGTTGATGTTTTCTCTTTTGTTCTTATTAGTCTATTCTGGGACACTCTTTTTTGTGAGTTGATTTCTCACCTTTTTCAGAGCTGGTTTTATAGTTGTTGAGTCTCTTGTGTTAGATTTCTTGAAATGATATGATACATCTTTGTTGTGCTTTATAGCTGCCCTATGAACCCCCTTAATAAACTATAAACCCAATTTTAATTACTACCAGTCTTGTCAGCTTCCTCTCCATCTGGAAGGACTATAACGACTGTAGTACATCCCTCTTTTTATTATGATGACACCATAGTTTTCATGATGATCACTGGATTGCTTCTGTCCATATCAAAGTTGTGATTTACTTTGGAGCCTTCCCTAAATTAGTAGAGTATTGAGTAGTGTGTCATTGTAAAATATAAAATTACTGGTTTCGTTTTTCTAAGCCAAAGCCAACAACTTCTTTCAGTATTTCTTGTAGTTTGAGTTTGGTTTTTACAAAGTCTCTGAGTTTGTTTATCTGGGAATGTCTTAATTTCATTTTCGTATTTGAAAGACAGTTTTGCAGGATATATAATTCTTGGTTGGAAGTTCTTCTCCTTCAGGACTTTGAATGTGTCATGCCACTTTCTCCGTGCCAGCATGGTTTCTGCTGAGAAATCTGACAAGAGCCTACAAGGTTTCCCTCTGAATGTTAGCTTTGCCTTGAGTCTTGCTGCCTTTAAGAGTTGCTGCTTGTGTTTAATTTTGTTAAGCTTAATTATAATATGTCTTGGAGTCTTTCTTTTGAGATCTATATTGGGTGGTGTACGATATGCATGTGATATGTCTATATTCTCTTCCTTCATGATTTCTGGGAAGTTTTCTTAAAACAGCTCAGAAACAATACTCTCTGTGTTCTCAGATGTCTCACCCTGTTCAGGGACTCCTATTAATCGAAGGTTGTTCCTCTTAATAGAGTCCCACATGCTTCTTAATGTTTATTCATTTTTCTTGTTTCTTTTTTTCTGATTTCTGCTCATAGATGCTGGCATCAGTAGCTCTGTCTTCCAAGTCAGAAATTCTTTTTTCCATTTGTTCCATTCTGTTTTCTTGGCTTTGCATGGAAGTTTCTATGTCTTTGATTTTGTTCTTGATCTGTTGGATTTCAGAGTACTGGTGTTCCATCAGATCGAACAACTTGCTTAATTTTTCACTTTGTTCTGCTGCATTTTGTATAAGGTCTAGAAGGGCTCTGTATATAATCAATTTGTATTCACTTCCTGATGCTTTCATAAAAGTTTCTTCATCTGGAAAACTCCTTGGTTGCTTTGTTGGGGAGCCTTCTGAAGCCATGAGTGATTGCTTGTATCCCACAATTGTCTGTTGCTTTTTGGGTCCCATGTGAGTGTATAGAGGCTGGAAGAGGTACTGTGAGGATGGATTGCAAATGTTTCTCTAGGCTGTCTTCAAATGTAAAGCAAAAGGTACCTGACCAGTTCACAAGTCAGTTAGGTTTTCAGGTGTAGAGGTCCCTCTTCTCATCTGACAAAGTAAGCGCCACTATATCCAACCCCAGATGATAACAAACTAGTTCAGAATACAGCAATGCTACTGCTCTGTTGGCCTGTGCTTACAGGGCCTAGCCTTATCCAACACTGCGTTGAGTACTGGTTTTGTGATAGAAAAGCGCTCTCCTGTGGGCAGGCTCTGGCTCCCAAGCTAAGAATTAGGTCCAGCTGCGGCCACCGTATCCAAGATGGCGTCCTCCACACAGGCAGCAGACAGAGGGGCTAAAGGTGCCGAGAGGTAGTGATTCCTCTACTTCTGTTGCAGGGCCCCCAACGCAGGCACCACTGTGCAAAATCACTACTTTTCTGACGGAAAAGTACTGTCCCTCTTGGAGGCACTGGCTCCCAGGCTAAGAATGAGGTCCCGCTGAAATCTCAGTACCAACATGGCATCCCGCACCCTTACCACGGAGCTCCGCACAAACCCCACTGAGGCAGCTACAATACGAAAGGCTCAAAGTGTCTAGATTAACACAGTCCCAAGCCTGGCTCTCAGAATATGGGAATTTTGCCGGCCTATCCCCCCAGCAGCGCGTCTGAGTCCAGCCAGGCAAGACCCAGCTCTGCCCGCCAGCTGAGACAGAGGAAAAAAAAGTCAAACTGGTGCGTTTACCTTCTGTCCATGAGAGCCAGGGCTAGCCAGGAGCGGGTGTCAGTGAAAGAGAGGAGGTTTTTCGCTGAGTGGTATGAAGTCCCAATTAACAGCTCTGTGCTGTGTCCTGAGGCTGATTAGGTGATCAGAAGGCTCTGTTTGATTGTCAATTCAGGTCTTGGTTTCCAGAGGGATAGAAAGAGACGTGGGCTTAGTCCGCCATCTTGACTCCGCCTTCCTCCAGTTTTAATGTCTCATTCTTGTTCATACAGTCCAGCTTCTCAGATAATTTTCTCAGCCTACAGATTGAATAAATATGCTGAAAGGACATAGCCCTGACACACACAGGTTTTCTGATGTTAAACCATGCAGTAGTCTCTTGTTCTATTTCAACAAGTCCCTCTTGATCTATGCACAGGTTCTACATGAGCACAAGTAAGTGTTTTGGGATTTCTATTCTTCCCAGTGTTATTCATAATTTATTATGGTTCACATAATCAATTGCCTTTGCATAATCAATAAAACAAAGATAAATATCTTTCTTGTATTCTCTGCTTTCAGCAAAGATCCATCTGACATCAGCAATAATATCCTTCAGTCTGCATCTTCTTTTGAATCTAGCTGGAATTTCTGGCACTTTCCTGTTGATGTACAGCTACAGGTCTTATTGAAAAAATCTTCGGCAAGCTTTTATTCACCTGTGATACAAATGATATTTTTCAATCATTTCCACTTGCTGTTAGAACACCTTTCTTCAGAATAGACACAAATATGGATCCTTTCCAGCCAGTTGGCAAGGTTACTATGTTCCAAATTTCTTGGCATACATGAGCAAGCCCTTCCAGTATAGCACCATTTGTTGGGGCCTGGGCATTTACATCTTAAAATCAGCTAATGAAAACCTTGTGGCTTGCAATAGTCTTATCCCCAACATGAATGTCGTACAGCATGTCATTCCACTGTGCACAGAGTCACCAGAAGTTAACAGCAGCTGACATCAACAACAAAGTTAGAAATAATAGAAAACAAAAATTTAAGGTTTAAAATATTTCTGCCCTTTGAAACCCTGATGATGTAGTGGTTAAGTGCTATGTCTGCTAACAAAATGTTGGCAGTTTGAATCTACCAGATGCACTTTGGAAACTCTATGTAGCACTTCTACTCTTCCCTATAGGGTTGCTATGTGTTGGAATCAAAGTAACGGTGTTGAATTTGGTTTTCTGGTTTTGGTGCCCTTTGAATTTCTGCACCCTAGGGCAAACCCCTAACCGCTTTAGCTGAGTGCCTACACTGGGAATCCTCTCAAAGGTCAGCTAACTGACCTCTTACTACACCACAAACCTACAAGGTCCTATTCCATTCCAAGCTGTTTGTTCCTTTTTTTTTAAAATCCCTGCTTACATCTGGTGTATAGCCAAAGACTCTTTGTCTGAGTTTTTTTTATTTCGTTTAAAAGAATGTGGAATAACTTTAAAGACCTTGTTACTGAATAATGATTAAATAAAAAGAGAGACAGAGAGAGAACCATATGAAACCCATTGCTGTAGAGTCAATTCTGACTCATAGTGACACTACAGTACTGAGTGGAACTGAATAATGGCAGAAGGATGTTATTCTTAAAAGTCAGTTTCAGGCTGTCTGCATGTGCGAGGATATATGTGCAAGTTACAAAGGCTGTCTTGGATCTGAAAGATGGTTACCATGGCATCACACTTTTTGACATCCATGCATACGTCTCTCTGCCTGCTGCTTCTCAGTGTTTTTGGTAAATTCCTGTTTCCCAGCTTGTAGTATTTACGTTTGTCTTCCTCCAGAGTTGTTCCTAGCCCCTCTTCCCTCCCCACTATGTACACTGCATGGGCAATGTCATGCATTCCTGTAGTTTCCGTTATGAGTAATACGCTTATGACTGCACATCTAAATTTGTGCTTCACATTTCTGTCTCCTGGGCTCCCTAGCAATATCAGCTAGCTAACACATACATTCCTAAAAATCATGGAGCAATAAAAAAATACCTCAGGGCTTGTTGCAAGAATGAAATTATGACACTGAAAAATGTCTACAATAAGACACACAAAAATTTAGGAAGGATACCACAGTTTTACCCGTGTTAAATGATTAAGAAATACATAAGACACTACAAGTTAAAGCTGTACTTTACCTTGAAAAAAAGAATCTGAAGTTTGCTTCTGGAAATCAGTGTTGGCAGAGCTACAACTTATAGTTATTGTGAAATGGGGAAAAGAGGATTATCTGAAATTGGCTAGAATGTTAGAACATTAGAACACAAGATGTGAATGGATGTGGCTCATTATTTACTTGTGCTGACTTAGAAAATAAATCCAGTTTCTGGTGTTTTTCTGTCCTCTTGCTTCTATCCAGGAGTTACCTGTATGCTGCCAGGCTTGTCAGATGTCATCCATAAAAATTCTATTCATCCAGTACTTTAGTCATTATCTTCTGGCTACTGCAGCTGATTTTCAATAATACTTAAAACACCAGGCAACTGTGAAGAACTACTGAACTATCTTCTGATTTCCACAGGCATCATCTTCTTTCACCTTTGCCCAACCATCTGTGATAAGGTGTTTCAGTTTATGTGGTTAGATCATCGGAGTGAGACTGTAGGAGCTCTCTGCTCTTAACGTCCTACCTCTTCAGATCTAACCTGATTTGCCAGATTAACAAAAATTGCCCTGAAGTTTCAATCTTTCTAAGTCGTAAATTCAGGACAATTTTCTACTATACACAACATAAATACCCTTTCATTACATCATTCCATGTTCCTACAATGTCACCAGTGGCCATGCAGACATAATTCTCTTCCAAAATTCCTTAACAGTGTTTGTATTCCTAATTTCAGTAGCAGTATCTTAAATATTTATCTTAAATATGAGAAGTCATAAATTGGCTATCATACGGAATATCACAATTTTGTTTTTGTACCTTAAGTCCTGGTGCAAATTTTTCTGCCTTTAAGAATTAGGTCCTTTAAGATATACATTTACAATAGATATCTTTTTTCATCAAAATTGAAAATTTGAATCAACATATAGCCTTTTTAAAAATTAATTTCTTTAAAATCACTATTGATGAGTTTATTGTGGATTTTTCATCTGCACTCATGGCTTTGCTCAACAGGTAAAGACAGAAATGCTTGAAACCAGGAAACTAGTCATCACCACCATTTAAAGGAGGCTCTTTAGTATTTGGTGATTTCTGCTTAGTCCTCATATATAAATAGTGCTTTCTCTTGTAACAACAAAAAGAAGTTATTCCTGGTGTGTTTTGTCACTTCATCTTCAATTCATATGCTCAGCAAGCATCTTATGTAAGAAACCTTCTATTTCTATTTTTACAGTGTTGTGTCTGATGATTAAAATCATGGATTTCTGTATTCTTGTTGTTCAGAAGATATGTTCCTTTAAAACCACTATATTATTAGTACTAGATTCCTTCAAAACTTAAAGTTTTCCTTTGCATACATTGCACAGTGTTTTTGAACCAGGATGTTTAGACATGGTTGAAATATTGAATCAGTGTTTTGGAGTTTTCCGTTTGTTTTGTTTTATCTTCTAGGAACGTTCACAAGTCCAAAGAATATCAAAACACAACTTTGTGGAATAATACACGGAGTGAGTTCAGGAAGCTGGTAGATACTCGAGGCGTGTGTGAGTGTGGGTGTTGTGCACTTTGAGTGGCAAATTTCTACACTTACCTAGCATTTGTCAGGATTATTTGTCACATAGCCACTACCCACTGCTGTCGAGTCAGGGTTGACTCATAGTGACTCTATAGGTCTGAATAGAACTGCCACATAGAGTACAAACATAAAATGCTTCCCTAATGTATGAACAGTGTTGGAACAATTGGCAATTCCAAAAACCAGTGTTATAGCACAACTGACTCATTAAGCTGCCTAATTTGGGTGTCCCACGGGACAGTCAGTGCAGCATCTTGAAGCCTTTACTCATCATTTTCTCTCTTTACCATTCTCTTTATCTCTTGTTTTCTCCCTTTTTACTGTCTTGTTTCACCATACCATTCCTTCTCACCTGGAATACCCTCTCAGCTTGCGGGTTTTCTCAGCTATTCCTCTCTAAGCTACAAAGTTACATTTCTAAATCACAAATTCTGCTCTTGTCTCTCGCCTCTTTAGAACTCATGACCCCCCATTTTAGTCAGGATAAAACGTTCAGTCTCCTTACCATGGCTTAAGAGCCCTTCTATCCACCTCCCTCACCTTGCCATCTTCCTTTCTTGCAACTTATACCCACACAGTTTCTGATCTTATTGCAGGTTGTTCTTTCTACTTCACACATCCTTGGCCCATTAACTTGTTTCTCAGATCCACTTTAGACAACTGTCCCCTTCTGAACTCTTCCCTCTTTTCCTGATCCACCTCTCTTGGGTTATCAGTTGATGTTCTGTCAATTCCTGGAGGCTTGTTTTTCACTATTGCCTTCAGTGTACCTTGAGCTTCTTCCTGCAGTGCCACTGATTCTTGCTAATATGCTGCCTCTTGAAATGGCTGAACAGTTATTTTTGGTATAGTGACTCCATGAATTCCTTCCCTCTTTTTTTGGTGCTCCTTGAGTCATTTAATATTTTTCTTATAGATTCCCTCAATATTGCAGCTTGAGGCTTGACTTTTTATGAGTACTTACACATGATTAAATCAGTTGCCTTTAGGTAGGACAGATAAACTGTAATGTAATATGCTTAATTGTAAGTAAAGTAAACCCCAGTGCCTTAAAGTCAATTTCAATTCATGGACACTCCATGCTTTAAAGAGTAGGAATGCTCCATACGATTTTCTTGGCTTTAATCTTTATGGGCACAGATTACTAGGGTTTTCTCTCATGGCATTGCTAGGTAGGCTCAAACCACAATCTTTTAGGTCATTAGTCTGGCAAACTCTGTTTGCACTCCTCAGGAAACTGTAACATAATTACCTTAAATGTGATGTAATGCAACCTAAGGTAAGTAACACAGATCATACCAATGTAGGGTTGATCACAATCCTAAGCACTTCTGAGTTTTAAAAAAACTAGCATAAACACAGAGACAAAGACACACAAGGAAGACACACCACGTGAAGATGGTCTGCAAGCCTAGGAATTTTAAGAACTGCCCAGGACTGCTGACACAGTATTGAGAAAATGTGTTGTAAAAGGCCTCTTTAAAGTAGTGAAAAGTAATGACGTCGTCTACCCAACCAAGCCATGGTATTTTCAATTGTGTCTAATGCACATACATGGACCAATGAAACTGAATTGGGAGTCCAAGCATAAAGTCACCCACCTATGAGCAGCTGATATTTGACAAAGATCCAAAGTCTGTAAATTGGGGAAAAGACAGTCTCTTTAACAAATGGTGTTGGCATAACTGGATATCCATCTGCAAAAAAAATAAAACAAGACCCATTATCTCACACCATGCACAAAAGCTAACTCAAAATGGATCAAAGTCCTAAATATTATACCTAAAACAATGAAGATCATGGAAGCAAAAGTAGAAACAATACTGGCAGCACTAACATATGACATAAACAGAATACAAAACATTACTAACAATGCCCAGACATCAAAAGAGAAAATAGATATCTCAGAACTCCTAAAAATCAAATACTTAAGCTCATCCAAAGACTTCACCAAGACAGTAAAAAGACAACCTATAGACTGGGGGAAAAATTGGATACAACAAACCAAATCAGTGTCTAATCTCCAAAATCTAAAAGGTATCACAAAACTTCAATAACAAAAAGACAAATAACTCAACGGGCAAATAAAATGGGCAAAGACAAATAAAACATGGGCAAAGTGTATGAACATGCATTTCACCAAAGACACTCAAGCAGCTAACAGACACATAAGGAAATGATCAGGGTCATTAGCTATCAGAGAAATGCAAATCAAAACTACAGTGAGAAGCCATCTTGCCTCAACAAGATTGTCATTAATCCAAGAAACACAAAATAATAAATGTTGGAAAAATTGTAGAGATTCCCACTGCTGGTAGGAATCTAAATATTAAACCACTTTGGAAATTCATATGGTGCTTTCTTAAAAAGCTAGAAAGAGAAATACCGTAAGATCCAGCAATTGTACTTCTTGGAATATATCCTACAGAAATAAGAGGTGACACACAAATACGTACATGCACACCAATGTTTATTGCAGCACTGTCCGCAATTGTAAAAAGATGGAATCAACCTAGGCATCCATCAATGAATGAATGGGCCAGATATGGTATATTCTCACCATAGAATACTGAGCAATGATAAAGACTAACAGCAATTTGGGAAACATTTCATAATATGGATGAATCTAGAAGGCATTAAACTGAGTGAAATTAATCAGTTTCTCAAGGATAAATATTGTGAGACCACTATTACAAGGATTCAGGAAACAGTTTAAACACAGAAGAAAAGGCTAAATGGACACAGAAAGCATAGGGTGCAAAGGAGGAGTGTGCCGTCATAGTGTGGGGAGAGCAGCCAGAGTTACCTAGCAGTGTGTGTGCAAGTTTTTGTATGACAAATTGACTTGGATTGTAAATCTTCACTTAAAGCACAATAAAATACATACATATTTTTTAAAGGAAACTATAATGAAGCCGGAAGTAAAATGCAGAGTCAAGATGGCAGACTAAATGCACATCTCCCTAAATCCCTCTGGAAACCAAGACCTGAAGTGATAGTTAAATGGAGCTTGCTGGACACCTAGTGAGCCCTGGAATGTAGCACAGGGCTGTTAATTTGGACTTCATACCGCTGAACGCAAAACCTCCTCTTTTTCACTGACCCCAATCTCAGCAAGCACAAGCTTTCACAGACTGAAGGTCTGTCTTGGCCAGCGGGCAGAACTGGGACTTGACTAACTGCTGGTCTCGCAGGCACTGCTGGTGGGACCAACAAGCATAATTGCCAGGTTCTGAGAGTTTGGCTTTGGACTCTATACACCTTGGCTCCTCTGGCCTATTGGGAAAAGGAGAAGCCCAGGCAGAGACCCTGGCCAGACTTGGTTCCTAGGCTGGGAGGTGGGTCCTGCCAGGGGGAAAGCAATTTTCTAGCAGGGAGGTGGTGTTTCGCACAGTGTCACCTGGGGCTGGGGCCCAGTGGTGGAGGCTGTGGATTCTGGGTATTTCAGCACTCTCGGCCTCTCTTTCTGCCAGGAGCCTGGTCCTGGCTGGCTGGCAAGCTTATGCAGGATGCCATCTTGCTTCACTGGGAGGTGGAGTCATTCATACAGAAGCCTCAGCTGGACCTAATTCCTGGGCTGGGAGGCAGTTCCTACCCAGAAGAGACTACTTTTCTAACAGAAAAGTAGAATTCTACACAGTGTTGCCTACAGCTGGGACCCGACAGCAGATGCCAGCAGGCCAGTAGCTTTTCTGTATTTTGAGCTAGTTTATAACATCTGATGTTCAATATAGAGGTGCTTACTTTGTCAGCTGGGAAGAGGGGGGACGTTTACACCTGAAAACCTGACTGACTTTGGAAGTTGCCAAATACTTTTTACTTCTCATTTTAAGATGGTCTAGAGAAACAACTGTGGTCTATCTTCAGAGCATCTTTCCCAGCTCTGTTGACCCACATGAAGCCCAAAAAGCAACAAACATTGGAGAGTACAGTAACCTGGAAGTCACTGATGGCATCAGAAGGCCCCCAAAAGAAACCATCTCAGAGCTTCCCAGGTGAAGAAGCTTTTCTGAAACTATCAGAAGGTGAACACAAAAGGATTATATAGATAGCCCTCCTAAACTTCATACAAAATGCAGCAGAGCAAAATGAAAAACTAAGCAAGCTGTTTGATCTGATGGAACATTAGTACTCTGAAATCCAACAGATCAAGAACAAAATTAAAGACATAGAAACTTCAAAACTCCACACCAATGGGCAGACACTTCTCTAAAGAGGACATTCAGGCAGCCAAAAGACTCATGCAGAAATGCTCACAATCATTAGCTATTAAAGAAATTCAAATCAAAACAATGATGAAATATCATCTCACCCTGACAAAATTGGCCATGTTCCAAAAAACACAAAACAACAAATGCTAGAGAGGCTGTGTAGAAATTTGAATTCTCCAACCTTACTGGGATTGCAAAGTGGTACAACCTCTTTGGAAAGCAATCTGGCACTTCCTTATAAAGCTGGAAGTAGACATACCATTTGACCCAGTAATCCCACTGCTTGGAATATATCCTACAGATGCAAGGGCTGTCACACAAACAGATACTTGCACACGAATATTTATTGCAGCACAGTCCAGAATGGTAAAAAGATGGAATCAACGCTGATGTCCAACAACAGATAAATGGATAAACAAACTATGGCATATATACTCCATGGAACAATATGTGATGATAAAGAACAATGATGATTTTAGGAAGTATCTCATAACCTAGTTTCAGTTGAAACACATGTTGAGTGAAATTAGTCAGCAGTATAAGGACAAATATTGTATAAGATCTCTGCTACAGCAACTTGAAAACAGACTCATGTACAGAAGACAATACTCTTTGATGGCTACAAAGGAGGGAAGGGAGAAAGGGAGAAAGGGCTGGTACAGATTAGATAGTTGATAGAAATTTGACTGGGCGAAATCTGTGATAGCATACTTTAGAAAGAAGATCAATTTAACTAGACTTCAGCATAAACTGAAAACTCTTCCAATCTTAACCCAATATGGCAAGGACAGAGTAGCAGGGGTGGGAGTCTGGGAACCATGCTCTCAGGGGACACTGAGACCAACTGGCGTAACTAGCATATTGCTAAGAGAGTCTTCTGCACTCCATATTGTTCAGTGGCGTCTGGGGTCTTAGAAGCTAGCAAGCTGTCATCTGAGTTACAACAAATGGTCCCAACTCAGCATGAACAGATGATCACCAAGGACCAAAATGACATGGGGAAAGACAACCGAAAAGATAGAAAGACCCACCTAAATGGGTGACTACATTAACATGTGACCAGAAGGACCAGATGTTGCCTAGCTACTTCCAGTGACAGCCATAATGGTGCTCACAAAGTTGAGACACAGTTGCAATAAGAAAATAAGAAGGTGTGCTTCTTGAGAACTCCACTAAAAGACACAACTGATGGTCTGAAGGCCTAGAGGTTCCCCTGGGAGAATGGCCCCTAGACCTGATGCTGCCCCAATCATAAATCATGACTGAGGTCACTCCTCAGACTCTGCAACACACAGTGACCACATCGTGTGTGCACTTCATGGTTGTATGCATCTATAGGATGTCGTCCTACTGGCCTCTTACGAGAGGGAAGTGGAGAGAGTAGAGAAGAGGGGACAGGAGATTGCTAAGAGGACATGACTTATACAGAACAGAAAGGAGTGTGCTGTCACCAGACAAGGAGAGCAGTAGGAACTGCACATAGGCAGGCATGCAAATTTAACCTGAACTGTACACTTTCACTCAATCATAATAAATAAAAAAAGCAATAAAACTGTGCACCATTGCTAGAACAAACTTGATTGTGCTATTAAAATCCTGCCGGCATACTGGTTAAAAAAGGAAGGAAGTACTGATACATTCAACAACACAGATGAATTTCAATTGTATTATGCTCAGTGAAAGAAACTAGATTCAAAAGGATACATGCTCTGATTCCATTATGTGACAATCCAGAAAATGCATAATAACTATGGAGACAGGAAAAAAACAGTGGTTATCAGGCAAAGGTAGAAGAAGTGGTTGATTGCATTGGAAAATGAAAGAAATTGGGGGAGTATGGAACTATTCTATATCTTGATTGTATAATATTTACATAACTACTTTTGTCTGACAAAACTTGTGTAGAACCGTACACTACAAAGAGTGACTTTTGTTTATGCAAATGATACATCAATAACCCTGAAATGAAAATTAATTTTTTGTTACTTACAGGTAGAATTCATTGCAAAGATTCAGTTAAAACTTCTTACATGTGGAGACTTTCACTTACATTTGAAAATATTTAGACTTGAAAGTATTTGATGATCTAAAGTTTAATGAGGCTTATGAAATTGAAAGTAAGAGACTATACCCAAGTGAGGACAGTTTATGAATAAATCTCATTTTCTTTTGACAGTTTCAGTGGAAGTTTTGATTGACCTCAAGGAGCAAAGGGAAATGTTCATGAATTTTTCATGAGGATATTTGATGTTATGGTGGATTTACTTTAACTAGCAGTTAATAATTTGAATACATATTCAATCACTATTATTTTTTTTGCTAGAGTGCTTTAAAATTTTTTCATGAGTTTAATATATCAGGATTTTAAGAGAGTCTCCCAATTCTTAATCACGAAACAGAACAAAGAGGATATCTTTGGGAGGTTGTCAAAGGTGCCAAATTCTTTGATTTATTTTTACTTGAAATGTATCAATTCTAGCAACTTCTCAAGTCAACTGAGACTCTAAAACATGAAGTGCATAAATATGTTATACTGTGGGACTCTTTCCCAATTTAGAGTCTACCCTCATTTGGATAAGAAAACACATTTCCCCTCTTGTGGAATACAAAGCACTTGAAATGACTGTTAATCTCATAAAATATGAAAATATAAATGTAACTGATTGTGTCTATGAACTTCAAATGTCTTAGTCCATTAATCTATAATACAATATGAGATTTACTGTTCTCCTTTTGTAATTGTTCATGATCTTATGGAAAACTGTACCATTCATCAATTTCTATCTAAAGTTAAAATACTTTTATTAGTCTTATTTTAATAGAGAAGCTGGAATTATCAAATACCTAACTGTTTTGTGACAATTCAACATTTTAAACTCATATTTAAACTTTAAAACTGCAGTCAGAACACGCGCTAGCTTACAAAGAAAACTGTCCCTTACTTCTTTCAGAGGGACATTACTAAGTCAATTTCTAAACAATTACTAATAAGATTATGCAGACTAAGTTAACAACAAAAGTAATTCTTGGTTAGGCCAATACATATTTTCTCCTATAAATATTTGCATATTAGTGGATCCTCCAGATTTAGCTTTGTGATAAATTACTAGTCTGGAATTTATGATGATTTGTACTGGATTGTTATTAGGTACCATTGACTCAGTTCTGACTCCATGTACAACAGAATAAAACACTGCCCAGTCTTGTGCAACTCCCACAATTGTTTTTATGCTTAAGCCTATCGTTGCAGCCGCTGTGTCAATCCATCTCGTTAAAGCTCTTCCTCTTTTTCCACTGACCCTCCACTCTACCAAGCTGTACTGGTTTAATACATACAAAATAAATCTCAGAGCAGTTACTTTGGGTGAGGCAATGAAACATATATTTAATTGCATATACCCTGTTATTTGAAATAACTAGTGTTTGTATCCTTAATTTTTTTTTTTTACTCAAATTTACCATTTTCTTAACTTTTAATTCTGATTTTATAAAACTATTTACCTGAGAGGCTATGACTCTTTCATGATGCAGGAGGAAACGAGGTAGGAATAAAGGAGGTTATTTCCTATACAGAAAAAAAAAAAAAAAAACCACTGCCATCAACTCGGGTTCAACTCATAGCTACCCTAGAGGTCAGAGTAGAACTGCCCCATAGAGTTTCCAAGAAGCACCTGGTGGATTTGAACTGCCAGCCTTTTGGTAAGCAGATATAGCACTTAACTCACTACACCATCCAGGTTTCCTTCCTATAGAGAGAATAAGTTATTTACCTGTGAAGGTTCATAATAAATTCTAAATAATAACGGTTAATAACTTCTAATGTTTTGTTGAACACTTACTCTATATTCAACACATCAATTAACCTAAGCCATTAAACATACTTACGTATGTTCATTTATTAAATTCATATGAGGTAGCTACTCTTACTAACCTCATTTTAAGGATGAGGAAAAAGATTCTATAACTTGCCAAATGTTCCAGGTCCGGGGCTAGAACACAGGCAGTTCAGCTCCAGGCCCAAGTTCTTACCATGGCTTGGAATAATTTGAATACTTGGAACACTACTAATGTTTAAGCTTTTACTCCGTACAAAACTGTGATACTTACCATCTCAACTCTGTGTTAAACTAGAATGAGTGAATGTCACCATTACGGAATAGCTCTCACCCGTGAGAAATGTTTGAGAGTGATCCCTAGCCTGGACTATGTCTTATTCCACAGCAGCGTGTGTTACTGTTGTGTGCCACTGTGTTGATTCTGACTCATAGAGACCCTAGAAAACAAAGTAAAACTGCCTCGCTCTATTTTCTAGACTGTAATTTTTACAGGAGGAGATTGTCAGCTCCTATCTCTCCAAGTCAGAGAGGCTGTTAGGTTCAAATTACTGACCTTTCTTCAGTCAGTGGTGGAGTGCTTAAGCGACATGCCACAATGGCTCTGTGTGGGGAAATGGAGAGTTTATTAAATGACCTAAGAGAGAGGAACCCCTGGTGTCATAGTGGTTAATTGCAGTGTCTGCTAACCAAAAATTTGACGTTTTGAATCCACCAGACACTCTTTGGAAACCCTATGAGGCAGTTTTACCCTGTCCTACATGGTGCTGTGAGTCAGAATGGACTCAGTGGCAATGGCTTTTTTTGTTTATGATAGTGAAAACCACAAGGAAACGCCTTAGAGTAATATTTAGTTAAAGAATCTTGAAGAAAATTAAATATCACAGAATATCCTATCTTAGGAAGTTCAAGGGTACACTTCTACAAATACACTGTGATTAAATGATCATGAAATACAGAATTAAGCAGTGTTAATCACAAAACTGATACTAGCCTGAGTTAGTGCACAACACGGGATAATTAGCTAAACTTCTATGACATTAACTTCCCTCATTTTTTATGAACTGACTTCTAATAGCTCCCAGATGTCCTTGTTAGTATTAAAGTTTTATTATACAGTTTAAATTTTTATCAACAACTGGAAAATACCATTCTAATTAAAACACATTTTTAAAGTTTCACTTCTCATAGATACAACTGTAACTAAAGTGAAAACACCTTACTTTAGTGGACTACAATGTCTTCAGGACTCATCCAAAATCTAGGGAGGAAATTGAAAATGAAATGGAACACAATTCAAAATATATTTTGTTTTGCTGTATAAAATGCTACCAAAAAGAAAATCCCTTACTTTGTAAATAAAACAATAATAAAATTGAATGTAATAGTGTCCTCAAATGTTTTTTGACCAGTTTTTTGTTTAGAGAAATACCTGAGTAAATTGACAATAACTGCATATTTGAGTCATTCAGAACCTCACAAAAAAACTTGAAAAATTTTAGGTTTTTTATGTACAAGCATTCAGAATACCTAAGACAAATCAAAACCAGATCACTCTACTTGTACATTCTGACAATATGGCAAGGTACAGTTCACCTAGATACACTCTGAGTTAGCTGTCATCCTAAAATAAAGGCTATATCTTGCTACTGGTATTTGACTAATTTTTGTACTGCTTCATCTTCATTTATAAATGCAAATCTTCCTTCACTGTCCAAGGATTAGGAAGTATAAAAACAAAAATAAAATGAAAGAAAAATATTTACATTACAAGGCAAGTAGCAAATGTGTTCTGATGGTTTCCCTAAATATACTACTTTGTGACTTTTTAAATACCTAGAAAAAAGGACAATTTATATCTTTTATATTTTCATAAAACAAAAAGATTGATGACATAGTTGGGAATTACCAGTTTAATGGTATATGTTTTATTCCTTTGCTTTATCTGCATTTATAAATTTTAGTCAGTGAATTCTAAAAATAAAACAAAAGAGTTGTTTTCTTCTCTTAGATGCAGCAGAAACATTAGCAAGGGAAAATGCTAAAAATAATTCTCAAATTACTTAACTCTGTTTCTTAGAAGGAATTTCTTTATACGTCCTTAAGAGTTGTAGTAATCATTGTTAAGTAGCATTGGATTGGAAGGAGACATGATTCAGAATCAATACATAGGTTCAAAAGCATACCTTGTGAATCTGAGTACAGGGAAGTGAGGTATCATTCTGGCAGAGTTTATGGGGATCTGTCTCTGACATGACACTTTACTTCAGGAATGGGGAAACCTGTTGAGAAGGCCAGAAATACGAAAATGCTAAATCTTGACTTTGGGGTTAGCTTTCTGTTAGATCTGAGGAAAATGTCTTAATTTCTGTTTTCCAACAGAAAAGTAATTATTAATTTATTTACATTCATACATAAAGTATTAATAATTATGACCTACTTTTCTCACAGAAATCTATTTGGTTTAATAATGAACCTAGTGATTATAAAGATGTGAAAGTTACGTGTGGAAGAAAGATAATGGCAGCAAAGTTGAAAGTAAATCATGAGAGAGGCCTTGCTGACTGCCTTGAAGAGATCTCACCAAACCAAAAATCCATTGCTGTTGAGTTGATTCCAACTCATACCAACCCTAAAGGACAGCATACAACTGCACCAGGGTTTCCAAGGTTCGATTTGAAATGTCAACCTTTTGGTCAGCCACTGTAATTCCTGACCACTGTGCCATCAGGTCTCCAGAGATTCTACCCAAGCAAACTCTGTGGGACAGTTCTGCCCTACAACACATGGGCTCACAGTAAGTCAGAGAGATTTCACCAGGTGTTAATCTAATGATGTCATTTGGATCCAGGAGGATCTGGCCCTCAGGATTCTACTCTCTAAAACTAGACTCTTGATCACCTGTTTATAATTAGCCTCTGGTCAGTGGATTAATTCTAACCAATCTTTGCTCTATGCCTAACGTAATCCAGGATGCAATTTGTTCTTTCCCAGAGAGGATGGCCATCCTTAGACCAAAATGATCAAATACTCTTCTCAAAGTACCTTCTTCCCCCATGTTAATCAGAATGTGGCTGTCTTTGGAAAGAGTTCAATAAAATAAACAAACAAAACAACACCCGTTGCCCTCAGGTTGATTCTGACACATAGCAACCCTATATGACAAAAGTAGGTAAATATTCCTTAGAAGAATCTGACTAACAAATATGCCAACTTCGCAGCAGAGAATAACCCCTAGAATTCTCAAATTCCTTAAATTCAGACACTACTTCACATTCCATGTTTGTCCCCAACTTCTGTTGACACTTTCTTATTTGGATGTAACTATTTCTGCTTGAGCCAAGTTACGTGTCCCTAGAGCTAGGAGACATTCTGCCTCTTTCAAGCATGTGTTAAGTATTTTTTTTTCTCAGAATGAATTTTTTTTTCTCACAATGAATTTAGGACTTATCTCCAAATTCTTGAGAGCACCTCACTCTGCCATTATGTACTGTATTTAAAAGTTCTCAGCACATCACAGGGAGAGTGTATAGTTTTCTTTGAATACTCATAGAACAACAAAATAAATAAAACATAATTAAGAGAGAGCATATAATTCTGTTAAAATAACCAATGAATGAAAAATAACAAAAAAAAATTTTTAATAGCTTTAGGTTTGCTGAAATTCTTAAATCACAAACTAAGAAAACACATTTAGGCTAGGCAATCTCTTTCAAACCTTTTCGGGTTGAGTTTTAGAGCTATAGTAATACTAGTTACTGCCATTTCCAATGCCATTTTCTCTTAGATGAGTGAAGAAGCATAGTGCAAATCAAGTAGCCTAAATTACTTTGCAAATTGTGACTGGAGTGGAAATTATATTGGCTCTTATACCGAGTGCAGTCTCACTCATATGATCCCTCAACCTAGAAGCAGCAAATATCCTTTAGGAAGGGGAAAGAAAGAATCAAGAGCCTTTGATCAATGTCTTAAATAGGATTTCTGTGCTTCCTGGCTTCTCCCTTTGGTTTCTGACTGCTCCTGAAACCCTCCCAGTTTTATCTGCAGCCGATATTGGGCTTGTCTTTGTATTTCTGCTTGTGATTTATCATCTCTCTCTACCCCTTAAATTTTAGCCTTACTTGGTAATATTACTTGCATTCTGAGAACATTTGACCTGTTTCTGATTGGATTCAGCTCCAGATCACCTGATCAAGTACCACTTGTACCCCCACTCTAGTCCTTCCACTCCCTGCTAGATGGGAGTTCTTGCTTGGCTGGCCCCTCTTGGTTGGATTTAACTCCTCTGCCTATCTCTATCACTATCACTTCTTGACCATTCTCATTACACGTACCATAATTTCTCTCATCTTAAAGAAACATCTCTTGACTCTTCGTTTCCTTCCATCTACTACCCCATTCTTTCCTTGCCGTCACAGTAAAACTCTTACTTAAAAGAACTGACAATGACTTTCTGCCTCCAACTCTTGTCTTCCTATTTCTCTTGATTCTACTTTTTTCAGGATTTGGCATCCAACGTTCTGTGAAATTTTGTCCTATCCAAGAGAAAATTAAGAGCCAATGACCTATACATTCCTAAATCAAATGATTTTCAATCCTGAAGTTATTTAAGCTTTAATAGCATTTGACATAGTGGGTTGTTATTTCCTCCTGGATTTATTTTCTTCACTTGACTCCTAACAACAAAACTCTTCTCTTCAGATCCCTCTGTTGGTTTACCACTTTTCCATAACTGCAAAATGCTGGAGTTCTTCCAAGGCTCAGTTTTTGTACTTCTTTCCTCCCTGGTCTACTCTCTCATCATTGCTAATTATATACAGTCTCAAGACTTTAAATACCTTCTATATGCTGGTGACTCCAAATTTACATGTCCATCTCATCTTTTACCCCGACTATAGATTTGCATAGCTAATATCTCTGCATGTCTAACTGATACCTCAAGAACCTTCCCCACAGAGGCTTCTTTTACATCTTCCCTATTTCCGCAAATAGAAACTTCATTTTTACAGTTACTTTAGTAAAAAAAAAAAACCTTGGTGATATCTTTCATTTTCGTTCACATGTCATATGTTATCTCAATTAAGAAAGTCCTACCTTCAACATAAAACAAAATACATCTACTCATAAATTTTATTGTCATCACTCTGGTTCAGACCACTGTATTTCTTATGCAGATTGCTACATAGATTGTTGGCTAATATTTTCTCAATATATAAGTGAGAGTGATACTATTAAAGAATTCTACTCCATTCATTTCTCCACCCTGCCAGATGACCATTTCATGCCTTTATTTTTCTCCTAATTCCTCCAGTAATCCTTCCCACATCATAACTTTCTACTGATGACATTGTATGTTATTAGATCATGTCACCCCTCTTCCCAAAACTCTTCTATGGCTTTCTACCTCATTCCATAAAAGTCTAAGTCCTTACAAAGGCCTACAAAGCTCGTTACCTCACTATGTCCACTATGACTTTATCCCTTGTTTACTATGCTCAGCCACTCCTAATACCTTTTCATTTTTTAAACACTCTAGGCCAGCTTCCACTCACAGCTTTTTGCACTGGTTTTGCCTTCCATTTGGAATTCTCCTCTCCAATATTTCTATGAATCACTCTTTCAAGTCTTTACTTTCTCAGCAAAGCTATCTCTGGCCATTCTACATAAAATTTCAACTCTCCTCCAAAGCTTTTTTTTGTTTTTTCATCTTTATTTTTCTCCATAGATTATACCACCAAATGGCATACAATATATTTCCTTTATTTGTCTTTTTAAAATGTTTGTCTTTGCTACTAGAACTTAAGATCTATGAGGTAATATTTTATATTTGTTCACTGTCATAGCCCAAATTCCTTAAACAGTCCCTGTAACATAGTAATTGTTTAATAAATATTTGTTAGATGACTTAATGAATATTATTCAGCAATCAATTGCAAATGTAGCATAACATTTGATATTATTTTATTCTATAAATATTTTCTTGAAAGGACCATTAAAAGCATATCATATTTGTTCTTATTCTCAGCATTTCTGTATGCTTAGACTTACCAATTCTATTAAATAATTTTTTGAGGACAGGGTTAGTATCTTTTGCCTCTCTATTAATATATGTTATAACAGGATTACAAACGAGATTATGAAGAATATTTTTTGTCTACTTTTAAAAGAGTATGCTCTCTGTTCACAGCAAGAAATAGAAAATTTGAAAACAGAAAGAGTTTAAGTGAAGTTATAGAAAAATAGGAAACCCCAGTGATGTAGTGGTCAGGAACTATGGCTGCTAACCAGCAGGTCAGCAGTTCAAATTCATCAGGTGTTCTTTGGAAGCTTAAGGGGGTAGTTCTACTCTGTCCTATAGGATCACTATGAGTCAGAATCAGCATGCTGACAACGGTTTTGGTTTCAGTCTGGATAGAAAAAGAATGCAGGTGGCTTATCAGAGACTTGATGAAGTGACAGGTTAGAAATGAAATGGACTGAATGACATTGATCACTAAATCAGTTGTGTAATATGACATGTTCTAGCAAATACAGGCCTTTGACAAATATAGATCACATGAGAGAAAAAAAAAGGGAGCCTGAAAATGTAATATGTCCTGGTTAAATTGTAGGGGCACATTCTATATCAGGAATCCAGTTTTGAGGCTAGATGACTTAGCTCTCTATTTGTAAGAATTGGTAACTGTAACTTTACAAGAGTCAGGGCATTTAATAAATTTATTGGAAGGTAATCTTTAGATAACATTAAGAAAGATTGATATTTCTCAGGAATATTCTGCAGGTTATTGAGGATCGCATGGCTAGGCACATCAGATTATATGCAGCCTCTCATCTGACAGGGACTGGCAAACTAGGCCTTGAGTGCTAAAATTATTTGGCTTTCTAATTATGTAAGTATTTTTTGTATTGAAATACAGCCATGTCCATTCATTTACATATCTTCTGTGCTGAATGTACCCTGTAACAGCAAAGTAGTTGAAATGGAGATCAGAGACTGTATGGCAAAACCTAAAGTACTTGTTATCTGTTTGTACAAAAGAGTGTGTAAATCTCTGATCTCCCTGGTGGTCTCTATATCCCAATGACCCTTTTCAGTGGAGACCCAAATGAGAAATAGGAAAACTCACAAAGAATAGGCAGAAATAACTAGTAAGATCTTAGTTGTCTGGGGCTTGTTAACTAATTGATTTATTGACCTAGCTAAAATATCCCAAGCTTTGCCTAAACTCATTCTAAACAAATGACTATTGTCCTAAATTTTAGCCACATGGAAATAGCCCTAGAAACACATTTTGAAGATCTAGATTCAATTTTCTCTCTGAAATCTTACATAAATCACTCAAAAGATCCCTGAAGCAATAATGTTCTAGCCTACAAAATAAGAGGAAAAATTTTCCTAACAAATCGTAAAGATCTAATGAGATAATAAAAAAGTGAACTCATTTTATACATTAAATTATTATATTGTTATTAGATACTGTTCATAATCCTAAGAATGTATGGAGAATATTTGTCAAGAATAAACTATTTCATCAGATTGATTTGCATCATAGGCTGTTGTAAAGATTTATTGAGATATTCTTCATAAAGTACATAGAACAATGTCTGACAGCAACAGCTATTATGCATTTCATTCTTATCGTCATTATAATATGGTGAGCACTTGACCTTATTAGATACTAATATTTGAACGCTGTCAGCTCTTAGCCAATCTTACAGTATCCAGTATGGGTTAAGAAAGAAGACCAGTGGCTACATAGAACCAACAGTCACATTCCGGAACTGTGTACACATGCTTTGACTGTCTACCATTCTCTAATTGTAAAGGTTATCTAAGAAGTCTCCTTAAATCTAATTTAATCTTCTGGTCTCTAGTTATCATATTTCATACATTTTCACTAATGCTTATTTTTATGTGCATAATAGATCTTTGTTTATTATTTTATATCTTCCACTGCTTTTCATTAATTCTGGGAAAATATTTTTTCCCCTCTGAGAACTCTGTGCTGTCACAATTTGTAATTAAGCCTGAATGCAGTGTTATGTACTTTTAGGAAGCTTTTTCCTTTAGAAAGTCTGTTTAACTTGTTGAACTGAGATGGAGATGAAGGAACATGAAAATCTTAAGCCATTAATTAATACAGGAAAAATATACAAATTTTGCCACTCTAAAAAGAGCAAAAAGATGCTTTTAAAGTCTTCTCTAGGGAGAGTTGAAAAATACAATGTCAATTTTACAATTACTATGGGATTTGTAATAAACTTCAGACTAGAATCTTGAAGTAATTATTCTGATCTTACTAAGATTAAGAAATCCAAGTACTGTCTAATTGGTAGCCTGGGTAAGGCAGGGACTCCTTTTCCATTCCTGCAGCATAACCTCCAGCTCTTGCTGATAGTGACTCTCTATATCATGGTCCACTTCAAGGGGTCAATGCATCTCCGTTTCCTTTACCAGGGGAACTTGAAAAGAAACAGAGGGAATCTGGCCTTGTCCACCAACCCCCACCCGCTTTGGCCAGCATTGCCAATTGACCTGGTCAGTTCAAATACTAGGAGCAACCATGTCAGTGTGCAAATGTTTTTGTACTTACTTTTTTTTTACTGGAGAAATAGAGAATTTTCAGAAGTTTTAAAATGGCTGAGGGACAAATATTAAGATTCTAGTTAACATACTCTTGAATCCATTGCCATCAACTTGATTCTGACTCATGGGAACCCTATAAGCTGGAATAGAACTGCTGCATAGGGTTTCCACAGGGCAGGTGGTGGATTTAAACCACTAACTTTTTTTTAGTAACTAAGTCACTAACTACTGTGCAACCAGTGTCCTTGAACAGCACCAGAGAAAACTTTCATAGACTTGGAATTTAGGAGTACATCATCCAGCAACTGTTTTTTCCACCCCTAATCTATTGCTGTCTTCTTATCTCCTATACACTCTTAACCTTTTCCTCAAGCCTTTCTCAGTCCTATTACAGAAGAAAGATGCTTGCTCAGAAGATAAGATTTTGTCCCTTGGGGGTGGAGTCAAGATGGCAGACTAAACACATGTCTCCTTAAATCCCTCTGGAAAACAAGAACTGAACTGAAAGGAGCCTTCCGGACATCTAGTAAGCCCTAGGACATGGCATAGGGCTGTTAATTTGGGCTTCATATCACCGAATGAAAAACTTCCACTCTTTTGCTGACTCCTGCTCTTGGTGAGTGCTGGCTTTCAAGGACTGAAGGTAACTTGCTATTTTAACTTTTTTTCTCTGTCCTAGCCAGTGGGAAGAGCTGGGACTTGACTAACAGCTAATCTCAGATGCACTGCTGGTTGGATCAGCAGGTGAAATTACCACATTTTGAGAGCCCAGCTTTGGACTCCATGCATCTCAGACCCTTTGGCCTCTCTTTCCACCTCTGCCATTAACTAGCCTGTATTGAGGCAGGTGAGGGGCTTGTGTGAGACACCATCATGTTCCACTGGGAGGCAGATTACCCATATGGAGGCCTCAGCTGGACCTGTTGGATTTCAGAGTATTGGTGTTCCATCAGATCGAACAACTTGCTTAATTTTTCATTTTGCTCTGCTGCATTTTGTATAAGGTCTAGGAGGGCTCTCTATTAATCCTTTTGTATTCACCTTCTGATAGTTTCAGAAAGGTTTCTCCATCTGGGGAGTTCTTTGGTGCTTTCTTTTGGTGGCCTTCTGAAGTCACAGGTGATTCCTAGGCTGGGAGGCAGCACCTGTCCAGAGGAGACTGTGCTTCTGGTAGAAAAGCAGTGTACCACACAGCGTGGCCCATGGCTGGGGCCTGACACCAGAGGCCAGCAGGCAATAGCCTTTTCAAGTTTATAACATCTGGGGTTGGATATAGAGGCAATTGTTTCGCCAGCTGGGAAGAGGGACCTGTATACCTGAAAACTGGACTCTCTAGAAATTGTCAGATACCTTTGACCTTTCATTTTAAGATGACCTAGACTCGATAGGCTAGAGAAACAACTGTGGTCCATCCTCACAGCATCTCACCCAGCCTCTATTGACTCACATGATGCCCAAAAAGCAACAAACTATGGAGAAAACTGTAACCAAGAAATCACCTGTGGCTTCAGAAGGCCTCCAAAAGAAAGCATCAAAGAACTCCCCAGATGAAGAAACCTTCCTGAAACTATCAGAAGGTGAATCCAAAAGGATTATATATACAGCTGCCCTAGACCTTATACAAAATGCAGCAGAGCAAAATGAAAAATTAAGCAAGCTGTTCAATCTGATGGAACACCAGTACTCTGAAATCCAACAGATCAAGAACAACATCAAAGATATTGAAACTTCCATTCAAAGCAAAGAAAACAAAATGGAACAAATAGAAAATAGACTTTCTGACTTGGAAAACAGAGCTACTGACTCCAGCATCTATGAGGAAAAATCACAAAAAAAGAAACAAGAAAAATGAAGAAGCCTTAAGAAGCATGTGGGACTCTATTAAGAGGAACAATCCATGATTAACTGGAGTTCCTGAACAGGGTGAGACACCTGAGAACACAGAGTATTCTTGCTGAGCTGCTGACAGAAAACTTCCCAGAAATTATGAAAGAAGAGAATATAGACATCCAAGATGCATATCGAACACCACTCAATATAGATCTCAAAAGACTCCAAGACATATTATAATCAAGCCTAACAAAATGAAACATAAGCAGAAACTCTTAAAGGCAACAAGACTCAAAGCAAAGCTAACTTTCTGAGGGAAATCCTGTAGGATTTCATTGGATTGCTCAGCAGAAACAATGCTGGCACAGAGACAGTGGCATGACATGTTCAAAGCCTTAAAGGAGAAGAACTTCCAAAGAATTATATATCCTGCAAAACTGTCTTCCATATATGAAAATGAAATTAAGACATTCGCAGATAAACAGAAACTCAGAGACTTTGTAAAAACCAAACCAAAGCTATAAGAAATACTGAAAGAATCTCTTGGCTTAGAAGAACAAAACCACTAACTTTGTGTTTTAGAAGCTAATACAGGACACATCACCGAGAAACCTATTCAGTTATGGAAGGCTCCAAACTCAATCAAAGGTATAATAGTAAAAGAAATGATCCAGTGATCATATCCTGAAAACTATGATGTCATCATATTAAAAAGAGAGATGTTCTACAGTCGTTATAGTCCTTCCAGATGGAGAGGAAGCTAATAAGACTGGTAGTAATTAAAATTGGATTTACACATAGTCTAAGAGGCAGCCATAAAGGTTTTGTCTTTGATTCACTATTGCTTGATGTAAACTAGAGCACACACCTGTCAGTTTGTTGTACAGTAGGGCCTTGTATGTTGCTGTAATGCTGGAAGCTAGGCCACTGGTATACAAATACCATCAACGTCACTCGGTGGACAGGTTTCACTGGAGTTTTTAGATTAAGACTATAAAAAGGATCCAGAAGTATACTTCTGTAAAGAATTAGCCAATTAAAACTTTATAAACAGCAGCAGAAGACTGTCTAACATGCTAGAAGAAGGGCCCCTCAGGTTAGAAGACATTCAAAATATAACTAAAGAAGAGCTCCCTCTTCAGTGTAGAGTTGATCTTAGTGATGTGGATGGAGTCCAACTTTTAAGGTCTCCATTTGCTGATATGGAACAACTCAAAATGGGAAGAAATAGCTATAAACAGCCCTTAACAATAGGAATGTGAAGTGTGCAATATATGAATCTAGGAAATTGAAAATCATCAAAAATAAAATAGAACATATAAACATCAATATCCTATGCATTAATGAGTTGAAATGAACTGGTACTGGATATTTTGAACTAGATAATCATGTATCTACTACTGCAAGAACAATGAATTGAAGAGGAATGAACACATTCATCATCAAAAAGAACATCTCACGATCTACAGTCAAGTACAGCACTATCAGTGATAGGATAATATGCTTAAAAGGAAGACCAGTTGACATGACTATTATTAAAAATATACCCAACCACTAAAGCCAAAGATGAAGAAATTGAAGATTTTTACCAACTTCTGCAGTCTGAAATTGATTGAACATAAGGATGCACTGATTATTACTAGTGATTGGACTGTGAAAGTCAGAAACAAACAAGGATCAGTAGTTGGAAAGCATGACCTTGGTGATAAAAATGGTCATAGTCATCTATGCTACTTTAATAGAAGTACAACAAGTAGATGACTTTAAAAAGAGAAATTTTATTTTGTCACAGTCCTGTAGGCAAAAAGTCCAAAATTAGAGCACCAGCTCCAGGGGAACACTTTCTCTATTGGCTCTGGAGGAAGGTCCCCGTCATCAATCTTCCCCTGGACAGGGAGCTTCTGATGCACAGGGATCCTTGGTCTTTTCCTAAGAACATCCTCAGCTTCTGGCACTGCTTCTTGATAGCATGAGGTCCCCAACTCTCTGACTGCTTCCCTTGATATCCCAAGAAATTGCCTCAAGTTACAATACAGTCTTCCACATTGAGTCCTGCTCCAACACAACTGCAACCCATCCTGCCTCATTAATATCATAGAAGCAGGGCTTATAAGACAGAAAGACATCATTTAATTCCAGGAAACATGACCTAGCCAAATGACTACATGCAGTTTTGTTGTTGTTCCTGTTAGGTACCGTTGAGTCATTTCCTACTCATAGTGACCCTATGAACAACAGAATGAAACATGCCTGGTCTTGCTTCATATCCACAATTGTTTTTATGCTTAAGCCCATTGTTGCAGTCACTGTGTTGATTCATCTCATTGAGGGTTTTCCTCTTTTTCACTGACCCTCCACTCTACCAAGTATGATGTCCTTCTTCAGGGACTGATCCTTCCTGATAACATGTCCAAAGTATGTAAGACACAGTCTTGCCATTTTTGCTTCCAAGGAGCACTCTGGTTGTACTTTCTCTAGAACAGATATGTTTGTTCCTTTGACAGTTGGGGGGACACAGTTCAATCCATGACAGAAATGATGCCAGAAATTACATCATAGAATTTTCCAAGACCAATGATTTCTTCATTGCAAATTTTTTCAACAACATAGCCCCAAACTTACTATGGTCAAGTTGGGTCCGACACATAGCAACCCTATAAGTCAGAATAGAACTGCCACATAGAGTTTAACAACACCTATTCACATGGACCTCACTGCTTGGAGTAGTCAGGAATCCGATCTATGGAAAGAAGTCACAAAAAAGCTCAATATCATCAGTCAGAACGAGACAAGGGGCTGGCTAAAGAACAGACCACCTATTGCTCAAATGTAAGATGAAGTTGAAACTGAAAAAGTTAGAACAAGTCCAGAAAAGCCAAAGCGCAACCTTGAGTATGAAGTCTGACAATTAAGTTCATGAATTTAATTGTTTTAAGTGCTACATACCTCATCGCTGAATATCACTATGGTCACCTTTGACATATTCCCCTTAAGAAGTTGTGCAGTGATGCCAGTGTCTAGTCCACCCTTCAAAGCAATTTTGGAACTCTTTCTGGAATGGCGATTGTGTACAGTGGCAAGGTGGCAAAATGATTGGATAGTTGTCTGTGAGGGAGATTTCAGCCAGTAAACAAATGACTGTATTGGAACACCCTCCCTGCTCACCTGATCTGGGCCGCAGTGACTTTTTTCTTTATCAGAGACAAAAGAAATATTGAAAGGAAGACATTTTTTGCTGTCATTAAGGACATCGAGCATAATACAGCGACAGCTGTGATGGCCTTTCCATAAAAAGAAGGCCAAAATTGCTTTGAAGAGTGGGCTGGGTGCTGGTGTTGGTGCATTACTTCCCAAAGTGAGTACTTGAAAGGTGACCTTAGTGATATTCAGCAATGACTTATGTAGCACTTTTTCTAGGGTGACTTCTCGAACTTAAGTGACAGACCCTGTATATCCCATCTGAACTTAGAGACTGTCTGAAAAACAGATTTGACATGTTGAACACTAATGGCAAAGATCAGATTGTTGTGGAATGACATCAAGGGCATCATACATGAAGATAGCAAGAGGTCGTTAAAAAGCAGAAAATAAAGAAAAGACTTAAATGGATGTCAGAAGAGACTCTGAAACTTGCTCTTGAATATCAAGTAGCCAAAGTGAATGAAGGAAATGGTAAAAGAGCTAAACAGCAGATTTCAAAGAGCAGCTTGAGAAGACAAAATAAAGTATTAAACTGATGTATGCAAAAAGTTGGACTTAGCAAACTGAAAGGGAAGAACATGTTACCATTTCTCAAGCTGAAATAATTGAAAAAATTGAAGCACTGAGCTGTAGCATGGAAAGATTCTATGTAGAAAATGTTAAATGACACAGGATACATCAAAGATGGAATATTAAACAACTTAGGAAGCATCACAGGGACTCTATACCAAAAAGAAATGTCTATGTTCAACCATTTCAGGAGGTTGAATAAGTTCAAGAACTGACAGTACTGAAGGAAGAAGTCCAAGCTGCACTGAAGGCGTTGGCAAAAAATAAGGTTTCAGGAACTAATGGAATAGTAGTTGAAATGTTTCCACAAACGGATGCACTGCTGGAAACTCACTCATCTATGTCAAGAAACTTGGAAAACAGCTCCCTGTCCAACTGACTGGAAGAGATCCATATTTGTGCCTTGTCATGCATTGAATTGTTCCCCTCCCCCTCACCCCCAAAATGTGTCAGTTTAGCTGGACCATGATTCCCAGTATTGAATGATTTTTGCCATGTGTTGTAAACTGTGCCCCTATGATGTTAATGAAGGAGGATGGGCAGCAGTTGTGTTAGTGAGGCAGGACTCAGTCCACAAACTTGGATTGTGTGGAGGCAGTATCTTGGGAAATAAAAGGAAAGTGAATCAGAGAGCAAGGGTCTTCATACAACAAGGATATGAGCACTTGAAGAACAGCGTGCCCTTTGGAATTGGGTTCCTTGTGCTGGAGATCTCAGTCCAAGGAAGGCTGACAACAAAGGCCTTCCTCCAGAACCAACAGTGAAAGCTGAGGCCCTGAATTTGGACTTTTAGCCTACTCTTCCATGAGAATATAAATTTCTCTTTGTTAAAGCCATCCTCTTCTGGTATTTCTATCATAGCAGCATTAGATAACTATGGTATGCCTATTTCCAGGAAAGGTGATCCAACCGAATGAGAAAATTATAAAACAATATCTTTAACATCATATGTAAGTAAATCTTTGCTGAAAATCATTCAAAAGCAGTTGCTGCAGAGTACCAACAGGGAACTGTCAGAAATCTTAGCCAGACTGTAAAAGGACAAGGAACCAGGGATATCATTTCCAACGTCAGATAGATTCTGTCTAAAAGCAGAGAATACCAAAAACATGTTTACCTATATTCTGTTGACGACACTAAAGCATTCAATTGTGTGAATCATAACAAATTACAGATACCATTGTGGAGTATGAGAAGTCCAGCACACTTAATTGTAGTCATGAGGAACCTGTACACAGATCAAGGGGCGGTTGTTCAATCAGAACAAGGGGATACTACATGGTTTACAGTTAGGAAAGGTATATCCTTTGACTATACTCATTCAGTCTGTATGATGAGCAAATAATCTGAGAATCTGGGCTATATGAAGAACAGAGCATGAAGATAGTAGGAAGACTCGGTACCAATCTGCGTTATGCAAATGACACAACCTTGCTTGCTTAAAGCTAAGAAGACTTGAAGCAGTTACTGATGAAGGTCAAAGACCACAGACTTCAGTAAGATTTACACCTCAACATAAAGAAAATAAAAATCTCACAACTGAACCAGTAAGCAATATTATAATAGATGGAGAAAAGTCTAAAGTTGTCAAAGATTTCATTTTACTTGGATCTATAATCAACACCTATGGAAGCAGCAGTCAAGAAATCAAAAGATACATTGTATTAGACAAATTTGCTGCAAAGGACCCCTTTAAAATGTTGAAAATAGAAAAACAAAGATGTCACCTTGAAGACTAATGTGTGCCTCACCCAACCCATAGTGTTTTCAATTGCCTCCTATACATGTGAAAGCTGGATGATGTATAAGGAAAGCAGAAGAAGAACTGACATCTTTGAATTGCAGTGTTGATAAAAAAATACTAAATATACCTTGGACTTCTAAAAGAATAAACATATCTGTCTTGGAAGAAATACAACCAGAATTCTGCTTAGAAACAAGAATGACAAGACTGTGTCTCAGATAATTTGAATGTGTTGTTCCTAGAATACAACCTGGAGAAGGACATGACTCTTGGTAAAATAGAGGATCAATGAAAAAAACGAAGATCTTCGATGAGATAGACTGACACAGTGACTGCAAAAATGGACTCAAACATAACAAAGATTGTGCGGATAGCTCAGGACTGGACAGTGTTTTGTTGTATGGAGGGTTACTATAATTTGAAACCAACTTGATGGCAGCTGACAACACCAAACTGGAGCAAAGCCTTAGCTTTATGTTATGTGCTGTGATCACTCTGCCTAATCTTGACAGATTTGGTGGTGGTCAAGGTGGGAATGGATGTTAATCCCCTAATGTGGACAAAATGTAAATTTCTCCAATTCTTCATAATTTGATTGATTATTCATAGTCTGTTCTTTTTGCTAAGTAGTAAAAACAAAACAAATGCACATGAATAAATAAATAACAATAAGAACAACAAAAAAGCTGCACAGTAGTTCCTCCTCTAGTTACTCAGTTTGCAATTTAAAAGTTCCTTTTACATAGAGATGGAAATAGGTTTACACAGGAGTGGGGATTTTACATAATTATGTACTGAAATTACAGTTTAACTTCAATGAATTTAAATTTAAAATTCCCTTTCAGAGCTGTTCTTTTTTCTGTTTTTTTTTTCCCCTCCCCTCTTCCCTCTGCTATATGATGTCTGAATATAGTGAGAAGCTGATAAAAGCAATAGAGAGAAATCTGGTGTAACTGCTGTTTACTGGTTCTCACTGACTTTCATCAAGGTATCACATCCCACTTTAGTTGAGTTACAGCCTTTATCTTGACTGTGTTCACTGCTGATATCAGTCTCAGCAAAAGCAGTTCATTATGACCAGAAACTATGTTGGAAACTTTGGATAATAGAGCCAAAGGAAGTCAGGCAATTTTTCCTACAGATGACAATTTTAAAAACAAGAAAAAAATAATGTACATCAACAAATTAAAAGCATTGTAAAATCACCAAAAGCAATGAGAAATTGGAGAAAATTTATCTCTTGAAAGATTGTTACAGTATCTGGTAATAATTTTGAATCTATGGTTTTTACTCAGGGAGACATTCTCAAACTTACCCTCTCAAACTCTGGCAGAATAAAATTTTAGACTTACTAATAAAGGTGGCAAATCAGACAGGCCAGAATAACATTGAAAGTGGAAATTAAAGAAGGAAATGTTGAAAACAAGAGAGGTACAGAAAGCCTAGATCCAAAATCTGAACATAAATACTGTCTAAATGCCAGCTGGCCACTATACATATATGTGGATGACACCAGGAAAACAGATGAAACAGGAGGAAGTAGACATGAATCTACTCTTCCATGACAGAATTTGTCTGGTTGAGATTCATGACTTTTCTTAGTCTTAAATTGAGTTTCCCAATATGCACAGAATTCAAGTATAAGAAAGTTAAAACATTTATGGGCTTGTAATATCAGAGGATAGACTTGGACCTGGCTGAGCCACTGGAAATTTGAAGAAGGAAACCAAGAAAGAAAGGAACCACAGAAAGAGTGGGCCTCAAAATGAGCATAAATATCAAAATCTTGGCTTAATGGTAAATTATGTAACTGTAAGGGAGATCCTCAGAGGTGTAGAATAAAAAGAAGCAGCAGCTATAAGCAGGAAAAAAAAAAACTAATAGGATCAGCTCTGGCACATTGTAGGAGACATATTTCACAGCTTGATTCAATAAAAGGTTAACTACCCACCAGTAGAAAACCAACAATATTCAGCAGAACAAAGACGAATTCTGGAGTTGTTCAACATGGTATATAGAAAGCTCAGTTTTCAACTAAAAATTACCCGAAATGCAAAGAAACAAGAAATTGTGAGTCATAGTCAGGAAAAAAAATCAGGGGAAACACTGACTCTGAATAGGCACAGGTATTGCAGACAAAACTTTCAAGCAGCCACTATAAATTTCTTCAAATTAATAAAAGAGCTTGAAACCAATACGTTGCCATTAAGTTGATTCTGGCTCATAACAACATTTAGGACAAAGTGGAAATGCTCTATAGGGTTTCCACGGAGAAGCTGGTGAATTTCAATTGCTGACCCTTTCGTCAGAAAACAGGCTACTAACAATAGTGCCACCAGGGCTCCAAAATAAAGGAAATGTGTTACGTTGTAATGAATTATTTAATGTGCCTTTATAATCATTTTGCTATGAGTTAGAATTGACTAGACAGTACTAGGTTTTTCAATGCAGTCTTGTAACTCCTACCCAGGTGATTGGTCAGCACTGTTCAAGTAAGGTAATTGTGGCCCACAAAAGGGATTGGTAGGTTTTGCCTTAAAAGATAGCCAATTCCGGAACAGAGAGAAGAGTCCACCACCAAGAAGGAGAAACTGACAAGAGAGACTAGCAGCAAGAACTGCAGGAGAGACTGGCAGAAGGGATTCACAAGAGGTGACACAATAGGCTTCTGGATCCATGGAGTGAGAAAGCTAACTGTCTCTGAGTTGAGGCCAGGGGGCCAGAAAGAAGCTTATGGCTGACTCATGAAATTGGGACTTGCCAGCATCCATGACCATGTGAGCCACTTTCTTTATATGGTGCATGAGTTCTGTGAGATACTGCAGCAAATTTAGGGAATCCAAAGACAAGACGGAGAGTACTGAGTGAAAAGGGAATAGTTGATATTAGAGATGATGGAGTGGTACAGCAGTTTAAGAAAACTGGACATTTAGGACACCTTTAACCTCTGCGTCACAGGCATCAGCACTGTGCTTATCCATATAAAAGAAATTATTCACTTACGTGTGTTTAAATAATTAAAGTAAAATATATTAATGAGAGAACATATAAAGAACTGCAAAGGAGCAGTGAGATTATTGGATCAAAGGGTGTTTCTATTTCTAGTGTTTTATGAAAGTGCCAAATTGCTTTCCAAAGAGGTTGTACCATTTTGCAATCTCACCAGCAGTGTAGGAGAGTTTCAGTCTCTCCAAAGCCTCTCCAGCATTGGTTGCTTTGTGTTTTTTGGATTATGGTCAACCTTGTTCAGGTGTGATGGTATCTCATTGTAGTTTTGATCTGGATTTCTCTAATAGATAATGACTATGAGCATTTCCTCATCTGCTTTTTGGAATCCTGGGTGTCTTACTTGGTCAAGGGTCTGCCCATCTCCTTTGCCCATTGCTTAACTGGGTTATTTACCTTTTTCCTGTAGATATTTTTCACTACTTTGTAGATTATGGAAATCAGGTGTCGATCCAACATATAGTTGCCAAATATTTTTTCCCTGTCTGTAGGTAGTCTTCTAACTTTCTTAATTAAATCTTTGGATGAGCAAAAGAGTTTTATTGTTAGTACTTAGCATTTATCTACTTTCTTTTCTGTTGTTCATGCTTTGTCAGATTTTGAAGTCTGTCTAAGTTGTGTATTAGAACTTCCATTGTTGATACTATTTTTTCTTGCATGATCTCTATCATTTTAGATTTGATGTTTAGGTCTTTGACCCATTTTGAGTTAGTTTTTGTGTAAGGTGTGAGATATAGATCCTGTTTGAGTTTTTTGCAGATGGACACTCAATTTTGCCAACACCATTTGTTAAAGAGACTGTTTACACCCAAGTTTACAACTTTTGGGCTTTGTCAAATATCAACTATTTCATAAGAAGAGATGGTGATATTTCTTGGATTTTAATTCTGTTCCATTGGTCAATATGTCTCTTTTTGTACCAGTACCAGGCTGTTTTGACTACAGTGGCAGTGTAATGTGTTCTGAGGTCAGGTAGTGTGATGCCTTCCACTGTATTCTTCTTCTTCAGTAGTGCTTTACTTATCCAGGGTTTCTTCTCTTTTCAAACAAAGTTGGTGATTCGTTTCTCCATCTCATTAAAAATGAAGCTAGAATTCATATTGGGATTGCATTGTATATGTAGATTGCTTTGGGTAAAATAGACATTTTCACAATATTAAGCCTTCTTATCCGTGAATGGGGTAGATTTCTCCACTTACATAATTCTCTGGGTTTCTTGAAGTAAGGTCTTACAATTCTCTCCATATAGGTCTCTTCTTTCTCTGGTTAGATTTATTCTTAGATATTTTCTCTTTTGTGGGGCTATAGTAAATGATATTGATTTGGTAATTTCCTCTTTGATATTCCCTTTGTGGATGTAAAGGAATCCTACTGATTTACTTATGTTTACCTTGTATCCTGATACTTTGCTGAACTCTTCTTTTAGTTCCAGTAGCTGCCAAGAGCATGTGTGCCCTCAGAGTGGCAGACCTTGTAGGATGTCCCCAGATGTTATTATGTGGCTCAAAGCAGGAAGGGGTTAGGAAACTGCTGCCCTCAGCTGCCATGCCCCACCACAACCACTAGAAAGGATTGTCTCAAAAACAGCTATTCTTCTCGAAAAGCACTTTCCAGACAAGCACTGTTGCTCAGCATGAGAGTTAGCCACCACTGAGACCTCAGACATGGCTGACTCCACCTCTCAGCTGACCAAGAAGGTATCCCACCTGAGCCTCCCTTCCTGCTGTGATTCAATATAATCTATGGTGCAGCACAGAGATGAGAGCAGGGAGGGGCACTGGCACCATTGTTCAGCAGCCAGTCTCTCAAGATGTGGATGTCCCAAGCACAGTCTCTCTGCCTTGGTGCACACTGTTCATTTAAGCACTGCAGTTCAGCACATTCACATGCCAGACACAGAGGCTAGGCAGACACAGTCCCTGCCTCCCAGATAACAGTGAAGGCATCCATCTCTGCAGTCCCCTCAAACAATGCATCAGCAGAAGCAGGACTGAGTATGCCACTGTCTTGCCTCCAACAGAGGTAGTTTCCCCTTTCCTGATGCTCAGTTTAATCTTACAACCCTCCACCAGATACTGGGGCTCCCAGAATTATTCAATTATTATTCTAGTTCTTAGTTCTCGGAGAGAATCAAGGAGATGTATGTCTAGTCTGCCATATTGGCTCTGCCCGAGACAATTTTTTTACACATCAGAAATAAAAGCCTTGTCAACAGCAACCGGGTCCCAAAGCCAGTGTGGAATGAAAAGTCGGGACTTCCTTATCTAAATCTTGTGTCTCTTTTGCCTTTTGCTTTTTTAAATCAATATACACTAGAATTACAATTACTGGAATATAAGATTTCATTATTTAGTTGTTATTCAAAGGCACTTGGCTGGCTTAGCTATTATCAATAACACTGATATCCTAAGAGAGAGTTTTGGTACCTTAATTTTTTTTTCCATTACCTTACTCAACAGAATAAGTAATTCTCAGATTGTGCTATATTTGAAAGTATATATTTTGGGGTGTGTTTTTAGTTCTTCATGTTACTCCTTTGTAAATCTTAACTTCAGCAGCATGACGTCCTGTTTTCTTTGATAATCAAAACTTTCTCTGAGAAAGAAATCTTGCAAGATTTATTGCCTACAAAATTTGTCAGAGAGGTATATATGGATATATATACACACATACACACATAGTGATATGTATATATGTATATATATATATATATATAAACGCAAACTGCCATCAAGCCTCCTAGCAACCCTAGAGGTCAGAGTAGAACTGCCCCACAGAATTTCCCAGGAGTTCTTGGAGGATTTGAACTGTCAACCTTTTGGTTAGTGGATGTAGCACCTAACCCACTATGTCACCAGCATTTCCCTATATATATATATATATATATATATATGTACATATATATATATATACACACATTTCCAGTTAGAAATAGTCCAGTTAAGCAATTCAGTCAAGCAGAGAGGTATGTATATATACACACACGTATTTCCAGTTAGATATAGTTGTTTTAGTCAAGCAATTCTATGCAATAATTGCCTCCTTATCGTATCTGCCTATTTGAACTATCAGAGAATTATTGCAGAATTACATTTTTATTATAAAAGTAATACTTTGTGTCTATTTATTAAGGGAAACATAATTTGTAATGACTCCATAATACTCTCTTTGTTTGAGTAGTTTTCATTGCTTGTTTTCCAGATATTTAAGCTATTTCCTGTTTTTCACTATTGTAAATAGATCATAAAATAACCCAATATGTAATATTTTCTTTTGGATAAATTCATAGGTGCTAAATTTACTCCATCAAAGAGTATAAACAAGTTTGAGGCTCTTAATATATATTGCTAGGTTACTTTACAGAAAGGTGGTACCCATTTAAATTCTTTTTTAAATTCCCGCTGTGAATTTAGGAGGAATCACTTCCTCTTTTCCAAACTGATAATTTTTGTTTTTAAAAAAATTGTTGATCATTTCATGAAAATTATTACAAATGTAGAAATGTTTCATATTTTAATTATCCACTTGTATTTCTTTAGATAAATACATATTCGCATTATTTTCAGCAATATAACCAAGTTTGGTTTAGAGCTTTACCTTTTTTATAGAGTCCCTCATTCTGCATCATTTTTACTTAATCTTCTACATCCTTGCACTAAAGCTATTAATTTTACATCAATTGTACAGCTTCTCCAGCCATTATAACTATGATTACCCAAAGTTCATACATTAGAGGATTTTCCCCATACCTAAATTTATGTAACTTTTTTTTGACGTTATAGTGCAGAATTGAGAAAATGTTGAAACCAATCTCCAAGATCGTTGCTGCCCATTTTGCTGTGGAATGACTGTTTCTCTGCTTTAAAAAAAAAGAAAAAAAGCCCACTGCTGTTGAGTTGATTCTAACTCTTGGCAACCCTATAGATAGAGTAGAACTGCCCCACAGAGTTTCCAAGGAGCAGCTGGTGGATTTGAACTCCAGACCTTTTGGCTAGCAGCAGTTGTACTTAACCACAACACCACCAAGTCTCTGCTTTAGGTGCCCTCAAATTTACAAAATCTTCTGAGGTGGTTTGTGAAGCTTGTTAAGCCACTGTGGGTTTAACAAGAGAGAGCCACTTGAGGTTTGACTATTTACTATTTCAAGGTACTGCAGTCTGTAGAACACATTAACTAATTTCTAGCCCCAACAACTTCAACACTGCAGGAGGAAAAAAAAAACACTTTGGCAATGAAAATGCCTTAAAGCTTGTTACTTCTTCTTTGAATCATATGGCTTCTTTCCTGAGATAAGAACATAAAAAACTCAAGTTAATGGTGTGTTAATTAAACTAGTAAACACATGTAATAGAAAGAAAGAGGGCTTTGGAATTAGGTAGACATGTGAATGTTGGTCACCAGTTCTATCACCAGTTCTACCATTAAGTAGCTGTGTAACTTTGGGTAGGTTTTTAACTTTCATAAGCTTCAGTGTCTTCATTTCCACAGTGGAAGAAATAAATGTCTATCTTGGAGGTTGTAAGGATTAAGTAGATAATATGAATGTGCTAACACATAGGATCAAATTGTCCAATCTAACTCACACAACTCAAAAATCCTATCCAGACTCAAACTTTGCTAATTATTTCAAGAATACAGGTAATCTAGAGGCATAGACAAAGCAGAAATGTCTGGGAAAGATCTTTAGTTCCCTAAACTCTTTCTTCACATGTTCAACATGCACTGCCCTACTACAGTGTCTGTGGGATTTCAAGTAATGATGACATTCTATGAAATCATTCCTTCGGTGTTAATGTAGCCCTAAAAAGAACCTCATTGAGGTGAATACTTTCAAAAACAATGTCATTTATTGGACACAGGGTCTTTTACTCAACTTTGTTCCCTACACAAATTGAGACTTAAGAGGGTTTCTTAGACAGTAGAACCTTGTTGGCACTCCTTTAAAGAAGTGTCTTCAAATTAGGAAGTCATGAGAAATCTGCTCCACATCATGAGAGAATTTTACACTTATTTTTGCTAAATTTTTCCTAAATGTTTTATCTTCTAGTTGGCATTGTGTGGGTGGTATTTTTTTTTCATTATATCTTCCAGTTACGTGGTACTTTCATTTTTGAAATACATTAATTTATGCAAACTAATTAGTGATCTTATACCCCAATATGATAATCTTTAAATAAAGGCAATTACTTGTGCTTAACATGATACAGCTAACAGGCAGACAACCAAACATATCTGTACTGTTAAGTGAAGAAAACAAAATTATTTGATGCACACATACAGTGAAGAAATGTTCGTAACAATCCAAGTCCATGTTTCTGCAATTAGTCATGTGATCTAATTGGTATTTAGAACTATCTTTCTTCTTTATTTATACCATATTCCCTTTACTGTTAGCAAACACTTCAGCAGGTCTCAGTTCTCTGTCTAGTTGGGTTGCCCAAACCACTTCTGAAGGATCTATGCCATTAGTAATCATGTTGGAATTGGATTGCTATTATTTTCCATGGGCTTTATTTACAGGACATTGTAATACTTAGGCATGACCAAACAAATCTTCTGTATTTTAGACATAATCTTCTTTACATCCATTATGTAATATCAGTCTGATTTATCCTTGGTAATCTGGATCCGTCAAACCAACCAGGATGATGATTCTCTTTTTTTGCCTGTTGATCCAGGGGCATGAGGAGCCCAAAGTGACCAGGTATCATTCTTAATTCTATTTCAGTTAAATCAGTGTTGTGTCTCTAGGTGGGCATATTCCTACCTTGAGAACTAAGACCTCTCAACTTGCAGAGCATAGGGACACAGGGACAGGGAGCAAAAATTTTATGAGCAGGTCAGTAGGGGTAATAAGTGAGCAGTGCTACTCCCATTTCCACTCTGGTTCCTGGACCTGTGAATCTTGCCCGTGGGAGAGACGGCACTATATATTGCATGCTGGTTTAGAGTATCTATAGACTTCTGCATAACTTTGCCCTAATCCTGCAAGGTATTTGCTACCTGTCTTGTGATTGTGTCTTTAGAAGGCCATTCCACCAATGTAACAAGCCAGGTGCTTCATAATAATGTGGAATACAGTAAAAACAGTGAATTTCATGACTATATACCCATTGCCACACTTCATTTGCTGTAAGGTGAGTCTCTTAGTCCAAGGCAGTGCTGTGTTGGATACTGTGATAGTAAATAAGAATTCTATATGTCCATGGATGCTAGTTTGGGCAGAAGCATTGTATGCAAGGAAGACAAATTTTTATTCAGAGTAAGTGTCTAACCCAGTAAGAAACATCACCCTTTCCGTGATGGAAGTGGTCCAATGTAATGAACCTGCCACCAACACTTGAAATTTAAATATATTCACTTCTTGGGTCCACTCATAGAGGTTGATCCATATAGCTCTTCCCTGTATCTCCTTGTTACCAATTTTCAATCACGTTCATTCTAAGTCCCTGTCAAGCCAAACCATTGACTATAGCCCGTTCATCCGTATACAATTGTATATTTGGCCATGTCTCCTTCCAAACAAGGTGAACAATGAAGTACACTACTTAAAAGTTCTGTATTTGGGGAGGATTTCCTTTCACCACTGTCCCGTAGGAAGGTCCCAGAAAAAGGCTGCAACACTGCTTGCTGCTCTCCGCTTTCAAGTGGTGCTTAAATATCATGCAGAACCATCTGTGAACCAGACACAAGTTTTCTCTTTCTCAGTCAGCTAATCATAAAGAACTCCCCATGAGGCCATAGGTGCAGACTGGCAATGGGGAAAGTAGTGTGACAGAACTGGGGACTATGGGCATTCAGTTCACTTCCTAATGTCATTTACTTGTGCCTTCGGGTCCTGCTTGAGCCTAATGTTGCATATACATCTTGCATTTAGTGACGGTGTGCTGCTCTACACCTGTGAATTTATGACTTTGGGTCAGACAACATCTGGTTCATGATGGACAGCTCACGCCACATAATGACTTAGTGACCCATGGTTAGATGTTTGGTCTCTGCTAAGGCCCTTAAAAAACTGAAAGTTGAGTAGTCATCTACAGAGGATGATGGGGTTTTGTTCCAAAATCTTTAGGGACTGTGCTGTGATTCACCTATAGGGGTTTGCCAAAGGTTTCAAATAGCATCTCTATTTGCCACTGATAGTTTAAGTACCACTGGATCAAGCAGATCACACGGCCCAAGTGGCAGAGCAGCTTGTTTGGCCACTTGAGCCTATTCAGAGCCTTCTCTTATTCTGGGCTCTATTTAAGTCACTTGATAAATAGGCTGTAGTAACACACCCAAATAAGGGATATGTTGCCCCCAAAATTCAAGAGGATCACCAAGCATTGTCCCTCCTTTTTGGGGCCATATGCAATAATTTATCCATCACTTTAGAAGGGATATTGTAACATGTCCCACGCAACTGGACCCCTAGACAATTCAATGAGGTGGAAGGCATCCGAATTTCTCAGATTAGTTTCCTACCCTTTAGCATACAAATATCTTACCATTAAGTCTAGAGTCATGAGTATTTCTTCCTTATAGGTCTGGTCATTGTAATATCATCGATGAAATGGACCAGTATGACATCTCATGAAAGGGAAGGTGCCTGAAGTCTAATTTATGGGGTAGGGCTGGAAAGCTGACAGACATAACCTCATGATAAGACAATGAAGGTGTATTGCTGATCTTGCCAGCTGAAGGCAAACTGCTTCTTTGAAATAAGAATCAAGAATAAGGAATTGGTCAGATCAATAGCTGCACAGAAGGTGTATTCATTTGCTCAAGCAATGAAACCACATCTGGAACAGAAGGTACAGTTGAAATAACCACCTGGTTAATCTTATGATAATCCACTGTCATTCTCCAAGATTAATCTGCTTTCTGCACAGGTTAAATAGGTGAGTTGCACAAGGATGTGGTGGAAATCACCAACCCTGCATCCTTGAAGCCCTTAAAGGTGACAGTAATTTCTGCAGTCCCTCCAGAGATGTAGTAACACTTTCATCTTACTGTTTTCCTAGCTAGGAGCAGTTCTCATGGCTTCTACTTGGTCTTTGATAGAATGGTAGACTTTATTCCACGTATCAGGGACCCGATGTGAGAATTCTGCCAGTTGCTGAGTATAGCTGTTACAGTTACAAATTCTGAAATTAGGAAAGTCACTATAGAATAGGTTTGGGGACCACTGGATCCAATGTGAGATGTACCTAACTTCAGACTCCATTAATAATCTGACTTTCACATGCTTCCACAGTAACATTTTGGGTCTTCTGGAATTACTGTCTATTCAGAGCCAGCAATTTCTAAAAAGATTATTTTCTTTTCCCCAGTGAATAGCCATTCTTATAACAGGCTGTAAATTCCCCCGAGGAAAGCTGGGAAAAAAAATCAGCAGCATAAATTTTTGGCAGCACAGTTGTGCGCTTCCTCAAAGGAACCCAGCCTCTGCTTCACCCAAGGAGCTATGGATCTGTAAACTGCCTCCCTTCCCCACACGCCTGAAAAAAAAATTGCTGTTAAGTTGACTCCAACTCACAGTGACCCTATAGAACACAGTAGAACTCTCTATATGATTTCTAAGGAACACCTGGTGGATTTGAACTGCCGATCTTTTGGTTAGCAGCCATAGCTCTTAACCACCATGATACCAAGGTTTCTGTAAACTGACTTAAGTCTGGGAGTTGATTGAGGGGCTGTGATTTTCTTTTCTGATGATTCAAGTTAGACTGCTGTTTCATTTGATCTAGAATCCTTGAACTTGTACAAATAAAATACTTAGTTGATTTCTTATTTAATTTCTAGGGATTCCATGACTACATAACCAATGTCATAAGTCCATATGAGTCAGACTATTCTGATTAATATTTGACTCTGTAGTCCATGGAGATAACCATGCCTATCTTGTTTTTCTTGATTATTGCCACATGGACCCTACCACAATGAGGTTCAATTATTCCCATTGTAGTAAGGTGTCTTAACTCAGTTAGGGCAGCTCTCATTGTCAAATCCGACTTACGTAAAATAGCAACCACAGTAGTGTTCAAGGATACTGGGACTCCCTCAAAAAATTGGTTCCTTGACATTGTGGTAAAAGGTGTATACTCTAGGCATTCCATGTATATAGATCTGTGGGTCTAACCTGATAAATCTACTCTAAGATGCCAGTTTTCCCAAGCCTTTGCATATTTTCTTCTATAGCATGCCAAAGTGATTCTGGCACTGCAGCTTGATTTACTGTAGGCCACCCGTGCTTCAACAACCCAGGCAAATAAACTATTAGATCCTTTCATAATTTCTCTAGCTGGATCACTGAAAGAAGAATCTGTTTTTAAGTGGCTCTGCATCGATAAACTCCTAGTGATCTAACTTTATGTTCCATGCACCATTATCCCACACACTTCATAGCCATTTCCACATATATTCCCCAGATTTCTGTTTGCACATATTACAAAAGTGAAACAGTTCTTTTGGATTATAGCCTCATTCACCCTTTACTGGGTGAATAAAGAAAACAGAGCAAGAATTGACACCTTCTAATCTGGTGTTGGAGAAGAATAGTGAATATATTATGGACTGCCAAAAGAATGAACAGATCTGTCTGGAAAGAAGTACAAGTGAAACGCTCCTTAGAAGCAAGGAAAGCAAGACTACGTCTCATATACTTGTCCATTTTGTCAGGAGGGATCAGTCCCTGGAGGAGGACACCATGCTTGGTAAAGTACGGGGTCGGAGAAAAAGAGGAAGACTCTGAGGGAGATGGGTTGAAACTGTGGCTGCAACAGTGGCCTCAAGCATAATAATGATTAACAATCATTGGCATGGCACAGGACTAGGCAGTGTTTCATTCTGTAGTATATGGGGTCACCGTGAGTCGGAACTGACTTGACTGCACCTGACAACTACAAGGGGTGGTTTTGCAGCAGATATGTCATGTGCAATATGTTTTTGATTTCTTTGCTACTGCTTTTGTTGTCATTGGTTGTGGATCCAAGTAAAATGAAATCCTTTACAATTTCAATATTTTCTCCATTTATTATGATGCTGCTTATTGATCCATCTGTGAAGATTTTTATTTTCTTTATGTTGAGATGTAATCCATACTGAAGGTATGGTCTTTGATATCAGTAAGTGCTTCAAGTTCTCTTCACTTTCAGCAAGCAAGGATGTGTCATCTGCATATTGCAGGTTGTTTAATCCTCCTGCAATCCTGATGATGAGTTCTTGTTCTTCCTTACACAGCCCAACTTCTATAATTATTTGCTCAGTATACGCACTGAGTATGTATGAAGAAAGGATATAACCCTGACACATACCTTTTCTGCTATTAAAGTACTTCATATCCCTTTGTTCTGTTCAAACTGCTGCCTCTTGGTCTACATACAGGTTCTGCATGAGCACAGTTAAGTATTCTAGAACTCCTGTTCTTCATGTTATGCATAATTTGTTAAGTTTCGCACCGTCGAATGTCTTTGCATGATCAATGAAAGTCAAGCACCTTTCTGGTATTCTCTGCTTTTAACCAAAATCATCTGACATCAGCCTTGTTTCTTGTCATTGTCTGATTCTGACTTGAGTTTTTTCTGGAAGTTTCCTGCCAATGTTCCACTGCAATCATTTATTATCCTCCGCAAAATTTTATTTACATGTGATGTTAATGATACTGTTAGATAATTTCCACATTCTTTTGGATCATGTTTCTTTGAGATGGGCACAAATACATATATATTTCAGTAAGTTGTTCAGGTTGCTGTCTTCCAAATTTCTTTGCATTAGACAACTGCATACACTGCATCTGCTTATCAAAACACCTCAACTGGTATTCCATCAATTGCTAGAGCCTTGTTTTCTTTCACCACTGCCTTCAGGGCAGCTTGGACTTCTTCAATATTATCAGTTCTTTACTATATGATAAATTCTGTGTTGGTTGAACTTTGATCAATTTTTTGTACAGTAACTCTGTGTATTCAGTTCATCTTCTTTTAGTGCTTCCTGCATCATTCAATATTTTGCCCCTAGAATCCTTCAATATTGCAAATCCAGATTTAAATTTTTTTCTTCAGTTCTTTTAACTTGAGAAATGCTGTGTATATTCTTCCCTTTTGGTCTTCTAACTTCAGATTTTTTCACATTTCCTTATAATAGTGCACTTTGTCTTCTCAAGCCATCCTTTGAAATCTTTTGTTCAGCTCTTTTACTTCATCTACTTTGAGGAGGCAGCTTTGCCCCTATTTTATTTCGAATGACTTCCAACATGATAGCCTCCTCTTCTGGCAGTATATCAGAAAATGTTCTGCTGCTATCTATTTCCACTGACCAGTTTTTTAATTGATTGCCAGGTCTTTCTTCCTAGTCTGTCTTAGTCTGGAAGCTCCACTGATGTCTGTTCATCATGGATTCCCCTGGTGGTATTTGAAATACCAGTGACATAACTTCAAGCATCACAGCAACAAGCAAGCCACCACAGTACAACGAACTGACAGAAAAGTGGTGGACTCCCAGGGTTACTGTATAGAAACCAAGGACAAAGGCCAAAATTGTTTTCCATTTCCAGAGAAACAATATAAATTTTGTTTGTAATTTTGTCATCCACTCCTCCAGTTTATTACTTCAAAGCACTGATACGATGCAGGCATGGATGCTATTAACATATCTATGAATGTAAAGCAGAAAAAAATTATGTAATATGAATTCTTTTAGAAAATGAAACATGCACAGTGATCCTCTTAAAAAAACTTTTATTCTTCTTTACAGCTGTCTCCCTTCTTTCTGTGAGAGAAGGGCTCTACCTACTCAAAAGGATCCAATTTATTATATTAGGGTGAAAACATGGCAGCTAAGAGTAATGGCAGACCTCTGGATGCATTGGCAGACCCTGAACCTAAAACAAAAAATCTGTTTTCACCCATTCCTAGGCTCTCTAGCACAGACCTAGAAGGAAGGCCATCAACACATGCCCATTTCATCCTCCCGTTGACACAATGCCATGGAATTGATTCCAGCTCATGGTGATCCTCAGAGGAGGCAAATTCAGCAGGCCAATACAAACCTTGGGAACTAGTTGGGATTGGAGTAGTACTGTGTGCTGCATCCCACGCTGAGGGATATTTTTTTCCACTTCCACAAGAATAAACTATGCATTGAAGGGGGTTTGTACTTTTATTTTCTGAAAGTCAGCTTTGGGAAAGTAAGAACATCTACAACAGGGTTCTTTGTGTTAAATTCTGACTTAAAATTAAGCTGCATTTGACTAGACAGTTTGTATTTTGTCTTGAAAAAAACAGAAAAAAAGAGTGATCAACCCTTAACAAGGCTGACATTCATTTTAATGGGATGTTCTTTTTCACTCCGTAGTCATCAAAAAAAAAAAAAATTGTAGGGAATGTGTTGTTCTTACATGAAATTTCAGCAACACTAGACTTGCTGCTGTGCTTATATTCATTACACACCTAGAGCAAGTGCCCTGCAGTGATTGTCAGTGTATCTAAATCGGAACCAGACCCCGCACCTCAGAACACTGAGCCAGTGGAAAGGAGCCTGCTTTGCTATTTTCTCTCTAAAGATCATGTCTTCATGAGGTAGAAAGAAAATGAGCTTTGTAGCAAATGAATACCACATAAGTCCTTTAGAATGCACTGACTTCTCTAAGTCTCAGTTTCCTCATCAGCAAAACGGGAATAATAATGTAATGTCTACATCATAGATTTTAGATATTGTTATGTACTATCAAGTCAGTATCAACTCATAGTGATCCAAGTACAACAGAATGAAATACTGCCCAGTCTTGCACGGTCTCAAAAATCTTGGTTTTACTTGAGGACATTATTGCAGCTACTGTCAATCCATTTCACTGAGTGTCTTCCTCTTGTTCATTGATATTCTGCTTTACCAGGAAGGATGTTCTTCTCCAGGGACCAATCCCTCCTGATAACATGTCCAAAGTATGCAAAACGTGATATTAGAATAGACACCAACCATATGTATGAACATGTTACTGATCCTTTGGACCTAAATCCATCTAGTTTATGACCCAGTGTTCATGTTTGGTAGCAGAAAAGATGTGCAAAAGGAAACTGAGTCTATTTTACTTTAAAATAAAATCCACTACCATTGAAGCAGTCTTTTTCAATTATTGAATCATTTTGGCATTTAAATTGGCTCATTGCAAAATTCAGATCTCCCATCAGTGTACTTTCTCATCTTTTTTCTTGCCTTCTTCCTTTCCAGGGTAACTGAAGCAAGAAGAAGGCCTTATAACTTCATCGTGGTGGAGAAAACTTGTTTCTGTCCATGTGGAACCAAGATATGTATTCTAGTGGCCATGGAAATTTTCTGAGACTGATACTTTTAATAACTCTTTCATTACCATTGACATAAATGGTATGCCAGCCACTTTTTAATGACTCTGTACCTCAGAGGTGAGGTGTTATTCCTGTTCTAATGTGTTTAATGTCAGGGTGGGTCCCTTTTGAAATGCTTAAAGCTCAGAAGATTGAAGTTGGAACCTCATTGTTGTGTAGGTTGAACATTCTATTAGGTAATTCTTCCTGAATACGTTCATCTTGTAAACTTTTTCACGCTTTATTTCCAGGAGACAAGGCTTGCAGGTATAATTACGATATTCCTGTGAGATAGCTAAGGAGCCCAGACAGATTTGGTTTTTCTGTGTCAGATTTTGAAAACCAGAAGTTCTGTATGTAAGCTAATGGAAAGCCCAAGCCCACTGCCATCAAGTTGATTCTGACTCATAGCAACCCTATAGAACAGAGCAGAACTGCTCAGGGAATTTCCAAGGAGCACTCTGTGGATTTGAGCTGCCAACCTTTTGGATAGCAGCCATAGTACTTAACCACTATGCCACTAGTGTTTCCTAATGGAAAGGGGCCAATGATTAATCTTCAATTAATCATCTGTTAGTTCTCAGTGACATACTGTCATGCCACAGGTCAGTGGCACCAAAGTATCATTTGCTTCATTGATGGACTTCATTATCAAATCAGACTTCTCAAAATCCACATTAGCAGCCAAAAATTTAAACACATTCTGTCAGTGAGCATGAAAATGACATATTTATTAGTTTCTAAAATTTTGTGCTGCATGTCTTTATAATAACCTGACACATTTGGTAGCATTGTCCTATGACTGGCCATTGCACCTTAGAAACATCAATTTTGCAATCTTGACATCAATAATGAAGTAGTTGATTTGTAATTTCTTCACAAGTATGCCTTTTTTAAGCTAGTAAGTTCCATCTGTTGGACATTTGTATCTTAGCCAATTAGTATGAGAAAGATACGTTTTCTCATTTTTTTTTATGGCATATGTTTTTGGTATTAGAATGCATGCTTGCCAATAATGTGTTTAAATTTTGGCTGCTGATACAGAAGATCTGGTAATGAAATCCACCAATCTCACAATGCTATGGCAATCTGCTTCTGTAAAAACTTTACAACCTTGGAAACCTATGGGGCAATTTCTAATGTTTCCAAAGGGTCAATAAAAGTCAGAATTTGCTAGACAGCAATGGTTTGATTTACTTTAGACTTATATTTAGCTATAAAGTTTCCTTGTAAACAGTAGTACTCAAGAAGTTGATTTTGGATTGTCTTTCAAATTTAAAAATGAGCCAGTTTAAAAGGATTTAGATCATCATAGTAACTACTATCCACTCAGCATCTACTTTGTTCCCAGTACTATTAAGCACTGCACATATTACTTTTAACTCTTACAACAGTGTGAGGTAGGTATTAAAAAAATAAATAAATAAAATGTAGTCTAGTCCAACTCATAGTGCCCCCATAGGACTAGAACACAGAACAGAGCAAACAGATGTCAACACGGAAAGGGATTTCATAAAAATATATCAAAGAAAAAACACTGAAAATAACAAAAAAGAAGCACTCAAAAAATTATAGTGATAGATCTCTCATATGGAGAGGAAGTTAAGGTGACAGAAACTAAAGACTGGTTTAAATTGAGAAAAATAGGGGTAAGTATTAAGGTAACTACAAAGAATGTTAACAATCCTACATGTCAAAATAAAAAACAAGAAAAATGTGAAATCTCAGTCAAAACCTAACAAACAGTAGAAAAAATGAAAACACATAAAGAAAAATGACTCATACAGAAAATTAAGTAGAACAAAAGAAGTGTCTACAATGCACAAAAAAAAAACATTAAAATGATACCACTAAACTCGTAACTATCAATAACTACACTGAATGTAAATGAATTAAATGCACCAATAAAGAGATGGAGAGTTGCAGACTGGATAAAGAAAAACAGGATCCGTTATATGCTGCCTGTAGGAGACACACCTCAGACTTAAAGGTATAAACAAACTAAAATTCAAAGGATAGAAAAAATGTAACAAGCAAACAACTTTCAAAAAACAGCAGAAGTAGCAGTTTTAATTTCTGATAAAATAGACGTTAAAGTAAAATCGATAGCACCAGATAAGGATGGACACTGCATAATGATTAAAGAGTCAATACTCTAGGAGGACATAACCATATGAAACATCTATTCACCCAATGACAAGGCCCCAAAATACACAAAACAAACTCTAGCTGCATTGATAGCAGAAATACACAGCTCAACAAAAATAGGACATGTCAGCAAATCACTTTCAGTGAAGGACAGAACACCCAGAAAAAGCTCAGTAAAGACATGGAAGAGCTAAAAGCCACAACCAACTTGACCTTGTAGACACATATAGAACACTATACCCGACAGCAAACAAGTATACTTTCTTATCCAATGCACATGGAACATTCTCCAGAATTGACCATATATTAGGACATAAAGCAAACCTTAACAAAATACAAGGCATCAAATTATTACAAGTATCTTTTCAGACTGTAAAGCCACAAATCAGTAACAGAAAAAGCAAAGAAAAAAAATCAAACACCTGAAAACTGAACAATACTTCACTCAAAAACTGCTGGATTATAAAAGAAATCAAGGACAGAATAAAGGAATTCCTGAATCAAATGACAATGAAAACTCATCTTATTAGAATCCATCAGACACAGCAAAAGCAGTGCTGAAAGGTCAAATTATCTCAATAAATGCACACATCCAAAAAGAAGAAAATATCAAAGCATTAACTCTACAATTCAAACAAGTGTAGGACAAGAGTAGCAAAAGAAGTCCTCAGGTACCAGAAGAAAGCAAATAATAGCAATTAGAACAGAACTAAGTGAATTAGAGAATAAAAATTGTAGAGTTAACAAGAACAAAAACTGGCTCTTTGAACAGATTAACAAAATAAATAAACCGTTGGCTGAACCAACAAAATGAAAACAGGAGAGGAAGCAGATAACCCAAATAAGACAAGAGATGAGGATGTCTTGACAGATCCAACTGAAATTAAAAAAAAAAAAAAAAATCAGAACACTACAAAAAATTGTACTGTAACAAATTCAAAAACCTACAGGAAATGAGAAAATTTCTAGAAAGACACTACCTATGTGAACTAATACAACAGAAGTAGAAAAATCAAATAAACCCATAACAAAAAAAAGAGATTTAAAAAGTAATTGAGAAACTCCAAACCAAAAAAACCCTGGTCCTGACAGCTTCACTGGAGAACTGTCAGACTTGCAGAGACAGGTTAACATCAATGTTACTAAAAGTACATCACAGCATTAAAAAAAAAAAAGAAAAGAAAAGAAATACTGCCAAATTCATTCTATGAAGCAAGCATAACCCTGCTACCAAAACCAGGTAAAGACACCACAAAAAAAAAAAAAAAGGAAAATTACAGACCAATATGTCTTACGAATTCAGATGCAGATATCCTCAACAAAATTCTAGACAATAGAAAGATTTCAACAACATATAAAAAACTACTCACCATGACCAAGTGGAGTGCCTACCAGGGAAGAAAGGGTGGTTCAACATTAGAAAAACAATCAGTGTAATGAACCATATAAGTGAAGCAAAAGACAAGAGACACTTGATTTCATCAATTGATGCCGAAAAGGGATTTGACAAAGTCCAACACGCATTCATGTTAAAAATTCTCAGCAAAATAGGAATAGAAGGGAAATTCCTTAATGTAATAAAGAGCATTTACACAAAGCTAACTGCCAGTGTCACCTAACTGGAGAGACTGAAAACATTCCCCTACAGAACAGGAACCAGACAAGGATGCCCTCTGTCACCACTTTTAGTCAACATTGTGCTGGAGGTTCTACCCAGAGCAACCAGGCTAGAAAAAGAGATGAAGGCCATCCACACTGGTAAGCAGGAAGTAATAGTACTTCTGTTGCAGATGATATGACCTTATACACAAAAAAACCCTAAAGAATCCATACACAAACACACACACACAAAAAAAAAACCTATTAGAACTAATAAAAGAGTTCAGTAAAGCATCAGGATACAAGACAAACATACAAAAATCAGTTGGATTCTTTTATATCAACAAAGAGAACATCAAAAAGGAAATCACTAGTCAATACCACTTATGATAGCCCCCAAGAAGATAAAATACTTAGGAATAAATCTAACCAGGAATGTAAAAGACCTTTACAAAGAAAACTACAAGACTACTGCAAGAAACTAGAAGATACATGTGGAGAAACCTACTTCTTTCACGGACAGGAAAACTCAACATTATGAAAATATCTATTTTAACCAAAGTGATCTATAGATACAAATGCAGTTTTGATCCAAATTCTAATGGCATTTTTTAATGAGATGGAGAAACAAATCACCAACTTCATGTGAAAACGGAAGAAGCCCCAAACAAGTAAAGCATTGCAAAAGAACAAGGTGAGAAGCCTCATACTACCTGGCATTAGACGCTATTACATTGCCACAGCAGTCAAAACAGTCTGGTACTGGTACAAAAAGAAATATACAGGCCAGTGGAACAGAAACGAGAAACCAAACACAAAGTCATCCACCTATTAGCAGCTGATATTTGACAAAGTCCATAAACTAGGGAAAAGGTAGTTTCCTCAACAAACAATATTACCGTGACTGGATATCTATCAGTAAAAAAATGACATGAGACCCAAATCTCACACTATGCACAAAAACTAACTCGAAATGGATCAAAGATCTGAATATAAAATCTAAAGCAATCAAGATCATGGAAGAAATATTACAGACAATGTTGAGAGACCTAGTACACTTCATAAACAGAATACAGAACATTAGTGTTGTTGCTGGGGCTGCTGAGTCAGTTCCAACTCATAGCGACCGTTATGAACAACAGAACAAAACACTGCCCAGTCTTGCACCATGTCCACAATCATTTGCTTATGTCCATTGTTGTGGCCACTGTGTTAACCCATCTCATCAAGGGTCTTCCTCTTTTTCACTGACCCTCCACTCTAACAAGCATAATGTCCTTATCCAGAGCCTGATCCATGGCCAAAGTATGTAAGATGCAGTCTTGCCATCTTTGCTTCCAAGGAGTACTCTGGTTGTACTTCTTCCAGGAGAGATCTGTTTGTTCTTTTGGCGGTCCATGCTGCATTCAACCTTCTTCTCCAACACCACAATTCAAAGTTATCAATTCTTCTTCTGTCTTCTTTGTTCACAGTCCAGCCTTTGCACGCTTGTGATGTGATTGAAAATGCCATGGCCTGGGTCACGTGTGTTTTAGTTTTCAAGGTAACATCCTTACTTTTGAATACTTTGAAGAGGTCCTTTACAGCAGATTTTCCCAATGCAATGCATCTTTCAATTTCTTGACTGCTGCTTCCAAGGGCATTGATTGTGGACTCAAGTGAAATGAAATGAAAGCTTCTAGAGCATTAGTAACAAAGAGCAGAGGAAAAAATAGATAACTGGGAACTCCTCAAAATCAAACACTTATGTTCATCCAAAGACTTCACTAAAAGAGTACAAAGACAGCCAACAGAACAGGAAAACATAATGGCTACTACAAATCCAATTAGCATCTAATCTCTATGCATACAAAATAATAATAATAACCCAGTTAAAAAAATTGTCAAAGGATATGAACAGGTACTTCCCCAAAGGAGACATGTAGGTAGCTAACAGATACATGAGGAAATCCTCATGATGATTAGCCATTAAAGAAATCCAAATTAAAACTACAATAAGATACCATCTCACCCCAACAGGGATGGCATTAATCCAAAAAACACAAAATAATAAATGTTGGAAAGATTATGGAGGGACCAGAACACTTATACCCTGCCGGTGGGAATGTAAAATGGTACATCCACTTTGGAAAACAATTTGGTGCTTTCTTGAAAAGCTAGAAATAGCAATATCATAAGATTCAGAAACTCCACTACTTAGAATATGTCCTAGAGAAATAAGGGCTGTCACACAAATAGATACATGCATGCCAATATTCACTGCAGCATTGTCCACAATAGCAAAAAGATGGAATCAACCTAGGTGCATATCAACAGAAGAAAGGGTAAACAAACCACAGTATATTCACACAGTGGAACATTATGTAACAGGAAAGAACAACAGTGAATTTGGGAAACATCTCATGACATGGAAGAATCCAGAAGGCATTATGCTGAGTGAAATCAGTCAGTTGCGAAAGGACAAATATCTATCGTATGAGATCGCTATTAAAAGGACTCGAGAAAAGTTTGAACACAGAAGAAAGCAGTCTTTGATGGTTACAAGAGTGAGGAGGGAGGGAGGGAGATATTCACTGATTAGATAGTAGATAGGAATTGGGTTAGGTGAAAGAAGGACAGTGGGCAGTAGAGGGATGGTCAACACAGCTGGACTAAACCAAAAGCTAAGAGGTTTCCTAATTATAAACTAATACTTTGAAGGACAGAGTATCAGAGGCAAGAGTTGGGGGGCCATGGTTTCCAGAGACACTTAGGTCAGTTGGCATAACAGTTTTTTAAGGAAATGTTCTGCATTCCACTTTGGTGAGTGGTATCTGGGGTCTTAAAAGCTAGCAAGCAGTCATCTGAGTAGCGTCAATTGATCCCAACCCACTTGAAACACAGGAGAGTGAAAGACATCAAAGATGTAAGAAAAATAGGAGTCCAAGAGACAGAAATGGCCATATAATCCATACACTGCATCAGCATGAGACCAGAAAAACGAGATGGTTCCCAGCTGTCATCCATGACTACCCTGACAGGGTCCCTGATATAGCAGAAGAAATATGGGTATGCAGAACTCACACTCTATTAAAAAGACTTGATGGTCTGACAGACTGAAAGGTCCCTGGAAGCGTGACCCCTAGACTCTCTCTTAGTCTAGAACTGAAACCATTTCCAAAGCCAACTCTTCAGACAAAGACTGGGATGAAATATAAGACATAAAACAACACTGACAAAGAGTGTGCTTGTTGGCGTAAGTAGATATATGAGACTAATTGGGCAGCTCCTGTCCAGAGGCCAGATGAGAGGGCAGAAGGTAACAGCTAGTTGAACAGCCACAGGAAATACATGGCGGAAAGGAGTGTGCTGTCCCAGGGCAGGGAGAGCAGCTAAAGTTACACAGCAGTCTAAGAGCAAGTTTTTGTATGACAAATTGAAATGGATTGCAAATTTTCACTTAAAGCATAATAAATTTTTCTTAAAACATACCTGAATAAATTACTGTGTGTATATGAATCATCCTCTTGAATAGATATTTAGAAGTAGAATGGCTGGATTTAAAAACGCAATTGCAAATCTTAGCTGAAACCACCAATTAACCACCAGGTGGCCAATAATAATTTAATTTATATCAACCAAATCTTATGTCTATTTTCCCATTTGTCATTTCTTGGTAATATCTTTTTTGGGTTTTGTTGTTCTTGTTGCTGGGTTTTGTTTGTTTGTTTTTTGTTTTTGCTTATTTCATGGTTAAGAATGTATAATCTTTACAAGATTTTTATCAAACTGAGTATCTTTTCAGACTTACTGGCTACTTTGTTTTCTATGCATTGTTTCTTTATATCTTTATTTTCCTATTTCTTGTTCTTTTTTATTTATGGAGGCACTTCATAGTTTCTAGAAATCCTGGTTGCATATTAGTTAACTGCCATGGGTGCTAATCAAAACAGATGGCAGTTTGAATTCACCAGATGCTCCCTGGGGACTCTTATGGGGTAGTTCTACTCTGTCCTACAGGGTCACTATGAGTCAGTACCACCTCAAAAGCAGTGGGTGTGGAGTTTTTGGTTTTCTATTTTCTAGACAATAGATGTTTGCTTTTTGACAGGCTGCTAATATTTTCCCTCCATTAATTTCTGACCTGTTAATTTTGTATATACATAAGCACACATGTACTTTTTTCCTTTTTGTCTAGAAATATTTATTAGGTGAAATCATGAAACTTTTTATAGATTTTGGGGTTGTTCCATGCTTAGAAGGACCATCACTATTCCAAGATTATGAGAAAAAAATGCAATATTTTCTTCCAACATTTTTATAATTCAGTTTCTTTTCCCATTTAGAAACACTTTTTTTTTAAGTAGAATATTATATTTAAATGCAGTCCTGATAGGCACAGTGGTTAACCATCCAGTTGCTAACCAAAATGTTTGCAGTTTGAATCCATTAGTGTTTTACCAGAAGGTATGTTGAAATCTGAGCTCCCAGCACCTGTGAATGTGGTCGTGTCAGGGAATAGGGTCTCTAATGATGTTATCAGTTAACATGAGGTCATACCAGAGCTGAGTGAATCCTAATCCAATGTCAGTGGTGTTCTTCTAAGAGATCCAAAGAGACAGAGGAAGGACAGCCACATGAAGATATATCTATATGCCAAGTAACTCTAGGAGCTCCTGGAAGCTGAGAGAGATGAGAAAGGATCTTCCCCTAGAGACTTTGGAGCGAGCATCACCTTAACAGCAAGTTGACTTGGATTTATACCTTCCAGAACTGTGAGACAATAGACTTCTGTTCTTATAAGTCACCCAGACAAACCTAAGAAACGAATGTTTGAGTCAAGTGCAGTCTTATCTAGTCATGTATTCAGTCAGAAAGCCAGTACAAGTGGTCCCTTTCTGGTGGTGGTGATGAGCTCGATTTACGTGCACATGAAGATACTCTCTTCTGCTGCAAACACAAAATTTGGCTTTTCTAAAACCAGTAAGTAAAATATAGCAGTGTGTGAATTATTTTTTCTCACATTATCCAAACATTATGGTGCGCCAGTGACTGCTTTCTGCAAGTGGCCAGAAGCACCATACAGTAGAAACTGATCTTTTTTGATCTGGGAGGTGTGGGAAGGATCATGACTCAAGGTAACTGTCACAGTTAAATTGATCTCAGAGGATGGGTACATGAAATGATTTGATTCATGACAAGAGGAAAACGGGCCTAAGCACCCACTCTGTTCAAGGGTGATTCCACCCACTGTAATCAGCGAAAAGAATCTCAGAGAACATCTAGTCCAGTGTTTTTACATCCAAATGAGAAAACTGAAGTAAAACGGTGTCATTAGTTTGAGGTCACCCAGTTACAGGGACAAGGCTAAAACTAATATTGCACAGAGGATGGGATAATCAAAGCTCTGTTAGGCTTAGCAACAAATGACAGGTTGCTGTGCTGACCTTGCAGCATTTCAGATACTAGGAAAATATTTTAGTCTGTGAGGCTGTTGGGAATCTCATACCAAAATACAAAGGACAACCCTGTAAATGTGCACTGTAACTCATTCCTCTAGTGGAAAGTCCTCATATTCTTACACCCTAAAAACTGCAAGTCTGAGTTTTTACTCACATGAAAACTGTACTGCTATTTCTTTTTTAAATATTTCCTCCTGTATGATTTTACTTGAAATTGCTTTAAGAAAAAAAAAATTTTAATCCCTCTGGGTTTTAGGTATCAGTACAATATATGATGACTGCTTAATAGCACTGCTTTTCAACCCTCCCACCACTTAGCTTGTCAACACATAGTGTTTTCTTTCTTGTGGCAGTTTTTAGAGCCTCTTAGTAAAACACCATCACCATGCCTGGTACACCCTAGGAAATTTCTTATTTGTTTGCTGTTTTATAAACGTGGTCAGTTATTTATTTATGAATATGCAGGTTATGTTTTCTTCAAAATGATGCCCTCTAAAAAGTCACCCAGCCTTGTCCCCTGATGACCCATGTCCCTCTCACAGGTCTCCCTTTAGGTTAGCACCACCTGCTGCTGATTTAGAACTTGTATATATCTAGCTGTTTTCCAGCTCTGTGATCCAACAAACCCTGCCAAAGTCTCTGCACTTGGAAGCCCCATTAGGACTTCTGGCAGCTAATCAATATTTGAGTGTTTTTTAACTTAAAAAAATAAAAGATCACTATTGTTATGGATTGAGTTATGTCCCCTCAAAAATGTGTCTGTAAACTTGGCTGGACCATGAGTGTTCATCATTTTGTCATTTGATGGAATTTTCTTATGTATTATAAATTCTATCATGACTTAATAAAATGGATTAACAGCAGTTAATCTACAAGATTAAATTGCATCTTAAGCCAATCTCTCTTAATGCATAAAAGAGAGAAGTTAGCAGAGAGACATGGAGACATCATACCACCAAGAAAGTACAGCCAGGAGGACAGCATGTCTTTTCAACTTGAGGTTCCTGTGATGAGATGCTCCCAAACGAAGGGAAGACTGATGGTGAGGATTTTCCTCCAGGGGTGGCAGATAGAAAAAGCCTTTATCTAGAGCTGATGCCCTGAATTTGGACTTGTAGCCTGCTAGAATAAATATGTCTCTTTTAAAACCATCCACTTGTGGTATTTCTGTGACAGCAGCACTAGATGACTAAGACAAGGATTCAAAAGAAACATATTTAAATCATGAGTACAGACACCTACATAGGCATTTCAGTATACAGTAGTTAACCCTTGCTGCAAAGACATTGCTTGTCATTTTCACTTTTTTTCATTTTAAACAATTGAAGGCAGACATACATTTTATCTCCCCAGCTCAGTTCAATTAAAACATGTTCACCATTTTTCTGGTTCTAAAAGTCAAAGCCTTTTGGTCAAACATAGAACTGAATGCTCAACTTTGCCCTAGATTTTTCCCTACCTTCCTCGTCTACTCCTCACATGATAATAAAACCAAAATACCAAACCCATTGCTGACGAGTCAACATGATAAAGAAATGTAAATACAAAGGCAGAAAGCACAAAGGCAAGAGAAAAAGAAATAGCAACAACATTTTGAAAGATGGGTGATAGGCAGACAACTAATACATTCAGCTGAAGCCTTTTCCAGGGAAAAGCACAGAAGTGGTCTGTACAGAATGTTAGACTGAATCAAGAAACACAGGTGCCAGGTACTGGTGAAAGGAGAGGTGTTACAATCATCCCACTATCAAGGCTGGGCCTCAGGGGCTGCACTGGCCCACAGAGCATGACTTTTTCATTTAGTAGTTTTATCTGCAGTCTGAAGAAGGGCTCCAAGTGGATTACCAGTCCACCAGTTGCCGTGGAGTTGACTCAGACTGATGATGACCCCGTAAATGCCAGAGAACTGTGCTCCATAGGGCTTTCAACAATTGATTTTTAGGAAGTAGATCACCAGGCCTTTCTCCTGAGAAGTCTCTGAGTTGACACAGACCTCCAACCTTTTGGTTAACAATCAAGTCCTTAGCTGTTTGCACCACCGTGTGACTTTGCAAAGTGAATTAGATCCATTTACATAGCCACTTCCAAACAATCACTCTGTTTTCAGCCCACCTCCCCTTGCTGCCTCTATCACCCCCAGTGTTTCTCTGGACCAAGCCTCTCTCCGGGTTCTGCAGAGCAACTGACCTGTCTCTTCTCAGCTTCTGGCACTTCTAGCCACAGTTTTGGCTACAGCTTCCTCTGCTGTGCTTCACCAGGCAGCCCTCACCCATTTTCTTTCTTCGTGCGCTCTTACTTTCTCCCACGCCTCTCTAGTGTCTAAATCGGCTGACTTAAGAAAGTTTCCAGATTGCTTTGATTTATATCCAGTGCTTTCCAAAGAGGCACCCTACGTGACACAATGGTTCAAGTAACTGAGTGTTAACCAGAAGGTCAGTAGTTCAAAATCATCAGCAGCTGCACGAGAGAAACTTGTGGCAGTCTTCTTCCGCAGATATTTATAGTCTAGGAAAGCCCCTGGGACACTATGAGTATGAATTAACTTGAAGGCAGTAGGTTTGGGGTTTTACCACCTACACATCCCTTCATAAATTATTGTTTGCTAATACTGTTGTTTCAGCATTGTCTAAGTCACAGTGATTGCTGTAGTGGCCCTTTGTTCTTGTGTTCCTTTCAGTGCGTCCTTTGCCTTTATCATGTTGTATTGACTTCCTGCACACAGTGTATTGCCTTTCCTTTCATCAGAATCACCATTTATCTTCTATCTGTTGATTGATGTACACTCCCTTCAGCTTCCTTCTCTTACAGACATCGAAGAATTTTTTTTCTGTGTGTAAACTTTTCTTTCTTTTTTTAAAAAAATAATACTGTCCTCACACAATATTTATCCTTTGGTAACTACTTATTTCACTTAGCATAATGTCCTACAGATTCATCTAGGTTGCTTCAGACTCATCATCCTTCTTTATTGTGAAGCATTCCATTGCGTGTATGCAGCACAATTTCTTTATCTGTTCACAGACTGGAAGCTCTCATGGTATAGTGGTTAAGTGCTACAGCTGCCAACCGAAAGGCCAGCAGTTCAAATCTACCAGGTGCTCTTTGGAAACTATGGGGGCAGTTCTACTTTGTCCCATGGGGTCCCTATGAATCAGAATTGATTCGACAGCAATGAGTTTGGGGGTTTATTCATATGTTGGTGGATACTTAGGTTGTTTCCATCTTTTTGCTGTTGGGAATAAAGCTGCAATGAACATGTGTGTGCATATGTGTATTCCTGTCGTGTCTCCTAGTTCTTTGGTTTATTTACCTAGGAATGGGATTGTGGGATCAAATAGTATTTCTAGAGCCCTGGTGGCTCAGGGGTTAATAAGTCCAGAGGCTAAACAAAAGATTAAAATTTCCAGTCCGCTAGCAGCTCTTTGGAAACCCTAATGGGTTGGTTCTCTGTTGCATAGGGTCTCTGTGAGTCAAGATCAACATGATGGGACATAACTACAATGACATGATATTTTATTTCTAGGTTTCTAAGAAATGCCTTATCATTTTCCATACTGATTGTAGTGCTTTATGTCTCCACCAGCAGCGTCTGAGAGTTACAGTCTCTCCTCAGCCCTGCCAGTATTTTTTGTTGTTTTACTCATTAGTGCCACTGATGTTCAGGTGAGATAATATCTCACTACAGTTTTAATTTTTATCTCTCTAAAGTAAGAACTCAGCTGCTAACAAAAAGGTCAGCAATTTGAATCCACTAGTCTCTCCTTGGGAACCCTATGGGTGGGTCTCTGTCCTACACTGTAGCTAGGAGTCAGACTCAACAACAACGGATTTTGGAATGGCTCATGATCAACAGCATTTCTTCATTTGCCTGTTAGCTGCCTGAGGGTCTTCTTTGGAAAAGCATCTGTTCACCTGCTCCTTTTCCATTGGATTGTTTGTCTTTTTGTGTTGAGGTGTTGACATTTTCTTTACATTGTAGAAATTAACCCTTTCTTGGATATGTCAAACCTGAATTTTTTTCCACATTTGTAAGTTCTATTTTCACTCTTTTTGAGAAGTTTCTTTTAATAAGCACAATGTTTAATTCTTAGGAGGCAAATTTTGTCTAGCCTAGAAGTCCTGGTGAAACAGTGGTTAAAATACTTGGTTGCTAACCAAAAAGTTGTCAGTTTGAACACACCAGCCACTCCTTGGGAGACGGATGTGGCAGTCTACTTCTATGAGGATTTACAGTTTTGAAAACCCTATAGCAAGTTTCACTTTGCCCTGTAGGGTAAGTTGGGATCAACTCTGTGGCAGTGAGTTCAGTTTTTTATATATATACATATATATATTCACCTATTTTATCTTCTGCTGTGCTTTTTTAGTTATGGTTGTTGTCTTAGGCTGAGTTCTCCAGAGAAGCAAGACCAATGAAGCATACAAATACGTATGCTGCTGCTGTTAGGTGCCATGGAGCCAGTTCTGACTCATAGTAACCCTACACACAGCAGAACAAAACACTGCCTGGTCCTGTGCCATCCTCACAGCTGGTCTACAGTTGAACCCATTGTTGCAGCCCAGTGTCAGTCCAACTCATCAAAGGTCTTCCTCTTTCTTTCTGATCCACTACTTTACCGATCATGATGTCTTTCTCCAGGGACTGATCCCTCGTGATAATATGTCCAAAGTATGTGAGACAAAGTCTCACCATTCTTGTTTCTAGGGAGAATTGTGGTTGTACTTCTTCCAGTACAGATTTGTTCATTTTTTTTGACAGTCCACTGCGTATTCAGCATTCTTTACCAATACCACAGTTCAAAGGCATCCATTCTTCTTCTGTCAGCTTTATTCACTGCCCAGCTCTGTCATGCATGTGAGACAACTGAAAACACCAAGGCTTGGGTCAGTCTCACCTTGGTCCTCAGTGTGACATCTCTGCTTTTTAACACATCAAAGAGGTCTTTTGCAGGCAATATGCCCCATGCAGTGTGTCTTTTTGATTTCTTGGCTGCTGTTTCTATAGATGTTGATTGTGGATCCAAGCAAACCTTTTTTCTATTTACTATGACATTGCTTGTTAGTCCAGTTGTGATGATTTTTGTTGTATTTATGTTGAGATGTAATCCATACTAAAGGCTGTGGTCTTTGATTTCCATAAGTAAGTGCTTCAAGTCCCCTTCACTTACAGCAAGCAAGGTTGTATCACCTGAGTATCACAGATTCTTAATGTGTCTACTTCCAATCCTGATGCCATGTTCTTTTTCACATACTCCAGATTCTTCTATTATTTGCTCAGCATACAGATTAAATAGGTATGGTAAAAGGATACAATCCTAATACACTCCTTTCCTGACTTCAAGCAATGCAGTATCCCCTTGTTCTGTTTGTTAGAACAACTGCCTCTTGATCCATGTACAAGGATCCTCATGAGCACAATTAAGCGTTCCAGAAGTCCCATTCTGCAAAATGTTAGCCATAATTTGTTACAAGTCACACAGTCAAATGCCTTGTGATAGTCAATAAAACACAGGTAAACTTTTTTTTTTTTGGTATTCTCTGATTTCCGCCAGGATCCATCTGACATTGGCAATGATATTCCTAGTTCTATATCCTCTTCTAAATCCAGCTTGGACTTCTGGCAGTTTCCTGTTGATATACTGCTTCAGTCTCTTTCGAAGGATCTTCAGCAAAATTTTGCTTTCATGTGCTATTGATGATAATTGTTCAAAAATTTCCAATTCAGCTGGATCACTTTTCTAGGCAATAGGCAAAACTATGGATCTCTTCCAGTCAGTTGACCAGGTAGGTACCTTCCACATTTGTTAATGTAGATGAGTAAGCACTTCTAGTGCTGTATCCATCTGTTGAAACATCTTGTTTGGTATTCCGTCAATTCCTAGAGCCCCGTTTTTGCTGATGTCTTCAGTTCACCTTGGACTTCTTCCTTCAGTATCATCAGCTCTAGATCACATGTTACCTCTTGAGACGGTTGAACAGCAACCGATTCTTTTTGGTGTAGGGGCTGACTCTGTGTATTCTTTCTGTCTTCATCTTTTAAGTACAGCTGCAACAGAAATACCACAAGTGGATAGCTTAACAGAGAGAAATTTATTTCTTCACAGTAGACTAAAAGACAAAATTCAGGATGTCAGCTCCAGGGGAATGCTTTCTGTCTTTGTCAGCCTTCTGACCAATCTTCCCCCAGACTAGGAGCTTCTCTTAATAGGGATCCCAAGTCCAAAGAATATGTTGTGATCCCAGCACTGCTTTCTTGGTAGTACGAGATGCGCTGTCTCTTCGCTCTCTTCTTTCTTTTATATTCCAAGAGATTGCCTTAGCACAACCCAATCTTGCAGATTGAGTCTCACCACACTAATGCATCTGCTGTCCATTATCCTTCATTAATGCCATAGAGGCAGGATTCACAACATATAGGAAGAATCACACAATACTGGAAATCATGGCCCAGCCAAACTGATGCACATATTTTTAGGGGACACAATTCAATCTGTGACATTCTACCCTCTGCCCGCTTAAAATCTCATTCTTGCAACATCCCAAACATATTCATCTCATAGAAAAAGTCTTAACTTCAAGTCGAAAATCCAAAAATTCCTCTTCATCTATGAAATCTAGAATATAAATTATCGGCTTCCAACGGTACAATGGCAGAACAGGTACAAGTTAGACATTTCTGTTAAAAATGGGAGAAATTGAAAGGAAAGTAGAGACAACAGGTACCTAGCAAGTCAGCAAAACATGTTACATTAGCCCTCCAGGCTTCATAAATAATCCTCCACTCTCTGAAACTTTTTACACAGTGGCTCTGCCCTCCAAATTAGGTATTGCCACACTCTCCAGTTTCTGAGTGGAGGACCCTGGCCCTGGGCTTCAGCTCCCCTTCCAGGCCCACTGGGATGGCAACTCTGATCTCTTGGCTTTAGGGGCCCCACTCTTTGAAGCTCCAGAGGGAATGGCTCTACTCTTAGAAACTCCAAAGGTCGTAGCCGCACCTTTTGTGATTAAGGCAACTTGGCTTCTTGTGTTCCTTGTTGTCATGGATTGAATTGTGTCCCCCCCAAAATGTATGTGTTGATTTGAATCGGTTTGGCGTTCCAACATGGTGCCCTTCCTCCCATGTGTTGTGAATCCTGCCTCTGTGATACTGATGATGAAGAATGGCTTGCAGTTGTGTTAGTGAGGCAGGACCCAAGCTACAAGCTTGTGGAATATAAGGGAGAGAAGTGAGCAGAGGAAGTTGGGAACCTCATACTACCAAGAGAGAAGCACCGAGAGCAGAGCACGTCCTTTGGACCCGAGGTTCCTGTGCCGAGATGCTGTCACTGGATTTGGACTCAGCCTACTGGACTGTGATAAATTCTCCTACTGAATGGACTTACAATTTGCAAATGGATTTGTGGCTTACCGGACTGAGACAATAAAGCTTCTCTACATGAAACCTTCCACTCGTGGTATTTTCGGTTAGAGCAGTACCAGGTGACTAAGACACTTGTCTATTCAGCTTCTGCTTCCTGTGGCCTCTCACCTGTTGGATTTGCACACATTTGCACTGTAAGGATAAGTGTTCTCAACCTTTGTGGCTCTGCTGATGAGTACCCAAAGGTACGCCACTCTCCCAGGAAGTCTCCTGTACACAGGTACTCAGCTCTCATGCACTGTGGGTGAGCTCCAGCTGAGATAGACTAAAAATCAAGATTTAGGCTGCTAGCTCCAGGAGAAGGATTTCTCTGTTGGGCTTCTCATCAATCTTCCCCTAGACTAGGAGCTTCTGTGCCTAGAGACCCAGGTCCAAAGGACACACTGTGCTTCCAGCACTGCTTTCTTGGGAACATGAAATCCTCATATCTCTCTGCTTACTTCAGAAGATTGCTTCAGCACAATTCAACCTCACAAATGTGCCTGTCTTCCCTTCTCCCTCATTAGCATCCTACAGGCAGGATTTGCAACATGAGAAAAGTACATTGGAAATCACAACCCTGCCAAATTGACACACACATTTTTAGCAGACGTAATTCAATCCATAACACCTTCCATCTTCTTTTGATGCTTCCCCACTCATTTACTAGTTCCCCTATAGAATCCTTCAGTATTGTAACTAGAGGCTTGAATTTTTTCTTTAATTCTTTCAACTTGAGAAATGCTGAATTTGTTCTTCCCTTCTGAGTTCTAGCTCCAGGTCTTTATAGATGTCACCACCACGTTACTTTGTCTTCTGGAGCTGCTCAGTGAAACAGCAAGATATTTATATCGGGGAAATGGTACACATGATTGGAGAGACTGGAACATCCTAAGTTGATGCGTCATGATAGAGGTTTCTCCTGATTCATACAGCTACAGGGGTTGGTGAGCCCAAGATTGGCAGGTTGAAAGCAGGGCTGTTACTTACAGGCTATGTATGTCAATGAATCCCAAGATCATCAAGCAAGGCAGCTGCTAGCTCAAGTTCCAAGAACCAGAGGTCAGACAATCAGAAGCCAGATGCAAGATCCAGAGTGAGCAAAAACCCATGTCTTCCAGGAAATCCACTTATGTATTTGATGCAGGCTACACTCCCAAGGAAACTCCCTTTCAACTGATTGCCTATTTACAGTAGATCCCATCATGGAGGTGATCACATTATATCAAAGCTCACCATGGCAGTGATTGGATCATCATACAACTGCCAAACTATATCATAACAAAACACTGAGAATCATGATCCAGCCAGGTTGACACATAATCTTAATTATTACAATTAGTATACTATTTATACCATGTATTAGGGCCTCTAGAATTATCCTTATTATTTCTTCCATGGTCTTTATAGTTGTGTGTCTTTATACTTAGGTCTTCAATCTATTTTGAGTTAATTTTTGTATATGGCATAAGATACAGGTCCTCTTTTATTTTGTTATGGGTGAAAAGCTATCCAGTTTTTCTAGCACCATTTGTTGGAATGTTTCTTTCTCTTTTAGTAGATTTTGGCCCTTTGCCAAAGATCAGCTGTCCAGAGAAGGAGGAATTTATTTCTGGGTTCTCAATTGTTCCATTTGCAAACATCTTAATCATCTTATGTATGCCTAGTTCACCCTTCTAAGCAATTTTGGAACTCTTTTTCTGTAATGGCCATCAGAGATATCATTGTATTATTCTACTCATTCCAGAAAGAGTTCCAAAATTGCTTTGAAAGGTGAACTAGGTACTGGTGTTAGTGCATAGCATCCCAAGGGGAGTACTTTGAAGTTGACTGTGGTGATATTCACCAGTGAAGTATATAGCACTTAAAATAAGTAAGTTCAGAGACTGATTTTTGTATATTGACCTTGTATCCTGAATCTATTAGTTCCAGCAGCTTTCCTTTGGAGTCTCTTGGATTTTCTGTGTATAGGATCATATTATCTGTGAATCAGGATAATTTTATTTCTTTCTTGGCACTTCAAACGCACTTTCTTTTCTTTTTTTTTCCAATTTCATCGTTGATTTCTCTACTTATCCAGTGGGTTTTAAGATTGTGATCAGTGATAATTCTTTGTATTATTTCAGTATTTGTTAATTTATTAAGGTTTGCTTTTGTCCTAAAAACATAATCTATTCTTGAGAGTGTTCTATGTGCACTGGAAAAGTCTATGCACATTGCTGCTTTTGGGTGGAGTGTTCTGTATAAGTCTGTTGGTTGACTGTGGTGTTTCTATCTTCTGTTTCTCTGTTGAGCTTCTTTCTAGTTGTTCCGTCTTTCACCAGAAGAACTGTTCTGAAAATCTGCTATTGTTATTGTGGAATTGTTTATATCTCTTTTGAACGCTGTTAAAATTTAAGTATTTTGGAATCCTGTTGTTTGGTGTGTATATATTTATTATACCTATGTCCTCTTGGTGAGCCAAGCCAGCCAAGTGTCCTCTTGGTGAATTGACCTTTAATCATTATATAATGTCCTTCCTTTTCTTTTATGGTAGATTTTGCTTTAAAGTCTGTTTTTCAGAGATTAACATTGCTACTTGTGTTCTTTTTTGGTTACTGTAGCTTGATGTGTATTTTTTTCATCCTTTGATTTTTTGTTTATTTATATATTTTTGTCTAATGTATGCCTCTTGTAGATAGTGTATTGATGGATCCTTTTTTGTCAAAATCCATTGTGCCACTCTATGTCTGTTTACAGATGTATTTAGTCCATTTACATGAATTACCTAAACAATCACATAATTACAATTACATAATTATCGGTAAATATGAATTCACTGCTGTTGTTTTATTATGCTTTGTGTGTGTGCATGATGTTGACAATTTCTTTGTTTCACTTAATTTTTTGTGCTGATTTCTTTTCGTTTTCTACATTGTCCTTGGTTTTCTATTTAGGAAATGTAAAAGTCCTCCATTCAGTAGTCAGTAGGCACAGAGAGAGTGTATGCTAAAGACATAAGAAGAGGCTTAATGATGAAGCCCCTGGCACGCCATGGTAAAGACTTAGGACTGAAGTATTTTGTGTCAGCAAATAAAAACACTGGGGCAAGATTTGAAACTATTACTGTAGAAGGAGTAAGGAGGGTTGACTGGGGAGTATAAAACTGGATAGGGGATAGCTCTAGCCACTTTGAAAAAATTTTCAAATATTGCCGATAATGTGGAGGGCGGAGTCAAGATGGCAGACTAAACACATGTCTCCCTAAATCCCTCTGAAAACCAAAATCTGAAATGATAATTAAATGGAGCCTTCTGGACACCTAGTAAGCCCTGGGATGTGGCATAGTGCTGTAAATTTGAACTTCATACCACTGAACGCAAAACCTCCTCTCTTTCACTGACCCCATTCTAGGTGAGCACAGGCTTGCACAAACTGAAGGTAACTCACCATTTTGATTTTCTTTCCTCTGTCTTGGCCAGTGAGCAGAGATGGGACTTGACTAGCTGCTGGTCTCGGACACACTACTGGTGGGACCAGCAAGCACAATTACCATGTTCTGAGATCCCAGCTTTGGACTCTGTATATCTTGGCTCCTCTGGCTTATCTTTCTGCCTCCACCATGTGGTAGCCATACAGATGTGCTTCTGCTGGATGCCATCTTGATCCACCGGGAAACAGAGAAGCCCAGGTGGAGACTCTGGCTGGACTCAGTTCCAAGGCTGAAAGGTGGTGCCTGGTAGGGAAAGAATGCTTTTCCCACAGGAAGGCAGTATTTTACACTGTGTCACCTGAGGCTGGGGCCCAGTGGCAGAGGCTGTGGACTCTGGCTATCTTGGCACTCTTGGCCTCTCTTTCTGCCGGGAGCCTGGTCCCAGCCTGGTGGTAAGCTTGTGCAGGTCACCATCTTGCTTCACTGGGAGGTAGATTCATCCATATGGAAGCCTCAGCTGGACCTAATTCCTGGGGCTGGGAGGCAGTACCTACCCAGAAGAGACTGCTTTTCCAGCAGAAAAGAAGAATACTACACAGTACCGCCTACAGCTGGGGCCCTACAGCAGAGGCCAGCAGAAAAGCAGCCTTTCTGCATTGTGAACTGGTTTATAATATCTGGAGTTCAATATAGAGGTGCTTGCTTTGCTCGCTGGGAAGACAGACCTATACACCTAAAACCTGACTGACGTTGGAAGTTGTCAGATACCTTTTACCTTCCATTTTAAGACTGCCTAGAGAAACAACTGTGGTCCACCTTCACAGCATCTCTCCCAGCCTTTATTGACCCACAAGAAGCCCAAAAAGCAACAAACTCTGGAGAAAATGGTAAACCAGAAATCACCCATGGCATCACAAGACCCCAAGAGAAACCACCTCAGAACTTCCCATAAAAATAAAGCTTTCTGAAACTATCAGAAGCTGAATACAAAGGATTATATAGACAGCCCTCCTAGACCTTACACAAATGGAGCAGAAGAAAACAAAAAATTAAGCAAGCTGTTCGATCTGATGGATCATCAGCACTGTGAAATCAACAGATCAAGAACAAAATCAAAGACATAGAAACTTAAATTCGAAGCCAAGAAACGGAATGGAACAAATGGAAAATAGAATTTCTGATTTGGAAGACAGAGCCACTGACTCCAGGATCTATGAGGAGAAATCAGAAAAAAGAAACAAGAAAAATGAAGAAGAATTAAGAAGCATGTGGGACTCTGTTAAGAAGGACGATCTATGATTAACTGGAATTCCTGAACAGGGTGAGACACCTGAGAACTCAGAGAGTATTTTTGCTGAGCTACTGACAGAAAACTTCTCAGAAATTATGAAAGAAGAGAATACAGATATCCAAGACATTTATGGAACACCACTCAATATAGATCTCAACAGAAAGACTCCAAGACATATTATAATCAAGCTTAGTAAAATGAAACATCAGCAGAAACACTCAAAGGCAGCGAGACTCAAAGCAGCTAAGATTCAGAAGGAAATTCTATTGGCTTTCGTCAGATTTCTCAGCAGAAATGATGCTGGCATGGAGACAGTGGCATAACACATTCAAAGCCTTGAAGGAGAAGAACTTCCAACCAAGAATTATATATCCTGTAAAACTATTTTTCAAATATGAAAATGAAATTAAGATATTCAAAGATAAACAGAAACTCAGAAACTGTAAAAACCAAACCAAAGCTACAGGAAATACTGAAAGAATCTCTAGGCTTGGAAGAACAAAACCACTAACTTTAATTTCAGAAGGACACATTTTCCAGAATCCTACTTAGTTAGGGAAGGATCCAAACACAATCAAAGCTATAACAGTGAAACAAATGATCTAGTGATCATATCATGTAAACTGTGATATTATCATATTAAAAAGAAGGATGTATTACAGTCATTATAGTCCTTCCAGAGGGAGGGGAAGTTGACAAGACTGGTAGCAATCAAAATTCAGTTTATATATAGTCAATTAAGTGGGATCATAGGGGCAGCCATACAGCATAATAAAGAAGTAACATACCATATCAAGAAATGTAATACAGGAGTCTTAACAACTACAAAACCAACCCTGAAAAAGGTAAAAAATCAGCTCACAAAGAAGAATGTCACAGAACAGATTAATAAGAACAACAGAGGAAACATGAACACAAAAATAAACATATCACAATGGCAGCACTGAACACATATCTATCAATAATTACATTGAATGTGAATGGATGGAATGCTCCAGTAAAGAGACATCAAGTGACATTTTGGATCAAAAGACATGACCCATTTATGTGCTGTCTACGAGAAACTCACCTTAGACTTAAAGATAGGGACAACTGAAAATTAAAGGATGGAAGAATATATGTCAAATTAACAACACACAAAGAAGAGCAGGTGTGGCAATTCTAATCTCAGATAAAATCAATTTTAATGTAAAATCCACCATCGTGGACAAGGATGGACACTATTTATTGCTGAAAAGTTCAATACACAAGGAGAACTTAACAATATTAAATACTTATGCACCTAATCTTAGAACACCTAAATACAGAAAAGAAACACTGACTACACTCAAAAAGGACATAGATCACTCCACAATAATAGTAGAAGACTTCATCACTCTGTTCTCAATGTTGGAGAGATCATCTAGAAAAAAGCTTAATAAAGACACAGAAGACCTTATTGCCACAAAATTAACCAACTAGACCTCATCGACATAGACAGAACTTTCTATCCATCAGCAGACAACTACAACTTCTTCTCCAGTGCACATGGAACACTCTCCAGAATAGACCACGTGTTAGTACATGAAACAATTGTCAACAAAATCCATACCACTGAGTTAATGCAAAGCATCTTCTCAGACAGTAAAGCCATAAAAGTCAAAATCAATAGCAGAAAAAACATAAATACAAAGTGGAACTCTTGGAAACTGAACAACATCTTGCTCAAAAAAACATAGGTTATAGAAGAAATCAAGGATGAAATAAAGAAATTTATAGATTCCAATGAGAACAAAAACACTTCCTATCAAAACCTATGGGATATAGCCAAAGCAGTGCTCAGGGATCAGTTTATCTCCATAAATGCACACATCTGGAAGGAAGAAACCAAATCAAAGAACTGACCCTATAGCTTGAACAAGTAGAGAGAACACAAGAGGAACTCCTCAGGCACCAGAAGAAACCAGATCATAAAGATTAAGTAGAACTAAATGAACTACAGAATAGAAGAACAATTGAAAAAACTGGAAAGACCAAAAGCTGGTTTTTTTGAAAAGATCAACAAAATTGATAAACCACTGGCTAAACTTACTAAAGAAAAGCAGGAAAGGAAACAAATAACTCAAATTAGATATGAGAGGGGAGTTGTCACCACAGATCCAACAGAAATAAAAAATATCATAACAGAATACCATGAAAGACTGTACTCTAACAAATTTGAAAACCTAGAGGAAATGGACAAATTCCTTGACTCATACCACCTACCCAAATTATAACAACGAGAAACAGAACAACTTAATAAACCCATCACAAAGGAAAAGACTGAAAATGTCATCAAAACACTGCCAACCAAAAAAAGCCCAGGCCCAGATCACTGCAGAATTCTACCAAGCATTTAGAGAAGAGTTATCTCCAATACTACTGAGACTATTTCACAGTATAGAAAGGGATGGAGTAATCCCAAACTCATTCTATGAAGCCAGCATAACCCTGGTACCAAAGCCAGGAAAAGACTCAACAAAGAAGGAGAACTACAGACAGATATCACTCATGAATCTAGATGCAAAAATCTTCAACAAAATTCTTGCCAACAGAGTACAACAACATATCAAGAAAATAATCCATCATGACCAAGTGGGTTTCACACCAGGGATGCAAGGCTGGTTCAACATCAGAAAAAACAATTAATGTGATTAACCACATAAATAACACAAAAGACAAGAATCACCCGATTTTGTCCACTGATGCAGACAAGGCATTTGATAAAGTCCACACCCATTCATGCTAAAAACTCTTAGCAAAATAGGCATAGATGGCAAATTCCTCAATGCAATAAGGGCCATTTATACACCCTCATCCTGAATGGAGAGAGACTGAAAGGCTTTCCCTTGAGAACAGGAACTAGACAAGGATGCCCACTCTCATCTCTGCTATTCAATATTGTACTAGCAGTTCTAGCCAGAGCAATTAGACAAGACCAAGAAATAAAGGGCATCTGCTTTGGCAAAGAGGAACTAAAGATCTCCCTATTTGCTGATAATATGGTTGTATATGCAGAGAATCCCAAAAAGTCCATAAGGAAACTACTCAAACTGATAGAAGAGTTAAGCAAAGTCTCAGGATACAAGATAAACATGAGTAAATCGGTAGGATTCCTTTATACCAACAACAAGATTATTAAGGAAGAAATCACCAAGTCAATACCATGTACTATAGCCCCCAAGAAGATAAAGTACCTAGGAATAAATTTAACCAGAAAGATAACAGACCTTTACAAAGAGAACCACAAACTCTTACTACAAGAAACTAAGAGAGATTTACATAAACGGGGAAACCTACCCTGCTCATGGATAGGAAGACTTAACATTGTGAAAATGTCTATTTTACCCAAAGCAATCTACTTATATAATGCAATCCCAATATAAGTTCCAGTGACATTTTTTATGAGATGGAGAAACAAATTACCAACGTTGTCTAGAAAGGGAAGAAGCCCCAGATAAGTAAAGCATTACTAAAGAAAAAGAAAACACTGGGAGCCTCTCACTGCCCAACTTTAGAAACTATTACACTGCCACAGTAGTCAAAACAGCCTGGTACTGGTACAAAAAGAGACAGATAGATCAACTGAACAGAATCAAGACCCCAGAGATGACATCATCTGCTTATGTACAGTTGATATTCAACAAAGGCCCTAAGACATTAAACTGGGGTAAAAACAATAGTTCAACAAATGGTGCTGGCAAAATTGGATATCCATCTGCAATAAATTTAAACAAGACCCATATCTTACCCCTTATACAAAAGCCAGCTCAAACTGGATAAAAGACCTAAATATCAAACCTAAAATGGTAAGGCTTACCCAGAGAAAAATAGAAACAACAATGGAAGTTCTAACATACAACATAGACTGACTTCAAAATCTGTCAAACAAACCACAATCATCAGAAGAGAAAATAGATAAATTGAAAGTACTAAGAATCAAACACTTTTCTCATCCAAAGACTTTGTTAATAGAACTAAAAGGCCACCTACACAATAGGAAAAAATATTTGGCAACCATATCTCAGACCAATACCTGATCTCCATAATCTATAAGGCATTACAAAATACCAATAAGAAAAAGTTAAATCATCCAATTAAGTGATGGGCAAAGGAGATGGACAGACACTTCTCTAAAGAGGAGGTCCAGGCAGCCAAAAAACACATGTGGACATGCTCACTGTGGTGGTCAGCATTATGTCAACTTGGCTACTCCATATTTGGCTGATGTATTAAGTGGCAGGGTGGGGTTTGTGGTGGCTTTCCACCTCTCGGCTCTCATCTCTCAACCTTCCACTACTACTGCTGTTCTGCGCACATAGCCAGGAGCTCCTGCTCTCTTCTTGCAGCATCTGGTTCCTGGACTTGAGCTAGCAGCTGTCGGATTCATCAATCCTTACAGTCGGCACTTGAGAGTCCTGTTCCCTGACCTGCCGATCCTGGGTTCACCAGCCTCTGCCGCTCCTGCTCCCTGACCTGCTGATCCTGGGTTTGCCAGCCTCTGTTGCTTCGTCTCGCCACCAGCTTGGGATCCACCGACCTATACAACCAGTGATCTAGAACTCTGGTCTTTGACCTGCTGACTTTGGGCTTCTCAGCTTCCATGGCCATGTGAGGCTTGTGCCAGAACTTGGGACATTCAGCTTCTGTGATTGTGTGAGCTGTTTCCTATATATATATCTATATCTATCTATCTATATATATTATAAATTTTTCCTTGTACCTACACGTGTTACTGGTTTTGCCTCCCTAGAAAACCCAGCCTAAGACACTCATGACCATTAGCTATTAAAGAAATTCAAATCAAAATGACAATGAGATACATCTCACCCCAACAAGGTTGGCCATGAACCAAAAAACACAAGACAACAATGCTGGAGAGGCTGTGGGGAGATTGGAACTCTCCTACACTGTTGATGGGATTGCAAAATGGTGCAACCTCTTTGGAAAGCAATATGGTACTTCCTTAAAAAAATGGATCTAGATATACCATTTGACCCAGTAATTCCACTGCTTGGAATATATCTGACAGAATCAAGGCCATTCACACCAACTGATACATGCATATGAATATTCAGGACAGTCTACAATAGCGAAAAGATGGAATCAATCCAGATGCCCAACAACAGAAGAATGGATAGGTAAACTATGGTATATATACTCAATGGAACACTATGCAATGATAAAAGACAATGATGATTGCAGGAAACATCTTATAACCTGGTTTCAATTGGAGGACATTAGGCTGAGTGAAAGTAGTCAGTGACCAAAGGACAAATATTCTATGAGACTCCTACTATAAGAACTTAAAAACAGACTCATGCATAGAAGAAAAGACTCTTTGATGGCTGCAAGGGTGGGGAGGGAGGCAGGGTGTTAGGGGATTGTTTAGATTAGTTAATAGAAATTTGGTTGGGTGAAGTCAGTGACAGCACACATTAGAAAGAAGATCAATATTAACTGGACTTTAACACAATTTGAGTACTCCTGCCACATTAACCCAATATTGCAAGGACAGAGTAGCTGGGGCAGGGGGCCAGGGACCATGCTCTCAGGCAAAATCGAGGCCAATTGATACAGCTAGCATTTTGCTAATAAGGACTCTGTGCACCTCACATTGGTGAGTGGTGTCTGGGGTCTTAAAAGCTACCAAGCTGCCATCTGAGGGTACATCTAATTTTCCCAACTCAACAGGAATGGATGATCACCGAGGACAAGAATGACATGGGGGAAACAGAACCCAGAAGACAGAGAAACCCATGTGAGTGTGTCTCTACATTGACTCGTGACCAGAAGAACCAGATGATGCTTGGCCACCACCAGTGATAGCCACAATGGAGCTCACAAAATTGAGTCTCACTGGCAACACAAGAATAAGACCGGGTGCACCCTGAGATGTCCACTAAAAGACCACAACTGATGGTCTGGAGATTTGGGGTTTCCCCTAGGAGCATGGCACCTGGCTCTGATGCTGCCCCTGTCCATAAATCATAATGAAGGTCAACTTTTCGGACAGCAATGGATTGGACTTTGTGATGGAGAGGGACCGTATCTTGTGGGAATTTTATGGTTCTATGCATCTGTAGGATATCATCCTGCTGACCTCTTACTGGAGGAAGGGGAGTGGGTGGAGAGGAGGAGATAGGAGGCTGTTGGGAGGACACGACATGTATGGAGCAGAGAGGAAGTGTGTGCTGTCACCAGGCAGAGAGAGCAGTGGGAGCTGCATATAGATGAGCATGCGAATTTATATGGGAATGTACATTTTCATTCAATCATAATAAAAAAAAAGAAAATATTGCCTTGTTCCATTCTTGCTCTGTCCTAATATCTGCCTACTTATACTCTTTGGAAACCCTGGTGGCATAGTGGTTAAGTGCTACAGCTACTAACCAAAAGGTCAGCAATTTAAATCCACCAGGCACTCCTTGGAAACTGTGGTTCGGTTCTACTCTGTCCTTTGGGGTCCCTATGAGTTGGAATCGACTCAATGTCAATGTGTTTGGTTTTGGGGTGTTTTCAGACTCTGAGTCCCCTATTCCACTGGATGCTTTTACTTAATACTTTTGCAATAGCCATGGTTTTCATGATTTGGGGAAATATAAGTAAAGGAAAGACAATGAATTCAGTTTAAATGCTCCAAGGGGAGGACAGGGAGAGGGAAGATGGATTAAAATCCTTATGTGTCAAAGAGATGAAGACACTCTGAAGCTAAGAATGAACTAGTATCATGGACACTGAGGTCACCCAAGGGAAAGGGAGAATTGATTTGGGTGCCAAAGTCCTCAATGAATTTGAGGGATTAATTACCATGCAATTGACAGCGATGTGGAAAGGTAACAAGTGTCAAAACTTACTAGCAAGAACTTCAAAGAAGCATGCATAAACATATTCATTTCACTATTGTTCACAATAGTAAGAAGATGAGAACAACCTAAGTACCCATCAACAGAAGAAAGGATAAACAAACTGTGGTATATGCACACTATGGAATACTATGCAAAGGTAAACTAGGATGAATCTGCAAAATATCTCACAGCATGGATGAATCTGGATGGTATTGTGATGAATGAAATATGTCAATCACAAAAGGATAATACCGTGGGAGACCACTATCATAAAAACTCATGGAAAGGTTTACACATAGAAAGAAACAATTTGTGATGGTTACAAAGGAGAGGAGGAATAGTGAGGGAAAAACAGTAAATAGACAGTAGATAAGCAGTGACTTTGGTGAAGGGTAAGATAGTACACAGAACTGGGGAAGTCAGAATGGCTTGACCAAGGCAGGGTGACAGAAGCTTCATAGATGCGTCCAAACTCCCTAAGGGAAGAAATTAACTCGGCTGGGGACCCTGTTTGGGGCAGACATCTAGCATAATATAGTTTATAGTTGGCATAATATAGTTTATAATTTATAAAGAAAATGTTCTACATCCTATCTCAGTATGTAGCATCTGGAGTCTTAAAAGTTTGTGATTGGACATCTAGCATATACCACTGATCTCACCGCATCTGGAGCAAGTGTGAATGAAGAAAACCAAAGACACAAAAGCAAGATTAGTCCAAAGGACTAAGAACTACCGCAGCCTCCACTAGACTGATTCCAGCACAGCTAGGTGGTACCTAGCTGTTACCAACTGCTCTGACAGGGATCACAAAAGGGAATCATGGACACAGGTTGATAAAAAAGAAGTATAACAATATTCTAACCCACAAAAGAATACCAGACTTACTGGTCTGACAGAGACTGGAGGAATTTAGAAAGTATGGTCCCTGGATGCTCCTTTAACTCAGGACTGAAATCACACCTGAGGCCCACCTTTCAACTACTGATGACAGAGGCCTGTAAAACAAGCCTTTTCTTTTCAAATGACTGTTCCTTTTCTTCACCTGTTCAATTTTGTCTATAGCGGTTCACATAACATCAATGTGTAGAAAGTTGAGGATATGGAAAAGTTTATTTTCAAAATAAACTTTTCTGTTTCCAAAGAACAGAAATTTTAAAAAAGTAGAAGAAAGATGACCAAGGGCACCCAATTAAATCTCTGGAGTAAATGACAATGTATGGAAACTAGGGAGCTTGTGTGAGGATAATCCTCGAGATATTAAACCAAATCACTGTTCTTTACACTGGAAATTACAAACCCCAGGAGAATGTAGACAAATTCCAAAGGAGATGTTTAATCTAGTTACTGTTTCTGGCTTCTCCTTGTGCCTGCAGGGAAATAGCTCTATGTAACTCCTGAGATCACCTCTAGAAGCCAGGGAGTGGCACAGATCCCTTTCAGTTCAAGACCTGGGGTAAAGGAAGGCCCAGGTTCAACAAACTCCTCAAAGGACCTGTGGCTTCCCTTTCCTTTCTCTCTGAACAGAAAGTCCATGGGTTTTAAGCTTGGGGCACTAAAGAAGAAAATATTCTTCTTCCTGTTTTCTAAACATAACAAGCCAGAAGTTTGTATTCCTGGTTGAATCTCTCAGGTAAAAGTAAGCCATCCTCTGGTGCCCATAACACACAGCTACAGCCCCAAACTGTCCCTTGTCTAGGTTGGCTTACAGAAAGGCTGTGATTACAACTTTCCATCATAACTCACCTATCTGGAGAAGATGTTTCACTATGATAAGCTCCAGCCACAGGGGTGATTAAATGGCTCATTTTTAAGGGGGTGGCAAAAGAGCTTGCTGACCCTCAGTTTCTCCTATGTAGCTTGTCATTCACCCCACCCCCAGAATCTGTTGCCACTGAGTCAATTCTGACTCATAGGGACCCTATAGGACTGAGCAGAACTGCACAATACAGATTCCAAGGAGTACCAGGTAGACTTGAACTGCTCACAACTTGGTTAGCAGTGGAAGCTTTTAACCACTGTACCACCAGGGTTTCTTGGCCTATCACAGTGCCTAAAATTTCCACCGCTAGTGATTGTTTTTTAGGGCTAAGATAGAATAGATTACTGTTAAAATACAAAACTTGTGCAAACAAATCATCATCAATTATTAAAGCCTTAGAAGTTTGTCAGAATCAATCAAAAGTCTGAGGAGATGGGATCCGAGAAAGACAAACTTCACTGAGGAATGAAATAAAAGGAGAACAGCAAGGCTTAGAGCCTGGAGTACTCCAGGGAAGACAGACGGGGTGATGTCCCACAGGAGGGACTCTGGGGAATCATGGAAGCATGGGCATCAGGACCCAAAGCAAGATTTCTGCTGGGTAAGAGGGATGCAAGTGCTAGAAGAGATGAAGCTGGATCTCAAACTGGGGAAAATGTGAGTAAGCTTCTGCCTGGGACCAGGCACTTCACTAGCTCAAATCATGGGAGCCCTGGGAGTAGTAACAATGAGTGTCTGAGAACCAAGAACTTGACGCTGAGAATCCTTTAGCTGTCTGGGGAAGGGAGCAGTACAGAGAAAAGAAGGCTCTGGCCGTAGATAAAGACAGAAAATAGGCACTCTTTTGAAAGTTTTAAGTTGAAGGTAGTTGAGACAGAGTGGAAACTGGAAAGTAAAAGTAAAATTTTAGAAACAAGAGAGACAGACAAAGAGGAAACTTACCCTCACCAAGGGTCTGAAGAGCTTATATAAAAATCAAAGCAGCTCAGAGACTCCTTGGTCACATACTTAAAAGTCTTAGAAACAATGCAGAAGATTGAAGATGAGAGTTAACGTAATGTCATACGACCAAAGGAAAAGCACTGCAGGGTTATTTTATAGCATATCAAACTAGCAAGAGAATAGACAGTGACCTATTTAATGTTTTCTGTTTATGACTTATCTAGTTCCATAATAAAAGCCTTCTTTGTGGAAAAAGAACACTGTGACTAAAAGTGCATCCATCTCAGAAAACATTCTCTTAATTTCCTATAAGTTCTTCCTGGTGAGTTTTTCCTGTATAGACATATAAGAATAAAAAATATAGGAGTAAGCTGCCTCAGTTTTTGGGGTTTAATGATGATTTAACAAGTTCAACCACTTCTCACTTACTGCATATATTTCTCTAGTTTATGTCCTCACCTCACTTCATTAGCACTAATAAAAAATTCAAATTCATTTAAAAATGAATTATATTCCTGTTAATTTGGAGCCTTGAACACTAATTACAGCTCCTGCGTTTAATGTGCCGTATTCTCATACTTACATTTACGGAACCTCCTTTTTTCAGGAAAGCTGAGGATCTAGTGTTCTAAAGCAGAGAATGAGCTCAATTAAACATGCAAACAAATTTTAATAAAAAAATAGACTCCAGAAAGATTTAGACTAGAAAAGAATTCACATGCATGTGCACAGTCGATTTTTAATGGTATAACCAATTTAATGTAGTTAAAAACAGCTTAAATTTAGAATTACAGATAATCCAGAGATGAGAGCTAGAAGTAACTTAACGTTGGAAAGTTAGAAAAAACTTAGGAGGTGATTTGGCCCAGCTGGTGGGGCTTATGAAGACAAGGTATTTTATTTACACTTGTTAAATGAGGTGACTGAGATCTAGGCCACCCAGCTAGAAAATGGCTAAAGGAAAATTAAAATTTTATGTTCTCTTTTCTGTCACGTTATTTAGAGTTAAACAAAAAAGCCCCTTTTAAGTTTTTTAAAAAATATTTTAGAAAAACAAAGTCAAAACCCCAGTATATTAAACAAGAAACTTCAAAAGAGAAATTCAGGGAAGCCTACTTATTAAGAGAATAACAGGAATTTATGGCTGTGTGACTTGGCTTAGAAGAGCTTGAAGAACCGTGTTTTCTTCAGTTAATATGTGGGAAGAAGATGATAGATTTTTTTTTAAAAAAAGAGTTTTGTTGCTTTGTCTTTTTCTTTCAAATTTTTCTTTTTATCATATTTTACCTAACCACAAACACCTGCATCAAGGCCATATATTCCAACTAATGATCTCTATGTTTCAGACTTCCAGATTCCAATCACCAGTTATTATCAATCCATCTTGATAGAATGCTTATTTTAGTTTGCAGAAGTTGGTAAAAAAATCTTCAGTTTCTGTATCTTTGGTGTTAGTGGTTAGGTTCATAAATTTGAATAATAATCATAGTAACTGGCCTTCTTTGTAGGTCTGTGGATATTATCATTGACAGTGTTGTGCTTCACAATAGATCTTGAAATATTCTTGTTGACAATGAATGTGATGCCATTCCTCTTCAATTTTTCATTCCAGATATAGTAGACCACGTGATGATCTGATCATAATGATATTTATAACAATATCAATCTATTTCAGCTCATTTAACACCTAAGATATATGCTTTTCAGCATTCTAATTCATTCTCAAGAATTTCAATTTTCATAGATTCACACTTCCTACATTTCACATTCCAATTATTAATGGATGTTTACAGCAGTTTTTTTCTCGTTTTAAGTCGGAGTAGTACACCAGCAAATCAAAGTTCTGAAAGCTTTTCTCCATCCACATCATTACCATGGACTGCTGTGAAGTGGTGGCTCTTCCTCAGTCACATCTGGAGTACCTTCCAACCTGTGGGGCTCATCTTCTGGTGCTGTATCAGGCAGTGTTACACTGCTATTCATAAGTTTTCACTGGGAAGTTTTTTCAGAAGTAAATCATCAGCTCCTTCTTCCTAATCTGTGTTACTGTGGAAACCTTTCCACCATGGGTCATGCTGTTGCTATTTGAAATATTGGTGGCATAGCTTCCAGCAAAATAGCAACACACAAACCGCCCAGTATGACAAACTGAAAGATGCATGCTAGTTGTTCAATATACCAATTTACAAATATGAATCAAATGTGACATATGATGCACTTTACTGAAAATAAATCAGCAATGTTGAAGTTAATAACAGAAGAAATTTTTCCTTTACCCATTTCTATAGTCAGCCTGTATTATATTTTGAGTTTATGACTAATGCAGAAAAAGGATATTCCAAAGTAGATTATACAAAATTGTCTCTTTAAACTCCAAGATTTTACTACCTAACTTAGAATAATCGCACTCTGGTTATTTTCACTCTTCAAATGCCAGTGTTAATTCACTGTCTCTTAATAATTACATAACCTCATTCTTCATAAAATATATTTAACGGTAGAAGTGATGCCAAAGATCACATTATAGAACTTTACAAGACTAGCAACGTATTTGTTGGAAATAACATTTTTACAGCATATATACATAAATAACAACCATACACGTGAAATTCATCAGATACAAAACAGGAATTAAAGTGACTACACCTGTGGAAAGAGACAAGGGAGAAACTCAATATTATCAGTCAGAACAAGAGTAGGGACCAACTGTGGAACAGGTCACCAATTGTCCATATGCAAGTTCATGCTGAAGCTGAGAGCCTATGAGAGCAAAAGTACATCCCTGTGTATATTTCCACTTGATGGGGCCAAGATGATGGAGTAGGCAGATGCCTCCTATGGTCCCTCTTAACAACAGAGACCCAAAGAAAACAAGTAAATCAATTATATACAACAATCCAGAAGCCCTGAACATCAAAGTTAAGGAGTCAGACTGAGTATCAAGAGAAGGGAAAGATAGTTCAGAAGCAGCAAGTTGCTACCAGACCTGATCAGCTGAGAACCAACATCCCACAGGCCAGATCTACTGGCAAGAGCACAGTGACACAAGCAATGGCATTTGTGGTTCATTTTTCACATTCACATAGAAAGTACAGCAGAGGCCAGTTTTGCCTCCAAAATCAGGGAAGAGCATCTTCCTACAGCAAAAATCAAAAACACCTCTTTGGCAAAAATCTTTCTCCTGCCCCCTCCCCATTCTGCACTGAGTCCAAGCCAGTTTTAGAGACTGACACATCTACTGGGCTGAAAGCAGGACCTGCCAGGTGCCCTGAGCCATTCTCCAAGCTTTGGAAAGAGAACAAACTAACAAACAGAAAATAATAATCTGACAGCCCTTAAGCTGGAAACTCAAGGTAGCAATTCCTTTGCCTAGGTACAGGCATAACAGGTCCACAGACTTTGAACACCTTTCACTCCTGCACAGACCTGGGTAGGGCCATTCAACTGTATAGGCACTCATTAGCACAGCACAACAGGATATATACCTGAAGTCTAACCTTGACTGTGTCAGGCATATGGTGAAGAAGAAGATTCCTGACGTTTGGTCCAAGAATGAGCTGAACCTCCCAATCATTACAGCCAAAGCACTGGATACCTACAGTCCAGCTGCAATATCTACCCACATACGTTCTCTAGGTAACAGGAACACTCTTTCCTCATAGAAATTCAGGGTCAGCTGCCAGTCTCCTGCCTCACTCAGCATGTGACCCCCTACTGCAGCCAATCCCTTGCCCACACCAATCACTCTTTCCCATCTGGGACTATAGGTGGGAGCCTGCATCACATGTTTGATGGCTGACTACCTGGACACCTGAGCTGAACCCATACAATAAAAGTAAATGCAGTACTGGGCTCACATACCTAGGAAAAAACTCTAACTAGGTGGTAACAGGACGCTAGAACTTCAAAGATCTCGGTTATTAAACTAGCTCACATAAGCAGCCTATACATGCATATCAAAACAAAACAAGTAGATCCCACCTGAATTTAGAGATGATTTCAAAAAGGGATTTGGGGCACTAAACAGTGAAGACCCTTGAAGACCAGATAAGTAGTGGAATGGTATCGGCGGCATGATACATGAAGAAGGCAAAAGGTCATTTAAAAGAGAGGAAAGAAAGAAAAGAGAAAACTAAATGTCAGAAGAGACTCTGAAACTTTCTCGTGAATGCAGAATGGATGAAGTGAGTGAGAAAAATGATGAAATAAAAGAGCTGAAGAAAAGATTTCAAAGGGTGGCTTGAGAAATAGAGTATTGTAATGAAACGTGCAAAGACCTAGAGTTAGAAAACCAAAAGAACTGATGAAAAAATCCAAGTCTTGAGTTGCAATACTGAAGTAGTCTATCAGCAAAATATTGAACAATGCAAGAAGAATAAAAAGAAAATGGAAGCAGTAAACAAAGTAAACAAAGTCAGTGAACCAAATAGAACTGATTAAGGCTCAGCCATTTCAGGTGATTGCGTATGACCAAGAACTAATGGTACTGAAAGAAGGTCACATTGCCCTGAAGGCATCAGCGAAAAAATAAGGCTCCAGGAACTGATGGAATACCGTTGAGATGCTTCCACAAACAATGTGTCTTAGGCTGGGCTTTCTTGAGAAGCAAAGCCAGTAAAGAATAAAAATACATGTAGAGAGAAATTTATATCAAGGAAATGGCTCTCACAGTTGTACAAGCTGGAGCATTGCAAGACAGTGGTTCAGGATACAGGCTTCACCTGATTCACATAGCCACAGGGGCTGGTGAACCCAAGATAGACAAGTCAAAGATCAGAGCTCTTACTTGCTTTGCAAGCTGCAAAGACCCACGAATTCTAAGAGTAGCAGTCAAGATCACAGGTAAGCTGCTAACTCAAATCCCAAGAATGGAAGTCAGATGAACAGGAGCCGGCTGCAGGATCCAGAGCAAGCAAAGGGCCTCAGGCCCAAGAAAACTCCCTTTTGACTGACTGGCTACTCAGACCAGATCTCATCATGGAGGTGATCACGTTACATCAAATCTCATCATGGAAGTGGTCATAACATCATACGGCTGCCAAACCACTGAAAATCATGACTGAGCCAAGTTGACAGATAAACTTAACCATCACAGGATACAACACTGAAAGCACGCACTCATCTTCACTCATCTATGTCAAGAAATTTGGAAAACAACTTCCGGACCGACTTATTGGGAGAGATGTATCTTTGCCCATTCTAAAAAAAAACCTGATCCAACAAGATGTAGAAATTACCAAACAATATCATGTAAGTATAATATTGCTGAAGATAACTTAAAAATGGTTACAGGAGTACATCCACAAGGGACAGCCCGAAAAAAGTCAAGATAGATTTGAGAAAAGAAAGTAGAACAAGGGATACAAATCATTGCTGATGTCAGGTGGATTACGACTGAAAGCAGAGAATACCAGAAAGATGTTTGCCTGTGTTTTATTGACAACGCAAAGGCACCTGACGATGAGGATCATAACAAAGTATGGTTAACGTTGTGCCGAATGGAAATTCCAGAACACTTAATTGTGCTCATCTGGAACCTGTACATAGACAAAGAGGCAATCATTTCAATGCAGAGAATACTGTGTGGTTTAAAATCATGAAAGATGTACCTCAGGATTGTATCTTTTCACAATATTTATTCAATCTATATCCCAAGCAAATAATCCTAGAAGATGGAATACATGAAGAACAGAGCATCAGGATTGGAGAAAGCACATTACAATGTGTGAAATGCAGGTGATACAATGTTGCTTGCTTTAAGGGAAGAGGACTTGAAGCAATTACTGATAAAGATCAAAGACTACAGGCTTAGTATGAAATATCTCAAAACAAAGAAAATAAAAATCCTCACAACTGGACCAATGATCAACATCATTATCAAGAGAAACTGAAACTGTCAAAGGTTTAATTTTACTTGAATCCACAATCATGGAAGCAATGGTCAAGGCAACTGCAACAGACTTCTTTAAAGTGTTAAAAGGGAAAGATATCACTTTAAGGACTAAAGTGTGTGTCATGGATGGAATTGTGTTTCCCAAAAATGTATGCAGCAATTTGGTTGTGCCGGGATTCCCAGTATTTTGTGATTTCCCTATGTTATAAATCCTAATCTGTGCCTCTGATTAATAGGGCAAGATTAAGTTATTAGAGGATTAGGCTGGGACTATAATATCCTTACTAAGGAGTGTGACCTGCATCGCCTTTTATCCTACAAGGGATAAAAAGAAAGGAAGGCAAGCAGAGAGTTGAGGACATCATACCATCAAGAAAACAGGACCAGGAGCAGACTGCATTGTTTGGACTTGAGGCTCTTGCACTGAGATGATCCCAGACCAAAAGATGGATGTAACACAAGGATCTTCCTCCAGAGCTGACAGGAAAAATACCTTCCCCTGGAGCTGGCACTCTGAGTTCAGACATGGAGCCTACTGATCTGTGACAGAACAAACTTCTCTTTGTTAAAGCCATCTGCTTGTGGCATTTCTGTTACAGCAGCCCTAGATGACTAAGACAGTGTGCCTGAACCAAACTATGGCATTTTCAATTGCCTCGTATGTATTCTAAAGCTAAGCAGCAAATTTGGAAGACTGAAAAGTAAAAGACACATCTGAATTGAGATGTTGGCAAAGAATTTGAACACACTGTGGACTGTCAGAACAACCAACAAATCTGTCTTGGAAGAGGTAGAGCCAGAAAGCTCTTTAGAAGCAAGGATGTTGAGACTCTTTCCAAGAGCTTTGGACGAGTTCTCAGAAAGAACCAGTCCCCGTAGAAGGACATCATGATTGGTTAAGTAGAATGTGAGCAAAAAGAGGAAGACCCTCAATGAAATAGACTGACACAGTGGCTGCAAAAGTGGGCTCAAATTTAGCAGCAATTGTGAGGGTGGCTCCAGGCCACGCAATGTCTCATTCTGTTGTACTCAGGGTAGCTATGAGTCCAAATTTGACATATCCAACAACAATATATTGAACAAATGGAAACTTTGACAAGTGAATCAGCCTAATTTTGACCTCCATGGGTTTTTGGAATATATTTGATAGTGATCTTTCCATGCTACTGGGTTAAATATCAGACCAGGCCAGCCCCATACTTTGTCATAATCTGTCTATTTACTAAAAAATTTTTTAAAGTCTTTCAGTCACTATATTTTAGAATCTGTCTCAGTATAATGCTCAGTATAACATCCAGATGTAAAAACCTGCACCGAGAAGGAGTAGAAGGCAGGTTTTTCACTCCTTCCCTTGCTCTTTCTTCCTTGTTTCTAGAAATGCACGAGAAAGAAGGTGGAAAAATGGTTCAGGAAATTTCTTACTTAGCTGGTTGCTTACTGTAACAATAAACTGTCGTTGGGATTGCAGAGCCTGGCCAAAAAGAATAATAATAATTTTTTTGATCTTCAAGAATTTTGAGCATTCCTTATTAAAATTCATGATCAGGAATTACATGAACCATTTCAAAGTTTAAAAAATAATCGAAGACCATTTCGAACACCTCTGAGGGAGAATTGCACAAATAGGTGATAATGAATGGCAGAAAAGAATGAATAGCTTTTTCTCTAAATGACAAAAACTTTTTTCTCACTATAAACTGGATTTGGGTAATTCAAATTTTTTTTACGGCATCTAACAGACACAATCAGTCTTTGGTATTATTTCACTATTGAAATTTCAAATTCAATTAGACATTTTTATATCAAATATTTCAGATTCATGATGATGCTCCTCTATATCTTGTTAACTGAATATCACTAGAGAAAATTTTAGGCTCATGCTCCCAAAGTTTTTCAAAATTTCACACACTTGATTTTTAAATCAAGTTCTTTCAGGTTCTCAAAAATACAAGTTAAATAATTTTTTTAAACCAAAAACTATTCTATATGTCTACAAAGCGAGAATCGTTCCTGGATTAATTTTTATCTTTTAGTTTATAGAGTCTTGAGAAATCTTCCCTTCTACATGGGTAGCTGGAGAACTTCAGCATGAAATATCAGAGAGGTATTCTGATTGCATTCATTCACTTCGAGTTGAAATCAGATGGAACTGTCATGATTTAGAGTCACTAGATTCCCCATTTTAAAAAAATTATATTACTTATGGCTGCATAAAAAATAATTTTAAAAATTACTGTTAAGTTGATTCTGTCCACAGTGTAGAACTGCATTATAGGGTTTCCAAGACTGTAAATCTTTACAGAAGCAGACTGCCACATGTTTCCCCCACAAAGGAGCTGGTGGGTTCAAACCAGTGACCGTTCAGTTAGCCCTTATCCACTGTGCCACCAGAAATCTATACACCAGAATGACTTTTTTTTTTAACTGCTTATTTGCTTATTTTGGTGTTATGTAAAGTCTGACAACTTTGCTTATTAAGTTATAAATTTAGCCTCTTTTCCCAGGGAGGAGAGAGGATTCTCTCTCTTGTCCTGACTCGTTGTCTTTACTTCGTTTTATCAGGGCCCTTCAGCTGCTTTCTCTCTGGGATTCCAAGCCTCCAAAGGTCATTGCCCTCCTTGACAGCTCTTCCCTGACAAGTAGAAATGATACCTTCTCAAGAGTACTCATTCTGGTCCTACACACTGTAACCTCATATCCTCTGAAATCCTGGTGACATAGTGGTTAAGTGCTGCACCTGCTAACCAAAAGATTCACAATCCAAATACACCAGGGGCTCCTTGGAAACTCTATGGGCCAGTTCTATTCTGTCTAATAGGGTCATGCTGGCCGGCTGGCCAAGTCTGATCCTCAGTAGCCAGTTTTCTGATCTACTAGGCCTCACATCAATACTCTAGGATTCTCCTTGAAGGGACTCTCTTCCTTTTGGTGTGTCCTTGGCTATGTTAGCAGCACTCAGCCCTGCTGTGCTCCCTTCTGGTTTGCAATGGTATTTCCATCTTCTAACCTTCTGGGAGAATGCAGCTATTGTCTCTAGATTCCTGAGAATCTCAGCTCTGAATGGTCTCCGGAACAAACCATACTCATCTCTGTTTAGTTTACAATTGATGTGTAAATTGAATTATAGTGTTAACAAAGAATAGTGAATATATCATGGACTGCCGGAAGAATGAACAAATTGGTCTTGGGAGAAGTACAACCAGAATGCTCCTTAATTTGGACATGTTATCAGGAGGGATGAGTCCCTGGAGGACATCATGTTTGGTAGAGCAGAGGGTCAGCAAAAATGAGGAAGACCCTCACCAAGATGCAGTGACATAGTGACTACAATAGTGTGCTCTAGTGTAGTGAAGAGTGTGAGTACGGCGCATGACCAAGTAGTGCTTCATTCTGCTATACCTATGGTCACCGTGAGTCAGAACAGACTCACTAGCACCTAAGAACAACAACACGTAAATTGAAGAAGACTGTCATATGCTGTAAGCATAAGGATTGTGAGTGATTTTATTTGCTTTCCTTGCTGACCTGGTAAATTTTTGAAAGCTATGTAAAAGAAGTTAAATTTTATGTGACTGCCATTTGGCCATTATCCCATGTGAAGTCAACAACCTCAATCATCAGAATAGTAACCATAATCTGGAAAATTCAATTGCTAAGAATATATACTATCTGAAACCACTGTCTACACTCTTCTATATCAGCAATTTTATCTGATAATCTTCAGAGAAAATAGTTATTTCAATATCAATGAACCAAAACAGTTTAATAAATTGGTTTAAAATGTCATTTCTTTCACCCTGTATTCTAAATAAAGTTTTTTGTTTGGAACTAATCTAAAAAATGCCGAAAATTATCTGGTGTTAACTGGGTGTCACATAATGTTTAGAGAATCTGGGCATCATCTGTTTGAAAGAGTCTTAGAATTCATGGAGCTTTGTTAATCACTGACTGCTCTTGCAAAAGAAAAAAAAAAAGATAGACATTCTTAATAGCTGCTTTCTTCCTGGTAGCTTAAAAGATAAAAATACCATTACAAACTATAAACCTTTATGAGTTCATATGTTTAAATCATTTCAGAGTAAATTTTTAGTTCTGATGCAACTCCAGAGTTAATATATTTTCTTGGAAAGTGCAATTTTAAAGCTATTACAATAACTAGGCACTATATTTTTCAAATCCCATTCTATACTCAGCTTATGCCAAAAATCCATTGACATCAAAGGAGTATAATCTTGAAGTAACACAGGATATTTTTAAAAACCTATTGTTCATTTGGAAGAAAATATTGAGCTTAACTGAAATAGAAAGATGCTTCAAACTACATTTAGGTTTTTAAGATAATGCAGCTTCTGTCTTAATAATTTTAATACTTAAGATTTATTTTGTTCAGGTATTATACAGAATGCCTATCCTATTTATACTCTAGTGTGCTTTGCAATAGTTTAAAACGTTAAAAAGTATTTTTAGCAATATTGCTATAATCAAATATTCCATTTATGATGCCTCATCCTTCAAAAAAAAGGTCATTTCTGTGTTATAGAAGAAGCTGCCAGATAATACTCAAGTAATTACCGAGGCAAATCAACAGAAAACTATCAACTCATGTGTAAGATGCAGCAAAGAATAGAAAGACAGATGCAACATGTGACCTACTTTGAGGAGTTTATTATTTAGTAGGAGACAATCAAGGACTTAAGCAGTTATAGCATATGAGTATAAATTTTACTCTAATAAAAAGACAGAGTACAGAGGAGATACACATATTCCTGAAAAGGGAAGTAAAAAAAGGATTCAAAGGAAGGTAAGCAGCATAGACTAAGGATTAATAAAGAACATGACTAGTATTTTAATGTCTGCTCTAACACTAGCTGAATAATAACCACTGCCATCAAGTTGATTCCAACTCATGGCAATCCTATAGAACAGAGTAGAACTGCCCCATAGGATTTCCAACAAGCACCTGGTGGACCTTAGTTAGCAGTGGGCACCCAACGTAATTCTTAACCACTGTACCACCAGGGCTCCAGTGGAAGATTCAGGCTAATCATTCATGGAGCCTTTACTACTTGGTAAGAACTATCCTAAATGAGGAACTATCCTAAATGCTGTGCATGTATTAACATATTTGGTCCTGTTACTAAACCTGTAAGTTCATAGAAAACTGAGAGTTGTAGAAGTTAGGCTGAGCCACAGTATTAGCTACTAGAAAAGGCCATTTGGTGATTTTTAGACCTCATATTTTTCTTTCAATTTTATTTACTTCTTTGCTGTTGAGCGCGTATATATAGAACACACACCCATTCAGCAGCTTCCAAATGTACAGTTTAGTGACCCTGATTACATTTTTCATGTTGAGTAACCATTCTCATTCTCCTTTTTCAAATTGTCCTTCTACCCTTAATAAGAACTCCCAGCCTGGTAAGGTTTCTATCTAGTCTTTGAGTTGCTATTGTCAACTTGATCACATATACGTAGTTCTTTAAAAAGCATAATGCCAAAGGCAGACACTTTTACCAGTTAAGCTAAACTACTTTTTAGTTTTAAGAAGACATCAGTGGATATTTTTGGCTTAAAGTTTAAAAATTATCTCAGAGCAAGTGTTTCAGGCATTTATCCAGCCTTATGGTTCCAGAAAACGTGGCGTCCATGAGAATTTGAATTCTGTTCTGAATTTTTCCTCTTTTAATCAAAGATTCTCACATAGAATCTACTATAGAATCTTTTATCATAATTTTTAGTAAGGGTAGCCAACACCATCCAGTTCTTCTGGTCCCACGGCAAAGGAGGCAGTTGTTCATGGAGGTGATTCATGACACATTTCATATCTTCCTCCTATTCCTGACTCTTCTCTCTATTGTTTCAACTGAATAATGAATAATGACCAACTGTTATGCCTTGGATGGCTACTTGCAAGCCTTTAAGAGCCCAGGCACTATGTAACAAACAAGGTAGACCTCGTTTTTAACTGAACAATTTCCGATAGAACAAAAGCCATACTGAAGACAATTTAGAGTATTTTGAGGAATAGGAGTATTATTATTGGTGACCATAAATTATGAGCTAACATTTTATAGCAATAAGATTATGTATGACTAACTGAAATAAATGAATAATGATAGCAGCCTAAGTGCCAGAAATTACGCATAACTTCAGTGGCAATTCCAGCAGCTATAAATAATTTACATAACAACTGTAATAGCTACCGATACTGTTCATTATAAAACTGCTTTGAGTTAACATAGTTAGATAATCATATGAAGTTTCAATTGATGTAGAGTCGTTAAGTCAGTGAGTGCAAGTATGGAACTTGGACAAAATGCCTGTTCCAGGGCTGTACCCCAGAACTGCTGAATGAGAATATGGGGGCAAGGTCTGGAAATCTGCACTTTAGAGGCACTCTCCAGATTCATCTTATGATTTTAAGAACCACTAACTTTGACATGGGATAGTGGTTTACATAAAATTGCTGAAAGACAAATCTAGTATATGAATGATCTCAAAGAACTGTTTAGAAGCTGTGATTAAATGCAGAAGTCAAATGCCCCCAAAACCCCTAGAAAACCAAAATGTTGACCTCAGATCTGTATCTTGAAATAATATAGAATTATTATTATTCAACTCACATAAAATATTCTACTACTACCACGACTATTGGAGTCCTAGGCTGGTGCCTATGGTTAATAAACTAGATTGGTATCCAAATGGTTGGAGGTTTGAGTCAACACTGGGGAGGACGGGAGGAGCTTGGCAACCCACTCCTAAAAAATGAGCCACTGAAAACCCTATGTGACATAGTTCAGCTCTGACACACCTGGGGACACCACGAGTTGTAGTTGACCTGAAGGCAACTGGTACTATCGTTAACCAGGTTGTTGATCAATTCGCATGAAGTATATCACTGAATCATCTAACAGCCCTATAAAGATATATTGATTTTTGGAAGCAGTAACAGAATTAGAAGGGTAAAGTTTAGAGACTTTAACTACCTCCCAGATTATCTTATTTCATCTAGAAACAAACTCTGAACCATCTTATACTATCTTGCATTCTGTCAAAAACACAGCTGAGACCCATTACAAGAGTACTAGAACTGCCAAATAAATCAAAGCAGAAGAAATTCCCACATAAAAGGAGATTTTGTAACACTCCTGGGCTTTATATAAAACGCTAACAAAATGGAGCCTTTGGAGAATTTTTTAAATCAAAAATACAAATAAATCTGTCTCCATTTTTCTGAGAGATTGCAGAAGTTGACCATTTTGATTAAGTCCTCAAATCAGCATTTATGTAATCAGTGAATATGAAAATGTATTTTCATCAACAATTTCTACTTCTTTTTAATGACAACACTATTTTCTTAAGGGGCAATTCACATAAAATAAAATATGCAAATCTAAGCTGCCATCTGAGGTACACCAAATGGTCCCAACCTATCTGAAACAGGTGATGACCAAGAGCAATAAAGAAACGAAGAAAAAAAGAGCCTAGGAGACAGAAGGATCCATATGAATGGGAGACTGCAACATGAGACTAGAAGAACCAGATGGTGCCCAGCCAACACCAAAGGCAGCCATGAAAGAGGACACAACATAGGATCCCTGAGGCAACATGAGAAAAAGAGGTGTATAGTTCAAGAAGTCTACTAAAAGATCAGAACTGATGGTCTGACAGCTTGGAGGGTCCCCTAGGAACATAAACCCTAGATCTGCTGCTGGCCCTGACCAGAAACCAGTACTGAGGCCAACTCTTCAGACAAGAATGGACTGGACTCAAGGACACAGTGTGAACATATGGTGTGTGTAGTTTATGATTTTATACATTTATAGAAGGCTATCCCATTGATTTCTTTATAGATGGGAGAAAAGTGAGTGGAGACAAGGGGACAGGTGCTCATTACGAGGATACTAGAAGTATAGAGTCAAAAGGAAGAATATGCTGTTACTGGGTGATGAGAGCAGATGCAGATGGAGCCACAGACAGGCAGGCATGCAAATTTCATTTGGATGGTATACTTTCACTTAATCACAATTTTCAAAAAAAGAAAGACAATAAAATGTGTAAATCTTAAGTGCTCAATACATTTTGACAAATTTTACACGTTTGTGACTATTACCTAGATCAGGATTCAGGATGTTTCCTTTACTCCAGAATATCCCTTAGGCTCCATTTAAGTCTATCTATACACCTCCAGATGCAACTAATACTTTAATTTCCACAACTCTTATTTAGTTTTGCATATTGTGAACTTCATATAAATGATAACATTAATAGACATTCTCTTCATATCTTCTTTTGCTCAACATAATGTTCTTAAGACTCATCACTGTTGTTCTATGTATTGGAAGTTAATTTTCAATATATTCTGGATGAATTTAATTTCTCCAGTATGTACATTGTTTTTTGATTTTCTTATCAACATCTTTTGAAGAACAAGTTTTTGATTTGTGGACATTGAATTAATCAATGTTTTCTTTTAAATAATTTATTGTGCTTTAAGTAGAAGTTTACAAGCTAATCTGTCATACAAAAACTTGCACACACAAACACACACACACTGCTATGTAACTCTAGGTATTCTCCCCTCCCTGTGACAACACAGTACTCCTTTCCATCCTGTACTTCTCATGTCCATTGAGTTAGCTCCTGTCCCCCTCCACCCTCCCATCTCATGTCTGGACAGAAGATGCTCAGTTAGCCTCATGAATCTCCTTATGTCAATAAGTACACTCTTCTCCAGTATCATTTTATGTCTTATGGTCCATTCCAACCCTTGTCTGAAAGCTTGGTTTCAGGAATGGTTTCAGTTCTGTGTTAACAGGGAGTCTGCAGGCCATGTCTTCCAGGAACTCTGCAGTCTGTCAAACTATCAAGTCTGGTCATTTTTATAGACTTTGAGTTCTATGTACCCCTTTTTCTCTTGCTACATCAGGGACTCTAGGCTTTATTCCCTGATCAGGATAGTCATTGATGGTGGCCAGGTGTCATCTAATTCTTCTAGTTTCATGCTGATGGAGTCTCTGGATTATGTGGCCCTTTCTATCTCTTGGGCTCATATTTTCCTTATATCTTTGATATCTTTAGTTCTCCTATGCCCCAGGTAGATCTGGGACCAACTGATGCTACTTAGATGGTTGATTGCTGGCTTTTAACATCCCAGATGCCACTCACCAAAGTGAGATGCACAGCATTTTCTTTAAAAATTCTGTTACACCAGTTGACCTAGATGTCCCCTGAAACCATGGTCCTCAGACCCCTGTTTCTACTACTCTGTCCTGCAAAGTGTTAGGTTATGACAAGGAAGCCTCTTAGTTTTTGGTTTAGTCCAGCTGTGCTTATCTCCCCTCTACTGCACACTATCCATCTATTCACCTAAATCAATTCCTATCTACTATCTAATCAAAGAATGCTCCTCACCCTTGTAACCATAAAGAATGTTTTCTTTCATGTTTAAATCTTTTCTTGGCTCCTTATAATAGTAGTCTCATACAATATTTGCCCTTTTTCATCTGACTAAATTCATTCAGCACAATGTCTTCCAAATTCTTCCATGTTATGAAATGTTTCCCAAGATCATCACTGTTTTTATCATTGCATAACACTTCATCATGTTAATATACTGTAGTTTGTTTATCCACTCATCAATTGATGGGCATTCAGATGAATTCCATTTTTTGCTATTGTGAACAGTGCTGTAATAAACATTACTGCACATGTATCTATTGTGTGGCAGCCCTTATTTCTCTAGGATGTATTCCAAGAAGTAGGATGACTAGATCACATGGTATTTCTATTTCTAGCTTTTAAAGAAAGTGCCAAATCAGTTTCCAAAGTGGTTGTGCCATTTTACATTCCCATCAGCATTGCAGAAGGGTTCCAGACTCTTCACAGCCTTTCCAACAGTTATTATTTTGTGGTTTTTTTTTTTATTATTAATATCACCCTTGTTGGGGTGAGATGATATCTCACTGTGGTTTTTATTGTCATTTTTCTAATGTCTAATTATCATGAACATCTCCTCATGCATCTGTTAGTGACCTCGATGTCTTTTTCGGTGAAGTGCCTGTTCATACACTTTACACCTTTTTTAAGTTGGATTATTGTTCCTTCTGTTGTTGAGGTTTTGCAGTATCTTGTAGATTGTAGAGACTATATGCTGATAAGATTTGTCATAGCCAAAAATTTATTCCCAGTTTGTAGGTTGGCTTTTTACCCTTTTGGTGACATATTTAGATGAGCATTAAGTATCTGATTTTAAGGAGTTCCCAGTTATCTGTTTGCTCTCCCAGTGTTTGTGCATTGTTAGTAATGTAATGTAGTCTGCTTATGTGTATATTAGGACTCTCAAAGTTGTCTCTATTTTTTCTTCCATGATCTTCATCAATTTAGATTTTATATTTAGGCCTTTGATTCATTTTGAGTTAGTTTTTGTGCATGATTTGAGATACAGGTCCTGTTATAATTATTTACAAATAGAAATCTAGTTATGCCAACATCACTTGATAAAAAGACTGTCCTTTCCACAGTTTATAGACTTTGGGACTTTGTCAAATATCAGCTGCTCATAGGTGGATGATTTTATGTCTAGGTTCTCAATTTTGTTCCATTGGTCTATGTATCTATTTTTGTACCAGTGACTGCTGTGATAGTGTAATAGACTCTAAAGTTAGGTAATGTGAGGCCTTCCACTTCATTCTGCTTCTTCGTTAGTGCTTTACTTATCCAGGACTTCTTTCCTTTCCATGTGAAGTTAGGGACTTGTTTCTCTGTCTCATTAAAAAAAATGCCATCGAAATTTGTATTGAGATTGCATTATGTCTATAAATCACTTTGGGTAGAATAGACATTTTCACAATGTTGAGTCTTCCTGTCTACAAACAAGGTAGGTTTCTCCACTAATGCAGGTCTCTGGTTTCCTGCAGTAGAGTCGTGATTTTCTTTGTATAGGTCTTTTATGTCTGGTTAGATTTATTCCCAGTACTTGGTCTTCTTAGGGGCTATTGTAAATGGTACTGATTTGGTAATTTCATCTTTGATGTTCTCATGGTACAAAGGGATCCAACTGATTTTTGTATGTTTATATTATATCCTGATGCTTTGCTGAACCCTTCTATTAGCTCCAGTAGTTTCTTTGTGGATTCTTTATGGTTTTCTGTGCATGCTATCATACCATTTTAAAATGGAGTACTTTTACTTCTTCCTTACATATCTGGATGCCCTTTGTCTCTTTATCTTGCCTGATTGCTCTAACTAGAACCTCCAGGACACTGTTGAATAGAAGTGGTGACAAAGGGCATCCTTCTCTGGTTCCTCTCAAGGAAAATGCTTTCAGACTCTCAATTTAGGAAAATGTTGCTGTTTGCTTTGTATAAATGTCCTATACTATGTTGAGAATATCTCTTCTATTCCTATTATGCTGAGAATTTTTAACATGAATGGCTGTTGGACTTTGTTAAATGGCTTTCCCACATCAATTCACAAAATCAAGTGGTCTGTATCTTTTATTTTATTTATGTGGCTTATGTCTTTCTAATGTTGAAGTATCCCTTCCTCCCTGGTGGTCATGGTGATTTTTTTTGATACATTGTTGAATTATATTAGCTAGAATTTTGTTGAGGATTTTTGCATTTAAGTTCATGAAAGATATTGGTCTGTAACTCTCCTTTTTTTGTTTTTACTTGGTTTTTGGAATCAAGGTTATGCTGGCTTCATAGAACAAATTTGGCAGTATTCCATCCTTTTCTATACTCTGAAATACCTTTAGTATTAGTGGTAGTAACTCTTCTCTGACAGTTTGGTGGAATTCTCCAGTGAAGCCACCAGGGTCAGAGCTTTTTTTTGGTTGGGAGTTTTTAAATTACCTTTTTAATCTCTTCTTTTGTTATGGGTTTATATAGTTGTTCTACTTCCATTTACGTTAGTTTAGGTAGGTGATGTATTTCTACAAATTTGTCCATTTCCTCTAGTACAATTTTTTGTATTATTCTATTGTGATTTTTTAATTTCAGTTGAGTCTGTTGTGATATCACCCATCTCATTTCTTATTGAGTTATTTGCTTCCTCTCATGTTTTTCTTTTGTCAGTTTGGCCAGTAGTTTACTGATTTTATTGATCTTTTCAAAGAACCAGTTTTTGGTCTTGTTAACTCTTTCAATTGTTTTTCTATTCTCTGGTTCATTTAGTTGAGCAATAATTTTTATTATTTGCTTTCTTCTGGTGCATAAGGGCTTTTTTTCTTGCTCTCTTTCAGCTGTTAGAGTCATAGGGTTAACACTTTAATGTTGGCCCTTTCTTCTTTTTGGATGTGTGCTTTTATTGAGATAAACTGAACACTGAGTGCCACTTTTTCCTGTGTCCCAAAGGTTCTGTTAGGATATGTTTTCATTCTGTGAATTTTTTATTCTGCCCTTGATTTCTTTTACAACTCAGCAGTCTTTGAGCGAAGTGTTGTCCAATTTCTATGTGTTTGATTCCCACCCCCCCAACCTTGCTTTTTCTGGTATTGATTTCCACTTTTATGGCTTTATGATCTGAAAGATGCTTTGTTATATTTCAGTGCTTTGACTTTGTTAAGGATTGCTTTATGGCTTGTGGTCAATTTTGGAAAATGTTCCATGTGCATTGGAAAGGAAAGTATACCTGGCTGCTTTTGTGGACTCTTTGTTCTGTATATGTCTGTGAGTACAAGTTGGTTGACTGTGACATTTAGATCTTCCCTGTCTTTACTGAGCTTTTTTCTGGATGCTCTCTCCTTCACTGAAAGTGGTGTGTTGAAGTCTGCTACTATTATTGTGAAGCCATCTATTTCTGTTTTCAATGTAGTTAGAGTTTAAGTATTTTGCACTCCTGTCATTGGGTATGTAGATTTTTAATATGGTTATGTTCTCTTGGAATATTGACCCTTTAATAATTATGTCGTATCTTTTCTTATCCAACATGGTGAATTTTACTTTAAAGCAAAATTTTATTTTATCAGAGATTAATATTGCCACTCCTGCTCTTTTTTTTTGAGTGTTGTTACCTAGAAATAGTTCTTTTCTATCTTTTGAGTTTTAATTAGTTATTTTTTTTTTAAGTCTAAGGTGTGTCTCCCACAGGCAGCATATAGAAAGATCATGTTTTTTCATCAAATTTGCCACTCTCCATCTCTTTATTGGTGCAATTAATCAATTTACATTCAGTGTGATTATTGATAACTGTGAGCTTAGTTCTGTCATTTTGATGTCTGTTTTCGTGTGCTGTAGACAATTCCTTTGTTCCACTTAATTTTCTGCGCAGTCTTTTTTCCTTAAGTGTTTTCTTTTCATATTTTTCAACGATCATGATTTTGTATTTGCTGAGACTTCATGTTTTTCTTGGTTTTTTGTTTCAATTCATTGGACTGATAATTTTCTTTGTGATTATCTTGATATTTATCCCTATTTTTCTAAATTTAAGCCAGTATTTACTTTATTTATATCACCTTGACTTCTTTTCCATATGAAACATACAGGACTACACTTTATTTAAGTCTCTCTTTTTTGTTCTAATGCTTCTATAATGACATTTCTATTTCCCTATTTTCAGCATTTTTCCTTTGATTTATTTTTATGATTTTCCTGTTTGGGTTGATATTCTTTAGTATTTCTTCTAATTCTAGTTTGGTTTTGGGAAGTTCCCTAAACTTTTGTTTATCTGGAAATGTCCTAATTTTGCAATCATAATTGACAGACAATTTTGCTGGATGTGTAATTTTTGGCTGGCAATTATTTTCATTCAAGCCTTTCTATATGAGGGCCCATTGCCTTCTTGCTTGCATAGTTTCTGCTGAATAGTCCAAACTTGGTCTTACTCATTCTCCATTGTAGGTTATTTTTAATTTATCACCACTTTAAAATTATCTCCTTATCTTTAGTCTTGGCAAGTTTGATTATAATATGTCTTGGTGTCTTTCTTTCGGGCTCTACCTTGTATGGACCTTGTATGGAGTTTGGTAAGCATCTTGGATAGGTATCTTCTCATTTTTTATGAATTCAGGGAAGTTTTCCATCAACAAGTCTTCAACATTTCTCTCTGTATTTTGTTATCCTCCCCTATTCTGGTACTCCAGTCACTCGTGGATTATTCCTTTTGATAGAGTCCCTCATAACTCTTAGTGTTTTGTGATTTTTAAAAAATTCTTTTATCTGATCTTACCTCAAACATGCTGGTGTTATGTACTTTATCTCCAGTCTAACTAACTCAACCTTTTATTACCTCGAATATTCTCCTTTGACTTTCTATTGAGTTGTCTAATTCTGTAATTATATTATTATCTGAATTTCTAATACCTGCCACTGTGTGCTTTCTTGAAGCCTGTTTGATTTGTAATTATGCTCTGGTGCACTTTGTCTCATCTCTTTCCTGATCTCTCTAAGAGTTCTAAATATTAGTCTTCTGTATACTACCTCTGATAATTCCAGGAAGTTCTCTTTATCTGGAAAATTTCTTGATTCTTTGGTTTTGGTGCATTCTGAAGGTATCATGGTCTACCTCTCTAAGTGACCTGATATTGACTGTTGTCTCCAAGCCAACATTAAGTTGTTGAATTTTTTTATTTTATGTTTGGTTATTATGTTCTAGCTTCTTGTTTTACTTGAAGTGTCACAATAGGACAGTTGTGTGTGCTAATTCAGTTATTAGTGCCTTTGAAGCTCTAACATCCTTTCACCAGGTGGCGACAGCTGTTACTAGACATGCAAGACCAGAAGTCAATTACTTTTTTTGTATGAATTCAGTTCAGGTGTCCTGTAGTCAGTCATCAAGTATGCGGTACTGGCACTCCCCTACTGTCATAGGTGGTCAGGGGTGATTGTTATAGGTACAATCTGGCTGCAGCTGCTGAGAAAAGCAAGGATCTAACAGCCATCTGTGTCTGTGAGGACGTCTGATTCTAGATGAAGGAATTGTTTCTGCCCTGAATTTCTGGCTCAGGGGAGTTGGTTGATTTCCTCCCTCCCCTTTCCCCCAGTTTGTTAAATTGTTCCCTCTCCAAGTCTAGGAGACTAGCTTGGGACAGGCTTAAGGAGTCCTAGTTTCAGGTTAGGTAACAGGGTCAGATTCTATAGCCACGTGCAGTACAGAGAAGGGAGGGAGAGGTGCTGGGAAAAGAGAGAGAGGTTTATCCACAAACAGTAAGTAAAAAGCAAACCACTTAGTTTTTGAAGGTTGAGCGCCACTTTTCACTGGTTCTAGTGGCTCGAGTACATGCTCTGCTGCTCTTTCTCTTTCCCTGAAGAGGGCACTTCCCAAAAGCCACCACTCCGTTCACTATGCTAGCTGCAGCCCAGTCCTGGTGGGTCAGATCTGGCCAATCCTAGGTACTTCTGGACCTACTCTTCCTTCCTCTTTGCTCAGTCCTATTTCTCAACTTTCCCTTTGATGTTCAGGATTCCTAGAATGTCATTGTAATCAATTCACTTGTTCTTTTAGGTTTTTATTGTTAGAGGGATTACAGGAAGAATCTGACTACCCTACCATGTTGGCCCCACCTCCAATCTCAATTTTTTCTGTTATGAGTAATATGTTTCATATCCTAAAAAATCTTTGCCAACAAAAGTAAAACAATATTCTCTGATATATTCTTATAAGAGGTTGATAACCCAAAAAAATCCAGTGCCAATAGTTTTAGTTTTCATATTTAGCTATATAAACTGTTTGTAGGTAACTTTTGTACATGGTGTTTGGAAGGAGTCATAGTTTATTTTTTTCCCATGCCAAGTCAGCCAAGTGCCGTTGAGTCGGATCCAACTCATGGTGACCCTAGGGGCCAGGGTAGAACTGATCCCCAGAGTTTTGACACTTAATTCTTTTAGAATTCTTTATTTAAATACTATCTCTCCCCACCCCCCCATTTAATTATGCTCTTGACTTAATCCAAATCAATTGACCATATATTTGGGAGTCTATTTCTGCAGCCTCTATGCTATTCTACTAATCTACATCTCTATCTTTATTTTAATATGAAACTTTATTACTGCAGGGAAGTGCTTCTTTAATTTCATTGGCTTGAATCTATAGACACGTTTGTGGGAGAATATATATTTTAACAATATAGGGTCTTCCAATTAATGAACACAGTATATCATCTTTAAATACTCAAGATAGATGTAATTTTCAGTGTAGTGGTTTGCACATCATTTTTTAAGCAGCTTCTAAGTATCTTGTTTTCAGCTTCTATTATAAATGTCAAGCCAAGCCAAGTGCCGTCAAGTCAGATCCAATTCATGGCAACCCTGACGGTTAAAATTTTTACATGCCATTACTTATTTTACAGATATAAAATAGATTTTTTTTGTTATTATTGACCTTACATCCTATGATTTTGCCTTATTAATTGTAACAGTTTTGTAGCTTCATTAAGATTTTTGGCATAGAAGTTATGTGGTCTACAAATAGTCACAATTTTATTTCTTTCTCATTCATCTTAATAGTTCTAAATTTATTTCTCTTGCCTTGTTGCACTGTGTAGACCCTTTTGCATGATTATAAATTAAAATGGTGAGAGCTACCATATCTCCCTTGCTTCTTATTTTAGGTCGGAAGAATTTCATATTTCATCACTAAGTATTCAAGCTTCATAGGAAACTTTTCTATTTTTAAATCATAAGTAGATGAAGAGTTTTGTCTACATCTATTTGGAGGACATATTCTCCTCTTCTTTTTTTTCCTTCATTCTGTTAATTGCTGAATTGCACTGATTTTCAGATATTAACAAAACCTAATATTCCTGAGGTAAAATCTATTTAGTCTTGGTCACAACCAAGTATCTTTTTATATGTTTCTAAATTTACCTCATAATATTTTATGAAGTCTTTTTGTCTATGTTAGAGGCATATTGGCTATAATTCTCATATTTTTATTCATTGTTTTTGTATTGTTCTTATATTTTAGAAAAAGTTTATCTAGGATTGTTATTACTCATTTCTTAAATATTTTCTGGCACTCATCAGTCAAACAATCTAGGCCTGAAGGGTTTTTGTTTGTTTGTTTGTTTTGTTTTTTATACTTTTGCAGAAAAGTGTTTTTTTTTTATATATATATACATTAGAATTTCAGTGAAGATTACTCAAGCCAACCAAGTGCTGTCGAGTCGGATCTGACTCATAAGTTTCCTATTTTTTTCTTTAGTAAGTTTTGTTGTGATTGTTGGTTTGTTTCTTCTTCTTCTTCTTCTTCTTCTTTTTAAGGATATTTTTCCTCTTCATCTAGGCCAGGAATGAGCAAACTACAGAGGAGCCTCTTGTCTAATGTCTAGTGAATGTATGTAATATATAAACCTACAGGTCTTTGAGAGTGCCCTTTCAGTGAAACACTACTAACTTGTACTGAAAGGGACAGAGAGAAAGGAAAATGAAAGAAATGTTTTTGAACTCATAAATTCCTTAGTCAGGAAACAGGCTGATGAACTACTCAGCTACATACAAACATGCAACCCTTTATGTATAAAGAAGAATGACTCAGAGACTGTATCCATGGGCACAGAGGGCAGGGCCTTGTGCTGCAGCGGATGGAACCTCAAACCACGGAAGACTAGTCCTAGGCTTTGAAACTTAATAGAGATTGCCCAGTAGGATTTCAAAATTCTTGGGACTCATGACTCCTTTTTTCCTTCCATTTTCTCATTCTTGGAATAGGAATATCTACATCTGTTATCTTTTGTCTGTTCCATCATTATATTTTGAGAGCAGATAACTTGATTTCTAGTGTCATAAGTCCACAGATGGTAAAGAGTTTTGCCACGAGGTGGATCACACTCAAAGTCTCACCCTTACCTCAATTAAATGATGAGGTTTAGAACTTTTCGACTTGATGGCACTTGGCTTTGGCTTGGCATTGGACTTTCAGTTGTTGTAATGAGTTGAGAATTTGGGTGATGCTGAAACAAAGTAAATATATTTTGCATATGTAATGGACATGAATATATGGGGGAAAGAGGATGAACTGTGGTAGGCTGAGTAATACTCTTCCCCCAAAGATGTCCATGCCTTAATTCCTGGAACCCATGAATTTGTTATGTTACATGATAGAAAGGACTTGGCAGATGTTAGTAAGTTAAAGAAGTTGAGATGGGAGAATTATCCTGAAATACCTATGTGCATCCAGTATAATCAGAAGGATCCTTGCAAGAGGGAAGCAGGAGGATCTAAGGCAAAATAGTAATTTTAAAAAAAGAGACAATGGAATGAGACATTGATGATGGTGGAAGAGATCACAAGACAAACTATGTAAGTAGCCTCTAGAAACTAGAAAAGGCAAGGAAATAGATTCTCTCCAGAAGGAACACAGCTCTGCTAACTTGTTGACTTCAGATTTATGACTTGTAAAAGAATAAATTTGTGTTGTTTTAAACTAGTAAGTTTGCAGTAATTTGTTACAGCAGTGTTAGGAAACTAATAAATACTTTAGTTCTGCTTCTCTCACATTCAAATCCTGAATCTGATTTTCAGTACATTTTGCTCTCCAGCTCCAAGACATGAGTTTCTCAAACTTACGTACATCCACCAAGGCCTTCTAGCTTTCACACCATGGCCTCAATTTGTAGGTGGCTGGCCTAAGCTTGTCATTTTCTCCATTCACAACTTAAACTGCATCTGCTGCAGCTAAGGACTGCTGCATAGTTCTTAAAATTACCATTGACCCTAGAAATGTCAAGCACTAGAGATATTTCAGAATACAGTGAGTTCTTTTACCTGTATTCCATGGCAATACTGTAAGTGCAACTTAGTAAGCATAATACCACAGTATACTAGGTTTTGTCACAAAGAGTACTTGTTGTCAGTTGGCCAGTAAGTGAACTAGTAACAGAACTTTATCCTGAGAATCTGCTTCTCAGGATCTCTTCTGGTACCAGTTGTCTCAGCATGACCTTCCCACTAAGCAAATCCTGACACAAGATTTTAAGTGCAAGTAGATTATTTGATAAATATATGTATATTTTAAATCCAGTAAATGGAGGAGAAACTGAAACAGAAAAGGGAAAGCAGACTGGTATAATACATGACAGGTCAAAACAAAAATAGGCTCTGTTCATGCAACATTTCGTAAGAAGTGTTGCCTTTCTGATCTAGCTTTTCTAAACCACTGGAATCATGACTTTCTAAGTTGATGGCATGCACCTACCTTATATAGATACATTTACTATTGTAGTCATTAGTAATATTCATCAAACTAAGTATTTCCAATCCTGCTTTCTGGGAACAGTTTAGGAGTTCACTTTTTAGTTTTCTTGTGGTTGGGCAGAGCCATGTCACTAGTTCTAGACAATGAGCTGTGAGAGAAAGAGAAACAAATGATCTATGTCACTCCCAGGGTGAAATGTTTAATTGTTGCAGCATGCCAGGGTTTTATAGAATGGTATACTAGTTGTGGTGGTCAGGATTATGCCAACATGGCTACTCCATATTTGGCTGATGTATTAAGTGGCAGGGCTGGGTTTGTGGTGGCTTCCCACCCCTCATCTCTCATCTCTCAACCTTCCACTACTACTGCTGGTCTGCTCATGTAGCCAGGAGCTCCTGCTCTCTTCTTGCAGCATCTGGTTCCTGGACTTGAGCTAGCAGCTGTTGGATTCATCAATCCTTACAGTTGGCACTTGAGAGTCCTGCTCCCTGACCTGCCAGCCTCTGCCGCTCTGTCTCGCCACCAGCTTGGGATCCACCAACCTACACAGCCAGTGATCTAGAACTCTGATCTCTGACCTGCTGACTTTGGGTTCCTCAGCTTCTCTGGCTACATGAAGCTTGTGCCAGAACTTGGGACATTCAGCTTCTGTGATTGTGTGAGCTGTTTCCTATGTCTGTATCTATCTATCTATCTATATATATTACAAATCTTCCCTTGTACCTACACATGTTACTGGTTTTGCTTCCCTAGAAAACCCAGCCTAAGACACTAGTAAACTAGCTCTTGTGGGGGGGGGGGGAGAGCCCAGCCCTGATTTTCTAGCATCTTCAAATTCTGTGGTATAAATACCCTGCCATGGCTAATTCCAGGCTATCAACATGACATCACTGGACAATGGACTGAGAAGTGTTGCGCACAAAAATGTTGCACGAACCAGTGTGATTGTCTCCATCATACCACTGGTTTATTACCAGCCAACTATCACCCACAAATGGATTTTCATTGATATTGTGCTGTCAAGGGAACCAGTTCTTGGATCTGCTTCTTAGGATCACTTCTGGTATTAATTATCTTGCTTAACTCTGGAGTTCTCTTTCCTTCTACCAAAGTGACTGGAAATGTAAGAGATGAATGTATAAAACTCTTAATTGTCTATGCTTTTATAAAATTGAATTTTAATCTCATTTAGGAGAGAAAACAAGTTTGTTGTTTAATTTTTGTAAGAAACAGAAATGGATTTACTGGTATTTTATTTTAGGCATGCTAATTGGCCCTTACCTAAAGTCAAAAATCAAGAGAAAGAAAATCTCAGTTATCCCTTTGTATAGAAAGTTGTTCTCATTTGTCTCTCCTTTCGGTCTTCCGCAAGAGTATATGCCCTTTTACAGTACATCGTTCCATAATTTGTTAGGCAGTTGTGTAAGTAAGAGACACCTACAATTTGGTTTACTGTTTTTGTTTTCTTTCCTTGCTTGAAAACAAAGATTTATGACACTTGGACAGTGTAGCTGTAGAACACACATTAACAATGGATAACTTTTGTCTTCACACTCAAAATAAAGCAATCAATCACTAGCTAGTGGAGGACTAATTTTGTAGCTGAACAAGGACATGGACCATTTTAAGAAAATGCTCATGATTGATATCTGTATACAGAACATATTAATTTTTTCATAAATGCTAAATCATATTGCACAGAGTACATAAAAGCTAAAGAAACAGAGACTAAATGAGTTCTCTGAGAGAGATGATGTCAAAAGGCTCTTCTCTGAGCACTTTGGCAAAATCATTTTTAAACACTTCTGCTATCCATATTTCCCAAAAGATATTTGAATTGTAACAGTGAGAGCATCTGGTGCTTTTGAAATGAAATACTTTCTATAAAACACTTAGTAATATTCCTGGCACATAATCATTGCCAACAAGAAATTATTATCATTGTTAATGGAAGAATGTTAAGACTATTTGTACAGGTAGATCCCAAAAGAAAGACACCAAGGCATATTATAATCAAACTTGCCAAAATTAAGATGAAATACTTTTAAAAGTGGCTAAGGATAAACAAAAAATAACTTACAAAGAAAGATCTAGAAGACTAAACTCGGATTGCTTGGCAGAAACCATGCAGAGAAGGCAATGGGATGACATATACAAAGCCTTGAAGGAAAATAATTCCAGCCAAGAATTATATACCCAGCAAAACTGTCTCTCAAATATAACAGTGAAATTAGGACATTTCCAGACAGACAGAAATTTAGGGAATTTGCAAAAACCAAACCAAAATTACAGGAAATACTAAGGCAGTCTTTTGGTTATAAAACCCTTGGGTAACAACCCAAGACCAGAACACAGAACAGAGTAAATGGATATCCACCCAAATAGGGAATCACAAAAACAAATCAAAGGCAAAATACTAAGAGTAAGGAAATAGAGATGTCATTATATAAACATCATAATAAAGAAGAGGGACCCAAAAGAAAATCTAGTCATAGATCTTTCATATGGAGAGTGAGTCATAGAGACATAAAGAAATTAGACTGGCTAAAATTTAGAAAAATAGGGATAAATATTAAGATAACCACAGAGGAAACTATCATTCCTATGCTTCAAAATGAAAACACGGAATCACAGCATATGTAAAACCATCAGCACTGAAAAAGATGCAAAGAAAACACATAAAGAAAGAAGAGACTCAGCACAGAAAGTCAAATGGAACAAAGGAATTCTCTACAGCACACAAAAAAGACATCAAAATGACAGTACTACACTCATACCTACCAATAATCATGCTGAATAGAAATAAACTAAATGCACCCTTAAAGAGACAGAGTGGCAGATTGAATTTAAAAAAAGAAATGCAATCCATTTACATATTGTCTACAGAACCTTAGACTCAAAGACATGAGCAGACTACAATTCAAAGGATGGAAAAAAATATGTCTCAGGCTAATTAGTATATCCTGGAGAAATAAGGGCTGTTACATGAACAGATACATGCACATCAGTGTTTACTACAACACTGTCCACAATAGCAAAAATATAGAACCAGCATAGGTGCCATCAACAGATGAATGAATAAACAAACTACAATATATTCACACAATGGAATACTATACAATAATAACGAACAAAGATGATCTTAGAAAACATCCCATAACATGGCAGACATTATGTTGAGTGAAATTAGTCAGATACAAAAGGACAAATATTGTATGAGACCATTATTATAAGGACTTAAGGAAAGGTTAAGCACAGAAGAAAATAACCTTTAATGGTTACAAGAGTAACCAGTGATAGTAGGTAGGAACTGGGTTAGGTGAAGGGAGTGACAGCATGCAGTAGAAGGGAGGTTAGGGCAGCTGGATCACACCAACATCTAAAAGATTATCTAAATAATCCCCACACTTTGAAGGACAGAGTTTCAGGGAACATCTAGGCTACTTGACATAACTAATTTTTTTTTTTAAGAAAATGTTCTGCGTACCACTTTGGTAAGTGGTGTTTGGGGTCTTAAAAGCTAGCAAGTAGCCATATGAGTAGCATCAATTGGTCCCAATCCACCTGGAGCAAAGGAGAACAAAAGACATCAAAGACATGAGGAAAATATGAGCCCAGCAGACAGAAGGTCCCATATGATCCAAAGACTGCATTAGCATGAGACTAGAAAAACTAGATGGTGCCTGGCCACCATCAATGGCTAACCTGGCAGGGAACATGATGCAAAGTCCCTGAGGTAGCAGGAAAAAATGGATGTGCAGAACTAGAACTCTAGTAAAAGACCAAACTTGAGGGTCGATCAGACTAGAGGGTCCCTTTAGGACATGGATCCCAGGCACTATTAGTCCAGAGCTGAAACTGATACTAAAGCTAACTCTTCAAAGATTGGATTGAACTGTAAGACATAAAGTGATGGTGGCAAAAATATGCTTCTTGACTTAAATATATGGATGAGGCTGTCTGAGCAGCTCTTGTCTAGAGGTGAGATGAGAGGGTGGAGGGGAACAGGAGTTGGTTGAATGGATGTGGGAAGTGCAGGACAGAAAGGAGGAGTGTACTGTCACAGAAGCATAGGAAAGAGAGCAGTTAGTTGCGTAGTGGTGTACGTTCAGGGTTTTATATGGCAAATTGATTTGGATTGTAAACTTTTACTTAAAGTACAATAAAATATGTAAAAAAAAAGACTTCTTGTACTAGCCATTCTTCATGCTATTACTTCTCCACAGAATGTCATAACTCTTGCTCTTAGTTCACTGAAAAGTCTAGGCATTCAAGTCCCATTGTGAAATTTATATTCAGTTGAATTTACAGTAGCCTTATCTTTGTTTAATCACTTACTGCATTTTCAATGTCAAGGGTGACAGTTAAATACAGGACCTCTGAAGTTAGATTGCCTGGGTTTGAACCTTGGCATTGCACTTCAACTGACTGGGTGACCTGGAATAACTTAATTAACCTCTCTGGATCTTATATGAAAAATGGGCATAATAATAATATCTACTTATTAGGTTGTTGTGAGGCAGAATTAAAACATGTAGAGGCATTAGAACAATGTAATCAGAAAGTATGTATTATCTGTCAGTAATGTATTTTTATACTAGTCTGTTCTTTAAGTGGTATGTGTATTAATTCTGTATTACCAAATATAAGCTTCTTGAAATCAAGAACTATTGCTTAGGTGACTTTCACAGTGTTCATCACAGCAATAGGTACACAGTGCAATAGGTACATGAAAAGCCAGCCAAGTGCTGTTGAGGTACATAGTTGATGTCAAATATCTGTCAACTGAGTAAATTAAAGTGCAGCTGTGTGTAAATTATTTAGAATGAGGGAATCTGAAAAGAAATATCCACATACTGAGTACTGTCTACCAGTATCATATACATCATTTCATCTTCATAGCCCTCCTGTAGCTGGAAGCTCTTTCTTCTACATAAATAGGGTCTGTATGAGAATTGTAGAATGCATGTCAAGTGTTTCACATAATAATTGATACACAAATGGATCAAGGAATACAACATTGTAAATGTTAGTAAAAAGGGAAATGACAAAAAAAATTCATACTATCTCCTAATTTTATAGATAAACCAACTGAAGCTCACAGAAGTTAAATCAATGGTGTGAGGTCAGTTAGCAAGTTGTGGAACCAGATAAACTGTATTAATTTTCTACTGTTGTTAAGATACAAGGAGCTGGTTATTGGATGGACACTAGGGTGAGATGGAAGAACCTAGTTTTATCCTTAGCTCTTCCTTCGTATTGTTGGTTGTGAGTGAACTTCTCTCAGCCTTAAGTTCCTGTCTGTAAAAGGAGAAGTTGAATTAATAATCTCTTAAGAGTCCTTCGACTTGACGGCACTTCGCTTGGCTAAGATTCCTTCAACCTTTGCCATGTGAAACTATCAACGTAGCATAAAAAATCTCAGTAACAGTCTTCTAAGGAAAAGTTTTCTTGTTCTTTGGAGCCAGGGAAGAATTTACTTCAACTTTTATGGAGTAACCAAAGATGTGTTTTATACTACATGTTTGAATCTGATATTTTGTTACCACTCACTGCAGTGTCACATTATCCTTAGTTGCATGAATATGAAAACACTGAAATAATTCCTCACTGAGAGAACATTTAGAGCCAGTCTATTTGCTTTGCTCCCAATAATGCATGGTAAACAGTACATTCCAACCCATCAGGGTTTTTCTTACCTGACTATTTTAGGATTCAGTAACAAAATACAAGATCACAAGAAATAGACAGGCAAGGTCAGGTAGGAGTCCATGTAATGCCACGTGTTTGGGGGACTGAAAACACTGTATATCAAAGGAGTACTTTCATATGCATAGATCTTCAGCATTCAGAGTATTTTCCAGATGTTCTGGGGAGGGCACCACTACACAATGGAATAAAATATTCTCCAAATGATAAGGAATGATCTTGTATCAAAGTAGCCAAAAAGAGGGCTGCAAAAAAGAAAAATGCATTGTTTTTAACTCAAAGACAAATTTGAACCCACACTTTGTGTTAACAGAGTTCTTAAAATACCATTGTACTAATCATGTTAGTGGCAGTAGGTTGTAATAACGAATTGTTACACTCTGAATGTAACATAGAATCTAGATTGTCCTGAACTAAATACTAGATATAAAAAAATCCCTTACTGAGAAGAATCTATGTGTTCCCCCTGTGCACTCCTGTGAAGACTGCAAACAAACCCTGGTAAACCAACTGGCAGTGGGAATGATTGAGACAAAGTAAGAAAATAGATGATATTGCTGCTTAATTGGCTGATTTAAAAGAAATGAGCCAGTAGTTTTGTGATAGGGCTCTGGAGAGCAGCATTATTAATCATTGTTCAAAGCTGTTCCAATGGATCTTTTCAATGAATGACTCCTAGGGAACTTGGATAAAACAAGTGGGAATAAATAAAAATTAAAAAAAGGAAAATCAAGTTTAAACAGCACGCATCGAAAGTAATGAGCTTAGCTTCTCAGGGGACACTGAGGCCAATTGGCATAACTAGACTATTACTAAGAATCTTATTGGTGAGTGGCATCTGGGGTCTTAAAAGCTAGTAAGCTGCCATCTGAGCTACATCAGATGGTCCTAACTCAGCCAGATCAGATGATCACCAAGGACAACAGAGACACATGCACAAGAATGTTTATCGCAGCACAGTCCACGATAGCAAAAAGATGGAATCAATCCAGATGCCCAACGACAGAGGAATGGATAGGTAAACTATGCTATATGTACTCAATGGAGTACCATGCAATGATAAAGGATAATGATGATTCCGGGAAACATTTCATAACCTGGTTTCAACTGGAAGACATTACGTTAAGTGAAAGTAGTCAGCAACAGAAGGACAAATATTGTATGAGCCCCCTATGATAAGATCTCAAAACAGACTTATGCATAGAAGAAAAGACTCTTTGATGGCTGCAAGGGAGGGGAGGGAGGAAGAGCGAGGGGGGAAGACTTTAGATTAGATAGTTAGTAGAAATTTGGTTGGATGAAATCGGTGATAGCACACATTAGAAATAAGAACAATATTAAGTGGACTTCAACATAATTTGAATAATCGTTCAATCTTAACCCAATACTGCAAGGACAGAGCAGCCAGGTCAGGGGGCAGGAGACCGTGCTCTTAGGCAAAATCGAGGCCAATTGGCACAACAAGCATTTTGCTAAGAGGGCTCTCTGCACCCCACATTGGTGAGTGGCGTCTGGGGTCTTAAAAGCTGCCATCCAAGGGCATAGCAAATAGTCCTAACTCAGCAGGAACGGATGCTCACCGAGGACCAAAACAACATGGGGTAAAGACAACCCAGAAGATAGAGAGACCCACATAGACTTGGGACCGGAAGAACCAGATGGTGCCAGGCCACCTCTAGTGATAGCTGCGATGGAGCTCACTAGGTTGAGTCTCACTGGCAACACAAGAATAAAAAGGGGTACATCCTGAGATCTCCACTAAAAGACCACAATTGATGGTCTAGTGGCTTCGGAGTTCCCCTGGGAGCACGGTCCCTGGCCCTGATGCTGCCCTTGCCCATAAATCATAATGAAGTTCCACTCTTTGGACATGAATGCATTGGACTTGGCGATGCAGAGTGACCATATATTGGATACATTTTATGATTCTGTGTGTCTATAGGATAACATCCTGCTGACCTCTGGCTGGAGGAAGGAGAGTGGGTGGAGAGGAGAGGAAAGGAGACTGTTGGGAGGATGAGACATGTATGGAGCAGAGAGGAATAAAGTGCTGTCACTGGTCAGGAAAAGCAGTGGAAAGTGCATATAGGTGGGCGTGTAAATTTATATGGGAATGTACATTTTCACTCAGTAATAATAAAAAACAAAACAAAACAAAAAAACCCTGGCTTGATAGCAACCATTGACCACCAAACATGGACACAGGGCATTTCCTTTCAGGCCACCTGTCTGCACCTCAGCAGGGTTTACAGTGCAGCTGGACCCACTTCACAGACACAATTATCTCTTCAAGAGAGATTAGCAGAGAGAAGAGGACAAAAAAGGCAAAGCCTTTCGTTTTAGGATCTATACCAAATAATACCCTGTTCTTATATATGCACAAATATCTTTTTGATGTGCCCCCCCAGCCTTGCAAAGAAAATGCTTTCAGCAAATAAACCAGCTCTAATAGTTTTCTGGAGCCCTAGCCACACAGTGGTTAAGAGCTCAGCTGCTAACCATAAGACTGGCAGTTCAAATTCACCAGCTGCCCTTTGAAACCCTGTGGAACCCCTGTGAGGCAGTTCTATTCTGTCCTTTAGGGGCTGCTATGAGTTGGAACTGATTAGAGAGAAATGGTTTTTGTTTGTTTTGATTTTTTGAGTTAATGGTTTTCCAGTCACTTGGCAGATTATTGTGCAATTTAAGTCCTTTTAAGGGAGGAAAAATCAATTTCTTAAGAGAAAAAGTACATCAATGTTTTATTAAAGGATCAAATAAACTACTCTATTCGAAGCAGAAATAATTTTGCTGAATGAAAATTATGTTGTGACTGCTTTGGGAGGTAAATCTTATTAATAAAGCAATTATTTTTCCCTTATTTAGTGCACACAGTGTGCCCCGAAATGTATTAGGCCCTGTGGGATCACAAGAGAGAACTATGTACATGATTTCTGCACCAGGAGTAGCATAGGTGAATACGTTAAACAGTTAGGAAACGAAACAGATGGCAATTTGAGATGCATGAACTGAATTCCAAGAAGTTGAAATTTTCCACTTGAGCTGAGCTGACAGGATGGTTTCCAGGGAAGAGTTGTAACATGTGTTAAACTGTAAGTGTCATCTCACGACTATACTGAGACATGTGCTGTAATAGGAAAATCAATAGCATGGTGTCATGCTTCTGTTTCTCTAATCCATGTCTTTGCTCATGAGATTCTTTCCTACCCTGACTGTTACTCCCGCCAGTGCAATAAATCACCACTTCCAAAACCTGCCTCATAATTCATGTCTCCAAGAAATCCATCCTGAGAAGCCCTTGGCACTTCATCATCCTCAACGATCCAATCTGAATGTGCTGTTTTGCATTGTAATGTTTCTGTATTACTCATGTGGGTGGGCTGATCCTGCTGAACTAAAACTACACATGAGCAAAGAATTCAGCATTTTTTGCATTTGAACTTACTTAATGTTATTTGCCTCTCAGTCTTTTGCCACTTAGCACTAGCTATCCCACACAACAGGTTTCTTGTGTTTACATTAATGTATTTTATCAACTTTCAGAATGAGATGAGCACCCGCACCCCACCCTGCCACCAACTGTTTTTCAGTTGGGCATTGCTTTGTGGGTTTTTTTTTTCCCCCTACTCTGTTCCTCTCTCCCACTTTGGGCTAGATCTTCCTTTTCCTTTCTCTCTGATGTCCCTGCCTCCTCAGTTTTTTGAAATCTGCTTTTTAGAGGTACAAATTGGACAATTAAATGAATTAGGACAAATGCGTAAATTATTATAATTTTTATCCAAACCACAATCAAGAATATTCTATGACTCATAAAGTTCCTTCTTTTTAAAAGAAAATGTTTCCTCCTGACTCTTTCAAGCCAATCCCTGGCATGTCCAGCGACCTCTGATCTGATTTCTATTATCATGGTTTTTTTCCTTTTCTCTTACAGTGCTATATAAACGAAACCATATAAAGGGTAAGTCTCTCTGATGCTAAAGCTTGTGCTCTTTACCTGTATATGCTGCCTCTCTTTTAAAGATAGAAAATGGAGACATAGTTGAAGTAAATTTAAAATTAAATGCATTACTCAGAGCTGGCTCTTAGTTGCCAAGGTAATCCAATCCAGTCCCATTTTCATCCACTAGTCTCATTAATAATCAATCAAAAAGTCTTTAATAACTTCTATTCACAATAAATATCTCAAATAACTATAAACAACAACAAAATAGACAACCATAAACATCTGAGAGAGACTCTAGGGGTTCACAAATGAGTAAAATAAATTCCCTGTATTCTAGAACTCCTTAGTAATAGGAGAGATAAAACAAGAGTAGAAATAACTCTAATACATCTTCAGGTGCTAGACAGAAGGGTATAGACAAAGTGCTCCAGAAGTCCAGAGGAGGAATAGAGCACATATTTAACTAAGAGATCAGAAAAAAATTTTAAACAGAGGTAACTTTGATCTTGGCCTTGAAATATGCACCAGATTTTAAAAGATGATTGTGAGGTAGTGTGTGAGGTAAAAACCGCACACGAGTATGGTAAGTACAACAGTGGTACCCTGAAAGAAGTCCACAGCCTAATCCTGGAATCTGGGAATATGTACTTCACGTGGTAAAGGAAATTTGCTGATAAGATTAAATTGAAGATTTTGAGATGAGGTGGCCCCAGCGTGATCACAGGGGTTCTTAAGTGGACAAGACAGAGACAGAAGAGTCAGAGAAGGTAATGGCGGCAGAAGCAGAGTGCTCGGATTGCTCGAAGAGGGACAAGGGCCGAGGAAGGTGGGCAGCCCCTAGAATGTGGAAAACGCAAAGAGGTGAATTCTCCCATAGAGCTTCTAAAAAGAGTCCAGTCCTGCCAACACCTTGGTCTTAACCAGCTAAGACTTTTTGTAGATTTTTGGCCTCCAGAACTATAAGAAAATAAATCTGTGTTATTTTGAGCCTCTAAATTTGTGGTAATTTGTCATAGCAGCAATATAAAGTGAATACAGTGAGCAAATACAGCTCTTTTTAAAGAAAATTATGTATAGTACAGCTTGTACGTAGTTCAAGATATTTACAGGGGAGTAGTAGAAAACAAGGCTGAGTCTGCAGGTTGAGATGAGGAACATGGGGTATTTGTTTCATTTTGTTTTGTTTTGCTTTTACCAAGAACCCAACTTGGCGCAGGGTGGTTCCTCAGTACATGTTTGTGAACGCATGTGTCACATACATTCAGGAAAAAAATAAGGAGGCATGGAAAAGGTCAACACTGTCACTTATCTCTATCTTTGAAGCTTGAAAGTAACCTGTCCTTTTCTCCAGTTGGAGTCACTAACTCTATCTTCATTATACAAATATCCTTAAAGAGAGATCTCAGAATAAAGAGCAATCATTGCCTTACTCACAAGACGTACCAAAATACAGGAGTTGTCTCCCAACAGTTTTATTCTCCAAGACCCTGAGAATAAGAAAAGCTGTGGGAAGTGAAGACCATTCCTTGACTTTCCAATGTATGCTTAAGATTAAAAATGAAGAAAATTCTTAAACAGGTAGTCAGTGAAGGATTTCATTTCTTAGTTCGTAGGGGAAAATCAGAGTCTAGATGAGATTATATTCTCTCTGCCACTGTTTTGCTTTTCTGGATATTGTCGTAAAAACGGGAAGATATCTTCAGCTCATCCTCAAGTTTCCTAGGGCACCCTGATGTAAGAGTCAGAGCTTGAAGAGAGATCTTAAATATACAAAAGACCTGACACTTCTACCGTGCAACTTGGTCCTTACCTTAACTACATATCCTGTTTGATTTTCTTTCTCTATAATGATAAAATATAGTAATAGAGAAGTTTTATATGTGTGTGTATAGCTTATATAGTTCAATATATAATATCATACAAAATTTATAGAATTCCTATAGTCAAATACATTTCTTTCAAAAATTCTTAGAGTAGCAGATACTAAATGCAACAATAGCACCATTGCTTAAAATACATTTGGTAACTGTCTTCTGTATCTGTAGAAACTTGTTTTGATTATTCCCATCAGTGGAAAATATTTCTTCTTTGGCAAAGGGTTATATTTCATGTAAACATCTCAAAGTCTTTCATAAGTCTTGTAAATAAATTGAATAGTATACCAGTGTTTTCCTACTTTTAAGGATAAGCAAAACCTGATTTTAAGGTTCTGTCTTATCGCTTTAAGTAGCCTATAGTTTTATAGGCAATTCCAAAAAAGGAGTTTCAAAATTATTTCACAAATGTAGAGCTCCCTGAATAATTAGCTGCATAAAGTGACTGGTTAGAAAGTGTGTGCTCTTTCTGATTGGCTAAATGATATGAACAATATTTTTAAATCAGCCATTCAACAGCCACATCCTGTTCCTATGCAAGCACAGTAATAATAATAGCTTGTAGTTATTAATCACTTTTACCTAAACACTTTATATGTATTAATCATCAAAAAAGTTCTGTTTACAGGGAGGAATATCTGAGGCACCAAATGTTTACTAACTTCTTCAAGATCACCCCATCTGCAGCAGCTTTAAACTTTGAATCATAACCACTGTAGAATCTGTGCTTTCTATTTGCATGGGTACTACTTCACTAAGCCAATCTAAAGAGCCAAAGTTTAAAATTAAGTATAATTGCATGTCAGCTTACATATTTTCAAAAACCTTTAACCAATAATTTGTTTATAACTTGCTGAAAAAATAACATTCCCTCGAATTTTCTACTCTGTCATAGTCAGCTAGGACTGCTTTAACGGAAATACCGCAAGTGGATGGCATTAAAAAGAGAAATTTTACTTGTCACAGCCCAGTAAGACAAAAGCCCAAATTCGGGGTGCCAGCTCCAAGGAAAGGGTTCTCTGCTGGTTCTGGAGAAATGTCCTTGTCATCAATCTTCCCTTGGAATGGAAGCTTCTGAGACAGAGACCTCAATCTTTTCTGAGGGATGGATACATTTCAGCTCCCAGTATTGCTTTCTTTCCTCATGTTATGAGGTCCCCAACTCTCTGCTTGCCTCCCCTTCTTTATATCCCAAAGGGCTCCCCCAAGACACAATACAATCCTACACATTGAGTCTTGATTCACCAGCACAACAGCTGCCCATCCTTCCTCACTGACATCACAGAAGCAGGGTTTACAACATAAAGGAACATCACAGAATATCAGAAATCATGGCCCAGCCAAACTGTCACACATATTTGTGGGGGGCACAATTCAATTAATGATGCTCTACATCATATATAGTGGTTCCACTCAATTACAGTAGCACAATTTATTATTCAAAGTCTTTCTTAGGTTAAAAAAAAGAATGTGAAAATCACATAATAGCATTAAAATGAAGATACATAAAGGCCTTGGAATTCCATTAAATTATATATGGAAATGCCTGCATACCCTTAGAAGGAAATAACTTGTTTCAAAAATCAGAGATCTACATGCCTGGCGTATTACACAGATATTACATTTCTTGGTGCAGAAATTTCCAGTTAAGAAAACATTGTCACTGAAGCAACTTTTGAGGTCTTGGAAATAGAATACTAAATGTTTAATCCCTGGTTTTGGAGAATAGAATAAAAACATATCCCTGAAAAATTGCCTGGAGATAAGGTTCGTTCATTCAGTTATTAATTTATTCATTTTCATTTTTTATTCAAAAAATAATTATTTAGGGCATTCTGTTTGTGTAATACAATTCTACGTGATTCTGAGATGCATGCAAGAAAATGCCTGTCCTCATGGAGTTCGCAATCCAGCTGAGGAAATACAACAGGTGCCCAACTAACCACAATGCAAGGCAGTATGTGAACTAAACAGTCTATTTCAATTCATTCCACCAACATCAATGAGCGTCTCTATTAGAATCTGAGGATAGAAGAAGAAATAAACCAAATTTTTTAGTCTAGAAAACTTCTTGAAATAAAGTTTGTCTTTGAGGAGCCAGAAGAAGAATAAGCTTTCTTGTCATGAGAGGTTTTTGTCTTAGGCTGGTTATGGTGTATCGACAATACTGAGGAAAGTTGTTCAAACACAGACTGGGTTCAACATCTGGCCATTTTGTTCCTTAAAATCTTGAGACTCACTGATTTTAAACTTGTATATACTTCTTTCAGCAGTAACTAGGAATGCCAGAAATTCTCACATGATCATGTGTCAGCAGTTGCCTACTCCAGGTTCAGATTGAGTCTTCTTACTATAACCAAAAAGCCAAACCCATTGCTACTAAACTGATTTTAACTCATAACAACTCTATAAAACCCAAACCAAACCCACCACCATCGAGCTGATGCCAACTCATAGTGACCCTACAGGACAGAGTAGAACTGCTCCACAGAGTTTCCAAGGAACACCCAGCAGATTTGAACTGTAGATCTTTTGGTTAACAGCCGTAGCACTTAACCACTGTGCTACCAAGTTTCCAAGCTACCTTAGAGGACAGAGTAAAACTACCCCATAGTGTTTCCAAGGAGTGTCTGGCAGATTCAAACCGCCAATCTTTTGGTTAGCAGCCACAGCACTTAAACCACTATGCCACAGGACTTCCTCTTCTTGCTGTGGAGGAGTTGAAATCCTTCTTTAGAATACCTATTAAGTGTCTGTAAAGACAGAAAGTCTCATCAGCACAGGAAACATTATCTACTGCTCTCTCTCCCTTCTTTATTTGCTCCATGCCTCCCTTTCTTTCATTCTTTCTTAAAGCCTCATTCAAAGAACATATTTCTTCACTTAAAAAAACTGAAATAATCAGAAAGATTAAATCAGCACTCAGTGCATGGTGTCTGGGGCTTTAACAAATCACTTTCCAGTATTTGTCCAAAGATTAAATGTAGCTTCTTCAAAGGACTTCACTCACTTCACACAACATGTAGGGTACTGTGCTTGGAAGACTGGATTTATCAAAAAGTGAAAGAGAAAATAGAGACACAGCCTAGCAAACGGTGCAGTGTGGTTCCCATGCTTGCCCTTTTGATTGATTTCGAAGTGTTGTCCTCTAAGTTGTTCTGCTTTCTTAAAGGCTCTAGAGTAATAAGGATAAAGTCTTTCTGTATCTAAAACAGAATTATAAATTACCATTTTTTTCTATAAAATTAAACACATATGTTTGGATTTAACAAAAGAAAAGAAAAACTCTCAAAGGTGTGGAATTCTCAGTGTCAAAATAACAATTTTATTATTCTTTCTTTTCCTATCTTATGAAACTGCAATCTGCTGGCAAATGAAGTTATTTGGACAGGTTGGAGACATAGAAAGAAATCAAACCCATGGCTGAATTATCCTAGCTGTAGCATGAATGGATGGAACACCAGGGCCGCATGAAGTAGCCAAGTAGTTTGGGTTCAAGTATTTCTAAATAGAGGGTCAAAGAGAGAAAAACCTAAGAAGACCATGTTTGCTTTTGTAAAGTGGGTTTGAAAGAGGTTGAATAAGAGCGTAGATATAGAGCCAGACTAGCTGGGTTCATACCCAGGCTCTACCGTTCACGAATTCTTTCTTCTTTAGACAAGCCCCATAACGATTCTGTACTCGGTTTTCTCATCTGTAAACTGAAGATAACACTAGCTTCTCATCATAGGGTTGTTGTGAAGACTGAGTAATACGTGTATGCAGCTCACCAGTTCCTGGCATAATAAGCACTAATAAACTCTAACTTTTGTGAAGCAGACTTGCTCAAAACCCTTATCCACCCACTGCTGTCGAGCTGATTCTAACTCATAGCAACCCCACAGGGTTTCCAAGGCTGCATCTCTCCGTGGAAACAGACTGCCGCACCTTCTCCTGCCGGACCACTCGTGGTTTCAAACTGATGACCTTTTGGTTAGCAGTCAGTCACTTTAACTACTGTGCCAAATGGGCTCCTTCAAAACCCTTATAAATGAAGAAATTAAGTCCAAAAGCAATTAAGTAACGTCCTCAAGAGTACACAGCTGCTAAGTGGCAGAACTGTAATTTGAACTGAGGTACTATGGCCTGAGATTGTGTATGAGAACTTCAGTAAACGTGAGAAATCTTGATTACATTTCAGTAACACTCTTGGGTTTCTGCTTGTTAAAATACTGACTACTACATAAGAAAAATGCATTTAAAATATGTCTATTGCTAATTAAAAATGTATTTGAGCATATTAAAGCACAAGAGGAAAAGAAGAAAAGTAAACCATGTAACTGAACCCTGACTCAGATAAAAGGAGAATGTTACTATAAAGGCAACATTTAGCTGAAATCTGAACTGGTGTGCAGGAACAACTGGTTTCTTGTACAGCTTGCTCACTTAAGAATATTAATCTAATAAAATTGAATAAATTCCTTCCATTATTGTTCTTGGCACCTAGAAAGTCAGTAAAAGCTAAAGTATGGTACAGTCCTGATAGGTCACATTCAAGGAGTGGGGGTCTTGAGGAACATGTCTGATTTTACACAAATGTCATTTTAACTTCTATGGGCTGACTGGGGTCATGTTTATACAGAACTAAATATCTACGAGTGATAGTTGAAGTATTTATTTTGAGAAGGCACCTGCTTTCTGAGTCTGGTGCACATGACACAAAACCCAAAACCAAACCCAGTGTTGTCGAGCCAATTCCAACTCACAGTGACCATATAGAGGAGTACTTCCTACAGTTTCCAAGGAGTGCCTGGCGAATTCAAACTGCCAACGTTTTGGTTAACAGATGTAGCACTTAACCACCACACCACTTGAGTTTCCTAGGCTGGTACCTAACTCCCATTCTAATATAGCAACATAGCAAGGTAACTAAGAGCATCAAAGCTGGGCATAAACTGGGCATAAAGCTGGGCATAAACCACTAGGGTTTATGCCCAGCTCTGCAACTTACCTGCCACATGAACTTGAGCATGTTACTTAAGGGTTCTGCACTTTGGTTTTTTCATGTACAAAATGGGGAGAGCAATTGACTTCATTGTCTTATTGTGAGGATTAAATGAGTTAATATGAGTCCATAGACAATGACCAACATATAGAAGGCGCAATGTAAGGACCAGCGATCATTAATGTTAATTGCCAGTGACCAGCAGACTCACCTTGGTAACTTGGCTGAATTATCCACGAGTGGTGATAGCAAAGAGCTGTGTTTTAGTCAGTGAACGTGTGAGAGTAAATCCTCGAGGTAACGGTCAGCTTGATAATCAGATCTTTCAATTTACAGAACTTTTTTTTAAATGGCTTGCTTTTATAAGGAAAAATGTAAACAAAAATAACCACGCATTTTAAGGACCAAGTCAAAAGAAAACAACAAAAAGCTTCAACAAATAGTAGAAAAACCTCAGTTCCAAACTTTTTAGGATATTTCTTAAGGTCAATTTAAGTTTAGCCCCATTTACAGTGGCTTCTAAGTATATCATATGACAAGGCATGCATTGTTGATAAATTCTCACAACATTGCCCAAGTGGCCTAGTTTAGTCTCTCAATTTTCTGAGTCTTGATTTCCTCATGTGTAAAAGTACTCTTTACCCTGCATGACTTACTGGATAGATTGTCTTATCTCGTTCCCACCTAGGAGTCTTTTACAAGCTATTGTATGTTGGGTGGAGCCTTGGTGGTACAGTGTTTAAGAGGTTGACTGCTAGCTGAAAGGTCAGCAGTTAGAATCTATCTATCAGCTACTGCCTGGAAACCCTAAAGAGCAGCACTACTCTCTCTTATAGGGTTACTATGAGTCAGAATTGATTCAAGGGCGATAGGTTTGGTTTCATTTTTATATACATGGGGCATACAAGGTTGTATTGACTTAGAAGCAACTTGACAGCAGTAAGTTTCATTTTTGTTGTGGTTTATATGTTGGCCAAAATACAGTATTCTTTTAAGGAAAATTCTTAGATATCACGACATCTTCAGGTTTCAAAAAGCAAATTAGATCTAATTCCCTAAATCACTAGGGCAGGAAAACAGATGTAAATTTTATAAAGGTTTTTACCGAGTTTTGAAAGATGTGCTGATTAGATATGTAAATTTCTGCCAATATGCCCCCTAAAGGGGATTTTATCACTCTCAAATTTCTTAAGACAATCACTCCACTAAAGAGGGGATGCAGGAGACTAGTAAACGTTCCAGTTTGTACTGAGAATTTCACGCTTTTCAGCAAGCCAGGAAAGAGATGGGTTCTAGCCAGGAAGGTTTTAGGGACTTTCATACTGCATTAGGTAGGTGCCTCTTTTCTCTGTGTATACTGAATTCTTCTTCTCAGGCCCTGGACCTTGGAAAAGTGATAGAAATCAGACTGCTGCTGTTTCTCATTTGCATTCAAAATGTAAAAGACCACATTGACCTAGAAATTTTTCCTGTAATAATTTGTTGTGCAGATAGTCTTAATTAGTGTGCGTTGGTGTATTAGTTATCTAGTGCTGCTGTAGTCAAAATGCCACAAGTGGATTGATTTAACAAACAGAAGTTGATTCTCCCACAATTTAAGAGACTAGAGGTCCAAATTTAGAGTGTAAGCTCTAAGGAAAGGCTTTCTCTCTCTGTCAGCTTTATAGGAAGTTCCTTGTCATCAATCTGTCCCTGGTTTAGGAATTTCTCGGTGCCAGGACCCTAGATCCAAAGGCCAAGTTCTGGTCCTAGCACAGCTTTCTTGGTGGCAAAGAGGACCCAACTTATCCGCAAGATAAAAGGTGATACAGGCCACACTCCAGGGAAACTTCCCTTACATTGGATCAGGACCTGAGCTATGGTGTTGCATCCCATCATCCCACCCTAATACTCTTCAACATAGCCTAATTTTGTGTCATTAACTGTCATTAGCCATAGGCAGAGATTAGGACTGATAACACATAGGATAATCATATCAGTTCAGAAATGGTGAACAGCCACACAATACTAGGAATCATGGTCTAGCCAAATTGATATACATTTTCAGGGGATATAATTCAATCTGTAACAATTAGCATATGATTTTACTTTGCAGCATTACTTGTTATATCAAAAGCTAAAAACCAGAAATAATCTAAATGTCCATCTAACAGGAATTCTTTAAATAAATTCTGGTACATTCAATCTATGGAATTTTTATTCCAAATACTCAACAACATTAAAAAATCAACTAGATTTCCTTGTATGGGCATGGAATGGGGTTCACAATGTACTAAGTGAAAACAGAAAACCACATTACAGTATATGTAATAAATCTCCTGTGGGTAAAAATATAAAAAGCTCTCTCCTACTAACTCATATATAAAAATACATGTAAATCTTTAAAAAAAAAAAAGGCTAGAAAAATATTTGTGAAAGTGTATACCAGGTATTAATAGTGGCTTGCCTTGGAAAGCGGAACTTAAAAAGAGACTATTTACATTTTACTTTGTGCATTTCTGAATTGTTTGAATTTTTACAAGCAACTACTACTTTTTCAACTAAGTTGACAATTTGAGTGGACACAAGTGTGCGCACGCGCGCGAGCGCACACACACACACACACACACACTAAAATCCAGGTAAATTTCACACCTATTTATGTCTTCCTCCATATTATCCTTCCCTTGCCTGGTGAATCAGTTCTCAGCTTCCTGATGAAGTTCAAGAGCTAAATCTTGAAGCAGGAGGACCCTTTAAATAGGCATAAACAAGATTAGCCCCCTCATTTTAGAACAACATTCTGTTAGTAGCAGTTTGTGTAACAGTCTTCATGAGTCAACGCCCAAACTGAAAAAACTAAACCCAGGGCCGTGGAGTTGATTCTGACTCATAGATAGTGACCCTAAAAAACAGAGTAGAACTGCTCCATAGAGTTTCCAAGGAGCACCTAGAAGGAGTCCAATTGCCAACCTTTTGGTTAGTGGATGTAGCACTTAACCACTTTGTCATCAGGGTTTCTGAGCCAACATCCAGCTACTGTCCATTTATTGTATGGTATTACTGTTCAGCACAATAAATTTATTCCAAACCCCTGCATACCTGTTGAGATTCTGCTTTCATTTTTCATCTTTTTATGTGTATCTCTCCAAATTCTAAAGCATACATGTTCTTTTTGGTCCACACTGTCAAGTGTATTCGTTTATAAATCTTGTGAAATTGGTATGAACATTCGTTGAAACTTACTAGACTGCTGCCGTTATTGAACAGCCACGTGACAAACAGTGTATTGGCTTGAATGCAGCACTACCAAATACGCTCACTGTTTGCCTTCATCTCTTTCCATTTTAATACACGTCTTAAAAATTTCTCATGATAAATGAATGCCTTTCTGGTCTAGAGTCAAGAGCTCTACTGGCATTTAAGTAAGTGATAGCATAAACTTCTAATGATTGCAAGGAATACATTTTAAAACTTTGCAATTCCCCGAACATCATGGTCTTCAAAAATTTCCTACACAAGATGCAAAAAGCATCACTAAAAATTGAAGTGATTTTTTCAAATCTCCAATAGTTCTATAAATACAATACTGATTTCATGTATGAATCATCTGAACTTCTTTCCCCTGAGAGAGGCTTTGTTTTTCTGTTTTCTGAAGATTTGGTTTTTTATTGTGCATTAGGTACAAGTTTTCAGAGTAAATTAGTTCCCCATCCTAGAGTTTGTACATAAAGGGTATCGTTACATTGGTTTCATCCCCCACAACGTGTCAGCATTCTATTTCCACGCTAGTTTCCCTGTTGTCTCTTGTACTGATTTTCTACCTCTTCCTGCCTTCTCATTTTCCTGTGCTTTGGGGCAAATGTTGCCCTTTTGAATTCATATAACTAACTGCTGTAAGAAGCACATCCCTCTAGAGTGTTATTGTTTATTTTATGGCCCTGTCCATGGGCTAGCTGAAAGGGGGTCTCTGGGAATGGCTTCAGTTTCAGTTTGGAAAGATGTCTTACAGCGATAGTCCCAAGCATTCCTCCAGTCTCCGTCACACCAGTAAGTATGGTCTCTTTAGTATATCTGATTTTATGTTGTAAGTTTTTCTTCCACTCTGTTCAGGACCCTCTGTTGTATTCCCACTCGAAGTAGTAAGTAGCCTGTCACTGCCTAGTCTTTCTGGTCTTGGGGTCATGTAGGATGCATAACTGTCTTTTTGAACTTTGTTGTGACAACTGATGTGAATGTCCCCCAAGTCTATAGTTCTTGCCTTAGAGCCTATTAACTTCATCTTGCAAGGTGTTTGGTTGTTTCTAAGATGTTACCCTGACTGTTGCTCTTGTGTATGCTATGGTCTGTGTTAGCAGACAAGTATCATCTGTTGTTATGTATAGAGAAATATCCACCACCAAACCTGTATCTGTAGGTGGTACATTCATTTACACCCTCCCACACCTCTCGGCATACCTACCTACCCATGTATACATTCATAAATACAGTTTGTTAATACTACTGCTGCAGGATTGCCTATGTTATAGTAATATCTGCTGTTACTCTTTGTCCTGCCATTTGACATGGTGCCTTCCATTGCCTTGGTCATGTTTTGCTAACATCCCTCATATCAGGTGCTGCCTTTCCTTCACCAATATGCACACATCTTCTATCTATTTCATAATTATCCTTCCCTCCCCCTCACAAGTTTTAGAGATTAGACCCTTATCAGATACATCATGTAAAATAATTTTTTCCAAACAACAATGGAAGTTTTAATACACAGTGTAGACAGACTTCAAAATCTGTCAAACAAACCACAAACAACAGAAGAGAAAATAGATAAACAGGAACTAGAAATAATCAAACTCTTCTGCTCATCCAAAGACTTTGTTTATAGAATTAAAAGTCCACCTACAGAACGGGAAAAAGTATTTGGCAAATATATGTCAGACTGATGCCTGATCTCCATAATCTATGAGGTACTACAAAATATCAAGAAAAAGATAAATCATCTAATTAAGCAATGGATGAAGGAGATAGACAGACACTTCTCTAAAGAGGAGATCCAGGCAGACAAAAAACATATGCAGACATGCTCACAATCATTAGCTATTAAAGAAATTCAAATCAAAACTACAAGATACCATCTCACCCCAAAAAGGTCGGCCATGATTCAAAAAATGCAAAACAGCAAATACTGGAGAGGCTGTGGAGAAATTGGAACTCTCCTACACTGTTGGTGCGATTGCAAAATGGTACCGGCTCTTTGGAAAGCAATCTGGCACTACCTTAAAAAGCTGGATCTGGATATATCATTTGACCCAGTAATTCCTTTGCTCACAATATATTTTGCAGAATCAAGGCCATTCACACCAACTGATACATGCACATGAATGTTTATCACAACACAGTCCACAGCAGCAAAAAGATGGAATCAACCCAGATGCTCAACAACAGAAAAATGGATAGGTAAACTATGGTGTATATATACTCAACAGAACACTGTGCACTGATAAAGAAAAATGATGATTTTAGGAAACATCTCCTAACCTGCTTTCAGTTGGAGGGCATTATGTTGAGTGAAAGTAGTCAGCAACGAAAGGACAAATATTGTACAAGACCCTTACAATAAGAACTTAAAAAGAACTCATGAATAGAAGAAAAGACTCTTTGATGGATGCAAGGATGGGGAGGGAGGGAGTGCAAACTGGGGAGGGTCTAGATTAGATAGTTGATAGAAATTGGTTGGGTGAAATCTGGGACAGCACATATTAGAAAGAAGACCAATATTAACTGAACTTGAGCATAACATGATTATTCCTCCCATCTTGATCCAATACTGCAAGGACAGAGTAGCTAGGGCAGGGGGGCGGGAAGGCAGGGACCATGCTTTCAGGGGAAATCAAGGCCAAATGGCACAACTAGCATTTTGCTAAGAGGGCTCTCTGCACCCCACATTGGTGAGTGGCATTTGGGGTCTTAAAAGCTGCCATCTGAGGGTATAGCAAATGGTCCCAACTCAGCAGAAACAGATGATCACCAAGGACCAGAGCAAAGTCAGGGAAAGAGAATCCAGAAGATGAAGAGACCTACATGAGTGGGTGACTACATTGACTTGTGACCAGAAGAATCAGATGGTGCCTGGCCACCACAAGTGATAGCCATGATGGAGCTCACAAAGTTGAGTCTCACTGGCAACACAAGAATAAAAAGGGGTGCACCCTGAGATCTCCACAAAAAGACCGCAGTTGATGGTCCAGGAGCCTTGGAGTTTCCCTGGGAGCATAGCCCCTGGCCCTGATGCTGCTCCTGTCTGTAAATCATAAAGGAGGTCAACTCTTCAGACAGGAATAGATTGGACTTGGCAACAAAGAAGGATCATATCACATGTGCATTTTATGGTTCTATGCATCTATAGGATGTTGTCCTGCTGACTTCTTATTGGAGGAAGGGGAGTGGGTGGAGAGGTGGGGATAGGAGATTGTTTGGAGGATAGGACATGTATGGAGCAAAGAGGAAGGGTGTGCTGTCACCAGAAAGGAAGGGCAGTGGGAGCCGCATCTAGGTGGGCATGCATATTTATATGGGAATGTACAATTTCATTCAGTCATAATAAAAAAATTTTTTAACTTCCCAGAAATTATGAAAGAAGAGAATATAGATATCCAAGATACATATCAAACACCACTCAGTATAGATCTGAAGACATATTATAATCAAGTTAAACAAAATGAAACATAAGCAGAAACTCTTAAAGGCAACAAGACTCAAAGCAAAGCTAATATTCTGAGGGAAACCCAGTAGGCTTTCATAGTATTTCTCAGCAGAAACTATGCTGGCACAGAGACAGTGGCATGACATATTCAAAACCTTGAAGGAGAAGAACTTCCAACCAAGAATTACATACCCTGCAAAACTATCTTTCATATATGAAAATGAAATTAAGACATTCACAGATAAACAGAAACTCAGAGACTTTGTAAAAACCAAACCAAAGCTACAAGAAATACTGAAAGAATCTTGGCTTCGAAGAACAAAACCACTAACTTTATATTTTAGAAGGACACATTATCCAGAATCCTACTCGGTTAGGGAAGGCTTCAAACACAATCAAAGCTATAATAGTGAAAGAAATGATCTAGTGATCACATCATGTAAATGATGATGCCATCATATTAAAAAGAGGGATGTGCTACAGTCATTATAGTCCAGAGGGAGAGGAAGTTGGCAGGACTGGTAGCAATCAAAATGGAGTTTAGATATAGTTTATTAAGCGGGATCATAGGGGCAGCCGTAAAGCACAATAAAAAATCAACACACTGTATCAAGAAATGCAATACAGGAGTCCCAACAATCACAAAATCAATCCTGAAAAAGGTGAAAACTCAACTCACAAAGAAGGTTGCAGAACAGATTAATAAGAACAACAGAGAAAACATCAACACAAAAATAAACATAACACAGTGGCAGCACTGAACACATACCTATCAATAATTACACTGACTGTGAATGGACTGAATGCTCCAGTAAAGAGACATCGAGTGACATCTTGGATCAAAAGACATGGCCCATCTATGTGTTGCCTACAAGAAACTCACCTTAGACTTAAAGATGAACAACTCAAAATTAAAGGATGGAAGAATATATATCAAGCTAACAACACACAAAGAAGAGCAGGTGTAGCAATTCTAATCTCAGATAAAATAGATTTTAATGTAAAATCCACCAGCATCGACAAGATTTGACACTATTTATTGCTGAAAGTTTCAATACACAAGTAGGACTGAACAATATTATGCACCTAATATTAAAGTACCTAAATATGTCAAAGAAACACTGACTACACTCAAAAAGGAGATAGATCACTCCATAATAATAGTAAGAAACTTAAATACTTCACTCTCAATATTGGACAGATCATCTAGAAAAAAGCTCAGTAAAGACATGGAAGACCTCATTGCCACAATTAGCCAACTAGACCTCGCTGACATATACAGAACTTTCTATCCATCAGCAGACAACTACACCTTCTCCAGTGCACATGGAACATTCCCCAGAACAGACCATGTGTTAGGACATAAAGCAGTTCTCAACAAAATCTACACCATTGAATTAATGCAAAGCATCTTCTTAGATCATAAAGCCATAAAAGTCAAAATCAATAGCAGAAAAAACATAGATTCAAAGTGGAACTCACGGAAACTGAAAAACATCTTGCTCAAAAAATCATGGGTTATAGAAGAAATCAAGGACAAAATAACAAAATTTATGGATTCCAATGAGAACGAAAACACTTCCTACCAGAACCTATGGGATACAGCCAAAGCAATGCTCAGAGGTCAGTTTATCTCAATAAATGCATACATCTGGAAGGAAGAAACCAAATCAAAGAACTGATCCTATAGCTTGAACAAGTAGACAGAGAACAACAGAGGAACCCCTCAAGCACCAGAAGAAAAGAGATCATACAGAATAGAACAGAACTAAACAAATTAGAGAACAGAAGAGCAATTGAAAAAATTGAAAAGACTAAAAGCTGGTTTCTGGGAAAGATCCACAAAATTGACAAACCATTGGCTAAACTTACTAAAGAAAAGCAGGAAAGGAAACAAATAACCCAAATAAAAAATGAGAGAGGAGTTCTCACAACAGATCCAACAGAAATAAAAAATATAGCTGAATATTATGAAAGACTGTATTTTAACAAATTTGAAAACCTAGAGGAAATGGACAAACTCTTTGATTCAAAATTATCACAAGGTAAAGCCAAACAACTTCATAAACCCATCACAAAGGAAGAGATTGAAAATGTTATCAAAAAACTGCCAACCAAAAACAAGCCTGGGCCAAGATTGCTTCACAGCAAAATTCTAACAAGCTTTTAGAGAAGTGTTATCTGCAATACTACTAAGACTATTTCACAGTATAGGAAGGGATGGAAAGTTCACAAATTCATTCTATGAAGCCAGCATAACCGTGATACCAAAGCCAGGAAAAGACCCAACCAAAAAGGAGAACTACAGACCGATACCACTCATGAATCTAGATACAAAAGTCTTCAACAAAATTCTTGCCAATAGAATACAACATATAAAAAATTTTTTTTTTTATTCCCAGTTTATGGTTCTCATTTTGCTCTTTTGGGAAAGTCTTTTGAGAAGAGCATTTCATTTTTAGGGGGTCCAATTTATCTGCTTCATCTCCTATTTCCTTTTTTTTTTTTTAAACAAATGGACAACCAGTTTTGCCAGCACCATTTGTTAAAAAGACTGTCTTTTCCTACTTAATTGACTTTGGCCCTTTGTCAAAGATCAGCTATCTATATGTGGATGGACTTACATCCGGGTTCTCACTTCATTAAAACTCAAAACCAAACCCATTGCTGTCAAGTTGAGTCTGACTCCTAGCAACCTTAGAGGTCAGAGTAGAACTGCCTGGTAGATTTGAACTGCTGACCTTTTGGTTAGCAGATGTAGTGCTTAACTGACTATGACAACAGGGTTTCCATCTCACCTCGTTACATAGGTGCATGCATTTGTCACTGTACCAGAACCAGGCTGTTTTCACAAGTTTGGCTGTATATCAGGTTCTGCTGCTACCATTTATGTAGTGGGTTAAGTGCTACCGCTGCTAACCACAAGGTCAGCAGTTCAAATCCACCAGGCACTCCTTGAATACTCTGGGGGTCAGTTTTACCCTGGCCCCTAGGGTCACCCTGAGTCGGATCTGACTTGATGGCACTTGGTTTGGCTGGCTACCAGGTAACATGAGACCTCCTACTTTAATCTTCTTCTCCAATAATGCTTTACTTATCCAGGGCCTGTTTCCTTTCCACATAAAGTTGGTAACTTGGTTTTCTACCTCATGAAAAAATAACATTGGAATTTGAATCAGGATTGCATTATATCTGTAGATATTCCATGTATATGGAAAAGTGTGTGTACCATATTGCTGTTGGGTGGAGTGTTCTGTATAGGTCTATGAGGTTGAGTTGGTTGATTGTGGCCTATAGATCTTCTGTATCTTTGTTGAGTTTTTCTCTAGATGTTCTATCCTTCATAAACGTTTTGTGTCTAGGGTGCATCTCTTGTAGACAGAATATTGTTGAGTCATTTTTTTTATTCATTCTGTTGTTCTTTGCTTCTTTACTGTTGCATAAAACCAGTTACATTCAGTGCCATTAGCAACAGGCGTGAGTTTACTGCTGTCATTTTGTTATGATTTTTTTCTGTGTATGCTGTTAATGGTTTCTTTGTTCTGCTCAATTTTCTGTGCCAAGTTCTTTTTGTATGTGTGGATTTTCTTTTCTTTCTTTGTTGATGATTTTTGTGTTTATACAGTGTGTTTCTCTCTCTCTCTCTCTCTTTTTTTTTTTTTTTTTTTGGTGAGTAGGTTTGTTAACACTCTTTGTGATTATCTTGAAGTTTGCCTTTATCTTTCTGAGTTGAAGCCAGTCTTTTATTTCTTAGTATCACCTTGACTTCTTCTCCATATGAAAATTCTATAACTAAACCATTTATTTCCTCTTTTTTTTTGTTTTGACATTGTCAGCATCTACAGATTGAAGTCTCTGGTTTCCTGTTCTCAGTCTTTTAGGTTTGTTTTATTTTTGAGAATTCTTTACCTGGGGTGGTGTCTGGCTTGTGCTGTCTTGTGTCCTAATCTCAGGTTATTGTCTAATGTTTGTTCTCTATCTGAAAGACTCTCTTGAGTATTTCTTGTAAAAGTGATTTGGTTTCTGCAAATTTCCTTAATTTCTGTTTATCTAGAAATGTACTAATTTAGCCACCGTATCTGAGAGATAATCTTGCTGGATATATAACTCTTGGTTGGCAATCTCTTTTTCTTTCAAGTTTTTATAAATTATATGTTAAGCCATTTCTTCTTCCCTGTGTGTCTTCCACTGTGGTTTCTAGTCTTATTGGTTCCCCTTTGTAGGTGATTTTTCATTTTTTCCTGAGCTTTTCTCAGGATCCTTTCTTCTCTTCGGTTTTGCTTAAGTCTGATTATAATGTGTTTTTAGTGACTTTCTTTTGGGGACCATCCTTTACAATTTTTCAAGCTTCTTGAATAGATATCCTTTCATCTTTCACGATATTAAGAAATTTTTATGCCAGCAATTCTACAATCGTTCTGTTTTCCATTGGCTCCCTCTGTTCTGGAACTCTTACCACCTGAAATATTTTTCCTCTTGATAGTTCTCATGTAATTCTTAGGCTTTCTTCATTTTTCCTTATTATTTTTTCTGATTTTCTTCAAGGAAATTAGTGTCAAAGGATTTGTCTTCAAATTTGCTGATTCTGTCTTCCATTGTTTCAATTCTGTTCCTACATCCTTCTATTGAGTGGTCTATCTCTGAATTTTTATTATTAAATTTTTGGATTTCTAATTCTTTACTTATTTCATCATTTTTGTTTTTGTGTTGTTTTCCTAAATTCTTCTATTGCTCTGTGTTTTCCATGATTTTGTCTGTTTTCCTTGGTTTTGTCTGTATTTGTTTTGATCTCTTAGAGAGTCCTGTATATTAGTTTTGTTTTTTTTTTAATTCTTTGTCAGGTAGTTTCATTACCATTTCTTTCTCCAGAAAGTTTTCTGGTTATTTATTTTGGTCACTTGCTGGAGCCAACTTGTTCTTGTTCTGCTCCTTTATGTGATTTGATATTGTCTGTTGTCTTCAAGGCGTGAGGAAGATTATTTATCTTCCCTGCAACCTAGATTATATTTCCACCATCCTAGATTTTTGTGCTGTTTAGTTTAGATGTAGCCAGGTAGGCTGTGTGTATATGCTACTTTGATTACTAACCTGGGCATATCAAAGTTCTCATGTCTTGTTTCCCAGTGGGTGGACAGCAATTGAGTATGTAAGTATAGGTCCCTGTTGGCTACTCTTGCTGAGCTACTATGGGTACAGGTGATGTTTCTGGTGAGGTGATGTATCTGTCTGGTCAGTCACACTGCAAATGGGGCATTCTCCTAGTCTCCCATTCCACTGCTTCAAACTGTTATTTTTCCCATCTCAGGTTTAATCTCAGATCACTCAAATTTTAAAATTCAGGTCTGTTTCCATTTTACTTCATTGGTCAAGACTAAACTGGTTCAAACTGATTTAAAGCACACCTTGTACATTAAATATCTCAAACTTAGAATGCCAAAACAGAATTCTTAATTTACCCTATCTGTTTAATTCTGATTATGGTTTTTCCTCATTTCAGTTAAGGGTTGCATACTGTCTCCAATTTTTCCAGCCAGAAAACCTATGAATCATATCAAAACCCATCTGTTGGTATTGTCAGCTTAACCTCCAAACTATATCTCAGATATCACTAGGGCAACATATTCTCTTTGCTGAATAACTATAACATACTACTTCCTTACAATTGCTTCCTTATAATCTTATATTCTAGTCACTGCACAAAGTTAGAAACATCTTCAGCAAGAGATAAGTCAGATCAATACTCTACTTACTTAATCCTCCTGTATGACTTCTCATGGCATTTTGAGTAAAATTGATACTTCTAACTGAGGTCTCTAGGCTACTAATTAGCTGGTTCCTACTTTCTCAAATACAAACTACCCAGGTTCCCTCCCATTAGCTACACACAGCTCAGTCTTCTGTACTTTGAAAGCACCAAGCTCCTCCCAGCCTTAAGGCCTTTGAACCTGTGTTTAGTTCTACTTGGAAAGCTAAACTGCAAGATCTATATTTGCATGAATCTTCTTCCTCAGACAAGTCTTAATCCAAATGTTACCTCCTCAGACAACTTCTGCTGTCACCTAACATTTCCTACCCAACTTCCAGTCACTCTCTAGCTTAATTTTCCTTATAGCACCAATAACCAATGAAATTATTTCAAACACTTATTTATTAACTGATTCATTTGTAAGCCTTACAAAGGAAGGGACCTTTTTTGGTTCACTACTGTATCTTTAGTGTCTATATCAGTATCTAATACCTAGTAGAAGCTCAACAGATATTTGTTGAATGAAAAAATAAAACTTTATGTGGCTCTAAATCTGTTTCAAATGAATCATATATTCTCTTGTAGTCTAGCATGCTCTTTAATGATACTGGAAATGACAGCCTGAAAGGATAACCTTTTCTGTCATCCTTGAAATACCCACACACTCTGCAGCTAACTTATTAATGGGAAGAAGAGATAGTTCTTTGATCAATCTCACATGCTGAGTCTTTCATCATGAGAACAATCTGGTCCTAACATCCCAGAGCTATCCAGCCCATTCTTGTTTTCACATCACAGAAATGCTGGCTATACCTACTCAATTGTTAATGTGCCTCTTGGATCATGACCAAAAGAAGTCAATAGAAAGGAGATTTGGCTGCTTGTTGCTTCAAGTATCTCCACTTCTTTTTTGCAACTAAACATGAAGCTAACTACCTTATTCTATATTATAATATAAATTGCTCACTCTTAGCTGATTTTCATAAGTGTCACGGATTGAATTGTTTCCCCAAAAAATGTATATGTTGATTTGACTTGGACCCGAGGTTCCTATGCCAAGGTACTCTCATTGGATTTGGACTCAGCCTACCCATCTGTTGGTATTGTCAGCTTAACCTCCAAACTATATCTCAGATATCACTAGGGCAACATATTCTCTTTGCTGAATAACTATAACATGCTACTTCCTTACAATTGCTTCCTTATAATCTTATATTCTAGTCACTGCACAAAGTTAGAAATATCTTCAGCAAGAGATAAATCAGATCAATATTCTACTTACTTAATCCTCCTGTATGACTTCTCATGGCATTTTGAGTAAAATTGATAATTCTAACTGAGGTCTCTAGGCTACTAATTTGTAAATGGATTTGCAGCTTACAGGACTGTCTCATTAAAGCTTCTCTACATGAAACCTTCCACTCATCATATTTTCTGTTAGAGCGGTACCCGTTGACTAGGACAATAAGTATCTATAGTACCTCACCCTCAGAAGGCTCAGACCACCTTCAATTTATTAGGCAACCAGGCAAGGTTCTGAATTTTGCTTCCCAGGGAAAAGCTATGACTGAAGAAATGAGAAAGAAGTAAAGCTACGTTCCAGAACCATATCTGCCTTGGAAAGAAAAATTGATTTCTAATTAAAAGTTGCACACACTTCAGAAAGTATAAGTGATAAATTGACTTTTTAATGTTCTTTTCTTCATGAAAACATGTTTTAAGTCATACACTCTCCTCCCTAAAATAATCATAATAGCCTTAAGAAATGAAGAATGATGATGCAATGCAGAATCAGCTAAACTGAAGAAAAACACTTGGATACATTTCTGTCTGAGGAAAAATCAGCAAAAAAATAAGGAAACTCCAAGAATTATATGGACTGTTATCAAAAGCAAAAATTAATGAGTGATCAGAGTTCCAGGACAGAGATGATCATTGAAGAATTACTAGCAGAAAATTTCCCTAATATCATAAAAGATGAAAAGCTGACCATCCAAGAAGCTCAACAAACTCCATGTAGGATAGACCATAAAATAAAATCACCACGGCATAACATAATCATACTCATTAAACCCAAAGACAGAAAAAATTCTGAGAGCAGCTTGAGGAAAACAAAACATCACACACAGCCAAGCCAAGTCACCACACACAGAGGAGAAACAATAATACTAAGCCCTGATTACTTGGAAGAAACCATGTAGGCAAGAAGACAATGGGATGATATGTATAAAACTTTCAAAGAATAAAACTGCCAACCAAGATTAATATATCCACAAAATGCTTGTTCAAATATGATAGAGAAATTAGGATATTTCCAGACAAACAGAAATTAAGGGAATACATAAAAATCAAGCCAAAACTACAAGAGTCTTTAAAGAAAGCCCTCCAGTCTAAGAACAAATAATGTCTTACCACAGCCTAAATCTAGGACACAAGACTGTATCAGCCAGATACTATTCTAGGAAATGAACTGTCAAGGACTATGCAAAATCAAAAGAATTACAACAGGGAACCAGACAGGTGAATCTGTAAATGAAAACAATATCAGAACAACAGAAGAGGGAATAAACAGTATGGAGATAGAACTTTATAATGGAGTCAAAGACAAGACACTAACAAGTAGTAATAGAGTGGTTCAAACCCAGGAAGACAAGGATAAATTTCCACGTAATCACAAAGAAAGTTAATGAACCTACTCATTAAAATAAAGAAGGAAAACATAAAGTCTTAACAAAAACAAAATCTACAAAAACAAAAGAAATCCACAAACTAAAGGACTATGGCACAGGAGAAGAGGAACAAAGAAAAGGTCCAAACCGAACTAAACCCATTGCCATCAAGTTGATTCTGACTCATAGCAACCCTACAGGACACAGTGAACTTCCCCATAGAGTTTCCAAGGAGTGCCTGGTGGATTTTAACCACTGACCTTTAGGTTATCAGACATAGCACTTAATCACTATGCCACTAGCTTTCAAACACTGCAAAGAAAAAGCACTACAAATAATAGCTATACATTACTGAACGTAAATGACCTAAATGCACCCATAAAGATACAAAGAGTGACAGAATGGACTTAAAAAAAAAAAAAAGCAAGATTCATCAATATGCTGTTTACAGGAGACATATCTTAGAAACAAAGATATCTAGATATCTAGTACTAGTACAACGACAGATACATTGACTAACGGAACAGAAATGAGAATCCAGATGAGAATCCACCCACCTATGGTCATCTGATCTTTCATAAGGGCACAAAGTCCACCAACCAGGAAAAGGACAATCTTTTTAGCAAATGGTGGTGGCAAAAGTTGATGCCATCTTATAACATGGAGCAACCTGGGGGGTATTATACTGAGTGGAATGAGTCGATTACAGAGGTACAGGTGTTGTGTGAGACCACTACTATAAAAACTCATTAAAAAGTTTACACATAGAGAGAAACAATCTCTGATGGTTATCAGGGAGGTGAGGGGTACAGATGGGAAAATAAGTAAATAAGAGAAAGAAAAACTAATTATTTTCCACCTTTTTAATTTTGTTTTGTTAAATTCTTTTGTTAATTAAATGGTAAGAGAAAAAAAGTAATGCTGAAATCCAGTGTTCCAAAGGCTGAAGTCTTTGTATTTTTACATTTTCTTGCCTTAGGCAATTGTATTATATATCAATTTAATTTCAAAAGCTATAGCTCACAGACATTCCTATCAGTTTTAAGAAATAGTTTCTATAGCCCTTTTAATGATAATATCCACTTAGTACTTACTTACTTCTCTTTTAGTCATCTTAAATTCATATACAAATTGATCTGCTGCTACCTCAAGGATAAGTGTAAATTTATGATGCAAAATTAAAGCACAGATTACAAACATTCTCAGTTGCAAGTATGGGCAATGATTTACCTAATGGAGCAAATGAATTAAACCACTTTTCTGCCTACGCTGTTATTGCTGAATAAAAAATTTTGATAGCTGATGTGGCTAGAGTCCAATCTGTAGCTAAGTCAATGGTATGGTGATTAAAATAGATTTATACTTTGATGTTGACTCAGTTTATACTTATTCAGACCTAAAGACAAATACTCCCACTCGTCTGACAATCAACACCTATGGAACTAGCAGCCAGGAAACCAAAAGGCATATTGCATTGGGAAAATCTGCTGTAACGCACATCTTTGAAGTGTTGAAAAGTAAAAATGTTACGTTGAAGACTAAGTTGTGCCTGACCCAAGCCATGGTTTTTTCAGTCACATCACATGCATGCAAAAGCTGGACAGTGAGGAAAACAGAAGAAGAACTGATGCCTTTAAATTGTAGTGTTGGCAAAAAAATATTGAAATCATGGACTGATAAGGGATCTGTTCCAGAAGAAGTACAACCAGGGTGCTTGCTCCTTGGAAACAAGGATGGCAAGACTGTGTCTTGCATACTTTAGACATGTTGTCAGGAGGGATCAGTCCCTGGAGAAGGACATGCTTGGTAAAGCAGAGGGTCAGTGAGAAAGAGGAAGACCCAAGTAAGATGGATTGCCCCAGGGGCTGCAACAACAGGAGTAACATAAAAATGATTGGGGGCATAGAACAGGACTGGGCAGTGTTTCGTTCTGTTGTGCATGGTATTGCTATGAGTCAAAACCAACTCTGTGTGACCTAACAACAAAAACAAACAACAAACACAACACACCAACCAACTTAATGAGTGTCTGTGTATAATTTTTCTAGTGCTACCTTAACAAACTACCACAAACTTAGCTGATTAAAATAACCAAGGGTTTGCACCAGTTCATTCCAGAATCAAACCCCTGTTGATAATTTGTATTTCTAACAAGTTCCCTGCTGAGAATTTGCATTTATAACAAATTCCTGGGAAATAATACATAAGAATCATCTGGGGGATCTTGTTAAACTGTAGATTCTGATTCAATATATATGGGGTAAAAATGCAAATTCTCAGAAGGGGCTTTTTAGAAATAAAAATTCTCAGCAGCGGTTTGAACTGGAACAAAATGGTTGAAGTCCTGAAAATAGCACAAATTTTTTATCTCACAGTTATGTAGGACAAAATTCTACATAGGCTTGGTTGATTCCTCTCCTTTGGGTCTCAGATGGCCTAAATTAAGGATTACAGACCCGGGCTGCTTTTGGAGAGTCTCAAGGAATACCCACTTCCAAGCTTGCCCAGATGTTGCAGAATTCAGTTCTCGGCGGTTTTAAGGCTGAGGTTCCCATTTTGCTGTCTGTCAGGGCTCAGCAAGTTTCAGTCTTTAAGGCCACTTGCATTCAACATGTTGTCCTGCCCTTTCGTGTTTCGAATCTCTCTGAATTCTCTTCTACTGCATCTCTTCTGCCTCCAGCTGAAGAAAGTATTCTGTTCTGATCAGACTGAGCCCACCTGGATAATTACTCTGGGAAATCTGGTGACATAGTCGTTAAATGCTATGTCTGCTAACCAAAGATTTGGAGGTTCAAATCTACCAGATGCTCTTTCGAAACTCTATGGAGCAGTTCTACCCTGTCTTATACTGTCACTATGAGTCGGAATCAACTCCACGGCAGCAGGTTTGGATAGTCACTCCAGCGTAGATCTACAAACTTAAGTATATATGCAGTCCCTGTGACCATATTCATGGGTTTCAGGGATATGGGCATTTGCCACCAGTATAACTGGGCTGCAAAGTTCCACATGATATGGGATCTACCTCACTCCACTCTCTACTATGTCACATTTACACTGGCTGTCTTTCTGTTTCTTGAACATGCCAAGTGTCTTCTGTTTTGAAGGTCTTTACTCTTACTAGTTTTTGTTCAGTTTTCTCCACCCCCAGGAACTTTATAAAGCTGATGCTTTCTCATTATACGGGTCTAAGTGTAAACATCGCTTCCCCCAAGAGGCAATTCCTGACCCTTCTTATAAGTTCATCCCCCAATCCTTCAGTCATTTTATCTGTTATCTTTTCCCCTTAATAGCTTTATTGCTATAAATTCTTGTTTTTATTATGTTTGTCTATCTGTTTATTGGCTGTGTCTGCTCACAGTGATTTTCACTTTATTGTGCTTTAGGTGAAAATTTACAGAAACAAATATTATCTCATTAAAAGCCTTATACACTAGTTGGAGAAACTGATTGCAAGCTCCGCTATCTTCCCCTTTCCTCCTCATGTCCATTAGTCTAGTTGTCATGTCCCTTCCAGCCTTGTCATCCTTAGTTTGGGCAGGTGTTGTGATTTAGTTTCACATACTTGATTGAACTAAAAAGCATATTCCTCATGTGTGTTGTTGGTTATAATCTAAACTTTGGCTGAAAAGTGGACTTTGGGAGTGGCTTCAGTTCTCAGTTAGCAGAGTGTCCGGGGATCATAATCTCAAGTGTTCCTTCAATCTCTGTCAGACCAGTAAGTCTGGTGTTTTGGAGGGGATTTGAATTCTGTTCTATGTTTTTCTTCTGCTCTGTTTGGAATTCTCTGATCACTGTCAGCACAATTGATGTTGAGGTTGGTGCTCAGGCTGGCGGAAGGTGTAATTCATGTGGTGCACTTGTCCTTTGGACTAGAATTTTTCTTTTGTCTTTGGTTTATCTTCATTCTTGTTTGCCCTGAACAGGATGGAATCCATAGATGTCTCTTTGATGGCTACTCTAAAGCTTTTGAGCTATCAGATGAAACTCATTAAAGTAGGATGTAGAACATTTTCTTTATGAATTATGTTACGCCAGTTGACCTAGATGTTCCCTGATACCATGATCCATAACCCTCAGCCCCAGTAATTTGGTCCTTCAAGGTGTTTGGTTGTGTCTGGGGAACTTTAATAACTTTACCGTTGTCAAGTTGTGCTGACTTCTCCTATATTTTGCATTGTCTTTCTCTTCACTACCATCTAGTTAGTGATCTGTCCTCCCCACCGCCCTACTCCATTGTAACCATCAAAGGTTGATTTTTATTCTGCAGGTAAAACTTTTCTTGAGTTTTTATAATAGTAATCTCATGTAGTATTTGTACTTTTGTGATTGAACTTATTACAATCAGCATACTGTCCCCCAGATTCACCCAGGTTATGAAATGTTTCGCTGATTCATTATTGTTGTTTATCATTTCATAGTGTTTTGTTGTGAGTATGTACCGTAGTTGTTTTGTCCATTCATCTTTTGATGCACACTTAGGTTACGTCCATCTCTTCTTGCTAGTGTGAATAATGCTGCAGTGAACATAGCAGTGCATATGTCTACTCATGTGACAGCTATTATTTCCCTAGGATATATTCCTAGGAGTAGGATTGCTGGTTCTTGTGGAATTTATATTTCTAGCTTTCTAAGGGGATACTATATCGATTTTCATAGCAGTTATACCATTTTATGTTCCCACCAACAATGTTCCCACAGCCTCTCAAACATTTATTTTATGTGCTTTTGATTAGTTCCAGAAACATCAGGGTGAGGTGGTATGTCATTTTAGTTTTGATTTTCATCTGTCTAACAGCTAATGTCTGCAAGTGTTTCCTCATGTGTCTATTAGCTGCTTGAATATCTTTGTTGAATAATCTGATCATATCTTTTGCCCAGTTTATAATTGAATTATTTATGTTTTTGTTGTTGAGATGTTGAAGTATTTTATAGATTTTAGAGACTGGATCTTTGTCAGAAATGTCATAGCAAAAATTTGTTCCCAGTCTGTTGGTTCTTCTTTCACTCTTCTGGTGAAGTCTTTCGATGAGCATTTTAATTTTCAGGAGCTCCCAGATATCTACTTTATTTTTTAATGTTTGTGCATTGTTAGTTATGATATGTATTGTGTTCACGCCATATATTAGGGCCCCTAGCATTGTCCCTATTTTTCCTTCAGTGAGATTTATCATTTTGGGTTTTATAGTTAGGGCTTTGATTCATTTTAAATTAGTTTTTTGTGTATGATGTGAAGTGTGGATCCTGTCTGACTTTTTTACAAATTCTACCAGCACTATTTTTATTAAAAAGACTATCTTTTCCACATTTAATAGACTGGCCGTTTGTCAAATATCACCCGCCTGTAGCTGAATAGGCTTATATGTGTATTCTCAATTCTTTTCTATTGGACCATGTGTCTGCTGTTATACCAGTGTCAGGCTGTTTTGACTATCATGGCTGTATAGCAGGTTCTAAGATCAAGCTGTGTGAGGCCTCTTATTTGTTCTTCTTCTTCAATAATACTTCACTTACCTGGGGCCTCTTACCTTTCCGTATAAAGTTGGTGATTAGTTTCTCCATCTTGTTACAGAATGCTGATAGGCTTTGGATTGGGTTTGCACTGTATCTACAGATTACTTTGGACTAGCACTGGTATTTTCACAATGTTGTGACTTCCTACCCATGAACATGGTTTTTCCATTTATACAGATCTTTTGGTTTCTTGCAGTAGCATTTTGTATTTTTCTTTGTAGGTCTTTTATGTCTCTGCTTAGATTTATTCCTAAGTACTTTATCTTTGGGGAGGACAATTGTCAAGAGTATTGATTTACTAATTTCCTTTTTGAAATTCTCTTCATTAACATAGAGAAATACAAATGATTTTTGCATATTGATCTCATATCCTGCTACTTTGCTGAATCTGTCTATTAGTCTTCTGTATTCTTTGGGATTCTCTATGTATAGGATCACATCATCTTCAAATAGAGATAGCTATACCTCATCCTTGCTAATTTTGATGCCCTTTATTTCTTGTTTTTGTCTTATTGCTCTAGCTAGAATTTCTAGCACAGTGTTGAGTGTGTTGCAAATGGCTCATACAGTTGTAGAGGCTTGTTGTGGTGGTGGTTGTTAGGTGCCACTGAGTCAGTTCTGACTCACAACAACCCTATGTACAACAGAACAAAGCACTGTCCAGTCCTATTCCATGCTCACAATTATTATGCTTGAGTCCATTGTTACAGGCATGAAGTCAATCCACCTTGTTAAGGGTCTTCCTCTTTTTCTCTGACTCTCTACTTTACCAAGCACAGTGTCCTTCTCCAAGGACTGATCTCTCCTGACAATATATCTAAAGTATGTAAGATGTAATCTCATCCTTGCTTCTTCCAAGTCCTTGTACTTCTTCCAAGACAGTGTTGAATATGAGTAGAGATTAAAAAAAAAAAAAAAAAAAAAAAAACACATTCTTGTCTGATTCTCTTTATCAAAGGAAATGCTTTTAGTCTCTGTTGAGAATAATGTTGGCTGTTGGTTTTGCATAAATACCTTTTATTTTGTCAAGGAATTTCCCACTCATTTCTATTTTTGCTGAGAATTTTTAATCAAGAACGGCTGTTGAACTTTATCAAAGGATTCATCATTATAAATTTAAATGATTATGTGGGGGGTTTGTTTTATTTATGTGGTGGATATGTTGGTTTTGTTTATGTGGTGGATATGTTGGTTTTGTTTATGTGGTGGATATGTTGATTTTCTAATGTTGAACCTTCCTTGCATACCTGGTATAAATTCTACTTGGTCATGATGCATTTTTTTAATATGTTTTTGAATTCTATTGGCTATGACTTCATTGAAAAATTTTACATCTGTGGTTATGAAGTACATATAGTCTGTAATTTTCTTTTTTTGTGGTGTGTTTGCCTGGCTTTAGTATCAGAGTTATTATGGCTTCATAGAATGAATTCAGGAGTACTCCTTAGTTTTTATACACTGAAATAGTTTGAGTAGTACTTATATGAAATCTTCTCTGAATATTTTGAAGAAATCTCCAGTGGAGCCATCCAGGCCAGGGGATTTGGTGGGGGGGTGTGGGTGGACAGGGAGGAATTTTTTTATTGCTTCTTCAAGCTTTTACTTTGCTGTGAGATTGTTCCATTTTTCTACCTTGATTAGTGTTAATTTAGACAAGTAATGTGTTTCTAGAAATTTGTACATTTTCTCTAGGTTTTTAAATTTGTTGGAGTACAGTTTTTCATAGCATCCTATTATGATCCCTTTTATTTCAGTTGGTTATGCTGTGATATACCTATGTCATTTTTTGTTCCAGTTACTTGCTTCTCCTCCTACTTTCATCATTATGGCCAATTTATCATTTTTATTGAGCCTTTCAAAGAGCCTATTTTTGATCTAGTTGATTCTTACTATTGTTTTTCAGTTCTCTATTTCATTTATTTCTTCTCTAATCTTTATTGTTTCCTTTGTTGTGGTGACTTGGGGCTTCTTTTGCTGCTCTGTAGGCACTGGGTGGCTTAGTTGTTCAACTGTAGGGTTAAAGCTGATGCAGCTAGAACATGTAGGGCTGAGTATGGCAGTGGGATAGAGGGAGAACCTGTAGGGTGGGCTGGAAGGTAGAGGTAGAAGCCTACCTGCAGATCTCTACAGTTCTTAGTCCAAGGAAAACTCCATTAGACTTAACAAACTGTGACTTTCAAAGAGTCAAAAGCTGGAAAGAAATGCTAAAGACAGCTCAGCATTGGAGATATTGTTGTGCAGTCCCAATCAAAATGAGAAGTCCGTCAGTGAAATACATTCTGACATTCTGTGGAAAATCAGAAATTCACCACCTTAGAAATAAGGGCCATCCTGTAAGACTAAAGACAAAATTGAAATAAAGTCACTGTACCCAAAATAATAAATGAATGAAACCAAGTCTGATAAATAGGGTTGGCCGGTAACTTAACTGCCTGGCAGAATTACATACAAGACCTGTTAAAGGAAGGCATACAATCCAGACTCCCTACAACATATTATCCATACTACCAGCTCATTATGAGAGGTTATTAGGCATGCAAATAAGCTAAAAAATGAGACGCATAATTAAGAGAAAAACAATAGATAAGGCTTGGCTCCTAAATCATACAAGGCACAAAAATTTGTCTAAGATATATCAAAGTATACATCAAACCCACTGCCATCAAGTCGTGTCTGACTCATAGTGATCCTAGAGGCCAGACTAGAACTATCTCATAGAGTTTCCAAGAAGCACCTGGTGGATTTGAACTGCTAACCTTTTGCTTAAGCAGACGTAGCACTTAACCCACTATGCCACCAGGGTTTAAGGTTTACATACAAAAGTTAAAATTATAAATTTTCTAGAAGAAAAGGTAGGACAAGATCTTAATTACCCTCCTTTATGTCGTAAATGCTGCTTTTATCTTGTTAAGGAGGTACTATGTGTGGTACTTGAGTTGGTGGGGGAGAACTCAATGGTGAAAGACTGTATTGTGCCTTGAGGCAACCTTTTGGGATATAAAGGAAAGGGAAGCAAGCGGAGAGTTGGGGACCTCTGACCAAGAATAAGTTCAAGGAATAGAGTGCATACTTTGGAGAGGACCAGAGTCCCTACCCCTCAGAAGCTACCAGTCCAGGGGAAGATTGATGGCAAGGATCTTCCTCCACTGCTAGCAGAAAAAAACCTCCCCCTGGAAATTATACCCTAAATTTAGATTTTTAGCTTACTGGAATGTGACAAATAAAATTTCTCTTTTTAAAGCCATCCGTGCACCTGTGGTAGCTCTGTTAAAACAGCACTAAATGACTAAGACACAAATCTGTTACCATTGAATAGATTCCAGTTTATAGTTAATCTACAGAACAGAGTACAACTGCCCCACATAGTTTCCAAAGAGCACCAGGCAGATTCAAACTGCTGACCTTTTGGTTAATAGCCGTGGCTATTAAAATTAAATCTTTTCTGCACATCTAAGGGAACATTCATAAAATGAAAAGACTAATAATGTATTAGCAGAATGTGTTTCCAGTTCATATAGCTGACATACTCTCATGACTAGGATATACGAAAACTGCCTACAAACCAATGACGTAAGAATAATATCTCATCCATCTCAATTGTCCTTTAAAAACATGACAAAATACATCTGTCATGCAAGAAGTTGTAAAATGACCAATAAGCACATAAAAAGACAAAATACTAGGAACAATTTCCACGTAGTAGAATGGCTAACATTTTTTATAAGACTGAAAATAACAACTGTTGTTGAAGATGTAGAGAAAACATAACACTCATACATTGCAAATAGGAGTGTAAAATGGTACAATCACCCTGAAAAATTTGGCAGTTTCTTACATAGTTGAACATTTTATTCCTAGGTATTTATCTAAAAGAAATGAAAAATCCAAATGTCCATCAATAGAAGAGTAGATAAGCAAATAACAGAATATTTATACAATGGCATAACAGGAAATTAAAATAATGAGCAACGATTCCACTTCCTAACAGGGATGAAACTCAGAATCATTGTATTTAGTGAAAGAAAACAAACACAGAAAAAATTACTTTCTGTGTGATTCTATTTATAGAAAATTCAAGTCAAAATCGATGTGTCAATGATAGCCATCAGAATGCTGCTTGCCTCTGGGAAGTGGGTATTCACTAGAAGGGGGCATGAAAACAATTTCTAGAGTGATAAATATGTTCTAACGTAAATTAAGATGTTGCTTACATGGGTATCATCCTGTCAAAGGTGTCCTGGTCAAAGCTGCTAACTGAAAGGCTGCAGGTTTGAGTTTTGAGTCCACTAAGAGAAACCAACCAAGAGTCACCAAATTGTCTGTTTAAGATATGTGCATTTCAAAGCACGTGTAGTGACTTCACAGTGATCTACTTCCCAAAATCATCCAATGAAAATCCTATGGATTACATGATCTAATCTACAACTGATGCAGGGATGGAGCAGGACTGGGCAGCACTGCCTTTCACTACCCTTGGAGCTGCCAGGAGTCAAGGGCCAACTCAGTGACAGCTGACGACAACCAGCCAAGAGTCACCAAATTGTATGTTTAAGATGTGTGCATTTCAAAGCATGTGTAGTGACTTCACAGTGAACTTGAACACGTTGGTGATAGTGACGATGGCACAGGACTAGGCAATATTTTGTTCTGTTTGTATATAAGGTCACCATGAGTCTGAGTTGACAGCAACAAGTTAGTGACCTGTATAAAAATGTTTTCTAATTCAATAAAAATTAAAGAGGGACTATCATAACAAAGCACTTTTTTTTAAATTGTAGCCATCCTCTACGCCAGCTCTACTGATTGTCTGTTTTGGTGGCCAGGTGTGGTTTAGATTCCAGACAGAACACTGTGGATTCTCAGAAGTTTGTTACAGAATGCTGGAGCTATGACTACCCAGCAGAACTCTGTAGTGCAGTCCAGTGCCATGGCAAGTTTGTGAGCCACTATGGCATTTGACTTTGGGCTGATCCTAGGGAAGTCAAGAGAGGTGGTAGCAGAGCTCCTGCCAGATGATATGAGGCCAGGTCTTGCCCACCATAACCTCCAGTGGAAATCAGTGGTATGCGCATCTGTTAGTTTCTTGGTAGGGTTTTTCTATTTACTCAGGCTTATGCATTAGGTTAGAAGCTGATTTTATGTGAAAGAAAAACCCAGTTTGCTTAAACATTGTACTGATTGAGGCAATGTATCAACTTCTTGACACCCTTGGCTCTGTTAAAAGGAATTTTAATCGTTGATATTGAGTCATCTGTAGAGACTAAAAGCCTAGAAAAAGAGACATCAAAAATATACAGCTGCCAGATACACGTGGAAAATTGGAGAGAACAAACTCTACCCTAAAGGCGGCAGTATTTTTTGTAGTAAAAGAAGCCAATGAGAGAGCCAGACCCTTAAGGCAAGAGGGGATGATGGCTGGAGTTACAAAAATGATCCATTAGAAGCTGATTTACGTGCTGTCACATCTCGAGTTTTTCTCAGCAGTGCAGTAGCCAGCAGGAGTCGGCTTCCTCACAGTCCCTCCCGCTACCGAGACTCCTGCTGCTACTGGGCTTCATTGGCCACATGCCTCTCCAGCGTGAGATCCACTGTTGTCTGCGGGGCCAGCGGGATAAGAAGACTCCGTAAGAAGACTTTCTTGTCCTTGTCTTCGTATCTTCTAGGAAGTACTTAGGAAACAGCCTGCATAGACTAGACTCTTAGGTTCACCTTCATATTCTGAAAACAGCAGTGAGTTTCCTCAAGGTTAATTCAAACATCAGATGAACCAACTGCTGCACTTCCAGAAATACACTAAAAACCTTGGAACTGTTTTTTATTGTCCTGCTTCAGAAGGAATTTTAATCTCATTTTAAGAACTGATACTACTTTAAGAGACCAAACGCATGCTCAAAATAAACCTTGCTGGAACTTAATTTTAAGAATTCTAGTTAACCAGTTATTGTCAAGTCATTTCCAACTACTGACAACTCCAGTAGTGTTTTGTGAATAGTATTTTCATATAAATTTTATAAGTGAATTATTTCTATTTTATTTTTCTCTCTCTATATAAATGTAGATAAATATAGTATTTTATTTAATTATCTGTACAGTTTAGCAAAGGAGACGCTTAAGATGCAATGACACTTTAGGTTTACCCAGATCTGGATTTCAAACTCATTGCTGTCTGGTCCGATCTGACTCATAGTGATCCTGTAGAACAGAGTGGAGCCGCTGCGTAGGGGTTCCAAAGCTATAAATCTTTACAGATTCAAACTGCCAACCTTTCAACCAAGTGCTTTAACCACTGCTATAAATGAAAAGAGTAACGTTTTTTCCTTTCTTTTTTTTTCTTTTTGTTTGCTTGTTTGTTTTACCCTTAATAGTATTTAGTTTAAAAAAAAATAACATACTATAACTGTTGGGTGCAGCTAAATTAATATCAAAGGTGTTACTGTTATTAGAGGTCATCCCGTCAACTGCAACTCACAGTGATTCCACATACCACAGAAGGAAACACTGCCCAGACCCCACGCCATCCTCACAGTTGTTGTTATTGTTGACCCCATTGTTAGAACGGCTGTGTCAGTCCTTCTCATTGAAGGTCTTCCTCTTTTTTGCCAATGAAGCATGATGTCCTTCACCAGGGACTGATCCCTCCTGGTAACAGGTCCAAAGTATGTAGAGGGTAACTTAGAACATTTAATATTTCTATATAAGAAGAATAATACTTACAATTTATTTGTATAAATATTTGTATATGTTTATTTTTAATAAGAACAAAGCTTAAAATGGAAAAAGAAAAAAAGTTTACTATGCTTTTCAGCAGCTTTTAGCAATTCCATTCCTAGGCCATACCCCAGACATTAGAACTGCAGAAGAAGGGACCCAAGCACCAGAGTTTTATCAGGCTTTTTAGGCAATTCTCATGGGTGGCAAAAGTTGAAAACCACTGATATGGAAACCCTGGTGGCATGGTTGTTAAGTGCTACATCTGCTAACCCAGAGGTTGGCAGTTCAAATCCGCCAGGCACACCTTGGAAACTCTGTGGGGCAGTTCTGCTCTATTCTATAGTGTCGCTATCAGTTGGAATTGACTTGACAGCAGTGGGTTTGGTTTGGGTTTAGGTGGAGCATTATAACATAAGATACAATTGTAACCCCATGTAAAAAATGTCTTACAGATACTTTGTCTTAATTGCATAATAGAATACTCCAACCACGAAAGAATATTCCCATATGAACAGAATACAAAAAGTTGTTAACAAAAGTACTCACATATGAGCTGATCAATTAGGAGACAATTATTTGTTTTGTGATTAATACAGAAAGAAGATTAAATTTTTAACTAGTAGATTTATTTATGGATCTTTAACAGATTGGAGCCCTTATGTTCAATGGCTAAGCATTCAGATGCTAACCAAAAAGTCATCAGTTCAAATAATATGCTGTTCTACAGAGTCTCTGTAAGTCCAGATCAACTTACTGCCAACAGGGTTTTGCTTTTCCTGGTTGATTAATAGCAACCCTGTAGGGCAGAGTAGAACTGCCCCATAGGGTTTCCAAGGAGCAGCTGCTGTCAAACTGTCAACCTGTTGGTTAGCAGTCAAGCTCTGCACCACTGCACCACCAGGGCTCCTACTAACAGATTAACTACTATTTAAATTTTGTTTCACTTAGCGTGTTCTGGTATAATTCTTACTGTCTTCAGTATCCTTATTTTTAACACAAAGTGCTCAAATAATATGATTTCCAAGGCCTTCTAACTCTAAAATTCTGTGGTTTTAGGGTGAGTAGAAAATTTTTGGAAATAAAAGGGTTAAGACTAAATTTTGTCCCTCTAGGCACTGGACCTTATAGCCATTGCTGTGGAGTCGATTCCAACTCACAGCGACCCTCCAGAACAGAAGAGAACTGCCCCACAGGGTTCCAAGGTCGTTATCTTTATGGAAGTAGACGGCCCTATCTTTCTGTCCTGAAGGCCCAGTGGTGGATTTGAACTCCTAACTGTTGAGTTATCAGCCAAGCACTGAACCAATGGTGCTGCCTCTGGACCTTATAATGTACCCTAAATGCAAAGAACGATGATTCATCTTCTCCAGAAAGATATCAGAAAACACTGTACTTATAATTTTATTATAAAGACTGCATGAGGACCAACATAAAAAAGGGAAAGCCTAGGGCATAATCTGTAAGAGTTCCCAATGCAGAGCTTCTACATGTCCCAAACACAGACATGGTACCCATCCACAGGCACCAATGTTATTCCCCAACCAGGAAGCCTGTGGAGCTTCCATGTCAGAGCCTTTGTGGGGACCTTGTTGATAGGCATGAGGTATGATTGACTGAACTCAGCTTTCAGTCCACCTCCCATGTGACCGCGTGATATTCATGGTGAGTCTGTCTAGCCTGACCAACCTCTACCCAAGAGGACTGAAAAGTCTTCCTAGCATACAGCTTCAGCTGTGACCTGAAGGCCGCATCAAAGACACAGGCAATCACTGTAGAAATTCCAAGGTGTTAGAGGTTATCTTTTAGGGACCAAGAACAAAGATTAAATTTCGAGGGTCAAGCTGATTTTTTTATCCCACAACCCATAAAGAAAGGGTTGTACTATGTTCCCTATTCTGCTACTATATGTCTACTAACAGATTTCAGGGTTTTTGTCTGTCTGTCTGTTTTTTAAAGGATTAACTTTTACAAATGCTTGCTTATTTGGCCTCATAGCTAGGAAGGACTTTGAGGAACCCCTGAGAGTTCTGAGAGTGCTGGCTTTTGCTAAGAATTTCAGTCTAGCCTGGCGCCTTTCAAAAGCAAGTTTTCCCCAGGATCTCAATGTAATTTAGTTAATACCTAGATTTATTTATTACTCTCTATTCTTCTTCCAATCAAAATAAGTTTTATGGATCTGTTTTCCCTCAGGAGAGAAATACACTAAAAAGATTATTACTGCTAGTCTTGGTCATCTACTGCTTGGTCATCTACTGCTGCTATAACAGAAATATCACAAGTGAGTGGCTTCAACAAAATGAAGCTTATTCTCTCACAGTCCAGTAGGCCAGAAGTCTGAACCCAGGGTGTCGGCTCCAGGGGAAAGCTCTGTATCAGCTCTAGAGGAAGGTCCTGATGATGAGTCAGTCTGCCTCTGGTCTGGAAGCACGGTAGCACAGGAACCTTGGAAGCAAGGATGGTGAGGCTGCGTCTTACATGTTTTGGACGTGTTGTCAGGATGGATCAATCCCTGGTTAAGTAGAGGGTCAGCGATAAAGAAGAAGGCCCTTAACAAAATGAATTGACACAGTGGCCGCAACAACAGGCTTAAGAGGAAAAACAATTGTGGACATGGTGCAGGAGCAGGCTGTGTTACGTTCTGTTGTACACATGGTTGCTGTGAGTCAGAACCACCTCAATGACACCGAACAAGAACAGCAGAAATGTTTTCTATGCATAGAAAAGTTCTTTATATAATGTATATTAAGACAAACATTTGACTGCTGTTGCATACGAACCATAGCTAACTCTTCCTACTTACATACAAATTCAACTTAAAGACAGACTAAGGAACAGAACTTGTTAGTAATCCAGGAACTGCTCATGTTGTTAAAAAGCACAGCATCCAAAACATATGCATGAATATTGTACTGAATATTAAGAAAAACAGTAGTAGATGATTACTTCATTTTCAAACTCAATGTTCGGGGAACTGATCCCAATACAGCTGCCACTTTGCTTGCCATGTGGTCAGCTCCAACTCATGGGAACCTCCTGTGTGACAGAGGGCAGCACTGCCCAGCACTACACGACCTTCACAATCACTAGTGTTCTGTAGCCCATCGCAGCAGCCATTCTGTATTTTGAGTGCCTTCTAGCCTAGAGGGCTCATCTATCAAACAAGATTTTATTGTCATCCATAGGGTTCTCACTGGCTAACTTTCAGAAGCAGATCACCAGACCTTTGTTCCTAGTCTGTCTTAGTCTGAAAACTCCACTAAAATCTGTCAACCAGGAGAGATGCTGCTGATATTCGAAATATCTGTGGCATAGCTTCCAGCATCACAGCAACATGATACAGGACAACAAACTGACAGGTGGTGGAAAAGTGCTACATCTTATTCAAATGCATGTGATTGTTAAGTGAAAGAGCTGAAAAAGGAGTAGTTATTTCATATGTAGTTCTTGGTGCAGCATAATGTCAGAGACCTAATAGTGTGACATACAAGGTTTGTACAAAAACTCAATGATAAAACATAGGACTGAAAGCAATATCTGAATGAGAACTTTTCCAGTATTCCAGGGAAAAGGAATTTGAGAGACATTTGTTATTGGTTAACGAGTGACATTAGGAAAGAAGTCAGTAAGTTCAGTTGTTACAATATCCTTTCCCACGAGACACTACGGGTAACATGATCGTCATTATACTCTCCAGTTGTCACAAAATAGAATTAAAATAAATCAGGGCTCCCTTCCCTACTGTGAGTCCTTTATTTATATTAAAAACAAATTTCCATTGCTCCCCCAATCGGCAATCCTGGCTACTTACATACAATACTATCATATTATTTGTGCAGAACTGGAGTTTCCTGAAATATCATCCTTTAGAAAAGAGCTAGAACAGCAAAGTCTTGGTTGTACTGTGGTATCACCCATAAAAAAAAGGATTAGATTCTTGGTACAGAGTACTTCACTCTATCTTGAAAACTGGATAGCAGAGAAACATGGGCAAAACAAAAACCCAGGAACCTCACCACCATGCTGTCCTCCAGTTAACAAGATCTTTAACCACTCTCCCCTCTTTTCTCCACATGAGCCAAAAAACCCAAGTGCACGGCCATTGAATCAATTCCAACCCACTGTGACCCTCTAGGACAGAGAAGAACTACTCCAAAGGGTTTTCAAGGAATATTGGTGTATTTGAACTGCTGAGCTTTTAGTTATCAGCTGTTTTAGTTGCCTAGGGCTGCTTTAACAGAAATACCACAAGCGGATGGCTTTAAAGAGAAATTTTACTTGTCACAGTCCAGTAAGCTAAAAGCACAAACTCAGGGTGTCAGCTCCAAAGGAAGGCTTTCTCTACTAGCACTGGAGGAAGGTTTCTGTTGTGAGTCTTCTCCTGGACTGGAAGCTTCTAAGGCGCAGGGACTCGGTTCTTTTCAAAGGATGCACTCAGCTCCCAGCACTGCTACTTGGTGGTATGAATCGCAGCTTGCCTCCCTTTCTTTTATATCCCAAGTGGGTGACCCCAGCCACAATACAATCCCACACACTGAGTCCTGCCCCATCAACTCAACTGCAGCCTGACCTCCCTCGTTAACATCGCAGGGGCAGGATTAACAACAGGAAGGGTATCACACAACACCAGGAACCATGGACCAACCAAGTTGCTACAGATTTGGGGGGGAACACAATTTAATCCATGACAGCAGTCATAGCACTTAACCATTATGCCACCAGGATTTCCTTCTCCACATTACAGAGTCTTACGTGTTTTATATTTATTGTCCAGGGATTTTTTGGTGTGCTTAGTGGGAGGGATAGGGAAAAGTGTATTTGCTTTATTAATTGGAAGTGGAAGTTCTCTGAGCTATTTTTTCCTAAAGAAAATGTCATAGATACTTACATGGAGAGTTTAAAAAATATATAGAAGTATAAAAAGGAACTAAAAATATTCAGTAGCTGCAAAACTAAAGATAGGCACTGATATGTTTTAATCTGCTTCCTTTTTTATGTTTATCAAAGTATAATAAAAATAGACTAAATTACACATGGCTATAAGCACAATTTTACACATTTTTACATGTGTACACAATTGTAAAACTCATTGCCAAAATAAAATAATAAACACATCCATTATTCCCACAGGGTTCCTATTACTACTTTGTAATCTCTGTCTTATCTCTCCTTGACCCCCAAATCACTCCCAGACAACCACTGATATGTTTTCTGTAACTAAGAATAAGTCAGCATTTTCTAGAATTTTATGTAAGTGGAGTTATTCAATACATACTCCTTTATGTTTGGCACTTTTCACTCAACCATAATTATCAGGCGTGTTTATGAATGTTGATATCTCAGTAGTTCATTCCTTTTTATTGATAATTCCAAATTATTTAGATGCAAGAAAAGGACAGTCTAGTAGAATTTTCTGTGATGATAAAATGTTCTATACATGTATTGTCAGACTTAATTATGATTGAAATATGTCCTCCCCCGACCCTCAAAATACATCTTGGATTTCTGAAACTTGTACCTATGGAAATAGAGTTTCCTTTTGTTATATTAATGGGGCCATACTACTGCAGGTGAATCCTGAATGTAATCCCTTCTAAGTCATAAAATTACAAAAATAAGCACAAAGAAATACACACACATACACACATGGGGAAAATAAATGCCACAACAAGGATTTTCTACAAACCAAGACCACAAAGGAACAAGAGTGTCCAGTCCTACTGATAAGGAAGGAATCAAAATGAATGAGACCCTGATTTAGACTTTCAGCCTCCAGAATTGTGAGAAAATAAATTCTTTGAAGTCAGCTACTTTTGGTGCTTATGCTATAGAAACATTAAGTGACAAGACAGTGACATTACAGAATATGGATATACGAAATCTTTTTATCCATTCATTTGTCAATGAATATTTATTTCCGGTTTGGGGCTACCAAAAACAGAACTAAAATAAACATTCACGTACAAGTATTGTCCTGGATGTCAGCTTTCTTTTCTATTGGAGAAAGGTCTAACATTGGAATGCGTGGGTTATATGATAGGTGTATGCTTCACTTCTTAAAAACTGCCTAGCTGTTACCACAGGCCATTGTGCCGTAATATATTCCCATCAGCACTTGGTCCATGTCTTCAGCAACATTTGGTATAGTCGAACTTTTTAACTTGAGACATTCTAACAGGTATGTAGATATATCTCATTATGGTTTTTATCTGTGTTTTCCTAATGACTTGTAATATTGGCCATCTTTTATTTCCACCTGTATATCTTATTTGGTGAACTGTCTGCATGATCGCTCAAATCTTTTGGCCATATTTTATTGGTTGCTTTGTTTTGTTACTCTGAAAGCAGATAATGATATGCAAATATTTTCTTGCAGTGGTTTGTGTTTTTATTTTCACATGTTTTTTTTTTAAAGAGCAGAAGTTTTTTTCTTATGATTAAGTCCAATTTATCAATGCGTTATTTCATGCACTGTGCTTCTGGTGTTGCATCTCTAAAGTCTATGTTTAACCCAAGGCACGCCACTATGTGATTTTCAAAAGTTAAAACTATGTAGAGATAATTCTCCATGGTCCTATCTCATTTCTGCACATTTTAGGAGCAGTAGCATGAACTTTTTCTCCTTCCTTCTCCACCCCATCCTGCTCCATTTTCTTTTTAGTGAAAGATTTGAAGCAGAAATCCAATGCTTTGTAGAAAAAAAAATTATTAAATCATTTGGGAAATATTTAGTGCCAGATCTCCCTCCTGGAGATTCATATTAGCATATCTAAGGTTCAGAAAAAATTATGGGTGAAAGAAATCCAATTAACATTATTTAATCAAGGATTTTCCTAATTATTTAAACTTAAAGAAAACAACGCACAAGAAATTTTTGTGACTCAAAATGCTCTATATTTTTGCTGTCAGATATCACAGTCATTAGTCACATGTTTATCGAGCACTGTACTGCTACTAAGGAAATGAATTTTTAAATTCAAATTTAAATAGCCACATGTGGCCTCCTTGGTACTGAACAGTGCAGTTACAGTCTTTTAAAATTTTTTCTACATAACACTGATTTTTACAACTTCCATGTAGGAGTTATAATGCACAGGGACCAATGAAAATAAAAGTGTGAGACATTTTTCTCAAAAAGCAGGGGAAAATGCAAAACTATAGTGTTTATTCTTCTGTTATCTCTCTCTGGATGTGTTATAAGAGCTTTTTTCTGATATTTTATATCATTCTACATGAAGAAAAAATTAATTTTTAGCTTAAAAATTATTGTTTATTTTTATACTGTTCAGTGCCAATTTAAAATACAAATATATGAGTTTTTAATTTGTATGTGGAATTTCCAAAACCACACAATTCATATTTTACACCTTGTATATGTACGTAGTTTGGAAATGCTGCATAAAACGTACCTGACTTTTTATGTCACTTCTTGGTAAACGCACATTCTGCCAACACTCTCTACCTTAAGCGTAATGATGAGTAAAGAAAGAACAAAAAAGGAAAAGAAAATACCAGTTGCCCTGTCTTTCTTTTTTCTTCTGTGTCATCATTCTTAGCTCATTGTTTGGCTTATAGAGAAGCAACAAAAGTAAGGATAAGATAGTTCTTGATTGTTTATGTTTCTTAGAATATCGCTGCTTTCTTCCTGCACTCAAAGAAAGTTGTAGTTTGTATGGAAAGCACAGCCACTCCACGCTGCTACAATACCCACTAACTCTCTTGCCATAGATGTGTCGTAATTACCTTGTGCTTGCTTTGCATCTTGCTGAACTCCCGCACCACCAGAATTCTGTGCTTACTGAGCATCAAGAATCCTACATGCAAACGGAGGGGGTGTGCCAACGTCAAATGAAAACAAATCTGACGTTAGACTTCATCAGAAAGACTGCTGTCATAAGAAGAATGATCTGGTCTTAGGATCTGCAAGCGTCTCAGAATCAAACAGGAAAAGCCTTTTCTTTCATAGAGACATAGCAGAAACTTTTAAGGAGAAACTGGGCAAGCAAGGGGGAGTTAGCAGGTGGCATGACTGGCATGGTCTGACAGGAAACATTTCTTGCTGTGGAAACTCTGGTGGTGTACTTAAGAACTATGTCCACTAACCAAGAAGTCAGCAGTTTGAATCTACCGGATATTCTCTGGAGACTCTATGGAGTAGTTTTACTCTGTCCCATAGGATCTTTATGAGTCAGAGTTGACTCAGTGCAACGAGTTTGCTTTGATTTGTTGTGTGGTCAGCCAATTCTCGGGACGAACCGTTAAAAAAGACATATCTACAATTTAGTTCTTGCTTAGGCTTGAGAGCAAACCACAGTTTAGGGGTCTGTGAAAAGGAGGGATGCTTGACTAAAGCTTAGCCAAGCTGAAACAGAAGTTAATAAATGGACAGTTGTGAACACTTAGTAACAAGTAAGGCAGATAAGCTTGCCGTGCCCAACTATTCAATTGACATGAATGCACTATTGTCCCGTTATACTTCAGTTGCAAAACACAAGCTTAAAGATACAATTAGGACACCTTTCAAGAAGGAAATAACCCTGCACTGAACCAAGTGTAGGGTCCCTCTGGGTATGATGACCTGCATGACTATATAGGCCACCCGCTATTATGGATTGAATTGTCTCCAGAAAAGTTATGTTCAGGTCTCAGAAAAGTTATGTTCAGGTCTCAGCTTCTGTTACAAGGTTTTTCTTTTGTCATGTTAATAAAGTCATGCTAGTAAGGTAGGTTCTAGCTCTAATCTTTTCTGACTGATATCTTATAAAGGGGAATGCAGACACAGACAGATACATACAGAGAAGGAAGAGATCAAGTGAGGAAGCATTTACAAACCAAGGAATACCAAGGAACATCCAAGACCTCTCCTAGAGTCAAAGCCATTAAAACTATGAGAGCTACTCACTTATGTCCAGTCACATTCCATTGATCAAACCAAGTCAGATGACCTAAATTTATCAGCAGGGTGGTCCACTCCAGTCTAAGGAAAAAGAGCATAAGTATTTGCTGAATTGTAATGGAATCTATCATGGTATTCTGCTTTGAACTCCAGTTCTCAATTTGCATCTCTGATACTATATCCTTTGGGGAGATATTATAAAGATGAATTTGCACTTCTTATGAAGTTTTCTGAATATATGCCTAGATTCTACCAGGAGGTTGGGAGCTGGTCTACACTATAAAACACTGAGAGGTCTTCTTTGGAGAGCTGCATAGGCCTCAATTTCTCCACAGTGCAGAGCAAAAGGGACCATGAGAGGACAATGAGGAAGATTTCGTGGTGTTCTTGAACATTGATCTTGATAGTTAACCGCTAGCCTTGCTATTGACTCCTGGAGATACTGAGCGATCACAGGAGTTGCAGTCTACTTGATTCATTCTGGCAGTGGATTTCAGCATGGGAGCTGTCCCAGGAACTGACAGTAGAAGTTCTTAATCTTTTAAAAGGGCTTCAGTGGGTCTGTTAAGCCACTAACTGTGCATGAAAACTGAAGCATATATGTACATGAGAATTTTTATAAGCAGAGTGTCCTCATCTTTCGGTAAATTCTCAAAGGGTTTCGTGACACAAAAAGCTCAAGTACTCCTTATTTAGAACATTGTTTATAAGGGGAACAGCTTTTCAGAGGCAGAAAAACAATTTGCAAGCAAACTTTCAGAAATTAGCCTCTTGGAATGTTGAAGATTACAAATGTGTCCCATAATGATGAATCAAGTTAAAATATGACTTTATAAAAATTTCAACAAATGTTTGCTTTGGTGTTACTCTCAGTCCAAATTGCTTTTAAAGGTTCTTATACTACTTATCCATGCTTCCCTTCCCTAAAGTTATTCAAGCAGATATTTCTATGAAATAGCTTTTAGTATCTTATTTTGCGTCTCCAATACATCTAAGTCCCTGACGGCCCTTTGCTCAGAGAGTCAACAAGTCAGAGGCAAGAGAGAGAATAAGGCTGTGGTTGAATCAGAGAAATAGATGTTTGTGGCTAAAGGCACCCTGTTGGACAGTGACACCACTGATCTTTAGGGAATTGTAAATAATCCTGAATAAACTCAGCCCTGACCCAAGCCTTTTTAAGGTTCAAGCACAGAGGGCTAATTTTGTGTGTTTTTGCTGAATTTTCACATGGCTCCTTAGTGACTATTTCCAGCTGGAACTAGACATGGAAACACTTATACTGGAAAAACATTGAACAGGGAGCTCCTGTGAGGTTTTTGATCCAGCAGGGACCAAGAAAAACTGAAAGTGTCAAGAAACAGACTCATTTTTTATCTTCCGTCTTACTTTTTCCTAAGAATGTATTTGAGTTCATAAGGATTTGTATGTAAGACATTTAAAAAGTCTTATCAGTCTTCTGTCTCTTCTGGAACTTAGACTTTAAAAATGCTTGGAAAAAATGGAGTTTACCTCCCAGTGAATTGCTCAAGAACTCCTCCTCCTCAACAGTTTTGATATTACTGGGGTCTGTCATCTTTTCGAGTCAATTTTTCCTTGACTTCTGGCAAATCAAGTGGATTTTTTTTTAGGAGCTACAGCCTCCAACTTCTAGTTAGATTAATTTCCTAGCTTCTCTCAAAAAGCAATTTACTTATTTTAGGATAGTGTCTACTGAAATCCCTAGGAAGCATAACGTGCAAAAAGCAAAAATTAAACATTGATTTTACATGACCCATATTAGACTTTTCATATGTTCTACTTATTTATGTACGTGCACCAAGCCTGATAATGCAGTAGAAGGATATTTGCAAACTCCTCCAAAGACCCAGGCAACATGACAAATGACAGGAGTCACTTTTCCGAGACCCAAAGTCACACATGAAACAGAACCTTTGAATAAAAGAGACGAAGGCAAGCCTATATTGTATGTTTTGCTTACGTGCATGCTGTGCTGTTCATCAAGTACAAAACCAATTGACCTCATTTTCATGTCTTGTAGCTAAAATTGAACTTCGAATGTGACTGTTCCTTAGGGAGGAAGCTGGAAGAGAAGGATGTTCTCAGGATTCCCAACAAAAAGAGAATCCTGAAATCTAGGCTATGGCAGGAAATGTTTTTTCATATCCCTTCCTACCATATAATAAATTAGCCAAGAATATTTTATGAGTGACTTCAGGTAAACAAACAGTATGGCCTTGACAAAATATTTCAATGTGGCACTATTATACCATACTATGAACTCTTTGGGGGCAAACACTTGTCTTATTCATCTTCTTGTTATCCTTTTTCTTTAACTCCTCAGGGCCTGCCATGGTGACTGGGATGTAGAAGAGGCTCCACAGATGTTTATTTCATTTGCTTAGTTTGGTCTAGTGGTGGACAGAATTCTAGGCTCAAATACTAAGCATGAGTAGCGTTGAGAAAAATGACTTTTGAATCCATCCACTTTTCATTTCACTACAGACATCACAGGTGCCAGGGCCGTCTTGCTGTTCTCTGGTTGAGATTACAGATTTTCATTCTGAGACTGTATCCAGGACAGTTTCTCGTGATTCAATTGTCTCTTGATAAAATAAGAACAGCTGATGGTGACACAATGAGAGCCACCTCCAGCTCACTTCTTTGTTTTGAGCTTTTGCAAATGATACTCATAGCAGCAGGAGAGATATTTTTAAGGTATGGCACTCTTGCAAAACCTCTCAGATCACAAATCACAGCAAATGGGAAATAGCTCTGGCTTGAGCCCTAATTTTTAGGACTGGACAGGAAACAACATAAAATCCCCCTGAGACGCCTAGTCTTTCCTCTTCTTTCTACAGATGGGAAAACTGAAAACTATAAATTAAGTGACGGCTCAATCTGACATTATGAGAGAGGGTCAGGGTTGGAAACAAAAACAACCAACCATGTTCAGTTTTCTGTCATGTTAAGCTCTCATTTACCTAAAAATGTATAAATTAATTTGACTTACAGCTCTGACCTCCCTCTGTTTTCTTTGGAAAATGGTCATTACATTTCCCCAAACTGTGATTAATATATATAATAAAAATGTAAAATCCTCCTCAAGGGATTCTGACGTATCTAGTTTTCTGGGTTAGTCAGGACAACACCCACTAAGTTCAGTATTCCTTTGAAATGGTAATTGCAGAATAACTCAAATATAGCGACAGTTGTTTTTTCTTTTTGAGGGAAATTGTATTTGCTGTGCACTAAATACAAATAGTGTTTCCCCTCCACACACATATCATTTCAGCTAACTGTTGACAATTGGTTAATAAAATATTTATTTGACTATGGCATGAATATAATATTTATATGTAAGCTTTCTTGGTTTTTAAAAACAATTCCAAGGGTATATACTGCAAAAAAAAACTGTAATTTTTAATTTATCTTTGCACAATTTCAATGTTTTAGCTCTTTCCTCAAAAGCACAAAGTAGAACAAAATAACTACATTATTTCTAAATCTTCAACTGTGGGGAATAAGCAGTCTTCATAAAAAGCTATCATACTAATTAATTTTTAACAAACTTATTTTGAAATAACAGTCTGTTTCCTTATCTAGGATACAGTAATATTCCAATCATAGTTTGAGTGTGTAAACTAAAAACACAGACTTCGCCTGTCTGTTTCCTTATCTAGGATACAGTAATATTCCAATCATATTTTGAGTGTGTAAACTAAAAACACAGACTTCGCCTAGTCTGTCTCACCACCCATGTGTATCTCAGTTTGTCACACTCTGGGATCTTGAGTGTTGCTGTGATGCTGGAAGCTATACTACCAGTATTCAGATACCAAGAGGGTCACCTGCTGTAGACAGGCTTCAGCTGAGATTCTAGACTGCGACAGAGTAGGAAAAAGGACCCAGCAACCTATTTCCAAAAGAATTAGCCAGGAAAAACCTTATGAATAGCTGTAGAACATTGTCTAATATAGGGCTGGAAGATGAGTATATCCCAACAACCTTGAGTATATCACACCTGAGTTGAGAGACGACCTCAAGAATAGATTCAACACATTGAAAACTAATGACCAAAGATCAGAGAAGTTGTAGCATGACATCAAGGACATCATACATGGAGAAAGAGGTCATTAAAAAGACAGAAAAGAACAAAATGCTAATCAAAAGATATCTGAAATGTGCTCTCTAATGTCGAGTAGCTAAACTATAATGAAGAAATCATGACATAAAATAACTGAACAGAAGATTTTAAAGGGTGGTTCAGGAAGACAAAGTAAAGTATTATAATGAAATGTGCAAAGAACTGAAAACAGAAAACACATTTGGCATTTCTTAAACTGAAAGAACTGAAGAGAACAGAAAACACATTTGGCATTTCTTAAACTGAAAGAACTGAAGAGAAATTCAAGATTCAAGTTGCAATAGTGATGGATTCTATTGGGAAAATATTAAATGATACAGGAAGCATCAAAAGAAGACAGAAGGAATACACAGAGTCATTATACCAAAAAGAATTGGTCAATGTTCAATCACTTCAAGAAGTAGCATATAATCGGGAAAGATGGTGCTGAAGGAAGAAGTCCAACCTGAACTGAAGGCACGGGAGGAGAACAAGACTCCAGGAGCTGACAGAATATTACCTGAGATGTTTCAACAAACTGCTCACTTGTCTATGCCAAGAAATTTGGAAGACAGTGATCTAGCCAGTCAACAGGAAGAGATCCATATTTACACCTATTCTCAAGAAAAGTGATCTAGCTGAATGTGGAAATTATCACACAACATCAGTAACATCACACAGAAATAAAACTTTACAGAAGATCATTCAAAAACAGCTGCAGCAATGTATTGACAAGGTAGTGCTAGTAATTCAGGCTAGATTCAGAAGAAAACATGGACCCAGGGCTACCAATGCTGATGTCAGATGGGTCATGGCTGAAAGCAGAGAACATCAGAAAGATGTTTACCTGTATTTTATGGACTATTCAAAGCCATTCAGCTGTGTGAATCATAACAAATTATGAATAGCACTGCAGAGACCAGGAATTCCAGAACACTTAATTGTGATCATTAAGAGCATTGCAGTGTGAACTTAATTACAAGCACAGTGAGGTGGTTATGATTAAAAAATAATAATAATACATCATATTTACTTCCTCTATGCAATGAAAATTTGTTACCTACTATGTGTCAGATTATGTAATGGTTAAGTACTATTGCTACTGACTGAAAGTTCAGCAGTACTAATCCACCAGGTGCTCACTGGATACGCATTGCGAGCAGTTTTACCCTCTCCCATAGGATCACTGTGAGTTGGAATCAACTTAACGGCAATGAGTTTTGTCTTGGGTATCTAGTGCTGCTATAACAGAAGTACCACAAGTGGATGACTTTAAAAAGACAAATCTTATTTTGTCACAGTCCAGTAGGCTAAGAGTCCAAATTAAGGCTTCTTAGTGGTAAAGAGTTCTTCAGCTTTACGCTTGCCTCCCTTCCCTATATATCCCAAATACTGCCTCAAGGCTCAATAGAATCTTACATATTGAATTCTGCACCACTAACACAACTACCACCCATCCTCTTTCATTAACCTCATAGAGAAAGGATTTCAAACACAGAGGACCATCCCACAATACTGGAAATCATGGTCCAGTCCAATGGCTACATGCATTCTTGGGAGGACACAATTCAATCCATGACAGTTTTGAGGGGGTTTATGTGTCAGATATTGGAGGTATAACAAGTTGCCATCAAGTTGATTCTGATTCATGGCAAATCCATGTGTATTAGAGTAAAAATGTTCTCCACAGGTTTTCAATGACTGTGGCCTTTCAAAATTAGATGATTAAGACTTCCTTCCAAAGAACATCTGGTTGGATTTGAATCTCCAACCTTTTGGTCATAATTGAGCTCTTAAATATTTGTACCATTCATAGTGCAGAATAAATAGGGCAGACAATTCTTAGTCGGACAGATCTTATATTTTAGTAGGGAGAGTCAGAGAGTAGGTAAGTGAAAGAGGACTGGGGAAAGTGGTAAGAATCATAAAAAAATAATGTGGCAGGATAAGGCATAAAACTGGTGATGGTGCTATTTTAATTGGGTATTTAGGGAGGGCTTCACATTGAGGGCGCTTGAGCTGAAAGACAACGGAAGGTCATCCGTAAGAATATCTGATGGTGGAGGGTTTCCAGTCAAGGGAGTAAGAAAAACAAAAACTTTAAGAAAAAAAACAAGGTTGGCTTGTCTGAAAAACAAAACAAAGACCAGTGTGATGGGAGACACAGTCCCAAAAATAAGTAGTTGTCAGCATGTATACTTTGTACTTTAATAGCTCTACTTGGATGTCTATGATGAATGTTAAAAACATGATAGAAACAGAAACTTGATTCTCCACCTCCAAACCTGGACCTGGGGAAAACTCACTCAATTTGCCCAAATGAAAATCTCAGGAGTTATCTTTGATTAGCCAAGCCAAGTGCTGTCTTTGATTAGCTTTCTGTTTTTTCAAACAAAAATTATATCTGTCAGAAACTACTACCAAAACTTACATGAGTCTCTCCCTGTTTCCAGTATCACTGCTATTATTCTAATCCAAGCCAGCATCGTCTCTTTCTGGGAATACTGAGAGAGCTTTCTAAACACTTTGCCTCTTATTCTTTCTATACAATGCATTCTCCTTGTAGAAATGAAGCTTGTATTTTTAAAATGCAAATGAGATTATTGTTACTCTTTTGAAAAACTTTCAGTTGTTTGGTACTAAATTTAGTTTTTACAATCATTTCCCTCCCATCACCCACATGTTTGCTGTATTCACAAGACAGGTAGAAAAGAAAAAGAAAATTTGTATGTAAGGAAAAGAAAGAGGGATATCTGCAATGAGTACAGGAAACATCACTAATTTAAGGAATCTTTTTTATATCACAAAGCATAGTTTCCAAGTCTATTATCTTTCTGGGAAAATTCTATCTAGAATGTTAAAACCTAACTAAACCAGTTGCCACTGAGTCAATCCTGAACCACAGCAGCCCTGCAAGACAGAGTAGAACTGGCCCGTATGGTTTCCAAAGAGTGGTTAGTGGATTTGAACTGCTAACTTTTCAGTTAGCAGACTAGTGTTTTACTGCTGTGCCACAATCATGCCTTATCTTGAATGTTGTTGTTGTTGCTGTTGTTACTGTTGTTGTTAGGTGCCATCAAGTCAGTTCTAACTAATAGCAATACTGTGAACAAAAAAGTAAAACACTGTCTGGTCCTGTGCCGTGCCCACAATTGTTTCTATGCGTAAGCCTGTTGCAGCAACCACTGTTAATCCATCTTTTTGAGGAGCTTCCTTTTCCTTGCTGACCTTCTACCACACCAAGCATGATGTCCTTCTCCAGGGATTGATCCCTTCTGACAACATGTCCAGAATATGCAAGACACAGCCTCACCATCCTTGATTCTAAGGAGAATTTTGGTGTGCTTCTTCCAGAGAAGGTCTGTTTGTTCTTTTGGTAGTCCACTGTATGTTCAATATTCTTCTCCAACACCACAATCCAAAGGTGTCAATTATTCTTCTCTTGTCCTTACTCGTTGTCCAGGTTTCATATGCATATGATGTGATTGAAAATAACATGGCTTGGGTCAGGTACACCTGAATCTTCAAGCTGAAACTACTTTTCAACACTTTAGAGATTTTTTTTTTGCAACAGATTTACACAGCACAATGCATCTTTGGATTTCTTCATTGCTGCTTCCGTGAACGTTGATTGTGGACCCAAGTAAAATGAAGTATTTGACAACCTCAATCCTTTCTCCATTTTTCATGATATTGCTTACTGGTCCAGTAGTGAGGATATTTGCTTTCTTGATGTTGAGATACAATCTGTACTGGAAGCTGTGGTCCTTGAACTTCATCAGTAAGCGTTTCAAACCCTCTTCACTTTCCACAAGCAAGGTTGTGTCATTTGAATAATGCAAGTTGTTGGTGAGTCTTTCTCCAATCCTGATGCCTCATTCTTCAGGTAGTCTGGCTACTCTGATTATTTTCTCAGCATACAGATTGAAAAGGTATGGGGAAAGGATACAACCCTGATACACACCATTCCTGACTTTAAACGGTGCAGTGTCTCCTTGTTCTCTTTGCATGACTGCCTCTTGATGCATGTACAGATTCCTCATGAGCACAAGTGTTCTGGAATTCTTATTCTCCTCAGTGTTATCTACAACTTGTTATGATCCACAGAGTCAAATGCCTTTGCATAGCCAATAAAACATACATAAACATCTCACTGGTATTTTCTGCTTTTAGTCAAGCTCTGTCTGACATCAGCATTGAAATCCCTGGTTCTGTATCCTCTTCTGAATCCATCTTGAATTTCTGGCAGTTCCCTGTCAATATAATGCTACAGTCACTTTTGAAAGATCTTTGGCAAAATTTTACTTGTATGTGATATCAGTGATATTGTTTGATAATTTCTGCACTCAGTCAAATCACCGTTCTTGGGAATAAGCATAAATATGGATCTCTTCTAATCAGTTGATCAGGTAGCTGTCTTCCAAATTTCTTAGCATAGATGGGTAAGCACTTCCAAGCTGCATCCATTTGTTCAAACATCTCAGTTGATATTCCATCAATTCCTGAAGCCTTCAATGCAGCTTTGACCTCTTTCTTCAGTACCATCTCTTCCTGATCATGTGATACCTCTTGAAATGGTCAAATGTTAACCATTTCTTTCTGGTATAATGACTGTGTATTCCTTCTTTTGATGCTTCCTGAGTCATATAATATTTTTGCTGTAGAATCCTTCCCTACTGCAGCTTGAGGCTTGAAATTTTTCTTCAGTTGTTCAGCTTGAGAAACACAAAGCAGGTTCTTCCCTTTTGGTTTTCTATCTCCAGTTCTTGAGCATGTTATTGTAATACTTTACCTTGTTTTCCTGAGCTGCTCTTGGAAATCTTCTGTTCATTTCTTTTACTTTATCATTTCTTCTGTTTGCTGTAGCTACTCAGTGTTAGAGAGCAAGTTTGAGTCTCTTCTGACATTCAACTTCGTTTCTTTCTTTCCTGTCTTTTAATGACCTCTTGCTTTCTTTGTGTATGATATCTTTGATGTCATTCCACAACTTGTCTGTCACTTTGTTGAACTGTGAAGGCTTTTGTGTTGCTGTGATTCCAGAAGCTATGCCACCAGTATTCACAAACCAGCAAGGTCTACCATGGTGAACAGGTTTCAGCTGAACTTCCAGACTAAGATAGACTAGGAAGAAAGACCTAACATTCTACTCACAGAAAGAATTAGCCAGTTAAAACCTTACAAATAGCAGCAGAACACTGTCAGATACAGTGCCAGAAAATGGACCTCCCAGGTTGGAAGGTACTCAAAAGACAACTAAGGAAGAACTGCCTCCTCAGAGTAGAATTCCCCCTAATGACATAGAAGGAGTCAAGGTTCATGGCCTTCGTTTCCTGATGTGACACAACTGAAAAATGAGAAAAAACAGCTGCAAACATCTATTAACAGTTGGAATCTGGAATATAAGAAATAGGAATCCAGGAAAACCGGAAATCATCCAAAATGAAATGGAACACATAAACATCAATAACCTAAGCATCAGTGAGCTCGAATGGACTGGCATTCGCCATTTTGAGTTGGATAATCATACGGTCTACTATGCCATTAATGAAAACTTGAAGAGGAATGGTGTTGCATTCATTATCAAAAACAACATTTCAAAATCTGTCTTGAAGTACAGTGTTTTCAGTGATAATACCCATATACCCACAAGTGAGGCCAGTTAATACAACTATTATTCAAATCTACATGCCAATGATGGAGAAATAGAAGATGTTTATCATCTTCTGTAGTCTGAAATTAATTAAACATGCAATCAGGATGTATTGACAATGACTGGTGATTGGAATGCAAAAGTTGGAAACAAAAAACAAGAATCAGCCTTGGTGATAGAAACAATGCCGGAAATCTAATGATAGAATTTTGTAAGACCAATGACGTCTTCATTGTAAATATCCATTTTCACTAACATAAACAGCTACTACATGCATGGACCTCACCAGATGGGATATATAGGAATCAAATCAACTACAATGGTGGAAAGAGACGATGGAAAAGCTCTCGAATGTTAGGAACTCACATTACACTATTCTCTTTGTCCAGCTTTTGTTAAAATTTCTAATTTTTTTGGATTCTTTTACCTACCTCTAATCTATAGATGGGTATTTCTGACCAACTAGAGGAAAGGTCATATAAAGGAGTAGATAAAAAAAAAAAGACACACCACTGTTTTTGAGTTATTTGCATTTTTATGCTATATTGTAAGAACATGTTTTTACAGAGTACATAAAATCATGTACTTCCAAAACATGAAATTATAGACCTCATTTAAACAATAACTTCAACTTCAAATGTCTTTTGTATTTCACATGAGAGAAAAGGATATTCTTTAACTATAGTTTTTAGATCAATGTATATTTCTCAGCAGACAGCTTGGGCTCCTGAAATATCACTTTGTTCTTTTCCATTTATTGCACAGTTTGTAAGGGAAAAGCATTCATTATGATGTCAACCTTGGAATAAGTTATCTGCAGGGTCAGTTGTTTGGTTAGTCATAGCTGTGACCTTTCTTAAATCATACAGATTCTGGGAATGTCCATCCCATACCAATAGAACAGACATGAGAGAAACCTTGAGCAGCCATAAGGCTGTCCAGATGATTTGAATTATTTTAGAAGTCTATTTGGTTATAGAACAAATACTCTGTATCATTTGGAGAAAAACCTACTATACACAAATTTGAATCCACAAAATAAGTCAATTTGACATTGGCTTCAATTTCTTTGCTTCACTAATGGATTCTTTATTTTACAAGTAAAAGTTTGACCTTGACTGCAGTATCTCTAGAGAATTCTTATCAAATTAAAGGAATTCAATTTTTCATTTTGTGTCAGCACTTTCATTTCACCAACTGCAGCTCCTCTAATAAATTTTAGTGCTTTAAATCAATTGATACGTACGGGATTAGCATTTTTTTGAACTGCTTTTCTGGTTATACAAACAGTTTTTTTGTTTCTTGTTTATAAAATCATAGTTATCCAGAGTATGATTTTCCAGTGTCCAAACTACTCAGATATCTGGTTAATTCTTTCAAAAGCATAGGTATGTGTAGGGAGTTTTTGATTCATGACTCTTGTATAGAAAGTTACCAATTACTTGAATGAGTGAAAGGACTTGGCCAGTAGGTTCAACTTCCTATCTTTTATTTCTCCTTTTCCTACTTAACTTGGCTGAGTACTTTAGAACAAGTTATTATTTCCCTACTTGTTTAAAAAGAAAGAGAGAAAAAGGTAAACAATACTATACATATGGGCAACTTTTTCCATGAGAACTACATGAAATAACAATTGTGAAAGCATTATTAAAAATGTTACAGTTCTCATGCTATTTTTATGAAGTAAATAACCATTTCTTAATTCTTCTCAACTGCTAGTATAAACATAATTGATTCCTTTTTTTCTTCCAAAAAAGGTTTGGTCTCACTTACGTTGACAGACAGTAAGGAAAAACTCAGTATCCTGAAACAAATGGGTAACTGGATTGTTTCATTTTACATGACTAAGGAATAGCTGTTTTTCTTTTAGGTGTGCATACCTCTAAATAGAGAGGAAAAAGACGGAGTCTGTTTTTATCAGAAAGCTAGAAACTTTATGTGAGGGAAGAGTCTGGGTGATCAAAGCATTCTTCCTATGATTAAAACCATAGGGATATTTGTTGGAATAAACCAGGTTGATCTTGACCAAGGACCAGCGGCAGGAAAGGAATTACAGAACCCCTGATGTTCACAGAGGAGCAGTGTTCTGGTTTAGTGACTGACACCAGCTTGTCATTGTGTCCCAGAGATAGTGTCTGCTGCACAGTAGTTAAACGTGGAAATGTAAATCAGAAAAAATCTTATCACTTAGCAAGAAAAATTGTTTATATTTATGAAACAGTTTACAGGGGCAAGTGATAATAGGCTAAAGTATAAAACGACAAAAAAAAAATCACAATTTGACAGAAACTAGAAAAAGGGCCAAGAAGACAGGAATAGAAAGCTATGATGTTTTAAAGTATACTTTCCAGAGTTGACTTTAGAAACTCATGAATCTTTTATATAATTATTAAAAAAATCTAATTTGGAAAAACAGCCATTAAAATTAAAAAGCAAAATGGGGGAAAAAAAATGCTTCAGTGAAACTGACTAACAAGTCGCTGCCATAGCCTTTTAGAGAGGAACTTTTCCCAGTGATTTAATACACACAATTTGAATATATATTCTCTGTGTACTATAACCCAAAGAAAAAAAGGATAGTTTGAATTCATCTCACATGCTTAGAACATATTATCAGGAGGGATCAATCCCGGTAAAAGGACACCTTGCTTGGTAAAATGAAAGGTCAGCAAAAAAGAGGAAGATCCTCAAAGAGATGGATTGATACAATGGCTGCATGAGATGGATCAAATATAACAAGTGATTGTGAGACAGGGCCAGCTCCTGATAATATTTTCTTTTACCATGCATAAGGTCACTATGAGTCACAATCAACTCCGTGGTGTCTAACAACAACAACAAGGATAAAAAATAACTGCAAAAGAAAATGAAGCAGTGTCAGGAGAGTATGTTGACAGTGCTATTCTAGGACTGTTTTGGTGTATTATGGAATAAAGCAAGTGAGTAATCATTTTGGTACCACTAAGAACTAGGAATTTCTGAGTACGAGAAAGCAGAGAAATATAAGTTCAATAAGATTAAATTAAAAACGTAGTTTTAAATTTGAATTGAAAATGTCATGAATTGATGATATAATTTATATTTACACAAAGATTTCCTATCTCTGTCCACTGAAAAGATCAAGAAACAATGAACAAGTCAGTCACAGTGAGCACCCCCAAAGCCTAAATTGTAGTCTCTACTAGTTTCCAAAGAAAGCATGCAGGGTTCATTGGAAAAAATGACTGATCCTAGCTATGGTACAGGAAAGTTACAAGAGGAGCTCAGATTATCTTATCAAAGCAAGAAGCAAGAAAACTATTTAAAAAATAAAAAATCGTATGGCCACACCAAGATATTAGGAAAATATTTGGCCAAAGATGGGCTAATTTGATCATCAGTGTAAATAATAACAACTTCAACAGACAGAAAAACAGTAATGTGTTTAAAGTCTTGAGTTCATATCATACTTAGAAAAATAAAACTTATTGGTTACCTTTGGAGAATGTTAAAGAGTTAATGTTACCTATAAAATTGATAAAAGGAAAAACTTAAATGTTTGTTCTGCTTTTTCTGCAAATGTACCTTAGGATAACCAAATATTTAAGCAGGGAAGACTTTTCTTTATAGATCTATTCCAGCTGATAACTGAAGAAGACATTAAAGAATACCATCCTTTTGTAAACTAATCAATATGCTAACAGGTAATAAGCAACGATCATCTACAACTGCCAATTCTAAAGGGGAAGAATTGGCAAGAGAACCAGTAGTCCTTCTGTCTGCCCTCACCAATTCCCAGCTTGTGCCATAGTTGTGCCCGCAGTCAAGAGAGTTCTGAAGTCCTAGTGCTACAGAAAAACATTAAAGAAGGGACAACAAAGTGGCCTGAAAGCAAAAGCAAAAATGTGGTGTGACTTGAGAACAAAAGAACTTCACCTCCCTTAGGCTGGAGGACTCCTTAAGAAAGCAAGAGAGGGAGGAGAACCCAAGAGAGTCAGAGTTGCTGCTAATCCAGCAGGTGGAGTCACACAAACAACACTGCTAGACGATTAAGGTAAATGTGACCTCGTCTTCACTGACTAGTCAAAGAAGCCTATTTATCCCTGTTACTCTGGCAAGGTTTCTCTTTAAATGACTTAAGACTGAAATTTTGTAAACAAAACTACATACACAGCCTACAGTTGTCATTCCCTATTATAATTTTCACCATCAGCTTTGCACCCTACTAACATCTATCTTCTGGCTAAGCAACCTGTTTGTTAACCATTCAGAAATTTTCACCATGAATTTTGAATGATCTACTGTGAGGCTGACAAACATTTGGCTCTCTTGAACCAACAATTTATATCGCTAGAAGAAAATTTTTTCTACAAAGCAGGGTCTATATTATTTCTGTTATTTATGAGGTCTGCAGATGCAGCACTTTCAGGTTCTAAAATAGTTTTGCTTTCTACACCATCATTAATTTTATTTTATACAGTAAGGAATGGATGCAGAATTTGATACAAAGTCTGTTATATTTGTATTGCTAGTAATTTCACCACTAGCAGAATTCTGCTAGTACAGTGACTTGCACCCGTTAAACTTAAGCATTTAATCAAAGAAGTCTCTTCTGACTCCTTATACTTTCAAAAGAAAGTTAATTTTGGAATTGCCTTTGGGAATTCATAAATTTTTTTCTTTTTATCTTCTTTTATCTTTCATTTTTGTCCTCTGCCTAGTTCTTGCCATTCATTTTACCTGAATATAAAACTATGTCACTTTTAAGTATGGTTCCACCATAGCAAATAAATCTGAATAATTAAAAATATACAAAATAAGTAAATTTACAAAATAAAATTTACGTTCAAATTTTGATGTTACGACAAAAATTTATATTGAAAAATGAGTGAAAAAACTGACTTGGAACATGTAATTTTGTTCTTCAGGTCTGAAGTAGTAAAAAGAAACAATACTTACAAGCCTTTCCGAAATAATTTTATTCATTTGCATCGCAATGTTCAATTGCAGGCCCTTCACAGATTTACATGACTGTTTTTCATCTCGAAATAATACTTAAAGACTTGTGCACTCACTTTTCATCCTTTGACACTGAGTCTTGACATTGGACTGCTGCTATCTGACAGGGGTAAGAGCAATCACAAATCACACGACACAAATACAAGAGCAGACTCAATCTTAAGAGGTATTTTCGTTCACTTTCTGCAGGATAGAACCAGAGACATTCTGAGTCATGTGACTGCACAATAAATAAATACTGAACTTTGTGTCCTCTTACTGCATCGTGGTGGAACAGTGGTTCAGTGATTAAGTGTTCAGCTGCTGACTACAAGTTTGGGGGCTCAAATCCATCAGCTGCTCTACACAAGAAAAATACAACAGTCAACTTCCATTAAGATTTACAACCTTTGAAACTCTATGAGGCAGTTCTTCTCTGTCCTATAGGGTTGCTATGAGTCAGAATTGACTCAACAGCAGTGGGTTTAGTTTTAGCAGATTTGAATGTGCCTAATTTGAAGCAATTGGCCACTAACTGAAAGGTCGATGGTTCTAAACCATCTGTCACTCAGCAGGAGAAAAATGTTGCAGCCTGTTTCTGCACAGATTTAGAGCCTTGGAAACCCTGCAGAGTTTGGCAAAAGGGTGAGCCTCAGGGGTGACTTTAGTACTGAGTTAATAGGTGTCCAGGATTGTACTTTTGGAGTTTCTCCAGTCTATGTCAGATAGTAAGCCTAGTTTTGTTTTCTTTGTTTGTTTGCTTTTGGGGAGGAGGCAATAGGGGGTTGAATTTTGTTCTACATTTTTTTCACATCTGTCCAGGAGCCCCTACTGTGATCCCTGTCAGAACAATTGGTAGCAGCAGCCATGCACCATCTAGTTGCCCTGAGCTCAATCTGGAGAAAGCTGTGGTCTATTACCCTTTGGACTAATCTTTCTCTTTTGTCTATGGTTTTCTTCATTATTCCTTGCTCTTGGAGGGCCATTGACAAGTTTTTAAGACTGTAGACTCTACTCACCAAAGTAGAATGCAGAACATTTTCTTTGTAAACTACATTATGCCAATTGAGTTAGATGTTCCTGATACCATGGTCCTCAGCTCTCATCCCAGTAACTCGGTCCATCAGGGAGTTTGGATACGTCTATGAATCTTCTATGACTTGGTCCAGTCAACTTGTTCTGTCTTTCCTGGTATTGTAGTTTGGTTTGCATTTCTGTAACAGTGAGTGCTCTCGAGAATTTCACCATGTGTCTGTTAGCTGCTTTAATATCTTCTCTGGAGAAGCATCTGTTCATATCCCTTGCCCATTTTTTCATTGCCTTTTTTTTAAATTCTTGATAGTGATCTTAATGAGATTTTTTAAATACGTATTTCATTTATTATTGTGATTGACTGAATACATACAATCAGTTTAAATTTTTGTGCTTACCTATGTGCCCATTTTTTAATTGGAGTATTTGTCTTTTTGTTGGAGAGGTGTTAGATTTTCTTCTAGGTTTTAGAGATTAGAATTTTGTCAAATAAATCACAGCCAAATTTTTTCTCCAGTCTATAAATTCTCTTTTTCTTCTGTTGGTTAAGCTTTCTGATGAACATAAAAGTTTAATTTTAGAAGATCCCTGTCATCTGGTTTATCTTCTGGTTTTTACATATTGTTAGTCATCATTTGTATCCTATTTATGCCATATATTAGGACCACTAGAACTAGCCATATGTTTTTCCATGATCTTCATAGTTTTTGGTTTTGTATTTAGGTCTTTAATCCATTTTGTATTAGTTGTTCTGTAGGGTATAATGTATAAAACCCAAACCAATTGCTGTCAAGTGGATTTTTAATTCACAGTGATGCTATAGGACAGAGTAGAACTGCCCCACAGAGTTTGCAAGAAGTACCTGGTGAATTCAAACTGCTGACCTCTTATTTAGCAGCCGTAACATTCAACCATTATGCCACGAGGGCTTCCAGTGTAAGGTATGATTCTATTTTTTTGCAAATGGGCATCCAGTTTTGCTGGCACCATTTGTTCAAAGGCTGTCTTTTCCCCCATTTAATGGATTCCTGGCCTTTTTCAAAGATCAGGTGACCGTAGGTAAGCTGGACTTACATCTGGGTTTTCAGTTATATTCCATTGGTCACTGTGTTTGTTATTGTATTAGTGCATTTTCTTTTCTATCACAGGGCCTGAGAGACTAGTCTATTACCTGAGTCCAATATGGAACAGAGGGTTGAAAAGAAAAGATGTAACTCGACAGGATAAGGAGAGACTAACTCACCCCATAGTGTTTTCAGTCACTTCATATGCATGTGAAAGCTGGGCAACAGATAAGGGAGATGGAGGAACAATTGATGCCTTTGATTTATGTTGTTGGTGAAGAATATTGAATATATTATGGACTGCCAGAAGAGTGAACAAATCTGTCTTGGAAGAAGTATGGTTGGAACGCTCATTGGAAGCAAAGACGACAAAACTTCATCCCACATAGTTTGGACATGTTAGTCAGGAGCCAGCAGTCCTTGGAGAAGTACGTAGTGCTTGGTAGAGGTTCAGCAAAAAAGAAGACGACCCTGAAGAGATGGATTGACACACTGTCTGAAACAATAGGCTCAAGCATTAACAATGGTTGTGAGGATGATGCAGGAACAAGCAGTGTTTCATTCTGTTGCCTGTGAGGTCACTGTGAGTCAAAATGAACTGGATAGCACCTAACATTTCACTTCTTTATTATTTCCTTCTGTCTGCCTTCTTCCTTTTGTATGCATGTGTTCTTTTGGATTTTTAACTTGTAATCTATTGAAAATATTAACATAAACCATCTTCAGAAAAAGAAGAGAAACAAGAAATTTGAGCTTCCCTCAATAAGGGGAAGCCACTGTCTCTTTTATAAGAATTTTTTAAAAAAAAAAAAGAAAGAAAGAAAAATGTGTTTTGTTTGTTCATTTTGACTTTGGCTATCAGACTTTTTTATGGTTGAGTGAGAATATACAATCCTATATAAATTTGCATACCCACCAATGAGTGGCTTCTACTGCTCTCCCTGCCCAGTGACAGCACATTACTCTTCTTCCCTTTCCCCTGTATCTTTTGGGTTCTTGGAGATCATCCATTCCTGCTGAGTTGGGACCATTTGGTTTATCTCAGATGACAGCTTGGCACCTTTAAGACCCTAGGTGTTACTCACCAATTTGGGGTGCAGAAGACTCTTAGCAAAATGCTAGTTGTGCCAATTGGCCTCAGTTTCCCCCTAGAGTATGGTCCTCAGCCCCCTGATCCAGCTACTCCATCCTTGCAACACTGGGTTAAGATGGGAGGAGTAATCAAGTTATGTTGAAATCCAGTTAAAACTGATCTTCTTTCTAATGTGTGCTGTCCCAGATTTCATCCAACCAAATTTATATCAACTATCTAATCTATACCCTACCCTGTCCCTCCCTGTTTCCCCACCCTTGCAGCCATCAAAGAGTCTTTCTTTCTATGCACGAGTCTGTTTTAAAGTTCTTCTCATGGGGGTCTCATACAATATTTGTCCTCTTGTCACTGACTACCGTCACTCAACATAATGTCCTCCAATTGAAACCAGATTATAAGATGTTTTCTAAAATTATCATTGTTCTTTATCATTGTATAGTGTTCCATTGAGTATATATACCATAGTTTACCTATCCATTCCTCTATTGTTGGGCATCTGAGTTGGTTCCATCTTTTTGCTATTGTGGCCTGTGCTGTGATAACATTCATGTACATGTATCAGTTGGTGTGAATGGCCTTGATTCTGAAGGATATATTTCAAGCAGTGCAATTACTGGGTCAACCGGTATCATTATTTCCAGCTTTTTAAGGGAGCGCCAGATTGCTTTCCGAAAAGGTTGTACCATTTTGCAATCCTATCACTAGAGTAGGAGAGTTTCAAACTCTCCACAGCCTCTCCAGCATTTGTTGTTTGGTGTTTTTTGGATCATGGCCAACCTTCCTGGGGTGAGATGGTATCTCATTGTAGCTTTGATTTGAGTTTCTTCAATAGATAATGATCGTGATCATGTCCACAAGTGTTTTTTGGCTGCCTGGATCTTGTCTTTAGAGAAGTGTCTGTCCATCTCCTTTGCCCATCACTTAATTGGATGATTTATCTTTTTCTTATTGCTATTTTGCAGTATCTTATAGATTATGGAGATCAGGTATCTGTCTGACATATAGTTGCCAAATATTTTTTTCCATTCTGTGGGTAGTCTTTTCATTCAATTGATAAAGTCTTTGGATGAGCAAAAGTGTTTGATTCTTAGTAGTTCATATTTATGTATTTTCTCTTCCGATGATTGTGGTTTGATTGACAGATTTCTGTCTACGTTGTGTATTAAAACTTCCATTGTTGATCCTACTCTTTCTTGGATGAGTTTTATTGTTTTAGATTTGATATTTAGGTCTTTTATCCAGTTTGAGTTGGCTTTTGTACAAGGTATGAGATGTGGACATGCTTCAACTTATTGCAGATGGATATCCAATTTTGCCAGCACCATTTGTTGAAGAAGCTATCAGCCATTCACTGTAAACAGAAAATATGAGGTATGAGAAGTTGATTCAGAACCTATGTCCAACCCTGGCGAGGGATGGGAAAATTTGCAGCAAGTTCTAGACACACAGGGCCCAAAGCAGTCCTCTGGACAACACAGCATATTATTTAAAAGGTACTGTGTCATGAAGCCTTCTCTGTGCTGATAAGAAAGCTGAAGTATGCAGAACATTTATGATACAAAGTAAGAACCCATAGGTTGATTAATCATGTTAATTCCAAGGTTATGATTTAGATTAAATTTTATCACAATACATTGTTCATGATAGTGAAGAAGTTTTTTCTGTTGTACTCTCTACATTCAAGAGAAAAAGACTGATATCCTCATTTCATTATTTTATGACAGCACTTATTTTGACCTATTTAAAATTAGAGCACTGTGTGTGTTTTAATATTATGTTTTAAAAATTTGTGGAAAGTGAAGAAAATATGACTGGTGCGCAACATAGTGAGAGATGATATATCCAAACCAGTCTCAGGCACATAATAAACTTTGGAATGAATGGAACTAAGTTGTGAGGTGGTAGAAATACCAACTGTTTGCCTTCATGAATAAGCTATTATGAAGTCACTATTACTACTCAGAATTATGGAGTTTCCATAGAGTGGTCATATTTTACAGGCCAGTCACTACACATGCATATACAAGCCAAATACTTGATTAGTTCCAATGGAGAAAGTGGCTGGAATAAGATGAAGTCTTGGCATTGAGTCTTTAGCTAGTCACTAATTCATTCATTCAACTGCTCACATGTTACATGGAAATCATTGAAAAACATTACAGTAAATAAAATTAGAAAAGACCACAGCTTTCACAGGTTGAGCCTACATTATAAACATATTACAGTCTGTGTAATAACAGCTCTTTTAGAGGAAGACATGGTGATGGCAAGGGAAAAAGGAACCAAAGAGGAGGAGGAAAAAAAACAAAAACAGTGAGAGTTAATAGCACTCATTGTTAACCATTGTAGTGCATCTATTTTATAAAACTGAACTGGAAATGAACTCAATTGTTGTATTTTTAATTCTCATAGCTGATCATCAGCTCAGCATTCTAAAACCCAACACAGCTTTTAGTATTTTAAATGTCTTCCTGCTGAAACCATGAACAGCATGCTTGAATTACATAAACGTGATGCCAAAAGCCTCTAAATTTAAAATAAAATATAAAATTAATTTTATCTACAAAGCTTTGGTGGCAGTCTATCTTCCTTGTACTTTAATAAATGTATTTAAGGTTGTCAGTTTTCATTGTAAGTATAATTTTAGCCGCATCCTGCAGATATTCACTCTTGGGGCTTTTGTTGTCACTTACGTTTAAGAATTTTATACTGTTAACTGCGATTTCCTCTTCTTTGAATTGCTTCTATTTCCCCAAAGTGTAGGATTTTTACCTCTTGTGTAATGAATGATTTCCAATTTTCTTTGCCTTGCAGTCAGAGAACGAGGTCCTCACAATATCATACTTCAGGATATTTTGAGACTTCCTTTTGTGACTAAGAATTAGATCACATTGAATAGATGCCTGATACACTTTAAAATACTGTATATTATCTGTTTGAGTACACAATTCAAATTTTTTGTATCTATAAATAAAATCAAATGTACTGGTTTTCTTTATCATGTGCCAAATAATATTTGGTCTGTTTGATCATCAGTTCCTAATTCCAGTTAAAATCTCAAACCATGATTAAAGGTTTTCCAACTTATCTGATAAGCTTTTTTTATGTATTTCAGGAGTCGGTTTTGGAAGGATACAAGATTGTTTTTATCTTGCTTAAAACTCTATGTGCTTCTTTTTTCCACTATGAGAATATATATCTTCAGAATATCTTAACCATCTCCTTAGATATTTCCAAACCTCTCCAACTTCTCACCATTTTTCTTTCTGTTGGTTGTTATGGTTCAGCCATCCTCCATGATTCTCACTTACTTTTCATATTTTCCATCTCTCTGCTGAATTTAATTTCCTTTGTGGTCATTTTACATTTTACCCTACCCCTTGAAGTATGTTGTTAATTGTTGTTATTGTGTTGATCATACTTATTTTCTTTTTCAAGGTTTCAAATCAGTTACTTCTATATGTTTGTTCTAATGTCACACCTTCTGCTTAATTTTAAAATTTCCCTTTCTTATTTTCTGATTGCTCTTTCTCTTTTATCTCTAAGAACTTTAAACAAATCAAATTTAAAGTTCTTTTCAAATTAATATTTTTCTTTGTGAGTAAATAGTTAACTTATTAGGTGTATTGGTTAGTTTTCAAGGAGCTTGAGAGACTTATAATTTTAGTTTCCAAACTCATCATGTCTAGCAGTTCTGTCACACTCTATCTTGTTCCACTCTGATCCAGCTTCACACTGACCTTCACCAGTATCAACAGAGTGGCCTCAGGAAGAATCGTAGTACTGATTCTAGTATCAGTGTATCAAAGCTTGGATTTTGATGGTGTCCTTGTCATTGTTTCCACTGTTCATGATAGGAAAGGAACTAATTTATGGCCATAAACACTAGGTGAAAGCTAAACATGCTTGAGGTTTTTATTCACGTACAAGGCACATAGGTCAGTCCATAGTGTTATAAAAGGAAGTTGGGTCTACTCCCTGTCAAGTGTGGAAACACTCAGTTCCTGCTCATGTCCCTGAGTCCTCTCTGTCTTGGTCATTCCTGCAAGATTCAATCTTCGTACATTCCTTAGTTCTCTCACGAGAATATTATTACCTTGCAGCTTTCTCAACATCCTAGCAGTAGCATGACAACAACAAAAAAAAAAACATATTGATGCTATCAAGGACTTCACTTTACTTGGATTTACAATCAATGCCCATTGAAACAATAGTTAAGAAGTTGAATAATGTATTGCATTGGAAAAATTTGCAGCAAAAGACCACTTTAAAGTCTTAAAAACCAAAGACATTACTTTGAGGATTAAGGTGCACTTCACCCAAGCTATGGTGTTTTCAACCTCCTCATACGATGTGAAAGCTAGACAGTGAACAAGGAAGACAAAAGAAGAATTGGTGCCTCCAAATTTTGGTGTTGCATATACCTTGGACTGCCAGAAGTATGAACAAATCTGTCTTGGAAGAAGTACAGCCAGAATGCTCCTTGAAGGCAAGGATGGTAAGACTTTATCTCACATACATTGGATACGTTATCAGGAAGGACCAATCCCCGGAGAAGGACATCATGTTTGATAAAGGGGAAGGTTAGTAACAACAAAGAAGATGCTCAGCAAGATGGACTGACACAGTGGCAGCAATAATTGACTCAAACCTATCAACAATTGTGAGGATGGCACAGGACTGAGCAATGTTTCCTTCTGTGGTATATGGGTCACTGTGAGTCAGAACCAACTCTACAGCATCTAATAACAACAATAAGGCATTTCATGTAGAGGCTGCTTTCCCGCTATACTCAGTGTACTTTCCGAAGGAGAAATTTTTGTATGCGATCTCCACTTTCTCACCTCCATTGGCTACTAACCTAGCTCCCTTTCCTTCTACTCCACTGCACAGATTTTTGTCAAGTTCAGCAAATACTGTACTTCCAAACCCAGTGTTCACTAACTTTTCCATAGGTCACTTGAAATCTTTTTGTAGAAAGCAATGAAAAAACTATTTCCTCTTGTTTGAAGCCCTCTCTTCTCCTGGGTTTCCCTCTATCTTCTTGGTTGCTTCTCTTTCATGATTTTGGTTGTTAAGCACCATCAAGACAATTGTGACTCATAGCAACCCCATGCAGAATGAACAAAACATTGCCGAGTCCTGAGCCTTCCTCGCAATTACTGCTATGGTTTTGCCTATTGCTTCAGTCACTGTGTCAATCCATCTGATCAAGTGTCTTCCTCTTTCTGCTGACCTGCTACTTTAAGAAGTATGATGGTTTTCTCCAGAGACTGGTTGTTCCTTAATAGTAGGTCCAAAATACATGAAATGAAGTCTCACCAGCCTCACTTTTAAGGAGCATTTGGGCTGTTTTTCTTCCAAGACAGATTTGTTCCTTCTTCTGACAGCGCATGAGATATTCACTGTTTTTCACCAGTCATAATTCAAAGGCATTAGCTCATCTTTGATCTTCCCTGTTTATTATCCAGCTCTTGTGTACACATGAGACAACTGAAAACACCATGGCTTGGGTCAGATGTACCTTCATTCCCAAAGCAACATCTTTGCTCCTTAACACTTCAGAGAAGTCTTTTGTAGCAAATATATCCAAGGTAATGCATCGGGTTCATTTCGTGACAGCTGTTTCCATGAGTGCTGATTGAGGATACAACTAAGTGAAATCCTTTACAACTTCAATCTTTTCTGCATTTATCATAATGTTGTTTATTGGTCCAATTGTGAGGATTTATTTTTCATGTTAAGGTGTAATTCATACTGAAAGCTGTAATCTTTGTTCTTAATTAGGAAGTGTTTTAAGGACCTTCACTTTTGCAAGTTATGTCATCTGCATGTCACATTTTGTTAGCCTTCCTCTAATCTTGATGCTATATTCTTCGTACATTCTAGCTCCTCAGAATATTTGCTCAGCATACAGATTGAGTAAGTATGGTGAAAGGATACAAACCTGGTGCATCTCTTCCCTCTGTTCAAGTGACGACCTCTTGAACTAAGTACAGGTTCCTTATGAGCACATTTAAGTGTTCTAATGTTCCCATTCTTCACAATGGTATCCGTAATTTGTTGTTTTCCGCTCAGCTGAATGCCTTTGTATAGTCAATAAAACAGGTAAACAGCATGCTGATATTCTCTGCTTTCAGACAGTGTCCATCTGACATCAAAAATAATATCCTAGTTCCATGTTCTCTTCTGAATCTGCCTAGAATGTCTGGCAATTCCCTGTAGATGATGTACTGCTACAATCACTTTTAAATAATCTCAGTATGTACTTTTTAAGATATTGATATTGTTCAATAATTTCCACATTTCATTGGATCACCTTTCTTTGGAATGGACACAAATATGACTCTCTTCCCGTTAGCCAGTTGGCTGTCTTTCACATTTCTCAGCATAAGCACTTCCACTGCTGTAACTGTTTGTTGAAATAGTCTCAGTTGGTGTTCTCTCAATTCCAGGAGCCTGGATTTTTGCTAATACTTTTGGTGTAGCTTGGATTTCTTTCGGTGCCATCAGTTTTAAAATGGTTGAATGTAGACTGGTTCTTTTTGGCATAGTGACTCTATATCCCCTCCATTTTCTTTTGATACATCCTGCTTCATTTAATACTTTACCCATAGAATCCTTCAGTATTACTATGCAAAGCTTGTATTTTTTCTTCAGTTATTACAGCTTGATAAATGCTGAGCATGTTCTTACCTTTTGGTTTTCTAACTGCAGGTCTTTGCATATATTAATGTAATACTTTACTTTGCCTTCTTGAGATATCCTTTGAAATTTTTGTTCCACTCTCTACTATTTCTTCCATTCACTTTAGCTACTCTGTGTTCAAGAGAAAGATTCAGAGTCTTTTCTAATATCCATTTTGGGCTCTTCTTTCTCTCTTGTCTTTTTAATGATACTGTTTTCTTTTTGTATGATGCCCTTGATGCTGTCCTGCAACTTGTCTGACCTTTGGACGTTAGCATTCAATGAGTCAAATCTATCCTTGAGATTCCATACTGAGTCATATTCCATACTATGGCCTTTCCCTTTCCAATCATAGCTTTTCTCTCAGTGTACTTTTTCCCAGCTGATAATTTTCATTCTCTTGAATGTAAATACCAACAAACCTTTCTTCTGATTTCCAGGCTGAGGTTCAACTGCCTTCCTCACATTTTGCTCCAATGATTCAAGAATATCATAGAACTCTTGTTTCCCACTTTAAATTTGTTCCTCACTCTCTAGTTTTATTTATCCTAGTATGTGAAACTGCCACTGGTCCACCTTCAAACTAGAAATCTAAAAGTCGTCTGGTATTCTTTTTATCATTCTCCACATACAATATATTAGCAAACCTACAGATTTTTTTTTCTTCCAGTACACATATTGAATTCTTCTGCTTCTCTCTGTGTCTGTAACAATCACCATAGTCATTTATGTCTCTTCTGTATTGCAGTGACAGCCTTTTAACTTGTCCCCCCTACTTCACTGCTTTCAGTCACAAGGAAGCAAGTCAGTTTGCTTATCATAGCATACAAAGCCTGCAAGATCTGCCTACTTCTTTGAGTCAGCTAGTGCTGCTCTAACAACAATACCACAAGTGGATTACTTTAGCAAAGAAAAATTTGTTCTTATGCAGTCCGGCAGGCTACAAGTTCAAATTCAGGTTTCCCTCCAGAGGAAGTCTTTCCCTCTTGTCAGCTCTGGAGAAAGTCCTTGTGTTGCATCGGTCTTTGTCCAGGGAGCATCTTCGCACAAGAACCTCAGGTCTAAAGGATATGCTCTTTTCCCAATGCTGCATCCTTGATGGTGTGTGGTTCCCAGTTCTCTGCACACTTCCCTTTCCTCTTACCTCTTGTAGGATGAAAGGATTAAAGGTGGTGCAAGACACACTCCAGGCAAACTCCCTTTACAATGGAGCAGGGAGATGATCCTATGAAAGGATTTCCAATCCCACTCTAATCCCCTCTAACATAATCAACTCTGTTAACCACAGGCAGAGACTAGGATTTACAGCATAAGAAAATCACAAAATGGAGGGCAATCAGAATATTGGGAACGTGCCCTAACCAAATTACTACACATATTTCTGGAGGGACACATTTCAGTCCGTGGCACTCCTCTACTCCAACTTCACCTTATATCTTTCTCTTCCTCATAAACTACACTCAAGCCACATTGGTTTTCTGTTAGTTCTTAAAATACAGCATTCTCATTCCTGTGCTGGAACTTTTACAGAAAGTATTTCTCCTGTCTGGGAAACGCTTTCCCAGTTTTGAATCAATTAACTCGTTCTCATCCTTATATCTCAGCTAAAGTCACGGCATCTTTAGAGAGGTCTTCCCTAACAATTTCATCTCTAGTAGAGTCCCCCCAACCAGTCTGCAATAGTCTCTATTTTTCCATCTCAGCTACTTGTCTCCTTCATTGTTGTTACCATGATTTCAGCAACTGTTTTATTTATTTGTATGATTATTTGTTTTCTGTTTGTTTTCCTCACTAGAATATAAATTTCATTAGGGCAGGGGCTGTTTATGTATTGGTCACTGTTCTTCTTCCACTGCCTATCATAAAACAAACAAAAAACCCACTGCCATCAAGTTGATTCCAACTCATAGCAACCCTATAGACAGAGCTGAACCGGCCCATAGAGTTTTCAAGGAGTAGCTGGCAGATTAGAAGTGCAGACTATCTGGTTAGCAGCCATAGCACTTAACCAGTATGCCACCAGAGTTTCCTGCCTAGCAAAGTACCTGACATATATCAGATGCTTAACAAACATTCAGTGAATGTTTGTTATTAACTGAATGAAGGAACATAGCCAGCTTAGACTAACAGCAGTTATTGGATGGTCCACTGACCAAGAAATCTACCCTCAGACAATCAGATTATAACTACACATAAAAAACTACTTCAGTTCCTGTTTAAGAAAATTAGTAAAGACAATGACTTTTACCGTGAATGCCAAAGCATTCCTTATTGCATCTCTGATGTCCTTCCGTCTCTTCTTCATTTTCCTTTTTTGTTTATAACTGCACTTCAAACTCAGTTTCATAAATGCATTCGTGATATATGCATTTGTTTAGCATATACTATGTCATGGACACAAAATAAAAAAAAAAAAATGAATAAGCCAAGAAGTCAGTTGTCAAGGAACTTATAGTCTAGCAGGAAGAAAAGAGTAAGAATTGCCATTAAGACAAATACAAAAATGAAAATGAAGATGAAGAAGAGGAGAAAGAGGAATGAAATTATCTATGAAATTATAAAGGCTAATAATACCTGATATTTATTGGATGCTTGCTGAGTGAGGCATTGTTCTATATACTAACTGATTTAATTAGTATAGGATTCATATTTTTTAAAAAATCCCATTGCCATCAAGTCAATTCTAACTCATAGTAACCCTATAGGAATGGCCCACAGGGTTTTCAAAGAGTGGCTGGTAGATTTGAGCTGCCAGTCTTTTGAACCATACCTCTTAGCCACTACATCATCAGGTAAGTATTTTAACATTATAACCATTTCACGCATGAAGGGACTGAGGCACAAATTGCCTAAAGTATATCCATTTAGAGATTTCTGAATTAAGAGGAGATATTAGTTACCTCTGTTGAGCAAATCAGGGAAACAGTTTCAATTCTAAATAAAACAGTATGAGCAAAGGCAAGGATTTAGAAAATCTAAGATATATATCAGAAAGCCACAAAATATTCATTGTGATTGAAAAGCAAAATGCATGAGGGGAGATTATGAAAGAAAAAGTGGAAAAGTCTTTTTTTGGACAAATATGACATACAGAGAATTAGAATTATATTAATTTGACAACAAGAATTCATTAAGTGCTTTTTTGTGTATAGAGAAAGGTTTATAGAACAAATTAGTTCCTCATTAAACAGTTAGTACTCATATTGTTTTGTAAAATTGTTTGCCAACTGCTCTCGATCTTGGCTTTTCCCCATTCCTATTTGCCCAGTCTTCTTGTCCCTGCATCCTTTCTCCTGAGTCGATGTATCCATTTAGCCTCATGCATGCAGTGGAGCTTCATACATTACTGTTCGTTTTATGGTCCTGTCTAGTCTTTGGATGAAGGGTGAACCTCAGCAGGGACTTCAGCACTGAGATAAAATGAAGTCTGGGAGCCATACTCTCAGGTTTTCTCTGGTCTTTGTTAGACCAGTAAGTCTGATCCAGTTTTGTGAGTTTGAATTTTGTCCTACCTTTTTTTCCAGCTTTGGTTAGGACATTCTTTTTGTGATCCCTGGCAGAGCAGTTGATGGAGGTAGTTGGGCACCATCTAGTACTAGACTCAGTGTGGAGGAGGCGATGGTAGTTAGAATTCATTCATGTTTTGAGCTCTGTTCTGGCCATGTCTGATAACAAGCCTTTAAAGGAGCCACCACTGTTGCACTAAATGTAGTGCTGTGTGAGCAGAATTTTTTTTTTATTTTTGTTTAACATAACTGAGTGAAAATGTACATTCACATGTAAATTTACATGCCCCCCTATATGCAGCTTCCACTGGTGAGCAGAATTTTAATGAACACAAAAATGTTATGAAATTAGCAGCTGATTGACTTTGTCAGCAACACAAATTAATTTACATCATCAGCTAGCTTCCCACATTTCCAGAAGGATTTGGACATCAAAATATAACAACAATAAAGTGATTATAAATTGATTCTTTTCCTTTTTTCTGAGGGACTCAAATTAGTGTGCTTGGAGTTTCTTACTTATCCTCATAGAGGCAGCAGTAGATTTTACCCCTGCAACCCACAGAGTTTATGTTCTCTAAGTTTCAGTCACTAACAACTGCTGGCATACTGCTGATTCTCAATAAATAGTAATAAAAATATATAACTGTGGCAGTATTTCTAAATGTGCAGTGAGTTCTTTGTGGTTAGTGATGTAAACACGTTTACAAACTTGAACATTAAATGAAATGGGCACTCAAAACTCAAAGTAGAAATAGGGCTTTGGGAAGGTGAAAGGAAAATAAACAAGCATATCGTAAATGACAATTTTAAGCACATAATAATTTGAATTCAATTTAAAATTATAACTGAATTTCTCTTTTTGTTATTTTAAACATTAAGAAAATAAGGTCTCATGAATAATATGAAAATTATTTGTGGCTTACGGCCACAGTCTCCTATCTGTATTTATTTCATTAAACATGACGAAGAAAAATCTTTTGAACAAAAGGGAAATGAAGGTCAAAGTCAGGTAAGTATCCGAGGCAATTTCTTATCGTTCACAGCAAAGGAAACACCAATCTTTTGCCCTGATAGTAATTTGAGGAGTGAGCAGGACATTCAAGCAAATATACCAATGACCCAAAATAAATTCATTTGAAGTATTTTTGGAACGCAAAAAAGTTTTTCCATTATTATTTTTTATTTAGCAAACATTTATTGCATTTACTACTTATGTCAGGAACACTGCCACAACTAGGAATAGAAAGATGAGTAAAAACCTTTGCTTAAACAAAACAACCAACCCCAGTGACACTGAGTCAATTCCAACTCATAGTGACCCTACAGGACCAAGTAGAACTGCTCTATAGAGTTTCCAAGGAGTACCTGGCAGATTCAAACTGTCAACTTTCTAGTTAGCAGAGGCAGCGCTTAAACACTATACCACCAGAGTTACCACGCCTTTCTTTAGGACCATATAAATTAAACATAATTTAGAAAATTATTGAGAAAAATTTGAACCACAAAGATGGGAAAAGGACATACCAAGGAAAAGTAAAAGCTGAACGAAGAAGAAAATCACTTTGGCTGACCTGTGAGAATCACAAAGTAGAATAGAAAGAAACAATTTAATACGCAAACTAGAACCTTTAATGTCAGGCACAGTAGCTTGGGCTACATCCTCAGGCAATAGGAAATAATAAAAGACTCACAATTAGGGATATGACATGATTTGAGGTATATTTATCAAAAGAATTCATCTGGATGTGGAGACTCAAAAGGTAGACATACTAGTTAGAAAACAGTGAATTAGTATAGTTGAGAAAGACCAGATTTAGGAAAAGTCTAGGGAAAGGAGATGAGAAAACATGAGATAACAACAATGATGATAATAATTATAGGCAGTGTCTTAGTCACCTAGTGCTGCTGTAACAGAAATATCGCAAGTGGACAGCTTTAAGAAAGAGTTTATTTCCTCACAGTACAGTAGGCTAGAAGTTCAAATTCAGGGCATTAGCTTGAGGGGAAGGCTTTCTCTCCCTGTCAGCCTGCTCATCAGTGTTTCTTCGGACTTAGAGTTTCTTCTTGCAGAAACATTGGGTCCAAAGGACACACTCAGCTCCCAGCACTGTTTTCTTGATGGAAGCAACCCTCTACTTGTTTCTCTTTCCTTTTATTTCTTGGATAAAAGTTCAGACCATACCCCAGGGAGGCTCACTTTCAGGGCTGTGACCCTCATAAGGGTGTTACAAACCCACCCTAATCTTCTTAATTAAAGTTACAATCAAAATAGAGGACAGCCACACAGTAGTAGGAATCATGGCCCAGTCAAATTAATACACATACTTTGGGGGGACATCATTTAATCCTAGACACGTAGCATTAATTGAACTCTTATTTTGTGTCAGACAATGCACTACACATTATACATAAGTCAGTGATTCCTCACAACAATCCAATGGGGTAGTTGATACTATTATCCCCTCAATGCCAATTAGGAAACTGAGGCATAAGGGGGTTAAACTTACCCAAGGTTGCCTAATTCATAAATGACAGAGACCCAATGCAGAGAGAACAAGAAGTCTTGGGAACTGACTAGATGGTGGCATGAGAGAGATGAGTAAAATACGAGCCTTAGATTGTCAGCCTGATTAACTTTGGTGGTAGAAATCCCGTAAGTGGGTAAGTCAGAAGGAAGAGCTGGTTTGATTGAGTGATGAGTTCAGTTCTGGACTTTGTCAGTTTATATTAGTGACAAGATAGTCAATGGACAAGTCAGAGAGTCTGACTTCAAATAGAAATTTGAAACCCAGGGGAATGGTCAAAGCTACAGACAGAATCCAGGGTTTCTTATTACAGTAGAGCTAAACACTGAGATTGGATGAAATGCAGAAAGAATATATCAAAAGCATACTGTAATTATCTATTTGAGTGTTGGAGGAAAAAAAGAGTAGAAGTACCAGTAACATACTATTTACTTAACAAGAGAAGTAGATATTTTCTTTATATTTTCTCTTCCTAAAATTAGCCAACAATTTGAAGCTAAAATAATTGACATCATATAGTAATTTAGTTGTTATATCCTGAAGGCTTTCATAATAAACAATCTACCTCCTACGGGCTGCGTTGCTCAGAAACAGGCTGGTTTTCCTGCTAGACTGAAGCAAAAGGGAACACGTGTACTTGTTCAACTCCATTTCTTAATCCTCTGGCTTCCAGGTGACTTTTCTGACCAAGCTTATTTCAGCTGACCAATGGAAATAAACTGATGGAAATCTGTCCTCCAACCTCTTACAGCATCATTGGTTCTTTTTTATGCTTTCAAAATATCTTGTAGATGTTTTAGAAGTGCAAGGGAGCATTACCTTTAACTTACTCTAGTTACTTGGATTTCTGTGTCAGCGGTTGTGGCAATTACAGTCAGCAAAGGTTTTGCTGAGAATCTAGATGGCAGCTAGTTGGCATGAGGATTGGTTCCTTCTAGGTGGAGTAAACACCACTCCTGGAGTGTCCTGACCACACCCTTGTCTAGGTGGCATTTAATCATAGAGGTTAACATCATCTCAAAACGAGAAAGAAGAACTCGGTGCAGCACTAAGATTAACATTACTGCTTATTGAGTACTTGGGGCCATCACATTTAGTCCTAGAATTGTCTGGCTTCTGTCTTCCTAGAAATTTCTATAAAAATCTTGAATGCCCTACTTTGATGAGTAGAATCTGGGGTCTTAAAAGCCTGTGAACAACCATCTAGGATACTCCACTGGATTCACCCCTTCAGCAGCAAGGAAGAATGAAGAAAGCTAAAGAACAAGGGAAAGATTAATCCAACTAATGGACCACATCTACAATGGCCTCTAGCAGACTGAATCCAGTTCAGTTAGACAGTGCTTAGCTACAACCATTGACTACTCTGACAGGGATCACAACAGAGGGTCCTGGAAAGAGCAGGAGAAAAATGTAGAAAAAAATTCTAACTGACAAAAAAAGACCTGATTTGCTGGCCTAACAGAGACTGCAGAAACCCTGAGAGTATGGCTCCCAGACACTCTTTCAGCTCATTAATGAGGGTACTTTTGAGATTCACCCTTCCTCTAAAGATTAAACTGGATGTTAAAACAAAATGAAACTAAAGTAGCATTTCAGTCTAGAGGGAAGAACCAGAAGGCAAGAGTGGGCAGGAAAGCTGATAATAGGGAACTCTTAAGTGAAGAAGCTAGAACCCTTCCTGTTGTGGGGTTGTTAAACAATGTTATAAAACAACATGCATACTGTTTAGTGAGAAACTAGTTTGTTCTGTAAACCTTCATCTAAAGAGTATAATAAGAAGAAATGTATATATATATATATATTCCATAAAGAAAGAAGGAAAGAAATCCTGAATGTCTGGCTATGGAAGGCTATAGCTTTACTTGAATTGTCAAAGAAAACCAGATTGTACTTACCCTCCAGTTCCTTCATCTTTTCTGTTTTGTATTTTATTTTTCTATTTGTTTGTCATCTGATAAAATATAACTTTAAGATGATTAACTACAATAATTACCTGGTTTTGTCTATTGATGCAAAAAAGGCATTTGATAAAGTCCAATACCCATTCATGCTAAAAACTCTCAGCAAAATAGGAATAGACAGCAAATTCCTCAATGCAATGAGGGCCATTTATACAGAGCAAACTGCCTACATCATCCTGAATGGAGAGAGAATGAAACCACTTCCTTTGAGAATAGGAACTAGACAAGGATACCCATTCTTACCTCTCCTATTCAATACTGTACCAGAAGTTCTAGCCAGAGCAATTAGACAAGACCAAGAAATAAAGGGCATCTGCTCAGCAAAAAACAAGTAAAAATCTCCCTATTTGCAGATGATACTATTGTATATGCAGAGAATCCTAAAGAATCTGTAAGGAAACTACTCAAACTGATAGAAGAGTTCAGGAAACTCTCAGGATACAAGATAAACATAAGTAAATCAGTAGGATTCCTTTATACCAACAACAAGATTATTAAGGAAGAAATCACCAAATCAATACCATTTACTATAGCCCCTAAGAAGATAAAGTACCTAGGAATAAATGAAACTAGAGATACAACAGACCCTTACAAAGAGAGCTACAAGTCCTTACTGCAAGAAACTAAGAGAGTCTTCCATAAATGGAGAAACCTACCCTGCTCATGGATAGGAAGACTTAACGTAGTGAAAATGTCTATTTTGCCTAAAGCAATCTACTTATATAATGCAATCCCAATACCAATTCCAGTAACATTTTTTAATGAGATGGAGAAACAAATTGCCAACTTTGTTTGGAAAGGGAAGAAGACCCAGATAAGTAAAGCACTACTGAAGAAGAAGAATACACTGGAAGGCCTCTCACTATCTGACCTATTACACTGCCACCAATAGTCAAAACAGCCTGGTCTTGGTACAAAAAGGGACAGATAGATCAATGGAACAGAATTAAGACCCCAGAGATAACATCACCTTCCTATGAACAGCTGATATTTGACAAAGGCCCTTAGACGTTACTCTGGGGTAAAAACAATCTCTTCAACAAATGGTGCTGGCAAAATTTGACATCCATTTGCAATAAATTGAAACAAGACAAATGTCTTATACCTCATACAGAAACCAATTTGAACTGGATAAAAGACCTAAATATCAAATCTAAAACCATAAAGCTCATCCAAGAAAAAGTAGGAACAACAATGGAAGTTTTAATACACAATGTAGACAGATTTCAAAATCCGTCAAGCAAACCACAAACAACAGAAAATAGATAAATGGGAACTATTAAGAATGAAACACTTTTGCTCATCCAAAGACTTTATTAATAGAATTAAAAGGCACCTACAGAACGGGAAACAAATATCTGGCAACTGTATGTCAGTCCTTTACCCGGTCTCCATAATCTATAAGGTACTACAAAATATCAACAAGAAAAAGATAAATCATCCAATTAAGCGATCGACAAAGGAGATGGACAGACGTTTCTCTAAAGGGGAGATCCAGGCAGCCTAAAAACAAATGTGGACATGATCATGATCATTAGCTATTGATGAAATTCAAATCAAAACTACAATGAGATACCATCTCACCCCAACAAGGTTGGCCATGATTCAAAAAACACAAAACAACAAATGCTGGAGAGGCTATGGAGAAATTGGAACTCTCCTACACTCTTGGTGGGATTACAAAATGGTCCAACCTCTTAGGAAAGCAATCTAGCCCTCCCTTAAAAAGCTGGATCTAGAGATAATATTTGACCCAGTAATTCCACTGCTTGGCATATATCCTACAGAATCAAGGCCATTCACACCAACTGATACATGCATACGAATGTTTATTGCAGCACAGCCCACGATAGCAAAAAGATGTAATCAACCCAGATCCCCAACAACAGAGGAATGGATAAGTAAACTCCAGTATATATACTGAGTGAAACACTATGCAATGATAAAGAACAACGATGATTTTAGGAAACATCTCACAACCTGGTTTCAATTGGAAGACATTATGTTAAGTGAAAGTAGTCAGTGACAAAAGGACAAATATTGTATGAGACCCCTACAATAAGAACTTAAAAACAGACTTATGCATAATAGAAAAGACCCTTCAATGGCTGCCAGGGTGGGGAGGAAGGCAGGGTGAGGGGTGGAAGGTTTAGAGTAGATAGTTGGTAGAAAGTTGGTTGGATGAAATCTGGGGCAGCAGACATTAGAAAGAAGATCAATATTAACTGGACTTCAACATAACTTGATTACTCCTACCATCTTAATCCAATATTACAAGGACAGAGTAGCTGGGGCATGGGGCTTGGGACTATGCTCTCAGGAGAAATCAAGGCCAGTTGGCACAAGTAGCATTTTGCTAAGAGAACCCTCTACACGCCACATTGGTGAGTGGCCTCTGGGGTCTTAAAAGCTACCAAGCTGCCATCTGATGGTACAGCAAATGTTCCCAACTTAGCAGGAATGGATGATCACCGAGGACCAAAATGACCCGGGAAAAAGAGAACCCAGAAGATGCAGAGACCCACATGAGTGGGTGGCTACATCCTGACTTGTGACCAGAAGAACTGGATGGTGCCCGGACACCACCAGTGATAGCCATAATGGAGCTCACAAAGTTGAGTCTCACTGCCAACACAAGAATAAAAAGGGGTACACCCTGGATTTCCATTAAGAGACTGCAACTGATGGCCCAGGGGCCTCAGAGTCCATGGCTCCTGACCCTGATGCTTTCCCTGTCCATAAATCCTAATGGAGGTCAACTCTCGGACAGAAATGGATTGGACTTGATGACATGGAGTGACCATATCATGTGGGCACTTTATGGTTCGGTGCATCTCTAGGATGTCATCCTGCTGACCTCTTACCAGAGGAAGAGCAGTGGGTAGAGAGGATGGGATAGGAGATTTTGGGGAGGATAAGACATGTATGGAGCAAAAAGGAAGAGTGTGATGTCGCAAGACAGGGAGAGCAGTGGGAGCTGCATATGGGTGGGCACGCATATTTATATGGGAAGGTACATTTTCATTCAATCTTAAGTAGAAAAAAAAAATTGTAAAAAAGAAAATTACAAGCTCCTGCTCTTCCCCCAACCAAGCCAAAGCTGGAGATTTCAGGACCGTGGATAGAGTTGAAGACCCAGGAAAATAAAAGGAAATAAATTCTTTTCCTAGATAGAGCACAGGAAAGAAGCAAGACCTTACAATTTGTCTCAGGTTGTGCATGTCTTCGTGATGTCTACACAATGCAGATGAGTCTAAGAAAGCTACACAATCTACTGTGTTTTCCAAGATGTTTCAGAAAAATGTAGAAACATGGAGCAGGGTGTGCTTTTGGCAGAGATTACTGGCAGTCCAAAGAGGCCTTATGGTTAGAGTATGAATTTGACCTTGAAAATTAATTTTTCTGCTTTGGGGTTCCTAGTTTTAATCTCAACTTGTGTTGTCTAGAAAATAACACCAAAGTCCAATAGAAAAAAAAAAAAAAACCTCCTAAATTTATGCATAGCATTCAAATAGAGTAAAAGAAAGAATAGAATCACTACAGCACTGAAATAACATTACAAGTTAAAACTGGCAGTTGCCAAATTAAATTTCCACTCACACAGAAGTGCATGTGGAGTTTACCTTCCTAAAGCTAACCCTACATATGCTTGCCATGATTTGTACACATTAAAAACCTAAGTTTATTTTCTTCAGTTCCATTTAGATATGCACAAATCTTTAAAGGTATGAACATTTGCAACCATTTCTACCCCCTACATAGATAATCAGTGCTTGCACATATTTGTTTAACTCCACTGGTAACAAGGGCGGATAATTGCTTGTGATTTACAGATAAATTGAATTTGTTTCGTGCTAAAGCTAAAGTACTATTACTGGGACAAAGCACAAAGCAAAGGAATACAAGAGCAAAGTGTGCCTACACTCAGGCAGCACTGAATCATTTTTACATACTCTCTTTTGTCTCTCAGTATTCCAATCTTGGAGATTAATTTTTTGAAACCTGAAAAAATGTTGCTGAATTTAAAAATTCTCAGAAAAACCATCAAGCATGTATTTAGATGTTCTACAGTCTTAAGTAAGTGCATATTTTTTATTAATTGCTATTCAAAGACAACAAAAGATCTTGAAATATACTTGGTAATATTTTTGTTCCTTATGGCTAATGGTTGCCTTTCTAAATAGTCACTGTTTTTATTACTTTTCAAATTTGTTAACTGTGGGGCTATCTTTAGGTATCTGTTTTCAAGAATGCTTTTTTAAAAATTTTTATTGTGATTAAGTGGAAGTATACAATCCAAGTTAATTTTGTATGCCCCCCTATCTGCAGCTCCTTCTGCTCTACTTGCCTAGTGATGGCACACTCCCCCTTTTTATTATATACTTGTCATATCCTCTTAACAATCTCCTGTCCCCTCTCTACCCTTTTCTCTCCCATCTAGAAAAACAACAGTATGACAACATCCTATAAATGCATAGATCCACAAAGTATACACACCGTATGTTCGTATTTTATCCCTGAGTCCAGCTCATTTTTGTCTGAAGAACTGACCTCAGTAGTGTTTTTTTAAAAATGTTTCACTGAAAACTTTCTGGTACACTGAAGTAAGTCAATCGCAAAAGGACAAATACTGTAGGATCGCACCTACAGAAAATATCACGAATTGGCAGATGTATAGAGGCCAAGCTCATTAGTGGTTACCGAGGGGAGGAGGGAGAGGGAAAGGAGGAGCCACTGCTTAGGGACCACTCAGTTTCTGTTAAAGGTGATAAAGAATTGGTGATAGAGAGTCCTTGCCCTAAGGAGCAAAGTGAGTGAATCCCACCTTCATCAATAACAGCATGTAATGATCATCATGAATTCAATCTTCAAAATCTAGAAATAGATTCAGTGCTTACCCTCCCACTTTTCTGTCCTCATCACCAGCCACCTGAGAGGCACCCTATCGTTGCCACCCAGAGCTTAGTCAGAGCTCACAAGTTAGAAGGACACCTTCCTGCAGACCAGCTGCCCATACAGCACGTCTCTGACCCTAGCCAACTTGCTCTGGGTCAGAACTCATATATTAGAACCATTGGCTCTTGTTCCCATGGGTTCATTAATCCTGGGATGACTCACAAAATCTCAGAGAATTTCATACTTAGAACTATAGATTTATCAGAGCCAAAAAGATACAAAAGAAGAGACACATAGGATAAAGTATGGAGCTTCCATGTCCCCAGGTATGCACAACCCTCCTGAGATCAGATGTTTTCACTAACCAGGAAGCTCATCAGAGCCATAAGATACCAGAATCTTATGAGCCTCCCCAGAGGCCATGATTGATTACGTCATGCCTCTGAGATTTAGTCAACATCAGGACCCTCAGGTGATCCCTATATTTCTGGTCAGCCCCTCCCAGTCATTAGTCCCAGGTATGATCTGGCCCCAAAGCAAAGGCCTTTTTGCTTTCTACAAAGTAATTCACATCTCACTCACATGAGTGATAGTTGTACTCATGAATGTAATTAATGTAACTGACTTGTACATATAAAAAAGTCAAAAAGAAAACTGTTTGCACCACGATTTTTTAAAAGAGCCTGATATATAAAAATAAATATATTCCAACAAATGCTTTAACATCATTGAAAAATGAGTTACAACTGACTCATGAGTATGGGAGGACACTACTGGCCATCTTTGGGGGAAGGAGAATAAACGGTCTAATTGTGAGTTCAGACATCTGCCTACAAACTCACACCTTGACAGAATTCGTGATAGACCATTGAAAGTCATCAGTGGCCCCAGTGAATGTTATCATCAGCTTATAGAAAAAGTGAAGGAAATTTAAATATGAGTTCAGAGCTAGATAGGTGCTCAAGTATAGTATGTGTTAGTTTCCACCAGTTCCACGGACTGGGCAGTTTGAGTCTTTTATGTTTCTTTAACTTTCCAGAGACTTATTTTTTCATGGCTATTTCTGCCTCCTCATGCTGGTAGGCTTTTTCTGCTTCAGTAGATTGATTCCAATGCCAGATAAATGTCTGTTCACTGTTTTAAAACCTTCCCTGCCAAGCCAAGTGCCGTTGAGTGGGATCCGACTCATGGCGACCCTAGGGGCCAGGGTAGAACTTCCCTAGCAAGCATCTTACAAATGCAAGATATTTTGTGGGAGATGTGAGCATCATCAGAAGATATGCACCATTATGGAATGTTTAGCCTTTGGCCTTCCCTTTCAGTTATTTTTCTCTAGCATCACTCCTTCTTTTCAGGAATAAAGCAAATCCTTCTCAGTGTTTCAAATTTAGCAGCAAAGCAATTATTTTTATTGCTTGAGCATATCCTTAGAGTCTCACTCTCCACACCAATGACATCAATGTATGCCTTCCATTTAAATCATCTGTTCCCCCATAAAGAACCTCTGAGGAGAAAATATTTTCAATCTCATGTAAATTCACTTTACATGGCACTCAAGTGTTTCCTGGGCTCCTTGTAGGCACCAGACACTCTCTACAGTGTGCTTTTCTTGCACTGTGTACTGGGGACGTGTTGTTGTTGTTAGTGATGTTGATGCAGCTCTGACTCACAGCAACCCTATGGACCACAGAACAAAAGATTGCCTGGTCCCACACCATGCTCACAATCACTGTGCTTGAGCCCATTATCGCATCTATCTCACTGAGGATCTTCCTGTTTTTCACTGACTCTCCGCTCTACCAAGCATGATGCCCTCCTCCAGGGACTGAGCTCTCTCTCGACAAGGTATCTAAAGTATGTGAGACGTGATTCACCACTCTTTCTTCTAAGAAGCATTCTGGCTTTACATCCCCCAAGACAGATCTGTTCATTCTTTTGGCAGTCCAGTGTATGTTCCATATTCTCCCACCAACACCACAATTCAAAAGCATCAACTCTTCTTCAGTGTTCCTTATTCATTGCCCAGCTTTTGCATACATTTGGCATGATTGAAAATACCATGGCTTGGGTCAGGCACATCTTAGTCTTCAAGATGATATCCTTGCTTTTCAAAATTGTAAAGAAATTTTTGCAGCCAATTTACCCAAAGCAACACATCTTTTGATTTCTTGAATGCTGCTTCTTTGGGAGTTGTTTGTGGATCCAAGTAAAATGAAATGCTCCATAATTTCAATCTTTATTTACCATGATTGTCATGGATTGAATTGTGTCCCCCCAGAAATGTGTGTAGCCATGTAGCTGGGCCATGATTCCCAGTATCTTCTGATTGTCCTCCATTTTGTGGTTTTCCTCTGCTATATGTTAAAAGATTAGGGTGGGGCTGTAAATCCCTTCATAGGATCACCTCCCTGCTCCACTGTAAAGGGAGTTTCCCTGGTATGGCTTGCCTCACCCTTAATCCTTTCATCCTGCAAGAGATAAAAGGAAAGAGAAGCAGGCCGAGAGTTGGGAACTTCACACCTTCAAGAAAGCAGCACCAGGAGAAGAGCATTCCCTCAGCCCTGAGGTTCCTGCACCAAGATGCTCACTGGACAAAGACTGATGCAATACCAGACTTTCCTCCAGAACCCACAGGGGGGAAAACCTTCCCCTGGAGCAGACATCCTGAACCTGGACTTGCAGCCTACTGGGCTGTGTAAGAATAATCCTTCCTTTGTTAAAGCCATCCACTCTGTGGTATTTGTGTTAGAACAGCGCTAGCTGACTAAAACAATGATGCTGCTTATCTTCTAGTTACGAGTATTTTTTGCTTTCTTTATATCTAAGTGTAATCTATACTGAAGGCTGTGATCTTTGACCTTCATCAGTGTTTCAAGTCCTCTTCACTGTCAGGAAGCAAGGTGGTGTGATCTGCCTAAAACAGTTGTTACAGAGTCTTCCTCCAATCCTGATTTTTCTTCACACAGTCCAGTTTCCCATTCTACATATTATCCATGATTTGTTATGATCCACACAGCTAAATGCCTTTTCATAGTCATGAACCACAGGTAAGTATCTGTACGGTATTCTCTGCTTTTAGCCATGATACATCTGACATGAACAAACAATGATATCTCTGGTTCTATACCCTCTTTTGAATCCAACCTGAATTTCTGGCAATTGATGATCGGCCAGTTTTGAATGATCTTCAAAACCATTTTACTTGCATATGATATTAATGATATTGTTAGATAATTTCTGCATTTAATTGGATTAGCTTTTTGGGAATAGATGTAAATATAGATCTCCACCTATCAGTTGGCAAGGTAGCTGTCTGACAAATTTCTTGGCACAGGCAAATAAGCATTTACAGCATTGCATGCATGTGCTGAACCATTTCAATTGATATTCCCTCAGTTCCTGGAACCCTGTTTTTCATCAGTGCCTTCAGTGCAGCTTGGACTTCTTCTTTCAGTATAGTCGGTTCCTGATTACATGTTACCTCCTGAAATTGTTGAATGCCAACCAATTCTTTTTGGCACAATGATTTTGAGTATTCTTTGTGTTGTCTTTTAATGCTTCCTGTGCCATTTAATATTTTCCCCATAGAATCCTTCACTATTGCAAGGTAGCTGTCTGATAAATTTCTTGGCACAGGCAAATGATATTGTTAAATAATTTTTTTTCTTCAGTTCTTTCAGTTTGAGAAATGCCAACCATGTTCTTTCCTTTTTGGTTTTCTGTCTCCAGCTTTTTGCATATGTCATTATAACAATTCATTTTGTCTTCTCAACGCACCCTTTGAAATATTCTGTTCAGTTCTTTTACTTCAGCATTTCTTCCTTTTGTTTTAGCTGCCTGACATACAACAGCAGGTTTCAGAGTCTCTTCTGACATCCATTCTGGTCTTTTCTTTCCCTGTCTTTTTAACAACCTCTTGCTTTCTTCATGTATGATGTCTTTGATGTCATTCCACAGCTCATCTGGTCTTAGATGTTAGTGTTCAACACGTCAAATCTGTTGTTGAGATGATCTCTAATCGGGTGAGATATACTCAAGGTCATACTATGGTTGTCATGGACTTGACCTAATTTTCTTCAGTTTCAAGTTGACCTTGCATATGAGCAATAGATAATCTGCTGTATAGTCAACCCCTGGCCTTGTTTTGACTGATGATATTGAGCTTTGCTGTCTTCTTTTTCCACTCAGGTGTAGTCAGTTTGATTCCTGTGTGTTCTATCTTGTGAGGTCCATGTACTTAACTAGTAGAGAATGTCTGCCTTGAGCATTATTCTCTTATGTGGGATCAAAGGACAACAACAACTCAAAAATTAGATAGGAACCTTAGGGGACAGTGAATTTATGTTAACTGGGAAGGAACAACTTAGAAAATGATGCTGAGAGTGGTTAGTTAGAAGAATATAATCAATGTCACTGAATTTGCACACATAGAAACAGTTGAATTGGTGTGTCTTTTGCTGTGTATATTACAACAACAATAACAAAATTAAAAGAAAAAAAGATCACTTTAGTTGCTGTATATGTAGTACAATGAATATAGGAGGGTAAGAGCAGAAGCCAGGAGACCAGTTAGTGGGCAGTGTCATGATCACTTGAGTGATAACGGTAGCAGCAAAGATAGTCAAATACATAACCAAAGTCAACTTGGATTATATATTTAACATGTATCCTATGGAGCTTCCTGTTGCATTGTAAGTGGTATGGTGGTAACGGAATGAACAGAATCAAGAGTGACTCCAGCATTCTCCTTATATAACACTGCGAATTACACTAATAATTCACTCCTTGCTTAACAAAGTAGTATTTTATTTTTTTCTCATCATCCTAACATGCTGATGATTTTGCTCAATGAAATCACAAAGTCCATAACTGAATACAGTGATTAAAAATGTATTAAATTCTGAATGTGCACTATATATAGAACATCCTGATGTAAGATTTGTTACGGTGTATCTCAGTCTGGGAGACAGGGCTTGTTTTTCTGGAGTCTGTATAAAAATAACAGAAAGATCAGTTGCAAGTGATTGAACCTACATGTTTTAGTCAGGTAGCACTGCTCAAACAGAAATACTGAGAGTGGGTGGCTTTAACAAAGGAGAGTTTATTCTTACACACTCTGATAGGCTACAAGTCCAAATTCAGGGTATTTGCTCCAAGGGAAGGCTTTCCCCCATGTCAGCTCTGGAGTAAAGTCCATGCGTTGCATCAGTCTTGTTTGGGGAGCATCTTGGCATGGGAACCTCTTCTCTTGGTGCTGCTTTCTTGATGGTGTGAGGTTCCCAATTCTCTGCTTGCTTGTCTTTCCTTTTATCTCTTGTAGGATGAAAGGATAAAGGGTGGGGTAAGCTATACTCCAGGGAAATTCCCTTTACAGTGGAGCAGGAAGGTGATCCAATCAAGGGATTTACAGTCCCACCCTAATCCTTTAACATACATCATAGGAAAATCACAAAATGGAGAACAATCATAAAACATTGGGAATCATGGCCCAGTCACATGACTACACATATTTTATGGGGGACACAATTCAATCCATAACACTATGCTGTGAAATAAGAAATACGTGTCACTTTTGATACGGTTGTTAGCTGCCCTCAAATCAGCTCAACTCGTAACAATTTCGTGCACAACAGAACAAAACACTGCCTGGCCCTGGCTTGTCCTGGTCATATACACGATCTTCTGTGATTTTTGACCCTTGTGAGCCATAGGATTTTTAGTGGCAAGTACGTGTGTGTGATTAACTGCAAGCATACAATCCAAATCAATTTTGCATGCCTGCCTATCTACAGATCCTCTGCTCTCCTTGCCTTGTGTCAGCACACTCCTCTTTTTCAGTTTATACTTTTTGTATCCTTTTAGCAAGCTCCTGACTCCTCCTCTCCACCATCTTCTCTCCCATCCAGAAAGAGACCAGTAGGACAATCTCCTATAAATACATAGAACCAGAAAAGACACCCACCATGTGGCCACACTGTGTCCCAAGTCCAATCCATTTTTGTCCAAAGAGTTGACCTCAGTAGTGTTTTCCAGACAAGGGCAGCAGCAGGTCTAGGGGCCATGCTCCCAGAGAATGCCCTGGCCATGGGACCATAAGTTGTGATCTTTTAGTTCTTGAGCTGCACCCCTCTTTTTCTCATGTTGCCACAGGGACTCAACATTGTGTGCCCCATCACAGCTGTCTTTGATAGTGGCCAGACACCATCTGGTTCTTCTGGTCACATGTTGATACAGTCTCCCATTTACATGGGTCCTACTGTCTCCTGGGCTGTTTCCCTCACGTCTCTGTTGTTCTCAGTGATCATCTGTTCCAGATGAGTTGGGACCATTTGGTGTACCTCAGATGGCAGCTTGCTAGCTTTTAAGATCCCAGATATAGTGGTGAGTTTTTTGAAAGCAGATTACCAGGCCTCTCTTCCTACTCTGTCTTAGTCTAGAAGCTTCACTAAAACCTGTACAACACAGCAACATGCTAGCCTCTGCTGAGGAAGCGGTGATGGCTGTACATGAGGTGCTGTGGCTGGTAACCCAACCTGGGTTTCCCAAGTACCAAAACCATTGCTGTCAATTCCAACTCATAAGAACCCTATAGGACAGAGTAGAACTGCCCCCTAAGGTTTCCAAGGAGTAGTTAGCGGACTTGAACTGCCTTTTTTATTAACAGTCAGGCTCTTGGGTTTTGCAAATGTTGTTGTTGTTGTTGTTGGGTGCCATCAAGTTGTTTCAGACTCATACTGACCCTGTAGGTCAGGGCAGAACTGTCCAACACAGTTTCCAAGGAGTACCTGGTAGATTTGAACTGCCAGCCTCCTGGTTAGCAGCCAGAGCACTTTATCACTACCCGACCAAGGTTTCCAGTTTTCCAAATGGAAGGTGAAAATTCTACTGCTGAACCACCACTGCCCCTATATGTTAACTTTCACTAAACATCTAAGTGGTTTAGTGTATACATTCCTATAAATGTTATACAGCAGAGTACCAGTTACAGACAAGAGATTAGTTTCTGTTCTGGTATGGTCTGTGTCCTCTTTCTTCTTGCCTGGTCCACATCCTGCTAATTTCTCTCCTATATGTTTCATATTTTTCCACTTGTGAAGATCAGAGTCCTTGGTGTCTGTCTGTAATTATGTATTTGTTCAAATTTCTTCTTCCATTGTATTCCTAACAGTACTTATTTCCTCCAAGCTGTTGGTATAATTCCTCCTACCAATTTCCTCTGCTGCTGCAGTGTACTTTGTCAACGAGTGACATTATAGTACAAGCCTTTTCAGATACAAGAACAATGGCCCTTTTAGTGTTGTCTCTGAAAATGGACTGGGAACAGGGGCTGAAGCACTAACACTTTCTAGCAGCACTTTACCGTTCTCGCTGATGGCTATGCTTCAAGTATCCATTATTTAATTCCTTCCTGCCTCTGTTGTTAGGTGCCGTCAAGTTGGTTCCAACTAATAGCAACCGTATAGGTCAGGGCAGAACTGCCCAACAGAGTTTCCAAGGAGTGCCTAGTGGATTTGAAGTTATGTGAAATATACTAAAAAGACACTCTTCTAGTGTATATGTTCATGAATCAAGGTTGACTTACCTGTGCACAACTATATATGTGTTACATATGTATATAGAGAGAGAGAAACAAGAAGTGAGAGGAAATTTCCATTCATGGAGCTAATAAATAGAGAGAGATACTCACTGAATATGAACAAACCAGGCTTTTGACTAAAACAGCTGTGGTTATGAAGTTGAAGAAAACTATAACACCTTAAAAATAACACTGAGGGCAAAACAAGCCAAGGAATATTTTGACTTCATCATCCATGAAAACTTAGTTGTTTCTGTTTTGACAGCTATGTTTATTTCAGATTACAAGTATCACGGATTGAATTGTGTACTCCCCCCCTCAAATGTATGTAATAATTTGTCTAGTCCAGATTCTGGCTATTGTGTGATGTTCCTATAAGTTGTAAATCCTGCCTCTGTGGTGTTAACGAGGTAAAATAGCTGGCAGTTATGTTGGTGGGGAAGGAATCCACAAGATTTTACTGTGCCTTGAGGTAATCTCTTGGGATGTAAACAAAAGGGAAGCAAGCAGAGAATTAGGGACCTCAGACCACTAGGGAGGAAGCAGTGCTGCAAGCAGACCGTGTCTTCTGAACCCAAGGTCCCTGCCTCAGAAGCTCACAGTCCGGGGAAGATGGACAACAACGACCCTCTTCCAAAGCCAACAGAGAAAAATTTTCCGTGGAGCTGAAGCCCTGAATTTGGACTTTCAGCCTGCTTTTCTGTGAGAAAATAGATTTGTCTTTGTTACAGCCATTCACTTGTGGTATTTCTGTTATGGCAGCATTAGACGACTAAGACAGTGAGCCTACTGTCTCAGGAGTAACTTGTAGATGTTCTGCTTTTCCGCTTTAAAGTTTTTCATTTTGAAGCAGCATGCTCTGTGTTCTCTATTAGTGGGTTGAAAGTTCTACCTGAGAATCTACCTGAGAACACTACGTAGTCTCCCTGTAGAACATTATGCCATCTCACTGTAGAATAACAGGTGTCTTAGTCACCTGGCACTGCTCTAACAGAAAATACCACCAGTGGAAGGCTTCATGAAGAGAAATTTTTATTCTCACAGTCTGGTAAGCCACAATCCATTTATAAGTTGCAAGTCCATTCAACAAGAGAATTTATCACTATCCAATAGGCTGAGCCCAAATCCAGTGACAGCATCTCAGCACAGGAACCTGGGGCCAAAGGACATGCTCTGGTCTCTGTGCTGCTTTCTTGGTGGTGTGAGGTTTCCAACTTCCTCTGCTCACTTCTCTCCCTTATATCCCACAAGCTTGTAGCTTGAGTCCTGCCTCACTCACACAGCTGCAGCCCATTCTCCATCACCAGTATCACAGAGGCAGGATTCGCAACACATGGGAGGAATGGCACCATGTCGGGACTCCTAGCTGAGTCAAATCAATACATACATTTTTGGGGTGACACAATTCAATCCGTTAAACTAGGCAATCTCACTGTAGAATACAGTGTAAAGGAGACACCTTAGTTGATTGTGGTACAAATCTTAGGCTGCTTAGAATGGCTTATACCTTCTTCTCCATTCAGAACTCTAAATGGACGCACTCCAAGGTCTCCGAATGTATTTACTGTTTCTCTTCTTCCCTTAAGAATGCTCATGCTCCTACCTACTGTGCCAGATGGCTGTCCCATTCCTCACACCTGAATTCTACCTCCCTACATAGTGTCTCTATGATATTACAACGTTCAGACCATTACAATATTCAGATCCCAAATTCTGTCTCTTGAATCACCATTGATTTTTTTACTCTACCTCTGGAGGGATAGCCAGGACTCCCCCAGCCCAAGTTCAGTGAATATCAGATCAACTACTTCTAAACTTCAAACTCCAGTTTCCTGTTATCAAAAAATTATAAAAATAAAAATAAATGAAGTTGAAAAATATGTTTTCAAAGGCCTTAGGGGAAACCTCTTCTTCAAACGCATTCCTCACGTATTTGCTAGTGCCTGAAATTAAATTATACTACAAACACAACATCATAGTGTAAAACCACAATATTTTCTTGTTTTTCTGGAAACTTTAATACTTTTTAAAGGTTGAATCATCCCAGCCCTGGCATTCTAAATACTCTAAGAACAAATTTTGACAATGAGACAGAACTCGGGAACTGAGTTGAAAGGACAGTGATTTGGGACATCAGTGTGTGCACGTGCATTGTGCTGTCTCTGTGTATGTGTGCACATGTTTATGTGTGCTCAGAATTGAGCCAGTGTTTCTGCCTCCAAGTCACAAAGTCACTCTTCAGTTTTTTTGCAATTTCTATTTTTTAAAAAAGTATCAAGCTGACCTCAGTAATGTTTTCTGATCAGTGGTGGTGGCAGGTCTAGGGACTGTATTCTGAGGGGAACTCGCAGGCTGCCAGACCATCAGTTGCAGTCTTTTCAAGGAGTTCCTTTTCTCATGTTGCCACTGGGTCTCAAAATTGTGTGTCCCATCACCACTGTCATTGGTGGTGGCCGGGTAGTCACATGTTGATATATTCACTCATTCACATGGGTCCTTCTGTCTCCTGGGCTGTTTTTTTTTTTACACTGCCACAGTAGTCAAAACAGCCTGAGACAGGTACAAAAAGAGACAGATAGACCAATGGAGCAGAGTTGAGACCCCAGAGATGCCACCATCCTCCTATGAGCAGCTGATATTTGACGAAGGCCCAAAGATTTTAAACTGGGGTAAGAACAGTCTCTTTAACAAATGATGCTGGCAAAATCTGACATCCATCTGCAAAAAATTGAAATAAGACTCATATCTCACACCTTGTACAAAAAACGCTGAAATTGGGTAAAAGACCTAAATATAAAATCTAAAATGATAAAGCTCATCCAAGATAAAATAGAATCAACAATGGAAGTTTTAATACACAATGTAGACAGTCTTCAAAATATGATAAACAAAGCACATTCAACAGAAGAGAAAATAGATAAATGGGAACTACTAAGAATCAAACTTTTTTATTCATTCAAAGACTTCATCAAAAGGATTAAGACCACCTACAGAATGGGAAAAAACATTTGACAACTCTATGTCAGACCTATGTCTGATCTCCATAATCTATAAGGTATTACAAAATATCAACAAGAAAAGGATAAATAATCCAATTAAGCAATGGGCGAAGGAGATGGACAGACATTCTTCTAAAGAGAATATCCAAGCAGCCAAATGGCACATGCAAAATTGCTCACGATCAGTAACTATTAAATAAATTCAAATCAAAACTACAATAAGGTACCATCTCACCCCAACAAGGTTGGCCATGGTTCAAAAAACACAAAACTACAAATGCTGGAGAGGCTGTGGAGAAATTGGTGCTTTCCTCAGATCTTTGTTGTTCTTGGTGATCATCTGTTCTGCATGACTTGCGACCATTTGGTGTACCTCAGATGGCAGCTTACAAGCTTTTAAGACCCCAGAAGCCACCCATCAATATGTGGTGCAGAAGACTCTCTTAACAACAGGCTAGTTATGCCAGTTGGCCTCAATGTCCCCTATGAGCATGGTCCCCAAACCCTGCTGCTGCTACTCTATCCTTGTCCAGAAAACATTACAAAGGTCAACTCTTTGGACAGAACTGGACTAGACTCAGGGACACAATGTAACCATAGTGTGTGTGTACTTCACAGTTCTATGCATACAGAGGATGCTGTCCTACCAGCTTCTTACTAGAAGGAAGAGGAGAGGGTGGAGAGGAGAGGACAGGAGATTGTTAAGAGGATATGACAAATATAGAATGAAAAGGAGGAGTGTGCTTTCACTGGGCAAGGAGAGCAGAAGGAGCTGCAGATAGGCATCCATGCAAATTTAATTTGGATTGTATACTTTTACTTAATCATGATTAAAAAATAACACATAAAAATAAAAAATATATGAAGTAAGTCCGATTTTTCTATACAAGGAAGACTCAGAGAAGCCTAATCTGGTTGCCAAGAACACAGGCCTCTTGTTTTTCAGGAAAGGAGTGAGGGGGCTACCTCTGACCAGGTGCTCAGACATGGCAGGGGCCTCACCGACAGCTTATGTCTCTCAACAAGCAATGCTATTGTTGCTCTTGTTGCTGTAGAGGGCAGTTATCACTACTCTCAATTTAGTGAGAAAGAAAATAGGAGAGATCACAGATCTATTAGAGGCATAGCAAGGATTCAAACTTAAATTTTTCTATTTTATGTTTTCCTCTTCTCACAAAACAGCACTTGAGAAGCAATCTAGTACTGGTAAACGCTCATATTTTTAAGTCAAATACACCTGGGCTTGAGTCTTCCTTTTGCCCCTAGTTAGTTCTGAGACCTGGAGTGAGACAATTTACCTATGAGCCTGGCTACTTTCAGCTATATATTCTTTCTACTTTCCTCCTAGTCTCCTTTTCTATTGCTTGGTGTCCATTATTACCATCATGGATCACCTCTGATATATCCTCGTAAGTCTATGTTCCCTCTCTTTGGTAGTAGTTTCCGTCACTATAAAATTCAGAATTAGTACCTGGCATCACTTGCTGCTTCTGAAATTGGAGTACCTAGGGATTTTTACCTGATGACGCCATATGCTTTATACAGCATTACCTTGGCTGTCTTTTTCATGCATGCCAGAGAATATTTAGTCAAAAATTATTTCTTCAAAGAAATTATCATACATTCACATTATCTCTGTATGCAATAGATGTTTGTGTATACTACTCATGCCGAAATGTTCTTTGTCCTTAATGAAAATGACACAATTAATGTGCCTGGCTCTGGAAGGGACCCGCTTCCTAGCAAGAAAACAGTATCATTACTGCCATTTCCAGATAGTTTTAAGTAACTTGCCCAAATCACAAAACTAGATAGTGGTAGCAGTGACATTACAAATTAGAGAAGAATAGAAGAGCTACTGAAGAAATGATTTAGGGATTATTGGCTATTTCTAAAACTAAGCTAAATCTCTATCTTTTACATTATATATAGAACAATAAGCCCCAGCTAGCTTAAGTACTATATATGAGATATAGAATTTGAAAATATTAAAAGAAAATAAGGATATTTATAATACTTATGATTAAAGATTTTCTTACTGAAAACCCCAAAAATCACAAATACTTATTTGATAAATTTGACATCAAAATGAGAAATGTATATTCAACAAAAGACACATAATTAAAGTTGAATACAAGAGATACACTAGATGGGTGATAACTAAACTCATATTCAGAATATTTCTTAAAAATTTCAAAAATAGAAAAGGAACTTAGCAGATAAGTGGGCAATTGGTGTGAACAGATAATAATCATAAAAGGAAACTCAAGTGGCCAATAAATCCATGACAGAGTGCTCTATTAACAAAAGTTCAAATGTCAAAAAGATGTAATGGGGGGGCAGAGTCAAAATGGCAGACTAAACACACATCTCCCTAAATCCCTCTGGAAACAAAAACCTGAACTGATAATTAAACAGAGGCTTCTGGACACCTAGTGAGCCCTAGGACACTGCATAGGGCTGTTAACTTGGACTTCATACCACTAAACGGAAAACCTCCTCTCCTTCATTGACCCTGCTTTCGGCAAGTGTGGGCTTTCCCGGACCGAAGGTAACTCCCCTTTCTAACTTATTTCCTCTGTCTTAGCCAGTGAGTGGAGCTGGGACTTGACTAGCAGCTAATCTCAGATGCACTGTTGGTAGGATCAGCAGGTGAAATTATCACATTTTGAGAGCCCAGCTTTGGACTCTGCATCTCGGCACTTTGGCCTGTGTTTCCTCCTCTGCAATAGAGTAGCCTGTATGGAGGCAGGTACCAAACTTGTGCAGGACATCATCTTGTTCCATTGGAAGGTGGATACACACATACAGAGGCCCCAGCTAGACCCAGTTCCTAGGCTGGGAGGCAGCACTGGCCCAGAGAAGAGTGTTTTTCCAGTAGAAAAGTAGTATTTTGCACAGTGTTGCCTACGGCTGGGGCCCAGCAACAGAGGCTGTGGACTCTGTGCATCTTGGTACCTTTGACTTCTCTTTCTGCCTCTGCCATAAAGTAGACCGTATTGAGACAGGCGGTGAGCTTCTGCAGGACACCATCTTGTTCCACTGAGAGGCAGAGTACCCATATGGAGGCCTTAGCTGAACCTAATTCCTGGGCTGGGAGGCACCACCTGCCCAGAGGAGAGCACTTTTCCAGCAGAAAAGCCATATTCTACGCAGTATCACCTACAGCTAGGGCCCAACAGCAGAGGCCAGTGGGGCAGTAGCCTTTCTGTATTTGGAGCTAGTTTATAACATCTGGGGTTTTATATAGAGGTACTTACTTTGCCAGCTGAGAACAAGGACCTATACACCTGAAAACTTGACAGACTTTGGATGCCTTTTACCTTTAATTTTAAGATGGCCTAGAGAAACAATTGTGGTCCATCCTCACAGCATTTCTCCCAGCCTCTATTGACTCACATGATGCCCCAAAAGCAACAAACTCTGGAGAAAAGCGTAACCAAGAAATCATCCATGGCATCAGAAGATTCCCAAAAGAAAGCACCACAGAATTTCCCAGACAAAGAAATCTTTCTGAAACTATAGGAAGATAATTACAAAAGGGTTATGTATAGAGCCCTCCTAGACCTTATAAAAAATACAGCAGAGCAAAAGGAAAAATTAAGCAAGCTGTTCAATCTAATGGAATACTAGTACTCTGAAATCTAACAGATCAGGAACAAAATCAAAGAGATGGAAACTTCAATTCAAAGCAAAAAACACAGTGGAACAAATGGAAAATACACTTTCCGATTTGGAAGACAGTTATTGACTCCAGCTTCTCTGAGGAGAAATCAGAAAAAAGAAACAAGAAAAATGAAGAAGCATTAAAAAGAATGTGGGACTCTATTAAGAGGGACAGTCTGCAATTAAGTGAAGTTCCTGAACAGGGCAAGATACCAGAGAACACAGCGAGTATTGTTGCTGAGCTGCTGACAAAAAACTTCCCAGAAATTATGAAAGAATAGAAGATAGATATCCAAGATATATATCATATGCCCCTCAATATAGATCTCAAAAGAAAGACTCCAAGACATAATCAAGCTTAAAAAAATGAAATGTAAGCAGAAACTCTTAAAAGCAGCAAGACCAAAACGAAGCTTACATTCTGAGGGAAACCCTGTAGGCTTTCTTTGGATTTCTCAGCAGAAATAATGCTGGCACAGAGACAGTGGCATGACACATTAAAAGTCTTGAAGGAGAAGAACTTCCAGCCAAGAATTATATATCCTGCAAAACTGTCTTTCAAATATGAAAATGAAATTAAGACATTTACAGATAAACAGAAACTCAGAGACTTTGTAAAAACCAAACCAAAGCTACAAGAAACACTGAAAGAATCACGTGGCTTAGAAGAACAAAACTACTAACTTTGCATTTTAGAAGCAAATACAGGACACATTACCCAGAATCCTACTCAGTTATGGAAGGCTCCAAACGTAATCAAAGCTATAACAGTGAAAGAAATAATCCAGTGATGATATCATGATAACTATGATGTCATCACATTAAAAAGAGGGATATTCTACAGTCATTATAGTCCTTCCAGACAGAGAGGAAGTTGATAAAAATGGTAGTAATTGAAACTGGGTTTATACATAGTTTATTAAGGGGGATCACAGGGGCAGCCATAAAGTACAATAAAAATGCAACATATCAAAACAAGAAATGTGCTACAGGAGTCTCAACAACCACAAAGCCAAACCTGAAAAAGATGAAAAATCAACTTAAAAAGAAGAATGCCCCAGAACAGATTAATAAGAACAACAGAGAAAACATCAACACAAAAATAAACATATCACAATGGTACCACTGAACACATACCTATCAATAATTACATTGAATGTGAATGGACTGAACGCTCCAGTAAAGAGACATCAAACGACATCTTGGATCAAAAGACACAACCCATCCATATGTTGCCTACGAGAAACTTACCTTAGACTTAAAGATATGAACATACTGAAAATTAAAGGATGGGAAAATATATATTAAGCTAACAATACACAAAGAAAAGCAGGTGTGGCAATTGTAATCTCAGATAAAATAGATTTTAATGTGACATCCACCATCGTGGACAAGGATGGACACTGAAAGGTTCAGTACACAAGCAGGACTCAACAATATTAAATATTTAGGTACCTAATATTACAGCACCTAAATACATCGAAGAAACACCGACTACACTTAAAAAGGAGACAGATCACTCCACAATAATAGTGGGAGACTTCAACATTCCACTCTCAATACTGGACAGATCATCTACAAAAAAGCTCAATAAAGACACAGAACACCTTGTTGCCACAATTAACCAACTAGACCTCATCGACATATACAGAATTTTCTATCCATCAGCAGACAACTACACCTTCTTCTCCAGTGCACATGGAACATTCTCCAGAATCAACCATGTGTTAGGACATAAAACAATTCTCAAAAAAATCCATACCATTGAATTAATGCAGATCATCTTTTCAGATCATAAAGCTATATAAGTCGAAATCAATAGCAGAAAAAACCTAGAAAGTGGAACTCATGGAAACTAAACAACATCTTGCTCAAAAAAACACGAGTTATAGAATAAATCAAAGAATAAATAAAGAAATCTATGGATTCCAATGAGAATGAAAACACTTCCTACCAGAAACTATGGGATACAGCCAAAGTAGTGCTCAGAGATCTGTTTAATCTCCATAAATGCACACATCTGGAAGGAAGGAAGAAACCAAACCACAAAACTAACCCTACAGCTTGAACAAGTAGAGAGAGAACAGAAGAACCCCTCAGGCACCAGAAGAAAACAGATCCTAAAGATTATGGCAAAACTAAACAAATTAGAGAACAGAAGAACAATTGGAAAAACTGAAAAGACCAAAAGCTGTTTTTTTGAAAAGATCAACAAAACTAACAAACCTTTGACTAAATTTACTATAGAAAACCAGGAAAAGAAACAAATGACCCAAATATGAAATGAGAGGGGAGTCATCATAACAGATCCAACAGAAATCAAAAACATGATAACCGAATACTATGAAAGACTGTACTCTAACAAATTTGAAAACCTAGAGGAAATGGACAAATTCCTTGATTCATGTAACCTACCAAAATCATCACAAGGTGAAGCAGAACAACTGAATAAACCCATCACAAAGAAAGAGATTGAAAAAGCCATGAAAAAACTGCCAAGCAAAAAAAGCCTGGGCCCAGATGATTCCACTGCAGAATTCTACCAAGCTTTTAGAGAAGAGTCATCTCCAATACCACTGAGACTATTTGACAGTATAGAAAGTGATGGAATACTCCCAAATTCATTCTATGAAGCCAGCATAACTGTAGTACCAAAGGCAGGGAAAGACTCAACAAAAAAAGGAGAACTACAGACCAGTATCACTCATGAATCTAGATGCAAAAATCATCAACAAAATTCTTGACAATAGAATACAACAACATATCAAAAAATAATCCATCATGGCCAATTTGGATTCATATTAGGGATGCAAGGCTGGTTCCACATCAGAAAAACAATTAATGTGATCAACCATACAAGTAACACAAAAGACAAGAATCACCTGATTTTCTCCATTGATGCAGAAAAGGCATTTGATAAAGTCCAACACCCACTCATGCTAAAAACTCTGAGGAAAATAGGCATAGATGGCAACTTCCTCAATGCAATAAAGGCCGTTTATACGAAGCCAACTGCCTACGTCATCCTGAATGGAGAGAGTCTGAAACAGTTTCCCCTAAGAACAGGAACTAGACAAGGATGCCCACTCTCACCTCTCCTATTCAACATTGCACTAGAAGTTCTAGCCAGAACAACTGGACAAGACCACAAAATAAAGGGAATCTGTATCGGCAAAGAAGTCAAAATCTCCCTATTGCAGATGATATGATACAGAGAAACCTAAAGAATCCATAAGGAAACTACTCAAACTGATAGAAGAGTTCAACAAGGTCTCAGGATACAAGATAAACACAAGTAAATTAGTAGGATTCCTTCATATCAACAAGATTATTAAGGAAGAAATCACCAAATCAGTACCATTTATTATAGCCCCTAAAAAGATAAAATACCCAGGAATAAATCTAACCAGAGAAATAACAGACCTTTACAAAGAGAACTACAAGTCCTTACCACAAGAAACTAAGAGAGACTTACATAAATGGAGAAATCTGCCCTGGTCATGGATACAAAGACTTAACATTACAAAAACATCTGTTTTACCCAAAGCAATCTACTTATATAATGCAATCATAATACAAATTCCAATGACATTTTTTAATGAGATGGAGAAACAAATCACCAGCTTCGTTTGGAAAGGGAAGAAGCCGCAGATAAGTAAAACACTACTGAAGAAGAAGAACACACTGGGGGGCCTCTCACTGCCTTACTATAGAATCTATTACACTGTCACAGTAGTCAAAATAGCCTGGTAATGGCACAAAAAGAGACAGATAGATAAATGGAACAGAACTTAGACCCCAGAGATGACACCATCTTCCTATGAACAGTTGATATTCAACAAAGGCCCTACGACATTAAACTGGGGTAAAAACAACCTCTTCGACAAATGGTACTGGCAAAATTGGATCTCCATCTGTAATAAATTGAAACAAGACTCATATCTTACACCTTATACAAAATCCAACTCAAACTGGATAAAAGACCTAAATATCAAATCTAAAATGATAAAGCTCATCTAGGAAAAGGTAGAGTCGGATCCGACTCGACAACACTTGGCTTGGCAAGAAAAGGTAGGAACAACAATGGAAGTTTTAATACACAATGTAGACAGACTTCAAAATCTGTCAAACAAACCACAAACAACAGAAGAGAAAATAGATAAATAGGAACTATTAAGAACCAAACACTTTTGCTCATCCAAAGACTTTATTAACAGAATTAAAAGGCCACCTACAGAATGGGACGCCATGAGTCGGATCCAACTCGACAGCACTTGGCGAGCATGGCTGGACAGAATGGGAAAAAATATTTGGTAACTCTATGTCAGACCGACACCTGATCTCCATACTCTGTAAGGTACTACAAAATATCAACAAGAAAAAGATAAATCATCCAATTAAGCGATGGGCAAAGGAGATGGACAGACATTTCTCTAAAGAGGAGATCCAGGCAGCCTAAAAACACTTGTGGACATGATCACAATCATTAGCTATTGAAGAAACTCAAATCAAAACTACAACAAGATACCATCTCACCCCAACAAGGTTGGCCATGATACAAACACACAAAACAACAAATGCAGGAGAGGCTGTGGAAAAGTTGGAACTCTCCTACACTGCTGGTGGGATTGCAAAATGGCCCAACCTCCTTGTAAAGCAATCTGGCCCTCCCTTAAAAAGCTGGATCTAGAGATACCATTGGACCCAGTAATTCCACTGCTTGGAATACATCCTACAGAATCAAGTCCATTCACACCAACTGATACATGCACGTGAATGTTCATCGCAGCACAGTCCACAATAGCAAAAAGATAGAATTTACCCAGATGCCCAACAACAGAGGAATGGATAAGTAACCTATGGGATATACATTCAATGGAACACCATGCAATGATAAAGAACAATGATGATTTTAAGAAACATATCGTAGCCTGGCTTCAATTGGAGGACATCATGTTGAGTGAAAGTAGCCAGCAACAAAAGGATGAATCTTTTATGAGACCCCTAAAATTAGAACTTAAAAACAGACTCATGCATAGAAGAAAAGATTCTTTGATGGCTGCAAGTGTGGGGAGGGAGTGAAGGTGAAGGGGGAGGGTTTAGATTAGACATATGATGTAAATTTGGTTGGGTGAAATTTGTGATAGCACACATTAGAATGAAGATCAATATTAACTGGACTTCAACATAACATTATTACTCCTCCCATCTTAACCCAATATTACAAGGACAGAGTAGCTGGGGCATGGGGCTTAGGACCATGCTTTCAGGGGAAATCAAGGCCAATTGGCTCAAGTAGCATTTTGCTAAGAGAACCCTCTGCACCCCACATTGGTGAGTGGCATCTTAAAAGCTGCCAAGCTGCCATCTGAGGGTACAGCAAATGGTCTGAGCTCAGCAGGAACGGATGATCTCCAAGGAACAAAAAGACATGGGGCAAGGAAAACCCAGAAGACAGACCCACATGAGTGGGTGGCTACATCCACTTATGACTGGAAGAACTGGATGATGCCCAACCACCACCAGTGATGGCCATGATGGAGCTCACAAAGTTGAGTCTCACTGGTAGCACAAGAATAAAAAGGGGTGCACTGTGAGATCTCCATTAAAAGACCACAACTGATAGTCCAGGGCCCTCTGAATTCACCTGGGAGCATGGTCCCTGGCCCCAGTGCTGCCCCTGTCCATAAATCATAATGGAAGTCAACTCTTTGGACAGGAACAGATTCGACTTGGTGACACAGAGCAACCATATCATGTGTGGACTTTATGATTCTGTGCATCTATAGGATGTCATCTGGCTGACCTATTACTGCATGCGGGGAGTGTGTGGAGACGAGGGGATAGGAGATTGTTGGGAGGATAGAACAATAAGGAAGAGAGAGAAAGAGTGTGCTGTTGCCGAGCAGGGAGGGCAGTGGGAGCTGCATATAAGTGGGCATGCAAATTTGTATGGAAATGTACATTTTCATTCAATCATCATCACCCCGAAAAAAAAGATATCATTGCTCTTTATCAAAGTGTCAAGAATTTAGATTTATTGGTTAAGGTGCTGTGAGACATTGCTGCACAGGTATAAATTGGTACAGTGGTTTGTGGGAACAATTTGGCAATATCTCATAAAAAGTTAAAATGCATAGATATACCCTGATTCAGCAATTGTACATATAGACATATATCTTACAATGATTTTTGCCACCATTATACCCCAATTCTATTCACAAAAGGAGATCTAGTATAGTTAAAAGTTCAGATTGTGAAGTCACGCACACCTGAGTTTGAACCTTCCAGCTGTCCCTAAAAGCTCAAGCAACTGTAGTAAGCTATTCATTGCAGTAGTGTAGGTAACAGGAAAAATATAATAAACACAGAAGCAACCTAAATGCTCATCAGAAGTAATTAAGTAAATATTGTTAGTTGCTGTCAGGTGGGCTCAGACTCATGGCAACCCTATGTGCAACAAACAAAATGTTGCCCAGTCTTGCACCATCTTTACAATCATTAACAATGACACAATATTCTGTTGTGATCTATAGGATTCCACTGACTAATTTTCAGTAGATCACTAGCCTTTCATCCTAACCTATCTTAGTTTAGAAGTTCTGCTGAAACCTATCTGCCATGGGTGACTCTGCTAGTATTTGAAATATCAGTGTTATAGATTCCAACATCATAATTCCTCTGCAACAGGCAATTCCAACTCACAGTGACCCTATATGACAGAGTAGAACTGCCTCATAGGGTTTCCAAGGCTGTAAATCTTCACAGAAGCAGAGTGCTTCATCTTTCTCCCTCCAGCATCATAGTCACATACAAACCACCACAGCACAAAAAGTTAACAGATGGCTGATAGGAACAGATAAATGACGTGACTCATATCCATAAGATGAAGTACTATGCAGCAGTTAAGGAAAACATACACGTGTGTGTATGTGTGTACCATACATATAAATACCTGCAACTACACATATGCCAGCATGGAAAGGCTTCAAAAGCAGACTTTTATGTGGAAAAAAACAATTTGCAGATCAAAATTCACATTATATTTTTTTGTGTAAATTTATTTTTAAAATAATTATTTTATCAGTAATTATCTGCAAAAGATAAAATTGGATTGTTGAAATAAAGTATCTATAAAATAATAAAGGATAATATATCTACAAAAGATTAAATTTGGATTAATTAGAGTACTTAATAATATAGCTTTAAAAGTTGAATTAATTAGAATATTTAATTGTGGTGATATAACTAAATAATTACAATAGTTCATTAGAATAACATGCTATAAAATAAAATTAAAGTGATTAATTCATTCATTTGGATGACTAGGATACTTGTCATGGATTGAATTGTGTCCCCCCAAAAACAGGTATAGCCACATGGCTGGGCCATGATTCCCAGTATCCTGTGATTGCTCTCCATTTTGTGGTTTTCCTATGCTGTGTGTTAAAGGGTTAGGGTGGGACTGTAAATCCCTTTATAAGATCACCTCCCTGCTCCACTGTAAAGGGAGTTTCCCTGGAGTGTTGCTTGTCCCACCCTTAATCCTTTCATGCTGCAAGAGATAAAAAGAAAGGGAACTAGGCAGAGAACTGGGAACTTCACACCATCAAGCAAGCAGCACAGGGAGAAGAGCTCGTCCTTCAGACCCAAAGTTCCTGTGCCAAGATGCTCCCTGGACAAAGGCTGATGCAATACTGGACTTTCCTGCATAGCCAACAAGAGGGAAAACCTTCCCCTGGAGTGGACATCCTGAATTTGGACTCATAGCCTACTGGACTGTGTAAGAATAAGTCTTCCTCTGTTAAAGCCATCCACTCTGTAGCATTTCTGCTAGAGCAGCCCTAACTGACTAAAACAGTACTAGAACCAAAATTTCAGAGACTTAACACAGTAATTTCCTTTTTGCTTTTATGGATGCCTGGTACAGGTTTTTCTTGTCAGTGCACATTATTTCTCCATGAAGGATTCAGACTCTCTCAGCTTTGAAACTAGCACCTTGCTCCTGGACCTCTGCCTCCAGCTAACAGACGGGGAAAGATAATACAGAGGGAACACTTCTGATTACTAGAGGTTTTAACAAGAAAGTACTTTCATTCATTTGACAAACAGTCAAAAGTCTACACCTAAATAAAAGAAGGAAGTTGGAAATGTAGCCCCTGGCTAGGTAGTCATTACCCAGTAACCATTCTAAGCTGCTTTGTATAAGGGAAGCAGGAATTTTAGCAGATCAGCTAGTGATCTCCATCATGCATGAAGTTTAGTGTTTGCCTATGAATGGGGTGGAGATATGGAGGTGGAAAGGGGATGGGAACAAAACAAGCTACCTAAATCTGTATTGTTTTCTAGAAAAAAAGTATGCAAATCAAATATGACACAATAATGGTCAGTTCTGTAACTACATGAGTGGTTGTTACAATATTCATGATGCCTTTCTCAATGAAAAAAAAAGATGTTCTGTAACTGCCAATGCAAACACGTTATAGGTTATTCTGGAAAGTATCATGGTGATACATGAAGGGATAGAATTTGAGGTCAGACTCAGTTTCAAATTCTAACTGCTACTGCGTTGTATGAATTTAGAGTGTTATTTAACCTCACTGAGCTGAAGAGAAAAATAGTGTGTACCTCATAAATTACTGGGAGGCTTCAATAATGTATTTTATGTAAAATACTGAACCACATACTGGGAATTTTAAATGTCTATTTCTTCCTGTCTTGATTTGTCTAATAATTATGACCCAAAAAGAAAACAGCAGGCAGAGTGTTACTAATACCTCTGAATTTCTTTTCACATTCCATGTTGCTCAGGGTACAAGCTCAATTGGCACAAACTCTTCCTGTTAAACTGCTCATTTTGCCTTTTCCAAAAATTTAATTTCCTTAATATTTTTGTTGTCTAGTTTAACTTCTCTTTAACTTCCTGCTTGTGGTTTCTCTTCTTTATGCATTTTGTTTTCATTTTACTGAGCTGTCCTCAGCTGTACAGTCTGATGTCTCCTGTGTTACTCATGTTGATAGTTTTATAGTTTTTCCCTTGACATATTGATATTTTTCAGTACTTAAAGTTCTCCCGTGGCGCATTGCACATCTTTCGTATGTCTCTGTTCTCCTAACTGGAAAATCCCTCAGTAACTGACCAGGCAAATAACATACTCCAGATGTTTCTAGGCCCTGATTACATAGAAGATGTGTGGGGTACTCAGGTCAGGGAATCTCTGCCTTTTACAACTGACTTCCCCACTCATAATGCAGTCACCAGCAGAAATATAAAATGTACCACAGTGTCACCCAGAGAAGCTATCCCAAATTCCTTTGAGCAGCCTAAGTAGTCACTTAGAACACAAGGCCAAAAAATTACCCACAGTATTCGCCCTATGAAGCTGTGCTGATGGTGACAGACACCTCACTGGACAATCTAGCCCAAGGGAACACTTCAGCACAGGCAAACAAGGAAGAGTTGAGGTACTTCTCTTCCTAATGCTGATTCCTTCACCTCCTAACTGTAGATGTCCTTAAATACATTTTTCACTCATTCATTCATTCTTTGTGTTTCAAGAAACAAGCAGTACCAATTACATCACAGATCCAGAAGTCTGAAAATTAGTAAACTGTAGTCTGTGTCATGAAGAAATTTAGTGTACTAGAAAGATAAACCAATAATGGTGCTACAATTATGTACCTGTCGTAACCTAGTTTCTCTGGAGAAGCAAAGTCAGTGAAAATAAATATAGAGAGAAAGAGACACAGGGTTTAATCTCAAGGAAGTACCATTGTAGAAGCTGAAAAGTCCCAAATCTGTGGGCCAGGCACCAGGTTGGAGACTTCTCCTGACTCATGTGGTCACAGGGGCTGATGAACCCCAAGATTAGCAGATCAGGTGATGAACTGTAGGTTCACAGCCTGCAGAAGTTGACGAATTTCAAAATTGGCAGGTCAGATGGCAGGCAGCTGGTTGCTGAAACTAGCAAATACCAGAATAAGCAGGTTAGGTGACAAACTCAAGTACCAAGAATTGGAGGTCATAACAAGCTGCGTGTGGAATCCAGAATGAGTGAACTTTCCCAGATCATCTCTATATATTGGATTTGGGCCACTCCCCCAGGGAAACTTCATCTCAACTGATTAGATGCTCACATCAGATCACAAAATGGGAGACAGTATCGAATTATAAAACGGAGGATGTAATCATAGCATAACTATAATCATTACATGACATTACATCATTGTGTAACTGCCAGCTTATATCATTATGTAACTGTCAAATTACATCATTACATAACTGCCAAACCACTGAGAATCATGGCCCAGCCAAGTTAACACACAACCTTAACCGTCACAGTACCTCTAAAGAGGTGTAATAACAGGAGGTGGAAAGACAATGGAGGACAGTAGAATAAAAGAGATAATACTGGTGGTAGGCCTCCCAGGATGCACAAAATTAAGGAGATAAAAACTACAAGGGCAAAATAATATGAAGGTGAGGATCAGATGTCACTACATATTCAAGGAGAATGAAGGGCCTCCTATCAATACAGACAAGAATAGGTTCATGGGGTTGAATGGAGAGTATTGAAGTAAACGGTAAGAAAATGAGTCTGGGAAGGTACAGCCAGTTTTTTGGCTTTTGGCTTTTCGTTTTTTAATGTCGTGCATATGCCAAGCTTTGTGGTAGACAGAAACATCGTCTCAGTCCACTAGTGCTGCTATAACAGAAATACCACAAGTAAATAGCAAAGACAATAGCAGTCTAGAAGGTTAGAAGTCCCAATTCAATGCACCAGTTCCAGGGGGAGGCTTTTTCTCTCTGCTGACTCTGGAGGAAAGTCCTTATCATCAGTCTTTCCTGGTCAAGGAACTTCTCAGTACAGAGACTCCTGGCTCAAAGGATGCACTGTTCTTGATTTTGTCTCTTGGTGGAATGAGGAGGACCCATGACCCTCTACTAGTTTCTCTTTTATATCTCAAAAGACATTGACTTAAATGTAGCCTAATTTGGCAGTTTAATTCCCACCTCATTACCATAATTGCCGCTAATCCCTCTTCATTAACACCACAGAGGCAGGATTTACAACACATCGGAAAATCCCATCACTGATGACAAAATGATGGACATAATGTTGGGAATCATAACATAGCCAGTTGACACACATTTTGGAGGGGGATACAGTTCAATCCATAACAGTTGTGAAAAGACTGTGAGCTCTAGTTGCGTTCCATTTGGACTACTTGCTAGCTGTACGAACTTGAATTAACCTTTGAATTTTGAACCTTGATTTCCTTATTTATCAAATGAAGATAAGATTTATGATTGGAAGATAACATGTTTACAACAATTATGAGTATGATAGCTATAACTCACTGCCATCAAGTCAATTCCAACTCATTGTGGCTCTATAGAACAGGGTAGAACTGCTCCATAGAGTTTCCATGGAGTGCCTGGCAGATTCAAGTCAGCAACATTTTGGTTAGCACTTAACCACTATGCCACCAGCCTTCCCATAATAACTGTAGTTACCATTTATTATTTACTATATAACAAGTACTGTACTTCCCATGAAGCCTTGATGGTTTAGTGGATAAGAGCTCAGCTGATAAGTTCAAATCCACCAGCTCCTCCTTGGAAATCCTATAAGGCAATTCTACTCCGCCCTATAGAGTTCCTATAAGTTGCAATTGACTACAGCAGTGGGTTTTGTTTTGTTTTGTTTGTTTGTCCTAGACATTATTGTTATCCATCTATTACTGTGCAGAAAACAAAGATTAAATAATTTTCAAGTAAGTGGCCACTCTGACTGAAATATAGTTTGTCTAATCCAAAATTCACACTCCTAACTAGTACATGTAAATTACTTACTAACTAGTATATGATACACACTCAATAAGTGGTAGTTAGAAATAATAGTAGAAATAATAGTTAAAAATAATAGTCACAGTAGCTAGCGGTAGTAGTTGTAGTATTTTAGATAGCCAAAAGAACACTAATACATTTAGTGGTAATGGCAGCTGTAGTGGTAGCCTATACAGCAAAAGGAGATTTTATATGTTTGTCTGCTTATTTACATTGAAAAATAACATGATTACGGATGAACTTAAAAAGTTCTGAAGTATTAAAAACATAAATGAGAAATGACTAAAGCAGGAAAAGACATTCATGAAGTTGTTTTATAGTCTAATGAGAGACCAAGAGCACTAAACTAGGTGACAGTGGATCAGATATGATAGAATATGTTTAATAGATTTTTCAGAAGTGTAATAAGTAAGACATAGTGAATCACTGCATACCAGAGTGAGGCAAAGAAAGTTGGTGCCACCGACCCAATACAGGGAATACAAGGTAAGGATCACACAGACAACATTTCTTAGGGAAAATGTTGACAGTGAGACATTCAGGTGACTCCGTCCAATAGATAGTAGACTCTGAGTCAACAGGCTATGAATAAATATTCTGTGGGAGTAAATAAAAGAATCCAGGGAGGATGGAGTACGTAGAAAAGAAGCTATAAGTGAACATCTAGGATACTCCACTGGTGTCACCCCTTTGGGAGCAAGGAAGGATGAATAAAAGTGAAGCTACGAGGAAAAGATTAGTCTGAAGGATTAATGGACCTATTCTACAACGGCCTCCACCAGACTAAGTCCAGCACAGCTAGATGATGCCTGACTACCACTACTGACCGCTCTGACGGTGATTACAACAGCGGGCCCTGGACAGAGCTGGAGAAAATTTAAAAACAAAATTCTAACTCAAAAAGAAAGACTAGACTTGCTGACCTGACAGAGACTGGAGGTGCCCTGACAGTGTGGTCCCCAGACACCCTAGCAGAGCAGTAATGAAGTCAATCCTGAAGTTTACCATTCAGCCAAAGACTGGACAAGTCATAAAACAAAGTGAGACTAAAAAGGCACACCAGCACAAGGGCAAGTACTAGAAGACAGGAAGGGACAGGAAAGCTGGTAATAAGAAACCAAAGGCCGAGAAGGCAAAGTGTTAGTCTGTCACGGACTTGTTAACCAATGTCATAAAATGATACGTGTACTAGTTGTTTAATGAGAAGGAGAAGAAAAGAGGGCACAGAACCAAACTCTGACGAAGTCCACCTTTTGACACACAGAAGAAGCATTCACTAGGGAAACCAAGAAAAGAGTGGAAGGGGAACCTAAAGAAGGCAAAAACACATTTCACACTTCTGCAGTTTTGTAGAGGCCAGCACTATCAGTAGGCACAAAGACTGGTCTTGCTAGTGGTGGTTACCGCCATGTATCTGATTGCTGGACTCTGTGATTCATATACAAATTTCCAAGAATAAAAGCTGGTATTTTGCTTTTATTTCATTTTGGTTATTGTAAACTTAAATTTAAGTGGTCATGTGCATCTGGCGGCTACCATACTAGGTAGTTAACACAATATCAGTGATTCCATGAAATATAAACTCTCTCATCCTAAAGAACATTATCAGAGATAACAGAAAAGGGGGTATTTCATATGGACAAAAGGGCTAGATCATCAGAAAAACACAAAAATCCTAAGTGCATATATACTGAAAAACACGGATTAACATATATTCAGCAAAAATTGATGGAAGTGAAAGGAGAAACAGATGAATCTTCAATCATATTTAGAGGTTTTAATGTGAATCATTATGTAAATCATAGAGGAAGCAAACACAAATCAGAAAAGATAATGACAATTTGAACAGTGCTACTAGCCAACTGACAATTTTTTCAGGTAAATGTGGAAGATTCACGAAAGTAGACCATAAGCTAGGACATAAAGCAGGCTCAATACATCCTCCTAAGATATTCCACTGGTCTTACCCCTTTCAAGAGCAAGGGAGAATGACGAAGACTAAAGATAAATGGGAAAGATTTGTCCAAAGGACTAAAGGACTCCCATGGCCTCCACCTGGCAGAGTCCAGCGCAGCTAGAGGATGCCTGGCCACCACCACTGGCTGCTCTGCCAGATATCAAAATACAGGGTCCCAGATAGAGCTGGAGAATTCTGACTCACAGGGGAAAAAAAGGACCGGATTTACTAGTCTGACAGAGACTGGAGAAATCTGCAAGTATGGCCACCAAATACTCTTTTTTAAAAAGTCTTTCATTGGTAGTTTGTTTAAATCAGGATCCAGATACCACAGAACACTTGGTCAGTGTGTTTCCTTTGTCTCCATTGACCTTTACTAGTTCCCACTCCTCCTCTTGTTAATATATATATATACACACACACGTATATACATACATTTATGTGCTGTAGAAATATCTTTCATCCCTGTAGAATTACCCATAACCTGGATTTGGCAGATTGCCTCCTTGTGTTGTTTAATCTGTCCTGTCTCCCATACTTTCTGGCTTCAATGTTTTACCAAAAATACTTCATGAATGGAGCTGGAAGCTTTCTGTGGCATTACATCGGGAAGCATATGTAGCTGGTAGTCTTCCTTTTAGGGCTGTTACAACTGGTGAGAAGATTCTGGTTTAAAAAAAAACCACACACACACATTGCCATCCAGTTGTTCCAACTTATAGCGACCCTTTAGGGTGGAATAGAACTGTCCCATAGGGTTTCCAAGGAGCACCTGGTATATTTGAGTTTCTAACCATTAATTAGGTTAGCAGCTGTAACTCTTAATTGCTGCACCACCAGGGTTTTCATTCTGTTGTAGTTAGGTCAATTTCTTCCTTATAGAATCCTCTATCAACATTACACCTAGGCAGACATTAATGATTATTACTTTTATCTAGTAATTCTTTAGGGTTTACAAAATGATACTTGCATCGAGAGCAGTAGCTGGGTAACAATGAAGGAATGAAAGAGTAGTATGAGAAAGTCAGAGTGATGGGGGTAGTTAATATCCATTATTAGATTCTGTCTACCCACTGGAATGTTTCAGTGAAAGGAGTGATAAAATGCTACTTGGCTTTTAAAAATATGATTTGGATTGCCCTGAGCAGAATGTAATTGGGTAGACACGGAGAATATAACAATACTAGAAACAGAGAAGTAAGACCAATTAGAAGGTAAGAGATGACAGTGCTGTGAACCCAAGTTGTAGCAATGGAAATGGTGAGAACTGGTCAGATTGAAGACAGACTATTGAAACTGAGCCAACAACATATGCTGATGAATTGTATGAGGGATAGGAAGAAAACAGATTAATAAAGAATATCAGCTTATGGACCGATAAAACTTAAAAGATAGTGGTATAATTACTCAGATGGGAAGCATGAAAGAAGTATTTTTCAGACAGGGGAAATTCCAAGGTATATTTGGATGTGTTAACTTTGAAATACCTATTAAATGAACAAGTGGGAATGCTGAATAGGTCATCAGTAATCATTTCAGTGGAATGATGAGGATGAGCAGTATGAGGACTAAAGAGAAAACAGAAGGTCACTATGGAGACAACAAATGTGACTAGTTTTGGAGAAGTTTTGCTGTACAGGCAAATAGAGAATAGAAAAATAGCAAAGGAACGAAAGAGTTTTATGAAGAAAGGGAGTGAGAAAACAAATTTCTCACTTGTGGTCTTCATACAGGTAGGCCATGGAAACTCATTGGAGAGTGTGAGTTTAGGTAAGAGCAGGGACAATTCTTTCTGCGTAACTGGAAAGAAGTTACGGAAAAACAGATTCAAATGCTGGTGAAAACCCAAAAACAAACCCAGTGCCTCAAGTTGATTCCAACTCATGGCAGCTGCATTTATTACAGAGTAGATCTTCCCCACAGTATTTTCTTTGATGTAATCTTCTGCAGGGCCCTTGTGCAGAAAAACCGAGTGAGTACACACTGTTGGTCATGAGACAAGTAGACGAGTGCAGACCCCTTGCACCGTGCAGAGGGCCATACAGGTGCTGGCAGCTGGACATATTTATTTGCCAGCAGGAAGAGGAGGTGATGATCATCGGACGGCTTCTTTGTCAGTGAAGCATGAGATGAACTCATCAGCTTAGTGAGAGATTTGAGAGAGAACACAGTGTGAAATAATTCTGTAAGAATACAACAGTCAACTTATTAGAGAAGTATCACACTTTTCGCCCTTATGAAGTTAAAAATAAATAAATAAATAAATAGAACTTCATGTCCAATGGGTTCTGACTCAGCAACCCCATAGAACAGTGTAGAATTGCCTCACAGGGTATCCTGGAAACAGCTGTAGATTGAACCATCACCCTTTTTGTGAGCAGCTCAAACTTAACCACTTTACCACCAGGGACCTCCATTTGAAATTAAAGCAAAAAAGAACAAACCTATTGCCATCAAGTGATTCCAATTCATTACAGACCTTATAGAACAGAATAGCACTGCTCCATAGAATTTTCAAGGAGCACCTGGTAGCTTTGAACTGCTAACCTTAGGGTTAGCAGCCATAGCTCTCAATCACTACACCACCAAGATTTCCATTTGAGATTAGTGATCATAAATTTAATATGACACAGCTGTGTTGGTTTTTTGCCAACAATGTTTGACTGCCTTAGAGCAGTTTTGTTTCAGGTGCGAGTTAGATATTCGCTGATAGAATGCTTTTACCTCAGTGGGCTACCCATACATACTAAGCCACAAAATTTACCACCAATTTTACTGCCCACCTTTGAAACATATAAAGTACATTGACTTAAATAGTTTAGTCATCGTCACTCTTTTTTTTTTTTTCCATGTTAGTTGTGGTCTAAAACAAGAAATAACAAAACTAAAGCATTCTGAAAAATGATTAGTTCCTCTCTTACATCAATGGAGGCTTTATGTTTCACTTCATTTTTTGAGTACAAGAGACTAAGCCGGAGTTTTAAAGGATAAATATATTTACAAGTGCACTTTAATTTTATATTTATCAAGTAACTTTTTTTATTTTAAACTCTGTAAGTCTTCAGTGTGTTGTCTAGCCCATAGTGTGTTCAAATTTCCTCAGCTGTCCAGAAAAAAAACAAGTCCTTCACAGTTTGCAACCTGGTGTCTGTAAATTCAGAAGCAGTGAAAGTATAAAATGAAAACAAAACCATCTCAGTAGTTCATTAAATAAGACATGTTCATTAGTTTCACAAAAGTGCTATAAAAAAAAAGCATCTTAACAATGATTCAATTTATATGACAACTACCTCAAAAAAGGACTCTGTGCTAAAGAAAAATATGAGACAACTCTCAAAAAGCAGGTAGAAATTGGCAAAAGGAGGGAAATACCATGTAGCAAGCAGCTAGTTTGTTCCAAGATTTGCTGAAGGCTGTTGCTCATGGTGCACCTCTCCAGTTTGCTGTAACCTAGGGCTTGCTCCTGAAAAAAAGTTAGTATTTGTTAAAGCTTAGTCTAAAGTTCATTTGCCTTTATCTTGCAGATGTTGAAATAAACTCATTCAAGCACCTACTGTGAAAAACCACACAGAAGCAAGTGAAAAAAAAATATATAAAATGCCTAGTTTATTTGAACCATTATTCCTTCATTTAAAAAATAAAACAACTCAATTTATTCTGCTTTGCAACAGAACTTGAGTTGTTTAGAATTATTCATATTTTCCTCTAAGTTGCACGCCACATCATTTCACTTTAATATCTATGCAATTACAATTTTAAATAGTGACAAAGTGGAGAAGCAAAGGTATTATGTGGCTTGGCTGTACCGGATGAAACCCTTTTCTCCTTTTGTAAGATATCGTAGCAGTAAACACACTCTTCATAAAGCAGTGGTACATTTTCTTATGTGAGAAATATATGTTTCAAAATCTTTTCAGCTTTGAAGAGTTTAGATAAAAGCTTCGTACTGGTTTTGAAAATTCATAAAACCTGTCAGGAATTTTAGACATAATATGTTTTCAGTCGAAGCTTAATTTTATGAGTGTATCTGAACAGCCTGGATCAGTAATGTTGTACCGTAGAGAACCTCTGTATTTGACATAAAAATCCATTCTATGATGACAGTAAGACAAGTTTATGATGCAGACCTACAGTGTTCTGTTGATAACATTCTCTGCAAAAGTTCTAAATTTTGAAAATGATGAACAACTAGGCATATGAGCATATAAACAAAATGTTCTTTTTATCTTAAAGAAATGGTGACAGAGAAAGTCTGACAGAACTGTTGAATAAGACACTTAGCCAGATGAATATCATCAACCAAGCCCCCAGTGAAAATCAGACAACTGAATTTTACTTTTTTTTATTTAACAAATAGGTATTGAATGCTAAACAAATAATGTCTCTTACAAGGATCAGCACAAAGCTGGTTCCTATTAGGTGGAAACTAAAGACGTCCCAAATGTCTTACTTTTCCAAACTGCTCATTGGAAACCCTGGTAGTGTAGTGGTTAAGAATTCAGGTGCTAACTAAAGGGTCAGCAGTTCAAATAAATCCACCAGGACCTCCTTGCAGATGCCATAAAGCAGTTCTATAAGGTCGTCATGAGTCAGCATCAGCTCAACGGCAGTGGGTTTGGTTTTGGATTTTTGGGGCCAATCAACATTTCTATCATCAGCCACTCGTTCTCCCCTCTGTATTTTCCCTCTCATATTTAAGTTCCCTAATCCACTGTAACATCTCACAGAACTCACATATGGTAAAAAGGAAATGGTTTGTGTGGTTGTGGAGTCTAGCAGGTCCCAAATTCATGGAACAGAAACAGACTTCTCCCTGTCCCTCAGTCTCTGCCCCAAGATGCTCAGGCTTCTCACTCTGAGCCTAGAAGCCCACTTGCCATCTTCTGCAGATTTCTTCCTACTTGGTTGTGTTGGCTCTTCTTTTCCACACCTCTGGTAGTGGCTCATTTCAAGCTCAGTGAGATGGCAAAACTGACCAGTCCTCGTGGTGGGCAACAATTACCCTGTTACACAGTCTCATCCAATCATTTAGGTGGAAGTTACAAGATCATGGTTAGAAAGGCCATACAGGACCAAGATGGCAGAGTTGTCAGATACTTCCTGTCATTACACAACAAAGACCCCCCCCCCCATTAAAAACAAATGAATCAATTATACATGACATCCTATGACCCCAGAACATCAAAGGGAAAGTTGAAAAATAGGACTGAGTGATAGGGAAAGGAGAGTAAATCAGAAGTATCTAGGACTGCCCAGACCTGACCTGGCAGGAATCAGCACTCCACAGGCAGATGGACAGCAACAAGTGTGGTGAGTGGATCAATGGCATTGAGAAAGCATCTTCCTCAGAGCAAGAGACCGAGGAGTAGAGAGTCCACTCACACCTCTGGAATCAGTGGGAAATGGCATTTGATCATCAAAAGCTAAGTGGCTTGGATCTAACCTACCACTCAAATCTAAAATTTTGCTTCACAGTAAACTTCTCTCCCTTTTCCCAGCACTTTCACCTCCCTTCTCTTCATGGCAACTGTCTCCAGAAGCTGATGTAGCCCCTCATCAGGAAGAAGGACCCCTTATACGTGCCCTGAGCCACTCTCTCAGACTTGGAGAGGAACAGTTTAACAAACAAGAGGGGTGTGGTGGTCAGGATTATGTCAATTTGGCTACTCCATGTTTGGCTGCTGTATCAAGTGGCAGGGTGGGGCCTGTGGTGGCTTCCCACCCCTCAGCTCTCATCTCTCTGCCTTCCACCACCTACAGCTGGTCTACTCATGCAGCCAGCAGCTCCTGCTCTCTTCTGACATCTGGTTCCTGGACCTGCGCTAGCAGCTATTGGATTCATCAACCCTTACAGCTAGCACCTGAGAGTCTTGTTCCCTGGCCTGCCAATCTTGGTTTCGCCAGTCTCTGCAACTGCATTTCGCTGCCAGCTTGGGATTCGCCGACCTACACAACCAGTGTTCTAGAACTCTGGTCTCTGACCTGCCGATATTGGGTTCACCAGTTCCCATGGCCACGTGAGGCTTGTGTCAGGACTTGGGACATTCAGCTTCTGTAATTGTGTGAGCTGTTTCCTTTATATATAAATCTTTCCTTGTACATATATGTGTTACTGGTTTTGCCTCCATAGAAAATCTAGCAGCAGACAGGGGAAAAATAAATAAATAAATAATCTACTGGCTCCCTTAGGTCAGGAACTCAGGGAATCAGCAGTCCACAGACCATGAATACCTCTCCCATCTGCATATAGCATCAATCATCGATAGTCCTGCAGCCAAACCTATCTAGCTACATGCTTCAAAGACCATGGACAGGTCTTCCTCCAGATACTTATGGACAGCTGTCAGCCTCCTACCTTTTTCGGCATGTGCAGCCAGATAATTGTGCCTATACTAATCACCCATCTAGGACTGCAGGGGAGAGCCCACCCCACACACTTAATGACTGACTACCTGGGCACCTGAGCTGAACACATATAAGAAAAGTAAATGGGTTCCTGGGCTCACATGTCTAGTAACAGCTCTAACCACCTGGTGACAGGACCTTAGAACTTCAAAGACACCAAAAATCAACTAGCTCATACAATCAGCCTATTTGGCCATTCCAAAACAAAACAAGAAGCTAAAACACAGAAAGCAAACATAAAATACATAAATATAACAACTTACTGCTGACTGGGAGATAACAGGCTAGTATCAAATCACATAAAGAGGCAGATCACAATATTGTCAGAAAGCTCCCAAAACAAAGAATCAATAAATCTTCCAGGTAAAGAGAACTTCTTGGAATTATTAAGGTAGAATACAAATGATTAATATTTAGAACTCTTGAAGAGATCAGGAGGGAGATCAGGAAAAATGCAGCAGAGCATACTGACAAATTGGACAGGCTGCAAGAAACCATTGAGAGACCATACAGAAACTCAGATTAGTAATAAAATAATAGAACCAGGCAACTCAATAGAAGGTCAAATGAGCAACTGAAATAATGGTTGGCAGAATTACTTAGACTGAAGATCAAGTACATGATACCAACATATTTGAGAAAAAATCAGATAAAAAAATTTTTAATGAAGAAATACTAAGAATTACGTGGTACTCTATTAAGTGGAAAAATCTATGAGTGACTGGAGCACCAGAAGAGGGAGAACAATAGAAAATACAGAGAGAAGTATTAATGATTTGTTGACAGAAAACTTCCCTGATATCATGAAATATGAGAAGATATCTATCCAATATGCTCATTAAACCACATACAACATAAATGTCAAAAGAAAGGCACTGGGACCTATTATAATCAAACTTGCCAACACCAATGATAAGGAGAGAATTTTTAAAGTGGTTGAAAAATAATCTATAAAGGAGAGTCAATATGACTAAGCTCAGACTACTTGGCAGAAATCAAGCAGGCAAGAAAGCAATGAGATGACATATACAAAGCCTTCAAGGAAAAAAATTGCCAGCCAAGAATTATATTTCTAGCAAAACTGTCTCTCAGGTATGATGATGAAATTGGGGCATTTCTAGATAAACAGAAGCTTTAGGAATTTGAGAAAACCCAACCAAAATTATAAGAAATATTAAAGGAAGTCCTTCAGTTAGAAAATCAATTAACATAAGATAACAACCTAAGACTAGAACCGGAACAGAGATACCAGATGTCGACCCAAATAGGGAAATCAGAAAAATAAATTAAAACTAAAACACTGTAAATGGGGAAACAGAGATATTAATATGTTAAAGATGACAACATTACAGCAAAAAAGAGACTACTGCAGCCATAGATCCTTCAGATGGACAGCAAGTGAAGGTCATACAAATAAAAGACTGATTTAAAATTAGACAAAAAAAAAAGGTAAATACTAAGGTAACCACAAAGGAAATTAACAATCCTACACACCAAAATAAAAAACAAGAAAGGCCACACAAAAAGCATTCGTTACCCTACAAGTGCCCACTCTTTGCTTGACACAAAAATGCAGTGGTGAATAAAAAAGGCATGGTCTCACCGACATGGAACCATAGGCTAGTGAGAGTGACAAATATCTGTTAAAAAAAAAAAAACACATAAAATTTAATCACACAACTACCAACAGGAACATGTAAAGGAAAAGACTGGTTTTTACGAATGAGAAACTAACAGGTACTTAACACAAAGGTTGGGAAAGACCCCTTTGAAGAAATAACATTTAAACTGAAATTTAAAAAATAAGCTGTCGCTTGCTTATCTCCTCTATTGTCTTTAAAAATTACATATTTTATTAATATTTATACTTCGATATTAACAATAAAGCAACAAGTATGGAAAAGAAATTGTTTGATATATTTAGGGATAAATTGTATATGACGGTGTCATGGGTTGAACTGTGTCCCCCAGGAAGGTATGTTCAGTGCTAACCCACTGATTCTGTAACTGTGGCCTTCTTTGGAAATGAGATTTTGCTTTCGTTATCAGTTAAGGTGAAGCAGTCATATCCATGGAGTAGAGAGGGTTCTGATCCCAGTGGTCTCTGAGTAGTGTTTCATAAAACGGGAGAAAAAACAGCGAGAGAGAATCACACAGGGGAAAGACAGATGCCATGAGAAGACATGATCTACAAGCCAAGGAATACCAAGAAACACCCAAAGCTACTAACAGCTGGAAGAGATGAGGAAGGACATTCCCCAAGACGGGACACAGGCAAAGCTAGGTCATGTGGATACCCTAAATTTCCCTTGAACTGGGTGAAAATTTATGTTCTTTCAGGGCACCCAAGTTTTGGTGTTTCAGCTGGAGCCTGATTGCCCAATGATTAAGAACTGGTCTGCTAAACGAAAGGTGGGCAGTTTGAATCAACCAGCTGCTCCTTGGAAACTCTATGGGGCAGTTCCACTGTGTCCTATAGGGTTGCTACATGCTGAAATGAATTAGGTGACAAGTTTAGATTCTAGTCTCATTGGCCTGAGTGGTGTAGCAGTTATGCATTTGGCTGCTAACAAAAAGGTCAGCAGTTCAAATCTACTAGCTGTTCCCCAGAAACCCTACAGAACAGTTCTGCTCTCACCTACAGGGTAACTATGAGTCGACTCAACTCAACAGCTGTGGGGTTTTTGTTGTTGTTGTTGTTGTTGGTGGTGGTGGTGGTGGTGGTGGTGGTGTGTGTGTGTGTGTGTGTGTGTGTCCTATTTTGTGATGGCAGCCATATGAAACCAAGACAGCTGGTTAACAAGATCATACAACTGGAGTGTAAACTACTTTGACTGCTATCTTAGGTATCTAATGCTGCTATAAGAGAAATACCACAAGGAAGGAGTGACTTTAACAAAGAGAAAATTCGTCTCTCACAGTCCAGGAGGCTGGAAGTCTGAATTCAGGGTGCCAGCTCCAGGGGAAGGCTTTCTGTCTCAACTCTCGGGGAGGGTCCTTGTCACCATTTTTCTCCTGGTCTAGGAGATTCTTGGTGAAGGTATTCTGGGTCCAAAGATTTTTACCCCCTTCTGGATTTTCGTTCTTGGTGCCATGAGGTCTGTCTCCTCTCTGCTTGATTCTCTTTTTTGTACCTCAAAAGAGCATGACTCAAATGTAGCCTAATCCTGTAGTTTGACTCCTCCCTCAGTAGCATAATCACTTCTAACCTGCCTGAATTACATCCTGGACATCAGGATTTACAGCACATAGTAAAATTCCACCAAATCACAAAGCGAGGGACAACCACACAGGGTTAAAAATCATGGCCCAGCCAAGTCGACACATATTTTGGGTGGACACAATTCGATCCTTGACAAAACTATATCAGTCTACTGTATCAGTCTACTGTATCAGTCTACAGTCTTAGCGTATATAAACAATCTTAAATTATCAGTGGCATATCACAACAAGCATTTATTTTAACAGCTCTGAGGGTTGGCTAGGGTTCAGGAAATTCAGGCTAGGAATGTCTGAGAAGTTCAGCTCCAGAGTCTATGGCTAGAGTGGCTTCACTCTGGCCTGGTTCTGCTCCACATTTTGGACTAGTAGCCTCTTCTTCTCATGGCAGTGGGAAGCAGAAACATGGGAGTCCTCTTAAGTACTAAAAAAAAATACAAACAAAGCTTTTGCCAGCAAGCTGATTACAAATCATGGCAACCATAGTAGGACAGAATAGAACTGTCCCATAGGGTCTTGAAGGCTATAACCTTGATTGAAGCTGACTGCCACATCTCTGTCCCACAGAGCATCTGGTACCTACCAATCAACAATCCTTTGGTTCACAGTCAAGCATTTAACCACTGCACCAACAGAGCTCCTTTCTGTTAATTCAAAACTGGCATACTGTAACTTCTACCCCATTCCACTGGCCAAAGCAAGTCTTGTAGCTGAACAAAAAACCAAGAGGCAAAGAAGTATATTTCACCCACTATGAGGCCATGGCAAAGTTGTAGTTATAGAGAAAGCTCAAGTATTGTGGCCAGTAATGTAATCTACCACAGTTGCTATGGATTAAACTAATGGATATATTCCTAATAGAAATATGCATCAATACTATCTCCAGTGAAAATAATAGGCTTCAATAAATGTATTAACAAATTAATACATTTTTAAGTGTGTGACCAATGTACATGTAAAAAGACTCAACTAGCTTGGCTAGCTATAGTGAATAAAGTCCAGGTGACAGATCCCTAAATCATGGTAAAAAATTAAAAAAACAAAACAAAACACTGACCTAGTGGTTAAGAGCTACTGCTGTTAACCAAAAGATCAGCAGTTCAAATCCACAGATACTCCTTGGAAACTGTATGAGGCAGTTCTATTCTGTCCTTTAGGGTTTCTATGAGTTATAAGTGACTCAACAGCCACAAGTTGTTTGGGTTATTAGTTTCCCAGGCAGTTTTAACACTAGCCCTAAACTTACTGCTGTTGCTACTCTACATTCCAGGAATATTTGCTGAATACAGTAAGGAATGTAAAACACTAAGAACTGGAGAGAAAACATGCAAGTCTGAAACAATTACTCTAACTTAGTTTCCTAAACTAATAGAGTAGTGTAGTGGTCAAGTGCTACAGCTGCTAACCAGTTCAAATCTGCCAAGTGCTCTTTGGAAACTTTGTGGGGCAGTTCTGCTCAATCTACGGAGTCACTATGAGTTGGAGTCAGCTTGACAGCAGTGCGTTTGGTTTTTTGGTCATTTCCTTAAAGGAACCCTGGTGACATATCCTGGTAGTGTAGTGGTTAAAGGCTATGGGCTGCTAACCAAAAGGTTGGCAGTTCAAATCCACCAGACATTCCTTGGAAACCTGATGGGGCAGTTCTACTCTGTCCTTATAGAGTCATTATGAATCAAGGTTGACTGGAAGGCAGTAAGTTTGGGTCTGTTTGTTTTTGTGACCCAGTGTTTAAGAATTTGGCAGCTAACCAAAAGGTGAGCAACTGAATTCACCAGCTACTTCTTGGAAACTCTGTGAAGCAGTTCCACTCAGTCTTACAGAGTTACTATGACTCAGAATCAAATAGACGTCAACGGGTCCTGGTTTGGATTTCATTAAAGGGCAGAAATGTCATTGAAAAAATAAAAGTCATAACACAGAGCTTATCATGAAACAAGAACTCTAGGCAAGAACTGCTCTTTTGCCCCTTATCTCCACTCTACCCATTGATATTTATGACTAAACATTACCTAATTTTTTCAGGTTGCCATCAATTCAAACCCACTGCAACATGATATGTTTCAGAGTAAAATGATGCATAATTTTCAGTGACTGTAATCTTTCAGTAGTAGGTCACTGGGCTTTTCTTACCAGACACTTCTGGTAAGTGAAACTTATACAGAGGCAGAGATCTATGAATATGTAAAAGATAAATTTGATAGTTCTTAACTTAAAATTAGGGACCAAGTTAATTTACCTCAAGTTCTCAGATATGGCATCATTTTGTTTTTCATTCTAGTATTTGATTGTTATTAAGTAAAAGTTCACAACCCAAGTCAAATAGCCATAAAAAACTGTGCACATATCTCTGTGCAACTCTAGCTGCTCTCCCAACCTTATGACAGCACATTCCCTCTTTCCATTCCATATTCCTATATTCACTTAACCAACTTCGGTCCCCTTCTCTCCACCCTCCTGTCTTATTTCTACAGAGTGCTCTGACAGCATCATGTCTTACAGTCCAGTCTGATTTTTGCCTGAAGAGTTGTCTTTGGTACTGGTTTCAGCTCTGGTCTAGCAGCAAGTCTAGGGGCCATGGTCTCAGGGGACCCTCCAGGATATCAGACCATCAGGTCTGGCCTTTTAATGGAATTCTAGATCTATACCCTATTTTGCTCCTGCTACAATGTGGGGTCTTCACTGCGTTCCCTGTCAAGGCAGTCCTTGGTGGTGGCCAGATACCGTCTAATTCTTCTCATCTCGTGTTGATATAGTCTCTGAGTCATGTGGCCCCTTCTGTCTCCTTGGCTCATATTTTCCTCCTTTGATGTCCTTCATTCTCCTCTGTTCCAGGTGGATTTGGATGAGTTGATGTTCCTTAGATGGCAGCTTGCTAGCTTTTAAGACCCCAGACACTTTTTTAGATCACATGAAAACAAGAAAGACACAGAATCATGGGCATTCACACTAACAGATGCATACACACAAATGCTTATTGCAGCACAGAACACAATAGCAAAAAGTTGGAATCAACCCAGATGCCCAACAACAGATAAATAGATAAACTATAGTATATATACTCAGTGGAACACTATGCAATGACAAAAAACAATGATAACTTTAGGAAGCATCTCATAATCTAGTTTCAATTGGAGTTAAGTGAAAATAGTCAGCAGCAGGACAAATATTGTATGAGACCCCTACTATAAGGACTTAAAAACAGACTCATGTACAGAGGAAAAGACTCTGATGGCTGCAAGGGTGGGAAGGGAGAGAGAGGGCTGGTCATAGATTAGATAGCTGATAGAAATTTGGTTGGGTTAAAGCAGTGACAGTACACATTAGAAAAAGATCAGTATTAACTGAACTTTAACATAATATTATTATTCCTCCAATCATAAGTGGCTTTGGCCAATCATAACCTAATATTGCTAGGACAGAGTAGCAGGGGTAGGGATCTGGGGACTGTGCTCTCGGGGGACATTGAGGCCCAATTGGCATAATTAGTGTATTGCTAAGAGAGTCTTCTGTACCCCATATTGGCAAGTGGCATCTGGGGTCTTAGAAGCTAGCAAGCTGCCCTCTGAGGCACACCAAATGGTCCCAACTCAACAGGAACTGACGGCCACCAAGGACCAAACTACATGAGGGAAAGAGAACCCAGAAGACAGGCAAACCACATGAGTGGGTGACTGCATTGACATGTGACTGGAGGAACTAGATAGTTCCCAGCCACCACCAATGACAGCCATGATGGGGCTCACAAAGTTGAGTCTTATTGGCAACACCAGAATGAAAAGGGGTGTACCTGAGAACTCCACTAAAACACCACAATTAACAGTCCCTGGGCCTTGCATGGCCCCTGGTTCTGATGCTGCCCTTGTCCATAAACCATTACTGAGGTCAGCTCTTCAGACAGAAATGGACTGGACTTGGTGACGCAGAGTGACCATATCACGTGTGCACTTATGGTTCTATGCATCTATATCATCCTGCTGGCCTCTTACTGAAGGAGGGGGAGAGGGTAAAGAGGAGGGGACAGGAGATTGTGAGGAGTATGTGACACGTATAGAATGGATAGGAGGAGTGCGCTGTCACCGGGCTGGGAGAGCACTGGGAGCTGCACATAGATGGGCATGTACATTTGTATTGGGTTGTACACTGTCACTCAATCACAATAAATTAAAAAAAAAAAGAAAAGAAAAGGCAACGTGAAAAACGAGAAGCGATGGCTGGAAGCATATCTTGTACCTGACAAACCAAAGCTAAGTGCCCTCGAGTCGGATCCGACTCATGGCGTAATCGCTAAAACCAAGACTGTCATGGCCACAATGTAGTCTGATGACCTCAGCCTTTCTCATGTGTTATTGCTCAGAATCCATGGGGTTTTAGAGCTGGAAGTGGCCATAGAAGCCACAAGGTCTACTAGCACCCATTCTGACAGAATAGGAATTGAAATAGGAAACTTCAAATTCAAAGTCACATGGAAACAGTAGAAATTGGGACTAGAACAGATTCTGTGCCCATTTCAATATTCAGAAAGTATCTTAAAAGCCTGAAAAAGTAGAAAGACACTTGATAGAAGATCTGTATAATATTTGTGGACTTTGAGCAAATTACTTGATCACTCTCTACCTTATAATCCACAGTTACAAAACCGCAATAAAATAATTTTCTTATGCATTGTTATTAGGACTCCATAAGATAATACATGTAAAAGTGCCTTTAAACTATTTAGGCATGGTCATAAACTGGTTGTCCCAAGTTTTTGGCTCAAAATTTTTAAAAGCATTTTGAATTTTTTAAACCTGTAAACTTCATATTAAAGTCTGGAGTTTTGGGTTCACTTTAAAAATAAGAAAATCTGAAAGTATGGGATCTGCATTTCCCCATAGCCACAATGGGATTGTCATTAATAACAGCTCTGGCCACCACGCACGCTCCTACACTCTCCATGTGTCATAGTTCTTATCAGCCCACATTATTCATCAGTGTAAATACCTTGCATGTAGAATACCCACCTTTGATTTAAGATTTGATTCAAGTACCAAACTTTATTATGATTTAGCCATAGGGATCATAATGCTTACTTAACACAGGTTCAGCTGGAACCAAGTAAAATAAAATCTGTGAAACAGATACAAAGTTTATAGGACTAGGATACAGAAGCAGAAGCATTTGTAAAAATCATAAGCCACTTTTTACAAAATAATTCTTAGATATAGTGGCCTATCTACATTTATTTTATTTCTGTTGTAAGCTAGTCTATTTGTAAAGAGAATGAGACATTGGCATGAACCTATTTTCTCCTTACAAGTTTGTAATTCCATCAGCATTTTTTATTCCTGAACACTAGCACAAGTTTGCACAGAAGTGCCCAGAGAAACTATGGTTCTAGAATGTCTTCAGCTGCCTGCCTCCACCTGCTGGTTTCAACAGTTAGGAGACAAGCGTGAATCTCACTAAAAGGAAATATAAAAAGTCAGAAGAAAAGCTCCTGCTCTGCCTGTACTACAAGTCCATTTATCTTTCTCTTGTTGTTCAAGTTTAATATTCAAAACACTGTTTTTTGTAAAATGTAGTTTTGAAGTATAAAATAATTCAGTTGATGCCAACTTTGGAATGCATGATAGTTACATTTGATTAGGTGCATCACAAAATAATTTTCCATTTTAAACTCTGCCGAGAATTCAGAAAAGCAATGCATTGCTTCCTTCCAGTACTTTTTTTCCTCCCGTGCCATTATGATGATTATAATTTACTTTTAAAGAGATGCTGTAATATGATCAGGCATGAGTGGCAGAGACTGCTGACTTTTCAGCAATACAAGTTGCCTCTGTCATTCCCTGTCACCACAGCAATGTGATTTGCTTGGCAAACGAGCTGTAACTGAAGTAACATATCACTATACGGAGAAGCGTTTGTTTAACTCTGTGCTCTACTTCACTTTTTTCTCTACTGCAGGAGATGTGGAACCCTCAACGTTCTGGGAATCTGACTGACTAATGAGCAGCTCGCCTCTGCTGACCTCACTGGACTTGTACCCATCACCATCAATAGGAACCCTGTTAGGACAGAGTAGAACTGGCGCCATAGCATTTCCAAGGAGCAGCTGGTGAATTTGAACTGCTGACCTCTTGGTTAGCAGTTGAATGCTTAACCACTGTACCACCAAGGCTCCACTGGACATGTAGTGGGGGCAAAAAAAGGAGTGAACTTCCATAGTTTGAGATATTGAGAGGTGTTTGTCATCACTGCATCACGTAATTTATCCTAACTGACACAGAGACATGAAAGAACTTTTTAATTAGATGCTTATTTTTATTCAGTAATTAATCTAAATAATTTAAGTATGAGAAGTAAATGTTTTGTTTGTCTATGAGTTGATATTGGTCAATCTCAAGGATAATAAAAATGTGATACTAGAAAGCACCTATATTGACACACAGCACAAGTGTGGGTACTTTTTCTAAACTGATAAGAACAAGCTATGAAAATATTCTATATTTCAACATGTATTCCAGTTACAGCATCCTGGGTAACACTAGAGTGGTTATTTTGTTTTGTTGTTTAAAGTCTACCAATGCCACACAAAATGACCAATATGCCCTTGGACAGTCAGAGATGTGTTGCCTCACTCTAGAAGTGTTATGTGTGAGCTTACCTATGTGTGTTCTCACATGGTGTACATCTTTCCTCATTGTCTACGTTTTTAAAATAGTTGGTCTGGATATTCTTAGTCAAACCTTAAATCATCTTACTCTATCTCGGGCTTATTTCTTTTTTAATCTATACATTTAAATTGGAACTTCTCAAAGCTTGTTTCACAGTCTTCTCTCTAACCCCTATAAATATGACCACTGCCATATACTTGCTATTAAAGAAATGGTAATAATTAATGAAAATATCAGTGACGTGATTTTTATTTTATTACTCAGGTTGACTTCAATGTCTTATATCTAACATTAAACTGCAAAAACTTCATGCTTCTTTGGTGACAAAGATTCTAATATGTAAAAACATTTCAAGTATTTAAAAATCTAATGTCAAGTCAATATGCACATCTCAGTTTTTTAGAATTTGAGAGAAACTGGTGTTCTCCTTTTTGTTTCTTTCTGCATGTGAAACCAGAAAATTATTTTCCAGTATTTTTAATTTCCCATAATCATTGTAGTATCCTACTGTAGTAGTCTTATGTCTATCAATACTCTAATTGTCTTATGTAGCATACATACATGAGATTTTCCCAGCAATTAAATTTAAACATATTAGCATTATCCTGAGTCAGAAAAGTCTAAAGATAGTAATCCAGAATAGGATGTGTAGCAGACACAACTCCCCTGAGGAATAATTTGTATTGCTAAATTCATAAAAAGAACTTTCCAATTGGACTTGGCAATGCAGAGTGACCATATATTGGAAGCACTTTATGGTTCTATACATCTATAGGATATCATCTTGCTGACCTCTGGCTGGAGGAAGGGGAGTGGATGGAGAGGAGGGGAAAGGAGACTGTTGGGAGGATGAGACATGTGTGGAGCAGAGAGGAATAGTGTGCAGTCACCGGACAGGGAGAGCAGTGGAATCTGCATATAGGTGGGCATGTAAATTTATACGTGAATGTACATTTTCACTCAGTTATGTTAAATAAAAATAAAAAAATAAAAAAAAGAACTTTCCAAGAATTGGGGTCCATAAAAGTCCAAGAGTGAAAAATTGTATGCTTCCCACATACCTCAAAGCCCTAAGCATCTTTGTGAGTACATGGTGTTGTGTTTAAAGATATTGGTTAGATAGTTTCCAAAATGCCATCTAGGATTACATTTTATGTCTGTCAGAAACTGCACTGTCTAATGGCAAGGCAGGATTTCCTGAAGATGTGTTCCACCTTAGTATAACGTATAAAATCACCCACTACCATTGAGTTAATTCCAACTTATAGCAACACTGTATAACAGAATAGAACTGCTCCATAGGGTTTCCAAGGAGTACAAATGTAGCACTTAACCACTGCACCACCAGGGTTTCCTAATATACACACTAAAAAGGGGGCTCTACAGTGAAGTAAGTTTGATCAAATCAGTGTTTAAGTTAAACAGGCTTCTTTACTATGGGACTTCTAAGACACTACTGAATGCAAAGCTGAATTTTCATTCTTCAGGAGATAAATAGAATTTGCAGTATTCCCCAAGTATAACTGACACAACATCCTTTTATATGACAGTCATTTGTGCTCCAAAGAAGCTTTTCAAGAACACTGATTATTGGGATAGAAGCCATCATCCTCATGTTAGGAAGTTTTCTATTTTTCCACCAGTTCAGTAGCAGCTCTTAATCATAAACTCATCTACAGATAATACAACAACTGTAATTAGACGATAGTTGGATTCATTCTTAGCTTTGGTCACCACCCTAGGACTGCAGGAGCTTATACACCAGAGCAAAGGGTATGTGTACTTCATAAGCCATTTCATTTCTGTCCCTGCCCCCCCTTTCTTAAACTTTAAACCAAAAACATCCCCTGAAGTTTTAAAATGAAAGTTTTGTCTAACTAGTTAAAAAAAACATTTTTCTTGAACATTTCACACTTTTAAGAACCATCTTTCTGGAAGCAAACTGACAACAGCAACTCAAAATATTAGAAAGGAACCTTACGGGGTGGTGAGTTTATGTTAATGAGGGAAAAATACTCAGAAGAGGTGAGAATGGCTGCATGACTGGAGAGGCAGTCAATAAACATGAGGCAGTGAATTATACATGAGGAAATGATTGAGTTGGTGTATGTTTTGCTGTGTATATTTTACACAGAATTTTTTGAACAAAGGAACAGCGTCTAACAGAATTGGTGCAGAAACTAGCTAAAACAGATCTAAAAGTGGTTTTTAACTAAAAGACATTTGTCTAAAAATATCACTAGGATCCATCTACCTTGCTAGAAGAGCAAATACATGTTTACATTGGAATACTATACATGATGAAATGTTTCGTTAAGGGTCTTCTCTTTTTTGCTGATTCTCTACCAGATATGATATCCTTCTCCAGGGACTGGTCCTTCCTGATAACATGTCCAAAATATGAATCCAGGGCATTTCCTGCCATAATCGTGAATCTAGTTATAGTTTGTATCAGGAACCTGAAATCATATACGTGTTTGCAATAAACTTCTATTTCAATAACCGTATCTCAATTGTTATGCATGCTAAAACTTAGGGACAGAGAGATTATACGACATGGTTCTTGCTTTCTTTTTTCTCAGTATCTTAAATCAGAGGTACCTAGTCTGTTAATTTCCCAGTTAGTTGTGTTACGATAGCCATCTCTGTTGATAAGTTAATTTTGACAGCAAGAAATGTATTTCTCAAATCAGTCTCAAAACAAGGTAATGACTGGGCATCTGATGATCAGATAAATAGAGATGTTGTTTTTCCAGGATCCTTGCTAAGACTTGTCTTACACTCTTCGTCAGTTCTATCTCGATAGTAGTAATGCTATGTGTGTTTCTGGTGTTTTATACATACGTAATTCATACAACCTTTCTATAATGAATGTATTTAAGATTCTCATTTTAAAACTTAAGTTGTTAGAGTCATCAAGCTTCAGTTGCTTCCCCAAGATTGCACAGCAAATTACACAGCCAGGATATGCAAGAGTTCCATCTCATCCCAAAGTCCGTGTTTACTCAGCCACGTAGAGTTGTCCGCTGATCCCGGTGTGCCTGAAACTTTCCCAGTTTTAGCCCTGAAATTCCCACGTCCCAGGAATACCGCTCCCCTCAATTCCAGACAAACAAAGACAGATGGTAGCCCTAGAACCTCCACTGCACTGGCCAGCCCAGTGTTGTCAGTACTTTACCATGTGAAAACTCATTTTGAAGAAGCAAGAGATAAAATACCTTATAATAAAAGTCTCAGATCTTTAGAACATGAGCTCTTTCAATTTATATGGCAATAAATACAGAAGTTAGTTTATTAATGTTGTTTCCAGAAAAATAAATTTTGTCATCCTCTGGGGCTAAAGCAAATAGGAAAGTAATTAATAATGCTGTTTCTAAAAACAAACTACTAAAGGCATCCAGGAAGTCATCTTGTCTTAACCACAGAAGCCGCAGACCCAGCAGGACCCTTGATGCTCTATTTTCCTTGGAAAAAATGGCCTCCACGAAGAAATAAAAAGCTTCAGAGGACAAACCCTGAAAAATCCAACTTGCAGAGTAGTAACAGTGACCATATCTTCAACTCTGTAGCATATAGACCTTATGTAATAACACTTACTGAAAACATTAGATACCTAGCCATCCTTTTCATTCATTCTTTGATTTTTACATAATGTTCTTCCAATAATATTCTAACTCCTATGTTACTTTTTAAAACAGCTACAGCAAAACAGAAGACAGTTTTACACTTAAAAAAAACTACTAATAAAATTGTCCTCTAATCCTCACTGTTGAATAGAATTTTCTAGAAATTTTGGTGTTTAACACGGCAGCCACTAGCCACATGTGGCTTCTGAACACTTGACATGTGGCTAGTGTAATCAAGGAACTGAGATTCTTATTTTTAGTTACTTTTAATTTCTGTAACTACATGCAGCTAATGGCTACCATATTGGACAGTGCAGCTCTGAACAGTCTTTATATAATGTTTGGTGGCTTGTATTACAATCTTTGAGGAACACTGACACACACGCTGTGTGCCATCTAGTCAATTCTGGCTTACAGGGACCCCACAGAACAGAGTAAAACTGTCCCCTAGAGTTGCCAGGGAGCAGCTGGTAGACTCAAAGTGCTGACGTTTTCAGCAAACTGAGGCGTTACCACTGCACCACCAGGGCTCCTCTGGAGCAAGTGACATGTAGCAATTTGAATCGAGTCTTATCACTATGTGTACATGGCAATTCAGCCCGTACTCTGCAAGACTTGTGAGTGTGTGTGTGTGAATGTACATGCATGTAGCTGTGTGTGTGTGTGTGTGCGTGTGTGTGTGTTGCTTAATCCAGAAGTTAATACTGATTGCCCAAATAAGGAGAACACCACACTATCTTCCACACTTCTGGAAATCAGACACCTTTTATTTACTTATACGTGTACAGGCAGACTAGTACATCATTCTAGAAAATAAAACTGATTCTGTAATAAATGGAAGAAGTACAATAAGTGAAGAAAGTTATGTTTCATTTAATCCTCAGTAGAAGAAAGAAAAATAAACACTTCCTTGATCCCAACTCTTCTGAGACCTGGAACAAGTAGACAGCACGTATCACTGAACTCTTTGAACATACGGAAAAACTCATTATGAGCTTTTAAAAACCCAGCCAGATCCTCTCCATCTGAGTATTGGAACCAGCTATAAAAAATATTTAAGTGGAAACACAAATAATTTTTACATGTTTGTCATTTTTATGTATGTCACACTTATTAATGCACCACAAAGAAGCCTTTATTGCTATTAGTGGAAAATTAAGAAAGAAGCATTCACTTTCCAGTTTTAAACAAGTCTCTCATTTCTTGTTTATTAACTAAAAAAAAAAACTAAGTGTTTCAACCATCTTATCACCTACTTGGCATATGTTTTATTTTCTGTAGCTGTAAGTTCAATTTATTTCAAAAGTCTAAAGCACTGTTTTTTTCTTCTTAATAGCCTTTTTCACAGTTATTACTTGGCACCACTAGAATTGAAGAATAGTTCTAAAATACCACACTTACATGCAATGGAGGATCCTGGGAACTTTTTAATATTCAGTGAAGTGAGATTGTTTTCCAAAGTTTGGCAAATGAGATTTCCAAAAAAGACCAGCTGAATAAGATTAAAGTACTTCATGCTGACCGTATGAGAAAAAGAACTAAGGTATAAATCCTCAGCAATCTTTAAGTACAAAAACCAGATTTACTTTTTTTTTAGTTAAACCAGCAAATAAACACATGGTATTCTAGCACTAAAACTATGTTTCTAGAAGCAAGCAAATGAACCAGGTTATTTTTCAAGATTCAGGATCTATGTTATGCAGGACTCGGACTATTAAATTCACTTCTCTGTCTGCAGGGTGGGTGCTCAGTAAATACTTGTTCATTTAAAGTTAATTTTGTTTCTTCTCTAAAAATTCTTTTGTAGAGCCAGTCAACATTTGCTAGAGTTAAATAACTCTATTTTTTAAAGACCATAACGGTATCTGTGTATCATAGGAAACTAAACATTAGTTACAAGGGTAAAGGAAATTATTTCAGATCCTGTTCAGCAACAGAAATTATATGAAGTTTTTCAGAAACAACTATGTAAGTAAACTATGCCAGGGCAGAACACCTCAAGACAGTGGTTTCTCAACCTGTGAGTGGCAAGATAAAAGAGATTCTCAGAATACTGGGTAGAGAAACATGGTAATTAAATATGAAACGCATATTTGATAGAAACTTGTATTTGAGAAATTGCAAGAATTATAGCGAGTAAATCTCAGCAAATCCTCAGCTGATGGAGAATGAATGGGGAAAAAGACAGTGAAGATGAGGTAAGTCCATCTATGAAAATATTCCAGAAAGATTAGCACATTTTTAATACAGCATCTGTGAAAACTAAAGTGTGAACTCAAAGAGGAAGCCAAGTTGAGGCATGGAAACTATAAATCAAATATTTGTTAGCCATTGGTCAGATGCTGGGACTCTGTCTTGCCAACTTTATGTTGAGTGATCCCCTTTATCCAGGTAGACATGCATCAAGATCTGCTCCTACACCCCCAGTTAGGTTCCCAAGAGCTATGGCTCAGTGCTCCAGCCACACACACACCCATTCGTGGCCAAGGCATCTCTTGAACTGGCTTTCTATCCCAGTGAGCCACATTTCAAAGCACAGAAGAATGGAAATGGTCTTTCACTTTTCTCCCATCAAGTCAGATCCTCTGTTTTCTTTCCAGTAGGTTCCAGCACAGTCTCAGTAGCCATCCAAAGAACATTTCATACCCTATTCCCACTGCCTGGAATGCTCTTACTCCCAGCATGCCTTCTTCCTGTAATTCATCAGGTCTCTGCTCAAATGTAACACCATTAGAGATGCCTTCTCTGGCCACCTTGTTTAATATAGCGCCTCCTCTCTCCCCAGTCACACTTGTAGTGTCTTCTCACTTCAATCCTCCGCTATATTTTTATTCATAGCATTTATTATGATATAAAATTATGTTATATATGTACTGGGTTATATATACGTGTGTGTGTGTATATACATGATATATTTGTCTACCCTGAAAGGAATGTAAAGCCAGTGGAAGTAGAGACTTGATTTTGTTCATTATTGCATTCCCCACAGTTCTAGGCACATACCAGTTGTCATCAAGTCAAGTCTGACTTGTAATGACCACGTGTGTGTCAACAGAACTGTGCTCCACAGAGTCTTCAATTGACTGATTTTTCAAAATTGCCAAGCCTTTCTTCTGAGACACTTTTGCCTGGACTTGAACCTCCAACCTTTTAGTTTAGCTAGCAGCCATGCATGTTAATCATTTGTACCACCCAGTCATTGCAATTTCAACTCATAATCACCCCATAAGGCAAAACAGAACTACCTCACAGGGTTGCCAAAGAGTACCTGGTAGATTCACACTGCAGACTCATGGTTAGCAGTCAAAATCTTAACCAGTACACCACCAGCGTTTCCTCTAGGCACATAGTAGACACTAAATACTGCTTGGAATGAATAAAGAAATGGATCTTATTTTAACAGTTGGATAGTATCTTCATTTCCTGGGACTGCTGTAATAAAATGCCATATCTGAGTGTCTTTAAATAGTGGAAATTTATAGTCTCACAGTTTGGGGGGCCAGAAGTACAAATGAGGTTATTGGTCATTTTGATTCCTTCTGAAGGTTCTGAGAAAGAAATGGTTCCATGCCTCTCTCCTCGTTTCTGGAGGCTCCTGGCAACCCTTGGGGTTTCCTCTGCCTCTATTGTCACCTGGCTATACTTCTGTCTACATCTGGGTCTATTCTCCACTCTTACAACAATCATTCAGATGCAGTGAGGACTTACTGTACTTAGACTTAAAAAACACTATTTCCAAACATGGTCATGTCCAAAGGTACTACGGTTCAGGAATTAAAGATAACTTTTTGAGAGACAATTTAATCCATAAGAAATAGCACTATGCAAACATGAAAGGTCACAATTTTGCTTCTACCTCCAAAATCTTACTCCTAGGATTACAGCCTTATCACATATCTTTGATGCCTTATACTTGATTTTGAAGAAAAGGGAGCTATATCTGTTGAGATGAACATAGTTCCTGAGACATTAATTAAGAATGCTTTCTGAGCAATCAAAATATGGACAACTCAGGAAAAAATAGTTTATTACTATTTTAAATATTTTGTTTTTAATTTTTCTCAATGAAACCTTGATTCTGTTTAGGAAAAGGGGCATTAAAGTCCCTGGTAACAATGGTCTTCAAGGGAAATACATAATGAGCATATTTTTCTGATAATAAAAAAAAAAATCAAAGCAGAAAATAGTTCCTGATCTGTAAATAAAAGAATGCATTAGTGCCAACTTCATGCATCTGTAAAGACAAGGAATCTGGGTTTTGTTTTGTGGGTTTTCTTTTATTCTCTCCTTGCTCGATAAAGAGAAACATGGAATTGCCTTCATGATGGCAAGAGTAAAACACAACTTTCATTTCTTGGTATTTTTTTCCTTTCTCATAAACTAGAATAATCAACATGGCGATCCCAGCATTGTTGTGCATAAATCATATTCAACTATCATTCCAATATCTGTAGCATCTCCTAGATGACAGGAAGAAGGAAATTAAGTTGTTTTCGTTATAGACAGGAACAGAGGAAGTGACTGAGTAGTTAAGGTGATGGACTGCTAATCCATTGTGCTCTGCACGCTTGGGTTGGAATCCTATCCTCTTCTTTCCATCCATTATCCACTGTGTCATGGGAGTAAGATTTTAGCGTTCTGCTAAACAAGTCTTTGTTGGTTGGAGTCCTCTAGAAAAAGATGATCTAATGCTCTATGACAACTCTATGGAAACAATGATGGTATAGTGGTTAAATGCTACAACTGCTGATCAAAAGGGCAGCAGTTTGAATCCACCAGGCACTCCTTGGAGACCCTGTGGAGCAGTTCTACTCCATCCTACAGGGTCACTGAGTCGGAATCAACTCAATGGCAGCGGTTTTTCGTTATGGAATACATGCTGAGATCTGCGTTATTTGATATCACGTGCAAGGATCCTGACAGTACAATTTAGTATCTTTCAGACCAACATCAAGGAAAAGAACCTCTCAATTTTCACAATGCCAGGCAGTTTTATTCTTCATTTAAACAAGCAAAATTGGCACGCTCCCCTGGTGAGTAAATTTCAGGGCAGAAGTACCTCTTTGTCCTGAAAGTTGAAGTCCTTGAACTTCTGGGTTTACTGTTTCAGATGTCTTCCTAAGAAGCCCAAAGAAAAGAAAGACTTGTATATTAAAATGAGTATGTATTAATATCAAAGTACTAAGTATCTTGATCAAAGAGAAAAATCAACCTGTCGTTTCATTAGTGGTAGTTCATTAGTGGTATATAATGGAAGAGTGAGTATCTGTGTTGTTAGTACTTGAACAATATGATCTCAGCAGCAGTATTATTCTCTACCTGACAAGTAACAATGACAATTCCAAATAATCATCAGGAAGGCAAATAATTTACATGTCAGTAAAATACAAACACTAAAGCTTTGCTTAGCAAAACAGCTGAAATATTACTAACAAGAAGATTCATCAGAGCTGACTCAGCAGTATATTAGGCTGCTTAATTATTCTAATGTATCTATAACTGCTGACTTCACCTCCCTTGATATGCACAGCTGCCCATCTTCCTCATAAATTCTGTGGTTCTCCTAAGATTGAAACATTTCTAAGAAAAACTTTACCAATTTGTTGATACAGCCGAAGAACTTCTAAAGTACCAAACAAGAGCTTAACTGCTAAATATATCCACGGGGCAGCTTATTTTTTCAACTAATGTTCTCTGAGTAAGTATAGTGGAGTCCGTGTAATAGAAAGATGATTTTGTTCATACTCTTGACCTTCAAAAGTAGCACAATTGGAAAGATATGCCTACATAAAACATTTATGTCTAAATTAAGAAAAAAAATTAAGATTGTTATCTTTTCCTATAACCTCAAGAAGTCTACAATTTCAGCCAGCTCCTAGAACTCCCTTGGTCTAATGCTTTGATGATGCTGGGTGAAAAGGCAGCCTTTGTCATTTTTGTTGACATGTTTCTTTATGAGCCAATATATATCAAAAGGAAAGAGCACTCAGCATTTCTCAAATGGAAAGAACCAAAGAAAATATTAAAGCCTGGAATTGAAATATTGCAGGATTCTATCAGCAAAAACTAGGACATAATAAAATGGAAGGAATACACAAAGTCGTTGTGCCGAAAAGTGACCAGAAAATAGTCAACATCCAGCCATCTCAGGAGGCAGCATATCATCGAGCGCTGATGATGCTAAAGGAAGACATCCAGGCTGCCCTGAAGGGGCTCCACGCATTGAGGGAATACACGCCAAGAAATTTAAAACACAGCTCCCTGGCCAATTAACTGAAAGAGACCCATTTATGTGCCAGATCCAAAGAAAAGTGATCCAAATGGAATGCAGAAGTTATCAAACAATATCATTAATATCCAGGCAAGTAAATTTATGCTGAAGATAATTCAAAACTGGTTGCACCAGTACAGTAACAGGCAATTGCCAAAAATTCAAGCCAGATTTGGAAGAAGACATAGAACAAGAGATACCACTGCTGATGTCAAATGAATCTTGGCTGAAAACCAGTAATATCAGAAAGCTGTTTACCTGTGTTTTATTGACTATACATTGTCAAATCCCACAATCTTAATTGTTCTAAGTGCTACATACTGCATTGCTGAATATCACTATGGTCACCTTTGAAGTACTCCCCTTGAGAATCTATGCACCAACACCAGTGCCTAGTCTACCATTCAAAGCGACTCTGGAACTCTTTCTGGAATGGCCACTGCACACAGTGGCATGGTGGCAAGTTTGTGAACTTAACTGTATAGTTGTTTGTGAGGGAGTTTTTTAGCTAGTCAACAACTGTATTGGAACACCCTCCCTACTCACCTGATCTGTATCCTGGCAGTTTTTTTTTTTTTTTTACCTGAAGATATAGAAAATATCGAATGGAAGGTATTTTGTTGACGTCAGGGACATCGAGGGTAGTATGGCAACAGCTCTGATGGCCATTCCAGAAAGAGTTCCAAAATTGCTTTGAAGGGTGGACTGGGAGCTGGCATCAGTACATAGTTTCCCAAGGGAAGTACTTTGAAGGTTACTGTAGTGACATTTAGCAATGAGGTATTCAACACTTTTTCTAGGATGAGTTCACAAACTTAATTGACAGTCCTCATAGGTTTTCTTCTTTTCCCTTGAATTCTGTTTCCTGAAGTTTTTAGTTTGGGGCGGAGGGTTAGGATTTTTTTTATTACTATTAAATAAAAAATGAAAGTGTACATACTCTGTGCTTACAATATCAGGTTAAGATGGGAGGTGTACACAAGTTGTGTTGAAGTCCCATTGATATTGATCTTCTTACTAATGCGTGTTGTCATCAATTTCAACCAACCAAATTTCTAAAAACTATCTAATCTAAACTCTCGCCCCTCGCCCTTCCACTCTCCGACCCTCCACACCCTTGTAGCCATCAAAGAGTCTTTTCTGTTATGTATGAGTCTGCTTTTAAGTTTTTATCGTAGGAGTCTCATGTAATAATTGTCTTTCTGTCGCTGACTAGTTTCACTCAACATAATGTTCTCCAGTTGAGACCAAATTGAGAGATGTTTCCTGCTATCATCATTGTTCTTTATCATTGCATAGTGTTCCATTGAGTACATATACCAAAGTTTACCCATCCATTCTTCTGTTGTTGGGCATCTGGGTTGATTCCATCTTTTTGCTATCGTGAACTGTGCTGCAGTGAACATTTGTGTGCATGTATCAGTTGGTGTGAATGGCCTGGATTCTGTAGGATATATTCCAAGCAGAGGAATTACTGGGTCCAATGGTATATCTATATCCATTATTTTAAGGTAACATCAGATTGCTTTCCAAAGAGTTGGCACCATTCTGCAATCTCACAAACAATGTAGGAGAGTTCCAATCTCTCCACAGCCTCTCCAGCATTTAGTGTTTTGCATTTTTTGGATCATGGCCAATCTTGTTGGGGTGAGATGGTATCTCATTGTCATTTTGATTTGAATTTCTTTAATAATTAATGATCGTGAGCATGTCCGCGTGTGTTTTTTGGCTGCCTGGATCTCCTCTTTAGAGAAGTGTCTGTCCATCTCCTTTGCCCATTGCTTAAATGGATGATTTGTCTTTTTGTTATTGATATTTTGTAGTACCTTATAGATTATGAAGATCAGGCGTCGGTCTGACAGGGCTGTCAAATATTTTTTCCCATTCTGTAGGTGGTCTTTTAATTCTTTTGATTAAATCTTTGGATGAACAGAAGTATTTGATTCTTATTAATTCCCATTTATCTATTTTCTGATGAATGTTTTGTTTGTCAGATTTTGAAGTCTGTCTATGTTGTGTATTAAAACTTCCATTGTTGATCTATTTTATCTTGGATGAGCTTTACCATTTTAGCTTTCATATTTAGTTGATTTGAGTTGATTTTTGTATAAGGTGTGAGATGGATCTTGTTTCAGTTTTTTGCAGATGGATATCCAATTATGCCAGCACCACTTGTTAAAGAGACTGTTCTTACCCCTGTTTAAAAACTTAGGACCTTTGTCAAATATCAGCTGTTCATAGGAGGATGGTGGCATCTCTGGGGTCTCTGCTTTGTTCCATTGGTCTATATGTCTCTTTTTGTACCAGTACCAGGCTATTTTGACTACTGTGGCAGAGTAATAGGTTTTAAAATCAGGTAGTGAGAGGCCTCCCAGTGTGTTCTTCTTTTTCAGTAGTGCTTTACTTATTCGGGGCTTCTTCACTTTCCAAATGAAGCTGATAATTTGTTTCTCCAACTTGGATTTTTTAGTTACTGAGTCTGGACCTGTCCTTCTTGACATCGATCTTCCTGACATAATAAACATTTCAATTCCTTATTTATATTTATGTATTTGTAGATAGGCATTTAGATTGTACAATGTGGCTCCAACAGTTCTGAGAATCTCTGGTGTCCGAACTCCCACATTAGAGAACTTCACTAACTAGTGGGCTTTGATCCAGTGTAGAGGGGCTGAATGCAATAGTTCCTCTCTCCTTTAATTAAAATGCTGGCTTCCAGACTCAGACCTTTAGCCACACTCAACTGGAATTGGGGTTCTTCTGGGATTCTGCTAGGAAAAATGCATGTCTTAGTGGAGTTTTCATTTGTATGGTGTTGTATATTCCTCATCTCTTTTATACCTTCCAGAAATTCTTTATTGTTGTGATCTATTGGCATTCTTTCTACTCCTTTAAAAATGGGATAAATTTGCATCCAATCAGTCAAAAGTGTGCTTATATTATATAGCTAAAAGTAAGCAAACACTGACAATATTAATTGAGCATTTCTTAACAGTACTCAGTAAGCTAAGTATTTTACACGTATTTTTCTCCTAATTTTCATAACAACTACTGAAATAAGTATGTTATTATGCCTAATTTACAAAGGAGGAAGTAAAGGGTCTAAAAGTTTAAGGAACTAATTTTAGACTTCACAATAAGTAAACAGTATTTGACAAAGAAATTGAGAGCATTCTCTTGACAACTTTAGCCTACATTCAGAACCAGCCAGATCAAACCATTGCCATCGGAGTAGATTCTGACTCACAGTTACCATACAGCTGACAGTGGAACTGCCCATAGGGTTTCCAATGAACACCTTACGGATTTAACTGCCAAACTTTTGGTTAGCAGTCATAGCTCTTAACCACTACAGCATCAGGGTTTCCTTACTCAAAACAGAGCTAGAAAAATTTCCCTATGAGTTTTACTTAGCTTTTTAAATATCACCTGTGAAAAATTTGAACATGTTATACAAGGTCCGACAATTAAGTTCACAAATTTACTTGTTCTAAGTGCTACATACCTCATTGCTGAATATCACTACGGTTGCTTTCAAAGTACTCCCCTTAGGAAGCTATGCACGGATTCCAGCTCCTAGTCCACCCTTCACAGCAATTTTAGAGGTGTTTCTGGAATGGCCATTGCACACACTGACAAGTTCACCAACTTAATTGTATAGTTGTCTGTGAGAGGGAGTTTGTCACAGATTGAACTGTTACCCCCCAAAAGTATGTGTAGCCATGTGACAGGGCAATGGTTCCCAATATTTTATGATTGTCCTCATTTTGTGATTTTCCTGTGCTGTATGTTAAAGGATTAGGGTGGGACTGTAAATCCCTTCATAGGATCACTTCTGTGCTCCACTGTAAAGGGAGTTTCCCTGGAGCATGGCTTGTACCACCCTTTATCCTTTCATCCTACAAGAGATGAGAGGGAAGCAAGCTGAGAGTTGTGAACCCCAAACCACCAAGAAAGCGGCAACAGGAGAAGAGCATGTTCTTCAAACCTGAGGTTCCTGCACCAAGATGTTCCCTGGACAAGACTGATGCAACACAAGGACTTTCCTCCCAGGCTGACAAGCAGGAAAGCCTTGCACTGAAGCAGACATCCTGAATTTGGACTTGTAGCCTTCTGGACTGTGTAAGAATAAACTTTCCTTTGTTAAAGCTGTCCACTTTGTGATATTTCTGCTAGAGCAGCACTAGCTAACTAACACAGACTTTTTAGCCAGTAAACATACAACTGTATTGGAACATCCTCACTACTCACCAGACCTGGCCCCCAGTGCCTTTTTTTCTTTACCCAAAGATAAAACAAATACTGAAAGGAAAACATTTTGATGACATTCAGGACATCAGGGATAATATGACAACACCTCTGATGGCCATTTCATAAAATGGGTTCCAAAATTGCTTTACAGGGTGGACTAGGTGCTGGCATCAGTGCATAGCTTCTCAAGTGGAGTACTTCGAAGCTAACCATGGTAATATTCAGCAATGACATATGTAGCACTTTTTTCAGGGTGAGTTCACAAACTTAATTGGCAGACCTCATATACTCCACAAAGTTCAGAGTAGCTGACCTTTGTATATAAATCCCTTTTAGTAAGAATCCCTAGTGTCCACTAGGATATAAACTTACATATCCAAGAGGGAAAAAGCAAAATTTTTTAAAACTTGAACTAAAACTGGATAGACTATACTTACAGTAAAAAAATAAAGAATTTTTTCCGCCAAAAAACACATGCGGACATGTTCATGATCTTTAGTTATTAAAGAAATTCAAATCAAGACAACAATGAGATACCATCTCACCCCAGCAAGATTGGCCATGATCCAGAAAACACAAAACAACAAATGCTGGAGAGGCTGTGGAGAAAGTGGAACCCTCCTACACTGTTGGTAGGGTTGCAAAATGGTCCAGCCTCTTTGGAAGGCAATCTGGCGCTTCCTTAAAAAAATGGATATCAATATACCATTTGACCCAGTAATTCCACTACTTGGAATATATCCTACAGATTCAAGGCCTTTCACACCAACGGACACATGCACCAGAATGTTTACCACAGCACAGTCCATGATAGCAAAAAGATGGAATCAACCCAGATGCCCAACAATAGAAGAATGGATAGGTAAACTATAGTACATATACTCAATGGAGCACTACGCAATGATAAAGAATAACGATGATTCCAGGAAACATCTCCTAACCTGGTTCCAACTGGAAGACATTATGTTGAGTGAGAGTAGTCAGCGACAAAGGGACAAATACTGTATGAGACCTCTACGATAAGACCTCAAAAACAGACTTGTGTATGGAAGAAAAGACTCTTTCACAGCTGCAAGGGAGGGGATGGAGGGAGAGGGAGGGGGGAGGGGTTTAGTTTAGATAGTTACTAGAAATCTAGTTGGGAGAAAGCAGTGATAGCACACATTAGAAACAAGAACAACATTAAGTGGACTTCAGCATAACTTGAGTAGTCCTTCCATCTTAACTCAATACTGCAAGGATAGAGTAGCTGGGGCAGGGGGCGGGGGACCATGCTCTTAAGTGAATTCCAGGCGAATTGGCACAACTAGCGTTTTGCTAAGAGAGCTCTCTGAACGCCACATCGGTGAGTGGCGTCTGGGGTCTTAAAAGCTGCCAAGGTGCCATCCGAGGACACAGCAAATGGTCCCAATTCAGCAGGAACGGATGCTCACCGAGGACCAAAATGACATGCGGTAAAGACAACCGAGAAGACAGAGAGACCCACAAGAGTGGGTGCCTACATTGACTTGGGACTGGAAGAACCGGATGGTGCCTGGCCACCACCAGTGATAGCCACGATGGAGCTCACAGAGAGGAGTCTTACTGGCAACACAAGAATAAAAAGGGGTGCATCCTGAGATCTCCACTGAAAGACCTCAACTGATGGTCCAGTGGTTTTGGGGTTCCTCTGAGAGCATGGCCCCCGGCCCTGATGCTGCCCTTTCCCATAAATTATAACAAAGGTCCACTCTTTGGACAGGAATGGATTGGACTTGACAATGTAGAGCGACCACATATTGGAAGCACTTTGTGGTTATAAACATCTACAGGATTTCATCTTGGTAACCTCTGGCTGGAGGAAGGGGAGTGGACGGAGAGGAGGGGAAAGGAGGTTGTTGGGAGGATGAGACATGTATGGAGCAGAGAGGAATAGTGTGCAGTCACTGGACAGGGAGAGCAGTGGAAGCTGCATATGGGTGGGCATGTAAATTTATACGTGAATGTACATTTTCACTCAGTTATGTTAAATAAAAAAAAAAGGAATTTTTTCCAGTGGCTCTTAAATGTCTATTAATTTACCTTTTTCTTTTTAAATGAAATTCTGACATCAGTAATGCTATACTTGGGACTAAAGCCAAAAACATACAGGAAATTGACAATCAGCCTTCTCGTGAGAAATTAAGTCTTTTTCCTCCTCTCTTTTTATAAAAAAATAGATTTGGAACAAATATATACAAAAAGAAAATGTGAAAGTTATAAAACTTGAAGGTTTTCAAGCATCACTTCCTTCACGTGTATGTCTTGTGCTCTTGCCACCAAACATAATTTTATATTCTGTATGTTCTCACTTGTTTTGATCTTCTTTCTATGTTTACTGTTGCCAGTTATTATGTTTTGTGATATAATGTTATTGATTTGGAAATTATACAGTTTATTGTAAGGCTAGCACCAAAACAAAAATTACAGTTAGTATTGGTTGAATATTCTCCCAAATAGTTTTTAAATGGATGGATGATAGAAAGATTGGAAAACAGTTAAATGAAGTTTACAAAGATTAAATGAGTAGTTTAAAAAATAAAATTGCATGTAACAGCACTATACATATTATTTTTTGCAAACTTTTGAATTTACTGCATAGTCTGGGTGTTTTTCCAAAGCATAAATAACAAGCCAAGTTACAATGGCTGTAGGCTATTTGAATTTACACTTATGTGCTACAGTTTAGCTAAGCTTTTCCCTTTTAGTGGGAAAGTCTGGTGGTGTAGTGGTTAAGAGTTTGGCTGCTAACAAACAGATTGGCAATGCAAACCTACCAGTTGCTCCTTGGAAACCCTATGGGACAATTCTACTCTGTCCTGTAGGGTCACTGTGTGTCAGAATCTACTCAATGGCAATGAATTTATTTTTATCTCCCTTTTAATAACCATTTAAGATAGTTCATATTTTTATATATATTTTTAAACAGTACTGAGTTAACCTTGCACACCTTCCATTGTTTGTCTGACATATCCTCAGAATAAACACCTGGTTTGCAGGGTGACCTCTGTATCAGCCAACTTGCTCACTAGACAAGTTACTCAAATTTATACTCCAAGAAAAAGTATATACTGAGACAGCTTTCCCTTCTCACTATGCCAAAACGGAATGTAATTACTCTTTTATCCTTTTCTATATAATACTATTTTTAACTTAATCTCTTTGTTTTACTTGATTTATATGATTTCTAGTGACTCTGAGCATCTTTTCATAAGTTCTTAAAATATATCATTTTTTAGAAAATTCCCTTTTGGTCCTGTTTTCACAGTTTGTTAGCAGTTTTCCTGTTGAATATGATTTTCTTTTTAGTAAGGCTATTAGCTCTCCATGTCTTACATATTTCACATTTTTTTCCAATTGCCCAAGTTTTAATGTTGCTCATAATGTAACAAACAGAAAGTTTTTAATTTTTAGTCGATTAAGTTCATCTCCTTTATGCTGTCCTTTGTGTCATGCTCAGAAACATTGCCTCATATTTACTTTTCCTCTGAAATATTTAGAGTATCACTATTATTATTTGAAACTTTTCATCTCACATGAAATATGTTTAAGTATAAATTTTAAGGAAGGGAATAAATTTTAACCTTACTTTGTTTTGTTTCAAATGATAAGCCATTTCCTTCTTTGTTTTGCAAGTATTTATGGAGCATCTACTAAGGGCCAATCAAAGTGGAACACAGTTGTGAACTAGACAAGCATAGTCTTACCCTGCGGTGCTTACAATTTAGCAAAACAGAAAAACAAATACAGCCAAGTACAAACATTGTAGTTAGTGTTACCAAGCAAAGAATTGGTACTCTGATGCAGGAAAACACCAGAAGGGCAAATTTAGACACAATGGTCTCTCAGACCTAAAAACTCAGAGAACAAAAAACAGCGAGCCAGGCAAAGAGCAGCTATGAAAAGAGAATATGTAAAGAAGACACAAAAAACAACCCAGTGCCACTGAGTCAATTCCAACTCATAGCGATCCTATAGAACAGAATAAAATCACCCTGCAGAGTTTCCAAGGAGCACCTGGTGGATTAGAACTGCTGACCTCTTGGTTAGCAGACGTAGCACTTAACCACTATACCACCAGGGTTTCCAAGGTGAGAAACTCTGCAAGGTATCCAAGGAGCTGAAAAGAAGCTGTGTGTACTTCCTTTTTGTAAAGCATGTGGTGAGGTCTTGTACTTGTTATTTTTACTAGGTTATCTTTTCCTCATTAGCAATCAGGATAATACAGATTAAAATCACAATTACATTATACTAGCAGATTAGCAAAAGTTTTAAATTCTAAAACATTTTGCTGAGAATGTGGAACACTGGGAGCTCTCCTATTCTGCTTGTTAGCACATAAATGGATAGAACCACTTTAGAAAACAGCTTTGCATTGTCCAGAAAAGTCGATGATACACAGCCATGTCTTTGAAATTCTACTCCCGGCCATATGCTCTTGAGAAACTCATGCATGTATGTCCAAAATGTCCATACGATAATATTTACAACAGAATTGGAAAAACACTGACAGTAATATGGATAATAAGCAAATTGTGGTATATTGTACAGTGAAATATTATACTTGTTAGGTGTCATCAAATCATTTCCGACCCATAGCAGCCCTATGGATAAATTAAACCAAAGACTAATTGGTCTTGTGCCAACCTCACAATCACTGCTCTGCTTAAGCCCATTATTGCAGCCACTGTCAGTCTGTCTCATCATTCACCCTCCACTTTACCAAGCATAAAGTCCTTCATGAGTGAGTCTTTAATTGAGACATCGGGATTGGAGGAAGATTGATTAACAACCTACAATATTCAGATGATACAACCTTGTTAGCCAAAAGTGAAGAGGACTTGAAGCACTTACTGACGAAGATCAAACACTATAGCCTTCAGTATGGATCACACTTTAACTTAAAGAAAACAAAAATTCTTACAGCTGGGCCAATCAACAACATCATCTGATAACCTGATCTCTTGTCTACATCATTACAAAAGCTTAAGCCATAAGACAGGGACTTTCTTTGTTTTGCAACTGCCTTAGTCACCTAGTGCTGCGGTAAGAGTAAAACCACCTGGGAATGGCTTTACCAAAGAGATTATTTTCTTTACAGTAAAGCAGGCTTAAAAATCCAAATTTAGGGCCTCAGCTCCAGGGGAAGGCTTTCTCAGTCAACCTTCTTCCTCTACACTAGGAACTTCTTCCCACAGGGACTCCAATGCAAAAGAACACAGTCTGTTCACAGCACTACTTCCTTGATGGTATGAGGTCCCCAAATCTCTCTGCTCACTTCTCTCTTTTCTATTCCAAGAGATAGCCTCAACATAATCCAAGTTCATAGATTGAGTTCTGCCTCACTAACACAGCTGTAACCGTTCTCCCTCAATAACGTCATAGAGGCAGGATTCACAACATCTGTGGAGGGGGGAATCACCCAATCATGGCCCAGCCAAACAGATACACACATTCTGGAGAGACACAATTCAATCTACAACACCCCACCCTTTGCCCCCCACCAAAAAAAAAATCACATCCTTGCAACATGGAAAACATACTAAAATCATAACAAAAGTCTTCATGTCCAAAATCTCAGAGTTTCTATTCATCTGTGAAATCTGGAATACAAATTGTCTACTTCCAAAGGAAAAATGGCAGAACAAGCACAAGCTAGACATTTGCATTACAAACGGGAGAAACAGTAGGGAAAGAAGGGATAACAGGCACCAAGCAAGTCAACAGAACACATTGCATTAGCCCTCAAAGCTTTGAAAATAATCTATTCTCTGAGACATTTTACGCAGTAGCCCTCCCTCCATAGCCCTGTTATTGACCAGACTCTCCAAGTTCTGCATGACGGCCCCTTGGCACTTAGTTTCAGCTCCACCTTCCAGGCCCACTGGGACAGCAACTCTGCTCCTTTGGCTTTAGGGACCACACTCTTTGAAGTCTCAGCAGCCATGGCTCCACCTTTTACTTTGGGGCCATACCTTTTCAGACCGAGGCAGCTCAGCTCCTTCACTGTTCATCTCTTCAACTTCTGTTTCCTGTAGCCTCCCATCTCCTCACGTTTCACACCTGCATCTGCCCTGAATAGGCAAGAATTCCAAAGCTCAGCATCTCCACCAACAGGTGCTTGGAGGCTCCACACTCCACTAGGAAGCCTCCTGCACACAGGCACTGAGCTCTTTCCCTCTGTGAGTCAGCTCCAGCACTGTCTCACATTGGTCCCCTGGTTCTGCTTCTGGTGGTTCACTGCTGCCACTTCCCTGCCACAGCAAGTTCTCTGCTGCTCCTGGTGATCTATCTACTTAGTTTCAAAACCACTTCTACATTTTAGGTATCTGTTAAAGCAGCACTCCACTCTCGGTACCAAAGTCTTAGTCTTCTAGTACTACTGTAACAGAAATACCACATGCTGATGGCTCTAACAAAGATAAATTTATTTCTTCACAGTAAAATAGGCTTAAAGTCCACACTCGGGGTCTTTCCAATTTTTTCAATTGTTCTTCTATTATCTAATTTCTTTAGTTCTGCTCTAATCTTTAGGATCTGTTTTCTACTAGGACCTGAGGAGTTCCTCTATTGCTGTCTCTCTACTTGCTCAAGCTGTAGGGTTAGTTCTTTGGTTTGGGTTCTTTCTTCCTTCCAGATGTGTGCATTTATAGAGATAAACTGACCCCTGAGCACTGCTTTGGCTGTATCCCATAGATTCTGGTAGGAAGTGTTTTCATTCTTATTGGAATCCTCAAATTTCTTTATTTCACCCTTGATTTCTTCTATAACCCACGGCTTTTTGAGCAAGATGTTCAGTTTCCGTGAGTGCTAATTTCCATGCATGTTTTTTCTGCTACTGATTTTGACTTTTATGGCTTTATGGTCTGAGAAGGTGCTTTGCAATTTTTCAATGGTATGGATTTTGTTGAGATTTGCTTTATGTCCTAACAAATGGTCTATTCTGGAAAATGTTCCATGTGCTATGGAGAAGAAGGTGTAGTTGTCTGCTGATGGATAGAAAGTTCTGTATATGCCAATGAGGCCTAGTTAGTTAATCATGGCAATAAGATCTTCTGTGTCTCTGTTGAGTTTTGTTTTAGATCTGTCCAATATTGAGAATGGAGTGTTGAAGTCTCCCACTACTATTGTGGAGTGATCTATCTCATTTTTGAGAGTAGTCACTGTTTCTTCGATGCATTTAGATGCTCTAATATTAGGTGCATAAATATTTAATATTGTTAAGTCCTGCTTGTATATTGAACCTTTCAGCAATAGTGTCCATCATTGTCAATGATGGTGGATTTTACATTAAAATCTGATTTATCTGAGACTAGTATTGCCACACCTGCTCTTCTTTGTTTATTGTTAGCTTGGTATATATTCTTCCATTCTTTAATTTTCCGTTTGTTCATATCTTTAAGTCTAAGGTAAGTTTCTTGTAAGCAACATATAGACAGGTCATGTCTTTTTTTTGTTTGTTTTTGTTGTTGTTGTTGTTTTTTAATATGACTGAGTGAAAACGTACATTCCCGTATAAATTTACATGCCCACCTATATGCAGCTTCCACTGCTCTATAGTGACAGCACACTATTCCTCTCTGTTCCATATATGGCTCATACTCCCAACAGTCTCCTTTCCCCTCCTCTCCACCGACTCTCCTTGATCCAAGATGTCACTCATTGTCTCTTTACTGGAGCATTCAGTCCATTTACATTCAACATAATTGTTGATAGGTATGTATTTAGTGCTGTCATTGTGGTATGTTTGCCAAAAGCCAAGTGCCATCAAGTCGGATATGTTTATTTTTGTGTTAATGTTTTTTCTATTGTTTTTACCATTCTGTTCTGGGACATCCTTCTTTATGAGTTGATTTTCACCTTTTTCAGGGTTTGTTTTGTGGTTGTCGAGACTCCTGTATTATGTTTCTTGATTTGATATGTTGCATCTTTATTGTGCTTTGCGGCTACCCCTGTGATCTCCTTTAATAATCTATGTTTAAATCCAATTTTATCTACTACAAGTCTTATTAACTTCCTCTCCATCTGGAAGGACTAGAATGACTGTAGTACATCCCTCTTTTTAATATGATGATATCATGGTTTTCATGATATGATCACTGGATCATTTCTTTTAATATTATAGTTTTGATTGAGTTTGGAGTCTTCCCTAACTGAATAGGTTTCTGGATGATGTGTCCTGTATTGCTTCTTAAAATATAGAGTTAATAGTTTTGTTCTTCTAAGCCAAGAGCTTCTTTCAGTATTTCTTGTAGTTTTGGTTTGGTTTTTACAAAGTCTCTGAGCTTCTGTTTATCTGCAAATGTCTTAATTTCATTTTCATGTTTGAAAGATAGTTTTGCAGGATATCTACTTCTTGGTTGGAAGTTCTTCTCCTTCAAGGCTTTGAATGTGTCACACCACTGTCTCTGTGCCAGCATCGTTTCTGCTGAGAAATCCGACAAAAGCCTACAGGGTTTCCTTCTGAATGTTAGCTTTGCTTTGAGTCTTGCTGCCTTTAAGAGTTGCTGCTCATGTTTCATTTCGTTAAGCTTGATTATAATATGTCTTGGAGTCTTTCTCTTAGGATCCATATTGAGTGGTGTTCGACATGCATTTTATATATCTATGTTCTCTTCTTTCACAATTTCTGAGAAGTTTTCTGTCAGCAGCTCAACAACAATACTCTGTGTTTTCAGGTGTCCCTCTCTGTTCAGGAACTCCAGTTTAATTGTAGATTATTTCTCTTAACAGAGTCCCACACGCTTCTTATTGCTTCTTCATTTTTCTTGTTTCTTTTTTCTGATTTCTCCTCATAGATGCCGGAGTCAGTAGCTCTGTCTTCTATTCTCCATTTGTTCAATTCTGTTTTCTTGGCTTTGAATTGAAGTTTCCATCTCTTTGATTTTGTTATTGATCTGTTGGATTTCAGAGTACTGGTGTTCCATCAGATTGAACAGCTTGCATAATTTTTCATTGTGCTCTGCTGCATTTTGTATACAAACTAGGAGGACTCTCTATATAATCCTTTTGTACTCACCCTCTGATAGTTTCAGAAAGCCTTCTTTGTCTGGCAAGTCCTTTGGTTGTTTCTTTTGGAGGTCTTCTGGAGCCACAGGTGAATTTTTCTTTACATTTCTGTCCAAAGTCTGTTGCTTTTGGGGCATCTAGAGGTTGTTTTGTTTCTCTGGTGTTACCTTAATGGGATCTAAAGCTCAGTCTGAAAAGGAGGGTGATCACCAGTCACCTCTATGTACTCCAGTGACTGGGCCCACTGGAATCTCTGGGATAGCAGACTTGGCCTCCTGACTGTTAAAGACACCGCCCTACTTACGGAGTCACTGGGGAGCTGTTAGCTGACACTATGATGTAAGTCAGTAAAGACTGGAGGAGATGCCTTCAGGATATACCACATGTATTTCTCTAGGCAGTCTTACAGTGAAAGGTAAAAGGTATCTGACAGCTTCCAAGATTAGTCAGACTTTCAGATGGGCAAGTCCTTCTTCCCAGCTGGCAAAGTAAGCACCTCTATATCCAACCCCAGATGCTATCAACTGGTTGAAAATACAGAAAGGCTACTCTCCTGCTGTCATCTGCTACCAGACCCCACCTGTAGGGCCACTATGAAAAACACTGCTTTTCTGCCATAAAAGCACTTCTTAGGTAGGCACTGCCTCCCAGCCTCTGAATTAGGTCCTGCTGGGGCTTCCATTTGGGTAACTCCACCTCACAGCTGAACAAGATGTTGTCTAGCACAAGCTTTCCAGCCTGCTGTGAAATAGCCAAGTTAATGGCAGAGGTTTGGAAAGAGAAGGTGGAGAGGCCTATGTGTACATAGTCCAGAGTCAGGCTCTCAAAATGCGGCTATTCTGCCTGCTAGTCCCATCAGCAGTGTGTCTGAGCTTTGCTGCCAGTTAATCCCTGCTCAGCAGCTAAGAAATAAAAAAAGTTCAAATGGCAAGTTACCTTCAGACTGTGACAGCCAGCACTCAACAAGGTCGGGGGTGGGCAAAGGAGAAGAAGTTTCCCGTTCAGTGGTATGTGGTCCAAATTTACAGCCCTATGTCATGTCCTAGGGCTCACTAGGTGTCCAGAAGGCTCCAATTAATTATCAATTCAGTCCTTGGTTTCCAGAGGGAATTAAGGAGATGTGTTTAGTCTGTCTTCTTGCCTCCGCCTCCCATCCAAACTCAGGGTGTCAGCTTCAAGGGAGGGATTTCTTTGTCAGTCTTCTTCATGTAGACTAGGAGCTGCTTCACACCAAGAGTCTCAGTCCAGAGGACATGCTTTACTCCCAGTACTGTTTCTTTGGTGATATGAGGTCCCCAAATCTCTGTGCTCACTTCTCTTTCTTTTATACCCCAAGAGACTTCCACAGCACAATCCAAGCTTGCAGACCGAGTACTACCTCACTAACACAGCTCCCACCCATTCTCCCTCATTAACATCATAGAGGCAGGATTCACAACATATAGGAAAGTCCTTGTCCTCAGTCTTGCCCAGGTCAAGGGGCTTCTAGGCACAGGGACTCTGGGTCCAAAGAACACATTATTCTCCTGGATCTCCTTTCTTGGTGATGTGAAGTCCCCATGTCTCTCAGCTTGCTTCTCTGTTTTATATCTCAAAAGAGATTGACTTTAGATAAAACCTGATCTTTTACACTGAGTCCTGCTTCACTGACATAACTGCCACTAATCACACCTCTGTGCTATCATGGAGGTAAGGCTTACAACACATAGGAAAGTCACCTCCAATGACAGAATGATGGACAAACACAATACTGAGAATCACAGACTAACCAAGTTGACACACATTTTAGGGGGGACACAATTCAATTCACAACAAAGCATCCAGAGCAAAAGGTAGTCTTTAATGATGAGTATACTTCTGGGGAAAGATGGCTACCAACTGGACAGAATGATAGAAGGTGAAGAACTGACTTACATTGTTAACCCAGGCAGTTTAACATGACCTAATGGGGACACTATGAGTCAGAATTGACTTGACAGAAATGGGTTGGGTTTGGGGTTTTTGTTGTCGTTGTTGTTTTGGTTTGGTTTAATAAAAAAGTCTGTCTGAAAAAATTACTAGAAAAAATAACACCCCTCAAAAAAATGTATGATTATATACCAAAATGCAAACTTCTCTCTAAAGGAATACTTGCCTATGCAAAAGGCAACAGTTTTGTCTTCACTTCTAAGGAGCCAGAGCAGTACATCTCAAATTTGAGAATTCTTTGAACTCTAAAATATATCAGCTGATTCCAGCGATTTGAAGAGCCTATTCCTTCATTAAAACTTAAATATCACGTAAGATGTTCCTATAACCAACACAAAGCCAAATGTGAGCACAGAATTGCCACAACTGGTTATAAGGTAGGCATTGCAGATAACCTTCAAATGCACTTGTATTGTTTGTGTGCAAATGCTTAAGCATTTAGCTGAGTTTAACTGAAAGTTTGATGGTTCAGACAACCGCAAGCACCTTGGAAGACAGGCTTGGTAATCTCCTTCCAAAAAGTCACACACAGCATTGAAAACTCTATGAAGCAGTTCCGGTCTGCACATGTCAGGGGGCCTTAAGTCAGAATAAATTCAACAACTAACAACACTAAAATAAAATGCAAATTTAAAAATTCCTGTAGAGAATGTTTCTGTGGACAATAAAGGTTTGGGATTCCAGTTTAAGGGCTACCAGGCTAGGCCATGCCAAAGAACCAAACTTGGAACATTTTATTACATCCATAAGTGACACCCTTGCAACACAGCCAAAGTCAAAATGTGAACAAACTTCTGGAAATAGATTTTGTGGGAATATCTATGACTGCCAATACTATTTGTGGTTGTGATGGTTAGTTCTAAATGCTGATTTACCACAGAGGTATGAGATCATTCACTGTACCCTTTTGTTAATCTTTAACATTTGTAAAAATATTTACAAAGACATTAATGACCTGATTTCGGCTTTGCTCATTCCGGACCAAATGACATACAAAAAACAACTGACCCATATAAGTTTAGAGGTCACTGAAAAAATAAGGCCTAATGGAGAACTTTTAAAGCAAATTTCCCAAGGGTAGCATAATGCAGAACGGAACTCAAAGCCAAGATTTCTTTATTTGTAAATGTTTAGTCAAACTGGGTTGTACTCATCCCAAAACCTTGAGCTATGTCCTCTTTTTCTTGATGATTTGGATTTTTATGTTAGAGAAGAAAACCAAAATAAAATAATATATTAAAAAGGAGTACTTCTTTACCAGTGGAATGGCAAATAAATAAGGAGAAATTAAGGAGACCACTAACTTGTCCTTCAGAGCTATTTTGTGAGTTGTTTTTAGGTGCCATCTAACATACATACATACATACACATACACACACACACACACATACATATGCATGTTAGAATGCATTCAAGCATTTTAAACTTTATTAAGCTATGAAAGTCCAACCAGAGAGTCTGAAAGAGGAATTCGAAGAATTGTGTTAGGACATCGGGAACAGTCCTCATCCTGGTCTTCTTATTCTTTCCCTTGAGAAGCCCAGTTGTTGTCTAGTTGATTCCAACTCATAGTTACTGTAGATTGCAAAAGTAAGCTATACTCCACAGGATTTTCATGGTTGTGACTTTCAGAAGGCACCTGGGGATGGGTTTGAACTGCCAGTCTTTTCGTTAGCAGCCAAGCAACGAACCATTTGAGCCACCCAGGGATTCTCTGTCCTCTAACTACCGAGTCAGTAAACATCAGAAAGAAGTTGAAAATCACGGAATGCTCCCTCTGAATAAAACCATTTCCCCTAAAGAGTATAAACCTATCTTTTATCTTTGATTTTAGGGGATGGATAGCAAGAAATTGCAGTATCTTGACTTTGAAGACATAGATACATAAATGCTGAACTATAATTTTTGCTTTACACCCCATATGGTACCTATGTAAAAGTCTCAGTTCTCCCTTTTCCCTCTGTCTTGTGCTAGTTGTCAGGGGATAAAAAGCTATTTAATTACTCTAGGCCTCAGTTCCTCCAGAAACAAAATGGAAATGATAGGGTCTGCCTAGAATATAAAAAGAAAATAAAAAGGAAACTCACTGTCATTAAGTCGATTCTGACTCATAGCAGCCCTGTACCTAGAGGTGTAAGAATGGGTCAGATGAGATCTTAAGAGCCATCTCCAGGAATAAGATTTTTAGTTCATGGTTTTTATCTAATGAAGTGGGAGTTAACTCCAACATATAAAAGCACTCTTAAGAAATTAAACCATTGCACATTCAAATTATTGTTGTTAAATTTAACATAGTTTGTTTCAAATTATTTAGAGATTAGCTCAGAGAAGTATATCAAATGCTCGCTGTTAGCCTCAGGCTTCACAAATAATACTGTCATTTGTATTTTTGAGTGATGCTATGAATATAAACCAAGCCAAATCTCTTGCCATTGCATCAATTCTGGCTCATTGCAGCTGTATAGATCAGGGGAGAGCAACCCTATAGGAATTCCAAGGAGTAGCTGGTTGGTTCAAATTGCCAGCTGTTTGGTTAGGAGCCAAACTCTTAACCACAGAACTCCCAGGGCTCCTGATACAAACATAAGTTAGACAAAATACAGATACAGCATTATTGGTTTTCAGTTGCTAGCTATGACTTTAGAAAACTGAGGTCTGAATTCTGAGGATTTTGTTTTAATTCTTTGTTTATTTTTTTTCTTTTTTGCATCCAAAGTCAGTATAAGATAAATTGTTAACGTGTCCTGCAGTTCTTAGAGTGTATTTAGCTAGACATAATTTAATTCAATTTGATGTTATTGATTTGAGGTAGTTAAGGTAGTGAAGAAATTCTTCTCTATCATATTCTTGAAAATCATTTTTCATTATGTTCACAAAAGAATTATTTCAAAGATACTGTCTTTATTTGCTAAAAGAGTTGCAGCAATTTTAATAGCAGCCTATTGTTTTAAAAAATCAAGTACTACCAAAAGGTATGTCTAGAAACAGCCATCTCTACCTCACCATATTACACTCCAGTTCCATCAGCTTGGACAGTCATTCTCTATTCTTTGGCTATTTCTCCTTAGTTTCCCTCTGTATTCCTAAACACACACACACACACTAATGGTGAGAAAAAATAAGTAAAACATTATTAATTACCAAAAATCACTGGTCTTTTTTAACAAATCCGTATCTAAAAGTTCAGGGTGTATAAAAATATGTTTAAAAACAAGAGGAAAGTAGAATAAGATGGAAGTAAACATGTTAAATTTTTTTACAGTGCATCAACATTCCCTTCAATTGCATTCTGGTTGTTCTGTTTCCAATATTCTAGTTTCCCTATCATCTTGTTTTGAGAAGGATTTGATTTTAGTGTGTGTGTGTGTGTGTGTACACATATATATAATTTGTATACACATACATATAATTTATGTGTAATTCAAGTAGAGAGAAAACCTTAATTATTCCCATTAAAATCAAGAAAGGAAAAAAACGGTAATGCTTGTAAATGTAAAACACAAAATAAGATGCTGTAAGTAGGTACAAACACGGGAGCAATCTAAATACAGATAGACAAACTTCTTTGTTATGAGACTGAATTTTTTTAATCAAGTGCTCTTTATATAAAATGAGGCCTAGTGTTTCAGTCATTGATAAATTGGTTACTTACCAAACATTGGCAGTTCAAGTCCACCAGCTGCTCCCTGGGAAACCTATGGAGCACTTCCACTCTGTCTTATAAGATAACTGTGAGTTGGAATTGACTTGATGGCAACTGGTTTGTGTATTTTTGGTGTGTGTGTGTATCACTGGTGTTGTTCCTCTAGAGAACTCAAACTAAAAAACCTAGTTATAAGAACTGTCCCATAGGTTTTACAAAGAGGAGCTAGTGGATTCAAACTTCTGAACTTTTGCTTAGCAGTGGAATTTTAACCACTGCACCACAAGGGCTCCATTAAAAACTATCAAAATTTCACATTGATTAGTAAATTTGACTTCTACCCATACCTGAAAATACAACTGTACCGGAGATACCAGCCCACGAAATATGAAAGTGAAATGAGAATGGAAGATATAAAACTACAGTATTATTATCTCCAGTGGTATAATCATGAATTTAGTGAGTGAACTGAGAAATTTTAGAATTGTTAAGGGAATCCTGCAAGGCAGCTAGACACAGGTCAATATATAAGCTGTCAACTTAATAACACTATCTGATTAGAAAATGTAATTTTTAAAAAAATCCAACTCAAAGTAGTAATAAAAAGACAATATCCCTGGTAATAAACCTAACAGTGAATCGATAAGGGCAGTGTAGTGAGTTTGAGGTGATTTGAGGGATCAAGGACAAAGGTACAACTGTAGATAGCAGCCCTGCACAAGTTACTCAGTGGGGCTGTTACACTAACAGCCACATGTAGGGGCCGACCCCACAGAAAGAGGTTTTCCAGAGACAGTGCATGCAAGGAGACACCAGAAAGGGAGGGGATTATGAAAACCCACGTAGAAGAGGCATAGTGGGGAGGAGCTCAGATGTTCTTATACAATACCTTCCTGCAGCAAAGTGGGGTGTCTCTAGGCCTGAGAACAACAAAGGCAACAGCACCTTACACTTTTTATAACAACAGGGTTTTCTTCTCTAGGGCTTTCCGGGATATCTGATGGCTCACTGGTTAAGAGCTCACCTGCTATCCAAAATGTTAGCAGTTCAAATCTACCAGCCACTGCTTGGAAACCCTGTGGCTCAGCTCACTATGGCTCAGAATCAACTCCACGGCAAAAGGTCTCGGATTTTTTAGTTTTAAGTTTTAGGGCTATGAGATGTTGGGTACAATTTTGGAGGCATTCAAAGCAGGCAGGCTCTAAGTAACTGAAAATCTGCTTACTTGGGCTATTTTTACAACAATTGGATGACAACTCTGAGTTTGGCTCAACAGGACTTTTTCGGCTAATGGGACTCATTGTGCTATAAAGAAACAACTTGGGGCCAATACACAGAGGAAGTTCATTTTTTCCTTATTTACATAGCAACCAGTATAGACAATATTATAAAACATAACCAAGGGCATTAAAAAAGTCCTGAATAAATGACAAGTTATAAAATTATGCATGAGAAAATTCAATGCCTCGTAAATGTTTGTGTCCCAATGATTCCTTCATTGGTTGTTCTTTTTACTCTACGTAATCTACATTAAGTGAAGCCATTCTTCAATCACCACTCGTTCACCAATAATTCAAATATTTGTCACCTCTAGACCTCTCACTTGAGTTCATTAAACAATTATTTTATTGAAAATCTACTATGTCTCAAACATTTAAGGAACTTAAATGTATATATTAATTATCCACCTGATAGTTGCATCAAGATGTCCTTCCTGAAAGCACTTCATATCTAACTTATTCAAAATGGAGTTCATAAACAAGTCTTATATCAGTTAAGATGAGATTTGCCTACACAGAGAAATGTCTAAACAAGACAGAAGTTTATATTTATTTCCTATTAAAGAAGTCAGGAAGTAATTCTGTACCAGGTAGGTAACTCTACAGTCATGAGAGACAGAGTTCCCTTTAAACTTCCTGGCCCACCAACATCAGTAAATGGTTTCCATCCTCATGGTTGCTTTTTTTTTTGGCCTTAAATGGCTACTACAGCTCCAGTCATCCTGGTCCACGTATAAATGAAGGGGAAAGACAAAAAGGACAAATGCTGTTTGATCATTTTAAGGAAAATTACTATATCTCCAATCACATATTGTCAGGGGCTGTCGTCTCTGCTCTAACTCACAGTGACCCTATGTACAACAGAGCGAAGCCCTGCCTGGTCCTGTGCCTTCATCACCATCATTGCTAGGTTTGAGTCCAGGGTCTCCGCCCCTGTCAGTCCATCTCACTGAAGACCTTCCCCTTTTTCACTGACCCTCTACTTTACCAACCATGAAGTATCTCTTAGCCAGCTAGTGCTGCTATAAGAGAAGTATCACAAGTATATGGCTTTAACAAAGAGAAATTTTATTCTGTCACAGCCTGATAGGCTTCAAGCTCAAATTCAGGGCATCAGCTCCAGTGGAAGACTTTCTTTGTTGGTTCAGGAGTAAGCTCTTTGTTGTCATTCTTCCTGTGGACTGGGAGTAGGAAACCCTGGACCATTTCCAAAGGACTGTTCTGCTTCTGGCACTGCTTTCTCGTGCTTAAGAGGTTCTCCAACTCTCTGCTTGTTTCCCTTTCCTTTGAATCCCAAGTGATTGCCTCAAAGCACAATAGAGTCTTATACATTAAGTCCTGCCCTGCCAATACAACTGCCTCCCATCCTCCCTCATTAACATCATAGAGGCAGAATTCACAACATATGGGAACACCACACAATACCATGAATCATGGCCCAGCCAAACTTATACACACATTTTTGAAGTGACACAATTTAATCTGTGACAATGTCCTTCTCCAGGGACTGGTTCTTCCTAGTAACAAGTCCAAAATATGTGAGATGAAGTCTCTCCATCCTGCTTCCAAGGAGCGTTCTGGCTGTACTTGTTCCAAGATAGATTTGTTCATTCTTCTGGAAGTCCGTGGTATATTCAAATTCTTTGCCAACTTCATAATTCAAAGACATTAATTTGACATACTGCTGTGATTGCTTTTAAACAATCTTCAACAAAATTATACTTGCATACGGTATTAATGATATTGTTCAATAATCGGCTTGTTTGGTTAGATCACCTTTCTTGGGAATAAGTATAAATATGGATCTCTTCCAGTCAGTTGGCCAGGCAGCTGCCTTCCAAATTTCTTGGCACAGACAAGTGAGTACCTCCAGGGCTGCATCCATTTGCTGAAATATCTCAATAGGTGTACTGTCAATTCCAGAAGCTTTGTTTTTTGTCAATGCCTTCAGTGCAGCTTGGACCTCTTCCTTTAGTACCGCTGTTTCTTGATCACATGCTGTCTCCTGAAACTGAGTCTGTCATTTTGTTGGACTGTAGGGGCTTACAAGTTGCTGTGATTCTGAAACTATGCCACCAGTATTCAAATACCAACAAGGTCACCCACAGCAGACAGGTGTCATCTGAGCATCCAGACTAAGACAGACTAGGAAGAAGGACTCGACAGTCTACTTCAGAAAAGAATCAACCAGTGAAAACTTGATGAATAGCAGCAGAACACTGTCTGATATAGCTCCAGAAGAGGAACCCCTCAGATTGAGAGGCACTTAAGTTATGACTGCGAAAGAGCTACTTCCTCTAAGTGGAACTGGCCTAAGTGACGTGGATGGAGTCAAGCTTTGGGGACCTACATTTGCTTTTCAGTTAATTGTCAAGGGCTAGTCCACTGTGCTATCAGGGATCCTTAGTCACCCATACTGGACGTGTCAACATCACCTTCAACTTCTACTGCAACCTTAAAGTTACATCTAACAAGGCATCAAGTAAATTTTTTCACAGAACTGATTGCATGTTCCATCTGTCTTTCTCCATCCTTATTACCACTGTCTTATTTCAAGTTTTGAAATGTCTAGAAGCCAAGAAGCCACTGCTGTTGAGCTGACTCCAAGTCATAGCAACCCTATAGGTCAGAACAGAACTGCCCTGTATAGTTTCCAAGGAGCACTTGCTAGATTTTAACTACTGGCTTTTGGTTAGCAGAAATAGCACTTAACCACTATGCCACTAAGGTTTCTCTTTTAAAATGTCTAGCAGGACTCTTTTCACGGTCAATTACCTTGTCTTCGCCACAGGTAACTTCTCCAGCTCATGTCTACATTCCAAACAGCCGATAGTTATTATTTGAAAATCCATTTTAATGTTATTCCTTCTCATAGGTCCACAACATAGATGCTTAATCAATACAAAATTTGTTTCAGCTGACTGAAGTTAAGTGTGAAAAGAAACTTCTTTTATAAAAAAAATTAGAAATTGACAGATGAAGCTTTTTCAGCTTTTCTACTGACTGGGTGAGGAAAAAGAAAATTTTTTTTCGTGAATCCTATTTTACCAGTCAAAAACAAAATACTGCACTAACTGCCAAGAGAATCTGCCAATTACTGAAGAGCATATGGAAGTGTTAAATTGTGCTTCAAAACATTTATTAAGTCACAGGTTTCAGTTGCTTGTTTAATTACCACTCAGCAGTGAGCTAGTCTGCTTTTGTTTTGAGAAGCTGACAAATAGCTGTTTGGATTATACTAATACCTGGCCAAGTATAATTCAGTGATTGCTACAGTATAATTTTAAGTATATTTGAATATGTATTAAGTCAATTACACACTTGTGTTGAAACAAAAACACTTATGTTCCTCCATGCTGGCTTTATTTAAATTTTTGGAATTCAGAGAAGAGAGAGACAGAAAAGTACCGACATCAGGGATTATGCTTGGTTAACATTTAGGAAAAACTACTGACCAGGAAAAAGTCATCAGTAAATCTGAAATCAAATAATTTCAGAATAAACAATAGTAACACTTTGTCCTGTAAGTGGTGAGCAATGCATACCAGCAAAATAGATAAGGCTTCTTCTTAATCTAAAGAGAATATAAAACTGAGAAATATTTACAGTGAAAATGAAACTTCATTTAATTTTAAGAATTAATGTAGTAGCTCTTTATCCTTCTCACCACAGAGAGATCCATGAGTGGATAAAACTCTGATATTGTCTTCCACTATCTTGGAAAAGACATCACACACTAGAATTTACAGTAAGTCTTTCTCATTTATTAGGAGTGGTATTACAAACTGGAAGACTGTACTAGTTGTATACCTGAATCACTGCCTCTTCCATGTTGGCACTAGAAAAACTAGAAGAACCAAGCTACCACTTCTGAACATTCTAATCAGGAACATAATAGAGAAATTCTGATTAAAAGGGAGGAAAATATAGAATACAAGTTCAAATTCTTAAAGAATCCAGACTTACTGGACCTACTGAGCTTAGACCTACTCTTCAAACCTTGAACTGAAATTATCTCCTGTTGTCAAACTAGGTAACAGTTTAGCACAGAGTAAAGATTGTTACCCTTAAAGACTGCAATACTTCAATACACATATATTATGTATTACATATTATATATGTGCACTATGTATTATATATCATGTAATACATATACATAAGCGTATATATATATATATGTAGCTGTTGACCTTTTGGCCTAAAATATATTTATAATCATACAATTATATATATATGTTTATAAAGTCTGGAATATTCCATCCTGTTTGGGTTTTGGTGGGAAGAGGTCTTTGAAACAGTTCTACAACCACTCCTGAGAATATACCTCTTTGGAAAACAATAAAAGATTTTGTCTTTCTTTTGTAATAATTACCTTCCTGCAGATACCATTATTCCACTTAGCCAGTATGGAATATTCCAGATTTTTATTGTTGATGTTTCTTGACATTATGATTCAGAAACCATTAAGGGGGAACAGTAAGTTGTTTCTTAAAGTAGCAGTATTTGATTACTAGTAGTGGTATATTAAAATCAGAAACCAAACTCTTTGCCATCAAGATGATTCTGACACAATAGGACAGAGTAGAATGGCCTCATAGAATTTCCAAAGAGCACTTGATGGATTTGAACTGTTGACGTTTTGATTAACAGACATAGCACTTAACTAGTAAGCCACCAGTGTTTCCAGTGGTATACTAGGCCTTGAAAATGACCATGATTCAAACATTGCAGTTAAAAGATTCACAGCTCACAGAGCCACACAAACAGAGTAACAACCTGCCATCGTTCTAGGAGAACGGGCCACATGTCTACTGAAGGGACTAGCCTTTCAGGCTTAGAAAATTTGTTTTCAACTGAGAAGATACAACAAGAAAGATGGTTCACAGTCCTGTCAGTCCCAAGAATTGTTTGGTTTTCACCCAACATACACGCAGACCTGTATTAAAACTCAAGGGATATTACCCAATACAGGGCATCCACTATAAATGACAGTGTAACACATGCATAGAAGTGTATCTATCAGCATGGAAAGATAGCTGAAATATATTGTTGACTGAAACTACAAAGTGGAAAGCACACTCTAATCCTATTTTTTTTAATAAATATGTAGGATTCAAAATATCCAAACAGGCTTGAAATACAATGAGTTTTTCTTCCACATCCAGCCTGTAAAGTTGCATGACCTTGAGGAAGTCAACTGACTACTCTGAACTTGCTTTTTTATCTGAATTATAAGCAAAGAAAGGACGATATAAGAAGAATCATTAGCTACAGAATCGATTTGGGCAGGAAGCCTATTAAAACCAATCTTCTATTCCCCTTTTGGTGACTAGTACAGAAATGAGACTAAGAGAGGGTCCATAATGTTGTATGACATTTAATTGGATTGAATAGATGAGATTTCTGTAGGTCATCTTATGTTAAATAATCAGGCAAAGCACTTTGCACAGCACCTGACACGGAAGGTGTCAGTGAACTTTAGCTATGGTTATGATAATTATCACCAGTATTATTAATCTTATAATTACATGACCCTTAAAAAACTGTAACACTGAAATCACTGGGAAATCTCTGAGTGAGTTTAGAAACTATGCTAGGGGTGAGCTGTCTTACATTAGTCCTTAAAGTAAAGGCAGCTTAATTAAAACCTACCAGCCAGAAGATCCGAGAAGAAAATAATTAAAATGCACCCACTAATGGTCTAATGTCATTCTTCCTGAATTCATGACCTGCATTAAATGACATAGAACCAAAATGTCTTAATAAGGATTGTCAGCACATGAGTTTTTTTTATGCCACTAATCAGGATAAGCAACTAATTTTGGCACCCAGAAGTAATCCTTCTGGAAAGACTGTAATGACTGCCTAACCCCCAGGGAGCCCCTTGACAGCTGGCAGGTCTTCTGTAACTGTGCTCAAGTTTGTGGTACTATTAAAACCTGAAAACAGTTACAGAGAAGGTCATGTTTTCAGTAACAGCCACTGAAAATTCTTTGGGGAATTCTGGGCTTCCTCTTTTTTCTTTCTCAGTCTAGAGATTTCAGAAATCCTCGTGGCATAGCAGTTAAGTGCTGGGACTGCTAAACAAAGAGTCAGCATTTGGAATCCACCAGGGCAGTTCTCTTCTGTCCTACAGCAGCGCTGTACAGAGCGGAAATCAACTCAACTGCAACAGGTTTGGTTTGTAGGCAGGCAAGGACAGTGTGCAAATGAGATTCAATAGGCTGGGTTTTGCTTCTCCAGTTCAGACTCTGCCCACCTTCTTGGACAGTTTCTGAGGAGAAAACAAAAAGGGTAGCCAATAAATCCAGACAGCTCAGGTTTGCTTGAGAAACAAAATAGAGTTCATAACTCAGTGAGATTTCAGGAAAGTTTTTCTAATAAAGGAAGGTAAGAAGTTGAATGTCTAGATCGAAACCCAAACCAAGTCTGTTGCTGCTAAGTTGATTTGGACTCACAGCGAGGCTATAGGACAGAGTAGAACTGCCCTGATAGATTCAAAATACTGTCTCTTGGGCTAGTAGTCCCAGCTCTTGACCACTAGATCACCAACCAGGAATTCTAAAAGCTCTAGACAAAAGGAGAAAAAGTCCAGAATACTCCAAATAATTTTCATTAACTATGATCTAAAAAAAAAGAATGCCCTTCTCTGTAGCTGTTCTCAGGTTTTAATGGCACTATAAACAGAGTCACTGAATTATGTTTCCAAGGAAAAAGAGTTTGTCCTTTTGTGACAGTGCTACACCATCACTCATCTAGAAATTCCATAGGAGGAAAGAAATAGCGGTTTTTCAGGATATAGGGGTATTTGAAGAATCAAAATACCATACTCATCACTAAAAATTCCCTCACAGGTTCTCATTGATAGAAAAGTTAGGTGCTTTCTTGAAAATCACTTTAAAGCCATATGAATTCTGTAACAGCCCTAATGAACAAAAAGGATACTTGTAGTTTTTATCAGAAACATCACAATGAGAGTAATAAATAACAAAAAAAAAAAAGGCAAAGGAACACATCAGTCCAGAGAACAGGAAAGAAGAGTTACAATAAAATGATCTCAAATGACAATGATGATATTTATTGAATAATTCTTGTATGCAAAGCCTTGTTCTCACATTATTTTAAAACCCACAAAACCTATGAGGTAAACATTTTTTTGAATGTTTTTTTCTGAAGGAAATATTTCTGAAGAAATATTTTTCTGAAGGAAATATCAACTTATACAGGGTAACCATTTTAGATAGCGTGAGTGATTCTGCCTGCTCTGATAAATCTCAAAATCCCTACAGCTTAATGTAATAAAAGTTTATTTGTATCTCACACCACAGTCTATAGCAGTCATACTCAATGAACAATCTTCCACATGGTCATGCACTGATTCAGGCTCTTTCCATATTGTAGGATTGCCATACTCTAGAGCCTCAGTCTATGATCTCATCATGTCCACTCATGTTCTGCTGGCCAGAAATGAGATCCCCTGCCTGTAAAGAAAATGAAACAGAAGGAACCTGTTTCTGCCATCAGATAACTTGTTCATGGTCACAGAATTATCAGGCTGCAGGGGCGGGACTTGACTAACACTAAATAAGTACAAAGATGAGAAAGAACAATGCAGTCTTTTCTCTTGTGGGGTATATAATGTACAAAGACAGGCATTAATCAAATAGTCACATGTTACACATAAGTAAAATTGCAATTACAAGGAGTACTATAAAAGACAAGGACATGAACTGTGAAAATATATAAAGAAGTTTGGGGAAAGTGATATTTGAAAGATGAATGGAAGAGAGTTCTAGACAGGGGAAGTGGCATGTGCCAAGGCCCATTAATAGGAGGGAGCCTGGTGAGTATGAGGAAACTAAACTAAGCTTGTGTGGCTAATGGAGAAGACCAAGAAAGACCGGAGAGAGACTGAGCCTTGCAGCTCGTGTTAATTCAATTCAAGATCTACTTGTGTGCAACAGAATGAAATGCTCCCCAGTCCTGCGGTATTCTCACAACTGCTGGCTGCCATGTTCAAGCCTGTTTCACTAAGGATCTCCATCATCCTCAGCGGCCCTCTGCTTTACCGAACATGATGTCCTCCCCCAGTGGTGCCTCCTGCAATGACTGATCCTGATGGCACGTCCAAAACAAGCAAATCAAACAACGTTCTGCTGTGATCTATATGGCTTTCACAGGCTAATTTTATTAAGGAGATCGTCGGGCCTTTCCTTCCAGTCTGTCTAGTCTGGAAGTCCTGCTGAAACCTTTCCACTATAGGCATCCCTGCTAGTAATTGAAATGCCAGTGGCACAGTGTCTAGCATCACTGCAACAGGAAAGCCACCCCAGTTCAAGAACCTGACAGAAGGGTAGTAGCATGTTCATCAGTCCCATCTTTATCTTGAGAATAAAGTGGCCAAGTTAAGAATATTTCATTGGCAACGGAATTCATTGTCCTTGTCAGTTGAAAAAATCAATCTGTCTGCATTGTAAACAATGAATTGATGATGCTGCTGAGTGAAAGCAAAGAACGGTTAGGAGGCGATTTTAGCTGATCAAAATTCAATGGCAGCTTGGACGAGTGGTAGCGAGAAAACGACGAGAGGAAGAGACATAAAAAGTGCTTAGACTCAGCCGCCACCAAAGTCTGCCCTGGCAGGGAATACAGTGTAAAGTCTCCGACGAAGCATGAGAAAAAGGGGAGTGCAGATCCAGAGCTCACAAAGACCAGACTCGATGGTCCGACAACCTGAAGGGACCCCTGAGAAGACGTCCCCTGGACTTGCTGCTAGCCCAGAGCTGAAATCAGCACTGAAGCCAGCTCTTCAGGCAGAGCTGGGACTGGTCTGCGGGACGTAGAGTGATGCGGGTGGTGGGTGTACTTTATGTTTTAACATAGATATGAGGCTGTCCAACTAGTTCCTCTCTAGAAGAGAGACAAGAGGGTGGAGAAGAGGGGACAAAGATTGGTTGAGTGGACACTGGAAATACAGGGTGGAAAGGAGACGTGTGCTGTTACAGGGTGAAGAAGAAAATAGAGTTGCATGGAGGTGGGTGCTGGGGCATTTATTCAGCAAATTGATTCGGATTATAAACTTTCACTTAATCACAATAAAATTTTTTTAAATATTTAGAAAAAAAATTTACAGATCTTGGTGACCAGTTAGATATGGATTCCACATAGAAGATGACAGAGATTTATGTAGACTTTATCAACAAGCTCCCAAAACATTATAAATTAGTTTCACTTGGAGAATCTATTAAACAAGGAATAGAAGTATTTATGGGTCATTTTATAATCTGAACCCATCATAATTCTTAAAAATTGAAAAAATAAAGATATTAAATAAACTCTATTCCATGCAACAGCCTCGCTCCTTTTAAACATCAAGTTAGACTCTTCCTTAGTCACCTTCCTCTTTTTTATGAGAATTTAACTTTTATGGTTTATTCATTTCCTTGAATCATAGCAAGTTCAAGAGCGATCCAAACACATTTACTGAGTCTACTTAAGAAAAGAAACAGCATTTTTCGGTTGCAGCTAAATGTTCCAGCCAGTTAAAATGGGACAGTTTTGTAAATGGAAAATTGGATGGGTGGAAATTTTCTCTAATTTTGTTGTGATTAAAATTAAATGTATTGTATGACATGTCTTTCTAAATAAACACAATACACTGAAGGACAGTGTTTTGGTCTTGTCTTGACAATGGTCCTACATGACTCATTCAGGTCATGGCCACACGATTCAGCAGTGATCCAGATTTTATTGCACTTTTATATTAACACCTGCACTGTCTGATGACTTTTGTTACTTTTTAATTATTATTTTCCCCTTTTATAAAAGTATTTAGTATGTGCCTATGGAAGAAGTTCAGCAACCATGAGAGAAATGCAAAGAAGAAATCACACTATTGTGATCCATTTTTAATTTTTACTCTGATAAGGAATGTTGGGAGGAATATCTGGAAAACTAAATTTGTGGGTTCTTTCTTGATTAATTCGTGAATTTCTAGTAACAGAATTATTCCACTGGGATCTTTTTATATATTGTCCAATTACCAGTAGCAGCATAAAAGAATAGCCCATCCTTGAAACCATTAATCTAATCTTTACTTAGTCTCTGCCAGTTAGGAATATAAACAGTAGTGTAGTCTATTGTTGTTTACGTTTCATTTTTGTTCAATTCTAAGGACGTTTAATGATTTTATCCTTAAAATTGTATCTTTGTTGTGTTATCACTAGTCTGAGGATTTTAAATGGGGGTCATATGACTAGTTCAGGTCTCTGTTTGCTATTATAGGACCATGGTCTTTTAAACTGCTCCCAGAAAAGAGCATGAGAAGGAGAACAACCTGCCAACTATCACTTGGCACCTACCAGTTTACTCATTTGCTCGACCTGACTTTCTTCAGAGACATCTACAGTCCAGGTCTCTGCTCCTTAAGAAACCATCTGGATGGTCTTTCACAGGAACTCTGGTATCCTCAAAAGAGTTTCCTCCCACTAAGAAACAGCTCTAATGCTGGACTCCACTCACCATCCAGAGACGTTTCTTCATAAATGATTATTGTCTCTCCCACTGGGAACAGCTGTGTCTATTGGTATGAACAACAGGAAACTTTGATATCCCTACTGCTTGTGCTTGATACCATCACCTCTGGGGTGCAGCTGATATACCAAAGTCAGAGATGCCAAACTTCAAGATGCACCACAGCTAAAGAATGAAAGACAAAAACAATGATACTGAGCCCTTTTAGAAAAGTGACTCAGTCATTACCTACTGTGTTTGACTCCCTTCCAGATGCGTACATTATGTTAGGAATCAGATGAGAGCCAATAGGAGAAGAACAGGGACCTACCTAAGCAGCAAGCCTTGTGGTATCACTGTACAGAATCATGCTCTACATCATGACTTAAGATTTTGTTTTTATTCAAGAAACTTGCTTGTTCTCTGCCCTCAAGATGAGCTGTCCTCAGTTCTTCATTTCCCAAGATTCTTTATCTCTCACATGAACAGATAGTTCTGGATTCACCTCATCATCCCACCAGGTATTTCTGAAACCCAGTGGATACAGTTTAGATGAAATTGGACACTCCTGTCATCATTTCATGTATTTATGTATTTCATTAGTTCATATATTTATAAATGCATTGGTCTTTTGGATTTGTAATTCTATAAATGAGGTGTTAATGATTTTGTATTCATTTGTAAGAGCTAGAACTTTTTCTATATTGTATACCGTAAGTCCAATCATTTGCTTTTTGGTTTTTTTAATGAATTCTTTGACATAGATTTTTTTTAATCTGGACAAATCTATCATTTTCTTTTTTTAATTTTTCTTAATTTTATGCTAAAAAAGACTTCTTTATCTGGACATTGGTCTAAATTGGCATGTATCTTATATTAATTTTTATGGCTTCTTTTTTATTTAGCTATTTAACATATCTGGACTATATCTGACATGTTGTATGAAGTATAACTGTAACTTGATTTCAAAAAATAATAATATACGCAGGGCCAAGACAGTGAACTAGTCACATATCTCCTCAGTTGCCTCTGAGAACTAAGGCCTAGAAAAATAACTGAATGGAACAGTGTAGACATTCTGGGAGCCCCAAGATCAGGTGTAGGGTTAGGAGATTGGCTGGGTGACAGGAAGGGGAGAATTACCTTTCACAAAGGTAAGACTCCAGTACAGTGAGTCTTACTTCTGCTGGTGCAATAGGTGAGACGCTTACAGGTATGGACACCTGCTTCATTTAACAGGGAGACTGGGACTGGGACTGCCAAGCCTGAGAGCCTGGGAGGGGCTGGCTACTATTCTGAGCTGCAGTACCTAAGTACACAGTGTTTTCCACAGCAGGGAAGCTATGCTTGCAACAGTCACATCTAGAGAACTCAGCATTGGCTGGCAACTAAGGGTGCCAGTGCCCCTCCCCCCTTCTGTAAGCTGTATCATACACACTGCTGACTCAGCACAGGAAAGGCAGCTCAGATAGGACGTCATCTTGGTTAGCTGAGAGGTGGAGTCAGCCATACCTGAGGGTGCAGCTGTGGCTAACTCCCACACTGAGCAACAGTGCCTGTCTGGACAGTACTTCTAGTAGAAAAGTTCTTTTTAAGACAATTGTACCTAGAGAACATACTGGCAGCTGGAAATCAAGTGTGGTGGTTTCCTAACCCCTGTCTTCTTTGGGCCATGCCACAGTGTCTGCTGACAGCCCCCAAGAGACTCCATAAGTAAGGTGCCATCTTTGTCAGCTGGGAGGTGGGGCCTGCCACCCTCAGGACCTGGCTGCTATTGGCTGCTCCTAGAAAATGTCTCTCAGCAGAAAAGCAATTTTTAAGATAAGCTCATCTCGACAACACAGCAGTGAATAGCAGCTGAGTGTGGCAGTGCCTTTTCAACCTCCCTTCATGGGGCCATGCTGTACTATCTGCTGACGGGCTTTGAGAGACTGCACAGTAGAATGCTGTCTTTATCAGTCAGGAGGCCAGGCCTGCCACCGCTAAAGAACCAGCTGTGGCCAGCCAACAAGCCAATCAGCAACAGGGCTTGATAGTGTCTCTAGTACCAGAGAAGCTGTACATAAGTCAGCTGTACTTAGAGAACACATGGCAGCAGGTGGCCAAGTCTAGCAGTGCCCTTACTCACTCCCTTCCTAGAGCTACACCACAGCTGCCATTGGTGTAACACTAGAGAAGCCAAACAGCTTTTTGATGGTGCAACAACAGTCAATATCTAATCATTCAAAGAAGCAGACCACCATGGTTCCAGAAAACTCCCAAAATAATCAAAAAACTTCCTAGATGAAACAGACTTTCTGAAATTATCAACATAGAATACAAACAAATTATGTACAGAGCCCTTCTAAATTTCAGCCATTTACTCTGAAATCCAGGAGATCAATAATAAAATTAGAGTTAGAAAATTCAATGCAAAGGCAAAAGAGCAGGATTGAGGATATGCGGTGCAGAATTGGCAAGACTGAAGATAAAGCAACTGACACTAGCATTTACAAGGAGAAATCAGACAAAAGATACAAGAAAAATGAAGACGCATTAAGAAGCACATGCAACTCTACTAAGAGAAATAATCTATGAATAACCAGAATTCCTGAACAGGGAAGGACAGCAGAAAATACAGTGCCAGTATGTTCTGTAGGGTACAATTGTCTTAAAAACAGCTTTTCTGCTAGGAGAAGTACTGTCCAGAAAGGCACTGTTGCTCAGCGTGGGAGTTAACCCCAACTGCACCCTCAGGTGTGGCAGACTCTGCCTCTCAGCTAACGAAGCTGGCATCCTATCTGAGCTGCCTTTCCTGTGCTGAGTCAACAGTATGTACAGTGCAGCTCACAGAAGGGGGGGAGGGGCACTGGCATCCTTAGTCGCCAGCCAATGCTGAGTTCTCTAGATGTGACTGTCCCAAGCAGAGTTAAATGCACTGGATTTCCAATCAAAGAACTTCATGGAATCAAATGAGAATGAAAACATCCTACCAGAACCTATGGAATACAGCAAAAGCAGTGCTCCGAGGTCAATTTATATCTATAAATGCACACATCCAGAATGAAGAAAACCAAAGAATTAACCCCACAACATGAGCAAGTAGGAAGAGAACAACAAAAGAACACTCGGGCACCAAAAGAAAACAGATTATAAAGATGAGAGCAGAACTAAACAGATTAAAGAATAGAAAAACAATTGAAAGAATTAAGAAAACCAAAAGCTGGTTCTCTGAAAAGATGAACAAAATTGATAAACCATTGGCTAAACTTACAAAAGAAAAACAGGAGAGGAAACAAACAACTCAAACAAGAGAAACAGATGTCACAACAGACCCAAGAAAAAGTAAAAGAATCATAACAGAATACTACTAAAAATTGTGCTCCAACACATTTGAAAACCTGGATGAAATGGACAAATTTCTAGATTCACATCACCTACCAAAATTATCACAAGGAGAAGTACAACAGCTTAATAAACTCATCACAAAGGAAGAGATTGAAAAAGTAATCAAAAAACTACCACTCAAAAAAAGTCCTGGCCCAGATGGCTTCACCAAAGAATTCTACCAAACTTCTAGGGAGGAGTTAATTCCAATACTATTGAGGCTCTGTCACAGCATAGAAAAGAACAGAATATCTCCAAATTAATTCTATGAGGCCAGTATAACCCTGATGCCAAAACTAGGGAAAGATCCTACAAAAAATAAAATTACAGACCAATATCACTCATGATCCTAGATACAAAAACCTTCAAAAATCCTAGCCAATAGAATTTAACAACATATCAACAAAATAATTCATCATGACCAAGTTGCATTTATATAAAGGACGCAGGGCTGGTTCAACATCAGAAAAACAACAAAAGTGATCAACCACATAAACAACTCAAAGGATAAGAATTGTCTGATTTTGTCAATTGATGCAGAAAAGGCATTTCACAAAGTCCAACACCCATTCACGTAGGAATAGGAATAGAAATTCCTCAATGCAATAAGGGGCACCTATGCAAAGCCAATGGCCTATATCATCCTGAATGGAGAGAGACTGAAAGAATTCCCCCTGTGAATGGGAACTAGACAAGGATGCCCACTTTCACAACCTCTGTTCAACATCGTCCTAGAGGCTCTGGCCAGATCAATCAGACAAGACAAAGAAATAAAGTGCATTTGCATCAATAAAGAAGAAGTAAGAATATCCCTATTTGCAGATGTTATGAACATATACACAAAGAACCCTAAAGAATCCATAAATAAACTACTGGAACTAATAGAAGACATCAGCAAAGTGTCAGGATATAAGATAAACATAATAAATCAACAGGATTCCTTTACACCAACAAGGAGATCAAGAAAGTAAGAGACCTATACAGAGAAAATTACAAGACTATACTACAAGAAACCAAAAGAGACTTAACATATGTGGAGAAATCTATGTCTCTCACTGATAGGAAGACTGAAAATTGTGAAAATGTCTATTTTAGTCAAAGGGATCTACATATACAACACAATCCCAAAACCAATTTCAGAGTCATTTTTTTACTGAGATCGAGAAACAAGTCACCAACTTTGTTTGGAAAGGGAAGAAACCCCAGATAAGTAAAGCACTATTAAAAAAGAGGAAAAGAGTAGGAGGCCTCAAAGTATCTGACTTTAGAAACTACTACACTACCATGGTAGTCAAAACAGTCTGGTACCTGTACAAAAAGAGAGATACAGACCAACGGAACAGAATAGAGACCCCAGAAATATCACCATCATCTCATGAACAAGTTGATATTGGACAAAGGCCCAAAGGTTGTAAACTAGGGTAAAAATAGTCTCTTCAGCAAATGGTGTTGGCAAAATTGGATATCCATCTGCCAAAAACTGAAGCAAGACCCATATCTCACACCTTATACAAAAACTAACTCAAAATGGATCAAATACCTAAATGTCAAACCTAAAACAATAAAGATCATGCAAGAAAAAATAAGACCAAAAATGGAAGTTCTAATACACGGCTTAGACAGTCTACCAAATCAGACCAACAGAGCACAAACAACAAAAGAGAAAATAAATAAATGGAAACTACTAAAAATCAAACACTATACCCATCCAAAGACTTTATCAAGGGTTTTAAAAGAGTACCTACAGAATGAGGAAAAATACTTGGCAACTACATGTCATATTGACATGTGATTTCCATAATCTACAATGTACTGCAAAATATCAGCAAGAAAAAGGTAAACAACCCAGTTAAGGAATGGGCAAAGGAAATGGACAGACACTTCACCAAAGAAGACATCCAGGCAGCCGAAAGACACGTGAGAAAACACTCACCATCATTAGCTACTACAGAAATCCAAGCCAAAACTACCATGAGATATTGTCTCACACCAGTGAGATTGGTAATAATCCAAAAAAGACAAAGCAATAAATGCTGGAGAGGCTGTGGAGAGATGGAAACCCTCCTACATTTATGGTGGGAATGCAAAATGGTACAACCTCTTTGGAAGGCAATTTGGTGCTTTCTTAAAAGGCAAGAAATAGAAATACCATATGATCCAGCAGTCCCACTGCTTGGGACATGTCCCACAGAAATAAAAGAGTCACATGAACAGATACATGCACAAACGTTTATTGCAGCACTGTCCACGATGGCAAAATGATGGAATCAACCTAGGTGCCCACAAACAGACTGTGGTATGTATACAAAATGGAACACTGTGCAATGATAAAGATCAATGATGATTTTAGGAAGCATCTCATAACCAGTTTCAACTAGAAGACATTATGCTGAGTGAAATCAGTCAGCTGCAAAAGGATAAGTATTGAATGAGGCTTCAGCTATAAGGACTTAAAAAATAGACTTACATACAGAAGAAAAGACTCTTTAAGGATCACAAGGCTGAGGAAGGAAGGAGAGAGATGTTCACAGATTAGATAGTCAACAGAAATTTGGTAGGTGAAGGGAGTGTCAGCACACGGTAGAGGGCAGATCAGCATAACTAGACTGCACCATAAACTGAAAAGTTTTCTAAACTCAACCCAGTATTTCAAATGACAGAACAGCAGGGATGAGGGCTGGGGGATCACATGCTTAGGGGGCATCAAGACCAACTGGCACAATTAGCCTTTAGTTAAGAGACTCTTCTGCACCCCGTATTAGTGAGTGGTGTCTGGGGTCTTAAAAGTTAGCAAGCTGCCATCTGAGGAACACTGAACCATCACAACTCACCTGGAACAGATGACAACCAATAACGTCAAAGCCATGAGGAAAAATGAGCCTAGGAGACAGAAGCGTCCCTAAGAATGGGAGACTGCATCAGCCTGAGGCCAGAAGAACCAGATGGTGCCTAGCCACTACCAAAGGCAGCCATGATGGTGGACACAGTGTAGAGTCCCTGAAGCAACATGAGAAACAGAGGTATGCGGTTCAAGAAGTCTGCTAAAAGATCAGAACTGATGATTAGGCAGTCTGGAGGGTCCCCTGGAAACAAGGTCCCTAGACTTGCTGCTGGCCCAGACCTGAAACCGGTACAGAGGTCAACTCCTCAGACAAGAATGTGCCAGACTCAGGAACACAGTATGAGCATGTGGTATGAGTACTTTATGATTTTATACATTTATAGGAGACTGTCCTGTTGGTTTCTTTCTAGATGGGAAAAAAGAGGTTAGAGAAGATTGCACAGATGCTCATTAAGAAGATACTAGAAGAGGGAAAAGAAGGAATATACTATCACAGGGTGAGGAGAGCAGACAGAGCTGCAGATAGGCAGACATGCAAAATTGATTTGGATTGTATACTTTCATTTAATTATAATAAAAAATAAGTAAACAGGGAAGTTAAAATAATAATAGCTTTATAAACAGTCATCTGATGCTCAACTGACACCCACTGAAAATCTGCATACTGCCTGGTTCCTAGCTATCTCTAGTCTATTCTGCATACCTTGACAGTATGGGGAATTTTGTAAGGCTGCTGTTTCCCAGTATTTAGGCTGGAAGCAGATCTCAAGTTCCCTTTATTTTCAGATCCTAAATTTGTGCCTGGAGTCTTGATCACCTCACAAAGGGTTTTTGACCTAAGGGGGAGGAGGCAGAATTCAAGGTGGCAGTTTGAACCCATCCAGAGGCAGTATACAATCTGCAACTGTAGAGATTACAGATAAGAAATCCTGTGGATTTCTATTCTGTAACACATGGGGTCTCTCCAAAGTCACTAACTAACAACAAAAAGTAAAACAACATGTACCCTACTAGCCAGTAATTCCAGTCATGGAAATCTGTTTTATAATATAAAAGCCAGTTGGTGATATCATGCTTCTAAAGATGATTATTACAATATTTATCAGAAGAATTTGAGCATGGAAACAAAATGAAAACCCATCAACAGGGGACTGGCTAAGCAAATGAATATTAGATAACCCCTGTAAAGAATAACAAAGAAACACACACAGTAATTTTAAGGGATTTTCAAGAGGTATGACTGAGTAAGAAAGCAAGAAGCAGAAAACTATATATAAAACCATATTTTTATATTCAAAAGAGAGAGAAAGTGAAATCTCTTTATTTGGAAATCCCTTGTATGTAGGCATATGAGTGCAAAGAAAACTGCATATTGATTCACTGGATTGGGTCATATGATTCTTTGGAGGAATTCACGGTAAGTTGCTAACAAGAACAGGTTCTGGAAGTAGACAGAGGAGCCAATAGGAGGACATAGGGAGAAGAATGATAAAGAGAACCAAACTCAAATTAAAAAAAAAGAAGACAAATACTGACAAAAAATTTATGAAACGAACACATTTATATATTCAGCTAGAATTATATATGTGCAGGGGTAACTGTATTTTTAAAGTACATAAGGCTTTTCATGATAACTTGTTTATTAAAAATACAGTCCTAAAAAATTTGAATAAGTCCATTATAACATTAATTAGCTATAAAATGCTGCATAAAAAAAACAGGCCATGGTCAAGAGGAAGTGTATCATCCTTTGTGTGATATCCAAGCTGTAAAGTGGGCCAATGTTCAAATATAATTGATTGTAATTATCATGGTGCCAGCTAATATTCTGTTTAGGTCAAAGGTCTGTAAAATCTGTTCAAAATTGTTTTCATAGGAGTTTTAAAGAAAGATGTTATAAAAGAGGACATGATATAAAAGTTTTCTAAAGTAGATTAAACCTCTAAAATTCAAACACTTTCATAAATGAGCTTGCACAGCAAAAATGCAAAGACATTTGGATACTACTTGAATACATGTCAGAAATGATTACAGATTTTTGTATAATGAAAAAGTAATTAAGAATTTCAACAGTAAGCCATTAGGTGACATCAGAGTATATGGTCAATCCCAGATTTCTTAAATAAGCAAAACAAAGATGGATATACTTTCTGTGACTGAGTTAGTTGGCATACAACTTGACAAATAAGAAACAGAAATAATAAAAATGTGGACAAAGCTTAGAGTTAGGTGTCCCAGCCCCTCTAATATTTATAAAAATCAGTCTGGTGAGTAGAAATGGTTTAAAAAGAAAATAACACTGAGAACATCCCTTTAGAAAGTACAATAGCATGTTCTGAATAGAAAATACCCAAGGGAGGGGAGGGAGAGAAGGAGAGGATTGGTTACAAATTAGATAGTGAACAGACATTTGGTTGGGTGAAATCAGTGACAGCACACATTAGAAAGATCAACTTAACTGGACTTCAACATAACCTGAAAACTCTTCCAATCTTAACCCAATATGGCAAGAACGGAGTATCAGGGGTGGGAGTCTTAGGACCCTGCTCTCAGGGGACATCATGGCCAAATGGCATAACTAGCCTATTGCTAAGGGAGTCTTCTCCACTCTCTATTGGTAAGTGGCTTCTGGGGTCTTAAAAGCTAGCAAGCTGCTGTCTGAGGTACACGAAAAGGAACTCAGCAGGAACAGGTGATCACCAAGGACTCAACTGACATGGGGGAAAAAGAACCCAGAAGACAGAAAGACCCATGTGAATGTATGACTGCATCAACATGTGACCAGAAGAACTGGATGGTGCCTGGCCACTTCCAGTGACAGCTGTCATGGGGCTCACAAAGTTCAGTACTGGTGGTAATACAAGAATAAAAGGGGTGCACCCTGAGAACTCCACTAAAAGACCACAACTGATGGTCTGAAGGCCGGAGGGTTCCCCTGGGAACATGGACCCTAGACCCAGTGCTGCCCCTGTCCATAAATCATTACTGAGGTCAACTCGGACAGGAATGAATTGGGCTCAGCGACACAGAATGACTATATCGTGTGTGCACTTTACGGTTCTATGCATCTATGGGATGTCATCCTAATGGCCTCTTACTGGAGGGGAATGGAGAGGGTAGAGAAAAGGGGACAGGGGACTGACAGGAGGATATGACTTGTATGGAACAGAAAGGAGCAGTGTGCTGTCACCATGCAAGGAGAACAGTAGGAGTTGCACATAGGTGGGCATGCAAATTTAAACCTGACTGTACACTTTCACTCAATCACAATAAAAAAGAAAAGGAAAGAAAATACCAAGGCTCCAGGCTGACTATGAATCAGATGACAGGGCTTTAGAGAATTCAGAATGTCCTCAGAAATGTCTCGTCTCTTAAGCGAAAGAAACAAAGTTTCAGTTTCCAAAATCTGCATTCAATTCTCTGAAGCTAGTTAATAATCCCTCTTTGGGAACTGGACTGTCTTTATTAGCAACAGATAGTATGAAGTATAATATTGTTGTTAGCTGCTGTTGACTTCTGACTTGTGACCACCCCATGTGCAGAGAATAGAATTGCTCCACAGAGTTTCAAGGTCGTGACCTTTCAAAAGATCACCAGGTCTGTCTCCCTAGGCATCCCTGGATATATTTCAACTGCCAACCTTTCAGCTAGTCATTGAGGGTTTAACTGTTTGCACCAACCAGAGAATCTATGCAGCATGATACCAAAAAGCTCACTGCAGTCCAGCTGATAGCGACTTATAGCAACCCCTGTGAGCCATTGGTAGTGTCACACCTCTAACTTTTCAGTAAGCAGTCAACTGGTTTAATTACAATGCCACCAGGGAGTCTATAAAGTATGATGCTGTTGTCGGGTGCTGTCAAGTCAGTTCTGACTCACAGTAACACAATGTACAACAGGATGAAACACCCCCAGATCCTGCATTATCCTCAAAATCATTACTAAGCAGCCTTATTGCAGCTACTGTGTCAATCAATCTAGCAGAAGGTCTTCCTCTTTTTCACTGACCCTCTGCTTTATCAAGCACAATGTCCTTTGCCACAGACTAGTCCTTCATGATAACATGTCCAAAGTTTGTGAGATGAAGTCCAGCCATCGCTCCTTCTAATGAGCATCAGGCTATACTTCTTCCAAGACAGATTGTTGGTTCTTCTGACATTCCATGGCATATTCAATATTCTTTACCATCACCACAATTCAAAGCCATGAATTCTTCGTTGGTCTTCCTTATTCATTGTCCAGATTTCACTTGCATATGAGGTGAACAAAAGCGCGATGGCTTGGGTCATCTGTCATTAGCAATGACACCTCCCCTTCCGCATACTCATCTGAATTCAGCCTGAATTTCTGGAAGTTCTGTGTCAATGTACTGTTGCAATTGCATTTGAATGATCTTAAGCAAAATTTTACATATGTATGGCACTGTTTCAATATTTTGTTGAATCACCTTTCTTTAGAATGCATAGAAATATGAATCCCTATCAGTCAGTTGGCCAAGTCTTCCAAATTTCTTGGCATAGATAAATGGGCATTTTCAGAGCTACATCCATTTCTTGAAACTGTTTTTCATCAGTGCCTGCAGGGCAGCTTGTACCTCTCCCTTTAATATCGTCAGTTCTTGATTATATGCTACCTCCTGAAATGGCTGAATGTCAGTCAATTCTTTTTGGTACAGTGACTCTACATAGTCCTTCTGTTTTCTTTCCTGCTTACTGCATTATTTAGTTTTTTACCTGTCGAGTCCTTCAATACCGAAATTCAAATTATTCCTTCGGTTCCTCTAGCTTGAAAAATTCCAAGTGTGTTCCTACCTTTTGGTTTTCTTGTTTTAGGTCTTTGCACATATCATTATAATTTTGTACTTTGTCTTCTTGGCTGCCCTTTGAAATCTTCTGTTCAGCTGTTTCTTAATTATTCCTTCGTTTTCCTCTAGCTACTCTGCATTCAGTAGTAACTTTCAGAGTCTCTTCCTACATCCCTTTTGGTCTTGTCTTTCTTTCCTGCCTTTTTAACAACTTCTTGCTTTCTTCATGTATGACGTCCTCCCACAACTCCTCCAGTATTCAGTCATTAGTGTTCAATGCATCAAATCTATTATTGAGATGGCCTCTGAAGTCAAGTGGAATACAACTCAAGGTCATACTTTGGCTTTTGCTGACTTGTTCTAACCTTCTTCAACTTCAGCTTGAACTTGGATATGAGTAATTGATGGTCTGTTCCAGGATCAGCCCCTGGTCTTGTTCTGACTGCTGATATTGAGCTTTTCCTTCATCTCTTTCCACAGATGCAATCAATTTTAACTCCTATATATTCCATCTGGCAAGGCCCATGTGTATAGTCACTGTTTATGTTGCTGAAAAAAGTTACTTGTAATGAAGAAGTCATTGGCCTTGCAAAATTCTATCACATGATCTCTAGCATTATTTCTATCACCAAGACCATATTGCATAACTACCAATCCTTCTTCTTTGTTCCCAACTTTCTCATTCTGATCCCCGGTAATTATCACTGTGTCTTGATTTCATGTTTGATGAATCTCAGATTACAGAAGCTGGTAAAAATCTTCAATTTGTTCATCTTTGACCTTAACGATTGGTGTGGAAATTTAAACAGTTGTATTAACTGGTCTTTCTTGTAGGTGCATGGATATTATCCTGTCACGAAAGAAGTAGAAAATAAATAGGGATAAATTCTAAGCAGCATGATGTTTCAACTATCTACTGCCACATAATATATCACCCATCAAATTAGTGGCTTTAACAATCTTATTGTTCATAATCCTGGAGGTCAGGAATTCAATCGCAGTTCAGCAAGGCTGGCTCTTCTTTGCTCTCCATGTGATATTGGCTGGGAAAACTCAACTAGGTCTAGAGCACAGATGATGGCCATACTCACACATCTAGAGCTTTGGTGCTGACTTTCAGTCTGAGTTGACTAGCTATAGTCCACGTGGCATCTCTTACTTCACATTGTCTTTCATTTTCTATGACAAGAGACTTGTTTTGGGACCCAATGAAGAATACAAGACACTGGATTCTGAATCTAATGAGTAATTGTATAAGACTTCAGCAGGTTTTGAAAGGATGCGTTTTTCACGGGGGAGAGACATGAATCATTGTAGCCAGAGAACAAATTGTGGAATACTATATGCATGTTTCTCCTCCTATTAACAGTCTATTCCTCATGAATCTGGGCTCATCGATAGCTTGTCTTGACCAACAGAACATGCAGCAACAGCTCAATGTCAGTTTGGATCTTACCCTTGTAGAAAACTGACAACTCCCATTTTTAACCCTGATTCAGGGTTTAGCCAGCAGGTAAAGAACAAGAGCTAGGTAATTCAACGATGACAGAGAAATCCGTCCAGTCCCCAGATATTCCAGCCACCTTTAGTAGAGGTGCCATGAAAATGAAGCCATCTTGGACATGTAAGCCCCAAGAAAATTTCTGCTCTTTTTGTTAGGGGTGTTGAGTCAGTTTCAACTCATAGTGACCCTATGCACAACAGAACAGAACATTCCTTGGTCCTGAACAATAGCCACAAATTGCTTTTATGCTTAAGCCCACTTTGGCAGCCACTATGTCAGTTAATCTCCGTGAGGTCTTCCTCTTTTTCTCTGACCCTCTGCTTTACCAAAATGTCCTTCTCCAGTACTGATGCCTCCTGACAACACATCCAAAGTATTAAAGACATAATCTCACCATCTTTGCTTCAAGGAGCACTCTGGTTGTACTCCTTCCAGAACAAAAATGTTTGTTCTTTTGGCAGTCCATGATACATTTGATATTTTTCTCCAACATCACAACTTGAAGGCATCAATTCTGTCTTCTTTATTCATTGTCCAGCTTTCGCATGCATACAATGTGATTGAAAATACCATGGCTTGGATCAGGTGCACCTTAGCCTTCAAGGTGACATACTTTCAACACTTTAAAGAGATCTTTTGAGGCAGATTTTCCCAGTGCAATGCATCTCTTGATTTCTTGACTGCTACTTCCATGGATGTTGACTATGGAACCAAGTAAAATGAAATCCTTGACAATCTCAATCTTTTCTCCATTTATCATGATATTACCTACTGGCCCACTTGTGAGGATTTTTGTTTTCTTGATGTTGAGTGCAATCCATATTGAAGGCTCTGATCTTTGATTTTCATCAGTAAGTGTTCCAAATCCTCTTCCCTACCAACAAGCAAGACTGTGTCATCTGCATAATGAAGGTTGTTAATGAGTTTTCCTCTAATCCTGATGCTTCATTCTTCTTCATGTAGCACAGCTTCTCAGATTATTTGCTCAGCATACAAACTGAAAAGACATGATGAAAGGATACAATCCCGACACACACCTTTTCTGATTTTAAGCCGTGCAGTCATTCCGTTTGCACAACTTCCTTTTGATTCATGTACAGATTCCTCATGAGCACAATTAAATGTTTTGGACTTTCCATTCTTTGTAACATTATCTTCGATTAGTTACAATCCACATAGTTGAATGCCTTTGCATAGTCAATAAAACACAGGTAAACAATTTTCTGGTATTCTCTACTTTCAGCCATGAGTCGGATCCGACTCGACAGCACTTGGCTGGCTACTTTCAGCCAAGATCCATCTGGCATCAGCAATGCTATCCCGGGTTCCACATCTTTCTATGAATCTGGCTTCAATTTCTGGCAGTTTCCTGTTAGTATACTGTTGTGGTCACTTTTCAATAGTCTTCAGCAAAATTTGAACAATCTTTAGCAAAATGTAAAAAAAAAAAATTGAATTATCTTTAACAAAATGTGAAAGTTGGAAACCAAGATGAAGGTTCAGTAGTTGAAAAATACAGCCTTTGTGATAGAAATGGTGCCAGAGATCCCATGACAGAATTTTGCAAGATCAATGATTTCTTTACTTGCAAATACCTTCTTTTACCAAAGTAAATGGTGACTATACATATGAACCACACCAGATGAAATACACAGGAATTAAAATGACTACATCTGTGAAAAGAGATGAAAGAAAAGCTCAGTATCATCACTGAGAACAAGACCAGGTGCTAGCTACAGCACAGACCATCAGATGTTCATACTCAAGTTCAAACTGAAATGGAAGAAAATTAGAACGCATCTAAGAGAGTCCAAGCACGACCTTGAGTATAAACCACCTTAGTTAAGAGACCATCTCAAGACAAGATTTGATGCATTGAGTGCTAATGACCAATGACCAGACAAGTTGTAGACTGATGTCAAAGACATCATTCATGAAGAAAGCAAGGGGTCATTAAAAAGAGAGAAACAAAGAAAAGACCAAACTGGATGTCAGAAAAGACCAAACTGAAACTTGCTCTTGAATACAGAGTAGCTAAAGCAAAAGGAGGAAATGATTAAGCAAAACAACTGAAAATTTCACAAGGCATCCAGAGAAGACCAAGTAAAGTATTCTAATGTCATAAGCCAAGAGCTGCAGATAGAAAACCAAAAGGGAAGAACACACTCTGCATTTCTCAAGCTGAAAGAACTGAAGAAAAAGTTCAAGTCTCGAGATACAGTAGTGGAGGATTCCATAGGCAAAATATTAAATGACTCAAGAAGCATCAAAAGAAGATGGAAGGAATACACAGTTATTGTATCAAAAACTGCTGGTCGACATTCAACCATCTGAAGAGACAGTGTATGATTGGGAACCAATGGTACTGAAGGAGAAAGTCAAAGCTGCATTGAAGGCATCGATGAAAAACAAGGCTACAACAATTGATGGAATATCAATTGAAATGTTTCAATAAACAGACGCAGTGCTGAAAGTGCTCACTTATCTACACAAGAAATTTGGAGGACAGTTAGTTGGCCGACTGATTAGAAGGGATCAATACTTAACACTTATTCCCAGGAAAGGTGATCCAAGTGAACGCAGAAATTAAACTGTGGAAAGTTCCTAGCTGAATATGATGACGTGCGTGACCCCAAATAACATCATGTGGACAGACAATAAGCCATACCCAATTGATCCTGACCTAAACCCCAACCTGCAGAACTGTAAGCAAGAAAATTGTTGTTTTAAACCAATAAATCTTAGAGTGGTTAAGCAACAAAAGAATCAAGACAGATATCAACAATCAGCAAAATGAATGAGACTGAGGTCAAGGCTTCAGTCTTGATGAAAACGTAGGATGCTGTTTTAGTCTCCTAGTGCTACTGTAACGGAAATACCACAGAGTGGATGCCTTTAACAAAGGAAGGTTTATTCTTACACAGTTCAGTAGGGTACAAGGCAAAATTCAGTACGTCTGCTCCAGGGGAAGGCTTTCCCCCTTGTCGGCTCTGGAGGAAAGTCTAGCGTTGATTGCATCAGTCTTTGTCCAGGAAGCATTTTGGCACAGGAACCTCAAGCCTAAAGAAGGCACTCTTCTCCCAGTACTGCTTTCTTGATGGTGTGAGGTTCCCAATTCTCTGCCTGCTTCCCTGTCCTTTTATCTCTTCTAGGATGAAAGGATTAAGGGTGAGGCAAGCCATACTCCAGGAAAACTCCCTTAACAGTGGAGCAGGGAGGTGATCTTATAAAGGAAATTTATACCCCCACCCTAATCATTTAACATACAGCACAGCAAAATCACAACCTGGAGGACAATCAAAGAATACAGGGAATCATGGCCCAGCCACATGGTTACACATATTTTGGGGGGACACAATTCAATCCATGACAGATGCTAAGCATGGAAAATGATGCATACAGTTAGTCATAGGGGCGTAATGGAGGTTTGAGGAAGACTGCTATAAGCCTCCACTTTCTCTATACTAAAGAACTAACTGTTCAGCAAGAATAAAAAAGAAAATATCTCTTCAGTGGTTTGGATCTTCAGTGTGCCCTACCTGCTTACATTTCACTCTATCTGTGCTAGAATCGTCACTTGTTTCAGGGCTCTTGCTGTACAAACAGTTGGTTTTCCCCTGAAGCTAATGAAACTTAAATTCAGGGTCCCTCATTTCCAGCAGTCCTTTTTCAAAGTTTTGAGAGAGCTTCAAACAACATGTTTACCTGATTAAATGATTTTGAGAATTTTGCTCAAGACCATTGTCATAGATTGAATTGTTTCCCCCAAAAAATAGGTGTAGCCATGTGGCTGGGCCGTGATTCCCAGTATCTTGTGACTGTCCTCCATTTGGTGGTTTTCCTATGCTGTGTGTGAAAAGATTAGGGTAGCACTGTAAATCCCTTCATAGGGTCACCTCCCTGCTCCACTGTAAAGGGAGTTTCCCTGGAGTGTGGCTTGCCCCACCCTTGATCCTTTCATCTTGCAAGAGATAAAAGGAAAGAGAAGCAAGTAGAGAATTGGGAACCTTACACCATCAAGAAGGCAGGACCAGGAGAAGAGCACACGGTTCAGACCCAAGGTTCCCATACCAAGATGCTCCATGGACAAAGACTGATATAATAACGGACTTTTCTCCAGAGGCAGCAAGGGGGAGAACCTTCTTCTGGAGTGGACATCCTGAATTTGGACTTGTAGCCAAATTGGACAGTGTAAGAATAAACCTACTCTTATTAAAGCATCCACCCTTTATATCTACATGTACATAGAGAGAAAGACTATTTCATTATCGGAAATTTCCTATTTACAACAATAGTAAAAAGTCCACTATCCAACTATTTTGCACATTAGTAGCATACAGCTGGTAGTAACAAACACTGAGGTGAAAGGTGAGAGTAATGCTGGCTGGGCTGGCTAATGTTATACATCAACTTGCCTGAGCCACGATCATCAGTAGTTTGTCAGTTATGTGATAGCACAATTTGGCAGTTAGATGATGATGTAATTTGACAGTTATGTAATGATACGATCATCCTCCATTTTGTGGTCTGACTTGGTCATTCTCCCCTTTTGTGTAACACCAATTTTCTCATAACAGCTTCAAACTTGAGCGTGTCAATAAGTAAAGCATGGGGTTGTGTGTATGTGTGTATCTGTATATATACATACACAGGTACTTATGTACAGTCTGTAGTTATGAACCAATAATCATAAGCCATATTATATAAAAAACTTGAGGTACATGTTAGGGTTCATAATAACAAATGGGTGTTACTTTGTGACATGCATCAAAACATTAATAATATTATTATTGTATTATTATGGTAATGACGCTTAGTATATCTAGAAGTGTTCCTTTAATGTTTTTTATGCATAGAAAGGAATTTTGCATACCAAGACAAACATTTGATTAGTCGATGCTAGATACAAACCTTACCTAAATGTTTTGATTTACATACAAATTTGTCCTAAAAATAGACTTAGGAATAAAACTTTTTTATACAATCCACGGGACTGCTTGTATGTATACATATGTATAACCCCGTTGCCATCAAGTTGATTCCAACTAATACCAATCCTATAAGACAGAGTATAACTGGTCTATAGGGTTTCCAGTAACAATGGTTGAGAGCTACACCTGGTAACCAAAAGGTAAGCAGTTCAAATCCACTAGCTGCTCCTTGGAAAATTCTATGAGGCAGTTCTACTCTGACTGCTATGAGCTAGAATTGACTCAACATGTTTGGGTTTTTTTGTTTGTTTGTTTTATACAAGATCTGACAATTAGGTTCATGAACTCATCCTAGAAAAAGTGCTACATGCCTCATTTCTAAATATCACTATGGTCACCTTTGAAGTACTCCCCTTGGGAAGGTATGCACCAATGCCAGCAATTTGGGAACTCTTTTTCTGGAATTGCCATCAGAGCTAGCATCAGATTACCTTTGATGTCCTGAAAGTCATCAAAATGTCTCCCTCTCAATATTTCCTTTATCTTTGGGTAAAGAAAAAAGTCATTCAGGGCCAGATCAAGTGAGTATGGAGGGTGTTCTGATACATTTATTTGTTTACTGGCTAAAAACTCCCTCACAGACAACTATACAATTAAATGTGTGAACTTGCCACTGGGCACAACGGCCATTCCAGAAAGAGTTCTAAAACAGCTTTGAAGGGTGGACTAGGTGCTAGGACTGGTGCACAGCTTCGAGTACTTCAAAAGTGACCATGATGGTGGCCAGTAATGAGAACAATTAAGTTTGCAGACTTAATTGTCAGACCTTGTGCGTGTATACACAGACAGAGAGAGAAAATACTTCCACCAGAGCTGAGGCCTTGAATTTGGACTTGCAGCCTATTGGACTGTGAGAGAATACATTTCTCTTTGTTAAAGCCATCCACCTGCGGTACTTCTGCTATAGCAGCACTAGGTGACTAAGACACCTCCTGCTGACTGCCAGCTACTTCCACTCAGACGTCCTACAGGTACTTCAAATTCATTGTGTTCAAAACGGAGTCTACCTATCCATACTCCATGAACAATGAGTAGTACTTACCATGGATTGAATTGTGTCCCCCCAAAAACAGGTGTAGCCATGTGGCTGGGCCATGATTCCCAGTATCTTGTGACTGTCCTCCATTTGGTGGTTTTCCTATGCTGTACGTTAAAGGATTAGGGTGGGGCTGTAAATCCCTTCATAGAATCACCTCCCTGCTCCACTGTAAATGGAGTTTCCCTGGAGTATGGCTTGCCCCACCCTTAATCCTTTCATCCTATAAGAGATAAAAGGACAGAGAAGCAGGCAGAGAATTGGGGACTTCGTACCATCAAGAAAGCAGCACCAGGAGAAGAGCACATCCTTCAGACCTGAGGTTCCTGCGGCAAGATGCTCCCTGTACAAAGACTGATGCAATACCGGACTTTCCTCCAGAGCCGACAAGGGGGAAAGTCTTCTGCTGGAGTGGACACCCTGAATATGGACTTGCAGCCTACCGGACTATGTAAGAATAAATCTTCCTTTGTTAAAGCCATCACTCTGTGGTATTCTTGTTAGAACAGCCCTAGCTGACTAAAACAGTGCTGAATCCAGAAATCTAAAAGTAATCTCATACTCTTTCCTCCACATGCCACTGGTTGCTATGGAGCTGTGATCCTATTGCCTAAATTTTTCATATGTCTTTCTCTTACTCTCCTGCCCTTTTAATTTCACTCCTAGACTATAGCAATAGCTACCAAAATAACCACTGTTCTGCCCCCATGTAACACATGTATCATGACGTAGTGAAAGTAATCTCTCAAAAATGAAAATCTGGTCAGCTGAAAATTCAAATTTCTTAGCAGGAAATCAAACATCCATCAGGATCTAGTCCATGATTACCCCTCTAACATCATCTCTTGCTATGTTGCCCCATGCCATACACAGCAGCCAAATCAAACCAACAGCAATTTGCTAAATGAATCCTACCCTGTCATATCTCCATCACTTACCTTGAGAAGCCCTTTCTTATTTTCTTCACCTCAAGAACTGCTCTTCATGCTCTGATATTACTTTAGGCATTATTGCTTCCAGGAATCCTCTCTTGATGCTGCCCCCAAAAGCAGTATAACACAGTAGCAAAGTGCATGAACTCATGAGTATAAACTACTGGCTCTGAAATCTTGGTCAAGGAACTTAACTTTCCTATGCCTGTGTTAAACGTCTGACTGCTTTGACTATCTAACCATAAATTCCACAGACCAGTCAGGATGCTACACCACTGCTCTCTGAACAGTCCATGTTTTCCTATAGCTCCCCTTTTCTTATGTCATTTCTAGCCCTTAACTCCCTCTTAGAGTCCTAGTGGTGCGGTGGGTAGGAACTTGACTGCTAACCAAAAAGTTAGCGGTTAGAATCTACCAGTTGTTACGTAGAAAGTCTGTGAGGAAGCTCTACTCTGTTCTATAGAATAGCTATGAGTCAGAATCGACTCAGTGGCAATGGGTTTGGTTTTGGTAACTCTCTGGGAATCACTCCTGTAATCTTAAATTTCCTGTTTGAAATTACCTGTCTAGAAAGCTCCTTAGCCCATAAACAGTCATAACTCTGATATAACAATTTTGCAGTTTGGGGCAGAAACAATCTGCAACAGCAAAATGAGGATTAGGAAAATTTACTTGTATATGCTTACAATCTAGCCAAGATGTCATGAATCATTTCCAGATTCCCATAGAAGTCATAGTGCAACTAGGACATCTTTTTCTCAGAGCATGCTAGAGATTTTCAATAATGAATGCCTCTTACTTCTGGTAAAAGAGCTTTCTACAGACCCAAGTTCAACATATAAATAGCTTTAAGAAAAGTTATATAACCCTTGGGGAATACAAGATTTTGAGTCACAAGAGGCCATTTTTGACCAAAATATCTAAGGACTTCCAGATTTCTTATTTTAAAATAATACTGAACTTCAACATCTTTTAAACTGAACTAGAAGGTGGAACCCCATCTAATCCAGAAACATACTTTAAGAATTAGAAAATGAAGGTTCTGATTACCACCTTGATCAGTAAGTAGGTTTGTGACCTTAGGCAACTAAAACTGAGAAATTATCTAATTTACATAGAAGCCAGAAACATCAACATGCTACAATTCTGAGCTACATGTTGAGGGTGCCACCGATTCAATCAGAAGTGTAGAAACATGTTCCTTTACTATGTCTTCTCTGAACTGACTTTTTCGTTGTTTAAGACACTTTGAAACTTGTGGGTACCAACATGCTTTACCAGAAACCCACCAGTGGGGAAAATAACCTTAACTCATTGTTGCTAAATTCTGTTACATGTGCTATAAAAGCAAAACAAAACCTAAACAATATTTTCTGATGTCTTCAGGGCTCCATGTAAATTATGTGATATAGCACAGATATTTTTAATTATCTCTTTATTGAAGATGAAGACTTATGCATGAGTCCAAGGGGCTGGCCTGGCAAGCAATTTGAGTAAATACACAAAGCTGTATGGTTTTGAAGTGTCTCTGTCTTCTGATACTGACATACCGTCATAAAAAAAAAAAAAAAAAAACCCTAACTACCTCGACTCTTCTCTCTTCTCTCTTCTCTCTCTTCTCTCTTCTCTCTTCTCTCTTCTCTCTTCTCTCTTCTCTCTTCTCTCTTCTCCTCTCTTCTCTCTTCTCCTCTCTTCTCTCTTCTCTCTTCTCTCCTCTCCTCTCTTCTCTCTCTTCTCTCTTCTCTTCTCTCAAGCCTAGTTCATTCCCAGCAGGCCTCTTATAATAACATCCCTGTGGGACATACTTCCAACCACCATACATTTATCCTTTATATTCATTTTCTACAGCTACTCTAACAAATAACTACAAATTAAATGGTTTAAAGGAATATCCATTTTACCATTTCACAATTCTTTAGGTCAGAATTCCAGAAACTTAGCTGGTTCCTTTGGTTCGAGTCTCATCAAAGTGTCAATTGGCCTAGACTCTTACCTGGAGATTCTGGGAGATAATCCACTTTCAGGCCCATTCAGGTGGTTGGTGGAGTCCAGATCTATGCTGTCGTAGGCCTGACATCCCTGTTCCCTTGCTGGCTGTCAGCCGGGGATTGTTCTCTGCTTCTAGAGGCTGCCCACATTCCTTAGCTATGTGGCACTTTCCTACTTCAAAGCCAACAGCAGCACTTCAAATCCTTCTCATGACTCCACTCTCCCCGACGTCTGATTCTTGTCTCTGATTTCCTCTTGTGCTTTCATTTTTTTAATTTAAAGCCTCATGTGATTACACTGGATTCACTAGATAAACTAGCGTAATCTCCCTATGTTAAGGTCAACTGATTAGTAAATTTATTTGCACTTGTAAATCTTTTTCCCAAGTAAAGAGGTTCTGACTCAGAGTGACGCTATAGGACGGAGTAGAACTTCCCCATAGAGGTACCAGGACCTCTTAGTGATTCAAACTGCCCACTTTTCGTTAGCAGTGGTAGCACTTAACCACTACACCACCAGGGTTCCTCAACATATTGACAGTACTGGGAATTAGGAACTATGGAATCATCCTCGAGGCTAGGAGGTAATAACGTTTATTACAAGTATGCTTCTGGCTGGAGGACCTACTTCAACGGCTCAGGAAAAACAACAAAAACAACTATATTCACAAGTGTTCATTTAAAATTTCTGAAGGATAAAACTTATTTATTAAATCTTAATCATTGCATAATAGATTTATTTATAACCTCCTGTCCAGTGTCTTTTATTTTTTTAAATGTGGAAACTTGATTGTTCATATGCAAATTACATTACAAGGTCAATATTTTGGATGAGGTATTATCACAGATTGAGTTGTATCACCCCAAAAATGTGTATAGTAATTTGGCTAGACCATGATTCCTGGTACTGTGTAGACATTCCCATATGCTGTAAATCCTGCTTCTATTATGTTGATTGCTGGGAGCCAGTCCCAACACTTTTTGGGGTCCCGCACGGAGGGAGGGAGAGGCGCGGCGGGAAATGAATAAATGAGACAGGAAAGACTTTTCTGGTTTAGGGCAGCCCGACCCAGAGAGCAAGAGCGAGAGGCTGTCTGTCTTTACTGTTTTTATAACAGGGGTGACGTAATGTTCACCCTATTTTCTTCATCATATAGACTATTGGTTAACAAGAAATTGACCCATCATTATTGGCTAACAACAACCGACCCCTCGTGGTCTCTACATGTCAATCACTAGAGTTTTCTGAATAATGGCTTCAGACTAGTGTCTCTTTTCATGTTAGCTATTAAGATCTTCTAAACAATGGTTAGGGACAATGGTCTTCTTTTCTTGTTTACTATTAGGGTCTCATCTGTTAGTAAAAAGCAAACATTTTGTTATTCCTTTTTATGTTAACCATTAGGACCCTCTAAAGAATAGTCTGAGACAGGCATATTTGTGATTTATAATTAACAGCTGGAGCAAAACTAATCTTAGACTTCTATTAACTTTACCTAAGCAGGAAGAGAAAACAAAGCCATCTTAAAAGTTATACAGTCTCTATTTGTTCCTTTTCTGCTCTTCCTTATCTCTTCCTGTAAGGACAATGGGTGTCCACCGTCCCTTATTCTAAGTTTCTCTTAATCTACTCTAAGAAAGGCATTTCTTTAGTATTTGTCTGTTTGCCGATACCAAATGTAATAAACTTGGGAATCTAGTTATTTTCCTGAAGTGAGACGTTTGCTATCTAAGAGCTGAGAAAGAGAGAGAGGGGAGTCGTCTCTGGAAAGTCCTTCAGGGTCTTCTTGCAAGCTTGCTTATCTCATGTGAAGGGAGGGGTGAGCAGCTGGGAGAAGTCAGCAGAGGTTGGGCCGGCCGCGCTGCTTTCAAGCTGGCTGTGTTAGAAATCATTCCTCTGAGCTCTTTTCCCCAGAAATCCCTGTACAGGTTTTCCCAATATTATTTTATAAATCAAGGGGGTAGTAAAGACCCCTCTCAGAAGGCATCTCCCCTGATCCTTGTGCCAGGAGAGGAGGGGGTATCTTTTTGAAGAAAATTTAATTAGGAAGCCAAATAATATCAAGGGCAGTAGGCTAGAAAACATGTCACAGGTGAGATGCTTCAGCCCATCATTTACAGGGGTTCGTGACTTTGTCTACAAGGCTGGCGAACCTCTGCAGTTGATGAAGGAGGTGGGGCAGGACTTAAAAGGTAGGATTGTTTCGTGCCTTGAGGCAGTCTCTTGAGATACAGGGCAAACAAGCCAGCAGAGAGTTAGGGACCTTAGATTACCTAGAAAGAAAGCAGTATCAGGAGCTGAGCACTTCCTTTGGAAAGCACCAGGGTCCCTGTGTCTTAGAAGTTTACAATCCAGAGGAAGACTGACAACAAGGACTTCCCTCCAGCTCCAGTAGAGAAAGCCTTCCCCTGGAGCTGACGTCCTGAATTTGAACCTTTAGCTTGTTGTGACAAACAAAATTTCTCTTTTAAAAGTCGTCCACTTGTGGTATTTCTATTAAAGCAGTATTAGGTGACTAAGACAGGTACTATGTATGTTTTATGTTTGACTACATAGGAGTAGGTGTGAATGCAGATCAGTTTTTGTGTCTGTGTGTTGAGAGTGAGGGAAACACTGGTGTCCTAGTGGGTTGTTACATCTGCTAACCAAAACGTCAGCAGCTCAAATCCACCAGGTGCCCCTGGGAAACTTGACGAAGCGATTCTTTTCTGACCTCTAGGTTCGCTCTGAGTTGGACCTGACTCCCACAGCAGTGAGTGGGTACAGAGAGAGAGAATCAGCGTACTGTGAGGGAGAAAAAAATTGATTGGTCCCTCCAGAGTTCTGAGTTTTAGCCACAGTTCTACTGCAAGTAACTACCTTATATAACACTTTGGATTGAATTGTGTCACCCAAAAATGTGAATCAACTTGACTAAGAAAGCCGTGATTCCCAGTATTGTGTGGTTGTCAACTATTTTGTGATCTGATGTGATTATTCTATGTGCTATAACTTCTAGCTCTATGATATAAATGAGGTAGGACTCGATCTACAAGATCAGGTTGTATCTTGAATTAGTTTCTTTTCAGATATAAAAGATGTAAGTGAGTAGGAAGACAGAGGAACTTCCTGCCACCAAAAATGAAGAATTAGGAGGGAAGCCCATGCTTTGAATGTGAGGTCCTGCCCTAAGAAGCCCCCTGACCGAGGGAAGATTGAAGACAAGGACCTTCCCCCAAAGCCAACAGAGACAAAACCCTTCCCTTGGGGCTGGCATCTCAATTCAGACTTCTATAGCCTTCTAGACTTGGGAGAATAAATTTCAGTTTATTAAAGCCACAAACTTGTGCTATTTCTGTTACAGCAGCACTAGACAACTAAGACATATGCCCTTGAATAAATATTTAAGAACCCTGGCCCCAGTCTCTTCTACTGTAAAACTGGGTGTTTCATTACTTTCTAGATTAACAACCAGCTGAAAATTCTTCATCTCAAGTAATTTCTATTTACGTAAGTTAAAATCAAGATGTTAAAAATATTTCTATAAATATTCTTTTCCTAGGATTTTGAAGAAATTAAATTTTTATTTAAAATTTATGTGTTTTTATTTCTTCTTGAAGTATCATCAAATTTTGTTCATCTTTTGATTCATTTCACTATTAACAAAAAGAAAGTTTACAAATCTGCTCCTCTAGAAACAAAATGGAATAACATTTCTAAAAAAAATTCAACATCTCAGGATGCATATATAGTCTAATGAGAAACATCTGGTTATCAAAATTTTTTCCTAAGAAGGAAACATAGGCAATGTAAGTTCAGCAGATTCCACTCATCATTTCTTTCCTGTGACAAGTTCCAATGCACAAACCACTCTTTCTCCTACATCCACAGAAAGTTCCCTTTGCTCCAGTTTACAGCATTTATTTCCCAAATGTACAAACAATTCCACAAAGCATGTTTTTAGGAAATCCTATGTAATGTGTGTTTGGGGCACAAGGAGACTATCAACTGCTATTTGTGAATTCACATTTCCGTCCATTTTAACAACACTGACTTTACCTATTGAAGTTACCCACAGTTAATATGCAAAATGTTTGTTGAATGCAAGAAGTCTCCATACTGATACAGTATCTGATCGTTTTCTCTGAAAGACATTCGTGGTTCAAAACTTCTTTTATACCACCTAATCTTAAAAGTTTACATTCTCTGTATAATTTGCTTTGGAAATTCTGGTGGTAGAGTGGTTAAGTGCTACAGCTGCTAACCAAAAGTTTGGCAGTTCAAATCCACCAGGCATTCCTTGGAAACTCTATGCGGCAGTTATACTTTGTCTATAGAGTTGCTATGAGTCAGAATCGACTCCACAACAGTGGGTAGGTAATTTGTTTTAATTTTAAACTACTTAAGTGCAATTATTTTTGTTTTAGTTAAACTTTTAAAATAGACTTCTTAAAAAGTATCTTAGCTTATACTTCCAAATAATTGCTACTGATACTCAGAGTGAGGCATAGGGGAGGCATAAAAGGCCAGTACCTAGAATGTATATTGTCTGTTCCATTTCCACATGGCATAGCAGAAATCATCTCTAGTTGTTTGTAGGGGTGCCTGTGATAAATACATGTTACAAAAAGTGTCATTTCAGTACTCTTCACATGAACAGTTCAGTGTGATTAATTATGTCTATCATATTGTTGAATCATCACCCTTATCTGTCTCCAAATTTTTCTGACACCCTTCACAGTTCAGTGTCCTCTAAGCAGTGAGACCCACTTTCCCCTTCCTCCTGCCTGTCCCTGATAGCTACTAATAAACATTGGTGTCTATACACTTGCTTATCCTAGATATTTTATATAAATGGTATTATACAATATCATTGTGGTTGATTAACTTCGATCAGCATGTTTTCAAGCTTCATTCATGTTGTAGTGTATATTAGGACTTTGTTTCTCTTTGTAGCTGAATAATATTTCATTGTGTGTATGAGCTATGTTTTATTTATCCATTCCTTTGTTGATGTCACTCATGTTATACTGCTTTACACATAGTGGTTGCTTCATAGATATTCTTGCAAATTCCATAGAGTGTTGTATGTAAGGCAACTAAGAGAGGAAAACTTTCTGAAGAACAAGCAGGTGATGGCAAAGACAATTAAATCCTATTTTTTAATTTCATTGTTATTATTACTCTATTTTGCTCCCCCCAGACTGAAATAACCTAATACGGAAAATAACCTGAGAAACTTACAGAGAAATGATCTCATAGCTGAGCACAGGTAACTTTAATGACAAACCTACAACTAACTTTGTGGCATTATTTTGCCCAAGTGAATACCACCAATGCACAGACACAGAAACACACAATATTTATGCATAGTATCATTTTTTAAAAGGAATATGATTATGTTAGCATGATCAAAAGTTTCTAGCATAAAAACAGTTGCATTCATGTGCTTAAAATTCTATCTGCAGCTCCCTCCTCTGTTCACTTTCTTTAAATGCAGTTTACTTTCTGCTTTTGAGTATAATTCATCTAGACAGTATTGTCATATTCCAAAATTTTCAGGGGATTTTTTTGGTACCATACCATTCCTGTTAACCCAGCTTTTTCTTCCTTTTTTTTGTTTTTTCCTAATTGAAGCAGCTAGAATGCTAATTTATTTTAATCACAAGTTAGCTTTCAAACTTATATTTTCAGTTTAAACTGGAAAATTGGCCTATAAATCCTGATGTTATCTTCCCAAGTTTACTGTGTAACACATCTTCACATCTTACACATAGCTTACCATGTGTGTGTGGAATGGATTATACTATTGACTGTTAATGGAAAATTTCTCTCAGTAGCTTTTAAACAATACGCAAGGACAGTTCTGTCAGAAATCATTGAAGTGTCTGTGCTGGCATTAAGACAGTGTCAGAAACATAGCTTGCCATTTTCTCACTTAAGCAGATACTCTGTTTTGCTTACAAGTCATCCACAGTCACCAATAGTGATCAACCTTAGATGTATCAGTTGGTCTCAACCTACCTGGAGCAAGGAGAGTGAAGAACATCAAAAACACAAGGAAAATAAGAGCCTGAGAGACAGAATAGGCCAGAAAACCAGAGACTCTGTCAGCTTGAGACCAGAAGAACTAAATGGTGCCTGGCTACCACTAACGACAGCCCTCACAGGGAACACCAGGAGTCCCTGATGGAACAGAAGACAAGTTGGGTACAGAACTCAAATTCTAGTAAAAACACCAGAGTTAATGGTCTGACTGAGACTGGAGGGTCCCCAAAAGATATGGCCTTTAGAACTCTCTATTAGTCCTAAATTAAACCATTCCCAGAGCCAACTTTCCAAAGATTAGACTGGACTATAAGAAATAAAATAATGCTTTTAAGAGCATGCTTCATAGTTCAAGCAAGTACATAACACTAAATGGACAGCTCCTGTCGGGAAGTATGATGAGAAGGCAGAAAGGGATAAATCTGTGGGAAATTAGGGATAGAAAGGATGAGTGTGCTGTCCCATTACAGGGTGAGCAACTACAGTCAAACAACAATGGGTGAATAAATTTTTGTATGAGAAACTAACTTGATCTGTAAACTTTCACTTAAAGCAAAAGAAAAAAGAATAATGATAAACACATAGTTATTGCTCAATAAACATTAGTGGAAAGAATAAGTGTTTAAGAAGAATGAGTGTTTAAGATCACCAACCAGATTCCTCCTGCATAAGGGTTAACACAATCTTAATTATTGAATACTTGTCTCTCAAGGGCCTCTCTAATAGTGTCATTGTTTGAATGATGCCCTCCCAAAAAATGGGTAAAGCAATTTGGCTGGTCCATGATTCCTAGTATTGTGTGGTTGTCTACTATTTTGTGATTGTAATTTTCATGTATGCTATGAATCTGAAACCTGTCTGTGGCTGAAGCAAGATTAAATTATGTTAAAGAGGATTAGGGTGGGACTGAAACATCTTTACTAAGGTCACATCCCTGAGCCAATGAAAAGGGAGTTCCTCTGGGGTGTGGCCTGCACCACCTTTATCTTATAAGAGACAAAAGGAAAGAGAAGCAAGAGGACAGTTGAGGACTTCATACCACCAAGAAAGCAGCAGTGCCAGGAGCAGAGCATGTCCTTCGGACTTGAGCTTCTTGTACTAAGTTACTCCTAGACCAGGGAAGACTGATGCATGACAAAGACCTTCCTCCAGAGCCAACAGAGAGAGAAAGACTATCTCTGGGACTAGAATTCTGAATTCAGACTTCTAGCCTACTAGACTGTGAGAGAATAAACTTCTCATTGTTAACACCAGCCACTTGTGGTATTTCGGTTATAGCAGCACTAGATGACTAAGACAAATAGTATACCTCTTGAGGAATCCACTAATTTTTATGCTGTAAAGCTGAACTTCTTGCGTCCATGACAGTTCTTGGACATTCCAAAAACACTTTTACAAATAATGTCTTATTTGACTATCACAATAGATAAGTCACTACATTGTGTATGACTTTTACTAAACTAATTTTCTGAGGGCAAATTCATTCCCAAGCTCTTGTGAACATTTCTCCAACCCTTACTGTATCAGTCAGGAGAAGAAAGGTAATGCCAAAGTGACAAAAAATTCCAAAAACTTTGTCGTTGATGTTAGTGCCATCAAATCAGTTTCAATTTGTAGTAATCCTAAGCACAACGGTATGAAACACTGCCCTATCCTGCACTGTCCTCAAAATTGTTATTATGCTTGAGCCCATTGTTGCAATCACTGTGTTGATCCATCTCATTGAGGATCCTCCTCTTTTTCACTGACCCTCTACTCTACCAAGCATGATATCCCTCTCCAAGGACTTGTCCTTGCAATAATACATTCAAAGTAATGAGATGAAGTCACATTATCCATTCTCTGAAGGAGAATTCCAGCTGTACTTCTTCCAAGACAAATGTGTTTGTTCTTTTGGTAGTCTATGATATATTCAATATTCTTCACCGTAATTCAGAGGCATCAATTCTTCTTTGCTCTTCCTTATTCATTGCAGCTTTCATGTGCATATAAGGCAAGAGAAAACAGCACAGCTTGGATCAGGCACAGTTTGGTCCTTAGGGTAAAGTCTGAGCTACGTTTTTTTGTTTTGGGTTTTTTTGTTGTTGTTGTTTTTAATGCTTAAAGACATCTTTTGCAACACATTTGCCCAATGCATTGTGTTGTCTGATTGCTTGACAGGTACTTCCATGGGTGCTGATTATGGATCCAAGTAAAATGAAATCTTCTAGAGCTTTAGTACATGCAGGCCTCTACAGCTTCTGCCTGGAAATGCCACACCATGCTTCTAATCCAAATTTTATCATAATGTTGCTTATTGGCCTAGTTTTGAGGATTTTGGTCTTCTTTATGTTTAAGTGTAATTCATACCTAAGTCTGTGTATGATCTTTGATCTTGATCAGTAAAAGCTGCAAGTTCTCTTTCTATTCAGCCAACAAGGCTGTGTTATGCACATATTGCAGGTTGTTAATGAGTCTTGCTGCAATCCTGATGCCACCTTCTTGTTCTTGAGGTTCAGTTTCCTAGAGTATTTGTTTAGCACACAAACTGAATAAGTATGGTGGAAGCACACAACACGAATGCACATCTTTCCTAAGTTTAAACCATGCAATATCCCCATGTTCTGTTTGAATGATTGCCTCTTGGCCTAAGCACAGGTTCCTCATGAGCACAATTAAGTGCTCCGGAATTCCAGTTCTTCACAATGTCATCCATAATTTGTTATCATCTCCACACAGTCAAATGCCTTTGCAGAGTCAACAAAACACAGAAAAACATCTTCCTGTAATTCTCTGCTTTAAGCCACAATCCATCTGGCATCAGCAACAATACCCCTTATTTCACACCCTCTCCTAAATCCAGTGTGAATGTTGACAGTTCCCTTTTGATATACTGCCACAACTACTTTTGAATGAAGTTCAGCAAAATTTTACTTGTGTGTGACATTAATGAGATCACACTAGGATTCTTGGTAGGCTTATAAAAACTTAACTTTTTTATGTTCATGGTATGTGTCCACAACAGATTGGCAAGGTCTCTGTTCATAATAGTCTCCCACACTCCAGCAGCACCCAGGGTGAGGGAACAGAAACAATCTGGAATGAGGCATTTACACAGAGCACATGCAGGCCTCTACAACTTCTGCCTGGAAATGCCACACCATGCTTCTAATCCAAATTTTATTAGCCAGAGCAGGTGCTATGGTCACACCAGAGATCAACAGGGTATAATAGCTAATTCTCCTAAAAGTGCTATAGAGTCTGCTCCAACTTGTAATGACCCTATGCACAACAGAATGAAACACTACCCAGTCTGTCACCATGCCCACAATCATTCTTATGTTGAGCCCATTGTTTCAGCTACTGTGTCAGTCCATCTTGTTGAGGACATTTCTCTTCTTCCCTGACCCTCTATTTCACCAAGCATGATGTCCTTCTCCAGGAATTGATCCTTCCTGAAAACATTTTCAAATTCTATAAGATGTACTCTTGCCATCCTTGCTTCCAAGGAGCACTTTGGTTGTACTTCTTCCAAGACAGACCTGTTCCTTCTTTTAGCAATCAATGGCATATTGCTGTTCTCCAGTACCACAACTGAAGGGCATCAATTCTTCTTCTGTCTTCCTTATTCATTGTCCAGTTTTCACATGTGTAAGATGCAGTTGAAAATGCCATGGATTGGGTCAGGTGCACCTTAGTCTTCAAGGTGATATCTTTACTTTTCAACACTTTAAAGAATTCTTTTGCAGCAGACTTGCCCAATGCAATGTATCTTTTGATTTCTTGACTGCTGCTTCCGTGGGTGTTGATTGTGGATCAAAGTAAAATGAAATGCCTAACAACCTCAATCTTTTCTCCATTTGTCATGGTGCTGTCTATTGGTCCACTTGTATTTTTGTTTTCTTGATGTTGAGTTGTAATGCAGACAGAAGGTTGTGATTTTAGATCCGCATCAGTGTTTCAAGTTCTCTTCACTTTCAGTAAGCAAGATTATGTTATTTGTATAACTCAAGTTGTTAATCAGTCTTCCTCAATCTTGATGCCCCATTCTTCTCATACAGTCCAGCTTCCTGAATTAT